>BSBM01000299.1:29731250-31185625 GCA_027924585.1 Larix kaempferi | reverse complement strand
TTTTCAAAAAAAAATCATACCTTCTATTAAAGTAGAAAAGAAAGTACATTTTCAAAGTATTGTGGATATAACAAAAAAGATATCAAACTATCTTCAATAAATTTGATTCTCATCTAGGTCAAAGATAAGTTTCATTGTGTTTTCAAATAAGTACATATTACAACTAAAAAAACATGTTCCCAAAAGTAGTCAATTCTCCCCTATCTCACTTGGTTAAGGTGTAGGTCTTCTAAGTAAGGCAACTCGAGTTTAACTCTCTTTAGGGGTGTAACTTAGTGGGGAGGTGATACCCAAAAATCTAGTCAAAGACTTATGTATTCAATAAAGCCATTGATGAGACCTAAAAATGTCCTCTTTTTGTTAGTTGTTTTACACAATCTATCCCTCTTCTCACCCATCTCTTACTCCCCATTTGATCCTTTTGATGTTTTAAAGCCTTGCATGCCTTGATATTTCATTAGTTATTTGAATAATGGACATGAAGGATTATGTTCTTTGTAACTTCCTTGTGGAGTGTTATAGAACTACTAACATTGTCGATCCTATGACTTACAATATTGTTGTGGATCCCATCACCTACAGGATTGTTGCACTTCGCATCATACACATGATTGTTGTAGATTGTTCTAGATTGCTATGGATCCTATTTTCTTTGCAAGCATTACACATTCTTGAACTATTTTCTTTGCAACCATTACAGATTCTTGAACTTATAAGATTTTGTTGTCATCTCCAAGTTATTAGAATATTGTTGTCATCTCCAAGTTATTAGGATGCCTCTCAATGCCAGCCGAGAGATGATTCTGATTAAATACCTTGGCGGAATCATGGTTTACGATCAGACCATATACCTGAGATGCATTAAATGTAAGACCCTACCTGCATTCATCTCGTGAATGATTTGGAAGACCAGAAATGGCATTATATTTGAAGATAAAAAGATTTCCCCATATCATTTGGTCTTCAAAATTACAGGTTTGTACAAATCCTACTCCAATCAGGATTCCATTAGCAAACTTGTGTGACATATCATTGACATTGATGAATCCAACGCAGGCACAGGTTTTTTTATGGAGCCCTTGAAAATGAAAAGTGTGCAATTGGGTTTTACTTGATCATTAACAAATTCCATTTTTTTCAAATTCAAGTTGAATACTAGTGATGGCACTAATTTCATGGCTGAATTATTAGGACTGTGGTCTTTACTTAAAATTGCAAATGTCTTTGAATTGGATTCTATAAGAATATTTGGTGATTCTTTAATGGTTATAAATTGGGTAAAAAAATTGTACAGGATGAAGAATATCTCTTTTAAGCATTGGTGTTTAAGGATTGATACTATGTTGTTGACTTTTTATGATTGGACAATTGATCATATCTATAGTGAATTGAATGCAAGGGCATATGCTTTGTCCAAGGAAGCTCTACCGAACAGGAAGGTCTCCTTATTTGGAAAGAGTGGATCGATGACAAATTGGAACTTGTTGGATCTTTACTTATTTTTGAAGACTAATTTTATCTCTTCAGATGATGGCAATGTTTAGTCTTTAGCTTAATTCCTGTTGAAATGTTTTGTTGGAGATGAACCCTTTTTTTTGGTCTACTTGATAGTATGCCCTTTTGTATTTAGTGGTGATGGAAAAACACATACTTGAACTTGTTTTCAACTATGTATGAATGAAAAACTCAATATAAAGTTGTCCATATATTCTTCAAAATTCTTTAGAAAGATATTGACATAAAATCTAAGATCCAACATCACTTTATTATACCTGTACATTAGCATTTACCTTGAACTCATTTCCAATTCTTCACTTTCTTCTTCTTACTTTATGGGTATTCCTCTCAATAAGATTATCATAAATTAACTTCTCCTTTTGTTCAATACCACACGAGCATTCAAAGGATGTTATGGTAAAATGTCCATCCTACAGAATATCAACAAATAATGTAACCGAAAGATGAAAGATCTATTTTTTTAGAGGGTGTCGACATATGATGTAAGATCTAAGAAATTCTTTTTGTTGCAATGAGTCAAACATAGGAACTCGAGATCATGCCTTCTAAATTTAGTGGAATGTTCCAAGTTGTTGATATCAACACTAAAACATTTAAAACTCATACGTTGAATAAATTCATCCCGACTTTTGCGTGGGCTATGTTTATTTAAATAAACATATAAAATCTTATTTTATGAACATTTAAGGAAATCAAAGTGAAAGATGTTTGATTTCGATCATAAAAATAATATTTTTATAGTGAAATCAGAGACAAATAATAACTCAACAAATATTTTAATATAATCGCAGAATATATTGTTCTGTGCAAGAAGTGTGGCAGAAGTATTAAATAATTAGTGTTTTAATAAATATTTTAATAAAAATCTAGAATATAAAATCATAAATGAAATAAAATCCATCTAATATCACCAATAGATCACTTGTTCTGTGCAAGAAGTATCGCAAAAGCATTAAATAATTAGTATTTTAAATAAAAATAATTAATCAATGGGAATGTTAATAACCAATGAAAACCAAAATAGCTTTTTAAAATCAAGATTGTTTTGTAATGAACAAGACCATATAGGGAGAATACAAACGCCAGCAAGACTTAGATAATAAATTGGAAGCCATGAAAGTTCTGCAATTACATAGTTAAAAGAAAACGATAACATAAAAATGTCAGACAAAATCCTGAGTAAGCAAAATGTTGATATGGATCTCCGAAGCGAATATCTTCCAATGCCTTCATCAAACTTCACGATCTTGATTTATAAAAGAATTGCAGGCACTTGAGCTTGTCACTTCATCTCGAAGATCGTCATCCAAAAAAGAATTGGAGCCAGTTGAGCTTGTTACTTCATGCAAATCATTGTCGTGCTCAGGAATGGACTCCAATTCTTCTTGGGACCCAAATTCTTCAAGATATCTGTCCAATATCCCTAAAATTTCTGTTGTGCTGGGCATGACCCTGCCATGATCCCTGTTAAATTCTTCTGGGCTGATCGGCATGAGCAAGTCAAACTCTCCGTCGTTTCCAGCAGCAAGTTCTTCGTTCTGGAGGATATTCTCCGGTGAAGCTTCCACCAAGCTCGAGTCTCCGTTGAGATTCATGGGATTGGAGGATTCACGAGGGAAAACCTCCTCCATAACTGAATCTTCATCCTGGAGGATATTCTCTGGTAAAGCTTCCACCCGGGTGGAGCCTGCGTCGAGAATGGGATCATTGCAGGAATTACTACTGAAAACCACCTCCATAAATAAATCACCGAAGGGATTCGAGACTAAGAACAGAAACAGCGAAAATTCACAGCGTAATGGATATATGAGCGTGGAGGACATCAGATTATATAGCAGGGATTGCTACCGACGAGAGGACGGGTCAGAAGTGGTATACAACAGAAAAAAACTAAAATCTAAACGTTTGACGATTTCACTAGTTCGAGGCATCCTTAATATTGTACGGTGAGATTTTAAAAATTTCTTCTAAGAATCATCAAGAAAAAAATATTCCCTTAAATATTTTTATGGCAATAAATGTGCCCAGTAGAGAGATTTCGCCAATCCTAGATTCAAATTATGCAAGTTTTAACAATATTAACTGTTTCGTAGATTCCTGCGTTGAGGGTTTAACTGTTATTTAGGATTTTAAATTTTTCTTCCAAATATATTAATGTGCCCCGGTAAAGAGGATGGAGTCAAAATTCCAACCCCAATCCATACAACATAAAGATATATCATCTGTTTCAAGATTCAACTCGACTTATATCAGCAGATACTGCATGGAGAAGAATTCGATCAACACCATTGAACAACAATCATTTTTTATATAAATCAACCTATTTCAGCGGCCTTCTTTCCATGGAGTTCGCTAATCGTAAATTACCGGAAAAAACGGTCCAACACCTAGAACGTCTCGTAAATTACCGGGAAAACGGTCCAAATCCTAGACCGTCTCGTAAATCACCGGAAAAACGGACCAAAACCTAGAACGTCACGTAAATCAAGCGGTCCAAAACCTAGAACGTCTCCTAAATCACCGGAAAAACGGTCCAAAACCTAGAACGTCTAGGAAATCACTGGAAAAACGGTCCAAAACCTAGAACATCTCGTAAATCACCAGAAAAAATGGTCCAAAACCTAGAACGTCTTTGTTTATGAAAATGGTCCAAAACCTAGAACGTCTTTCTTTATGAATGACCATCTCTCTTTATGAGTCCTCAATGTAATAATCAATGTTTCTTTTAAAAAGGTGAGATTTGGATTTTGGACTTTTTTTAATAATAATAAAAATAATAATTTATTTTTAAGATCACTCCCATATTAATTTGGTGTGTCACACCAATTTGGTGTATGAAACCCCCTTGTTTATCGGACAAGAAATCCACTATCTCTACAAAAGTGTAAATACCCTATCCCTTATGATTTGAACCTGATAAACAAATCTATAGAATAAACTTAAGAGGATTTGAACTTTTTATTGTTATTACTATTATAATACCATTCTAAAATATTGTAATATTATTTTAAATATTGAGTTAAAATATAACAAAAAAATTATGATAGAATTTGTAACTTTGAATATATAAATAAATTGAAGGTTTTCAAATATCTTTAGTAAATTTAAATTATATAATTTTAATAACTAATTTTTATAATAGATATATTTAATTTCTGAAATTAACTATGTGGAATATCTATTTAAAACTTTGGACGTATAAATAACCTAGTTAATTCTAGAAATTAAAAATATATATACTATTAAGTGTGAAAATGTACATGCTATTAATTTCTACAATTTCAAAAATTCATTTAAGGTTAAATTCACTTAACTGTTTTGAATCTTCAGTACCCCATTCTTTCATATCCATATTATGCAATTTCAACAACCTAGATTTACAGTTACAACAATTTCCATCATTTTCTTTCATTGTATATAAAAAATGAATGAAATTACACTAACAATTTGATATACCCAATAAATTAATGAATCTTATAAAATGTAGGTGTTTGCAAAACATGAATTTATGGGTTTTGTTTTATTTCATCAAACTTTAAAAGTGTTTAAAACCTAAAATTGATATGTTCAACTCTTAACAAGTATGTTGTTGTTTTTCTCTTTGCCATGAAACAAAAAAGAAAAAATAAGGGTTTTCAAAAAGAAGTGTTAAGGAGTTTTTCCCTAAATATATTATTGAAAAGAAAGAAAGAAAAAACAAACAAAAACACATAAAAAATATTAGCTTTTGAAACTTATCTTTAAGAAAATTGTCGAAGGCATTATTTTTTTAAATAGTGGTTTCCTCCACTGGAGACCCAAAACCCACCTTCTGCATAGATCCAAACAACGATCCCTCTTGGTCACCTCTAAAATCTATGAAAACGTGCAATAAGGGTTTTCAAGGAGAAGTGAGTTTTTAGCGATATATATGTTATTGAAAAGAAAAACCCACCTTCTGCATAGATCCAAACAACGATCCCTCTTGGTCACCTTTAAAATCTATGAAAACCTGCAATAAGTGTTTTCAAGGAGAAGTGAGTTTTTAGCGATATATATGTTATTGAAAAGAAAGAAAGAAAACAAACAAACAAAAACACATAAAAAAATTATTAGGTTTTGAAACTTATCTTTAAGAAAATTGTTGATTCTCTCTATCTAAAATCCAGATCCACCACTGAAAAAACCCTTAATGATAATGTTCCATAAAAATTCTTTGCTAAAAATGTCACTAAAAAACAATTTTGAAATAAATAAAACAAAAGATAATAAAGTTGAGAGGAAATATATCACAAGGTTGGGAAAAGGAATTTATATACCTATCAAGCTAGGATTAGGGTTTTAGAGGCATGCCTGAAAATCCCAATTCTTTGAAAACTATTTTGTGAAAATGTCCGTAAAAAAACCCTATAAAAATATCTCGTGAAAGTTTCTCATTGAAAATGCCCAATGAGAGGCATGCTCTTAAAATGCCCAAATCTTTGAAAACTATTTTGTGAAAATGTCCGGAAAAAAACCCTATAAAAATATCGGGTGAAAGTCCCTCGTTGAGAATGCTCAATGAAAACATGCTCTAAAAATGCCCAAATCTTTGAAAATGCTTTTGTGAAAATGCTCTCTAAAAATCCTGTCCAATGAGAGGCTTGCCCTCAAAATGCCCAAATATTTGGCAATGCTAAATTGTGAAAATGCAGTAAAAATGTCTCAATGAAAATTTTCCATACAAGTGCAGGAATGAAAACACCTTATGAAAATACCCTATAAAACTACTAATGCATAAAATGATAAAGAAAAAATGAAGAAATATATTATAATTAATAAAATAACATGTACACATAATTAGGTCAAGATCATGTATTAAAATTTAAGTATGCCATGAAAATCGGTAGATCTTGAAAATGCTTGGTGAAAATGTCCAAAAACACCCAATTTTGAAAATGCTTTAAAATATTTGTTTTCTCTTATTAAATGTTTTATAAAAGAGAAATTTATGGGTTGGTGCAAGGTAATGATACCCACTTATGACACCACTTATGACACTTTAGTTTCAATAGCATGGAAAAACAGAAATCTTATCATTAAAATGAATTATTAGAGATACCTACAAAAATTTTTAGAATTAGGTGTAAAAAGATGAAACGTAGAAAGACAGATCACCTTCGGAAATATATAACTTTTATTTATGTAAAAGTAGTATAACCACCCCAAAATGTCATTATTTTAAGATTGGTAGGTTATTTATTCTCTAAAACATAATGCATATGTTTGTGTTGGTCCATCGGTTTGTTATGTAAATTGTCAATTTATGATGAAAAATATATGTAGAGGCGTAGGCAACAGACGAATCTTGTGCAGGGCTATTTTAAAAATTATAACTTTGAATATATAAATAAATTGAAGGTTTTCAAATATCTTTAGTAAATTTAAATTATATAATTTTAATAATTAATTTTTACAATAGATATATTTAATCTGAAATTAACTATGTGGAATATCTATTTAAAAATTTGGACTTATAAATAACCTAGTTAATTCTAGAAATTAAAGATATATATACTACTAAGTGTGAAAATGTACATGCTATTAATTTCTACAATTTCAAAAATTCATTTAAGGTTAAATTCACTCAATTGTTTTGAATCTTTAGTAACCCATTCTTTTAAATCCATATTATGCAATTTCAACAACCTAGATTTATAGTTACAACAATTTCCATCATTTTCTTTCATTGTATATAAAAAATGAATGAAATTACACTAACAATTTGATATACCCAATAAATCAATGAATCTTGTAAAATGTAGGTGTTTGCAAAACATGAATTTATGGGTTTTGTTTTATTTCATCAAACTTTAAAAGTGTTTAAAACCTAAAATTGATATGTTCAACTCTTAACAAGTATGTTGTTGTTTTTCTCTTTGCCATGAAACAAAAAAGAAAAAATAAGGGTTTTCAAAAAAAGTGTTAAGGAGTTTTTCCCTAAATATATTATTGAAAAGAAAGAAAAACAAACAAACAAAAACACATAAAAAATATTAGCTTTTGAAACTTATCTTTAAGAAAATTGTCGAAGGCATTATTTTTTTAAACAGTGGTTTCCTCCACTGGAAACCCATAACCCACCTTCTGCATAGATCCAAAACCCACCTTCTGCGTAGATCCAAACAACAATCCCTCTTGGTCACCTCTAAAATCTATGAAAACGTGCAATAAGGGTTTTCAAGGAGAAGTGAGTTTTTAGCAATATATATGTTATTGAAAAGAAAAGCCCACCTTTTGCATAGATCCAAACAACAATCCCTCTTGGTCACCTCTAAAATCTATGAAAACCTGCAAGAAGTGTTTTCAAGGAGAAGTGAGTTTTTAGCGATATATATGTTATTGAAAAGAAAGAAACAAAAGATAATAAAGTTGAGAGGAAACATATCACAAGGTTGGGAAAAGGAATTTATATACATGTCAAGCTGGGATTAGGGTTTTAGAGGCATGCCTGGAAATCCCAAATCTTTGAAAACTATTTTGTGAAAATGTCTGTAAAAAAAACCCTATAAAATTATCTCGTGAAAGTTTCTCATTGAAAATGCCCAATGAGAGGCATGCTCTTAAAATGCCCAAATCTTTGAAAACTATTTTGTGAAAATGTCCGTAAAAAAACCCTATAAAAATATCGGGTGAAAGTCCCTCGTTGAGAATGCTCAATGAAAGACATGCTCTGAAAATGCCCAAATCTTTGAAAATAATTTTGTGAAGATGCTCTCTAAAAATCCTGTCCAATGAGAGGCATGCCCTGAAAATGCCCAAATATTTGGCAATGCTTTTGTGAAAATGCAGTAAAAATGTCTCAATGAAAATTTTCCATAAAAGTGCAGGAATGAAAACACCTTATGAGAATACCCTATAAAACTACTAATGCATAAAATGATAAAGAAAAAATTAAGAAATAAATTATAATTAATAAAATAACATGTACACATAATTAGGTCAAGATCATGTATTAAAATTTAGGTATGCCATGAAAATCGGTAGATCTTGAAAGTGCTTGGTGAAAATGTCCAAAAACACTCAATTTTGAAAATGCTTTAGTAAAAATTAAGCAAATGCCTCACCGAAAATGTCTAAACATCCGTAGATAATATATAACATATATACAATATGATATAATAATTAAATTAAATATTTGTTTTCTCTTATTAAATTTTTTATAAAAGAGAAATTTATGGGCTGGTGCAAGGTAATGATACCCACTTATGACACGTTAGTTGCAATAGCATGGAAAAACAGAAATCTTATCATTAAAATGAATTATTAGAGATACCTACAAAAGTTTTTAGAATTAGGTGTAAAAAGATGAAACTTAGAAAAACGGATCACCTTCCGGAATATATAACTTTTATTTATGTAAAAGTAGTATAACCACCCCAAAATGTCATTATTTTAAGATTGGTAGGTTATTTATTCTCTAAAACATAATGCATATGTTTGTGTTGGTCCATCGGTTTGTTATGTAAATTGTCAATTTATGATGAAAAATATATGTAGAGGCATAGGCAACAGACGAATCTTGTGCAGGGCTATTTTTCCAAAATTTTAAAAGTTAATTTTATTTTATTTTAAATTACAAAAGTCAGTGAAGCCTTAAAACGACATGGTCGAGTGTTGGTCCACCATATCATGGTCTGAACATAATAAAAAAAAAAAAAATAGCTTGTAGGTATTCTTGTACTCTTGTGCGGGTTCTTTTCCATTCTCGAAATAGGTAAGCCAATCAAAAGTTATAGGCCAAATAAACGACCTATATTTTCTTACAAATTTGACATGAGTGCAGTTAAAAACTTTAAAAATAGAAAACAATAACAGATCTATTCAAGAAATATATAGTTATAATATGCACAAAGAGCTCGAGAAGTGTGTGCAATTTCATCGGTAGTGCACAAGTGGAGCATATGCGGAACTAAGCGTGAAAAACATGAATTTACAGAAATTGGTTGTTCTGCCATAACTCAGACCGAGCCTCAAGATTTGGTAATTCGAAGCTAATACCAAACCTGCAAGGGTGCCAAAAAAAATTTGAATCCAAACACGTGTGAGCGCAAATGCGCACACACGTTATTGTGCGCCTACATGTAGAAGTGTGCACGCATTATTTTTCACACCTTGAATTTTACTTATCTCTCCCTAAAACCCCCCTCCATCTCTATAAGCCCACCACCCCTCTCTTCCTATCCACCCAATCCCCCCCACTCTCTTCCACTCTACCCAATCCCTCCTCCCTCCCTCACCCCTCTCTTCTCTCCTTCACCACAAGGGTTAGGAGATATACTATTACACAAAATCACTAACTCGCATTATCCTCATGTACATATAAATCTTCATCCTTGTAACCATAAATCAATGACCCCTATATCTCAATCTCCAAACCCTTGACCATTAGTCCCTAGCCACTGCAATCCCTACTCCCTAGTACAACTAACCACCATAGATCTTGGCCCACTATAATCCTAAACTAGTATAGCCCCTAAAACTCCTAAATACTAACACATAATGATATATATCCCTTAACCCCTATAATCCTAACCACGTAATTCTAACCTCTAAAGTGTCTAGTCAAATAAAAATTAACCCCTAACCCTTATAACCTCTAATTCTCATCAACCCTAAACTCTATCATCAAACACCCAACCCTTAAAACCTATAACCCATAGCCAGTTTAGAGAGATAGTCAGAGAGAGGGAGACGTGAACCTTGGGCCCTAAAGGAATATTCTATCCAAAAAGAGCTATGATGATTTCCTCCACTAACCATACATGACCTCTTAATGGTATCATTGGCCTATGATTAAGGATGTCGATACCATGAAATGGTTTTGAGCAATATGTATGTGCCTGATCAAGGCTTTTGGAATGATGTTTTATGGAAGAATATCGTGCCTTTGGCCATAAAGAAACCATTTAGACATCCAAGGCCATGAACAATGTCGAAAAGCACCAAACAAGACTTTACATGGGTATCCATTGTGCTATGTATCTAAGTCTTGGGGACTTAGGGCATTGGACATGGTCAAGGGAGGAGACCTAAGACTCGGGCCTTAAAGGAATCTTATATCCATCCAAGGCTAAGAAGGTTACCTCCACCAACTACACATGGCCTCTTGAGGTATCATTGTCCTGTGATTGAGGTTGGAAGTTCCATAATATGGTTTTGAACTTAGTATCTACATGTCTTAGGGCCTTGGAAATGGTTTTCCAGGGGAAAATACTGTGCATTTGGCCCTAAATAAACCATTGAGGCATCCAAATCCATGATAAATTCCTCGAGGAACCATGCATTATCTCGTAGGGATATATGTCGAAATGTGTATCTATGTCTTAGGGCCTTACGTCCTTGGAAATAGTCAAGGGAGGAGAGTTGATCCTATGGACCTAAATGAATCTTCTAGCCATCCAAGGATAAGAATATTTCATCCACCAACCACGCGTGACATATTGAGGATATCATTACTCTATGATTTAGGATATTAGTGCCATTCGGTGTTTTTAAGTAGTATGTACATGTCTTGGGGCCTTTAGGATGATGCTCTAGGGAAGAATAATTTTAATTTATCCTTAAAGAAATCATTGAGGCATCTAGATCCATGAAAAATGCTTCAAAGCACAACACACATGACTATGTCAATGGTATTCATGATGCTCTATATTTATTTCTTGGGGCCTTGGGGCCTTGGACATGCTTAGTGGAGGATACCAAATACTTGGGCCTTGAAGAAATATTCTAGCCATCAAAGACTAAGAAGGTTTCCTCAACCAACCACACATGGCTTCTTGAGTGTACCAATGGCTTATGATTAGGGATGTTGGTGCAATTAGGTGGCTTGGAGAAATATGTATGTGTCTCAAGGCCTTGGGAATGACATTTGAGGGGAAAATACCATGCATTTGTCTGTAAAGAAACCATTGAGGCATCCAAAGCCATGAAAAATGTCTCAAAGCACCATGTATGACTTTGCAGGGATATCCATGATGGCATGGCACTATGTATCCAATTCTTTGGAATTGGGGGTTTGGGCATGGTCATGGGAGGAGACTTGAAGCTCGGGACTGAAATGAATGTTACATCCATTTAGGGATAACAAGGTTTCCTCCACCAAGAACATATACCATTTTTAGGTTATCATTGGCCTATTGGTGCACGCGTTCTTTGTCACACCTTGAGTTTTATTTATCTCTCCCTAAACCTCCCCTCCCTCTCTGTAGCCCCACCCCCTCTCTTCCTATCCACCCAATCCCCCCCACTCTCTTCCTATCCACCCAATCCCCCCCCCCTCTCTTCCTATCCACCCAATTTCCCCCACTCTCTTCCACGCTACCCAATCCCTCCTCCCTCCCTCACCCTTCTCTTATCTCCTTCACCACAGGGGTTAGGAGATGTACTATTACACAAAATCACTAACTCGCATTATCCTCATGTACATATAAATATTTATCCTTGTAACCATAAATCCATGACCCCTATATCTCAATCCCTGAACCCTTTGACCATTAGTCCCTAGCCACTGCAATCCCTAGTCCCTAGTACAACTAACCACCATAACTCTTGTCCCACTATAATCCTAAACTAGTATATCCCCTAAAACTCCTAAATACTAACACATAATGATATATATCCCTTAACCCCTATAATCCTAACCACATAATTCTAACCTCTAAATTGTCTAGTCAAATAAAAATTAACCCCCTAGAACCCTTATAACCTCCAATTCTCATCAACCCTAAACTCTATCGTCAAACACCCAACCCTTAAAACCTATAACCCGTAGCCAGTTTAGAGAGATAGTTAGAGAGAGAGAGACCTGAACCTTGGGCCGTAAAGGAATATTCTATCCAAAAAGAGCTATGATGATTTCCTCCACTAAACACACATGACCTCTTAATGGTATCATTGGCCTATGATTAAGGATGTCGATACCATGAAGTGGTTTTGAGCAATATGTATGTGCCTGATCAAGGCTTTTGGAATGATGTTTTATGGAAGAATATCGTGCCTTTGGCCATAAAGAAACCATTTAGACATCCAAGGCCATGAACAATGTCGAAAAGCACCAAACAAGCCTTTACAAGGGTATCCATTGTGCTATGTATCCAAGTCTTGGGGACTTAGGGCATTGGACATGGTCAAGGGAGGAGACCTAAGACTCAGGCCTTAAAGGAATCTTATATCCATCTAGGGATAAGAAGGTTACCTCCACCAACTATACATGGCCTCTTGAGGTATCATTGTCCTGTGATTGAGGATGGAAGTGCCATTATATGGTTTTGAACTTAGTATCTACATGTCTAACCACTTATACTATGAAACGAGAACTATATACTAAGAACGAGAACTCTAGCCATAAAAACTCACATTTTTGCATAAAAAACACCGAAAACAACCCCCAAATCAAAAAGTGTTGATGCCAGTATCATGTTTTCATAAAAAACACCAAAAACAACCCCCAAATCGAAAAGTGTTGATACTAGTATCAACGTTTTTTTTCTCTGAGTTAAAAATATAGCCATGGCTTAAAAATCTCATACTGTTGTTTACGAAAGCCTTGAAATCAACCCCTAAATTGAAATTTTCTGTTTTCAACAAATAAATTCCTAACCCTAACCCCCAATAAACTATTACAAAAGTTTTAAAAAAAATTATAATGCACCCCTCCTACCTTAACCCCCCTAACAAACTATTAATAATTTTTTTAAAAATTTACATTTAAAAAAAAATTACATATTTGACCCTAACCCCCCAACGAACCATTAATAAATGTTTGAAAAAATTACATTTTAAAAAACAAAGTACATTTCCTAATTCCCTAGCCCCCTACATTACCCCCTACCTTAACCGCCCTGTTAGTCACTTGAACTGGGTAGACCCGGGTTAGCTGTATTTTCTAGACCAACAGAACCCTTAGCTCACTGGCCCTTTCGGCAACAGGTCGCAAAAGCAACCTGAAGTCTCACCCGAAGTGATTCTAATGGGTGGCAAAAGACTCAAGTGTCCTCAGCCAGGTTCCGAGGCATCCAGGGTGCTCAAACCCACCCTTGCTCTCTCTTCAAGGGCTAACTTATCGCATTCTATTACTTCGGCTATACCCCTGCCTTATCGCATCCCACAGGAAGTGCGATAAGTCTTCCCCTCATATGAGCCCGTCTAACGATACCTAATATATCGCCGGGTGCGATATCTTCCCCCTTTCTGTCCCTGCGGTATGTTATTCTTAGCCGCTTCCTGGATTAATACGCGGTTTCGCCCACCCTTATCTTATTACTGAAGATAGCAATATTATTTAATCTCTAAGCATAACCCTCACTAATGAGCTTGACCCCTGATGTTCTGCAACGATGTGACTGTATAGAGTATTACTTTGAGCATTGTCCTAATTACGCTCTTCATGCATTACATTCATTCCATACCCGAGCATTGTCCTTTATTAAAAAAAGATCTAGTTCGCTAGGATTTAGCTATGATTCTCACAATGATTACACATCAACCAGAACTAAACTGACGACCATATACATTACTTATAAACTGAAGGAAGCATTCATGTATATTAGAGATAAGTAAATAAGAGCAATAGCTATACAACTACAATCGCGCTACTTAGATAAGCACGTAGAGTAAAACGCAGTTCTGTCACAACTCTTTGCAACAGAGGTCTTCTGGGAAACTCCACCTCATTGGGAGCCCTTCTCTATAGACCTCCCTTCTTCTCCTGGCCCTTACAATGCATTCTCTTTCTTTTTCAATCCCAGTGGATTGCACAATCTCTTAATGGGTCGGCCCCTGCCTCTGGGGAATGTACAGACTCTGTATTACAAAGACTCGACTACCCTCTACTTCTGTCACTATGTGGCCAACCCGTTTTCATATAAAAAGACTCCTATATATAGATGGCCCGAAGGTCTCATCGCAGTTACAAAACTGTGGGCCTTATCCCAACAGTGACTCAACCCTAACCACTTACAGTCAACTAGCTGTACTTCCATAGCCGCCTCCTGTCTCGTCGCCGCTTCCTGCAGTCCTTAGTCTTTAATGCATCGGCCCGTTGCTTCTTCTTGGTTCCAGCGACGCTGACTGTGGTCCTTCTTCTTAATGAGGGTAGCTGAACCCTCTCTTCATCTTCGGCGTCTTTATTATGGTGGTTGAGCTCTCCCTTCGGCCTCCTCCTTGTACCACATGCTTTGACTTTTCTGTTCATATCGCCGCAATTCCCGTCGAAATTTGCGCTACGGCGATATCTTTGTTTTGTCGCCAAAATTGGTGCTTTGTCCCCAAAAATGGTTATCTTTCCCAAAATTAGCAGCTTCCTAAATGCTGCGGAAGTTCTCTCCAACACGCCCAAAAATTACATTTCCTAATGCCCTACCCACTAGGTTAACCCCCCAATGTTACCACATTGCCCCTCACACGTTGTTTTAACTAAAAAAAATTAAAACCCAACTTAAAAAAATTAAACAATTAAAATAAAAACCTAAACTTAAAAAATAAAAAATAAAACCTAAACTTTACAAAAAAAAATAATAAATAACAAACTAGACTTAAAAAAAACAAATTTTAAATTTTAAAAAAAAACTATACAAAAAAAATTAAAAATTAAAAAAAAAAACTATAAAAAAAATTAAAAAACAAATTAAAAATTAAAAAAAAACTATACAAAAAAAATTTAAAAACAAATTTAAAATTTAAAAAAAAAACTATACAAAAAAAATTTTAAAAATAAATTAAAAATTAAAAAAAAACTTAAAAAAAAAAATTAAAAATTAAAAAAAAAACTAAACTTAAAAAAAAAAAAAATCAAAATGGCGGGACATCCATCCCCTTGGGCGCCCAAAGGGCCGCCCCACAGGGGCAGCTCGATGCCCGGCATCGAGCTACCCCTGTGGGGCGGCCCTTTGGGCGCCCAAGGGGACGGAGCCAGCATCCGCCCGCCCAAAGTGGGCGGCAGATGCTGGCTCTGCCCACTTGGGCATCGAGCTGCCGCCGTGGGGCGGCCCTTTGGGCGCCCATGGGGGCGGAGCCAGCACCCGCCGCCCACTTTTGGGCGGGCGGGTGCTGGCACCGCCCCCTCGGGCGCCCAAAGGGCCGCCCCACGGCGGCCCTTTGGGCGCCCGAGGGGGCGGTGCCAGCACCCGCCCGCCCAAAAGTGGGCGGCGGGTGCTGGCTCCGCCCCCATGGGCGCCCAAAGGGCCGCCCCACGGCGGCAGCTCGATGCCTTTTGGGCGGGCGGGTGCTGGCACCGCCCCCTTGGGCGCCCAAAGGGCCGCCCCACGGCGGCAGCTCGATGCCTTTTGGGCGGGCGGGTGCTAGCACCGCCCCCTTGGGCGCCCAAAGGGCCACCCCACGGCGGCAGCTCGATGCCGGGCATCGAGCTGCCGCCGTGGGGCGGCCCTTTGGGCGCCCAAGGGGGTGGATGTCCCGCCATTTTGAATTTTTTTTTTTTAAGTTTAGTTTTTTTTTTTAAGTTTTTTTTTAATTTTTAATTTGTTTTTTAATTTTTTTTTTATAGTTTTTTTTTTTAAATTTTTGTTTGAAAGTTTGGTTTTGTTTAATTTTGATTTTGATTTTTTTTTTTTGTAAAGTTTAGTTTTTTTTTTAAATTTTTAATTTTTTTTGTAAAGTTTTTTTTTTAATTTTTAATTTGTTTTTTAATTTATGTTTTGTAAAGTCTTTTTTCTTTTAATTTGTAAAGTCTAGTTTGTTTTTTGGTTTTTTTTTGTAAAGTTTAGGTTTTATTTTTATTTTTTAAGTTTAGGTTTTTATTTTAATTTTTTAATTTTTTTAAGTTGGGTTTTAAATTGTTTTTAGTTAAAACGATGTGTGAGGGGTAATGGGGTAGTGGGTAGGGCATTAGGAAATGTAATTTTCGGGTGGCTAAGGTAGGGGGTAATGTGGGGGGCTAGGGCATTAGGAAATGTACTTTGTTTTTTTAAATGTTTATTAATGGTTGGTTGAGGGGTTAGGGTAGGATATGTAATTATTTTTTTAAATGTAATTTAAAAAAAAATATATTAATAGTTTGTTAGGGGGTTAGGGTAGAAGGGACGCATTATAATTATTTTTTTAACTTTTGTAATAGTTTGTGGGGGGGTAGGGATAAGGTTAGGGTAGAAGGGGGCAATGTAATTTTTTTAAATATTTTCTTTTTAAATTTTAATAATAATTGGTTAGGTGGTTAAATATTATGAAAAATAATGTGAAATAGTATCATTTTTATACAAAATGACTAAAAATATGTTAAAAATGGGTTTAAATGTCTTCTTTTTCTCGATTTGTTTACTATTTTTTCCATAAAAATATATTATTTATAATTAAATTTTAAAGATAAATTTCGAAAATCTATGTGTTTTTCATTATAGCTAGCTTCTAAATGTATGTTTTTTGTTAAATTTCTAAAAAACACACTTGAAAATAGAAATTAAAAATACTTTACAATAAAGATGTGTCAAAGGCCCAAAAAAATGCCTCAAAATGAAAATGTGTGATACTGGTATCAACCCTTTTTGAAACGGAGGTAAAAATAGCTACTAAAATTAGGAGAGAGAAAAACGAGAACTGTGTCGAGTTCTCGTTTCATAGTATAAGTGGTTGTCTCAGGGCCTTGGAAATGGTTTTCCAAGGAAGAATACCATGCATTTGGCCCTAAATAAACCATTGAGGCATCCAAAGCCATGAGAAACTCCTCGAGGAACCATGCATTATCTCATAGCGATATATGTGGAAATGTGTATCTATGTCTTAGGGCCTTAGGTCCTTGGACATAGTCAAGGGAGGAGAGTTGATCCTATGGACCTAAATGAATCTTCTAGCCATCCAAGGATAAGAATATTTCATCCACCAACCACGCGTGACATCTTGAGGGTATCATTACTCTATGATTGAGGATATTAGTGCCATTCGGTATTTTTAATTAGTATGTACATGTCTTGGGCCTTTAGGATGATGCTCTAGGGAAGAATACTTTGACTTTATCCTTAAAGAAAGCATTGAGGCATCTAGATCCATGAAAAATGCTTCAAAGCACAACACACATGACTTTGTCAATGGTATTCATGATGCTCTATATTTATGTCTTGGGACCTTGGACATGCTTAGTGGAGGATACCAAAACCTTGGGCCTTGAAGAAGTATTCTAGCCATCAAAGACTAAGAAGGTTTTCTCAACCAACCACACATGGCTTCTTGAGTGTGCCAATGGCTTATGATTAGTGATTTTGGTGCAATTAGGTGGATTGGAGAAATATGTATGTGTCTCAAGGCCTTGGGAATGAAATTTGAGGGAAAAAGACCATGCATTTGGTCGTAAAGAAACCATTGAGGCATCCAAATCCCTGAAAAATGTCTCAAAGCACCATGTATGAGTTTGCAGGGATATCCATGATTCCATGGCACTATGTATCCAAGTCTTTGGAATTGGGGGTTTGGACATGGTCATGGGAGGAGGCTTGAAGCTCGGCACTGAAAAGAATGTTACATTCATATTGGTCAAGTTGTGTGGTTGATATAAAATCAACTTTTGAATATGTATTTCAAGTTATCTTGGTTTCTTTATGTGTTAAATTTCCATGATAATTTGTACATTCAATTTTGCATAGCTCGTATAATTTTAACCAATCATAATTCACATTTTAATATTGGAATATTTTTATTTTTATATAACCTTTAACCCCATAACTTACCTACAATCCCTATAACCTTTAACTCTTAACCTACAATCCTTATAACCCTAATCCCAAAACACCTAAACACCTAGAAGCACTTATGCACTTAGGGATTATGGTTTAGAAGAGGGCCTAAAGGCCGTTATGGGGGAGGCGCTCTAGGAATAAACCAACACATATAGATTTATATGGAAATAAATGAAGTAAACGTTACCCACCGAACTATGCAACGTTCAGCAGAAGCGGGCATGCACTAGGAGCGCGCGCGCGCCTCTGCTGAACATAAAATTTAGAAAATAACCTGCGCTCTTCTCCCGCATTTTTTCTCTCATTCCTCGCATATTTTTCGTTGTTTTCATGCACATTCTGACAATCATTTGCATTTTGGATTGAATTCACTCACGTTTTGGTGTTTCTTTGACAATTTGGATAGAATACACACCAAATGGACTCTATTTAGCTCTTTGGATTGAATACACACCAGTTGGGCTCTATTTGGCTCCTTGGAGTGAATACACAACAGTTGGACTCTATTTGGCTCCTTGGATTGAATTCTCATGCTGCTTGGACACACTTGAACTCTTCTTACATACAATGGATACATCAAAGGAGCATTTTACATTTCAAGCAAAGAGCAATCATAATCCTTGAGGTATGGTGACAATTTTATCTTGTTAAATGTATTTTAGTCTTCATTCACTTTGTTTGAATTGTATCTATTTTAGTTTTTCCTCATAAATTGTATGATAAATGTATTTTAGTCTTCTTCATATTCAACATAGACAATAAAAATATCTTAGCACAAAAAAACTACAACATGCACCAAGCAATGATTTCAACCTTTCATGAAGATAATAATAAAAAATTACTTGCATCACCACCAATAACCTTTAATAATCACATAAATCCATCTAGTACACTAACATTTGTTGAATTCCTCATGATTTCACTACAACAACTCACACAAACACCTAAAGAATCAAACTCTTAATCTTTTGGGGCCATTTTCCCTCATCCAAAACATGAAAATGAAGTGAGTAGGAGCTTCTCCTTTTGTAGGGAATGTGCTCCTACTAACATCCCATACCACCATCCAATTGAGTTCCTAGAGGTGATGTTGTTGTTATATCTAGGGAATTCTCAATAGCTTTTAAGATTCTATGAAAACATGCTCACTAGACGTTGTTGTACATAATCAATTGCTACATCGAGTTTTAATAATCATGCACATCGAGTTTTAATATCTTATTTGTTATTTATTCTTGCAGGGGTGATATTTTTGTTTTGTTGAAAAACGTATTGAATATGGGAAACAGACGTAATAATAAAATAAATTCTAGAAGGAAGGAACCGCCCCTTGAAAAGGCCCATGAGATAAGAGAAAAGGCCAGGTTGTACATGGAAAATCGTAGACGTCAAAATGTTAGTGCCTTAGATCCATCAACAAGCAATGACGAAGTGGTTGAAGTCAATCAAACCTTGGTCGATGTTGAGTATGAAGGGATGGATGTTGAAAAAGTTGTTAATTGGAAACCTCCCCAAGAAGAGCACACACATGTCGAACACACTCCCTTGCAGGACCAAATTGTGAATGAAGGGCCACAAAAAACCGGTGATGAGACTCATAATTCCTTCCGACTCCCTTGCCTCGACTATCAAGCGGACGACGAAGAACTCCAAGACATATTCATGTGGATGAAAGTTCATTTTCAGGACTTGGAGGTAAGTTTCCCAAATGCACTATTGATTCCAATTGTAATAGGATAATCAAAGAATTTTTTGAATCAAAAATCAATGCAGCAAAATGTCAATTGTTTCTGGATTTGTTAAAATCGCATTGTCTCTCTCATGTTAGGAGAATTTTGGGCATAAAGGTAGTTAGAAGTTCAGAGGCTAACAATCATGTTGTTAGAAATCTACAGTATGCATTTAATTTGATTGGAAAAACTTCTCGTACAAAATATTTTAATGCGACCCATCGTGTATTGTCGAAATCGATTGTAGACAAATCCACAAGGCAACGTCGCCTGCTATCACACACATGTAAAATATTTAAAGTAGATAGAAATACTCTTCAAAATTATTCTTTTATTAGAGAAAAACTTGAGACCCTGGGCCAAAAATATCATTGGGCCTTTGTTGGTAGGTTACCTAGTTCAAACATGAATCTTATTGATGTTGTTAAAGAACTAGTACAAAAGTTTTGGCATGATAACACTAGACTGTCATCAAATCAAAGAGATGTGTTAAAGTTGAGAAAAGGTGTTAAGGTGTGTGAACCCCATGTCAAGCACCTCCTTGACACGAAAAAAATGGAACTCTATGAGAGGTTCAAGAATGATCACACGCAATTGAACTTGGGCCAAAGGTCCTTTGAAAAATGCAAACCCTGGTATGTTAGAATTTGCATTGATCACAACACATGTTGTTGTAGATACCATGTAGAATATGAGTACTATTTTGATACATATAGACATATATTTTGTGATTTGCATACTAACATTGTGCAGGAATTCCCATCGTTACAACCACCGAATGCATCCAGAGAATTTATACATAGCATAATGTGTCCAAGAACCGAAGGACAAAAATATTATAAAAGATCATGTTTATATGGGACATGTTCCAGGTTCAGTGGATTTTCATTATTGAGCCGTTGCATCCATGAAATCGAGGAGCATGAATTTGGGAGGATGTCAGTAGAAATGCAGAACTTCAAGTACATAACATATCAAGTAAATAGTGCAAAGGAAAGCAAAACAATTGCATTGGTGAAGTCACGGGTGATCTAAGTTTGCATACTTTCATGCTGTACCTATTGAATTTATACATATATATTTAGATTGCAAATGTCACATTGTATTAATGCCCTTGGTTTTGTGGCACCAAGTACAAATTTGTGATTTCATGAAGGAATTCTACCAAAATACCGAGCAGTATGTACAACATGTCCATGTAGCACGATGGCAGGATCAACAGTACAGACAGTGCAGGGACACCTCTCCCCATGGCACAATATTGTTGGTTGTGGACTTTGCTGAAAAATACACCCTGCAGCCACAAAATGAGATTCAAAGTCAATACTACCATTCATACCAAGTTAGCATAATGGTCCATATCACGTATAGGAATGCGCCAGAGAGCAGCAATGAAATGAGGATAATATTGAAAAAGACCAACTTATACATCAGTGACGACAGGTTCCACGACCTGCATTATGTGCAGCATTGCTTCAGAATTTTCTATGATTAGTTTAAGGAGAGAGGTATATAGATGGATCAGCATTGGATATGGTCAGGTGGTTGTGCAGGCCAGTTCAAAAATGCACGGGTATTCCATTGGTTGAGTATTTTGCACAAGACTTATGATGTGCTGCATATATGGAACTATTTTGAGACCAGGCATGGAAAGGGAGAGCATGATGGGGCTGGAGCATGTCTCAAAACTACCCTACGAAGGGAAATACTAACAAACTGAAATGTAGCCCTAGAAAGCCTAATGTGGACCTACAACCATGGAGACCTAATCTAGAATACTTATCTATCCCTAGAGACGTAACCTAGCCCCGAAGAGCTAATCTAGCCCTATAACCTAATCTAGCTTATAAACCCTGATCTAGCCCTAGAAACCAAACAAAAACAAATCTAGCCCTTGAAATCCTAATGTGTACCTACAAACCTAGAGACCTAATCTAGAATACTTATCTAGCCCTAGAGACGTAACCTATCCCCGAAGACCTAATATATCCCTATAGAACCTAATCTAGCTTATATACCCCGATCTAGCCCTAGAAACCAGACAAAAACAAATCTAGCCCTGGAAATCCTAATGTGGACCTACAACCTTGGATACCTAATCTAGAATACTTATCTAGCCCTAAGACGTAACCTAGCCCCGGAGACCTAATATAGCTTATTGACCCCATTTGGCAATATTGACATGGCCCATCTAGAATCCGGCATCCCAAATCCATTGGAATTGATGGCTTCGCGATCGGAGTCACGGTTTTGGTGCTGCGAGCATTTTGTTCAGGCACCCCGTGGCCATTTAGGGACACTTTGAGGAATTGCTCTGGAGGCACGGAACCCAAACCAGAGAGCATATTTTGGTTATGTCAGCTCCCACACGTGCACATGTCCATTGTGGGTGTGTTCACGATGGCCACGCACGCCCGGGATCCTTCAGAAGAGAATTGACCCCTTGAGCAAAATTGGAATGGCCTTCACTGAGCAAAACCCTAGTCCTGAAGATGGAACAATAGCACCATTTACGAGTGTTGGAGGAATAGTGTGGGGGGTCCCCCGGCTAGAAACCGGTGTCCTGAATCCGCCGGAATCGATGGCTTCACGATCAGAGTCGCAGTTTTGGTGCTACGGGAATTTTGGTCAGGCACCCTGTGACCATTCAGGGACACTTTGAGGATTTGCTCCGGGGGCACGGAAACCAAACCGGTGAGCGGACTTGGGTTTTGTCACCACCCACACATGAATTTGGCCATTGTGGATGTGTTCATGATGGCCACGCACACCCGGGAGCCTTCGGATCATAAATGACCCCCTTTAGCAAGATTGGCATGGCCTTCACTGAGCAAAACCCTAGTTCCTGAGATGGCACAATAGCACTGTTTCTGATCGTTCGAGGCACGGTGTGGGGGGGGGTCCTACCTGAAACCCGGCATCCCGGATCCACCATAATTGATGGATTCATGATCGGAGTCACGGATTTGGTGCTACGGACATTTTTGTCAGGCACCCCGTGGCCATTTAGGGACACTTTGAGGATTTGCTATGGGGGCACAGAACCCAAACCGACGAGCGGACTTGGGTTCCGTCAACTCCCACATGTGCATGTGTTCACGATGGCCACGCACCCCCGGGAGCCTTCGGATCATAAATGACCCCCTTGAGCAAGATTGGGATGGCCTTCACTGAGAAAAACCCTAGTTCCGGAGATGGAACAATAGCACCGTTTTTTAGCGTTTGAGGCACGGTGTGGGGGGTCCCATAGCTGAAACCTAGGGTCCCAGATCCATTGGAATCGATGGATTTGCAATCGAATTCACGGTTTTGGTGCTATGGGAATTTTCATTAGGCACCCCATGGCCATTCAGGGACACTTTAAGGATTTTCTCCGGGGGCACAGAACCCAAACCGACGAGCGGACTTGGGTTTCGTCAACTCCCACACGTGCATGTGGAAATTGTGGATGTGTTCACGATGGCCACGCACTCCTGGGAGCATTTGGATCATAAATGAACCCCTTGAGCAAGATTGGCATGGTTGTCACTTAGCAAAACCCTAGTTCTGGAGATGGCACAATAGCACCGTTTACAAGCATTTGAGACACGGTGTGGGGGGTCCCCTAGCTAAAACCCGACATCCTGGATCCATCAGAATCAATGGATTCACGATCGGAGTCACATTTTTGGTGATACAGGAATCTTGGTCAGGAACCCCGTGTCCATTTAGGGACACTTTGAGGATTTGCTCTGGGGGAACGGAACCCAAACCGACGAGCGGACTTGGGTTCTGTCAGCTCCCACATGTGCATATGGCCATTGTGGATGTGTTCACAATGTCCACACACTCTCGGGAGCCTTCGGATCATAAATGACCCCCTTGAGAAAGATTGCGATGGCCTTCACTGAGTAAAACCCTAGTTTCTGAGATGGCACCATGTATGAGCACATATCTAAGCATATTATGCATATCACATGCCAATATCTAGACTCTTGAACAATCATCCAAAAGAAAACATATATGGATGGTGCAATCCATAGCATGACACAAGAGCAATCTCTCCAAGAATATCCAATATTATGAAATTGCATTGCTTTGTGCAAAAATTCCAATGCCTCTAAATGGAAATGGTGATTTAGTTTGAACTCACAAATCATTCAGTTATATTTGTAATTCCAATATCAAGAAGCCATATCTAGAGTTACATATGACCAAATTGAGAAAAAAAAATCGTTGGAAATATTTAAGAATGAGGAATATGTACACATACTAATTTGTGGGTGTCACATAGTATGTGAGTCCACTAACAAGTAAAATGTACAAGTGCTTCCTTTTTACGCAAAAAAATCACTTCAGTCTATTATTTTCAAGGTTCATATCCTTGTTCATCATTTTAGGAGCATCCAAACATAAAATTATAATCCATGACTATTGTTCATGCACATAGGTTGTTGGATGCCTTGGATGTGCTTTTTTTATTAGAATAACCATTTTGATGACCAATATTGATTGGTCATCATGAAGGATGAGTACCTTTTTTGTAATGGAAATCAAGGTGTATCCATGAATAGTGTGAGCTAGCCTATATGTTTGTGCTACCCATAATTTTCCATGGAAAGTAGATTTGATAGTCCCACTACTTATTAGCAAGCCTTCTGAATGTTTCCAAACCTTTTAGATAAAAGGAAATTGAAATTTCCCATTATTTCCCACAAAGGGTAGATGCAATGGTAACTATAAATAAATTGCCCCCATAATGCTTTAGTTCACCTTTTCATAGAAGATGAATGACATTGTTGGAATGAGGAATGTGAGATGAATGTCATTGTTGGAATGAGGAATCTAAGATGTGTTATAGGAAAGGGGATGATCAAGCAAGTGTGAACGTATTATATTCAAGGGTGATTGGATTCAAGGATATAGTTGGTTAGTTGCACATTGAATTTAAATGAAGGTCTTCACCACTTAGTAAGAATATCCAATAATGACGTATACAATGGTTTAGGCTTCATATGTGATTTAGGATTTATTTCATATGTTAAATTGATGAATTTTATTCAAGTATTATCCTTAGTACATGTTCATGCTTATAAGATATGAATGAATGGGACTTCCACCTTCTCATGAATTCATAGATTAATGTATCTTCTCTAGTAAATTATGCATATGCCCATTTAAATATGTATGCCTTTTATCCTACAAGAAAGGGTCCCAAGGTATAAGGCTATGTATGTTTTTGTTTTAGATTTATTATGCACATGTTCTTCCATGTTCTTTGTTTTAATGCTTATGTTTCTAAAGTTGGCCATGTTATAACTCCATAACTCAATGGTATTTAAACAAACCCTAACACACCATGAGACAACAAGATACAAATATAGACAAGCGATATATAAATCACATAACTGGAAATCCATGTACATCAAGGCTACAAAACTCGAACAAACATATAAATTTTATTATCTAATAGTGGAACATGGTTCCCAATGTACATACGATGGAAACTCATGCCCTATACAAAATCCGGCAGCTCGTATCGTATATCCAAAATACATGGCAACTTGTTCCTTATACAAAATCCATCAACTCGTGCCCTATACAAAATCCAGAAACTCGTGCCGTAGATCCAAAATACATGGCAACTCGTGCCATAGATCCAAAATACATGGCAACTCATGCCGTAGATCCAAAATACATGGCAACTCGTGCCGTAGATACCAAGTACATGGAAACTAGTGCCCAAAAGTGCCACATCGTGGCTAATGTACAAAACATGGTGTTTCAAGCATTGTGACCACCCCCATCACTCCCAGGCGCATCTCCAAAATCGATCTTCCTCTTCTTTGAGCTATTGGTATCTCGGTCTTCTTTCGTCTAGGAGTATACCGTCTCTCTAGGCTCTAAAACAAATGATATAACATACCATCGTTTTCAAGAATTTGTAACATTTACCACATTTATAAAATGAATGTAGAATTCAAATATTAAATAACTCACTGCTGATGCGAGTGGGAGACATGAGGTAGGTGTCCTGGATCTTCCGAGCCTCTCAGCAATTCCAACCTACAACATTTATGACAATCATTTCATTGAAAAATGAATATTTGCTTAAATTAATTTTCGTTAATGCATCAAAATATTTTCATAAATTAACTTGATTCTCACCGTGAACACCTCCGACAATGGACATGACTGGGCTTCAGGGCTAGCAGGTGGAGCATTTGGCTAGACAACCTGCTCCGATGTAGTCATGGGGGGGTGCAGATGTAGTTGCAACAACTATGGGTGCAACCACTGTAGATACATGGGTGGATACTGGAAGAGTAGTTTCCACAATATTGGTGGGAACTGGAGAAGATATGGTGGAATAGGATATGGTGGGAACTGGAGAAGATATGGTGGAATAGGATATGGTGGGAACTGGAGAAGATATGGTGGAATAGGATATGGTGGTATGGGGTGGAGGAGGACATCGTGGATGATGAACCCCTACCGGCTGTACGATAGGGGGTATATACCCAAAAGGGCTAGGGGGAATGTGTAGGGATGGTGAATGGGAGGGAGGCCCTGGATAGAGGGAGGAGGATGGATAGAAGTGAGGTTGTGGACGAAGGGGGGAAGTTGGATGGAAGGCGAGGCATGTACGAATGGGGTAGGATGGATAGACGGGGGGGCATCGATGAATGGGGGAGGATGTATAGACGGGGGGGGCGTGGAAGAATGGGGGAGGATGGACAGAGGGGGGAGTATGGACGGAGAGGGATGCTGGATGGAAGGGAGGGGGTAGATGAAGGGAGGGGACTGGATGGAGGCGAGGGGGGAGACTCATGGGAGAGGGTGGAAACATGGGACTAAATGGGGGATGGGGAACTGTGCCACCTGCAGCTGTTGGTGGCCCCTGCATACACATTTGGAATATCATAGTTTAGTAAACAAAAATCAAATTAAACCATAGTAAGTCGTAAGAATTCAAATTAAAAGTGTGCTTTTAACTACACATTGTACCTGTGTATATGGTGAACTACCGATCCCTGGCGGAGATGGTTGATCATCGTAGTCTGGGCATACCTGTGGACACCAAAATGCATGCATGTTATGAACATATTAAACAAGTAATTATTTAGGTAATCAAAATATTCAAAAATATTGTACGAACTATCATCGTGTATGTCATAAATATAAAAACATAAATAATAGAAATTCTATAAGTAATAACAATATTGTGTGAGGTACTGAAAATACCTCCGTGTGAGGTGCCGCAATTTCAGTTGTAGATGCCATTGCTACGTCCAAGTTGGGAGATCCTACGTTCTCTCATGATGGCATCTCAGCTCTAAATAACTGTACATTGGAATAATAGTTTAATTCAAACATAAATACTTTAAAATTACTTTACAAATTATCAAGTGATGATTGAAAACACATTAAAAAAAGTGCTAACCTGCTCCATATAGCATCCCTCGATCAGGCCAGGGAAAGTGTGCCCACATGGGGACAAAGATGTGGCATTGTCCCCGTCGAACTAGAAGGCCCAGCATGGATACCACTAGTCACAGGTCTATCTTGACTCTATCGTGAAGGCCCTGCACCTGAGTCTCTATCGGGGTCAACATGTCTCTCCATTGTAGTCGATGCTGCAAAGGCAGTGTGTCTAAGGAGTTGACGTGAAACACTCCTCATCGCCCCCTCGATCTGATCAAGTTTGTGGGGTAACTAAGGTGCCTAGGGAGAGGGATTGGGCTCAAGCCTAGGAGATGGGATCCCTCTCAGTGGGTTCCTCCTGGAAATAGGTCGATCTTCAGATCCACGGCCAACACGGTGGAACTCGGTTATGTCAAAATAGTTGACATGTAAACCGAACGCAAACTCTACCCACGGTTGCCTAAGGAAGTACTGTGGAACCTCCCTATTATTGCAGGGAGGTTTATCGTAAACCATGAACCAACTATGCATCCAATTATCCCTCCATGGTTGGAAATGACACCAATCCATGCAGACACATGGATTTTTAATGTATGGTGGTTGTTGTGTTCTTGGATCGGTGAACATACTGTATAATTGGGCCTTTGTAATATTCAAATCTTTTATTTCCTCCTTGGAAATGCCTGTGGAATAATACTCCCGCATCCTACCTCTATATTCATTCATGTCAATCAATTGGCGATGTGCATGGATGAGGGAGTCAATTGAGCTCTCAATTGAGGTGGAAAAGGGCACTCGAGATGGTTCCCCTGTGTTTCTTAGTTCTCAAGTGTGCACTCTCATTTCATTTACATAATGGTTCAAGTTGTCTTGGTCGAAATTTTGTTGGGGGTTTTGATTTTCTTGGGCATTTTGATTTTATTGAGGGTTTTCATTGGTTCCAAGATTTGTATTTTCTTGTGTTCCACCAGACTCCATGTTAACATTTTGTTCATTCATTGTATAGGTTTACACTCTGCAAATGAAAAATTCTCTATTATTTTACTAATTTGGGAATTATTATAAAAATTTAATAAACAAACAAAAATCAATAAAATGACAAAACAAATGAATGAAATGACAAAAAACATGGATCTTACCTATCCAATGCACTTGATGATCACTTGGTGGATGGATTGAGAGATTTTTTGAGTGGAAATGGTGAAAATGGTGGTCTTTAGCTCTGTGCACGCGATTGGTGAGTGAGGCTCGGCCACAATGGAAGGAAATACAATGCCTATGCCCTATTTTTTTAATTATCTTAACAGGGGCGTGTGCGCGCTTTTGAACGCGAACGCGCTAGAAACACACGCGCGCCTCAGTTCGGCACCGAACCTAATGGCACATGCACACTTCCTTAGGTGCGTGTGCACGTTTGGTTTTTCCCCGCTAGCGCGGCCCCGTTGCAATGCTTTTGGGGAGCATCTTTGTGCGCCCTCCCTTATGTTAAAAATATTTTTAATAATTCAAAGTTAATAACATTTAAATTAATAATGGATCGAATTCCACATGGTCATAAACCCTTTACAGATCAATTAAATTAACTAAGATTTTAATAGAAAAACTATAAATCTTATAAGGGAATAAAATTAAACTCTCAATAATCAAACCCTAAACAAGTCAAATTAAATAAATTAACATTTTAATAAAGAAAAAATGAAAATTGATGTTGAGAGTTTCTTCCCAATGGATACAAAACCTTGGTACAGATTGTAGAATAGGGATTTTTTAATGGATTTTTAGTGAGTCACATGGAACCAAAGATCTAGCTCATCAATTGGGTTTCCATGGGAGTGAGTTGCTGGCAATTTCACTTCTTTACTCCAAACAAATATTTAGGGGTTGAGAAGAGGTAAAATCTTGGAGCCTTGGGAGTGGAGTCAGCTAGTGTGACTAATTTGATTTTAGATCTGTAGGATAGGGGCTCGCATGCAACTACATAATTCAAGGTGTCATTGACAAATCTACAAGTGCAAGAGGGGATGATTTTTGGTATCGATGGAAAATTGAATGAGTGTAGTAGGGATTCAAATGTAGATGGTAATAATGGAGACAATGATAAATCCTAGAGTTTCATGGGAGCATGGATCGACCTGGAATATTTTTAGAGATACCAACCACTGATTACTTTGGCACAACTAAGAAAACAATGAAAGGCAGTGCACTCCCAAGGTGGTGAAATTTCTCTAGTTAATGGTGTGGGAGTTCAAGTAATGGAAATCACAAATTTGGACGGAAGGGATTTGGTGGGGAAATTCCATGGAAAATACGTCAGGATGGAATCTCTTACTTTGTGAGTGCAGGAAGTTTGGATCCCGATGGTTGGTTATCACCATGTCATTCACTCTCTAGCCAGAGGCTGGTTTGGGATTGTGCTCCAAAGGAAGGTGGAATCCTGGCATATAAATTGGGGTCACTTTTTGTTTTTCGGAAAACATTTTCTAGATTTGAAGATGTAGCACACGTTGTTTGATCCAAGTGATGAAGGTCTGACTAGCATTCCAATATGGCTCAAACTACCCATGCTTCCTTTGGAATTTTGAATGGAAGTGGGGTTGAGAGCCATTTGAGATACCTTTGGGAATTTTGTGGTTGTAGATGAATGTTTTCAAGTTATTTCATCTAGGTGTGTGGCAAGAAATCTCATGGACATATATTTATAGAAATGTTTATTTGATTTTATTCATTTGGTTGTGGGTGACTGCTCATACAACAAACTTTAGACTAATGAATGTCCCTTTTCGATGTGCTTGTTGTCACATGCATGGACACGTGGGATGATTGGTTGCAGTGTTTAAAAACACAAGTATGGAATCCAAAGTGGACTGAGGATAAAGGTAGAGAACTTCTACATAGGGAGGAGGCACAAAAACTTGTTAAGGGTTTAGAGGGTTTGACGAAATAGTCAGAACAATTTAGCAGGGGTTTGGAGGATAAGATCTGAACGGGATAAAGGGGATAATCTGGGTTTTCTTCTTGCGAGATATATATTTATTCCAATGAACACCAAAATAAATATTCAGAATGTTATATAGGTGGTTGCACGAGAAAATTTTGGAGATATAGAGTTGTCCTTATCTCAAGTAGACCAACTAGAATCGATGTGGAATGGGGATTTATCAAGTGACATTTTTGTAAGTAATCCATCAGTGACCATTTATTATTTTAATAATTCCAACCCAATTTCCCTTGTAGTTGTTCCTCCCACTCTGGGTCTTCGTTCTTCCCCATTGTCAAGGTACATGATCTAGAGGTAGGCACGTCCTCATTGGATTTAGGGGTAAGATATTTTGTGTTGTTTTTATCATAAGATTCTGAAATACTTTTGGACCCCTTATCTGTGAACAAGTCTAAAGATTAGGTAGATCCTCTAATAGTTGGGGGAGGCCCATATCTCTTAAGTCCAATGGTCTAGTCAAATAATCTGGAAGTGGTGGGGAGTATAGGGGTTGATGCACTAAGGGAGGCTGTTGGTTTTAAAATAGGTAGGAAGTAAACCATAATAAATCCCAAGAAAATTCAGTTAGATAAGTAATCCAAGCTCGACAAAAACTAATTTCGGGGATCCTTAGACTAGGACATGCCCCTATAAGTGTGCATAAATGAAATTTTTATTTATAAATGTTAAATTGTTTGGAGGGTAGGCCAAATAAATTTCCCTCAAGCATATAGTCTACCAGGAGAGACCTTATATACTCCTATTTCAAAGATTATCGGAAAGGGTGAACAATTGGTGTCTAATATTCAAAAGATTGTCGGGGGGTGGTATATCGTTGTGTTGGACTCAGTTGGTCTTTTGAGGAGAGTTTTCATTGGTTTTAACAACCACCTAACTCTACTCAATTGTTTTGTATATACTCTAGGCTTTGTACTAAATTTTATTATATGAGTTTGAAACGCTATTTTATGGTCCTCAACCTTTATGGGCCATTTGAAGGAAAACATGCATTATGGGATGACTTGTGATAGCTTCAGTGTCGTAAAGAGAATAATCTTATTATTGGAATGCACCTTAATTTCACCACCAGTCAGCTGGAAATTTGGGGTACAAATTCCCAGGAGGACATGCTTGCACAATTTCTAATGCACAAATTTGAGTAGGTTGAAAGGGTGGATATGAAACCATGCCAATTATGACCAACATGATTTAACAATCAAGTTGGATCAGTAGGGTTGGCCAAGAGGCTTGACAAGTTCATATTCCATAATAATGTTTTATAGGAGGCCGAACTATATAGATTGTAGGTTGGTAGAAAACGGTACTTGGATCACTTTTCCATATTTTGGGAATATTGGAGCAAGGATGTTATTGCACCATTTAAATACAATGCAAGTTGGTCTACAGAAGTTGAGATGCAAAAAATTATTAAACAATTTTAGAGGAATCTTTATGTTGATTATGGTATTAGTGCTAGAGTACAATTCTATAAGAAACTGGGATGGTAAGGAAGGTTGTTGATTGGAGTCAGGAGCTCCATACATAAAGGGAAAATCTTATCATTGCAGTAGAAGAAGAGATTGGACACTATTTTTCTAACCATTTAGATATTGTTTAATGAAGGGGTGGAGAATGTGATTAACGGTATAGAGAAGAAGAGAAATTAGATATTACATGAAAAGGAACTTCAGTGGAGACTTAAACATCATGCCATGTGGATTTCCTTGGGTGATCAAAATACCAATTTTCTTCAAAAAAATTCCCTTCAATGAAAAAATACAAATACTATCTACGATTTGATTGATGAGGAGGGGTAGCCAATTCATGGTTTTCATGATTAGGCTCATATTAGGGTTAATCACTTCAAAAATAACTTTTATGAGCCTGGTAGGGATAATCTAGAGGCTATAATGGAAATGATGGCTCATTTACTTAGAATTTTTTAGGAAAATGAGAATTTGGAGCTATATCATGCATTAACAAAGGAGGAATTGTGGGTTGTCATCACAACATTCTAAAATAACAAAAGTCCTATGCTAAATGGAAGGTCAATTAATTTTTTTTTGTGGATTTCTTTGATATTGTTGGTGATGACCTAATTGAGGTGGTGGAGGAGGTCCAATTATTAGGAAGGATGATGAGAGGTTTCAATGCAACATTTTTTTGCATTAATGCCAAAAGTGGATCAACCACAGAACTTCGAGGATTTAGCAGTTATATCACTACGTAGAGGGGGGTAGGGTATCTACACCTCCACAAACTTTAGCAATTATATCATTGTAGAGAGGGGTGTCCCTTGTCCCACTGTGACCTTAAAAATAGATGATGATCATGATCATGATCATGATCATGATCATGATGATGATGATGATGATGATTATTATAAACTCATCTAAAAAATTATAGCATTCCACATCAAACCAATCTTGTTAATATTTATTTCGACAAAACAAATAATTTTTTTAAAGGGGAGGTTGATGCATGAAGCTATTGGCTTAACACATGAAGGTTTACACGCAATAAAGAAAACCAACACTCTGACAATGGTAATTAAGCTTGACTTATCCAAAGTATGTGATAGAGTTCCACGGTTCTATGTAAAGTTGTTGTTGTTGCAAGTTGGTTTAAGTTTGGACTTAGTTAGATCGATAATGGGTTGTGTTACACCTTCCACTTTCAGAGTTCTAATTAATGGTTCCAAGTTAGAATTTTTTAAACTTCTTGTGGTTTGAGATAGGGTTTCCCACTTTTTATGTACCTATTTTAGTTGGAAATAGAAGGGCTCAACCAAGCAATACATTCAGTTAAGAAAAGGAGGTCTATCAAAGGGGTCTCTTTCAATGGGAAAGAACAATTGACACATTTAATATCTGTAGATGATATCTTACTCTTTTTCTTACATTATAGGGGGAGGGAAGACAATTTAATGCAATCATTGAATTATTGTCATGGCTTAGGTATGGATATCACTTTTGGTAAGTCTACCTTATACTGTTTAGATGACTTAATTCATATGAGGGATGAGTGGGAGGAAAAATTCCCTTACTCTGTTCAAATCATGGATGAAGGCATAAAATACGTAGATTATGTCCTAAAACCAAACAAGTATGTAAAAGATAAATAGGCCTAGTTGGTGGCCAAAATTAAGAGAAGAGTGTTGTGATGGTTAAATTGTTCACTTTCCCATGGTGGGAGACGGGTTCTACTTAATTAAATCCTTGATCCATCCTCATCTATTTAAATTGATTTTGCATGTTGCAAAAGGTATCCTCAGTAGAATTTGGCAAACTTGTTTTAAATTTATTTGGAAAGGAAGTAAGGATTATCATGGACCAATTTGGCTAGATGAAAGATCATAGGTACCCCTAAATCTCTTAGAGGTTAGGGCATTAAGAACATTTTAATTTCAATCAGGTGTTAGCAGGCAAGTTACTTTGGAATTTTCTGACACAAGACTATCTCTGGAATATGATTTGGATTGAGAAATACCTTAATCCTATCAAAGTATTATATTTGATTAGGTAACCACACAAGCCCATACATTTGGTGTCAAATTAATGGAAAGTGTTTGCACATGTTTCCCAATGATTGGATGATTTCTTGCTTGGCGATTTGGATCGAGGACTCATGCCAAAGTGGGTGTTGATTCCATCATGGGATATGGTCAGGAAATTATGTTGTTGACTGATCTTATTGGCCTTTTCAAAAACAATTTTTGTGTGCATTGAATAGATTTGGAAAAACATGACACAATGAATTTATGGAACCAAGAATGGATATTGGGACCTTAACGTATCTAAATTTTGGGAGATAGACGGGATATTTTTGTGGGGAAGTTGCGCAAGCCTCACATATGACTTTGTAAGGAAGATGATGAGTCGGTGTGGGCATGTAACCATTTAGGGGGACATTACACAACGAAGCTCAGATACTTGGTGGTTTTCAAGGGAAATGGGAGGGTTATTTCCTGGTGGTGGGAAAAACTATGGAAGGTGTCGATTGACGGACTATTTAATTACCCCTATTCAAATTAGTTAAATAGATTGTTCATTAGAATTTGTTTTTCCAAAGAAAATTTATTTATATTCATGGACGAATATACTTGTTGCTTGCCCATAAAAGAGTCATATTTACAACCAAACCAAAAATACCTGAATTTGGCATCCCATTCGATCTCAATATATAACTGCTATAGGCTACTTACATTATGTATAACAGAGAGTTCAACTAAAATCCCTGCCATATTCTTAACAAAATACTTAATTAACCAAATTGTACGAAAAGGATGGAGAGTTTAGATCCAATCCTTGCTAGCTTGACATACTAAGATATACAAACTGTACAAAAAATGATACATATGTGTTGACAATCGATGTCATTTACTATCTAGTCAAAAATATTATATATTAAAATTAAAAGGAAAACTCCATAGATTTTGTTTCCTCATTGTTGAGGAATTCATAGAGACCAAAAGAGCCATATGGAAGGACCAAAGCCTCCTTGGATAAAGCATCATCCTTAGTATTTAATTCTCTGGATATATAGCTAAAGGATATCCATTTGAACCCCTGGAAAGCGGATATATCATGGAGCAGAGGCTCAAGTCTTACATCTGTTACCACAGCCTTATGTTGAATCACTAATTTTGAGTCACTGAGAATTTGGAGCTTAGAAACTCCTTTTTTTATGCAAATTCAAAGCAAGGTGTGAAGGGAAATGAACTATTCCCTATTTTTTGTGCCACTACTATGATCTTAGAGAACATGAAAGAAATTATTTTGTGTTATGAATAAGACCACACCTACCTTGAAATGGCTTGGATGGCCCTTGCAATCTCTTTGAAGTATCCCCACGGAATGCTAAAGTCAATCTCGGGCATCGATAGAACTATGGGTTTCTTGATCTTCATATCTTTCATGAATTATTTAGACATATTTATAATTATACATGCAATTACTTTAGGGGTAATTTCCCTGTTTTTTGAAAATGCTTGAGTTCTGAGCCCACCAGATATAGGAAACTAAAAAACTAGGCATTCCTTCAAAAGTTTTAACTACTTTATCTTCCAACTAGCTTTTCAAACAGTCTTCCAAACCTACTCTAGACCACGAAGAATATGGCTTAATATCTTTTTGAACCATCATTGTAACCTAAGTTGCATAATCACAGTGAATAAAAAGATGAGAAGAAGTTTCTTCATAGCATTTACATATAACACAATGGTTAGAACCAACCCAACCATGTTTGCAGCCCACTTCCTAGGTTAAGAATTTGTTACTCAGGGAAAGCTAAAGGGTAGTTCTACATTTGAGGGGAGAGTGAATTTTCCAAATAATACTCCATGACCATTTTTTTCTTCTGAGAAATGGATTTCCATCCAGCATTTATAACCGATTTTTGTTGAGAAATCCCTGGTTTTTGGATTTTTAGACCAACACAAAGTGTTAGGCTCATCGTCTTGTAAAAAAATATAATTAGATACCAAAATCCTGATATAATTGTTCCATTATGTCATCTCTTCTTCATTGAGATCTAGGGAAACCACAAACTTCCACTTGGTCCTATTAGGTAGAGGTGTATGCTCATTGGCGTCTACTAGGAAGAATATATTCTTATGACAAAGAGTCCTACGCAAAGAATTGAATAAATGAAATTCCTCCCTGCCCTAAGCTACAAGTCTTCTCCAATTCAGATCAAATGGCCATTTTTAACTTACCAAACTATGTAGTGACCAACCAAAGGGAAATCCAAAGATAAGGCTTCCCGGATGATAGACCTTTTAGAGGACTTATCTAGCTGACGAAACTAGTCTCCCATTGATAAGCCTTTGAGATATTTATTTTTGAGGACCCGACTCCAAAGAGAATTACTTTTTACAAAACACCATAAGCTATTGGAAGCAAGAGACTAGGAAAATATAGGAATATTTTTAAGTCCCCATCCCCCAAGATCCTTTGGGAGAGCCACCTTATACCATTTTACTAATGGAATGTCTCTTATTCGTTTGGATCCCAACCACAAAAACTGGAGGCTACATTTTATTGTTTTTGTCAAGATGCCCTTGGGAACATAAGAGACTGAGGTCCAATGCATCGGGATACTCTCGAGGAAATATTTCAAAAGCACCAAACTTCCTCCTCTAAAAATGAATCGATGGACCTAGATAGCGATCCTCTTCTCAACCTTCTTGACTAGCCCCAACCAATCTATGTATCTATAACAATCTGGTTTAAGATTTAACATAAAATGTTTGAAGCCATTTTTCAATTCCTTCTCCTAAAAAGGAAGGTTGCTTCTACAATACCTCAAAACAGAGATCAGGAAGTCATTGTGGCATAAGCATGATTTATCAAAATTTATTTGCATTCTCGTGGATTTGCACTATAGATCAAGCAACTCTTTTAAATTCCTTAGACTTGATTCAGAGCGAAAGACAAAAAAATAACATCATCTACAAAAAGGAGGGAAATGGTTTCCTAAGAAAATATAGGAATACCTATCAAAGATCCATTCCCCGCGGCCTCTTTGACTAGTTTTCTTAAGGTTTCAACAATAATCAAAAATAGAAAGGGGGAGAGAGGGCACCCTTGGCGAATACCTATGAAAGCTCTGAAAAACCTTAAGGGAGAACCATTGATGAGGACTGCAAATGAGGTGGAATCAATATAATCAAAGCTTTATCTAGTTCAACATGGGGAGGTTCATTCCCATCTTAATGAGAAACATATGAAGGAATGTGCAGGTTACATGATCATAGGCCTTGGACAAGTCCATATTGAGGATGGCAGATTGTTCATTAAACTACCAATCAAGGTTTAAAAATTTCTTGCGATTTATCATGCAGTGTTTATGCATGCTACAATTTATGTCTAGTATCATATTATCTATTATGAGTTGCAGTAAAGTAAATTAACTAAAAAATTATTTAAAAAAAACAAGATCAACTAAGAATCAAAGATTTGATTATCATTCACATTGAGGAATTGATGAAAAGTTGCATACTAGTTGCATTCACTAACATGTGAAGTGTTCAATCAATTCCCAAAAGAAACCAATAATCATTTTAACACAACAATTACTAATATCTACATCGAACAAAAGAAAATTACTAAGAAAATCCAACATCTACAATTTCTATGAAATTAAATAACCAAAACCTATGTTCTTCGGAGTGGGCCCTAACTCTTGACAATAGAGTGTTGTGGAAGGATGTAGTAGCTACATAATTAAATCAACTCACACATAAATGATTGCCACAACTTCAAATTGTTTTTATTTAATGCAATAGATACATCGTGATATAAGTTTCACGATGTCTAGCCTCCCCTCCAATGACAAGAGGCTCTACTTTTATACATTTTGAATATAGTTGAACTTAACAAAATAATCTGGGAACATGCTTGAGAATCAATAAATTATCAAATTGTTCCAATGAATAGTTATTCTCATAATACCAATCCATCATTCTTATCTAAAACAATAAGTAAATGTGCCAACTTGATTTCAGTTACAATCACATAATTAATTATTGCAATAAGATCCATATCTCAATGATGTAATGTATGACTAGCATGGTGCACCAATATCTCGTATATATCCTCTAATGCAAAAACGCACTTTTAATTGTTTGTTATATTCTCATCTCATGATCTAATAACTTGGAGCTAACAACAACATCCTATAATTTCGAGAATCTGTAATGGTTCCAAAGAAAATATAAGCCTTAGTAATCTACAACAACAATCCAAATAAATCATATAGGTGATGGGAATCGCATTAATATTGTAGGTGATGGGATCCACAACAGTCTTGCAAATGATGGGATCCGCAGTGTTCCCCAATCTGCAGTAGTTCTATAACACTCCATAAGGAATTACAAAGCACATAATCCTTCATCCATTATTCAAATAACTAATGAAATATCAAGGCATGCAAGATGAAAAGTACCTTATGCTTGAGGCCACTTCAAAACATCAAAAGGATCAAATGAAGAGTAAAACATGGGAAAAAAGAGGGATAGATTGCGGAAAACAACTAACAAAAAGAGGACAATTTTAGGGATCATCATCAACTCTACAAAAAAAGTATTTTAATCATTTGGTTGTTATTGAATCAAAGAGTCTTCGCGTAGGGGCCATGCATTTGTGGTTTGTGCAGAGTGGTTGAAGAGACAAACAACCATATCTTTTTGCATTGTTCATTCACAGGACAGGTTTGAGTGGAAAATGAACATAATCTGAGATTACTGCAGTTGTGGAATGGAGATACTACAATGAGGTGTTTCTTAGACTTTTTTCTCTCGTAGGGAACCGAAGGTGTTTAGATACCTCCCATATTTGATAGGTTGGGGGATGTGGTTAGCTCGTAATGCCACCATATTTGAGGAGAAAGTGTTTCCAACTTTCAAGATATCGGCTCAAGTCAGTGTGATGTTAAAACATTATACACAAGGCTTGGTTCCTCGCACGGTTTGGCATGTTGGTGAACTTAACATTAACAAAGAGACTGATTGGTTATTCTTTGATGAATCTTTCCAATGGGATGAGTGACAATGTGGCATTGGATTTGTTTTATTTATGTCTGATGAGTATTTCTTTGTAGGGAAGGAAACCTTGGGATCATGAACCAATAATTGGGTAGAGTTCAAAGCTTTGTTTCATGTATTTAAATTCTGTATGGAGCTCAGATTGCAACAGTTACAAGTCTTTAGGGATTTTTCATTTAGGTGTAGGATATTAAGCTTCACAATTTAGCACTACATATCAAAGAAATCACCAAGTGATTCCAAAGGCTGTCCTAAACTCACATGTATCGCGAACATAATGTTGAAGTTGATTCTCTATCGAAATATACCTTATTGTTGAATGTTGGCAGCATACATGTCGTCGCGTTCAAGGAGGTCCAAGTGATATCAATTGGACTTATTATAGCTAGATAATAGTTCATGTTTTTTAGGACATGCTTGGTTGTTTTGTTGTAATATGTACTTATTTAAGGACACAAGGGAACTTATATTTGGGGTCGATGGGGGGTAAAATTTATTAAATATAGCTTGGTCTCCTTTTTTGTTACATCCACAACACCTCAAAATATATTTTATTTTCCACTTGAATGGAAGTATGATTTTTTCTTGGAAAAAAGTAAAAATGAGAATTACGAAAATGAAGTGCATAATCTTATTATTAAACATTTTATAAATCAAATTAAATAATTTTAACATTTTTAATAATGAAAAAATATTGTACCATGTAAAATTTTGGAATGTACATGAGGTTGGGTTTAAAATTTATTATGGGGCAATTTTCAACAGTCAACGATTAGTGTGGAGGGTTTGTATCGATGTCCACACCATTAACAACGTTCATTTTTTATATAATTCAACCCAATATGTGTGTTAAGCATTTGAAGTCCCAATGTGAATTGAACATCCCAGTAATGAAATGACATTAAAACAATTCAAAACCTACAAGTTTTGGGGTGGGTAGTGTCACCTCACCACCTTTGCTGTGTTGGAATGTTTACTTCCCTAATTCTTATTGGATAAAAATAATTCAGTCAAATTTTCTCTCGTGAAAAATCGGTTCGAATTTGGGTGTCCCAAAGTTTTAGGCCATGGTACCTTAGGGGATGGGTTTTGAAGGTTTAGGAAATCACCAAGAACCCATAAAATCTTAAATCATATATTCAATCAAATGTCTTTGAAAATCGAATTATAATTTAAAAATATTTATTTAGTAAAAACAAGAAGAAGCAAAGTAAGATTTTGACTTTTTCCTTGTTAATATCACTATAATATCATTCTATAATATTAGGTCAAAATGCAAATTTTTATTATTAAAATTGCATTATTAAATGTATAAATAGAATCAAGTTGCTCAAATATATTTATTGCACTCAAATTATACAATCTCAATAACTAATCTCTACAATTTCAACAATTCCTCTATGCCTAAAAACTCTAAGGCTAAAATTTTTGGATTCATTAATGCAATTACACTTCCAAATTGATATACCTGATAATTCAATGAACCATGTAATTCATGATGTGGATTTATGCAAAACATGAAATTCTCGAAGAGAAAATGAATTGGATAAAGAAAAGTTTCATTTTATTTGATCGAGCTTTAAGAGTTTATAACTTAGAATTGATATGTTGAATTCTTAAGTATATTGTTGTCTTGGCCTTTGCCATGAAACAATGAAGGTTTACAAAGAGAAGTGTCGAATTGAACTAGAATCGAACTCATGGGTTTTCATGGGAGCATAGATCAAACTGGAATAGTTTTAAAGATAAAACCCACCGATTACTTTGGAAAAATACAGAAAACAACGAAAGGTGGTGCACTTCCAAGGTGGTGATGTTTCTCTTGTTATTGGTATGAGAGTTCAAGTAATGGAAATCGAAAATTTAGAGGGAAGGTATCTAGTGGGTAAATTATGTAGGAAATGGTTCGGGATTGAGTCTCTTACTTTGTGAGTGTAGGAAGCTTGGATCCCGATGGTGGGCTATCACGTTGGCATTCACTCTTTGGATAGAGGTTGATTTGAGTGTGTGTTCCAAAGGAAGGAGTAAGCCTAACATATTTTGCGTCACTTTTGGTTTTTCAGAAAACATTTGTTGGCTATCAAGATGTGCCACCGATTATTCAATCCATGTGATGAAGTTCTAACTAGAATCCCAGTTTGGGACAAACGACCCTACTTTCCTTTGGAATTTTGGATGGAGGTGGGATTGAGATCCATTGGAGATACCATGGGAAATTTTGTAGTTATAGAAGGTGTTTTCAAGTTTCTTCATCAAGTTTTTTGGCAAGAATTCTCATGGAAATATATTTATGGAAAGGTTTATTTGAGTCTATACATTTGGTGGTGGGCGACTACTCATACACACACACTTTAGACTACATGAATGTCCTTTTTTCATGTGATCATTGTCACATGTCTGGACATGTGGGATGATTGTTTGTAGCATTTCAAAAAACAAGTATGGAATCGAAAATCAAATGAGGAGCAAGGTGGAGAACCTCTACATTGGGATGAGGCACAAAACCTTGTTAAGGGTTTAGAAGGTTCGGTGAAATAAGAGAAACAATTTAGAAAGGGTTTGGAGGATAAAGGGGATAAAGCTGATAATATCAATTTTGTCATGGGAGATATGTTTATTCTGATGGATGCCAAAATCAAGGTTTAGGATGTTATATAGATGGTTATGCAAGAAATTTTTCAGAGATATAGAGTTTCCCTCATCTCAACTAGACCAACTAGAATCGATGTGGAGAGATGATTCATCAGGTGACAAATTCGTTGGTGAAACTTTGGCAACAATTTCTTCTTTTAATGAGTCCAACCCAGTTTCCCTTACCATTGTTCCTCCCACTCGAGGTCTTAATCATTCCCCCATTGTCGAGGTACAATATCTAGAGGCAAGTGCGTCCTCATTGGAGTTAGGGGTGTGATATTTTATGGTGGGTTTATGAAAAGATTCTAAAATACTTTTAGTATCCTTACTTGTGAACAAGTTTGACGATTCTGGTATATCCTCTAGTAGTCAGGGAGGAGGCCCATATCTATTGAGGTCAAGGTTCTACTCAACGAGTCTGGAGATGGCAGGGGGTATAGGGGTTGACACACTGAGGGAGGAAATTGGTTCTAAAGTAGGTAGGAAGTAAACTATTAAGAAATCCCAAGAAAATTTTATTAGAAAAGTAATTCAAGGTCAAAAAAAACTAATTTCATGGGTCCTTTGAGTAGGACATGCCCCTAGAAGTGTGCATAAATGGAATTTTTATTTATAAATGTTATATTTTTTGGAGGGTAGACCACACAAATTTCCTTCAAATGTATAGTCGATCAGGAGAGACCCAATATGCTCCTAATTCAAAGACTATGGGAAAGGGGTGAACAAGTTGTGTTTGAGCTTCAAAACATTTTCGAGGGGTGGGATTTCATTATGTTGGACTCGTTTGGTGTTTCAAGGGGAGTTTTCACAAATTTTAATAACCATATAACTCTACTCAATCTTTTTGTAGTTAACTCTGGAATTTTCACTAAAATTATTGTAAGACTTTGGATCGCTCTTTTATGGTCCACAACCTTTATGGGACATTTGATGTCAAATAGGAATTATGGGATCACTTGTGATACCTTTAGTGACTTAAAGTGAATAATGTTATTTTTGGCAAGGACCTTGTTAATGCATAAAAGTCGCACACATACAACATTTCGGCGATTCATCCAGTAAGGAATCATCAACATAAAGAATGCATATCACCACAGGAATCCTCAATAGATCCAAGACACAACATGAGTCCATAAGTTCCAAGAAACAATCAAAAGAAAGGGTATCAAGGTAACACACAATTGGCCCATGCTATAGCGCAAGTTACCTAAATAATTGTCGTGCTACACCCATGCGTCTTTTCCTTCAATAGCCGCACTACTGTCAAAATGGTGGGACCACTCATTCCCGGTGGCGCATTAAAGGCTCAATCCTACCCAAGGTTCTGAATTCGGCTCCTCACACACTTGATGGCATTAATCATCCCCCCTAGTGTACCTTGGAACTAGTTCATTGAGGAGGAGAGTTCACATTTGGATCTAGTTGTTTGTTGGCCACCTCTTGGCCTATAAAAGAAATCCATTGGCATGCATTTTGAAGAGAGAAATTAGAGTAAGGTTATGCTGCTGATTTGAGTTGGAGCTTCCTCATAGCACACCATTTCCTACCATTGTCAGCATTCCTAATCCCCCTTTCCACCTTCCATCTAGGGGCAAGTGTTTCTCTCCATTGTTCTACCATCTACTTAGAATTTAGTTTGGACAAGAAATGCCTCCCTAAGGGATATTGTTGGCTTCCCTTGAATCCCACACCTCCTAGGTGTTGTACAGCTATTCCATTGGGCAATACAAGAGTGGTTTAGCATATATTTGGTTGTTGTTGGATTTTGCATTCTCCTCCCATCTCTTTCATTTTTTTTATCAATATTTCTATGTTTGAATGTGAACTAAACTAATAATCTCTTGCAGGATCACTTAGAGGAATAAAAACCACACCCAAAAGGGGCTCCAAGGACTAAGGCCTTGCAGCAAACTACAAGGCTTAGCCCCTTACCAAGTGGAAGAGTACACTTGTGCAATTTTTTCCACAACAGTTCTAATGGAGACCATACTTATTTTTGTTCATTTATTTTTAAAATATGTTGTTTTATGCTAAGTATCTAATTCTGGGTCACTTGCAGGAGATCAGGTATTCCACCCCTTGCTTCCAGAATTTAGGCCCATCACGGCCACAAGATATTTTTTTCGCAACCGCGCGGCTCCCAGCGTCTCTGTCACGCTGATAGCGCGGAATCAACTCGGACAGTGACACGCATAGCGCAGGTTACCAGTGCCAGACCCACACTACACCGCTCACCACACCCACGCAGAAGGTTAGTATATTGCCTGCATTGCTTAGCACATCTATTTTGTATTAAACTGCACGACCTGTGCGGCAGAGTCTTGTTTAATCGCACTATTGTTCTTTATTTGTTTTTTATTTGCATAGCTTAGTTTGCCAGTCCAAATATTTCTCACTAGAGAACTTAAATTAAGGCTAATACACATAATTACTTAATTTTTTAGTAATTAGTTCACCTAGACCAATATTAGGAAGTAAAGAGTACATATCTCTTGAAACTTACCTAGGTAACCAACTTTGAGGCTTTCAACGGGCCCCATCGTTGTCACTAGTATTCAAGACCACTTCTTGTTTATTCATCAATCGACATGTTGTTTTTAGTACTATTGCTAGTGTAGAAAACATTTTTTGCACATAAGCAAGGACCTAAAGACATTTGTCTCCCAAAGTATGCTCTTCACCTCACACTTCATGTGAGCTTGGTGAATCAGAAAAAGGGTGAGAAGTGTGAAATACCTCCATTGCATACTTGTCTATTAGTTAGAATATTTGCTTTTGCAAAGCATCATGAGCATCTCTTAGAGTTAAAAATACACATTACTTGATATACTCTTTTAGTTAATTTTCCGATAAAATAATTTTTTTGCTTTCATCACATGTGTTTGCACCACTAGCACACAATAAGAGGCATAAAGACTCTTCCAATCCTAGTATGCTCTTCACCTCGCACTTCGTGTGATCTTGGTGAATCGAAAAGGTAGGGATTGTGAAATACCCCTCTTACACTCCATAAGTGAAATATTTAAACCCCTTAAAATCAACATTATAATTGTCTTAATCAACTAAAATCCTCCACAGAAGGTCACAAAACAATATTTTAGTTAGGTAGGATTGATTGGGATAGGCATCCATTAATGCCACCAATCTAGTTTCATTAGTGATATTTTGAAACATAGTATTGTTGTCTCATAGGGCACTTACAAAATCCTGATATAAGAAAGTGTTAAAAGAAAACCCGGATCAAAAGTGTGTCATGACCAAGGAGGTGAACGCCGAGGTATAGCTTCCCTGCTCTCCCCTACAAGACACTCAACTTGTTGTAGGGAGACGACACTATACCGTGTAGGCTGAACCACTGATCCACACTTGATGTAAGCTATCTTAGTGACCCAACTTAGGACATCACCAAGGAGCAATTGTGAGTGCAATTGACTCATGAAGTTAGTTGTTTCCTTTGGGAGGTGTTGCCAAGTCTTCTTGATTGGAACATTGGCCCCATTGTTGATAGAACTAGCTCTTTATTACCTCCACTAGTTGATTGCTGAGTGGATACCATTATCACCATCAATTGTGCTTTTGGGATGCCCAGTTACATTTGAGAGGAAGGACGTTAGGTCTTCTATGGAATTTACATTTATTTATTTTTTAACTACAAGTCCACTAACTTGTAATAAAAAAAACCTACATGTGGGATGTCATGCACTAAAATAGACATTGCACATATCACTCACTTATCACACCATTTTGCATCTGTTGTGGTTGGAATATTTTTGCATTTGGTCAATTGTGTTTAAATTCCACTATCACTCTCATTTGACACGAAGCCTTCACCATTGAGGAACAAAACAACATCCTAAGACAGTATTGTAGACTACAAGGCCTATCCCCTCTCTCGAGGGGTGTTATTACACCTTCTTCATGTGTTTCACAAGGAAGTTACCCTATCCGGGGTTGCTCCCAAGCTACATCGATAGGATCATCTGGTCGAGGCCAAGCCTCACTAGGTGCATTTTCTCCCCTTGGAGAAACTATTAATTACACCAGTTCTTCCCCCATCGAAAGTAGTAGCTCATTGGATTCTTCCCAAGGAGATCCCTCAGTTCCATTTGACCCATCCTCTCTCATAGGAGGTCAACAGTAGTTTACAACATCACCTGGGTATCCCCCTCGTGGAAATCACATCCAACATACAATGGAAAGACCAGTCGCCCCTACCTTACCATTCATGGCTAGTTTAAATCTACCCGATTTGGCCAAACTATTTAATGATCCCATTGATCATGATGCAACATGGTCGGCTATGCCAAACAAAATTCTTTCTAACATTCCCAAATTCGAAGGAAAACAGGGAGACGATCCTGCCAACCATGTTATGTCTTTCCACTTATGGTGTTCATCTAACAGCATAGTGGATGACCCCGTGAGGCTTCGCCTCTTCCAGGGTACCCTCACTGACATGACAGCAAAATGGTACATAAACCTAGAAAGTGGAACCCACTACACATTTGCGACATTGGCCACCACATTTCTTACGTACTTTCAACTGTCAATCCGACATGATTTAGGCCTCATCATTCTCACTGAGTTTCTTCAAAATACTTCCACTTACATAGTGCACCACATCCATGAGTGGTGTAGACGCCGCACATTATGCAAGATTGAAATACAACCTCCCTTTTTGTTGGATGGTTTTATCAAATCTCTCCAACCCACCATAGCTAAAGATGTCGCCACCTCCATGCCACAAAGCGAGGAAGAGGAAATTTCGAAAGCACAACATTTCAATCTTATATACGTACAATCTGGATACCTTTACACAATTCTCCCTGATGCCCCTCGGCATCCTTCGTTGGATCCTACACTTTCGGGCTCGTCACATTCGACGGATGGGATTATTGGGTCCATTTCCCATCTAGGAAAGGCTCCTCCTACCACATCAATTCCATTTAACATGGTTCTGTATTACGCATCCATGCCACTTGCATCGGTACCCCCTACACTGGTACCAACACCATCAATTGGTCAATTACAGTATGGACTGTATATTCCTACATACCTGAACGTTAGCCAAGCAATAGCGGTTCCTAAACTGCTAATGGCGCAAGTCGTTCCTACGTCCAACTCTTATGGAACGCAAACTGCATTTATCCCACCACTATTATATAACCCATATAACCCTTTCCCATTCCCAACTGGTCAACAACTTGCCCCCCACGTGGGGGTCAACCTAGTCCAACCTACTTGTGTTCAACAAGCGCAACAATTCGAGCAATTGAACGTCATAAACCCCCAGAACCCATAGACTCAGGGGAAGAAGAAAGGTAAGAACAAACCAAATTAGCAGCTGAGGAAATGGGGAAATCCACCTCCCCAGCAAAACCAGAATATGGGTGATCCAAATACAAGGACTAACAATCCCCACAAACAAGGGAATAATCCCACCCTGAGAACCAATTATTGCTACTCCATTTGCGGAGATTATGGTCATTACACAAGTCATTGTCATCTTATTCCTTACTATCAATAGTTAGTGGAAACCAAAAATAAGATGATGGTTAAACCCCCTTAGGTAGAGAATCCTCCCAACCACAAACCATCGTGTTACAACAACCCTTTTGCAATCAAGGGGTCGTCACACAACAACAAGAGCCTCGCCCGCCCGACGACATTTCTTTCCAAAATATATATACATTGGACATCAACCTCCAAACATGAGCCAAAGGTTATGATGGGCCTTCCACCCCCCTAGTGGAAGACATTTCTATCCCCTCAGGGGGGCCTCTACAGATTTCTTGACCGAACACTGAACAAATCCCACAGATCGCAAAAGTTCCACTTCAGTGTACCCTTAATAACCCTTACATGAAATCGCCCACAATTACAGTATTGTGGATGACTTGGCTCAATCCCCAGTATCCATGTCCACTTTGGAAGTGTTACAGTCTTTCCCAACACAAAGAAAGGAATTACTCAATGCACTCGGCGCTGTCGATCCATCTTATTCACACCTCATGACCTTTGATGTTGACAAAGATGATCTACAACTACCATCATCAGTCGCATTTCAAGTACCAGTCACGGTAAAAAACGTCATGATCCACCGTTGTATCATCGATGAAGGTGCATCCACTTCTGTTATGTCCATAAAAGTATGGAAATGAATAGGATATCCTGAGTTGGTCCCCTCGTCTATCTCTCTTCACACGTATGATGGGAGACCATACCAAATGTCCAAAATGATGGGATACCAACCTAGAGGATTGTACCAAAATTTCCTTATAGATCTAGGGGGAAATATGGTTATTATCGATATCGAAGTATTCGACGCGGAACTCGACTACAACATCCTATTAGGGCATAGTTATATGTACACCATGAAGGCAGTAGCCTCCTCAATATTTTGCATCATGATGTTTCCCTTAAATGGGAAGGTAGTCAACCTAGACCAGCTTAACTACTATGACTTGAATACCACAAGCAACCCCGACAATGTCCTACCAACTGTACTGGGTGACGATCAACTGTATGTTGACATTACCCCCGGTATGTACAAAGACTCCATTTTTTTAGGAGTATATTCGGTACCACCGCCAAATATCCCTAGATCACCCGATGGCCAAATATGCACAATATTCACTACTAGAAATGGAGCCACCTTCACCTCAACACCGTCATTAGCACCACCGCTGAGTCATGGCATTGAACAAATGTTGAGTCCATTAGTACCACCGATTTTTCAAATCCCATTCTTGTATCCTCCCATGGGTATACAAGGGACACCGGTTATGGCTTAGTTAACTCTACCTAGGCTAACTTTGGGGATACCGGTATGGTACCTCACACCACCCTACCCAAAGATGGCTTCCAAACCATTCGCCCATTATAAGTTTGTCCCTATTTTGGCTAGTATGACTACAAGGCCCGTAACACGTTCAGCTACGACAGCCCAACCTATGACATTTGCAACTACACCACAATCAGTCGTCGCTAATACCACCAATGGGGGCACTAAACAACCAAAGTTAAAAGGTCCCCTATTACCTAACCCACCATCTAATTCAGTAAAAACCGCAAATCCTAAAGCAGGGGGCATCAATTATTAGGAGTTAAAATCCCCAGTAATGATCAATACTCCCAATCAAAGGATCACACCATTGTATTCTCTTTAAGGGTAGCAAGACCACTCAACCAAACTATGTCCTACCCTACCGGAGATAAGGAATTTGATAAATACCCTCGTTAGCATCACCCAAGCTCCACCAGCAATGAAAGGGGGCACAACTCCCTCGCCCACATGCAAGCCCAAAACATTACATACGAATCATGCATGTTCCATATGTGCTCAGCATGGGCACTATACACATCATTTTCCCAAACTCCCTCGATACCGAGAGGTGTTAGCAACAGTTCATCTCACTCAAGTAACAATTGAGGAACCCCCCTTATTACACCAGGAAGTAGAATCCATTAATGTGATCACCACATCAGTGACACCATCCGTCACCCCTCCCACAGAAGTTGCACCAACTGCATAAAACGTGGTAGAGCCTATAACGTCGTAAGACCCATCTAAACTTCCGACAACACAATCACACAATGAATGCTCATCATGTGGGAACTCCACCCATATGCTCCCTCCTAGTTCCATCACATGCATAATAAAGCAAATAAACACTCAATAAGACTAAGAACGCTTTCATCCACGCATACCAAGACCATTCCGATCTTGTGGAGAGACCACCCATTTCTCCTTGCAATGCCCCATTGTCCACGCCAAACGACAAACTTGTCTCGAACTAATGAGAATACAAGATCAATTACAACCCCTTAGTATAACCTTGCAAAGGTTACCAACTGAGGAAGTAACATTGATCTTACCAGATACAATCAATGGTGAATCTCCTTTATCCAGTATTCTCACTTGCAGTGATTCCTCGTCTTCCAACTAAGATGCAAAAATTTAACAAATCAGCACGTGGTCGAGCAGTTACCGTTCTGCGCGCAGCGCGGAACAATACATTTCATTTGCGCTATAACAATGCGCAATTTTGGAAAAATCCTGCACTATAGCAACACGATATTCTCCAAAAATCTCGCGTTATAGTGCAATATTTTTCCAAAATCTCGCGCGACAATACCAAAAAACATTAAAATGCCCTTGGCCATCTAGGAGACCCCTAATCATAAAACTACCTGGACAAAATTCAAAAGTACAAGGGTGAGGCATACTTGAACCTCGCGGCTCATCGAACGGTGCACCAAATCTCCTAGAATCACTCAAAACATGCTCTAAGAGGTCGATGGCACAAAGTACAAATGATTTCGAAAAGTGGGCCCCGCCCCTATTTTATATTCATTTAACCCAAACTTCCAACTGATGCCACAGGAAAACCATAACTCCATTTTCAAAACCATTCGCACCACCACGACCGACACTTCGAGCTCTTCAACATGGAGCGAACAAATCCAAATTCCCACCAATGTCACCAGGACACTATTTTTTTAGTCAATACCCCATAAGTACGAGATGTTTTGGTTATATGATTTATGCATTTGAATACCTGGGTCATGTTCTTTACCACACTTCGGTATGTGCGCCATGTGTGTAGGATATCAATCAGAACAATATGGAGCCTCTTGTTTTTTCCATTATAAGAATAAGACTCTAAGCTCTAACAACAAGGGTCATCCACCCTACCAAAGGTATCATTCTGAAACTAGCATATAGACACTATTTACCCTATGTTTTATAAATCCATCTACCGGTATTCCCATTGATAACCATAGGGCTCTTATTCCCTTCCTTGATGTGCCATCAACATCATGTCCGAGAATAGCATTTTTCCTCATGGGTGTGTGCACCATCGCCATCCCCATCATCAATTGACACCCATGATGTCGACCCCCCACAAGTCCAAAGAATCTGACCTAGCTCAAAAAGACACTCCCTTAGAGTATCATTTTGCAATCACACATTTACTCCACCAGGTAGACACTTGTTAGATCCCTCGGCACATGTTACAAGAATGATTCACAAATCCTCCTCATACCTCCATGAGCACTTTACCCTTCGCAATCACCCTCGTATCATCACCCCCGCAAAGACACCTATGCTCCCCCTCACCCTCAGAAGAAACCAGTTCTATTCAGTTATCCTGCAGGTATACAATGCATGGAATCATTTCATGGGGAACGCGTCTTTGTATATGCAAGTTAACCCTCACTTCATCATTAGAAAGTGTCCCCCGGTCCACTCAAAACCTTGGGGATTCCGCCCATCATCAAATTGGTCCCCCGATACACCCAAAACTTTGGGTACCCCACCAATATTCTTTATGTACAAACAAGTTCGCTCGTCACCTCACATTGAGGGAACATCATACTATTTTGGAAGCAGCCCATGGTCTCCTTTGATCGATGCATTTGAGTCTCCATATATTCAGCAGTAATTGTCTTTCCGGTTACCATTACCCTTCGTTTTGCATCTCCATCAAAGCCCTTTCATTTGCAGTTTGTATCCGACCGTTTCAATCTGTGCCATTCTAAAAGAAAATTTGTCGTCACTACTCCCCATGTTTACATCGATCAAAGGAAGTTATGAGCCCCACACTTATCAACCAGTCTTGTGTCAGGTTTATTCGTCCACTAGTCGGTTACAATATGGTCTCAATTCTCAGGACAAGACTCTCGTTTTATCATGTGCTTCATCTCTCATCGACGCCAAAACACTACATTCTGATAGTTGCAGTAGTTGCATTTGTACCTTGGGATCTATTTCAATCAATATAAGGAATCACCTCGAACTTAGTAGGGAGAGTCATAAGTGATCCCTAACTAAGTTGTTCCCCCTATGCTCGATGTCAACACATCATCGCATTAGGGGGAAACATACTTTTGAAGGTAGCAATGTTCACATTTGGAAACCATGATAGCAGTCTATTCGGTACAAGTGAAGCTCTCAAGCAGCTTTACATACCAGGTTGGTCCCCCACCCCGGTGGGTTTATCATGGTCACCAGCAGTTCCACTTCTTCAATATTCCACAGCAGTTCTTAGGGAATCTACTCAGACATGGATCAAAGCCGCCTTCATCCCTGTCTCAGCAGTAAAGAAGAGTCTACACCTTGGTCCTCTCTCATTGTAATCCATTTGACATCATTTCACGATCATGGGTATGCCCGCCTCATTTGTATAAAATCTATTATTTTTACAGCTCCAACGGTCGTCACTAACAATCTTCCCTCATGGGAGAACCTTATTTTTTCCACATATGATTTGTCCTACAGAACATGAGAGAAACAGCAGAAAACATTATGCATTATCAGCTCTACAGTACCCTCTGAACCTCATACATCAGGGGGCATCTGTTAACGCCTAAAATTCGCACAGATGCAAAACTTCGGCAATTCATCCAGTAAGGCGTCATCAACATAAAGAATGCATATCACCACAGGCATCCTCAATAGATACAAGACATAGCATGAGTCCATAAGTTCCAAGAACACCACAGGAATCCTCAACAGATCTAAGACACAACATGAGTCCATAAGTGCCAAGAAACAATCAAAAGAAAGGGTAGCGTGGGTAACACACAGTTGACCTGCGCTGTACCGCAGGTTACCTGAACAATTCTCGCGCTATACCCGCGTGGATTTTCCTTTGATAGTCGCGCTATTGTTAAAACGGTGGGACCACTCATTCCTAGTGGCACATTAAAGGCTCAATCCTCCCCAAGGTTATGAATTCGTCTCCTCACACACTTGGTGGCATTAATCAACCCCCCTAGTCTACCTTGGAACTAATTCATTAAGGAGGAGAGTTCACATTTGGATCTAGTTGTTTGTTGGCCACCTCTTGGCCTATAAAAGAAATCCATTGGCATGCATTTTGTAGAGATAAATTAGAGTAAGGTTATGCTGCTGTATTTGAGTTGGATCTTCCTCATATCCCACTATTTCCTACCATTTTCAGCATTCCCAAGCTCCCTTGCCACCTTCCATCTAGGGGCAAGTGTTTCTCTCCATTTTTCTACCATCTACTTAGCATTTAGTTTGGACAAGAAAGGCGTCCCGAAGGGATACTGTTGGATTCCCTTGAATCCCATGCCTCCTAGGTGGTGTACATCTATTCCATTAGGCAATACAAGAGTGGTTTAACATATATTTGGTTGTTGTTGGAGTTTGCATTCTCCCCCCATCTCTTTCAATTTTTTTTATCAATATTTCTATGTTTGAATGTGAACTACACTAACAATCTCTTGCAGGATCACTTGGATGAATACCAATCACACCCAAAAGGGGATCCAAGGACTGAGACCTTGCAGCGACCTACAAGGCTTAGCCCCTTACCAAGTGGAAGAGTGCACTTGTGCAATTTTTTCCACAACAAACCTTAATTTCACCATCAGTTGGATGGAAATTTGGGGTACAAAATATAAGGGGGATAGGCTTGCACACTTTCTAGTTGAAAATTTTGAGGAGGCCAAATGGGTGGATGTGGAACCATGCCAAATATGACCAACATGGTTTAACAATCAAGTTGGCTCGATAGAGGTGTCAAAGTGGCATGACAAATTCCTAGTCTATAACAATGTTTTACAAGAGTTCGAACTATATAGGATGTAGGTTGGTAACATACGGTAATAAGATCACTTTCCCATATTTCTGGAATTTAGGAGAAAGGAAGCTAATCCTGGTACACAATTTAAATACAATGTCAGTTCGTATGAAGGAGATAAGATGAAAAGAATTGTTAAACAATTTTAGAAGCATCTTTATGTTGATTATGGTATTAGTTCCATAGTACAATTCTACAATTCCATTTGTGTTGTTAAGGAGGATGTTGTTGATTGGAGTTAGGAGCTCCATAAATAAAGGGAGCATCTTATCTTTGTAGTAGAAGAAGAGATTGGACACTTTTTTACTAAACATCTAGATACTATTTAATGGAGGGGCACAAGATGTGATTATTGGTCTAGAGAAGAACATGGATAAGATATTATGAGAAAAGTAACATCAGTGGAGACTTAAAATTCGTGCCATATGGACTTCCTCAGGTGATCAACATACCAAGTTTTTTTTTCAGAAATTTTCCCATCAATGAAAAATACAAATACTATATTGGAGTTGGTTAATGAGGAGGGGCAGTCAGTTCATGGTTTTCGGGATTTGGCTCATCTTAGGGTCAATCACTTCAAAAATATATTTTATGACCCTAGTGGATCGTATCTAGAGGTTGTAATGGGAATGATGGCTCATTTCCTAAACTAGTTGAGGAAAATGAGAATTTAGAGCTATTTTAGGCAATAATAAAGGAAGATTTGTGGGTTGTCCTAATCACATTACAGAAGGAAAAAATTCCTATGCGGGGTGGTTGGTTAGTTGATTTTTTTGTGGATCTATTTGATATTGTTGGTGATGGATTACTTAAGGTGGTGGAGGAGGTCTGATTATTGGGAAGGATGACATGGGGTTTGAATGCCACATTTTTGGCATTAATCCCAAAAGTGGATCAATCATGGACCTTTGATGATTTTAGTTGGACATCCCCATGCAATGATATTTACAAAATAATCTTGAAAATGATAGCTTTCCACCTCAATTCAATCTTGTTAAGAGTTATTTTGGAAAAATAGTTCTTTTTTTAAAGGGGAGGTTGATGCATGAATCTATTGGATCGGAACATGAAGGTTTACAGATAATCAAGAGGACTAGTTCTATGATGGTGGTAATTAAGCTTGACTTATCCAAAGCATATGATAGAGTTTCATGGTTCTATTTAAATATGTTGTTTTTGCAAGTCGGTTTAAGTTTGGATTTAGATAGATGGATAATGGGTTAAGTTACACCTTCCACTTTCGGAGTTCTAATTAATGGTTATGGGTCATAATTTTTAATGCCTTATTTTGGTTTGAGACATGGTTTCCCACTATCTCTATAACTATTTTTGTTGGTAATAGAAGGGCTCAACCAATAAATACATTTAGTTAAATGAGGGGGGTCTATCAAAGGGATCTCTTTCGATGGACAGGAACAACTAAGAAATTTGTTATTTGCAGATGATATCTTACTATTTTGCTTAATCTTTGGGGAGGGGGACAAACAATTTATGGCGATCATTGAATTATTTTTTCATAGCTCGGGTATGGAGATCAATGTTGGTAAGTTGGCCTTATTATGTTCGGTTGACTTAATTTGTATGAGGGATGAGTAGGATGACAACTTCCCTTACTCCATTTAAATATTGGATGAAAACATAAAATATCTTGGTTATGTCCTTGTACCAAATACGTATAGAAAAAAAAATGGTTTTGGTTGGTGGCCAAAATTAAGAAAAGAGTGTTGTACTAGAGAAACAATTGGTTTTCCCATGTTGGCAGACTGGTTTTGGTTAAGTAATTCCTTGATTCCATCATCATATATTGAAATTTGATGATTCATATCCCAAAAGGTATCCTTAATAGAATTCAACAAATTTGTTCTAAATTTATTTGGAAAGGAAGTGAGGATTATCGGGGATCACATTTGGCTAGATGGAATACCATAGCTACCCCTAAAGCTCTAGAAATTTGGGGCATTAAAAACATTTTTAATTTCAATCAGGTGTTAGCAGCCAAGTCGCTTTGGAATTTCCTGACATGAGACTATCTATGGTGTAGTCCCTTTTGGTTGAGAAATACATTACTCCTATCATATTATTGGATTAGATTAGGCTTCCACACAATCCCATGCATTCGGTTTCAAATAAATGGAAAGTGGATACATAGGATTTCCCAGTGATCGGAGGATTTCTTGCTTGTTGAGTTGGATCAGGGATGCATACCAAAGTGGGTGTTGATTACATCATGGGATATGGTCAGTAAATTATGTTTTCAACTAATGTTATTGGCCTTTTTTCAAGAATGAATTTTATGTAGGTCTAATCGAATTGCAAAACCTAACACAGCGAATTTATGGAATAAAGGATGGCTTTCATCTCGAGACCTCATATTAGCTAGAGTTTGGAAAAATAGATGGAATAGGTATGTGCCAAAGTTGTAGAAGGATCACATATTCATTTCTAAGGAAGAGAATGAGTTGTTGTGGACATTTAACCATTCATGGGGACATTACACAATGAAGCTCAAATACTTGGAATGTGTCAATTATAGGATTATTTCCTAGTGATGGAAAAAATTATGGAATGTGTCAATTATTAGGATATTTAATTATCCCTTTTTAAAATTAGTTAAATAGATTGTTCATTAAATTATCAATCCAGGTTTCAAAACTTCTTGCAAGTTATCCTGCAATGTCTATACATGATACAATTTATGTCTAGTATCAGCTTATCTATTCTGAGTTGTAGCAAAGTAAATGAACTATAAACTTCTTTAAAAACAACAATATCAACTAAGAATCAAATCTTTGATAATCATTCACATTGAGGAATTTATGAAAAGATGCATTCTCAGCTGAATGCTATGAACTTTGTTTATGTTTGAACTAGCACCCCTTTGCAAAGCAAGTCTTTGTAGACCCAGTGCTAATGATGGTAATCTTGGGAGGGGTTAAACCCAATGTCACCATAGTCTAACCTATCAACACTTCGGGTAACTCTAGAACCCAAGGAGATACCCTAATTAATGAAAGATACATGCATCCACCAACAAACCACAAATACCTTCTGCGAAGCCTTAATGGCTATGATCAGTGCCTTATCGGAGTCAAACAATACTAAACAAGACACAATAATCATACAGCATTGGATTTTCCTCTTTATCACAATTCTCAAGAAATTATCACAAATGCCAAGATAATTCACGTTTCCCAAGGAAAGTCCTCGGAAAGGTGTGCTCCCTAGGGTTAGAAGGTATCCACACCAAGGTGCACTTGTAGGATGAACCTGAAATACTAAAAAACAAGTCATTATTGATTTTAGCCAATTTCATGTATCCCAATGCACTTACTCAAAAGGAGACACCCTCTAGGTTTTATGAAGGAAAACCTAGCGCTAATTTGTTGGGTGGATCATAAATAAAAAAATCACATATATTTTTGGATTTTGAAATTTTTTTATATTTTTGGAGTTTTTCCATCAATATACTATTTTTATGTATTTTTTTGCATAAAATAAAACATGATAAAGAGAGATAGAAAGTTTGTTAGGATAGGGAAATAGAACTTATCTCAAACCCTAGGGATATGAGATATCAAGGCTGACATCCCTCATCTTAAGATGGCATTCAATACTTGCAACTATAGCTAAACTAGCAACCTCAAGGGTTAGGTAGGGAAACCCTAATTAGGGAAAATAGAGACGCCCAAGGCCCGATTAAAAAAAAGAGAGCTCCTTCGTAGGATGGCCTCTTCAAGAAATTGACAAAATATTAGCAAAGAAATCCTAACTCAATCCAAAGTGTTTAAAGAGCAACACTAAACTAGGGTTAGGAGAGAAACCTACCAACATTAATCAAGAATGAGCTAGAAAGTGCACCTTAGGTCACCCTCGTGTATGGGTTATTACAACTAGTCTTAGCATCAACTTGTCATGTGCAAAATAAAACCCTAGAAGACATTCCATTCATACTTCAAGCAAAAATAGACATCCAAGAGAGGTGTGCATAGCTCAAGTACTCCAATATACCAAGAGAAAAAGAAAAAATTCCATATGTGAACCTTTGTCCATGTTTACAAGTGAGGTGAGGTTGTCTTATTTATATGAGACAACCCTCAACGTTTTACAAATTGAAGCCTACAAAGTTAATGACAAATTATAAAATGTTAGGTTTTTGCACCCACAACCTGGGGACTTAACCACATAATGACATAAAATAACAATAAAAATGTGAAATTAGTCTCCACCAAGTGAAAGGTGAGCCAAAAGGAGGACCTCATTCCCTAACTACCCCCAACAAGTGCTTTCCCCTCAAATCCCTCCTTTTTAAACAATGTAGGTTTCTTCTTCAAGGAATGACGTTTATGGGTCTGGAGACCAAGAGGAGGGGTTTTGCATCAAGACAATAGGTCTAATTGGGAAAAATGTGGTGTGCTAAGATGGGTATGACAACCCTTACACAAGAAATCACCTCTATAAAGGAAAAAATATGAGTGTGGTCTTGTGTTCCAATGATTTTTCTCAAGGGCACCAGACACATACCAAACATAGTCAACAAAGCCACAAGGCTAGCACCTCCTTGAGGTGGAAACCAAGGGGACTTTCCATGATCTAAAAATGGGTATGTAGCCCCAAAATCAACACTCTACATAATATATCCCCAAAACTTGGCCTTTATGAAAGAAAATTAAACCCCTCACTCTCGTACATTTGGAAGGAATGCTTTAGACACTCTAAGGTGTAACAACTAGCTCCAACTACGGGACATACATTCTTCTTGGGAGTGTATGATAACCCCTTAGAAAATATTAGTACCTGTATACCTACACACACATATAATAACAACTATGTCAAATGAATCAGAGGAAGACACTTCCGTTCGGCCTTGTTCAAAATGAAATGCATTAAAAATCAAATGACGCAACAAATGAAGTCATGCATGAGTTGAAGTAATTCTTGAAATCGAATGAAACTAAACCTACCTTCCCTAATTATGATAATAGATATGGGTCAAGTGAAATCATACCACCAATGCAACGAACTGAGCATATTATTCATGCCAAGGTTTCTTCCTTTGTCTTTGGAAATAATCCAAGACAAAACCACATCAACGACGAGATGAATAGATGGTGCTACCTCTGTTGGAATGGGGATGGAATGATGGACAAGATAATGAACGTGTAATCCCTCAAGTTCTTTCCATGTAGAAGGATCACCTTCACAAGATTTTCTATCCATGCCTTAGCCAAGATCAAGTAGAAAATACTTCGATCATATACATGTTTTACCGAATTTGTTTTCCCAAAATGACGTTCAAAGTCAACAAGAAGACCTAAAATATATGGTTGGGAAAGAGGGATCAAATATTCCCTAGGATAGGGCACAATATGCTCCTCTAACTCTACAATAAAACCACCTTCTTGCTATCCAAAACTTGCATCAATTTCTTAGAGACATTGTTGAAACCGATGAGTGAGATCCACCCTACGAGAGGGTATGAAAGGCTAGATGCTCAAGATCTGAAATAGAATCATCCATACACAACCTCATAGCATCACCAATAGTGAATGAGGATGGTCGACTTAAATCATAAGCGATCTCAAAGGTAGGTCTTCCGAGGTGTTTGAAATTTAGACCTCCCTTACTAGATGTATCATGTATGTGTTCTTCACCCAATTTCCAACAATCCATACCCACATCAACATCGTCATATGAGAAATGTGCATCCTTATATCCATGGAAAGCATATTTATTTAGTTGAAATATGTTCGAACCTCTCATATCCAAAAGATCTATTTTTATGGGTGAAAGAGAAATGAAGGTTCACCAAACCGTCATCACCAAAAGGATTGTATTCATCTTTCCAGAGATTTGCTCTTCCAAATCTCTGGAAATATGAAAACAAAATTTTACAAATATCAAAACTTAGTATTAATGTTTTTTTTTTCTTATAGAGAAAACCCTTAGGAACCTCATTTTAAAGATAGTATGTTGAGTAAACCCTAAATTCTTTAATGCATAAGGCAAGTCAACAACTATATATTCATTATAAACTCAACCTAAACATATTTAACATCTTGATATTAACATTATTAAATGAACAAAATAATATTATATGAGCCATTCATATGGCTCATATTCATCCTATAACTCCATGGAGAATTTCAAACCAAACAATAGAATATTTTTCATAATAAAGCCAACTCAGTCATGATTAATAAAACAACTAACACAGTCATGATTAATAGAACAACTAACACGGTATAACAACACAAGCAGCATCCACGTCTGGTTGCTACTGCAATATATCCCGAACAAGCGATGATGAAAAGAATCACTCCAACTGCAATAAACACATATAAATGAAGCCAACAATCTCCAAGCCGTCCAATGTTAGAAGAAAGTTTAAAATCTTCAGAAGGCATTCAACAAACCAACTGGAAGCCATTTTTCCTTGAAATGAAGCTTTTTGTTGTGCCTGTACGATTCTCAGTACATCATAACCTTCCCTTCCAACCATTCCCGCCGTAAAACCTTCATATTCACTGATATTTAACGGATTCTCTTAAAAAACGAGAATAGGAACAGCTGCAAATGCTTGGGCTTCTGGTTACATCTCGATGGATTGAAGCTCAACCAGGTCATCTATGGTGGTGGCGGTAAAAAACAGGCATCTCCATGGAGGTCTGGACGTTCAAATGTCTTTAACCAGTTGATTTGTTACACAACCATTGCGGAATTCTTATCCTAGATTTGTAGGCATATTTTTTAATTTGCTTATCCATTTAAGTGTCATGAACAAGTTATTTATTACTTGTTCTCTATGCTCTATTATAATCACCTCTTGTCTATGTATAGACTACCTGTTGCCTTCTTTAATTAAATGGGTTGTTTGTCACTCCATGTTATCCATGCATGAGCTAAGAGTTAACCATGCATTAGTTACCAGTTATATTTTATATTTCATTTTTGTATAATTGTTTATTTCGAATTTTGAATAATGCTCATAAAATCAATCTGGATAGTGCACTTGTCCCATCCTCTTTCAATCTAGGAAAAGCATAGATGATAATCCACCCCAATTTTTAAAATATAGAAAAACAATAACGTAATATTCAACATTTACATTTGAAAAATCTAAATTACATACAGACAAAAAAATTAAAAAAAATAACAATTATATGTCAATACTACTGATGACATAAAAATTATTGAAATTGAAAGTTTTGGATTTAGACATTCAATGTTCTTTTATAAAGTATAATTATGTTGATATGCTTTTTTTTTAAATGTCGATAAGATTTTTCCATGTATTTTTCATAATTGTACACATAATTTCTACAGCTTAACTATTTTTAAGATATAACATTGAAAAGAGAAAATCATGGACTCACTCAAACTAATTTGGAGTTTGAATTCGATCTCTCCAAACCAATTTCATGGGATGTTTTTAAAATGTCTCTATATATGCAAGAACACTAGAGAGTTAGAAATACTCTACAATTGAAGTGATGGGATTCTTATGTTTTTTTTGGATTTTTTTTAATATTATAATTTTAGTTATTAATGTAGTGGTTGGAGGAATTTTGTTAAATATAGATAAATTAAGAAAATTGGAGCAATTTTGTTAGAAATAGCTTAATTAAGAAAATTTGACCAATTTTGTTAGATATAGTTATAAAGGAAGGAAAATTATTTTGTTAGATATAGGGATTGGTGCAAGGTAATGCTACTCAGTTATGACACTTTAGTTGCAATGGAAACTGGGAAAAAAAAATATTAGAAGTACCTCCACTAAAAATAAATATTAGAGGTACCTCCACAACTTTTTTGAGCATGGTGTAAAAAGATTAAACGTAGACAATCTTGTCACCTTTCGGAATATATAACTATTATTTATGGAAAATCAATATGACTCCAAAAAAAGGTGTTCTCTTAAGACAGTGTGTTCTTTTTTTACTAAAACATAATGCATATGTTTGCGTTAAAGGTTATGGTATGTAAACATTAAAAGATTTCAAAAAAATTTGTAGAGTTATAGTCCTTGTGTGGCACTATTTTTCCATAATTTTAAAAGTTGATTTTATATTGTTTAAATTAAGAAAGTTAGTGAAGCTCTAGAATGAGAAGGTGGAGCATTAGGGCCCGCTATGAGGATCTTAACACAATCAATGAACCTTTTTTATTTAGTGTGTATTTATTCGTCTGTACTTGCACGAGTTCTTTTTCATTTTGAAAATAGGTGAACCAATCAAAAGTTACAAAGAGAATAAGAGACCTATGCTTTTTAGAAATTTGACATATGACCAAATAAAAAAGAATAAAATTATATATATATATATATTTGAAATCTTCACACAGAGCTCTATTAGTGTGTGTGTGATTTCATTAACAACAAACCCGTAGAGCATATGTAGATTCTAGGTTGAAAAATGGATGTGTTTTGTTAGTTGTAGGCTCAACCCATAGGTTTGACTATCCAAACCTAAAACCAAAGTGGACAACTCATCCACCATGTAGGTGGAAAAAGTCATTCGCACCAAAAAAAAATGAAATTAAAAATGTACACACGTTAATAACACATCCACCTTTTCTTTTGAAAAATAGCGCGTGCATGTTAGTAATGTGCGTGCATTAATAAACAAATAAGCATTAATAACACATGTGCATTAATAAACATGCATGCATTATTTTTTCTATCTTTTAATTCTCTCTCTCTCTCTCTCTCTCTCTCTCTCTCTCTCTCTAACCCTTACTAACCCCCTCTCTCACTCTCACTCTCCCCTAATCCTCCACCTAACCCTAATTCCCACCCCTCTTTCTCTCCACCAACCCCCTAACACCTCCCCCCCTCTCTCTCCTAATCTCCCTCCCCCTACCACTAACCACCCAGGTATCCCTCTTCTCTCTCTCCCTCTTCCCCCTACCCTTAAACACCCCCCTCTCTCTCTCCCAATCTCTCTCCTACTCCCCCCTCTCTCTCTCTCCTACTCCACCTACCCCTAACCCCCCTCCATCTCTCTAATCCCCCTCCCCCTACTACTAACTATGGCCCCAGTCTCTCTCTCTCTCTCTCTCTCTCTCTCTCTCTCTCTCTCTCTCTCACCCCCCACTCCTCACCCTCCTACCTGTACCCCCCAAATATGTATGTCTATCTCCCATTTCACTAACCACCTCCCCGCCTCTCTCTCTCTCTCTCTCTCTAACCCCACCTCTCTATCTCTCCTAATCCCCATACCAATAACCATTCCCCCAAAATCTCTCTCTCTCTCTCTCTCTCTCTCTCTCTCTCTCTCTCTCTCTCTCTCTACCCCCCCCCACTCCTCACCCTCCTCCCCATACCCCCCACTCTATATGTTTATCTCTCCTACTCCCCTACCCCTACTACTCCCCTACCCCTAACCCCCCTCTATCCCTACCACTCATAATCCCCCTCCCCCCTACCACTAATCCCCCCCCCTCCTCTCTCTCTCTCTCTCTCTAACCCTTACTAACCCACTCTCCCCCTACCCTCTTTCTTCCTAACCCCCCTCATACCCCCCTACCCCTAACCACCCCCCTCTCGCTCTCCCCTCCTTCCCCTAACCCTTACTAACCCTGTCTCCCACTCTCTCTCTCCCCTACTCCTCCATCTACCCCTAACCCACACCCCTATCTTTCTCTGCCAACCCCCTAACACCCCCCTCTCTCTCTTAATCCCCCTCCCCCCTACCACTAACAACACCCCCATTAGTGTTGAGAAAGGAATGCACATGTGTTAATAACATGTGCACATTATTAACATGCTCGCATTATTTTCTGCATAAGACAGAAAAAGCCTTTTGCATCCCAACATTGTCTCCTCAAAACATGTAGGTTATTGTTCTCACATGCAAATAATATGAAGAAGATTCTTTTGTAGGTGCTCTTTGTTGCTTAGACCATATATATTCACAATTTTTACATATTTTTGTTCTATTAGAACCTCTTGGAGATACTTTTTTTCATTATAACCTTTTGGAGATGGGTTAAAAAATAAATAGAGCAAAAGCATCTAGAAGAATGGAGTTTCCCCTTGAAAAATTCCATGAACTAAGAGAGAAGGAAAAGTTGGATATGCAAAAACTTAGGCATCCACAAGGCTTCCCCTCAAATCCAATGGAGGCCATTCATATTCCATCAACGAGTAATGATCCAAATGAAGAAGAAGGTATTCAAACTTTAATAGATATTGGGTATTCACCTAAGGATATTGGACAAGTTACTCCTCATGTGCAAGCTGAATTTGAACAATCAAATGTTCAACATATAGACTACACACATGTCCAATGCACTTCCAATCTTGATTCTCAAGTCAATGCAGTGCTAAAATATACCCGTGATGGGATTCACACATCTTGTCCAGCTTCCTTACCTCGACTATGTAGTGCACACCAAAGAACTCCTAGACATATTCAAGTGAATGAAATTCTTGTATCATCCATTGAAGGTAAGTACATTACCGAAACGGACTATTGATTGACAGTGTAGTAAAATTTTCAAAGACTTTTTTGAATCAAAAAACGATGCATCCAAATGTCAATTATTGTTGGATTTTTTAAAATAATGTTGTTTAGCTATTGTTAGGATAATTTTAGGCATAAAGATAATTAAAGGTTCAGATTCTAGTAATCATGTTGTTAGAAATCTTCAAGTGGATTTTAATATAATTGGAAAGTCTACTCATTCAAAAGATCATAATGTTGCCCCTCGTGTTTATCAGAATCAATTGTAAACAAATACACAAGGAATTGTCAATTGTTGTCATTCACATCTAACATTTTTAAATAAAATAGAAAAACTCTTATAACGTACTCTATTATAAGAGATAACCTTTACATCCCAAATCAAACAGATTGTTGGACCTTCATTGGAAGGTTTCATCCTTCAGACAGGAAATTAATTGATGTTGTCTTGAGCAACTAGTACAAAAATTTTGGCATGACAATATTAGGCCTGCATCCAATCAAAGAGATGTACTAAAGTTGAGAAAAGGTACTAATGATCATGAGCCCCACATTAAGCAATTCCTTGACATGACACAAACAGAGCTCTACGAGAGATTCAAGATTGAACCCATGGAATTGAACCTGGGCCAAAGGTCATTTGAGAAATGTAAACCTTGATATGTTAGAATATGCATAGACCACAACATATGTTTTTGTAAATAGCATGTAGAATTTGATTATTTTTATGACACGTATGTAGTACACATCCATTGTGTTTTGCATACTAACATTGTGCAGGAGTGCTCATCCATACTACCATTGATTTCATCGAGGGAAATTATCCATAGCATCATGTGTCCAAGGCTAGATGGACAAAAATATTATGGGAAATCTTGCATATATAGAACATGCTCTATGTGCAGTGGATTTTCTTTATTGTGTCAATGCATTCATGAAATAAAGGAGCACAAATTCAGAGGATGATAGTAGATATGCAAAGCTTCAAGTATGTTACATATCATCTGGACAATGGGAAAGAAAGCAAAAAGATTGCATTGGTGAAGTCCCATATAAGTGAAGATAATATTGTTTCTTATTGCACCTTCAAAATTTTCATATATATTTTAAAGGTGATAACGCAATTCAATCTTTATCTCTATGTCACCAGGTACGAGTATGTGATTTCATGAAGGATTTTTTTGTTAAAAATGAACAATATGTTCAACATGTGCATGTAGCATAATGGTAAGATGAACAATTTCGAATATGTAGAGACACATTTCCTGCAAATACTATATTGTCAGTTGTGGATTTTGCTAAGAACTACACCCTTCAGCCACATAATGAGATCCAAATCCATCATTATCATTTACATAAATTTAGAATAATGGTACATATCACATATAGGCATAGGCCAAACAACAACAAAAATAGGAAGATAGTAATGAAAGAGAAAAACTTCTACATAAGTGATGACAAGTGCCATGACCTAGATTATGTGCAACGCTACTTTCAAATGTTTTATGATAACTTCAAGGATAGGTATATATAGAAGGATTAGCATTGGATATGGTCATGTGGATGTGCAAGACAGTTCAAAAATGTTTGTCTATTCCAATTATTGAGTATTTTGCACAAAACATACAATGTGCAGCATATTTGGAACTATTTTGAGGGTGGGCATGGGAAAGGTGAGCATGATGGGGCTGGTGCATGCATCAAAACTGCACTATGAAGGAAGGAGATGAATTTTACAACAAATTGTCATATTCTATATACAAAATCCATAGTTCAACGGTGCTTTATAGTAATGTCAAGTGGTGCTCAAGAGCAGTAGAATGTAAAAGGCACGGGACATGTACCGATAAATTTATGGAAAGTGGTCAATATAGATAGGTCACATTCATACCATTGCAACATAGTACAATAAACTCATGGGTTTCATCTAGTTCGAAGCTCAAACAATCCTTTATTCGAAGTATGGACTTGAAAACTGGCTTGCTTTTTTGGGCCTTCTAGTAGTGGTGAATTGGATGATTGTGAATCAACAGACTGGGTTGATGAATGGGACCATGTATCACTTGTAGTAGACCCACATGTAGTTTTTGAAACAACCCAATTAGAGGAGGGCCAATCATCTATTTCAGCAAACTATGATCATATCTTTGATCTTGTACAACCAGGTAGAGATATCTCAAATCGTATCTAAGAATTTAATTTTTTTTTGTTTAAATATGTTATCAAACTCCTACACATTTTCATTTGACCATACATTTCATTTTTGTAGGAAACTTATATAGTTGTTCCCTAAAAGACAAAGAATGGGGCACTAATTATTTGTTGGCACGATGCATTCAAGGGAAGCAAACTCTCAATACATTTTTAATTGATGATGAAGGTAATGATTTTCCAATTGGATCAATGGTTGTTAAGGGTTAATATCTAACACATGATGAAAATTTAAGAAAGACTGGTGGTTATGTATTCATGGATTATAAACTAGGTGTAGTGGTCTATCACTTTACAAACCTAGTCATTGGTACAAACAAACAATAGCATACAATGTCTAAAAAGGTATCGCACAAGGTACAATACTTCCTGTGAAATTCTAAGTCACGGCAGATCATAGAGCTGAGAATACCTCACAGTGAAAGAATGAGCTGAAAAGGTGAATTGTAGTGAAAATTGCATTGAAAAGAGTAGTAAAATTACTCAGACATTGGAACTCAGATGGAAGTAGAAATGTGTAACATTATCCATTAATCAGTATAGTCCATAAATATGACATGATAGAGAGAATTCGAATATCCTAGGATAATTTGAGTCTCAGTCTGTCTAGCATAGGAATTGTCACCACTAGAGTGCTCTGGAAGTCCCAAACTCAACTCAATTAAACCAAAACTCAATTAACTGAAGACATATCTAGTTAACTGACCAAGGAGGGCGCATTAGTGATTTTTGCATGCAAAGTAGGTGAAAAAGGGCGCATTAGATCACAATCAGTGGTGATCAGAGCTAAAACCCCCTGTAGAGTTCAGTGACTCAGGTGAACTGAATTAGAACACAAAGTTAGCTCCTAAAATGTAGGGAACTGAATCTGGTGGGCCTAAAATCATGCATGCAGGGCGCATTAGGTGGCTAATGGGTCCTAGATGACATTTGCACACCACTAGGGGAAAATGACATCATCGACTACTAGGAAAAATAAAATAATGCTAAGTAGGACAAGGGTGGAGTATTAATTATCCTAACACCCCCCATTAATCCAAACTTGGACATCCTGGGCCCTAGTTACTAAGACCAAAGGTCACCCATACAATCAAATAAATGATAAAAATAATTGTTCATGAAACTAAGGAAATGGGGGAAAACCTCATGGGAAAAATACCCCCCCTCAAAAAAGAACAGCAGGAAACTCAAGCAGCTTTCACACTAAGCAGAGAAGAAAAACAATTTTCTGAGTGAAAGACTATAAAAATGTAGGCAATATGCTCCTATGTAGGATATTAATGCAGGTGCTAGATCTGGATCTGCTCCTCTGATGTACCTCCCATTGTGTCGAAGTTGTATTTTCCAAAACAAGTATTTCAAAAACCATCTTTGCTATTGGATCGAATGGCTGATTGTAATCCAAATCATGAACCCTTGAGTACCCTTTTTCAACCAACCGAACTTTGTACTTGGTTGTAGATCCATCATGGCAAGTCTCTTTGAAATTATGTGGATCAAAACCCACCATCATGTAGCACCTCTCTGATAGAAGTGGATATGTATGACATAGTGCAAGGTTTGCATCTCGATACTGAGATTTAGTTCTTCTATGGCCAAATGGATCCTAAACTATGTTCCCAGTATCTTCAAGGACTTTGTGATCCCATATTGGCCTTAGCCATGGATTGGGAGCAGGTGTTGGATCTGGATCTGGATCTGCTTGGACTTCATACTCAACATCAAGGTATTTTTCCTCATCTTATGAGTATGAAACTGGATCATTAGAAGAGACCTCATTCCGATCTTCATTAGATGCCAATGGAGTAGGCAGAGTATGGAAAAAATTGAGAGAATTCATATGCCTTTTAGGCACGGTTTGCAAACCCTTTCGCTATAATCTTCCCAGAAGAGATCTCTACAATCTCAACTGTGTTAGGTCCAAAAATAAATTTATGTGAACCTGTGTGTGTCATCTGATAAATAGATAACAAATTTGTTGTTAAAGAAGACACAAATAGAACATTTTTTAACTTTCCATGCTCTAGTTGTATTGTGCCCTTCCCTTCAGTAGAGATCTGAGAATTATCTCCCATGTGAATACTCAGACAATCATTCAGATCTAGAGAAGAAAATGATTCTTTGGAGGAAACCATGTGGTTGGAGGCTCCAGAATCTATGAGGAAGGCTTGTGATTGTGAGAATCCAACCTTCAATGCATGGCATCTCTCATGATCATCTATCTCACTTCCAGAATCAGTCTCCCTTGCGCCTTCTGTGAGGGAAATGTTGTGTTGTTCAAGAAGTTTGGTCATTTGATCTATCTTCTTCTTCATGCAAGATCTCTCTGGGTAGTTTCCTTTCTTGCAATAGGAACACTTGGGCTTCTCAAACCCCTTTTGATTATCCTTCTTGGAGTTGGAGGATCCTCCCGATGGATTAGACTTTACATTCTGCTTGGTTTCAAATTGCTTCTTCTCTTTACCTTTGTTCTTCCCTTTAGCATTCGCACTTTTTTACTCTCCATCCATAAAAGCTTGATTTTTGGAGGCCTTCAAGGCACCCATCTGAATCAATTTGTCTTGTTCTTAGATGAGAGATTCGGTGAATGCATCTAAAGAAGGAATTTTCCAGTTGGGGATTGACAATCTCCATGAAGGGAAGGTAGAAACAAATATAGAAAACTTCAGACCAAGCTTGCTTAGAATGGATAGCACTAGTTGTTCATCCTTCTTCTCAATTCCACGTTGTTTGCATTGCATGACCAAGGATTTGAATTTAGAGAAGAATTGTTGTATGGTTTCGAGATTGCTGGGTTGAAGAGCAATTAACTCATTCTCCAAATTATGGCCCCTCAGCTCATCTTGGTTTCTGAAGAGGGTCTCGAGCTTTGTTGTCACCCCAACAACACCCCTAAAAATTTCCACAAATTTTCGGGCCCCCCAGTCATGATTTTGTAAATACACTTCTTGTTTTCTTTTGATTTGTGTGATTTTACTCTTTGGCTTGGTGGCTTTTGCATGTTTTTAGTTTGATGCTCTTTATCCATTGGTCAACTCATGCACGATAATTTGGTGATTTTGATGATTTATGTTGATTCAATATTTTGACCTCATGTTTGTTTCTAAACGCTTATATGTGCATATTTGACATTGTTTGAGTCCATAACGTGCTTTGGTTTGAAAAAAAAAATGATGGATAAATGGATGCGGTTGCCTTACCAATTTTTAGTACTTGAAGCATAAATTCGAACCAAAAAAAACATCCACTTTGAATTTCTTAATCATCAATTTATGAGTAAACTCGCTTCATAACATTTCAAAAGATTATAAGGATACCATTGTGATTATTCAAACTTAGTAGTCCTTTCTAAACAAATTAAGGGTAATCAAGATAATTTTCTTCAATCCTTTTTCTTTATCAATATATTAAAGTTATGTGTTGCATAATCTCAATATTTTTACTGACGCATATGTGTTTTCATATTTCTTAAATATCAATTATGTGCACCTGCAACCTATATGCCTTTTGGATGAAAGTGTTTTTATGGAGATTATACTTCATTGTGTATTTTTTTTACTTTTTCATCAAAATTATCCAAACTAAAATTATCATAGCTCCAAGGAATGTTAAGAATGCTATCCTTACTTTGGATACGTAACTTTTGTATTGATTATTGCACCAAATAAGGAAAAGGTATACAATGGAGTGTATGTTTATTCAAACCAAAAGGATGCACATTGGAAATTTAATTCATTTTTATATGGGTATAAATGATCCATGATTTTGTCTTATTATCGTGACAAGTCAAATCTCTGGGCATCACCTCGTTGAACATCTTCGGAGACTCGTTCACTATCATTTCTTGGGCCAAAGGGGAGCATTGTTTGTCCTTTATACATTTGGATGGCTGGCTGCATAGGGTGCTTTCCCTCATTGCTTGGTTTGAGGACATTCACTTTCATCATATATATCGTGAGCATAATATCGAAGTTGATAAACTCTCAAAATCGGTTTTCGGGATCATGGATGGGTCTATTATCATCAAAACTTTTCGGGATGGTTCCTTCAGGGAGATGTATTCCCTGGCATATGTTTAATGTCTGCTGAGATTTGGTGATTTTTAGGATTGTAGTTGTCTATGATACTGCATGAATGAAACAGAATGTTATCACTGTTGTTATATTCTGGTTTGGGAGTACCTCAGTTTTTTTGTATAAACAGGCGCCTTGCCTCTCTTTGTAACTCTGGATGCAACTTTTGCATAATAAAAGTTGTTTTTTTCAATTGAAAAAAAAAGTTAAACTTTATTGGCTTACATTTAGTTGTTTTTTTAAAACAAATTTTTTTACAATGTTTTATAATGTTTTTCATAATTTTAATATCAAACATAATATTTTGAAAAACCTAAATAAATTTAATAATTTTTAAAATTCAATGTTTTAATTTTTTTATTGGTTTAGTACAGTTCTGATGGGACATAAGTCCATGTAGGAGTGAATTTTATTTTTAAAATTTAAAAATAAATAAAAATAATTTATAAACAAAAATTCAAAAAAATACTACATGGGACATCTATCATGTCCTTTATCCCACCACATCCCACCTGTCATGTCCTTTATTCCGTAGCACTAAATATAGCAGAGAGCTATCAACCTGACGAAGATAGCCACGCTGGGAATCCTAAGCCATGCCAACCAGCACTTGCTCATCTATGAAAACATGGAGAACAGCTCATCTCTGAAGATATCGTGAGGCTTCTGAGTTGGAGTACCCAGTTGAGCATCACCATCGATATTGCCTGCAATGAATGCATTGTGGACATGCAAGTGGACATATGTGTTTTTGAAAGGTAATGCACATTGAGAGTAATATACATCTCAAGTTCATGGGTAGATGAATATAGTCATGGAACCTTGACAAAAACTTGAGTCAATTGAGCAAGTCAATTTTGTGCAAAGTTGGAGATTAGAAATTTTGAGCAAAATTTTAGAGTCACAAAAGTCATTTATTCAATTTTTTTTTCTCTCCTCCCACCTCTACTTCACTAAAATTTGGCATCAAGAGATTGGAGGTTTCATGGCTTAGGACTCGAGAAAAGAATGTGACTAAATATAAGTTTTCATAGCTTAAATTTAAAGTTCCTATGGCGAAATGATAAGTGTTAAGCCTCTGCTACCTAAAATTTAGAGCTCCAATGGGAGCACCATAAGTGTGATGCTTTGCTAGATTAAAATTTAGGGCTCCGATGGTGACACAATAAATGCTAACCCTTCGCGAGCTTATGAGATCTCTACTAGCTAGTGCTCTATGCTTATGCATTACATGGCCCACAACTTATCATTTTCTGCTTCACCAGCGTTATGTGGCCCACCGCTTATCCTTTTCTACAAAAAGATGTTGGCAAGATATGCTCCAACACAGCTTTTTCTTGTTTATATATTTCTCCAATTATTAAAAGGCATTTGGAATTGTGTAAAAAGATTGGCAATATTTAAAAGTGTGTAAATGAATAATCATCTCACCTTTATCCTTAATTAAAATTTCCACATTATATGTCAACGTAATGCATGCCTCGATTTAAAGTTGCATTAGAAAGTGAAACATGTTAATATACTTGGAAGTTTATCGAGATTGATTTTTATCGTCAAAACAAAGCCACTGGTCGTTGTTGATATTGTCATCGATTCTATGTATAGAGATTTACATCTCTGATCTTTGGGATAGGAGTTGATACAAGGCTGCATGAGAAAAATTTGCACTGCCCTTGAGTTTAACGTTTTGTTGGCATGTTTGTTTTTCACAGAAAAAAAGACATACTTTATTGAAAAAGTATCAAAGTGCAAAATACTAATTACATAACAGATACCAAGACAGCCCCTTCACAGGTCAAAGTGAAGACGAGACCACATTGAGTCTCCCATATTGAAGAGTAAAAGAAATAACCTTTATCTCGGATAAGAAAAAAACCAGGATATACCAATCCCCCAGTAGATATAAAACACAGAAAAGTTCAAAAATAATGAAATAATATACAAATATGAAGATATAGAAAGACAAAATTTATCACAGACAAAATAGCAAAAAAAAGACCGTCAAACAGAGAAAAGATTCCAAAAACCCCGAGAGGGGAAACTGCCCTCGAAAATCTCATAATATATTCTGCCAGCCACAGATTCGAGACCGCAACGGGAGAGAGAATCCGCCATGGTTAAAAGGTAAAGGAGGCGACGTTTCGATAGAAATTGTGGGATGGAACCATGAAAAGATTTGGTCATCGATTTACCAAACCTCTTATGCATGAAGTGACTTCTTATATTTCTAGATTCTTGTAAGTTGTATACTAAGGTTTTTCTATATAAATTTCCAGCTATCCTCTATATTATCAGTCAGTGTGTTGTTAGAGTTCAGAGATCAGACTCTTTATCTTTGTATAGATTCCTCTCTAGATTAGATTTGATTCTTTTCTTTTTTTTCCATGGAAAAATTCGTAATTTTATTTCAATAGATTGAAAAAATTACATTCTGCACATGTAATAGAATCATAGTGATCCCTACATTGTCACATATTGCTGTTCAAGTATCTTACAGGTCTATGAGACCCAAACAATCTCAAAATAAATGATGTCCATAACAGCACACCAATAGCCGGTTACAAATTTCAATAGTAACTTCAAAACGTATACTCAGTCATCTGCCCTAAAGCACCATACAGAACAGATGTAAGCAAGTTAATGCTCCATCACAGTTCCATCAAAGCCATATAGACCAATGAAATACCACCATAGGTAAATAAAAAGAGAACATAGAAACTTAAACGCAGCAACTTCTTGTTTGCACTTGTTTCAGCATCACCCACATTTATTGGAGTTCCCTGATTAGGCACAGCAGAGGCTGCCTCCTCTGCTGCAAGCGATTCCTTCTAACAATCTGATAGTTTTCAGTAAGAAATGACTGAAAAGATTTTTCAGCATTTGTAGACTCCAATGCAGATGTTTCCATGAAAGAAAGGCCCTCTTTTTCAGCAAAATCCTGTGCATCATCTATTTACACAGCCCTCGTATGGTTCAAGTCAGATTTATTGCCAACCAACATGATAATAATGTTTGAATCTGCATGGTCTCTCAATTCCCTGAGCCACCGCTTCACATTATCAAAAGTAGCATTCTTTGTAATATCATACACCAACAAGTCTCCCACAGTACCTCTGTAATAAGCACTTGTGATTGCCCGATACCTCTCTTGGCCAGCTGTATCCCATATCTGTGCCTTGATTGTCATGCCTAAGTAACCAAAACAGAAACTGTAGTGAATGCTAATCAACAGGAACCAATCAATCGCCCAACCTATCCTCCAATGCCACGTTGAAGGGCATATGGTAATAACTGTAGGATGTAGCAGTGTTATATAATGTAATTCTCCAAGTGCCGAGATCAAGACGTTGTTGAGTAGCTTCTTTGGAAAGAAGGTCTGCCATGCCATTTCTCTCCCTGTAAACATGTGTAAATGTTATAAGATTAAAATTCTGCTTTAGTCGTAAAACATCTTCCAGTATAGGTGAGAGAACCATCACATTACAGCGGGTATGCTCATTGGCCCAATCAATAACAATCAGTGAGTCTCCAAAAATCTGTAATGTACGACAACCCTGTTCAAGTGCAAAAAACAGCAACAGTCTAAGCGACATGATTTCAGCATAGTTGTTTGTACCGCTCCCCAATCCAGCCGCTATGTGGAAGTAATGTGAATCAGATAAGTGTAATACGATCCCCCCACCGCACACCAATTGATCCATAGATGCGCCATCGAAGAAAGCCCACGGTAATGTAGTATCAATCGTTTCAGCAATCACTGGACGAGTTCTAATCGGTTTAGTGGCAGACTTGTAATGAATAATGATGGCCACAGCTTGAGCCACTACCTGCTCCATCGGGACTCTACAATCCTGGAATATAATCTTGTTGCGCGTGATCCATATACCCCAGGAAAAAATGCATGGGACCGCACAGATGGTAGAAGTCTGTTGTTCAGTCCACCAATCTTTGAATGCCTCATCTACATTTTCGCCCCACCAACGCGTGTTGATATCCAAGTAGTTGCAAATTTGTGTCCATACCGTCTGTGTGTATCGGCAGTGGACAAATAAGTGTGATAGAGTCTCGTCCGCCTCCCTACATAGTGGGAAAAAGCCCGGGCCCTGTAGAAATCGTCTTTTCAGAGTGTCCCATGTAGGAGCCTTATGTTCTAAAATCGCCCAAAAGAGTAGTTTGGCTTTTCCAGGGCATTTTAGTTTCCACGGGTTTTTCCACCACCACACCAAAGCCCGATTATGCACCTCCAAATTAAGCTGAATGTATCCAAGTTTAGGTGTGTATCGTCCTGAGGGATGGTGATCCCAAATAAGTTCATCAGGCCTATCTGTCAGCCGAATATGTGTGAATCTTAAGGTCCGAATGTAGGCCTCCCAAACCCCGATCAGATTCTCAGGAACCTCAAGTCGCTGGGCAGAGGTCCAACCCTGGTGCATAAGAGTGGATAAGCCCGGTTGTGAAATATCAGCTAAGAACAGACATCCCCTAGCTGCCAGAAAGTTCCTTAAGTCCACAGGCAGGACATGTCCCCCCCTGCATCCTACCCAAGGATCCAGTCCAATACGGAGAAATTGCCCATTCCCAATTCGCCACACTAATCCCGATCCCACCAGCTGAAAATGCTGAACCACCGCTTTCCATACCACAGAGCAATTTGCCCTCGTCTTATTTCCCAGCCTAATCCATTCAAGTAGGGTTAAGGGAGCAATATATTTGTGGTATACCACCTTAGTCCAGAGGCTCCGGGTATGGATGATTCGCCAGGCCACCTTAGCCCCCAAAGCTTTGGCAAATAGGAAGATATTCTTTAAGCCCCAGCCACCCAGTGCTTTGGGGATCGCAATCAAATCCCATCTAACCCATACCAAGGCTCGATTCACTCCCTTACCCTTCCAAAGGAAGGCAAAAACCAAACGACGGATCTGCTCCAAGACGCCTCTGGGAATCCAAGCAAGTGACATCCAGTAAACCGGTATTGCTTCCAAAACTGATTTAACCAGAATCAATCTCCCAGCCCGCGAGAGCCATTTTTGACTCCATCCATGTAGTCTCTGCTCCAATTTAGCAATTAGCCAGTGCCAATCAGCCTTATGATATGCATTGGGTTTTAAGCGAAATCCAAGGTACTTTAAGCCATCATCAATATCCATAATCCTATAGGGAAGTCTGATGGCCAGTCGGTGGATCTCCTGCTCATTTAATTGCGAGCATGAGATAGTTGATTTATCAGTATTCACAAGCATGCCCGCGGCGACTTGCAGAAGATTGAGTCCTTCGACCACCTTATCAATAGCCTGTTGCGAGCCATCACAAAATATAAGAATATCGTCAATGAATAGGAGATGTGTGATATACATTACCTGGGTAATGGAGATGCCACGAAAGGAGCCATCAGCCTTTGCTTTCAGGATAAAACGACTGAGGCCTTCTGCAACAAGGAGAAATAACAGCGGTGATAGTGGGTAGCCTTGTCGTAGCCCCCTTCCTGCATGGAAGAATGTGCTAGCCGAACCATAGATCAATACAGCAAAACTCATCGTGGTGATGCATGCCATAATCCATCGAACAAATTCATAGCAGAAGCCCAGATGTGTAAGAAGCATCCGGATATAAAGCCAACTCACCCGGTCGAAAGCTTTAGAAAGGTCAATTTTTATCACTGCACCCTTTTGCTTCTGAACCTTCAGGGTATGTAAACCTTCTTGTGCTACACCAATGGCCTCGTGAATTTGTCGACCTTCCAAGAATCCAAATTGTTCACATGAGATATGCTGAGACAGGATAGTTTTAAGTCTCCTAGCCATAACCTTTGATATGATCTTATATATGCAATTGCACAGTGAAATAGGTCTGAATTCATCAAAATGATCAGGCTTGTCTGTTTTGGGAATGAGAGCAATAAAAGTCGAGTTAAAGGGACCATGTACAAATCCAGCCTTTCTAGATTCTTCCACCACAGTCAATAATTCCTCCCCAAAACAGTCAAAGAATCCCAAGTAAAATTCAATTGGCCAGCCATCAGGCCCCGGGCTTTTATCTTTCTGGAAAGATTGCATAACCTGCAAGAGCTCAATCGATTGCACCTCCTCCATCAATAGTCTGTTCTCATCCTCCCCCACAAAACGTGGGAAAAGCTGAGACATCCTAATAACCTCAGCTATGGAGGCCCCAGGTTGAGCGGTGAATAATTCTTCGAAGTGTCGGACACCCATCTCAGCCAAGCCATCAAAGCTGGAGACCCGTTCCCCTTCAGATGAAGATAGTTCCCAGATTGAGTTAGTGAATTTTCTTCCCTTTGCATATGCTTGAAAGAATTTTGTATTCTCATCCCCGCACTGTAGCCAAATCGCCCTGCTTTTCATGCGCCACATCTCTTCACGCTCACACAGTAACACATTTCTTCTGCTCTCCCAGTCCAGCAGCTCACCTTTCTGCTGTTCATCCAGATATCCCATACCCCGACAAAGTAGTAGTCTATCAATATTCAGCTCAGCATCCCTCAGAATCTGATCATCTTTTACCCTTTTATCAGATGCCCAGATTATCGTGGCCTCTTTTATACGCTTGAGATTGAGTTGAAAGTGAGCGCCCGCATGTTCCAGTGACTCCAAAGGTCGATGAACCCACTGTTGCTGAACTAATTTCAGATAATCCTCCTCCTTCAACCAGCTAGGATTGAACTTGAATGGACTAGGAGGTTTGTTACGACTGCCTCTTAATTCCAGTAGTATGGGACAATGGTCAGAGACCCCCCCTGACCCAACCCATTGCTTTACAACATCAACACCCAGTGCCAACACATCTGCCACCAGAAACCTATCCAGTCTTTTTGCCACCCTTTGATCCCCTGCTCTCTTATTCCTCCACGTCGGGGTTAACCTGGTAGGATGTATGTCAAGTAGATCCTTTCCAGCAAAAGCTTGTATGGAAAAGTTAGCTAATGGATCCGGAGCAGCACGAGACCCCCAAACTTCAGATGACCCCAGGGATAGATTGAGATCTCCACCCAAGATCACATCCCTTCCGTCAAAGAGATCCATGCTTAGCAAGGAGTCCCAGAATCCAGCCCTATTAAGATAGGGTCCATAGATATTGAGAATCGTTATCCTCCTGCCAATCTCAGCATCCCATACTTCCAAACCAATACCAGAAGAGATACCCCAAGAGCTATCATATCTGCAATTTTTCACCTTCCACCCCGTTGCCAGCCCTCCAGAGCGACCACGAGCATCCACACCCACAAACTTCCAGCCAGGTAGCAAAGTTTCCAATATCCGAACCACCTCCACACTGCCGCCCAGTGTTTCTTGTAGTAGTAATATATCAGGTTGATTAATATCCACCAACCTCCGGAGAGACGATTTTTTAATGGGACTCGCCAACCCACGACAGTTGAATGACAAAAGTTTCATATAAAACCCCCTTCCAGGGTTTTCGCAGCTCTAAGTGCCCATTCAATAGAGGATTGTGTGCCCATTACCAAATCAACTTTTGCTCGATCTTGTGCTTTGGACAGGTGAGATTTCCGTCCCCGACCTTTCCCCATAGTATTTGCAGCCAATTCAGGAAGTCCCCTACCCCCCGAACCATCAGCAGAGATCACCCTATTTCTAAGAGCATACCGGATACTACGACCCACAGAATTGGGAGAGGGTAGAGTGGATACTAGAGGTGGCGTGTAAGCACAATTTGTGACAGGTATTACACAAGGCGCTACTGTGCAAGGTGATACAGGGCAGTCAGGAGAATCTGACTTTAAACATACCCCCCCCAAAACAGTGGAGACAGAAAAAAGAGGATCATTAGAAGAGTAATGTTGAGACTTACCCGGGGGAGATGAGCCCCGACGAGAGATCTGTTCATTAATCTTCCTGGAGGTTGCTCGAGTTAAGGCTGTCGTGGAGCCCAATGCAGTCCCCACTCCATCCATCTTCAAGCTCTGAATATTATACCATCCCACGTTCTCCATAGTAGACAAGGGTGTCCCGGAACCCGGTATGCCACACGATGCCTCAGGTTGCATTGATACGACAGCCCCAGTGGCAATAGTAGTCACAAATTCATGATCCCCTGCCATCAGTGGACTCCCCTTCTGCGCAGTATCAGTCCTAACCTCTGCTACAGGAGCAACCGGCGGTTTTCTACCCCGAAATGGTAGCGTGCACCCTGCTACCAGGTGTCCAATAGCGTGACATCGGTGGCAACGAAACGGCACCCCCACATAGTCCAAGATCTGTGTGAAATCCCCATCCTTTGTCTGAACGGAGATCTCAGCCGATAGCCCCAACCTAAGATCGATTTTGACCAAGATCTTAGCCACCGAATAATTACCTGTTGCAATATGGGAATGGTCAGCGCATATGTATTCGCCAAGGAAATTCCCAATGGCAGCAAATCGTGATTCATTCCAGAGATGCATGGGGAGCCCTGGTAGCTTCACCCAAATCGGTTCACGATCGATTCTTTCAGTCTTGGAGTCAAAGAAAGGCGACCATCGTTTCAGCACAATGGGGACGCCCAGCATCGTCCAATGTCGGCCTAAAACAGCTTCAACCTCTCCAATATTTGCCATTATAAAGGAGAACCAACCCTTCGTCAGTACCCTAATCTCCGGTGCAGCAGCCACCAGATCCTTCCAATTCTCGGCCGCCCATCGCTGTAGGAAACCCCGCCCGAGCCTCTTTCCACGGGCATGTCCAACCACAGCTATGTGGGAGAATTCCTCCGCTTCCTCCATCGAGACATCCACACCCAACACCAGTTTGTCCTTCCTTCTCCGTTCCTTGACCTTGTTTGTAGAATGTTTTGCCGCCGGTGCAGGAACCCTTGCACGAGGAATCAAAGGTTCATCATCAGGTAGGAGTACTCCCACCCCAGATGCCACCGCAGCAGATGCACCAGTTTTGTTTCCCTGACCACCACTGGCCGGTCCCCGTACCTCCACATCACGGAGTTCCACTGACTGAAGCAGATTTCCGAAAGAGAGAGAAGCTGGTCCGCCACCCGACCGCATGTAATCACGGCCTTCCGAAAGAATAGGAAAATTTGTATAAGACCCTAGTTGGGGTTGCAGCGTCCGCCCCAGGAGACCCGCCAAATCTGGCCTGTCCTTAATGCTAGCAGGAGACCGAAAGTTTGCTAAATCCTCCACGAAACCCTCCAGCCCAAGAGAGCTGACCGGAGAATCCATCGCTCCCGCGGACCCAGGTAGATCCCCGGTCCCCCTGCCAGACAAGAAAGGGCTAGTCAAAGCCCCCGACCCATAATCCGCCGAAGTTTTTGCTCCAAGATCAAATATCCCTATGTCACAATCCCCACCCGAGGTGTAGTCCACCTCCTGCTCATATCCGCTCCCCATACCACTCCAGCGGTTCCCTCACGACAGGCAAAGCCGGACCTCGACCGAGCAGTCAGAAAACCCAGATAGGGCCCAGTCCCCTATCCACCGTACACACCGAATCCCTCGGATCCCAACACACAGCCGCAGGGTTTATGCACAGACAGTCCACCCCTCCATGAGCCACTTCAAATCAGATCCGGATCCCAAACACGCGCCCATATGACAGGAGCAATGGCTACTCTGCATCAAACAGCAAGACTGCGACCCGGTTCACAGTTACAGCCCAGACCTTGAACTTCTACTTCAGAATCCCAGCCATAGTTCGATCCCTAAAATTAGTGCTCTCTGCCAGAGTTAATGACCACCATCGCCCGATAAACCAAAGAATCCTCAGAGATTTGATTCTATTCAACCATTAGTGGTTATTTTATTATTACTCACCATCCCCCTAAGTGTGTGTACGCAATTTAATTGATTTGTTGATTGAATTGATTCAGTTATGTTTTGATTCCTTTCAACATAATTATCTCTTTAAGGTTATAAAATATTTGATTTTATTTTATTAATTGGAAAGTGGTTTCACTCCAATTAAAGAAGAGTAATCATATATTTATCAAACAGTACATAGGATCTGCATAATAATTGATTGATTTTGATATTAAGTAAAATATTGATTAATTATTTGATTATGTTCAATAATTTTTTAATATTTTTCTATATAAAATCTTATTATTATTTTGGTGCATCAGATTTTGTACATAGAATAATAATAGATTTTCATCTTGCATATTGAATTTAACCAATTATAAGATTAATGAATTCTTGGCCAAGGGTTAGGAATAACATTAACATATTTTTAATTAGCCTTTAGTATTGCATTTATTAGTTCTGCAGTTGTCGGAACTATATTCTGCAGCTGTAGTTTTAATTTGCATTTGCATATCTCTAATCTTCTAGATCTGCATACTGTATCTTTGTTTGATTATGTAGATTAAAAGAAAAATAAAAAGAAATCAAATACTCGGGATCCCTTAATCGAATTGTACATTGTATAAAGTCAAACTTCAACTATCTTTTGTATATATCATTTTCAACCATTTAAATTAGTATCCATAGGTTTTGTTTTACATTTGTTTAGCCATTAACTTAGGAATAATCTCGGCTAACGGAGCCATAAAATCCGTGAGGATTGATCATTTCAATGACTTGGGGTAATCAGACACCCTCGGATCGAATCAATTCCTCCTTGTTGACGCAAGTGCACAACTCACGCGTCAACAAGCTTCAACCAAACCTCTCTTGGAGTCTTCAATCCATCAAGTTGGAAGAGAAAATCTATGGAAACATGAATACACATGAAACCAAACTCTTTATCTAATCTATTTAGATACTTTGCACAGTGTGACCCTGTAAAAACTCTTGTTGTGCAATACCATCTGCATATCATCCCTCCAATCAAGATAATTGAAGGGTGTCAGGATCCTCGGAGACAGAGGAACATTCGAATTTTCATGAGAAATTGTTGGAGCGAATACAAACTGAAACTGTTGCTACTGCTGCACTGAAAAACCTTCAATATCCTGCAAAAAAACTCTCAATTTTAGAGATAAAATACTATTGATCACTGCTTTAGGACAATAGGCACTTCTATTCGGATCCTTCATAGCTGACTAGACCTCAAAGGATTTCTCCATTGAATTCAATGTAATGGCACCGGGACTTGCTGTGGAAATCCAAAGGCTTATGGTGCACTACTGAAAGTAGCTGCTCAACCTAAGCTCTATGAGCTCTGAAACCATGTGAAATTCTAAGTCACACAGATCGTAGAGCTGAGAATATCTCACAGTGAAAGAATGAGGAAAAAATGTGAATTACAGTGAAAATTGCAGTGAAAAGAGCAATGAAATTAATCAGACATTGGAACTTAGATGGAAGCATAAATGTGTAACATTATCCATTAATCAGTATAGTCACAAATATGTTACAATAGAGAGAATTCGAATATCCTAGCAGAATTTGATTCTATGTCTGTCTAGCATAGGAATTGTCACCACTAGAGTGCTCCAGAAGTCCCAAACTCAACTCAACTGACCCAAAACTCAATTAACTGAAGACACAGTCAGTTAACTAACCAAGGAGGGTGCATTAGTGATTTTTGCATGCAAAGTAGGTGAAAATGGGCGCATTAGATCACAATAAGTGGTGATCAGAGCTAAAACCCCCAATAGAGTTCTGGGACTTAGGTGGACTGAACTAGAACACAAAGTTAGGTCCTAAAATGTAGGGAACTGACTCTGGTGAGCCTAAAATCATGCATGCAAGGTGCATTAGGTGGATAATGGGTCCTATATGACATCTGCACACCACTAGGGGGCAAATGACATCATCAACTACTAGGAAAAAGAAAATAATGATAAGTAGGACAAGGATGGAGTATTTATCCTAGCACTTCGTACATCATTTAGAGCACGACATATTGATGGATATCATTAGCAATAGAGAGAATCCATATGGTCTTCTTGAATGAAACTAGATTTGTATGATAATAGGTATGTTGACATGATGAGGTATGTTATTTAACAACTCTTTTTGTTGATTAATTTATAGTGCAAATTCAAATTTTTCGTGTATGCAAATTCCTAGTTTGATTGTAATGTATGAGCACACTAATTGTACCATCCTTTTGCAGTCCAAGTCTCTAAAAATAATCTATAGATAGCACATGAAGGAGAGGACAAGAACCCGATGTCTTTAGACACCACCATGACATGCTCAAGAATTTGTATATCCTTAAGGGATTGTGTATGTATTTGCAATCAATAGTATTCCATGTGAATCTAATGTATATGCAAATTTTTTTAGAATCTCCCAATCAACTTTTTCGATAACAATCGCCTCAATCTCCTTATTATTTTTTGGATTTTCTTAAGGCATATAGGACCCTTCATCATTTGAGAGAAAGTTAGCCACTCTATAAGAATATTATTGATTTTTCTTGTTAGTAGCTTCTAGTAGTTTGCAATTGACCTAATGTTTAATTGAAATCATTTTTCCACTCATTCCAAGGAATCATCATGACCAAATCATAAAGAAATAAAGGGTATGGACAGTGATGTGGGGGTAATATAAAATGTAAGTAGGATATGCAATTATAAAAACCCTAGACTTGTATTTTTAATCAGTATAGATAAATCATTATCGTATGATGGTCACTATCCCTAAGGATATCAACCAAATCCAATGGTGAGAATCCTAGTTCATAAAACTTAGGTGTAGATAAGAACAAGTGCTCATAATATATTACATTGCTAGTTGAGATTTGCAACAAGAAGTTTGAAATGATAATACATGCATGGAAATATATTAGAGTTTGCAACACAAATTTCATGTTTGATCTTTTCATACAATCATGGAATACATCCAAGTAGAATTGAGGCATGGATCAATTGTAGTGATCAATTGAGAGAATCTGCCATAGTTAAGAGGTAAAGGAGGCGACGTTTCCATAGATATTGTGGGATGGAACCATGAAAATATTTGGTCATCGATTTACCAAACCTCTTATGCATTAAGTGACTTCTTATATTTCTAGATTCTTGTAAGTTGTATACTAAGGTTTTTCTATATAAATTTCCAACTATCCTCTATATTATCAGTCAGTGTGTTGTTAGAGTTCAGAGATCAGACTCTTTATCTTTGTATAGATTCCTCTCTGGATTAGATTTGATTATATTCAACCATTAGTGGTTATTTTATTATTACTCACCATCCCCCTAAGTGTGTGTACGCAATTTAATTGATTTGTTGATTGAATTGATTCAGTTATGTTTTGATTCCTTTCAACATAATTATCTCTTTAAGGTTATAAAATATTTGATTTTATTTTATTAATTGGAAAGTGGTTTCACTCCAATTAAAGAAGAGTAATCATATATTTATCAACAGTACATAGGATCTGCATAATAATTGATTGATTTTGATATTAAGTAAAATATTGATTAATTACTTGATTATGTTCAATAATTTTTCAATATTTTTCTATATAAAATTTTATTATTATTTTGGTGCATCCGATTTTGTACATAGAATAACAATAGATTTTCATCTTGCATATTGAATTTAACCAATTATAAGATTACTGAATTCTTGGTCAAAGGTTAGGAATAACATTAACATATTTTTAATTAGCCTTTAGTATTGCATTTATTAGTTCTGCAGTTGTCGGAACTATATTCAGCAGCTGTAGTTTTAATTTGCATTTGCATATCTCTAGTCTTCTAGATCTGCATACTGTATCTTTGTTTGATTATGCAGATTAAAAGAAAAATAAAAAGAAATCAAATACTCAGGATCCCTTAATCGAATTGTACATTTGTATAAAGTCAAACTTCAACTATCTTTTTTATATATCATTTTCAACCATTTAAATTAGTATCCATAGGTTTTGTTTTACATTTGTTTAGCCATTAACTTAGGAATAATCTCGGCTAACGGAGCCATAAAATCCGTGAGGATTGATCATTTCAATGACTTGGGGTAATCAGACACCCTCGGATCGAATCAATTCCTCCTTGTTGACGCAAGTGCACAACTCACGCGTCAACAAGCTTCAACCAAACCTCTCTTGGAGTCTTCAATCCATCAAGTTGGAAGAGAAAATCTATGGAAACATGAATACACATGAAACCAAACTCTTTATCTAATCTATTTAGATACTTTGCACAGTGTGACCCTGTAAAAACTCTTGTTGTGCAATACCATCTGCATATCATCCCTCCAATCAAGATAATTGAAGGGTGTCAGGATCCTCGGAGACAGAGGAACATTCGAATTTTCATGAGAAATTGTTGGAGCGAATACAAACTGAAACTGTTGCTACTGCTGCACTGAAAAAACTTCAATATCCTGCAAAAAAACTCTCAATTTTAGAGATAAAATACTATTGATCACTGCTTTAGGACAATAGGCACTTCTATTCGGATCCTTCATAGCTGACTAGACCTCAAAGGATTTCTCCATTGAATTCAATGTAATGGCACCGGGACTTGCTGTGGAAATCCAAAGGCTTATGGTGCACTACTGAAAGTAGCTGATCAACCTAAGCTCTATGAGCTCTGAAACCATGTGAAATTCTAAGTCACACAGATCGTAGAGCTGAGAATATCTCACAGTGAAAGAATGAGGAAAAAATGTGAATTACAGTGAAAATTGCAGTGAAAAGAGCAATGAAATTAATCAAACATTGGAACTTAGATGGAAGCATAAATGTGTAACATTATCCATTAATCAGTATAGTCCACAAATATGTTACAATAGAGAGAATTCGAATATCCTAGGAGAATTTGAGTCTATGTCTATCTAGCATAGGAATTGTCACCACTAGAGTGCTCCAGAAGTCCCAAACTCAACTCAACTGACCCAAAACTCAGTTAACTGAAGACACAGTCAGTTAACTAACCAAGGAGGGCGCATTAGTGAGTTTTGCATGCAAAGTAGGTGAAAATGGGCGCATTAGATCACAATCAGTGGTGATCAGAGCTAAAACCCCTGATAGAGTTCTGGGACTTAGGTGGACTGAACTAGAACACAAAGTTAGCTCCTAAAATGTAGGGAACTGACTCTGGTGAGCCTAAAATCATGCATGCATGGCGCATTAGGTCGCTAATGGGTCCTAGATGACATCTACACACCACTAGGGGGCAAATGACATCATCAACTACTAGGAAAAAGAAAATAATAATAAGTAGGACAAGGATGGATTATTAATTATCCTAACACTTCGTACATCATTTAGAGCACGACATATTGATGGATATCATTAGCAATAGAGAGAATCCATATGGTCTTCTTGAATGAAACTAGATTTGTATGATAATAGGTATGTTGACATGATGAGGTATGTTATTTAACAACTCTTTTTGTTGATTAATTTATAGTGCAAATTCAAATTTTTCGTGTATGCAAATTCCTAGTTTGATTGTAATGTATGAGCACACTAATTGTACCATCCTTTTGCAGTCCAAGTCTCTAAAATAATCTATAGATAGCACATGAAGGAGAGGACAAGAACCCGGTGTCTTTAGACACCACCATGACATGCTCAAGAATTTGTATATCCTTAAGGGATTGTGTATGTATTTGCAATCAATAGTATTCCATGTGAATCTAATGTATATGCAATTTTTTTTAGAATCTCCCAATCAACTTTTTCGATAACAATCGCCTCAATCTCCTTATTATTTTTTGGATTTTCTTAAGGCATATAGGACCCTTCATCATTTGAGAGAAAGTTAGCGACTCTATAAGAATATTATTGATTTTTCTTGTTAGTAGCTTCTAGTAGTTTGAAATTGACCTAATGTTTAATTGAAATCATTTTTCCACTCATTCCAAGGAATCATCATGACCAAATCGTAAAGAAATAAAGGGTATGGACAGTGATGTGGGGGTAATATAAAATGTAAGTAGGATATGCAATTATAAAAACCCTAGACTTGTATTTTTAATCAGTATAGATAAATATTATCGTATGATGGTCACTATCCCTAAGGATATCAACCAAATCCAATGGTGAAAATCCTAGTTCATAAAACTTAGGTGTAGATAAGAACAAGTGCTCATAATATATTACATTGCTAGTTGAGATTTGCAATAAGAAGTTTGAAATGATAATGCACGCATGGAAATATATTAGAGTTTGCAACACAAATTTCATGTTTGATATTTTCATACAATCATGGAATACATCCAAGTAGAATTGAGGCATGGATCAATTGTAGTGGTCTTGAATTTATGATTTGAAAGAGGATGAACAAATTGATACACCTTAGTGAAAGAATATTGTGCATTCATTGTTAACCTTGACATTTGTAACATCCATAGTTGGATATTCTCAAAATAAACCCATAATCTCTTAAATAACCCACATATCGCTAGATATAAAATGATAGATAAAATTGATAGATAAGATAATTGTTACATTGATAAGAAAAGTCGTATTAATAGGCCTTCGTGGTGACTATTTTTTTTAAACAGAAACAGGTGAAAGGGTTGTATTAACAAAGGCTGTGCACAGCCATTCAGTACAGAATCAAAATCCAGCTCTCTGCATCAAAGGAGGGAAAATTGCAGAGGCTTATATTGTTTATCCCCTGGAGTTCAACACCTTTAGAATTCCTAAAAACTCTAAATTTACTGGTGGGGTAAACCCTCACAAACTGATTACATATTTTAAGGCAAAAAAACATTCAAAATAAACAGCTGAGAGAACCTGCAAACAGGAGACTGCCATTATCCGTAGTTCTGCTGGTAAACTGAAGCCGCCTCTGCCATTTCCATATTTACTGTTGGGGCCTCCTGAACGCAGCTGCATTATGTTTTGTATACAAAAGCAGAGATGTCTGTTTTAACACTGTCAACCTTCCCCATTAATTCAATTATGTTCCTATCAATATCCTCCATGCATGATTCCAAATAGGATAGCCTGGAATGAATGTATTTATCTTCCAGAACAAGCTCATCGATTTTGTTTTCTGTATTACAGACTGTTGCATAAGTTCTCGACAGATAAACCTTAATGTCGGAAGTGAGTCGACTCAGAGTGGCTATTGCCTGCCTGACGCCGTCCATTTCTCTACCCGCCGGGAGAGGGTCGCCTTCAAACAGCACTGTGGGTTCCTGAGTGAGGCAGAGATTTCGCAGAGCCGGGAGAGGGTCGCCTTCTAAAAACACAGTGGGTTCCTGAGAGAGGCAGAGAGTTCGCAGAGCCAGGAGAGGGTCGCCTTCTAAACGCACAGTGGGTTCCTGAGAGAGGCAGAGATTTCGCAGAGCCTGGCCGAGAGGTGGGGATGACGGGCCATCCATCTTGACCATAAAATCACCAACTATCGCCTGGGTTGATAAATGCTCAGGCGTGGGAACTGTACTCGCCACGGGGAGAGCACGTGGAGTGACGTGAGGTCTCCAAGACATGCTATGACGGTGGAGAGGGTGAGGGCTATAACCAAATTCGCCACCAAGATCATGGCTATTAAGCCTTAGGTTTTCCCAAAGTGTAAAATGCCAAGACCACATTTCCATTAAGGTAAAAAATGGTATCTTAAGGCTTTGTTTAGGATTGCTTGCCCCATTTCTAACTTGACTCCATCATTGGCCAATGTGTCCGCAATACCATTATGGTCCCTTAGCACATGATAGTAGAGTGTGTCCCTTGGGAGAGCAAGACACTTAATTCTTTTCTGAATTCTCTGATTTTTGTCGTTCTTGAGGGGGATGCCATTGCTCATAGCTTGAATAACATGCCTGGAGTCCTCAAAATCTGAAGACGATTCATGTTAAGGGTGGCCGCTAATTCCAATGAGTAGTACAAGGCAAGCCATTCTGCTTGGTTGTTGGTGCTGATGCCGAGTCCCCAAGAGAAGTCTACTAATTTATTTCCTCCATGGTCAAAAATTACCCCCCCCCGCATCTGCCGCCCCCTTCGTGGTGACTATTCACCAAAGGAGGTGTCTCTTAATTGACTTTAATTTATTAATTGTTTATATTTATTTATTTATTATTGTTATTATTTATGTATGTAACATTGTCTTTCCCTTAAGGGAAGCTTTGTCCTCAAAGCTTTGTTTAGTGAAGGACTTATCAGTTATTTTCGTTCGTAACATCTTCTCATGTCTCTCTGAACCTGTAACTCCAACACTTGACGAAACATGGCGATATAATTTTCGAATCTCTGAACTGAGATGTCACATTTCCTGGGAAGTGATCCATCCGAGATTTACCTTCATCGGAGCTGATTGTTGATCGCCTTGTTCGATAAATCTTCCTGTTTTATGTTTAGGTTGTATATTTTGTGTTCTTTCACATCTGAAATCATAACTTCTCTGTTTATGTTCATTTTGACCCTGTCGTTGGTCAAAATGACTTTTATAATTGTGGTGTCGATAAGGAGTTTTTATTGATTGATTTTCTGCTGGATTGATTTCTTTTTGAACTGTGATGAGGACCGAATTTGTTTCTGTTTCTTCTTCTTCAACTTGAATTTGTTTTCCAAAGAGTCTAGATGCTTCCTTATGGATTTGCGCTAATTTGTTTTCTAATAGATTGTTATTACTTTGAATCTTCTCTAACCTTTCGTCTTGTGACTTTTTGTCCTCTTTTAACTTCTTGATTTGTTCCTCTAGTTCTTGATTAAAATTTCTCAGGTACTAGTTTTCTTCCTCTTTATCCACTAGTTTTCCTTCGGTATCTTCATTTGATTGTTTTGTACTCTTAGTACTTTTTAACTTCCTGATTTTTACAATTAATGTCTTGTTATGGTTTCTTAACCGATATATTTCTTCAGTGTTATTTGATAACATGCTTTTGATAGCTGTAATCTCCAACTTGTGCATCTTTTTAGTGTCGTCCTCTTTCTTCTAGAGTTCACTAATCTGTTGCTGAAGGCGGCAATTCTCTGCTTCTCGGAATCTTAACTTTTCTGAATTTGCATGATTTCGTCATATTTCTCCTTGATGATTTTGTTTAAATGTTTTATTTCTTCTTCTAAATCGTTATTGCTTCTATAACGTGATTCTTCGACATTTTTTTAGTTTCTAATTTTGTCTTCAAGGTTTTGATTATGACTTTTTAGATGTGATATTTTCTCATCCTTATTTGATAACATTTTTTGGAGCTCTTGCTTTTGATCTTTTAAGCTACGATTCTCCTATTCTACTAAATGATTACGCAATTTTTGCTTCATAATATTGATTTGAATATCATTATTAGTTGCTTTATATTGCTCTAACTCGTCCAATGTTGCTTGTAACTGCGACTTTATTACTGCATATGTGTTTGCCATTGTTTGTGATTACGACTTCTCTTCAACTTCGCTTTCTCTTCTTCGATGATTAATGGTGTTCATTTGACCTTGACTCCTTGTCTGACTTTGTCTTCTTTTCCCCTTTTGTTTGTAAAATAATAATTGTAATTAATGTATACAATTATTAAATTGATATAATAATTATTATTATTAAGGTATAGTAATAATATTAATATTATCATTTGGGGCGGGGGTTAATAGAGTCAATCTAAGACAATATTATTTAATAATAATAATAATAATATTATTATATTTTTATTAATTTTTGTTTTGTTTTCTTTGTGAAGGGTTTACGTAGAACGGAGTTGGCGGATTGGATGAGAGGTGCACCAGAGGTGTGGAGGAGGAGAAGGCGCAGCGAGGGAGGAGTTGAGTGGGCATGGAGAACAGGTGGGTGCAGGGGTTGGTGCAGGTGTTGGGACGTGGCAAGAGTACGCAGGGTTGACGTTGGTGGAAGGAGGTCACAAAGCAGGTGGAGGTGTAGCATGTGGAGATAGTGAGGTTTGGGGAGCGCATGAGGGATTGAGTGAAGGGGTAGAGCAAGTGGGGGTGTGACTGGGATGTGAACGTGGGAGCGCAGAATGGGCGTTGGTGAGGAGTGAGAGAAGCGGATGGATTGGATGCGGCATGTGGGAGTATGGTCCGATATTCATTGTACATTTGTAACGTAGCTTATCGGACGTTATACTAATGTTTGTTCCACGTTTGCAATGTAGCCTATTGGACGTTTGACCAATGTTTAGTCCACGTTTGCAACATAGATTTTTGGAAATTTAATTAATGTTAGGGAACGTCTCTTGTTGGACATTTCACTGATGGGTAATCGATGTACAATACATGTTTGTAATTAAATAACCCTTGAAAAAACATATGTTGTATTCAACGTTTGTTAGACGCATTTTGCTATCGCTTAAGCGATCTTATGCTATGGACATTGGACCAATGTTGTAAGGCATGCTAATCTGACGCAAAAAAATTATCGAACAAACGTGGAATGAGACACATTTATTTAGTAGTGTCCCAAACTTTTATAGAGTGGACTCCTTGTCAATCCAACAATGTATATAATCGATCTGTCAACTCTTAGCGGAATCTAGCATTTGGCCCGTGTCACAGGCCAGGTCTCTACAACTAAAGCAATGCCTCGGGATCAACCATATCCTCATCTGGTACCTGGAGAGCCTCCTCTCCAACATAAGTGCCAATATTTGTAAAATATATAGTACACAACAATAATTAGACAGTTTCATTAAACAATTTAACAAAATGATTTAAAAAAAAAGGTTACAATAAATTACATTTGCATTAAGCAAGATAATAAAATGCAACTAGATTAATTAAAACATAACGCTAATATTACCTCTGGCATTTGGTGGCTCATCCCGAGTGGAAAGGATGTTCGGACATCCTCGCCAGTCTAGCCCCGCATATGGATACGCCACAAGATCTAATGTGTGACCATCCTCAATAACAAGTAACTCTAATGTCTCTAAGGTGATCCTACCAGGGAACTCCGGCTGGCCCCTCTTGGGAATCATCTCTCCCCACATGTGCATACGCACCTCAATCATCATCCTAAGAGGGCAATGGTCAAATTACGGCCTAGTGACCAAAAACCTCTCAAAAAATAAACAAAATAACTTTGAAGCAAAAGGAAAGTTGACCCTCCCCTCAAATTGTGCATGGCATCGATCCATAGCAAACTAAAACTGTTGCAAAAAAAGGTAGACCACCTAATGCATCTAAGTCTCTGCACTAAATAATCTACATAATATAATAGAGGGTGACTAACGCACTACCCATCAGTGGTGAAGTGGGCCACTGTCATGACCAAAGGTGAGAGGCACCTAACGTCCTTTGCACCAAAATAAGCTATCCGAAGTTGTCCACCAAAAACCTGAAAATCAACAAGGCCAGTGATGTGTTGACTGATATTTTCCAATAGGAAAATATCCATCACTTTAAATAAAAAGTGATCGTGAACTGTCCTCAGGGGACTTCATTATATATTATCAAAAAGATTACAATACTGTTCATGAGATTATGAGTCTAATTGCCTTTGAGGCTACACAGATATATCAAAATACAACTAAACAAAAATATCCGTCTTTCCCGAAGTTTCTTGCTTTCCATAATGTACTGTCTAAGTCTAAATATCCATCCTCTGATTGAAAGTTTGTTGATTGTTGTACATGCCTGTTACCTCTAGGCTTCCAGGAGGTAATGCAAGCGCCGATTTTGAAAGGTAATCTGCTTCTGAGTTTAATTCCCGGTATACATGTGAGAATTGGATGTGATCAAAGTTTGAGATTAGAGCTCTAATTGCATGAAGGAGATGCTGAAGATGAGGTGCATTTATTTGGATATTTCCATTTGCCCAGTCAATAGTCATTTTTGAGTCTCCGAAAAGTTGGATCTGTTTGACCTGATTCTCTGCTGCAACCATCAAGATAAGCCATAACGCTGCTAATTCTGCTTTGCTATTGGAAGCCTGTCCTAGAGCAAACTTAATGTGCCATTTCTTAATGTTGGAGAAGTGTATGATTCCACCCGCACCTCCCAAAGAGGGGGAACCCTGACTGGCTCCATCAAAGAAGGCCCAAGGGATATCTTTTTTGATGGAAGGATGTACCAAAACTCTTGGAGATTTTTCTGTTGGTTCTATTTTAAATTCTCTTGTTTTCTGCATCAGAATCAATACAGAGATATCTGGAGGAATAAGTGTGTCTTGAAAGATCATCTTGTTTCTGGCTTCCCAAATCGTGAAAACGAAAAGGGCAGGATAGGCTTGGAGCAAACATACCCTGTGATCATTCCACCAATCCATAACATTTTTTTCCATTGAACTCTATTGAAGATGAGAAGCACAATTGAGATTCTTGGTTGTAGTCCCCCATACGTAATCTGCATAAGAGCAATGGCAGAATAAATGTGAGATAGAGTCCTCATCCAAATTGCATAGGACACATCTGCCTGGGCCTTGAAAACCTCTTTTCTGCAGATTGTTCCATGTGAGCAGTTTATTGCTCAAGGCCAACCATAGAGTGATGATGGACTTTAGAGGAGCTGAGATTTTCCAAAAAAATTTCCACCATGGTCAAGAAAACTCCCTTGCCACTGGTTCTGTAGCAGCTTCGTACCCAATCTTTGCAGAGAAAGATCCATCTTTGTTGTTCTTGGTCCAGACTAACTTGTCTAGCTCACCTTCTCTTAGGAGGATGAAATCTTTTTTTAGGAGGTTAGTGTATCGGATCCATTCTTCTTCCTGTACTCCTCCCAGACCCAAAAGAGTGGCAGATTTCCACTCTCCTCTATTAACACTTATGTGCTCATGGTTGCAAGCATTGTACAAGGTGTAAATATTCTTTGAATGTAATTCTCTAAGGAGGTCAGCAGACAATCTGTAGTGTTCACCTGCCCCGGCCCAAGGGTCCTCTCCAATTCAAACACATCTCCCATCTCCTATTTTCTAGGCCACCCAATTTCCAATTAGTGGGAAGGCTAGTACCAGTGCCTTCTAGCCTATGGAACAGTTCTTGAAGATTTTGTTAGGTTGCCTGAACCATTCAATAATGGTGAGGGGGTGACAATATTTGGAGAGAAGGGTTCTTCCCCAAAGCGTTCTTGGAGATTCTGCTAATCTCCATAAAGTTTTCGCAACTAAGGCTTTGCAGAAGAGATCAGGGTTTTTGACTCCCCACCCACCCATAGACTTGGGCTTGGAAATGGTTATCCAATTGAACAACGGAATTCCTTCTTTTTGTTTGCTGGCTGTCCAAAGAAAGGAGTAGCATTTTTTCTTGATTTTGACTAGGATGCCTTTTGGAATGTAAGCTATCGAGGCCCAGTGGACTGGGATGCTTTGTAGGATCGATTTCAGTAGGATTAATCTTCCTCCTCTAGAAAGAAATCGATTTGCCCACAAAGATATTCTATCTTCATTTTTTTTATAAAGCCAAAGCCAGTCCTGAAAAGCATAGGCATTAGGTTTGAGTGAGAACCCTAGATATTTCAGACCCTCCGATAGAGGAGAAAGGGGAAAAGGCGAAGAATGAGTCAATGTAGACATTACAGAAACTGAAAGGTTGTTGTAAGCCAGTCTGGATTTCTCTATATTGATTACCATTCCTGTGGCTTTTTTGTAGAGGTCCAGGATTTTTGAAATGGTATTGAAATTGCCCAGGGTGCCTTCTCCGAAGAGTAGTACATCATCGACAAATAAGGTATGAGTTAGAGTGACAGAGTTGGAAACACTGATTCCTTTTAGGGACCCCTTTGTACTGGCTTTATGCAACAATCGGCTCAGTGCATCGGCTACAAGCAATAAAAGGAAGGGGGACAGAGGGCAGCCCTGTCGAATTCCTTGTGTTGGACGAAAGAAGGAAGAGGGGGAGCCATTTATCAGGACAACATATGAAGTCGAGTGAATGCAGCCCATTATCCAATCTACCATAGGCAGAGGCATCCCTATCTGGATTAGAAGAAGCTGGAGGAAGGTCCAATTGACTCGATCATAGACCTTGGAGAGGTCTAGTTTTAGAGCTAGAGCTGGTAATTTCTTTTTATTGATAGTATGGAAGGCTTCCTGGGCTATAGACACAACATCATGAATTTGACGATTATAGAGAAATCCAAATTGTTCTTCAGTGACTTTTTTGCTGAGGATGGGTTTGAGACGCTGCGCTATGACTTTGGAGATTATTTTGTAAATCATGTTGCAGCATGCTATGGGTCTGTAATCATCAAAGGTTTCACTTTTTTGTTTTTTGGGAATTAGGGTTATGAAGGTGGAGTTTAAGGTACCCAATATTTTACCTGATCTCTGGGATTCTTGAACCACCTTTAGGAGGTCCTCTTTCAAAAATTCATAGAACCCTATGAAGAATTCGACTGTGAAGCCATCTGGCCCCGGGCTCTTCCCTTTGTGAAGGAGATGAGCACTGAATGGATCTCTTCCTCTTTAACTTCCTCTTCTAAATCACTTTTCATTTCATCTGAGATTAGGGTTGGAAAGAGATTAATTACCTCTAGGATTTCTCCTATCGAGCATCCTATAGGGGCCGCGAAGCGAGCTTTGAAATGTGCTTCTGCTACTTTGGTCTTTTCTGAAAAGGTCTGAGCAAGGTTTCCATGGTCATCCTTGACCTCAACAATGGTGTTTGTATTCTTTCTGTGGGATGCAAAACGATGGAAGAACTTGGTGTTCTTATCTCCCTCTTTTATCCAAAGAGCTTTGCTCTTCAATCTCCATAGAGCCTCTTCTTTGGCCAGTAAGGAATCCTTCTTGTCTTCTAAAGATTTTAAGGTGAGTAGCTGCTCTCTGGAGAAAGTTCCGTTGGGAAACAAATTGTGGATTTCTTTGAGTTTGTGTTCAATTTCTTTAAAGTCCCGCCGGTCTTTCTCTTCCCAATCCCTGCCCCATACTTTTGCAAGGGTTTTGACACGGGAAAGATTGGAGTCAAGCTGCTTCATAAAGGAGGTAGAGGGAGAGGGCGTTAGAGGACTCCAATTTTCTTTCACAACTTTGCAAAAGTCTTCATGCTCTAACCACGAGGGGTTGAATCTGAAAGGGGGTGGAGGCTTCTTTTCCGGCACAGTGATGGACAGATAAATTGGTCTATGGTTAGAGGAGGCCCCTTCTTCAACAGAGGAGTGGAAGATAAGTCTTAGCTGAAGAGGGTCTTCTGAAACAAGAAATATGTCTAGTCTCTTGGAGATTGCCTGATCTCCGCCTCTGTTGTTCCTCTAGGTTGGAGTGATTTTGACCGGCTGCACATCTATTAAGGTTTTCCTTTTGAACAAGTTGAGGAAGAAACGAGTTAAAGAGTCCAGACGTGCATTCTTTCCCCAGAATTCTCCGGTTCCCAGAGTCAGGTTGAGGTCTCCAGCGAGAATGAGCTTGTGGGTATTCATCACGCTTGAGAGGCTCAGGGTGTCCCAGAAGGATTTGCAGTCATGGAAGGGACCGTAAACATTTAGAAAGGAAATCTGCTGGTCTAGCTCTGGAATATCAAATTATGTTTTGAGGGCTGAAGAAAAAATGGCAATGGAGAGAAGCTTCACATCCGAGCTCCAAGCAGTGAGGAGGCCCCCGGAGTGGCCGTCTGTGTCCAAGGTTTCCACATTCCAGTTTTTGAAGAGGTTTTTTATCACCTCTGCTGCTTTGGAACCTTCCATCATTGTTTCCTGTAGAAGAAGAACTTTCAGGTTTTGTAACTCTACTAACCTTTTGAGGGAGAGTTGTTTGGGCCTTCCCCCTAGACCCCTTATGTTTAAAAAAAGCACTAACACTAAGAACCCTTCGTGAGGGCTTTGTCCACTCTAAGAGCCCTACCGATAGTTCTTTGTTTCCCAGTTTTGACATCCTTGGCTGCCTGTAGTTGCGCTTTGGTAAGAAGAGAACTCCTTCCAACTTTGGTTTTTGGTGTTGGATCTAAAGCAATTCCACCTGTGGATATTGTGAGGGGTTCTATGGTGGAGTAAGACCGGAGGTCGTATTTCCGTTTTTGGGAAGAGTTGTAGCAAGGCTGAGGGATCGAGGTAAAACTTGTTGACAGGGATTAGGGTCAGAGTGGTCCACTGGAGAAGGGACAACGAAATTTGTAAAGGGAAAAGAAGGAGAAGAAACGGGACATGAAGGAGTACCTTTTTGCGCCACGACTTTCGAGCTAGAGCTTCCATCAAAGTTGACAAGTGGGAGAATAACTCCAACTTTCGAAGTGTCCGCTTCAGCTGCCACCTTTATGCATGAAACGTCTTGATGTGCTTGCGTTGTCACCTTGCATGTCGAATGTGGCTTATCCTCTAAACCATCCAAGGGAGTTGCAGGGGTAGCATCTGTCATCAAGCATGCCTCAGAATCAATGACTACCATGTCTTCCAATGGTGCTTCAGCAGCGACATCCGTCAACCTATTTTTTCTTACCCATGATTTCTTATATGGGGGTCTGGATGTTCGGTCTTGTTTCGGTGTTGTGCATTCTCTCTGTAGATGCCCGACTTGTCTGCAATTAAATCAACAGAAAGGTAGCTTCCAGTAATCGAACCTTTGCATCCAATTGCTTCCCCACATTTCAATTTTGATCTCCTCAGACAGTCCATCCCTTAGATCCAATTCTACAAGTATGCGAGCACAACGTCTATCCAGTTTCGAGCTCCAATCATCTTCCAGAGCGATAAATTTTCCTAATTTGTTTCCAATTGCTTCCAGAATTGGTTCTTTCCAAAAAATCATTGGTAGACCGGGGAGGATGACCCAAATTTGTTGTAAATTGTGGGGTTCTCTGGTCGCATTGAAATCCACTATCCAAGCTTTCAGAATTAAGCCCGATGGCCCCCAGCTCCAATGTTGGCTCAGTAGTGCTTCCGCATTCTGCTCTGAGCGGACTTTGAAAAGGAACCAACCTCGTGGTAGAATGTGGAAGTCCGGGACGTATCCAATTGTGGGAATCCAGTTCCGCTCCATCCAGGAATAAAGAGCTTCTTTACCCGTTAATTTTCCACAGAAGCGTCCGACCAGTGCGTATTTTAGATAATTCAGAATTTCTGAAAGACAGATATCCTTTCCCAGCACTAACTCAAGGTTGGTTTTTCTTGGTTTGATGCTTCTTTTTTATGGTCGTCTGGGTAGATGCGAGCTGTACCGTCGATCATTATTATTGTTACTGGGCGAAGGGGGAGTTAATGATGTAGGGACATAGGAATGAGATGGTAAGGGCAACGTAAAGACATTTTTGAAACTCGGGCCGGGGAGGGGGGAAAAAGAAGGGCTACAGGGGAGGGAAGGAGGGGAATCTGACGTAAGCATACTGAGGTGGAGCGAGCACTGTACTTCTTTACCCGTGCAGAAGATGGGGGCGTCAGGGGTATCGAAATCACAATCTACCTCATTTATTACCATGATGTGAAGGAAGAACCCTGGATCATCCGTAATGGGGGGTGACGTCTTTCTGTGATACAGTGGCGGGGGTACGGAATACCAGAAGGGATGGAAACGAACGGGGTTGAAATAAGGGAACTGGAAGGGAGAAGAAATAGTCGCGATGCGACATGGTGTTAGCGAGGGCAGAGCTCTACGGACAATGCAAACCTAAACCTTTGACCTTCGGACATGCGCATTTGTCCTTTGCTCCGAGCTCCATTGCGCCTCCCTCCCGTTCATGTCCTACCACATATATATATGATGTGTTGACTGATATATTTCCAAGAGTAAGGGAGTTGAATCTTTGCTACAACATTGGGTGGGACATTATGGAACTGGGGAAAATCCTCCCCTCTCTTGGATAGATCAGTGTTGAAATATATGTCCTCCTCTGTGGGTAGGAACCACAGATCGGGACCACACCAAAATGCCTATATTTGCTAATCCTAGCGATGGATCAACTGCATTAGTAATGTTGAGTTCCCCTTTAGGGAAGTAGCCTCCTCGTATAACTCAACGAGGACAACATCTCTCAAGAGGAGTGAGGTATGTGTTGCAATCGGGTGAGGGTACAAATTCCTCTCCCTCTCTCAGGCATCCCACCCCTGTAAAAAAATTGCACATGTTTCTCGTGCCTGTTGCTCCTACTACTGCTTGTTTGTTGACATCTCTTGTTCACATATAACTTCCATTAGTCTCATACACACACACACACACACATGTATATATAAAACATTAAAAAATCGTAAATTGGCCCTTTTATATAAAAAATATATATATATATATATATATTTGTTTTATCAAAATACATGAATTTCATAAATAATGCACCCACATAACATTAACACATTGCTTGCAGTGTGTTGGTATCTACAACACATCGATGATGGTGTGATGAACTAATTACAACCCACCGGTGATTGTGCGATGAACTAATTACAAGGCACTGGTTATGGTGCGATTAACTAATTACAATGCACCAAAGGCGCAAACCAAATACAACAACAATAAAATAAACTCAATGCGTTGTAATAACATTAAAGCACCAGATATAGTGCTTTTGTATCTATGAGGCATCGATAACGATGCACTAAACTAATTACAATGCACCAAAGACACAAAATGCACCTTCTAATGGACAAATTATTTAAACAATAAACAATGACAGTGCACTACATTAACTACACAACATGGGTGCTTTAAAAATACGTGTCTACACCGTCTACGGTGCACAAGTTCTAATCAAATGCACCAATATGGGCACGTCTATGTGTGAAAAAATTACGGAATGTGGTGAATTTTTTTTGTTTAAAGACGGGGTGGTGTGTATGTTAACAACAAGCTCACCGAAGCAACAATGCGCTTATTACACATTACAACCAGTGCATGTTAATTACGATTATGCATCGTATACGATGCGACGATATAATTAACACACACCAAACTATATGGTGATTTTTTTTATTAATTTAGTCATGTTAGTTTTTCAGAATTTACTTCAATCTAATCTAGGATCTTGTTAGGAACCCGTGTCAACCCTTCTATTTACTATGTTAGTATATTGTTGTTGGATGCATATGCTTTGTAAGTCGTCCCGTAGTATTTGTTGATCCATGGTTTATATTAGCCCATAGTATTGACCCATAGTATTGGACGCATATGCTTTGTAAGTCGTCCTGTAGTATTATATGTCCCATTGTTTTGACTCATAGTATTGGGCATAAACTTAGTATATAAGTGTGTGTTGAGGTCATTGAAGGCACCATGAAGTTAATTGTATTGAGCTTGCTCAAAGGAGGTTGCCCCCTCGAAGTGGCCTGTGATCAATATAAAAGTGATTATGAGTTCACATCTGGTATCAGAGCACTTTCTTGGGCTCGTTGGGTGGAATTTCTGCCATTTTTTTTTCGCATCTGTTGCAAGTTCAGATCTAGGAATAACCCCTATCCGCTTAACTGTGGGAAGTACTTGGGCATAAGCCCTAAAACTCATTGTGAGGAGTACCACAGGAACCCCAAAGTAGCTGGCCCATTAAGAGGACCTACCAGCGAAAAGGGCAACGACCCCTATCTAATTGACTAGTTCCCACTCGTGAGGTAAACCAAGAGTTGTCGTTTGTCGCAAAGCGGTTATCAGTTTTACCTGAGCCATGGAGTGAGGGGTACTGCCCCAATACGCAAGCCGTCAGACAACATTGGTGGCTGAGTGAATCCCTTGAACCAATAGGAAGCTGCACATACCTGGGGTCCATATCTATTTTCAGCTGAACTGTTACTGATCACTTCCACTCCAGATTCAGTCGTTTCAGATCTATTCTGAAAGTCGTTCCAGATCCAGTCGTTGTTTTCGATCCCTTCTGCGCCATTGCAGATCCATCTGTTGCGGATCCCTTCCGCGCCGCTGTTGTCGATCCATTTCTCTGGAAAAAAAAAAAAAAAAAAAAAAAAAAAAAAAAAAAAAAAAAAAAAAAAAAAAAAAAAAAAAAAAAAAAAAAAAAAAAAAAAAAAGGTTTTTCGTCCATATCTCCCTTGTTTCAACTCTGTTTTCCCTGCAATCCCATTCTGCATATTTCATTCCCGAAGACCTTATCCCAAATTCCACTTCCCAAGACCAGAAATACCACATTTTTCTATTTTTAGGGTTTGCCATAACTTCTTCAATTTTCAGCCAAATGCCTTCAAATTTTTCCACCGTGTTCCTTTCCTAATTCTGCTTCTTTGTCCCTCTCTACCAAATTTTCTCATTCTTTCACCTCGCTTCTGAAATCCCCATTTTTTGCTTCCCTGTCCATCAGAAAGTGTCCAAAACCTAGTCAAACCCCAATTACCCATCCAAGTTTTTCCCAAATCCAAATCTTCCTTTACTAAATAAGTTTTTGTTTGTGTTTTTCTATCCATTTCCCGAAAAGAAAAGAAAAACAAAACTCTTGGTTGTGGTTGTCACCCGTGCAGGAGCAAAAACCATGGAGGAAGCACTTGCAGCCATCCAAACCAAACTCCAATATCTGGATGAAAAATTTCTCAGCCTCCATCTTCAGCATTCAACCATGAACAATAACCGACAGCCGAAATCTTTTGCAGCCACCGGGTTCTCTTCTTCCAGCAATTTTCATGGGCCGAAGCTTGATTTTCCTCGCTTCCAGGTCAACAAGGGTGAAACGACACTCCTTTCGGGATTGCTCAAACCCTTGCCCATCCCTACACAGCTTTGGCCAACTATTTCTATGGATTTCCTAGAAGCGCTCTGGTGGTACAATACCACATCTCAAAGGACACCATATGAAGCAGACTATGGACAGACACCACCAGTTCTTCTTCCATACACCCTTAGTAGCTCCCCAGTTCAAGAAATTGACTCGGTTCTTCGAAACCGCGATCAGATTCTTCTCATTCTGCAGGACAATCTTCACATGGCCGGAATTCGACTGAAACAACAAGTCGATCAGCACCGTTCTGAGTGCACTTTCCACACAGTTGATAGGGTTCTTCTTCATCTACATCCTTCTAAGCAATCCTCCCTGACACTCCAAAGGCATCAGTGGCCGAAAATGCAACCCGAGGATGCTACCGGGGAACCACTCCTTCAAATTCTGCAGCAATTTCCCCAACCAAAGCTTTGAGGATAAAGCTTTTTCTAAGGGAGAGAGGATGTTAGGAACCCGTGTCAACCCTTATCTTTACTATGTTAGTATATTGTTGTTGGACGCATATGCTTTGTAAGTCGTCCCGTAGTATTTTTTGATCCATAGTTTATATTAGCCCATAGTATTGACCCATAGTATTGGACGTATATGCTTTGTAAGTCGTCCCGTAGTATTATATCTCCCGTGGTTTTGACTCATAGTATTGGGCATAGACTTAGTATATAAGTGTTTGTTGAGGTCATTGAAGGCACGGTGAAGTTAATTGTATTGAGCTTGCTCAAAGGAGGTTGCCCCCTCGAAGTGGCCTGTGATCAATATAAAAGTGATTATGAGTTTTGTTATTTCTGATATCTCGTGTATTTGCATTAATTAATTATTGCAGGTTCTTCACAGATCTTAACTAAGAAAACAACATGTACAGCATATCAATCATGGACACAATAATGCAAGCACATAAGAGACACAGAGTTTCACCGGGGAAAACCAAGAAGGTGAAAAACCCTGCAACTTCCTCAGAGATAGATAGAGCCATGATACAAAACCCAAGCATAAGAGATAGTCCTCCTAGCAGTAGCTTCTCCTCCTCCACAAGTGCGCCACTCTCCAATGAGAGTATGAGTGAGAAAGTGAATGATCAAATAGAGTGCCTCCCGCACTCTATTTATACTTGACTTGACTTGCCTAATAACCTTTACTAGGACGACCTTAACTTAACCACATAACATAATGTTGACAGGGTCGACCCCCAATAGGGTGGTCTAATAACCCTTTGACCCACATGACTTATACAGGGCCGACCCCATCAAGGTGGTCTAATAACCCATCAAGTATAAGTTACGACACTTATAATATAAATTACGACACTTCCGTATAGAGGAATAATACCATCTCTATAGGAGTACAATATACATATGTGAAATACATTCCGAAGTTACAAATACATCAACACTCCCTCTTAACTAGGAAGGTATTTCTCGTCATAGATCTTTCTAGCACAAGTCTTCTTCTCTGGATCAACGTCACTGGATCATCGTCATCAAATCATCGTCATCGTCACTGCTGCTACTATCTCAATCAATCTCCAATCTACTCGTCATAGGAAGTTCTACAGAGCCAGTCCTTTTTCATACTGGATGTAGGCCTGTCGCCTGCAGGTCTGCATCATCTACAGAGCCATCCCTTTTTCATGCTGGATGTATCACAGAGCCAGCCCTTTTTCATGATGGATGTGACCTAGAACAAATCTAGGATTTCCACCACAGAGCCAGTCATTTTTCATACTGGATGAGACCTAGAACAAATCTAGGATTTTCGCCATAGAGCCAGTCCTTTTTCATACTGGATGGGACCTAGAACAAATCTAGGATTTCTACCACATAACCTCAAAAGAGCATCTCAGGACTTATTACGGGCACACAACCCAACCTATCGGATCTCCCAAGGCTACATTACATGTGGTCATGGCAAAACCTCGAAAGAGCATCCCAGGACTTATTACGGGCACACAGCCCAACCTATCGGATCTCGCAGGACTACATTACATGCCATAGGACAAAACCTTGAAAGAGCATCCCAGGACTTATTACGGGCACACAGCCCAGCCTATCGGATCTCCCAGGGTAATATTACATATCCTCCCAGAGCAATGCCTCGAAAGAGAATCCCAACACTGATTACGGGCACACATCCCAACCTATTGGATCTCCCAGGTCAACTTACATGCTCATCTGAACAACCTGTCCACGACCACAGAGCATCAACCTGATACTCATCATACATCATCCCGATGTACATCATCACATGGTCATCCTGATCATCATCATAGCATCATCCTGATGCATATCATCTGGAGCAACATCCTGAAGCTCGTCATCTATGATCATCCTGATCATACAATGTATCCACTTGATACATATACAAACCCATGATCCACCTGATCATACAATGTATCCACCTGATACATATACAAATACATGATCCACCTGATCATATCAAGCATCCAACATGATGCATATACAAATGCATGATCAAACTGAGCATATCAAGCATCCAACATGATGCATATACAAATGCATGATCCAACTGATCATATCAAGCATCCAACTGATGCATATACAAATGCATGATCCAACTGATCATATCAAGCATCCAACTGATGCATATAGAGCAGTAATTGGAGCATTGTCCTGATGCTCATCACACAACGCTTATATCCACAGCCATGGGAAGGATCCTCCTCTCACCATGCTTGGAATGGCTCCTACAAATGTGTCCATCACTTCTTCCTCGAAGTGCCATCAATCTGAAGAACACCAAGCCTCTCTCTGAAGTACTCAAACTTCACTCTCGCTAGTGGTTTCGTCAACACATCCGCAACCTTCTCATCCATCTCAACATACAGGAGCTTCACTGCTCTTCTCTGCACCATATCCCTGATATAGTGATATTTGATCTCAATGTGCTTCGACCTGTCGTGGAATACAAGGTTCTCGGACAGCTTCACACAACTTTGGTTGTCACAAAAGATACCAGTAGCCTCCAATGGGAGATCAAATAGCTCATACAATAGCTTCTGAAGCCATACTGCCTCACAACTAGCTGAACAAGATGCAACATACTCTGTTTCGGCTATACTCAGTGGTACGTAGGACTGCTTCCTACTAAACCAAGAGATCACACCTGATCCCATACTGAAGCAGCACCCCGAAGTGCTCTTCCAATCAATGGAATTGCCTGCCCAATCCGAATCAACATAACCCTCCAGGTTAAACTTTTGATTCGCATCATACTTGAGCCCATAATCAACCGTACCCTTCAGGTACCTCAGAATATGCTTTACAGCAACCAGGTGAACACCTCTGGGATCCGTTAGGAACTAGCTCAATGTGTTCATTGCAAAGCAAATATCTGGTCTCGTGTTCGTCAGGTACATCAAGGACCCAATCATTTGACGATACATCGTGGCATCAACCAGCTCAGATGAAGCATCACACAAAAGCTTCAGGTTCGAAGCCATAGGTGTGGCCATGGCCTTGCAGTCCATCATCCCGAACCTCTTCAGGATCTCTACTGCATACTTCCCTTGTCCGAGGAAGATTCCATCTGCATTCTGCCACACCTCCATGCCTAGAAAATAGTGCATCATCCCCAAGTCCTCCATCTCGAACTCGGCAGCAAGCTTCCTCTTGGTATCGGCAATCAAACTATCCTCACATGTAACAAACAGGTCATCCACATACAAAAGTAGTATCATTGGATTGCATTCCTCAACCTTGTAGTAAAGGTTGGAATCCGCTTTACTCTTGGTAAATCCCAAACTGGATAGAAAGTTGTCTATCCTACCATACCAAGTCCTAGGAGCTTGCTTCAAGCCATACAAGGCTTTCTTCAACCTGCACACATATGACTCCCTGTCATATGTCTCAAAACCAAGTGGCTGCTCCACATACACTTCCTCCTTGACTACACCATTCAAGAAAGTTGTCTTGATATTCATCTGGTGTATCTTCCATTTCATCGCTGCAGCCAAGGCAAGTACTGATCTGATGGAAGTGTACCTGGCTATAGGAGCAAAAGTCTCTTCATAATCTATCCCCTCTTTCTGGGAGAAGCCACGAGCTATAAATCTCGCTTTGTATTTCTCTATGCTGCCATCTGCAGCATGCTTGATCTTTGGAAGTCACAACAGACTTCCCATCTGGTCTTGGGACCACATCCCAAACATCTTTCATGATCAACAGATCATGGTATTCTTCCATTACTTCATCCCGAATCCTGGGAACTTCAATATCTTCAATAGATAGCTTTGTTGCTAGAACAAATGTTGTAGTCCTTCTTTTGTAGGTGATGGTATACGATCTTTCCTATAAAGCAAGTTAAATTGCATGATTAGAAACATCTCATAGTTTCCAGAACAAATTCTTACACATAAAGAAATATGTCATACAGTCACGCAATTATTTTCGCCGATGCTTCAATACAACATTTATCCATATCTCGAAACTTTCTAGATGCCTTCCAATCTCTACCAGAACATTGTTAAGAGTGTGCACAACTCCCAACATGTCAGCAAAGAGGTTGCATTCTAGATAAGTAGCAATGGAATGTTGTACAGTGCCATAGGCCACTTACCCATTACATGCATATTAGTGGTATACTGCTCATTAATGCAATTATTCTAATATGCATGATACACGACCTAAGTCTAGGAACATAAGCATATAAATCATTGAGCAATATTATTTAAACAAACAAGTATGCAAGAAATGACAATTCAAATACTTATCTTTGTTTGGTTGTAGGGTGGACTCCCTCTCAATATTTGCTTCCTTGCAGGAACTACTAGAGTGTGCTCCCTCTTGATCTTTGCTTCTTGGATTACATGTCTTTGAACTTATATCTATCCTCGATCACTATGCATACTTACTAGTATCATCATTGTGTTATCCTCGAGATCTCATACATAATCATACATTCATTAGTATAATCTTAATACTATCAAAACACAATAATCTTAAACATGTATGGTCAAGATCATTTCATACACAAATAATTTATCACAATTCTTTTACTTATGTATATTCCTATTTGACCATAGGATTTTTTCTGGTTAGTCATATCATCAATCAAAGTAAGAAGCATAATGTGCCTAAACCCATGATTATTAACTTCAATGAATAATCATTATCAATCATGCCATGTATACTTATATAAGAGATCCTAACACAAGGTAGGATTCTAACTTGATATAGGAAAAACATACATGGTTATCATATTTGCTAGTTATGTCTAGCAATGTCTTCTTGCTCTCTTCAATGACTTGTGCTAGTAACCTACATATCTCATAGGTTAAGCATTGTAGAACCAAATTATACATACCTCGTAAGTAGAGCTTCTATGTGATCCATGACAATGGATGAATCTTTGTCTTCATGTCACCATGGTCATATGTTCTTGAACTAGAACATGATTTGTCTTTCTTGATGTACCTTTCATGTTAGCAGACAACATCAACTTCATACAACACCACAATGCATTAGTACAATCATAAGTGTCAAAAACCTAATCAATGAATATCTGCATTCATAATTTTATTAAGGTGATACGACAAGTCTAAGTTTAATCAAGATTGTACTAACCTTAATGAAGACAAACATACCATAAACTTAATCATGAACAGATCTCGAAACATACCTCGATAAGTCATACCTATCGAGATTGCTTGTAATCTTCTTATGTAAGGCCTTAGCCTCGTCTCCCTCTGAAATAGGAACTTCTTCACTTATGCAGGTGACCAATCCATTCTCTTCTAGGATTAACCCAATCCACTTGATTTGCAGAAACTGGATCTGGAGCTGGATTAGGGTTTGTCAGGGAAACCCTAAAAATTCAAAGTTTGAATTTCAAACTTCTGAAAGGATATAAAGATGCGCCTTGATGAGCTGATCAACCTGGTATACTCAGAATTTGAAAACTGCAAAGTTTCACCCCTCAAATTTGCTTTTCAATCTTCTGGATTCACTAGGAGGACCCTGAATTAGGGTTTGAGTTTCCCGGAGCTTCACCAAACCAAATAGTTTGATCCAAATCTCTAAACTTTTATATTTCCAAGGAGCTTCTAGCTATGGTCACAGATTTCAAAAATTCCCATTTTTGCAAAGCCCTAATTTTTCACTTTTCCGATCAAAGTCTCGAACTAGGGTTTGATCAAGCCCGGCCTTCTGCCCAACCAAAAAATTCGATCTTGGTCTCTAAATTTCGATTTTGATGGGGAGCATTCAGCCATGGTCTCTGATACAAAAATTCCAACATTCTTCGAAACCCTAAATTCCCGGAGCCATGAATGAAGGTGCTCAAAATCCAATTATGTTTTGACAGAAATATGCACCTGATTGTTTCTAGTGTAACTCCAAAATTTTAGATCTACAGGGTCTGAAAATTCTTCATGTGGTAGTCTGACTTGTTATCTTTCCAACCCCATAGGTCTGACCTCAAATGGATTCTCTGAGAGAGAGTTATGCCAAGTGTCACAACATGATCTGTTTATGGGATAAAACAGGAGAGCAAACTTGTAAGGAGTACCACGTGTCACTGGTTCAATTTCGGCCTCTGAAAAATGTACCTGTGAAAGTACAGTTCATTCCCTACCTGCTACTTTTTACGAAATTTCATTTGGAGCTTCCTATCCCAAGTTGTGACCTTTTTTCCTAAGTCATCTGTTTATGACTGAGATCTGGAAGAGGCGGAAACCCTAACTTGTACTAATCATAAATCACAAAGTACAACCAATTAGAGGTTGTCCTTTGGACACAAGGTACATGGGGATATTATCTTCAACCTATAAAATTTTCAGATCCTGAAACCTCTCCGAAATGTATTTATAGCGAAAGTGATACGATGATTGGTTTTTGCTATATCAAGCCCTAGCTTTGCAAGTGCAACAAGTGTCATAAATGCCATACCATGACTTCTTTCAGGCTAGCTCTGATACCATGTTAGTTTTTCAGAATTTTCTTCAATCTAATCTAGGATCTTAACTGAGAGAACAACATGTACAGCATATCAATCATGGACACAATAATGCAAGCACACAAGAGACACGGAGTTTCACCGAGGAAAACCATGAAGGTGAAAAACCCCGCAACTTCCTCAGAGATAGATAGAGCCATGATACAAAACCCAAGCATAAGAGATAGTCCTCCTCGCAGCAGCTTCTGCTCCTCCACAAGTGCGCCACTCTCCAATGAGAGTATGAGTGAGAAAGTGAATGATCAAATAGAGTGCCTCCCGCACTCTATTTATACTTGAGTTGACTTGCCTAATAACCTTTACTAGGTCGGCCTTAACTTAACCACATAACATAATGCTGACAGGGCCAACCCCCAATAGGGTGGTTTAATAACCCTTTGACCCACATGACTTATACATGGCCGACCCGATCAGGGTGGTCTAATAACCCATCAAGTATAAGTTACGACACTTACAATATAAATGATGACACTTCCGTATAGAGGAATAATACCATCTCTATAGGAGTACAATATACATATGTGAAATACATTCTGAAGTTACAAATACATCAACAATTCATAGCGGTGTGTCCATTAATACGGAGAGCACCGATATGACCAAAGAAATGGTGCGCTTATTACACATTATGGCCAGTGATCCGGGTCGTGTCCAGGAAGCACGAGGGGGACAACAGTTCGACTGAATGAGTCGGCTCTGTTATGGCGGAAGCTTAATAAACAGAATGAGAAAAAGCAAGATTAAGCAGTATAGATAAACACAAATGCACACAGACAATATGTAGGAATGCGAACTGTTCTTCTATTACTTGCAAACAGATCAAAACTGATATATGTTACAATGTTATACATGCTTATATATAATTTTGAGCCGCTTGGGTGCCTGCCTGTTATGTTCAGTTACAAAGAAGAAGTTAGAATGGTTTCAACAGTTCAACCGTTACAGTCGACTAGAAGACAGAGAGATAGTCTGTCGAAGTTCGACAGTCGCTGGTCGCATGTCGACGCTGCTTGTCGAAGTTACGAATTGTGCGGTTGCTGAACACGTCGAAGGTGCGGAATGTGTCGCAGTATGTCGAAGTCGAGACTCGTCGAAGTTGTGTCGAAGTCGTGTCGATTCAAAACTTGTCGAAGTTGTATCGACATCGATGACTTGCCAACTATGATGCAGATCAGACCTCCTTCCTTAAGAAACAAGGGACCCCATTGTTTGCTTGTGAAGGTGAGGAAACTCGTCGGTTTTCAGTAGCAGAGTACCACTTTCCTTGAGATGGGATCTGGCCAACTTTGGCAACCTGAAACAAGGGAGTTGTGTTCGTCCTTGTAAGGCGTACTCGTCGTCCCATAATGGTGTCGCAAGGAAGAGGCTCCTGAACATTTGGATGGATGTCTTCGGGTGTTGCTATTGAGAAATCGTTCTGCTCCAACAAAGGTGCATGGTATGGTTGAAGTAGATCCACATTGAAGACTGGATGCAGACCCAGGCATGCAGGAATGTCGAGCTGGAAAGCGTTTTTGCCAATCTGTCGAAGAATATATTGTACGGACCATATCGCAAAGGCTTGAGCTTCTTGAATGGACCAGTGAAGCACTCCTTCTTAAGATGTAGCCAAACCTTATCCCCAATTTGGAATGTATGAGGAATGCGATGCTTGTCATGTCGAGCCTTAACTTTCTCATTTGCTCTGTGCAACATATCATGTGCCTGTCGCTGGATGTCGCAAATCTGTTCTCGAAACTTGACTGCTTTATCAACTTCTCACTGGTTGTGGTCTGTGTCAAAGTTTGGCTATGTCGATGAGCTAATCAAGTCGATAGGCGCTGAGGGTTGAAAACCGTAACAAACTTCAAATGGACTCTTGCATGTAGAGCTGTGCTGAACACGATTGTAGCTGTGTTGGATGTATGGAAGACTTTCATCCCATGTGCGTCGATGATGGTGATTATACATGCGAAGCAATTGTACTACCAAGCAATTCACAACTTTCGTCTGTCCGTCGGTCTGAGGATGGAAAGCTGTCGACAATGAGAGTCGTGTGTCTAGCTGTTGCTAGAGGGTCTTCCAAAAGATGATGACGAATATGACATCCCGATCGGAAATAATGGTTGTGGGTAAACCAAAGTGTTTCCAAACATGTGTAAAGAAGAGCTGAGCGGTCTACTACGTTGTTGTGGTCTTCTTATATGGTATGAAAATAGCCATCTTGGAAAATCGGTCGACTACTACTAATATCGCGTCATGCTGATGTCTGGTAGTAGGATAACCCGTCAAGTAGTCCATAGAAATAGATTCCCGTGGTAGACTAGGAACTGGAAAAGGTGCGTACAATCCCTGTCGTTGATTAGGTGGCTTAGCGATGGCACAAACCACGCATGATCGAATGTACTTGTTGACGTCGGATTTAAGTGTAGGCCAGAAGAAATACTTCTGCAGAATAGCAAGTGTCTTTGCTACTCCAAAGTGTCCTGCAGTCTTGTTGTAGTGCGCGTCCCAAATGAACTACTGTCGATGCTCACTGGTCGGTACACAAAGTTGTCCAAGCTTGTATAGCAAGGTGTCTTTCAATAAATAGTCGGACTCTGAGGTCGACGACTTGTTAGTCTGTACTACTGGTAGACTGCTGAGAAGTCATTGTCGTCCTCGTACAACTGTTGCCAAGTGGTCGTGTCGTATCCCTGCATACTCATCACTGTCAAAAGGAGAGTAATGGGTGATCGACTGAGGCAATCGGCGGTGGCATTAGCTTTACCTTTCCGATACTTAATCACCAACTGGAATTGTTGTAGGTAATTAATCCACTTGAGTTGTCGGTTTGTCTGCAACTTTGATTGTGTTGGAGCGAACTGTAGAGGCTTTTGATCAATGAAAATGATCGTTTCCTTGCTAAGGATGTAATGCTTCCATTGCTTGAGAGCTTGCACAATGGCGTACAGTTCTTTTTCATACGTCGAGTATCTTCTAACTGTGTCGTTAAAAGTCTCAGAATGAAAAGCGAATGGGTGACCAGACTGAGTTATCACTGCGCCCAAGGCATAGTCCGATGCGTTTGTCTCAATATCAAAAGGCTGATGCAAATGAGGTAACACAAGTACTGGTGCAGTGCAGAGCCTGTGTTTGAGTTGTTCAAAAGCTGCTTGTTGTGTTTCTGTCCATTGGAAGACAGTTTTCCCATTTCCCTTCGTCAACTGATTCAAAGGCCAGGCTATGTGATTGAAGCCGAGTATGAACCGTCGATAGAAATTCGCCAAACCAAGAAAACTTCTTAGTTCTTGAATGCTTCTAGGAATGGGCCAATCTTTGAGGATTTGTACTTTGTCTGGATCGACGTGAATGCCTGCAGAGTCAATTACATACCCCAAATATTTGATGTTGGTCATCGTAAAAGAGCATTTGTCCATGTTCAGATAAAGCCGATGTTGCTGGAGAGTGTCGAGGACTTGTCGAAGATGTCGGACATGTTCTTCCCATGATCGACTGAAAATCAATATGTTGTCGAGGTAGACAATGACCCATTTTCCGATGAAAGGTCAAAGAATGTTATCCATATGTCGCATGAAGGTCCCAGGTGCGTTGGTTAAACCGAAAGGCATGACTAACCATTCGAACAATCCTTCCTTGGTCTTGAAAACAGTTTTCCACACATCTAAGGGCTCGATTGGAATTTGATGGTATCCGACTTGAGGTCGAGTTTGGTAAAGAATTTAGCACCTTTTAGACAGTCGATGAGCTCGTCTATCCGGGACAGAGGGTACTAATTCTTCACCGATATTTTGTAGAGAGCTCGATAGTCAATGCAAATGCGCCAAGTCCCATCTTTCTTCGGAACTAGGATGACCTGGACTTCCACAAGGAGAGGAGCTGGGTCGGATATGACCTTTGTCGATTAATTCTAGGATTTTTCTACGAATCTCTTCATTTTCAAAATGGATCTTCTGTAAACAGAGGCGTTAGGCAAAGAAGAACTAGGAACAAGTTCAATGGAGTGTTTTAACCTGACAATGTTGAGGTACTCCGTCTGGAGCTTGAAAGAGGTTCTGGTACTCATCGAGAATATGATCGACTTGCTGCTTCTGTTGAGAACTGCATTTTGATCGGTGACTCTACTTGTTGTTGCAATCTTCTTAGAATGTTGCGGCTTGATCATGATTAATGCGAACTTCTTAGCATGATTGATGAGCTTCTTTGTTTGTTTGGTAGGATATCAGTGCGACCGTTGGTGTAGGTTGATGCTCTGTATGCTGTACCATCAATTTCAGATTCTGACAATCACCTTATGAGGCCATGACTGATAACTTCCATGTCTATCCCAAAGGTAAGGTTTCCCAAACAGGGCGTCGACTATGGAGAGTGGAGCCACGTCGTAGAGTACTTCATCTTCAAAAGGTTTTATGAAGTAGGCGAGTTTGCATTGTCGAGTGATCCGAAGTTCTTGTCCATCCTTCATCCAACTGGTGTTGTAAGGCTGAGGATGCAGAGTGGTAACAAGACCTAGTTTCTTCACAAGTTTCTTTAGAAATGAAGTTTTTTCTGGCTCCCATTGTCCACAATAAGATGTAATGGGTTGCTTTGGACCCATATCTGTGTATGGAACAGAGCGCTCTCGTTCCTCCTCATCGACGATAGTCAAGGCTACTGGAGTGGTCGAGGTCAAAAGGTCATTGCGTCTGGATCAGATTCTTCCACCGTCTTGTTTAACGTGTCGGAGGTCGACACTTTGTCAAAAATGTCTTCTGAGCTTTGCATTCAGACGTATGATGCCAAGATGAGTGTGGTAATTGCACCATTTTCCAGTCGATGGTTGTTTGCTACGTTCCCCTCTTGTGAAAAGGCTTCTTTCTGTGCTTTGGATTTTGGCGATGTTGGCTGAGAAGATTTCGACTTGTTGAAGTCGACTGGTGTCTTCATGTCGGGTGGTCATCTGATGTCGGCTTGTTGCGAAACATGATTTTCCTTTCTACTTGGTTTCTAGTTTGCTGGCGTAGTGGAAAGCATCCGCAAGCGTATTGACAGTCAAAAATTCCATCTCCTGTTGAATGTACTGGGGCAATCCGCTAACGTACTTCAGAACAAGCAATTTCTCTTCTTCTTAGACGCCAAGTCTTGCCATATCCAGATTCATTTGCACTTTGAAGAGGCTGATTTTATCGGTGTGAGTTCTTGTCGAGGATCCTCCTGATGTCAAAGCGAATCGCAAGGGAATCTCATTGAACTCGGCGAACATTTCAGTTCGTTGTCGAGCCAGAGCTTGCTCTATAAGCTGTGTTGTCTCGTCGGCTACATGTCTATCATCTGTTTCTTCTGTCATTCCTGGAGATCGCGTCTGCTTGGATTGCTGAGATTGCGAGCGAGTGTGAACCGACATAAGTCAGGTAACTTCGAGAGAAGTGTATACGCAGAACTTAAGCACAAACAAAATTGAGTGCGCTCTGATACCAATGATCCAGGTCGTGTCCAAGAAGCACAATGGGGACAACAGTTCAACTGAATGAGTCGGATCTGCTATGGCGGAAGCTTAATAAACAGAATGAGCAAAAGCATGATTACGCAATACAGATAAACACAAATGCGCACAGACAATATGCAGGAATGCAAACTGTTCTTCTATTACTTGCAAACAGATCAAAACTAATATATGTTACAATGTTATACATGCTTATATAGAATTCTGAGACGCTTGGGTGCCTTCCCGTTATGTTCAGTTACAAAGAAGAAGTTAGAACAGTTTCAACAGTTCAACCATTACAGTTGACTGGAAGACAGAGAGACAGTCTGTCGAAGTTCGACAGTCGCTGGTCGCATGTCGACGCTGCTTGTGGATGTTGCGAATTGTGCGGTTGCTGAACATGTCGAGGGTGCGGAACGTGTCGTAGTATGTCGAAGTCGAGACTCGTCGAAGTTGTGTTGAAATCGAAACCTGTCGAAGTTTGTCGAAGTCGTGTCAAGTTGAAACTTGTCGAAGTTGTATCGACATCGATGACTTGCCAACTATGATGCGGATCAGCCAGTGTGTGTTAATTACGATTACGCATCGTATACGGTGCAATGTTGTAATTAACACGCATTGGACTATATGGTGATTTTTTTTATTTAGTCATATGTTGCATCCGTTAATATGGAGCACATCAGTATGCTAGTGCGCTATGTGGTATTAAGTCTCGACTGCCCCGTGGGTGGTGCCCCCTATAAATTTACAATGAGCACTATCATGTGTGGTGCGAGGCAGACATTTTGAACACACTGCGCATAATTTTTTTTTAAATGGAAAATTCTAGGTGAATTTCAATTTTTAATCTGCTAAAAAATTAAATTAAAAGGTAACAAAGACATGACTTGGACAGTTGCACATCGAGGAGGCATGGCTGCCACATACACTACATAATGAATTATGTGAATTATGCCCATTGTTTGGAAAAATTCCAAAGCCATGTCGGAAGTAATGGACGGGAGAAAGCCAACCACAGGGGAGCACTTATGGCAGGGCGTTTCACCGACTGAACTGTAGCATGGGTGCTCAGGTGGTCTACAACAACACTAAAGGTTGGTAAAAATAGATTTTTCATGATTTTTTTTTTTTACCCTGCACTGATGTGCCCAAGTATCAGACACATCAGTGCGTTGGTAAGACATCAATGCATCGATAATCAATATAAAAATAAAAAAATAAATTTTCGTTCATTTTTTTAAAATTTTACCCTACTTTGGTGCTTCAATTAAACGATGCATCAATGTATCCAAAAGAACAAAACACAGTGCTAATTAATGTAAAAATAATATTCCGTCCAATTTTTTAATTATAGCGTACTCCAATGCTCTCAATTACACGATGCACCGTTGCATCCAAAATAAATAAATTCACCACTAATCAATATAAAAATATAAAATAGTATTCCATTCGGTTTTTTTTTTAAACTTACCCTACTCCGATGCTCTCAATTAAACGATCCACCGGTGCATTCGAAAGAAAGAAACACACCACTAATCAATATAAAAATAAAAATAAAGTTTCTCATCCAACATTTTTTATTTTAGCCTACTCCGGTGCGCCCTACAATGGTATGCCCCCGTGCATTTGTTAGCTACAAGCGCATCAAATATGAATATGCCACTATTCTTGTGCTCTAGATATAGATACGCCTTAGTGTATTCGTCTATGGATGATGCATTGTAAGGTAATGACAATGAATTTTTTTTTTCAAGCGTCAATTAACGAGGAATGTTGAATTCAGTGCATGGAGTTTATTATCACACTGGTGCATTATCCTATCTAGAAAGCACTGTAATGTTTTTCTAAGAGAAAAACATATTTTTCCTAGTCGGGGCATGTATTTGTGGCTACAATTGGTGCGTTATGTATGTGGACGCATCGGTACGTTAGATTATTTTAAATGCATTGATTAGTGTTGCAAGTGGAAATAAAAAAATAAAATATTTTGCATTGAATGAGGATTCTCGATATCGGTGCATTGTATTGTGGCCCGCATTGGTGAGTCGATGTAAAGTGCGCACTGGTGTGCTTGGTAAGGATAAAAGCACTATGATAAAATCCTCGTTAAAACCTTTGCCCACTCGCCTCCGCTAGCGACCTCTATTATAAATGGATATTTGGGCTCTCTTTAGAGGAGCATCCACAAAATCCACCTCTAGAATGTATTTTCCTTGTAGTGATATACTTATCTCACTAATCTTTATGGAGGAAATTTGAATGCTGAGGACACTTTCTCAAATTTCTGAGTCACTATCACAACAGGAACACTCTAAGCCCATTTGGAGACATGCAATGATATTGCATTAATTACTTGGGAAACATTCCTTTTCACGTTCTCTAGACCATCAAATCATAGAGACATGCTCTGGTACCACTTGATAACAATAAGGAGAGAAATTAGGAACAATAAAGTAAATAAACTCACGAAGTGGCAAAAAAAGGCAAGAACTGAATTAATCTTCTATTCATATAAAATAGTACATTTATAGTACATTTACCCTTAACCATCCAAAATTGTCCACCACATAACAGTCCTCACAACTAAGTCCATAATAACTTAGGATATACATTATATCCCAAAATGCACATTAGATGGTCTAGGACTTAGGATAAGGAAAAATAATGCTAGCAAAAAGGTCCATTAATTGTACCCATTTTCTAATATTTGCAATCGACACTTCTCAATTATATACTTCATTGTACAAAGCATTATCTACCTTTAAGACATGTGATACCATGGTTGTTGATAGATGATATGAAAGCTTTTCCTTTTGCATTCACCTGCTCAACAGGTAGGATAAAGCAACAAGGAAAACTAGGCGTAGGCATGGGAATAAGCTCCAAGAAAACATGGCATGGTTAGGCATGTTACGTTGGGAAGAATAAGGGTATATATTGCTTCACACACATACTATATTTCATACTTTTGAAGGGTCATAGAACATGTAGAAAGATGCAAAATTGTAATAATAACTTCCTCATTATAGAAACTTTTTATTATAGAATTTTTTTATTCTTATTTTCTTGACCTTTTTCCGATTGTTCTTTATTTAAGTAATTTTAAAATGGCATCTTCAAAGTTAAGTTTGAACTCGCATAACATAATATAATAACTTGCATAGTTCTCCTTCACCATTGTCCGTTGGTGGTTGTTTAGTTTTTTCATAATATGTTTGAAATATATATTTTTCCCAAAGTAGTTGCCTCTTCAATTAAATTTGAAAGGAAGGATTTGAAATATTCCCTTTAACATAGAGTATGTTAGTTTTTACGCTAGAGTTTATATCAATAACTAGATCTCTTATGCCTTCTTTATCAAGAGTTTTGACAATTTGGATTAGAGTTGTTGCTTTTACATCATTTTCTCCAATTTTATTTGAAAAAATTTTGTTCAACCTTTCTCTCGACGTGCCTTTGCACATATTGGGACAATTTCTAGCACTATCACTATGAGAAATAAAAAATAAATCAACTAGTGATCTAAAATAGTCTCCTCACCCAAGGCTTGGATTGGACAAAGTATAATGCATTTTGCTCCAACACCATAAATTTAATCTTTTAAAAATCCTTTTATTGCTTTTCTTAAAACTAGACCATGTAAATCATAATTAAAAAGTATCTTTTATTTTAAACTTATTGAGGTCATATAACCAAAGCCTTCCCTCATAGGCATTCCAAGCAACTTTTCCCCCACAAGGCATTTTGATGGGTATAAACACACCTTCTCTATATTCCTAATAAAAAACGTACCATATTAAAATTTCCACAAATTAGCTAGAAGGATTTAGAGAGTTCATCGACCATCCAAATTTAGAAAGGTTCGTTCCTTAACATCATTGGACATAGTCATTGAACACAGAGATATTGGCTAAACTCGATTTCTAGCCATCCAAGTTCAGTAATATCCAAACCAATCTGTATGTGGGGTTAGTTCCTCAATAAATCACCGAGGATGCTAGACGGGGCCAAACAAGAGTCACAACTTTACCTTTTTCTTTGCCATGGCCAATCACTAAAGTAACAATGTGTGACCAAATGTAATTCAAGGAATTTTTTAACAAAATGTTTCATTTTTTAAATAAAAAAAGGCCAAGGATTTAAAACATGGTCCTTACTTATAGACCATGGTTTTATTGTAGGGGCCACTAGTGCCCCTAATCCATATTATCCTCATCAACATTATGACCCAACCAAAGCACGACTTCATAAGGATTCGCTGTCTCTACAACTTTTACCACCAAGGAAGCAAACCAATCTTGCAAATGTTAAGTTTTATTTCGAACTCCTCGAGCCTAGGGATTGCTTGAAAGTTCACAAGGGGGCTAGAGAGAAAGTCCTCGTATATAACCACATCATTGAGAGGAGGCGTTTTTCACTTCCTTCCTAACTATTGAGACCATGGGCCTATTTGGTGTCAAAATACTAGAGGTTGGTGGTTTACATCATTGAGCCTTTTGGGATGTAACTACCTCGATGTTTTGAGAGTTATTGCAAATTAAATGAATCCATTCACCCTTAGGGGAATTGGTGGTTTGAGAGAGAATGATCTTGAACTTACAAGGCTTGGTTTCTTAGGGCCATAAGTGGGTATGGTTTAACCATGACTGAACAATCACAGATCTTGTGGTATTGACTTTGACATAAAAAACTATTATTAGGAGAATTAATGTATTGCATAGATTGCACTATTAAGTCATCCCTAACTTGGATTGGAACAACATCCTTAAGCTCCGTTGGCAAATTAACTCTTAGTTAAACCCTCTCACAGGAGGCAATTTGAAAAAAGTGGGAGTCTCATAATAGCCAAAGCCACCTATTGGTGACAAAATATGATCAAGAAGAGAACATAATTGCATGGGAATGCTAATTAACTGAAGTAAATGGGGCAATGGAGTTGGAATCATGTTCGGTTAAGAAATTCCAAATCTAATGGGAAAACACCACTAGGGTTTTGTCACATGCCAATTGTCCATTGGCAATGATGACAACATAGTGCACTTCCTATAGGAAATAAAATAGAAGTGATCCTTTAATGAGGTTATGGGTGCTTAAGCATCACCAATCACATGGTTCTCATACCTTCTTAATCCAAGGCTGGATCATGGCATTTAGAGGTACGTGGTCGATAAAGTACCTAAGTATCATTTGCTTTCTATACAAATTACTATTTTTATCATATTTTAAGAGACAAAAATATCAATGGGAATATCCCAAGAGAAATACTATTTACCTCATAGTAAATTTCGATAGCAAATTCTTAAGGTGCACTTTTGGGGAACCATTATGGTTGTAGTTGTAAACAATAGAGCTATAGTGAATTACCATAGCTTATAAATATAGATAAAATTACCCATCTTTAAGCCAAAAATGGCTATTAAGGTGTTGTTGTAGGTTTTGGTGTGCCGGTTAGTGTTGGTTATGAAGCCTGATCTCTAGATTCAAAGATATTATTATTCAATCGTGTCCGTACCTCAGATTTGGTTATGATCTCGGCATGATCCCTAGGGGGTCCGGGGGCAACGCCCCCAAGAAAAAATTTTGGGGTTGTTTTCGCCAACAGTTTTCGGGCCCATGATTTTGGGTAATCCGTGGTATTTTCCCATTGTATTTCCCTTATAAAAGAAAGACATTATAACACAACTAGGGTTGAAGTATTAGGTATTATGCATTGGAAATATCTTTGAGATCAAGAAAAGAGACTGTGAGACAATGAAGAGGAAGTGCATCGGTTTTGCTGCAGGTTGTATCCCTTCACTTTGCTGGACGAAATAATAATAAGGACTGGAACCTTCAGTGTGGACGTAGCCCATCTTGGGGTGAACCACGATATATCTGTGTCTCTCTTGTAATGTGTGTGTGATTATATTTGCATTTATGTTTATTGTTATTGCTCTGCGATCCTGTTTTTCTAACAATTGGTATCAGAGCCAAAGGTCTATTTGGCAGATAAACCCGCAGGAAGCTAGGGTTTCTGGTTCAAGTGGGAGCAATGGCAGAAGAAGGAAAGTTTAAGGTCGAGAAGTTTAACGGCCAAAACTTCCAGTTATGGAAGATGCAAATGGAGGACTATATGTACCAGAAGGATCTATTCCTGCCGTTGGGAGGAAGAGCAAAGTAGCCGGCAGCCATGAAGGATGAAGAATGAGAGGTTCTTGACAGAAAGGCTCTGGGAACAATACGGTTGAGCCTGGCTTCGTCGGTGGCTTTCAATATCTCAAAAGAAATGATAACGGAGGGTTTGATGAGCACATTGGGTAAGCTGTATGAAAAACCCTCGGCCTCCAACAAGGTATTTCTAATGAAGCGTTTATTTAATATGAAGATGTCTGAAGGTGGATCTTTTATTGACCATTTAAATGATTTTAATACGGTTACGAATCAACTAAGTTCTGTAAGTGTGAACTTCGATGATGAGGTTAGGGCTCTTCTAACATTGTGTTCATTGCCAGAAAGCTGGAATAGCTTGGTCATGGTTGTAAGTAACTTTTTCTTTGGTTCAAACACCTTGAAATTTGATGATGTTATTGGTGTTATTCTTAGCAAAGAAATGCGGAGAAAAAGCACAGGTGCGACATCAGGTAATGCGTTGACCATGGAGAGCAGGGGAAGACAAAAGGAGAGAGGAAAGAGCCAAGGTAATCGCAACAACTCTAAAAAAGGCAGATCCAAGTCCAAACTGGGAAAGATAGAGTGCTGGAACTGTGGAAAGAAAGGACATCTGAAGAAAGACTGCAGATCTCTAAAGAAGAAAGGAGATGGACAGAAGGAAACTACCTAGGAAACAAATGTAGCAGGTGATGTGTTACAAGATGTTTTGATTCTTGCATTAGATAATATTAGTGATTATTGGGTAGTAGATTCAGGGGCTTCATGTCATGCTACACCCCATAAGAAATATTTTCATGATTATGTTCTAGGCGATTTTGGACATGTTTTATTAGGTGATGATGAGCCATGTAAAATTGTTGGAATGGGTAAGGTATGGATAAAAGTTAAGAATGGAACTGACTGGCTGTTAAAAGATGTTAGGCATATTCCTGCCATAAAAAGAAATATGATCTCAACAGGGCAGTTGGGAGATGGCGGCTATCTATCTACATTTGGAGAAAAGTGGTGGAAGATCACTAAAGGATCAATGGTGATAGCAAAAGGAGACAAAGTAGGTACATTGTATTTATGTCCTCATAATACTGACCATTCTATCTCTTTAGCTTCCACAGGAACATATACAACACTGTGGCATCATAGGCTTGGCCACATGAGTGAGAAGGGGATGCAGATTCTCCACTCAGGGAAGTTGCTGCCAGATTTGAAGCAGGTAAGTTTGGAATTCTATGAGAACTGTGTTTATGGAAAACAGAAGAGAGTTAGATTTCTCAGGGTTGGGAAACAGAAGAAGAATGAAAAGTTAGAGCTAGTGCATATAGATGTATGGGGATCGGCTCAGGTACAATCTCTTGGTGGCTCTCATTATTATGTTACATTTATTGATGATGCAACTAGAAAAACTTGGGTTTATTGCATTAGACAGAAATCTGATGTGTTTGCTACTTTTAAGAAATGGAAAGCTTTGGTTGAGAATGAGACAGGAAAAAGGTTGAAGTGTCTCAGATCTGATAATGGAGGTGAGTACTGCGGCAAGGAATTTGATAGTTATTGTTCATACCATGGGATTCGTAGAGAGAAGACAGTCCCAGGAACACCACAAGAAAATGGTGTGTCAGAAAGGATGAACAGAACGATCATGGAGCGTGCAAGGTGTATGAGACTACATGCAGGGTTTCCCTTACAGTTTTGGGTGGATGTTGTAAATACTGTTGTTTATTTAATAAACAGAGGACCTTCAAGTGATTTGGATGGTGGTATTCCAGAGGAGGCATGGACAGATAAAAAGGTAAACTACTAATTTCTGAGAACGTTTGGTTGTGAAGCATTTGTCCATATTGATACAGAAAATAGAACAAAGCTTGAAGCTAAATCCAAGAAATGTACCTTTATTGGATATGGGGTTGATGAATTTGGTTATCGCTTATGGGATTATGAAAATAACAAAATCATCAGGAGTAGAGATGTGATATTCAATGAAAAGGTCATGTATAAAGATCAGTTGCAGGGAAAGAAACAGGAAAAGGAAAACACAAAGTACACGGTACTTGATGAAATTCAAGAAAATGAAGTTCCAAAGGTGCCAGAAAATCAAGAACAACTTCAAGTACTTGAAACTCCTGCAACTGCAAGAAGATCTACCAGGTTAAGTAGACTCCATGAACGATACTCTCCTTCAATGTATTATTTGTTGATGACTGATGTTGGTGAACTAGAATGTTATGAAGAAGCAATGCAAGTGGAAACTAGAAAGAAGTGGGAGCAAGGCATGAATGAGGACATGGACTCATTGGCAGGAAACTAGACTTGGGATTTGGTTCAATTGCCTGCTGGTAAAAAGAGCATTGCAAAACAAATGGATTTACAAGTTGAAGGAAGAAGAAGGAGGTAAGAAGCGGTACAAGGTGAGACTTGTTGTAAAGGGGTTTGCACAGAAGAAAGGCATAGATTTTGATGAAATATTTTCTCCTATTGTTAAGATGACTTCAATTAGGACTATCTTAAGTCTAGTGGCGGTAGAAGATTTGCATCTTGAACAGTTAGATGTAAAAACACAGCCTTTCTCCATGGGGATTTGGAGGAAGAGATATATATGCAGCAGCCACAAGGGTATGAGGTCAAAGGTAAGGAGAACTTGGTATGCAAGTTGAAAAAGAGTTTGTATGGTTTGAAGCAAGCTCCAAGGCAGTGGTATTTAAAATTTAACGGATTTATGACAAAAAAAGGTTATAGTAGATATCATTCTGACCACTGTGTTTATTTCAAGAAGCTAGACAATGAAAGATATATTATCTTGGTATTGTATTTGGATGACATGTTTGTTGCAGGGTCTAACATGCAGGATATAAATGTACTCAAAAGGAAGCTAGCTAATTCATTTGCGATGAAGGATCTGGGTGCTGCAAAGCAAATCCTTGGTATGAGAATAACGAGAGACACAAAAAATCGCAAAGTGACATTGTCTCAGAGTGAGTACATACAAAAGGTGTTGGAGAGGTTCAGAATGCAGAATGCAAAACCAGTAAGTACACCTTTGGCCAGCCATTTCAATCTAAGTAAGGAAATGTGTCCCAAGACACAGGAAGAGACAGGTTACATGTCCAAGATTCCCTATCAATCAGCAGTTGGCAGCTTGATGTATGCCATGGTGTGCACAAGACCAGATATTGCACAAGCAGTGGGAGTTGTGAGCAGATATATGAACAATCTAGGTAAAGAACATTGGAAGGCAATACAGTGGATTCTAAGGTATTTGAGAGGTACTACCACTCAGGCATTATGTTTTGGAGGTTCAGACACTGTTCTACAGGGATATGTTGATGCAAATATGGCAGGTGATAAGGATAGCAGGAGGAGCACCACAGGGTTTGTGTTTACTGTAGGTGGAACAACAGTAAGTTGGATTTCGAAACTACAGAAGGTTGTTGCACTTTCAACAACCGAAGCATAGTATGTTGCTGTTACAGAGGCTAGTAAAGAGATGATTTGGTTGTAGAGGTTTATGGAGGAATTGGGTAAGAAGCAGAAGGATAACAGGTTGTACAGTGACAGCCAGAGTGCCATTCATCTTGCAAAGAACTCAGCATTCTATTCCAGGACTAAACATATACAACTCAAGTACCATTTCATACGCTCTGTTATGGAAGATGAACTGTTGAAGCTGGAAAAGATACACACTAGCCAGAATCTTGCAGACATGTTCAAAAGGTAGTGACCAGAGAGAAACTGAGTTCCTGCTCGGTTTCAGTTGGCCTTCTAGCATGAAGGTGAAGAGGAGAAAGTTGCCAAGTCCAAGTCCAGCAACGGTGGAGTTGTTGTGATCAGTCTCAAAGTGGGAGATTATTGGTTATGGAGCCTGATCTCCAGATTTAGAGATATTATTATTCATCCGTGTTTGTACCCCAGGTTTGGTTATGATCCCGACACGATCCTTAGGGGGTCTGGGGGCAACACCCTCGAGAAAAATGGTGGTTCGGGGGCGTAGCCCCTGAGAAAATTTTTTGGGGCTGTTTTCGCCAACAGTTTTCGAGCCCATGGTTTTGGGTAACCCGTGGTATTTTCCCATTGTATTTCCCTTATAAAAGAAAGACATTGTAACACGGCTAGGGTTGAAGTATTAGGTATTATGCATTGGAAAGATCTCTAATATCAAGAAGAGAGACTGTAAGACAGTGAAGAGGAAGTGCAGCGGTTGTGCTGCAGGTTGTATCCCTTCACTTTGCTGGATGGAATAATAATAAGGACTGGCAACTTCAGTGTGGACGTAGCCCATCTTGGGGTGAACCACAATATATCTATGTCTATTTTGTAATGTGCGTGTGATTATATTTGCATTTCTGTTTATTGTTATTCTCTGCGATCCTGTTTTTCTAACAGTTAGGGCCAACATGAGCCAACTAAACTTGTAAGATGAAAAATAATAATAGCAATGACATAATCATGACACATGGTTCACCAAACCCCAACTCTCATCCTATTAGTTAGTTATAATATTCAATTATTGAATATGACAAGGGGGTCACCCTAAAAATATGGCAAACATTACATAAGTGCATGTGGGGGTAAATTATGGAAATATGGTTAATTTAATAACTATAAATACCATGTTTTGAAGATTTTAAACTAGATGGACCTACACGAGCAAATGGAAACCATTGAAGATATGAAGAAGGACTTGAATAACCTGGTTAGAATGAACCAATGCAACCACTGTCAAGTAACCCCGTCAACAAAGGCACAACCAATTGATGAAGCTTTTGTAGCTCAGGCAGTTCATTTTGGAATTGGAAGGTAAGGCTAGTTATGTAGTTGTAGTCTTTTTTGTTAAAATAACTCTCTATGTACTTCTGTGTTTTGCTTAGGGGTCAACTGGTTAGAATTTACAATATTAGAAGTCAGGTAGTAGATGGGAAGCCTATAGTTTTTTTGTGAATTTCTTGAAGCCATCTCTTTGGGTTCTACCTTTTCATACATTGTGGTTTCTTGTAAAAAATCCTTGGAAGCTTTGTAAATTCTCAACTAGTAACAATCTTTTAATATAAAATTTATCAGTTTTTGTTTAAAAAAACAAAAAATAAATAAAAGATTTTAAACAAGGAGGGGGTGATAGGTATGGGAGGATATTATATGATCTAGATGGAAATTCATAAGTAAAGTACTCTTGGGGAGTAGGAATTCCATCAAACAATGAGGACGAAGCATACGCCTTGCTTTAAGGATCAATAGTCCTTCAAACTTGCTAGGTCGAAAAAGTCATGATCTTTGGAGTCTCGCTCATAATAGTGAACCAGGTCAGAAAAAGAAGTGTGAAAGGAGGAATGTGATTAAGCATAATAATGCAAAGGGTCATTTGGAACTTGGACCATATTGATGAGGTTAATATTTTCCACATTCATTTCCTAAACAATAAGAAAATCAATCAACATGCATACAAGGCAACTTATTTGGATAAAGGAGTCCTCATAAAAAACGAGGATCCTCTAGGCATCAATTGGGTTCCTTAATATTCTTCTATGTTTTTGTTTTGGCAAAGGGACTTCGGTCTCTCAACCCGCTCTCAGAGTATTTTATAGACTACAAATTGCATCTATCAATCATTGAAGGACATTCAATCATCCTCCTCTTTATTGAATGCAATGGAGCTATCAGGCATTTACTTCGATTCAGGTGTGGCGATGGGATAAATATCCACTAAATTATGGTTCAATTTAGATTTGATTTCATGACTATGGGTGATGATAGAGGCTAGTGTATAAGAGATATAGTTCATGGAAACTTAATAGAGATAAAAAGTAAGTAAGTGTTTGCTCCCTAGATGTTGCATTTGTATACAAGGTCTCTTCGATTTAGTGCCATTTTTAGCCATATTGGGTGTCCTTTCCTTTGCTTCGACATAGGTAAAATCTTGTTTAGCATTGAGTCTTATATGTCGACCTATTTGTTTGTCTCTTGTTGGGGTGATTCTTGGTTCGTTGTATGGGAAAGATGGGATGTTTATCTAGTTATGTATAATCTGTCAATTAATGGGATTAACTTAGCGAAATTTAAGTTCTATGATGGGTACACAAATTTCACAACAAAATTTATAAGAAATGAAGCCAGAATGGAAAGCTTTCCTTGTTTTGGTGATTCTAGGTTTAATAATATCTTTGATATTAAGAAGATCTCAGGGAGGATGAATGAGCAGATGGATGGCATGAGACATGCCATTGGTTACCTGATCAACCACTTAGAAATCTAAGAGAAAAATTGGTTGCATTGGAGACTAAAATGCAGGAGCAAAGCACGAGGATGGATAAAATGGAAAATGAAATGGACATGTAATGCAATATGCTCCTCAAATTTTGCCCGAAGAACCCAGTCAACAACATGTTGGCCCATGTTCTCAGAAGGCTCAATTTGGAGAACACATGAGAAGAGGGAGGAATCCTATAGAGGGCATCAATTTATCTAGATCTTCTCCCTATGGTTTTTTCTTGTATGTTGCTTCTTAGCACTTTTGTTCCCTAGTATAGTTATAGAACTAATAGACATGTATCTTGTTTGGTTCTTTAAGAAGATCTTGGACATAATATTGTTTAAAGGTTAAGCTTAACAAAGGCACTTTGTACTAATTTTTCAATTCCTCTATACTCCTTGGCTGATTTGGTTGGCCGCACTTCCTTTTTAATATAATATATATACCCCATTCTTGTAAAAAATAAAGAAAAAAAACTTTTTTGTTTTTTATTTTTATTTTTTTATACATGGTGATCTCCTATGTGAGTTTTAGACATAAACTCAACTTTAATACCTTTATATGTTATAATTCAATTTATTTTTAGAAGTTGTCATAAGAAATAACCTTGAGATGTATGGGCCTTGGTGCATAATTGGAGTTCCTTTGTTTCGGTACTAGGTTTTAAGGGCATCTATTATGGCTAAATCGTATAGGGTTTGTATTCAATCTTTTTTTTTAACATGCCATTCAAGTGAAGCAATTCACAATGAGAATATAATTTCATAGATTATGGCAACCTCACTAATAAACAAAAGCCTACTTGGCAAACCATTACTCAAATTACAATAAACATATAAATTTGAAATGAACATTATTCATTAAATTCACATGAGCAATGCACACTCTACAACCCGATTAGGATGAGATATGTCATATGCAAAGGTGAATGAGTAATACCATTAGATTAAAATAGAAACGATATTGTTATTCAACAACTAATATGATAAAGAAAACAACGATATAAAATAAAAAATAAATTAATATAAATCCATTTTAATCTCCAATCTTTAAAATGATGAAGGAATTACATCTATTTTTTTTATCCCTCTTCATATTTATTAAACATCAAACCTCTTATATTTAATGATGAATACCAATAAAAAAATAAAATTGAAATTATAAAAAATATTCCAAGATAAATGAGATAACATATGGAATTATTTATTACCTACTTTATTATTTACTATTTATATACACATTTAAAAAAGGCAAAGGAAGAACACACATTTTTCTAATGTAGCTAATCAATTATTATATCACTAAAATAAATTATTTTAAAAAATAAAGCAAAGTATACTAATAATCAAGTATTATATTATTAAAAATAAATTATTATTATATACTATTATATATCGTAGAATTTGGGGTGGACTAACCATTTATGTCTTTTTTAAATTCAAAGAAGATAGACAAGTGTATTGTCCATATTGATTTTATGGACGCCGTTCAAAAATTTGAAATAAACAATTATAAAAAAAATAAATATAAAAAAATAAGTTAGCACGAGATGCCTACAACCCATAGATGTTGTCACGTTTGTTACATTATTGCATCGAGAGTAACGAGGTGCCTACAACCCATCATGAGTGAGATGTATTAAAAGAGAGGATCTAATTTCTTGAGGGGTAAACTTTTTCTTAATGTGTAAAAAATTTAAGATAAAAAAAAATTACACAAAAAATTGGATCTATATCCATGCATGGCTAACTCTTAGCTCATGCATGAATCACACTTAGTGACAAACAACCCATTTAACTAAAGAAGGTAACATGTAGCCTAGGCATAGACAACATATCAATATCATTACAATTAAACATGGAGAATAAGTAATAGATAACTTGTTCATGACACTTAACTTGTGACCTATTGATATTTACCAACCACAAATTAAGTAGCTGTGTTAGTATACAAATCCTCCTAAAAATCTAAAAGAAATAAAATTCTTACACACGGTTATACATGTTTATTATTATTATTATTTTACCTGTGAACCAATCACAAAAGCACAAAGCTAACAAAGGAGATCTAATAATGGGAGAAAAGCCCTACGGAACTAAACCTAGACATACATGCAAAAAACTATTTTGACATGTAGTTCACTCCTCAGTCGTCTTCCTAGATCTATCTTTATACTAAGTACTTTATCGCTGAAAATCGATAACCCTGCCGATAAGAAGTAGAGATAGAAAAAAACAACGGGGGGGTTTAGCGAGGGTTTTCGGAAAGGGAAAAACAACCCAAAGTAATTATTTTAATGCTAGACATAGCGGGTTTAACAGCAGAGGCAGCAGGGTTTTCGCAGGAGGAATGAATCCCTTGTACAGATATCCACTCCGAATATCGTTCAACAGCATCGAACGAGGTTAGTTTTCCCAGTTCTCACCCAAACTTTTACTCAAAATCCCGATTTCGAGAAGCCAGAGTTCGAACCCTGGAGCTTTAGCGTGAATTTATCATCTGTTACCTTGCCTCATTCCTCCTGGCGGCCACACCAATCCCCCATTCAGTACCGCTAGGACAGGGTCCAGATATGTGGAGAGCGGTGCGGCAGATATACCCTCGGAAGCTGACCAATAATAATATCAGGGAACCATCTTGTTTGCCTTGTCACGTCTGCTGTTCGAGCCACAGAAACTCTATGTACGTCAACGAGAAGCGAGAAGCAGCAGAATATAGCAGATTTAGTGGGCTGACCTTTGTTAACGAAAGGGACCGTCAAGGTTTCTGTGTAGAGGACTCTGTGTGTACTAGTTTAGATGCAACAAGGATTCTCAATAGCGCGGTGCATTTGCCGAGGACATTGAGGTTTGGCTTTATAGGTGGTGTTACTGTAGATCCTCCGTGGCCGCCACCGGGAGCCAAGGCCTTTGCCAGCACGGCGTTAGAGGCCGTGGTCAGCAGTGATGTGGACGAGGAGGGCTCTACGAGCAGCGAGGAAGGTCGTCGCCAATTGAGTAGAGTCAAATCAAATAACATCCGGGAAGTAAATCGAAACCGAAAGGATGAGGAGGATGAGAGGAGGATGGATAAAGCTAAAGATCAGGCACTCAGGAAAAGGCAGATGCAGATGGAGTCAGAGGCTTGGGAGAACGCTGCTAGGGAATACAGGGAACTCATGGAGGATATGTGTGCGCAGAAATTGGCTCCTAATTTGCCATATGTGAAGTCCCTCTTCCTCGGGTGGTTTGAGCCGCTGCGTGACGCTATCGCTGCGGAACAGGCTGCACAGGAGACCCGGAAATTCAAGACAACGTATGGGGACTACCTCTCACAGCTGCCGGCTGATATGTTGGCTGTCATCACAATGCACAAGCTGATGGGACTTCTGTTGATATCCCAGGATGATAGCTGTACGCGAGTTATTCAAGCAGCGGTGCAGATTGGCGAGGCTGTTGAGCAGGAGGTGGGTAAGCACATTATTTTATGGTTGCATAAAAGTTAGGCATTTTCTATTAAATTTTGATTTCTGGTTTTTTGTGTGGGGGAAGAGGTACCGATTTAAAAAATAGACAAAAACATAAGCACATTGGCGGGGAATGGGATCTCCTTTCGATATCTGCAATTGCATTTGATAACAGAATACGATTATTTTTTATAACACCTCAAGTTTTTGTGTCAGTATTCAATCAATGTACATGTTTTACAATAATTGACCAAGCTTAGAAGCTCATGCAAGCAAACTTGGGTCTTTTTCTTTTAACACCGGCATTTCCTGATTGTCCATTAAATACATTACGTATTGATTGTTTCTATCATACACTTTTGAAACTGCACATCTCTCTGATTGTCTTTATTGTGATTATGATATAATGTTTTCAAAAGCTACAGGAGCGGTAAAACAGTACCACATCTCTACCTCAGACCACTTCTTTACTTGTATATTCTCTGATATGATGTAAATATGCTTTGCAATGCTGTAAAGACATCAGCTCTTAGGTAGACTGTAGAAGAAAACAAGCGAAGAGACAAAGGTCAAACCAGATTCAAATGTAATCATTCAGTCATAGAGCTCCTAATCATAGTAATGATACTATCTGGAAAAAAACAAACACACTAAAAATAATCAAACCTTTTGTTTCTTGCATTCATGAAAGCATTCAAAATAGAATTGATAAGTCAACTCTAGTCAAAGACTTGAAGAAATGATGAATTTTGCAATCTTACAAGAACAAGTTACAACCCTTGGGCTTTTCTGAATGAGTAATGTGAATTCAGGAACATTAGAGGTTGATGAGAAAATTCAAAATACAGATTATGACTCTACACTCTTTTGTATAAATTTCCATATATTAGACCAATGATTGGAAGAGAACAAAGGTTTAGAAACTTCCCTCGGTTGGTTGCTATTATATATGATGATGACATTGTCCTTCTCATTCAGAATTATGTGGTACATGTAACCAACTAAGAGGTCTCAAGAATCAAATTCCTCAGTAGGTATCTATAAGTCAAAATTATGGTAATAAGTTCAAAGAAAAAATCATTTATGTTGAACTAGTACAATAGTAATTCGATACATACTGTTTAAAAGATTCAAATACCTATGCTAAGGAATTGATCTTCCATGTCCTGAATTAGAACCATTGTGCCAAAAAATGAATTTGTGTAGGATAGAAGGCAATTTTTAGCCCTGAAAACAAAAAAAACTCAGAAATGCTAACATCCACGCATGAGAGAGGGAGAAGCAATTCAATCAAAATTTAGTCATCTTGTATGGTGACCAACGACGGTAAAGAACTTCATCTTTTTTCTGTCAGCTAGCAGAGTCAATCTATTAATACTGTACAATAAAAGATACAACCATTCCCTACTGTAGCTGGCCACAAAAGAAACTAGGTCTACAGTGGGTCAAAAAATACCAGTGATGTTCATGAGCCCAGAAAAGAGAGCATTTTGCCTGTTCAGGGTTATCCTATGCTGTTCTAAGCTCATAACCAAAGTATAAACATAACAAGGATGGTGGAGCAGAGTCCAGCAAGCTAGCTAGCATGATAGCAGTATCTAGTTGAAATGTTCCCTTTTTAACAAACAGAGGAAGTGACTGAGGATTGATACCATTCAGACCAAAAGAAGATCTTAATCACGGTTATTAGATCATCAGTAGATAAAAGAGGGCCACAGGAACTAGGGGCCACCTGCATGCATTACATGCGGGCCATATTTCATGATGCATGCATAGAAATACCTTTAATTAAGCCTTCATGCACACAGAAAGCAATGCATGCAAGTCAACTGAAAAATAGAAGAGAAAAGTGACCTAGGCATGCAAAAGTTAGGGCATGCAATGTCAAAGTCATAAAAGAAGGGTAAAGTGAATGATTAGGTCTGCTTATTGATTATTGATTTGAGAATTCGACTTGGAGAGCTCAGAGAGCCAATTTGGGGTTGAGGGCACACTACTCAACCATCAAGTGTATTTTGGCAGCGGAATCCAGGGTTGGATCATACAGGTTCAACATTACTTCCATACTACACATCAGTTTTCAACATTCTTCAGGATTCAAGCCACAGATTGGATCAAGAGGACTCGTCCTTTGCATGAGCGACTTGGGAAAACTAGGGCAAACTAGGGCATCATCATATCTTGACATACAACTGCTATTTGGTCTGCATGCAGCTGCCATCCTTCCGAGAGCACCACTATTAGCCTAGTTACTGAATACAAGATTCTTATTCGGCTTGAGAGAGATCTCACCACTTCATCATTAAGAAGGGCGCCTTTCCTTGCATGGGTGACTTTCCTTGAGGAGAATCTCATCCTATGACCCAGAGTTCATGCAAGTCTTGCATGCGGCTTCCATATTGATCAGGAGGGCATTATACCCCCAGTACCTTCATCCGGAAGCTATCTGACATCATTTGAGCAGTTATACATCCATCTCCAGATTGAAGAGGGCACATTTATCACAAGGGCACATTATTGGATAGAGATCATCTCACATCTCAGCTGATCCATCATGCATGGCTTGCATGCTTAGCTCATATTGACCTACATACCTGGCACATATTATTGGTACGTACATGCATCATTTCTATCCCTATTTTATAGCATATCTGAATATTTGGGTTATTTAGGGTTTACACAACCCCATGCACTTGCATGCATTCTCATGCAATCATAGTACGACACATGCATTCATCTTTTATTTGAATATTGGGTTTCAAGACTTCAAGTAAGCAAAATCTACGTCAGAAACACTATAAAAAGGCAACAAATATCAGTTGGGATATTACACTAGTCTAGAATAAACAGAGGATATACTTTTGTTGGTGTTTATTTTGACAGAGAATATACTTCTGATGTTTATCATAAAAGAAAAATGAAAAAAGGAGAACCGAGATCAGGCATTGTAGCACCTAGTCCCCAGCTGCAGAGTCTGAGTCCACATAGAGTGATGGTTGGGTTGGTGTCAGCAGGGGTCTTTGTGACTAGGGTCTAGTCTTCGTGATTCTGCACCTGCCCCACCACTTCCATGTCCCAAAGAGCTTTGACTAAGGCCTCATATTTTGTTCCAGAAAATCCAGTTTATCAAGAATGGCTTTTTGCTGAATACCACGTTCTTCAATTACCTGAGCAACAATAAATTTCAGATTTGGTTTGCCAGTAAATGTAATTTCCTAAAATACATTGTGTCCCGGTTGCAAGAGAAGTTTGTATATGGTATCCAATTCACAAGACCAACATCAATGTCCTTAGAAGTGGTGTTGCCTCATCTCTCCCTTACATTCTGCTCTATTTGTTCTACCTCAGCTTTGATATTAGGTGGAAACCTCTTATTATAGCTCATTGTGGCTTCCTTAGTCTCCGTTTCAGCTTTGGTTGGCTCGTTGGTGGAATTTCTACATGATTGGGGCCTGCCTGACAGGATTCGCTGCTTTGTTGTGTCCCATTGTCGATTTGAGATTTCTCTTAGCCTACCATTCATGCCCTAAACTTGATGTTGTTCCTTCCTAAGATCCCATGCAAAGGAAGGTGGCCTTGAATCCCTATCTTATTTCTTTCAGAGCTTGTAGTAGAGTCTAACTTCAGTCTGAGCTAGAAGATGTTGGATTTCTTCAGCAGAACCATGACTCTCACATGCTCACTTATAAGCCTTGTAGCCTTTGGATATTTGATTCACAAGACAATCTATCATTGTGATCTAGTCCCCTAACCTACCTTTCTCATTGGTGGAGCTTGTTGCCCGCCGAATGTGCACACTAGCAGCATAAATCTTTCGAAAGCTGTTTCCCAAGTGGGAAAGGTGTGGCCTTGGGGGCAAGCAAAGAGTCAGGTGCTGTCACTTGATGCCGACTCCTCCGTTTAGGCAAACTCCTAACGAAGCCAAGGGGGGTAGACCCTACAAAGAGTTACTAAGGCTCTTGTGTTTTTAAAAGGTGTTTTAATGGTGTATGATGCGGATGGGTGTTGTTTTAGGAGTTTTTAAAAGATTTACAATAACAAATTATAGATTCCAAAGATATATTTGCAAAATGGTAAGATACACAACCACTTGATAAATCAACAATTCAAATATGAAGCATCCACAGCATAATATGCTTTAACAAGTAAAGCAAATTGCTCCAGATAGATAATAAGCAAATAAATGATGTGTTTGAAGGACCAGTGCCTTATGGAGTCAATGCCTTTGAGTGCTTGGGATGCTGAATACAAGTGTTCTTGGTGTGCTCGAGAATGTTTTGCAAATGCTCTTTGTATATTTTATTGTAAATTTTGAATGGATGAGTTGATTATTAAAAGGGAAAGGGAATCTCCAAGATATACCCTAAGGTACAAGAGATATGTCCGAAAAATATTCTAAGTGGCTCCGTACGAGGACATGTTGGCTGCCAAAGTCTCAAGAGTGTGTTCAACATTACACCAACCAGGGATGTAGCCTAACGGTGCCCCCAAGATCTAAGTACAATGATCCAGCTTCCTCAGGCAGAATTTGCCCACTTTCGTATTGGCGATCAACGCCGGATTTTTGTTGGTTTTTGTGGGAGAGTGTTTTATTATGGTTGAAATTGGATTAAATGTGAGAAATTAAGAAGTCTATACTGTTTCTGAGTATTCCAGGAATGGGTAGAGCATACGCAGTATAGAAAATAATAAATCCAATTTTATTATGTGTTTGAAACAAGAACCATTGTAGAAACTCTTCGACAGAGAGCACTTTTGATCCGCCTTATGGCGAAATTCAAGAGATTTATGAGATGTAAAAACACTGAAAATGAAATGTTTGAAATAAACCCAAGAATCTCTTTTAGGTCTTGAGATCGTACTCGGGAGAGCAAGGGGGTTAGCAATAAAACTAAAACAGAAAGTGAACTCTCCGACAAAGAGCACTCTTGATCCACTTTTCAGTGAGATTCAAGAGATTTTGGTTCGTTTTAACAATTTTATATCAAATTTGAAACTAAGTAAAAACTTGAAACAACAAATCAAACTAAGCTATCAAATTGAAATCTAGCAAACTATCAAATGAAACTAATCTAACTTTTTCTACTTGTGCAAGTATAAAGCAAATGAAGTGCAAAAAGGGACAATACAAGCTTCCCCCAAATGGGGAAAGTAGGGTGTGGGAGCCTTTATCCCACTTGCTCTTTTATTAAATTTGTACAATGTATTTGATGTTAATCCCCTTGAAGGCACAAGGATAGAAGTGGGAATGAAGAAGAGGGGAGGAAGAGTTTTTATGTGTCTTTAAGGTTTGCTTTGCTCTTCTTGGTTTCGCTTTAGCCTTTGGGCTTCTTTGGTTTGACCTTCTTGTTTTCCTGAAAGTATTTTCCTGAAAGTAAGAGCTAACAAATATGAAAATGATTAGAAGATTAGTATGGTTAGTTTATAAACAAGTAAGTACAAACTAGATCTAGAAAGATAATACTTTTAAATGAAACTAAGATCTAGATACTAACAAAGTAGATCAACCAAAAATGTGAACTTGAAACCTTGAACTACTTGCATGCAAGAAAGCGAATAGGTGGAAGAAGGTGAAACTTGAAGCTTGCAACCTATTAGCTAAGTGGAGCGAATGCATAAAGATTGAAACTTTTGAAATAAATATTCGCTTATGTAACCAACAAAAAGGGAAAAGATTGATTTTAAATTTAGAAAGGTGAAAGGAGAAGGAGCTTCAAGCCCAAGCTTGAACAAATGAACCACTCTGTAGGATCCTACAACACAAAATCATTAGCATTAGGGGTAGCAAAGAGGGTTGGAAGCAACTGAACTCCAATTCCTACTTTGCCTTTTGGTAACACCTGCAACACTTCACCACTAAGAGCAGACCATGATCAAATCCAGTATATTCAATAAAAGAAATTTTGGAGAGCCTAATTATAACTGACTACTTTTGGCTACCCTTTGACTTCAAATACAAAACATAAATAAGCAAATTGATCCTACAAATGCTTACACTATGGATTAATATTAACCTTCTAAGCTAGGATTCATCAATGGTATTGCAAAAAGAGAGTAAAACAGAGAGATATCACCTCATTTTAGATACATGCCAAGAGAAATTGCACCATTAAACCTCCAAAGTCTTCACTTTATTCCATCTTGTATGCCAAATAGCAACAAGCATTCAACAAAATTTACAGCAGAGGTTCCTTGCACCAATTTTCCACCCAAATGGTGAAGCAAGGACCCCAATTTATACAAGAAATATAGAGCTAAAGACCTAATTCGAATTAGTTTGAAGAGAGGGCCAACAGGGGCGCATTCACCAAACATTTGAGTGATTTGCGTTGATAGCCAAAGCTTGGAGCACTCGAATTGAAGCTTGGAGCGATAGCATGGTAGGTGGAGTGGGTGTGATTGGTAGAGGTGGCAGCCACCTCACAAGAGGGGCGCCCCTCCCCATTGGTTTTAACGCCCATCACCAAGTTCGAATGGAGGTGGACCCACGCTATAGTCTAAAAAAAAAACCTTTGACTTTAACATCACTCAATCTTAAGTGATACATTCATACTCTAATGCATTCACCCTTTACAATATGAATCCTCGCTCACCAAATGAATTTGCATGGAGGGACGCCCTCTCCACGTGAAGGAATCCGTACACCACATCCTCACGTCATTTTTTTTACTCAAATCGTAATTCCAAACTTTGTTTTATGACATGCTTTCTCACCCTCATGTGGTCGTACACCACTTATAAACCATATTCAACCTTTTACAAATCATTTTTAATGAATTTTGTCCTTTTTTGACTTTGTCCATATGTGCAATTTGTCTTTTTTCTGGCAATTAAATGCCAATTTGTAGCATCTTTAGCCAAAACTGCTTCCAGAGGCGACGTAATCGTCCTGAACCTGAAAAACGTGGGCGCCGGGGTAAAGAGGATGCTCTGAGCATCAAAACGAGCCTTCCCACGCCAAATTCCGCCTCCAGATGAGGTTTTTATCACATTTAGAAATTTTCCATTTAAATCATTAAAAAATGGTCTAAATTACGGATTTTTTCTTCTTCTTTGGAATGAAACGAAACTCCTAGGGGACCTAGTGCATGTTCATACGACTCAATCGAGATGTCTAACACGGAAAAAATCCTAGACACAAGACTCTAATAACCACCTTTAGGTTTGACCACCATGGTAAATATTCCAGCTTTGGAGGTATGAGTGAAAAACTCAGGAATTATACACGAATGAAGCACAATGCATAATTTCTAAGGAAAAAACACTCTAGAGTATCCCCTAACGGTTAAACCTAACGATAGCCGAGTCTTTTATAAAAGGACCCCGTTTAGACCAACTTTTTACAATTTCCCCATGGGGTTATGAACACGCAGTTATTACAAATGGGGCAAAATTGCCCTGAAAATGACTTCTGAACTTCCTGAACACTGATGATGAACATGGATCATGTTCAATAAACTGGCGGCTCAATAGAAGTTCAGCTATTGTACAAAATAGTTGGTAACAGAGCCTTGATCAGATAGAAAGATTCTAGAAGGTTCTGTGTCTATGCTGTTCGGTGTTTCAGCACTGGCTAAAATAGCCAAAAGAACTTGTTGAAAAGTTAGCAAGGAAGTGTTGTTCACCTTGTGTTGCCTTGGGGTGGACAAGAACATTTAAAAAAAAAGTGACCCCTAGTCAATTAATTAATAAAGTAAGAAGTACTTTATTTTTTTTATAAGGCACTTTATTAAATTTTAAGTCATGGTTTATATCCTAAGTTCATTTAAGTGATAAATTAAAAGCTCTCACGTAATTAAATGATATGAGTGCACTAAATGTCATTTAATTATTATTTAATGAGCATTTATTGAGAGCCTTTGATCTAATCTAATCTTGGCCATTGGATGAAGAGGGGGAAGTTGCCATGAACAAAGAGGCTTGGGGAAGACAAACCTAATTCATTGTTCACATTTTCCAAGAGAGAATTTTTGGAGAGGAGAGGAAGAGCAAGAGAAGAAGAAAAGAGAGAAGAGAAGAAAAACCCTAGAAGAATTTCAGGCTGAGCATGAGCACAAATTCTGAGAGGAAGGGCTCAATTTCCAAGACAAATCCGTACAAGGAATCTGTACAGTCCATACAACAGGGTATCCGTACAACAGTTTAATTCTACATAGTTTTCGAGGAGCATGCCGCACATTCCAACATTTATTTCAGTTCGTATTGACACAGAAATCGAGACAGATTTCCGACAGGCCCGTAGAGTCATTAATGAGACCGTACAACAATTAATTTGGGTCTGACATGCACAGATTTCGAGTTAGAAATTTCTTGTAGCAGTTGGCACGAATTTCAAGGTCCGTACAACATTTAATGAGTCCGTACAGGCACACGTGTGAGACCGTACAGTTCTGAATTTTTGCAGTCCGTACAACAAGCAGTGAATTTGATTCTGGCACGATTTTCGAGAAGACAATAAAGGAGATAAGTACTGCTGTGTTTTTTGTAAAATTTGTCTAAAGAAATAAAAATCTTTCTTGAACAGGTTTTCCCTTAGGGGTTTTATCTTGGACCAATTTGGTCAAAAATACTCGGTCAAATTTTTATGTGTTTGGCTGATTTAATTTTCTGAGTTTGAAAATTTAGGCTGAAAGTGAAAATTTCTGAGTTATTAATTTTGAAAACGAATTTCATGTGTTTCAAGTAAAATAAATTTTATATGAGAAATATATGCATGTTGGGGTTTGGGCATTAAACTACATGCAAAGAAGCTTGAAAGCTTGAAACCGGGTTGGGGTTCTAAAACTTTCATGGTATCGGAGCGGTGGTTAAGAGCAGATTCAAAACACTCATAAATATTTCAGATTTGAGAAAGAAGAAGGTTTGTGAAAAACAGGTTCTTGAACAATTTTCTTTGAGAAGAACAGGAATAGGTTGTAGTCATGGTGACTGGACTAAGATTAGAGGACATATTAGATGTGGCTGCAAATTTTAGCCCATGGAAGGCTAGGATTATGTTAGTACTTGAGGAGAATGAACCATGGGAAATAGTTAATAGTACAACGACAAATTCTGTCACTGTTCCTACCGATGCTACAAATAGGGCAGCCTTTAAGAAAAAGGATGTGAAGGCAAGAAGGATCATTCTTGACGCCGTGAAGGATCATGCGATCCCACATATTTCAGCGAAGGCTCATGCCTTTCAGATGTGGACAACTTTGACTAGTCTTTACCAAAGTTCGAATGAAAACATGAAGATGGTGTTGAGGGAAAATTTGAAGGATGTTCACATGGGTAAAGGTGAAGGCATGGCTTCCTACCTTACCAAGATTACACAGGTGAGGGATGAACTTGCAGCTGTTGGAAAGGTTGTACAGGGCAGTGAGTTGGTGCGGACAACCTTAAATGGCGTGACACAGCCATGGGGTGTGTTCGTACAGACTGTGGTTGCTCGTGAGAACATGCCTTCTTGGGATCGTCTTTGGGACAACTTCATTCAGGAGGAGACTCGGAGAGGATGTATATAGGGCAGTTCGTCACATAACAGGGAAGATGAGGATAGTGTGGCATTGGCAGCTAAAGGTAAGAAGAAGAGGTTCAAGAAGGGTCCTAAGGGTGGGGCCAAGCAGCACACTGGTGAGCAAAATAAAGACTTGAGTAAATTCAAATGTTTTGCTTACCAGAAGTTTGGACACTATGCTGGACAATGTCCAAACAAGAAGAAGAAAGGACAACAGACGACAGCTACAACAGATATGGATGATTTTGCTTCACGTTTTGAGGGAGAGTTTTCTCTCTATGCTGGGTGTACAGAGAGGACATCTATCACCAACAGTGATATGGAGGATCAGGTTCAGTGTTCTTTATTGGTTGGCCATTCTTTGAGTGCTTCCACCACTACTTCCACTTGGTACATTGATAGTGGGGTTTCGAGCCATATGACAGGTGTTCGAGATGTGTTCACCGAGATGACTGAGACAGGCTTGAGTTTAGAGGTAGTGTTGGGTGATACACGGTTGTGAGAGCAGTTGGGCGAGGGACTGTTACCTTTCAGAGGGAGTCCATGCACTCCATGACATTGAGGGATGTCTTGTATGTCCCCGGGCTGAAGAAGAACCTTGTTTCAGTTTCCACTGTTGAGGACAGGGGTTTTGGAGTATGTGTCGTAGATTGGAAAGTGTATATTTTTCCCAGAGCAGCAAGACCATCTACTTCATATGCCATTGGAGTTAGATGTGGGAAACTGTACAAGCTTCTCTTCCTGCCTCATCATGCATTAACCCATACTAGCAGTAGCAACGAGATGTGTGAGTTGTGGCACAGGATGATGGGCCACCTTCATCATTTAGCTTTGAGATTGCTGAGGGAGATGTCTACATGTTTACCGCAGTTCAACATAGAGCAGGGTGGTGTATGCAGAGGGTGTGCTTTGGGAAAGCACACCAAGACTGCTTTTCCAAGCAATGATACTAGATCAGGTGAAGTACTGGACTTGATACATTCCGATTTATGTGGACTAATGTCTTCTACTTCGTTCACAGGATTTGAGTATTATATTGAGAAACAAACAGTCTCAGGAGGTCTTGAAGAGGTTCCAAGAGTTCAAAGCTCTTGTGGAGAATCAAATAGGGAGGAAGATTCGGGCACTTAGGTCAGACAATGGGGGTGAGTATACCTCCAAGGAGTTTGATGAGTTTTGTAGACAGGAGGGCATCAGGAGGCAGTTTCATAGTTCCATATACTCCACAGCAGAATGGAGTTGCCGAAAGGAAGAACAGAGCTATAGTGGGAACGGCTAGAGCAATGCTGCATGATCAGAGTCTTCCGTTATTTCTATGGGTTGAGGCCTGTAGTACTGTTGTTTATGTGCAAAACAGGAGTCCACACCGTGCATTTGGGTGTAAAACTCCTGAGGAGATGTGCACCGGGAAGAGACCTGAGATAGGTCACTTCCGCATATTTGGATGCCTTACATATTCTCATGTCCCTTCTGAGAAGAGGACAAAGTTAGATCCCACGACAGAGAAAGGCATCTTTGTTGGTTATGATGAGACTTTGAAGGCTTTTCGCTTATACCTTCCTGCATAGAGAAAAGTTGCGGTGAGGAGGGAGGTGAGATTTGAGGAGGAGAAAGCCTTCAGGGAGTCTTATGATTCAGAGATGGTGGAGCAGCAAGTTGTGTCTCCATAGGTGACAACATCACAAAGTTCAGCGAGTCAGGGTACAGGGTCACAGGTTTCAAGAGTGACTGGGTCACATGTTACAGGTTCATCCGTTTCATGTACTTAGTCTACAGCTAAGTCACCTAACACGAGGACACGAGACACTAGTGTACCCCGGAATCAGGACACGTTTTATATACATATATATATATTTTTAATATATATATATTTTTAAAATATATTAAAATTTAAAAATATAGACATATAGATCCAATAAATTTTAGAAACTATAACATCTACAATTACAAATATTCAATAGAAATTACATTTACTATTACAAATATTCAATAGAAATTACATTTACTATTACAAATATTCAATAGAAATTAGATCATTCACAAATCACAACACATTTGTCATTCACAATCACAAATCACAATGAGACACATAGATGCATGTCGGAGACTCGGAACCATATTTCTCATTAAGTCATCAAAATCAAAATGTATTACATAGATGTCGGAATGCCACTCGGCACTGGCAAATGCCAAATAGACTAATAGTCTAATAGTAAATACAAAAAAGGGGTGGATCAAGATGGAGGAATCCCATCTGTCAATGACTCAATAGTCCTCCTCCATGCCTGAATCAACAAACTCATCACTGCCCTGATCCTCCTCCTCCTCCTCTCTGCCAATCTGACTAACTCCATCTGCTGGTGTTGAAGATGACCCCTCCATACGATCACCCTCATCAAAAGTGGCCAGCTCTAGCACTGGATCATTAAGATCCATGTTGGCTAATGCCAACTCAATACTGTTGTCCAAACCCATCTCATCAGGAAAGACATCCCACATCTTTGTCTTTCCCTTCGCTCACTCCTCCCTCTTCTTGTAAATAAGACGAAGGTTGGAGTGCACATACACCATCGTCTCTGCCCTGGACTGCTCAAGCCTGCTCTTCTTCACACTATACAAGTTCCCATATGTGCTCCAATTCCTCTCACAACAAGAGGATGAAGTAACTTGAGAGATGACCCTCAAGGCTATCTTTTATAGAAGAGGGCATGTTGCCCCATGAGTTGTCCACCAAACAAGGGTTTCTTAACCCCCATGTCTCCAACCACCTCATATCCTCCAAATCTCCCAGTGCCACTGGAAAACTCATAAAATCCCTCCTCCACCGCCTCAAGGTGGTCTCTATCCTGAAGTAGCCGTCTAAATGCTGTCTTCCTCCCCTCTGAGATCTCTCCATCCATGTGAGGAGGGACTCTGGATGAGGGCCCCGACCCACCACTGAGCCAATCCTGAGCGTAGAACCTGGGGTTCAATGAGTGGGCCAAGCAATGCAAAGGTGTGCAATTCTTATCCCACCTGGAGATAAGAATGCCCTGTATGATGGACCATAAGTTCTTTGCTGATGTCTCATGCTCAGCACACTCATTCTCCATAACAATGGTCCTCATGGACTCAATCATGGATTCCCACCCCTCATAAACATCTCTGCTAGGATGGGCTGGTTCGTGTCTGCAAACCGCAACAAAGAAATGATTGGCTCCATGATCTTGATGCTAAGCTCTACCCTATCCCACCAACCATCATCTAACACCGTGTCCTTCACCTTTTGTGAAGCACTTTGATCCGTCTTTCTCCAAAAAGACCAAAACTCTGAAATCACCATGGACTCAAGAGCAGTTTTGACCTCTCTCAACCTCTTGAGCATGATGAAAGAGGAAGCAAACCGAGTATCTGCAACCTTCAACAATGAAAGATGTGTGTACTCTTTGTAGATTGTGAGGGCATTGGTGTGGTTTTGTACAAAGTTACGGATATGGCGTGCATCCTCAATAAGTTTGCCAATCCATGGCACATCTGAAGTAATAGATTTCAGTGCTAAATTCAAAGAATGGACAATGCAAGGTGTCCAAAATACCTGTAAGATCAATAAAAGAAAGTATAAATGAGTCATTGAGTCTAGACTCCTAGACTCTACAAGACTACAACTAAGTTACTAACAACTCAAAATTTTAAATAAATGAGTAAATTAACAATCACATACCTGTGGATATTTAGCTTCCACAATCATGCCAACAACCTTGCAAACAGGTGCATTGTCCGTGATGATTTGTACACAAGAATCAACACCTTCTTCTTCAATGGTTTTGATGAACAAATCACCCACATATTGTGCATCCTTGTATTTCCCAAGAGCATCCACCGCTTTCAAGAACACCGGTCCATTTGTGGAAGACACCATGAAATTGATGAGTGGATGGCGTGCTGGATCCGTCCATCCATCCGAAACAATACTAACACCACACGTGGACCATTTTGATCTAATTGGATCAATAATTTTATCCACTTCCTTCCTTGCCTTAACCAACAATGTGGTTCTAAGCTTCTCTGAACCAGGAGACACATAACCAGTTGGAGCTTGTTCCATTATAGATCGACACATCTCAAAGTACAATGGTGATCGTGCAACATTGAATGAGATGAAGTTGAGGTAGAAGAAAAATGCAATGGAGAGGTCCACCTCTTCTCGTGCCTCTTGTTGGAAAATCCTATCCATTGGAGCTCTTGAAGTTGGCCTCTTTCTTGTTGGATAAGCAATAGCATCAACCCCACTCCTAGTGCTAGAGGGTTTCCTCAAGAATGGAAGAGGATCCTCACGATGTTGTGTTTTGCTTGCTGCAGCCACCTTCCCTACCCCAACATGGTCTTCTCTTTCCATCTCCCTTCTTTGGTTAACACTTACAGCTTTGCATGAAGAAATCCCACAAGGGAGGGCCAACAAATGGCCCTTAACCCAGTAATATGTGCTCTTGAAATAATGCTTGCAGAAATTGCAAGTCCAACACACATTGCTTCCCCCACCAAGCTTTGCTCCAACACCTTCTTTCCTTGTCACATACTTCCACAAAGGGTATTTACTCTCTTGTGCTTGTTGTCTTGCCAAAGCATGGCTATAATGAGCATGAGCTTCACTAGAAGCAGTTGGAGCACTACTAGGAGCAGAAGGGGTTGTGCTTGGAGGAGGAATAAGACGAGAGGGAATAGATGGGGCATTCTTCCCTTTCCTTTGCCCTCTACCTGTTGCCCTAGCTGGTTGAGACATTTTCCTTCAACCTTGATGGTGAAATCACACTTGAATCTCCTTCACTTGCAAGAAAACACACTTGAATCTTCTTCACCTGCAAAAAAAGACTATGGGCTCTCTCTAGCTCTCCCTCACTCTCCCTTCAGCTAGCAAATAACAAAAAAAGAAAAGAAAAGGTGTTTTTATGGGCCCGCGGGCATCCTTCCCGCGATTTTCGTGTCCTGGAATTGGGACATGCTGTGCAGAATTCCTCCATGCGTGTCCCAAAATCGGGACACGAAAATTTTCGTGTCCCCCACGTGTGGCTAACGTGCGTGGCTAACGTGCTCGCGCCCAAACGTGGCCCACGCGACATGGAGGCCTGGGAGGACATGTCCGGTTTCTTAGGTCTACAGGGACAGGTTCACGACTCACAGATTCACAGATTTCACCTTCATGTGATTTGGGTGGTACAGGTTCAGGATTACCAGGTACAGGATCTCAGGCCACAGGTACTTCTTCAGGGAGACAGTTGTTAGATGAGGAGGTTCATGAGGAGGGCCTACCACAAGAAGCTACTTCCAAGAAACGTAAGCCAAGTTGGCTTAAGGATCTTGTGAAGGAAGCTGAGGAGTTTGTGGGGCCACCTAGGAGGGAGGTCAGAGAGAGCAAGGCACAAGAGAGATTTTCTAGCTATATGGCGATGGTGACTAGCTTGAGTGAGTCTGAGCCTATTACTTTTGAGGAGGCTACCCCACATCAGGTTTGGAGAGATGCCATGATGGAAGAGTACAATTCCATCATGAAGAATGGTGTGTGGGAGATTGTTCCGAGACCGAAGGGGAAGTTAGTTGTGACTTCCAAGTGGCTCTATAAAATCAAGCATGCTGCAGATGGAAGCATTGAGAAGTACAAAGCTCGGTTTGTGGCACGAGGGTTCTCACAGGTAGAGGGAGTTGATTACTATGAGACCTTTGCACCGGTTGCTAGATTTTCTTCGATTAGAGCAGTGATCTCCATTGTTGCAGAGATGGGTTGGAAGATTCATCAGATGGATGTGAAAACTGCTTTTCTGAACGATTTTCTACAGGAGGAGGTAATCTGGAGCAACCTCAGGGCCTTGAGATTCATGGGAGAGATTCTCATGTGTGTAGGCTGAAAAAGGCCTTGTATGGTTTGAAGCAAGCCCCTCGGGCTTGGTACTCGAGGATTGATTCATATTTGCTTTTGATTGGGTTTAGAAGAGTGAGGCTGATTCATATACTTCATTATGGTTGGAGGTGATCCGCTCATTCTTCTGTTGTATGTTGATGATTTATTCATTACAGGAGGAGAGCACCTGATTGAAGCATGCAAGAAAGATCTTGCTTCAGAGTTTGAGATGACAGACCTTGGGTTAATGCATTACTATTTGGGGATGGATATTTGGCAGGAGGATGGACATGTTTTCCTGGGGCAAGGAAAATATGCTGCAGATGTTCTGAAGAGATTTCCGATGGAGGAGTGCAGACCCATGTCCACACCCATGACCACCAATTGGACGGAGCTTCATGCTTTTGAGGGAGAGTTGGTGGATCCTATTTTTTACCGTCAACTTATAGGTTCATTGATGTATTTGGTCAACACCAGACCAGATTTGAGTTTTGCGGGGAACACTCTTAGTCAGTTCATGGTGGAGCCCAGGAGAGTGCATTGGACTGCCGCAAAACACATTTTGAGATATCTTGTAGGGACAGTAGATTATGGTTTGGACTATAGGAGGTCTGATGGAGTGGGCTTGGTTGGTTTCACGGATTCAGATTGGGCAGGCAATGTTTCGGACTGGAAGAGCACTTCCGGTTGTTGCTTTTGTTTGGGCTCGACAGTTGTGTTGTGGTTTAGTCGGAAGCAAAAGTCCTTTGCTTTGAGTTCTGCAGAGGCTGAGTACATGGCAACCAGTTAGGCTAGTTGTGAAGCTTTGTGGCTTCGCAAGTTGATGGCAGACTTATTTGGTCAGGAGCTAAGACCTACAGTTATACATTGTGATAATCAGAGTTGCATCAGATTCTCTAAGAATCCGGTATTTCATGATAGGTCAAAGCATATTGAGATCATATATCACTTTATCAGGGACTATGTTCAGAGAGGAGTTGTAGAGTTGCAGTACATTTCTACTGATGAGCAGGTGGCAGACATTCTCACAAAGTCTTTGGGTAGAGGGAAGCATGTTTACTTCAGAGACAAGTTGGGAGTGGTGAAGAACACCTTCCTCGGTAAGAGGGAGTGTTGAAAAGTTACCAAGGAAGTGTTGTTTACCTTGTGTTGCCTTGGGGTGGACAAGAACATTTAAAAAAAAAAGTGACCCCTAGTCAATTAATTAAGAAAGTGAGAAGTACTTTATTTTTTTATAAAGTCACTTTGTTAAATTTTAAGTCATGGTTTATATCCTAAGCTCATTTAAGTGATAAATTCAAGTGAGTGATAAATTAAAAGCTCTCACGTAATTAAATGATATGAGTGCATTAAATGTCATTTAATTATTATTTAATGAGCATTTATTGAGAGCCTTTGATCTAATCTAATCTTGGCCATTGGATGAAGAGGGGAAAGTTGCCATGAACAAAAAGGCTTGGGGAAGGCAAACCTAATTAATTGTTCACATTTTCCAGGAGAGAATTTTTGGAGAGGAGAGGAAGAGCAAGAGAAGAAGAAAAGAGAGAAGAGAAGAAAAACCCTAGAAGAATTTCAGGCTGAGCATGAGCACAAATTCTGAGAGGAAGGGCACAATTTCCAAGAGAAATCCGTATAGGGAATCTGTATAGTCCGTACAACAGGGTATCCGTACAGCAGTTTAATTCTGCACAGTTTTCGAGGAGCAGGCCGTACATTCCAACATTTATTTTAGTTCGTACTGACACAGAAATCGAGGCAGATTTCTGATAAGTCTGTACAGTCATTAATGAGACCGTACAACAATTAATTTGGGTCTGACAGGCACATATTTCGAGGCAGAAATTTCACGTAGCAACTAGCATGAATTCCGAGGTCCGTACAACATTTAATGAGACCGTACAGTCACACGTGTGAGACTGTACAGTTCTGAATTTTTGCAGTCCGTACAGCAGGCAGTTAATTTGATTTTGGCACGATTTTCGAGAAGAAAATAAAGGAGATAAGTACTGCTGTGTTTTTTGTAAAATTTGTCTAAAGAAATAAAAATCTCTCTTGAACAGGTTTTCCATTGGGGGTTTTATCCTGGACCAATTTGGTCAAAAATACTGGGTCAAATTTTTTTGTGTTTGGCTGATTTAATTTTCTGAGTTTGAAAATTTAGGCTGAAAGTGAATTTCTAAGTTATTAATTTTGAAAAAGAATTTCATGTGTTTCAAGTAAAATCAATTTTATATGAGAAATATATGCATGTTTGGGTTTGGGCATTAAACTACATGCAAAGAAGCTTGAAACCGGGTTGGGGTTCTAAAAGTTTCAGAACTACCATGAAAACTAAGTCACGGAAACCAGAGACATACCTTTCTAGCAAAGTGTTTGCATAAGCTCCTTCTGTACTCAAGGCTGAATTAGACTGGTCGATTTAATCTATCCCTTTCCCACATAGAGCTTTAATGCTTGCTAGAATTGGAGTGAATGAAAACATGTTGGAAGGACCGAGGGGGTAGGTTGAGGTAACCTCCCTCACCCTTCCCACCCAACTCACACGTACCTTCATCATATCTATGAAGTGCCACTTGCAGCCTTAAGGCATAGTCTTCAAGCCTTCCTTTACCCGCCCTCCCTTACACCCTTTACAAGGTGTAAATAACTTAATCTTACTAGAGACATGGAGGAAAATTGAATCGATCTTGAGAAGATCATTCATTACAAATCAAGATGGCTGCATCCCATATTCTATGTTATTTATGAAAGACTACTTCCACCCAATCGCATATCAAAAAGAGAAAAAAACAAACATAGTTATCAATTGCGAAGATACAAATTCCATATACATAAAGTACGGAATGGAAAGCTTGCAATATTTGTTTCTAAGTCTAGTTGGGGGTATTAACACCAAAGGAGAAATTCAACAAGGGATATCTCTTATTGGGTGGAAAAATGTAGCATAGAACTTGGATGCTTAGAGGATTGTATTGAACAAAATATACCCTCAAGAAAATTTCTTCAAAATCTAGCAATTCATTGAAAAGGGAAAAAGGAAAATGTCAATAAACAAGGAATATTCTATTCAACATAATCCACCTTGTCATCTTTGGGGATGCAATCATAGGAAGTGTTGGACATCATCAACATTCATTTAAACTTACATTACATATGGTGTGAGACAAGTAGGTTGACAAACTTGTAGACATTACTGCGGAATGAATATGTCAATTTTGCAAGTTAGATGGAAATATAGAGGAACACCATACTATAATGAGGTGACCTATGTATTTTCAAAGTTATAGAACAAGCATGTTTTCCCACACATTCTTGAGGTTGTATGCTATTGTCCTCCATATGAAGCTTTCTGAGGAGCTTGAGCAGAGACACCTTTGAGCTGGAGGATGGGTTTGGGTTCCAACCTACACACTAGTCCATTTATCACATCCTCACACTTTAGGCCATCATTGAGGAGGTGAGGCATTGCTTTTTGAAAGTCTACTTTTGCTTTATAATCTTTCGTAGAGCTTTTGATTTTGTCCCACAAGAGGCTTTATTCTAAAAGGCTTAGAGATATTGGCATTTTTGAGACCCTATTGACTACCATCATGCGTTTGTATGAGTTAGTTGTTGATCATCTCCTCATAGTTGAATGTTGAATTTTTTAACTTAGTAGTTCGATTTTAATATTAAATTTTGTAGCAGAAAACAAAAGGATCACTGAAAGAGAGCCATGCACAGTAGACACAAAGTTTTACCCTGGGAAACCTGAACTCGGGAGAAAACCCAACAACCTTTCTTAAGGAGAATATTTCCAAATGATAAGAGTACAACAACAACAATAAAAGAAACCTAGTTCACAAGGGTTAGTCACAACCCAGTCATAGAGTAAGTGCGCACTGCATGAGAGAGAATAGCGAACCCAAGAAAGAGATAAGATCACTTCAATATGCTTCTTCTTCAGTGTTTACTTGCCAAGCTAAAGTTGCGCACTTGTGTAGCAGAGAAGAGTAGACGAGTTGTGTGTCTAAATGAGGAGCTGGAGTTGCTTATTTATACTCATTAAATCCTCTGAAATTCACTTGGGGCCGACTTGTCTTCTTTTGTCGGGGGTCGACTTGCTATTTGACCACTTCAATTGTTATTCATTTGTTGACTATTTATTATTGGATTCTTCCGTCTTCTTAGGAAAGGTTGTCCATTGTGTTGATGTTATACTTCTCCGTCACATGCACGTCTATTCATCGCATAGAGCACGTCTATTCACCGCATAGAGCCCTAATGTTGATTTGACCCACACTAAGAAGTCCCGGTCACTTCTTAGTGCTCATGTCAAATTCAACATTAGGCTAGGCTTGTAGATTTCACAAGGGGATGAAAGCCTCTAACAAAATAAACAAGTCAAACACTCTAATATAGAATAGTTCACTCCATTACAGGAGCAGGCAACGTGAGAGCATCCCTGGGGTCCATCTCCACACCATATGATTGGGAGAAGCACTACCCCTGCCTTCGCCATTAACCTCTAGAATGTGAATGTATCATTCATTACTAGCCAAATCAGCATGGCCTTACTAGCCAAATCAACATGGCTATCCGTTAGTCAATGCCTATCCAATGCTGCACCTGGAGAAACATCAACACTTAATGGGTGTTCGATTTTATCAGGAGTACTATTGGGATATAGATTGATGAGCTAGAGTCCTTCCTTTATGAGCATATCTAGGAGTGTGATGAGTTCCTTCTCCACTAGGTTTTGATACCTATTTTGTTTTTCGTTGATGATGTGATCCTCTTGGCCTCATCCACAGTGGGCCTGCAGAGATAGTTAGATGCTTTGGTCCCTTTTTATGATTGTTGATAGTTCATAGTCAACCTAGTTAGAACTAAGGTTATGAACTTCAATAGGTCGAAGAATGTCCTCACGAATCATCATTTCTTTTTTTTGAGGGGAGGAGATTAAGATTATAGACACCCACACTTACTTGGGGTGCAATTCTCAGGGCCTCGTTATAGTTTGAAACATGGCCTTCAGTATTGGGTTAACGAGGGGTAAGGGTCCCTAGCCCTTCTTTAGAGATAGTGTTTCGTGGACCACCTTTAGGACATATCATCCAAGATGTCTATCATTGACATCCTTATCTTGCCCACAAGTCCTAATGGCTCAGAAGTTTGGGTGCCTTATTTGCTTGGGTCCGATTGGGCCTTAGTTGAGAGAGTGCACAGATTTTTCCTTTCAGTATTATTGGATGCAAACAAAGAGTCCCTTAGCCCATCATTCTTGTAGAGTTTGATGCCCAGCCCCTAAGGCTTGAGACTATGTTCAACCTTGTCTCATTTCTACATCGTGTTAGGAGTTTTGCTAACTTGGGGAAGGGACAAGGCTGATATCCATACTTGGCTTACTGTTCTTGAAGTCCATTGCTTTCGCAAGCCTGCCAAGCTATGCTTACTGTTGGTTTGAAAAGGTCGGTGGATGTTTCAATGGACCAACTTTTTTCATTTAGATACTCTCTTGATGCACTTGGCCACCTATTACCTACTAGGCAGGAGTTGATTAACATCACCTAAGATGACACACACACACACACACACACACATATATATATATATAGTTTGTGTAGGTCACTTAGACAAAAGCACTAGGTGGGTAATGTTTGAATATGGCTATTTACATTGAGTACTTCATGGAGTTGAGGGATGGACTCCTTGTTCGGTTTCCATACACACGTCATCATTTGATGCATGCTCTTCATATTTGCATGGGTTAGTTCAGAGAGTGTTCCCATAGGCTTTAGGTGGAGGTGGAGCACTAGCTCAATTGGCTAGATAGGATCTGCTAGATGTGCCATCTTTTGGAGGTTGAGATAGAGGAGCACTTCATCTTCCGCTACCCCATCTACTACGAGATCCATAGTTAGTTCCATTATCTATTTAGAGAGTCACAAACACTCTCCAGTTTCTTCATGTACCCCAACTACAGATGCTTGGGCTTATACATGCAGGAGGCCCTCAGGCTCTATTCCCATACTCTTCGATCACCTCCTAGACCAAACTCCACTTGGATGATCACTTCCTTTTTTATGGTGCTTCCATGGGTCAATTTAGAGTGGGTTCCCATAGAGTTTAGGTGGAGTCGGAGCGCTAGCTCGATTGGCTAGACAAATCATGCTAGACATGCCATCTTCGAGAGGTTGAGATAGAGGAGCACTTCATATTCTGCTATCCCATCTATCACAAGATCCGTAGGCAGTTCCATTATCTATTTAGAGAGTCACAAACACTATCCAGTTTCTTCAGGTACCCCAACTAGAGATGCCTGGTCTTTTACATGCAGGATGCCCTTAGGCTCTGCTCCCATAGTCTTTAATCACCTCCTAGACCAAACTCCACTTGGATGATCACTTTCTTTTTCAGGGTGTTCCCATCTGCTAGGGGCACCAAGAGACAGACTGATTGCAACCTCCCATCTGATTCTAGATTAGTCCGGGCTAGGGGACCATCCCTACTTTTCGGAGATCTCCGCAATAGTGTTGGACTAGATCCCTTACTAGTAGTTAGACGAGATCACCTAGGTCCCAGTGGTCCAGATAGGAACATAGTGCACAATCTAGATCCTTTTCTAGCTCTTCCTTCAAACAATCTTATGTCTTGAGTTTTCTCCACTCGACCTTGAATGTTAGGGGAGATGGGCCTAGCAGACCTTGATATGCTTGTGCTAGTTGTAGTCTAGATTCTCGATCCATCCCCATTGTACATCTCTCCCAGATTAGCTCTCCATATGTAAAGTTGTTTTCAGTCATTAGCTTAGGTTAGTACTTTACTTTCTGCATCATGCTTTTTATAGAAGCTGTATTTACAATCCCACATCTTGGAAATATTTTTCTGAGGTGTCCCATCTTTTTCATGTACAAGAGAGTTATTTGCATTTTCTTCTCTTTTTTCTATTGGGTTCCTATGACCTGTAACATGGGAAAATTGTTTTTGAAACAAAATATTTAGTAATGTATTAATGTGAAATAGTACCCCTTATTTGCTTTTTTGTTCCTTTTTTTTGCTTGAAAATAAAATAGATTTATTATATTACAGACCTTGCTTTCAAGATTTCTAAAGTACAAAGATTACGAGAAGAATAGAGTCCAGCTTGAGCCTACGAGTCTCAATTGAGCTTACTGCTCAATGCTAAAAAGCTATAGTAGGCCCCACAAGGGTGGCATGTAGACTTTAGACATTGTGGCTTGAGAAGCCAACCCACAAATTCTAGACTCAAGCCATGTGTCTAAAACAAAATCTCTGGTTACCCAAAAAGTAAAATCGGATTAGAGCTTGAGCCTGCATTTGAAGTTACTGGAGTTCAAGAAATGACTGATCATTTTTTTCTGATTCTTTCTTAGGATACCTTTCCAAGGTTGTTACTTCTTCAACTTGCAGTTCTTCTTCAATCAAAATTGGTCTATGATCATACTCTTTTAGTAGCTACTTGAAATTTTGCCCCATCTCCCCACTTAGATAGCAAAGGATCTATTGTTCTTGTAAACCACTTTGAGGGTAAGTGTTGTTAAAGTTCAATGTATTTCAATTAATAATTTTGCATAAATTGTTGAAGACTGCTAATAAGATCTGAACTTAGAAACTTAACATTTTAAAGAAAAGTCTCTAGCTCATCATTGTAAATCTTGAAGGTATGGTGTCTAAGGTGACATCTAGGCCTAAATGAGTGACAAATGCCCCAAAAAGGGGAGTGCTCTCCATGAAAAGTGTGCCAAGGGATGGCAATGGTCCATAGCAGGGTCAAACCCTAGAATGCTCCCTTCATTATGCCAAGAAACTCCTTCTAACTTCACACATGTGGTACGATCCTTAGAAGGAAGTGCTGACATGGGTCACCCATCCTTGAGGCTCTGTTTTGTGATCCCTTTTTACTTTATTTTTTCATTTATTTGCATTTATTAGTCTTTTCATTGGCTTACTCCCTTTAGTTTAGGTTTGGCTTTCATAACTTGTGGCATAGGGAACCTAGCTTTTTTGAAAGGGGGGGATATCTCCCATATATTTTCAATTTAATTTAGCAGCATTGACCTTAGAGTACTAGACCTCTTTTAGCTTTATTTGAGGCATTCATACATGGGAATAGTTATGAGACCTTAGATAATTATTGATGAGAGATCACTTATAAAGGGAAAAATGAAAGGGATGGACGAATTGGCTTGTGAAATAAAAAATGGCTAGGAAAAATGCTATGAAATGGGTTAAAAACACTTCACTTAGTTCACTAGGGTACAACTTAACCTTCAAAATGACACACTTCTAAGGAAGAATGATGATAACACCAAGGTTAGACTAAGTAATGAGTAATTGCTTTAAGTGTTATGAGTCATTATACAAGTATAAAAGTAACATCCCATGAAATCATATCGTCATATAAGCAAACATTCCAAGTGTCAATGAGGGTAAGAGATATCATTATCTCATAGCGCTAGCGCATTTGACACCATTTCTGCTAAGCACATCTAAGGCATATGGACCATCTGAACATGTTGGAAGCATCTCAGACTTGTGAACTTTGAAGAAGGCACATATCTCATCTTAAGAACAACTAATCAACATATTAGCCCTTGTCGAAAAAGGGGTAACACTCCCAATGCAAGTGGAAAACTCTATGAAGCCCTCCTCCACTTCTTCAAGGGTAGTTCTATCCATGTGAGGAGAGAATCTACGTGAAGGTTCACAATTGAGCTAGTTATCACTACAGTATGGGATTTAATGAGTAACCCAAACAATGCAATGGTGTACAATTCTTCTTCCTCTTGATGACATGAATATCCTGTATATTGTTGAACAAGTACTATGTTGATGTCCCATATTCAAGACACTCATTCTCTAAAATAATGGTCTTCATGGACTTAACTGTGGAGTCCTTCCCCTCATAAACATTTTTGCTAAGATGGGTTGGTTTGTGTCTGCAAATTATTTACCCTCTTATATTGACCATCATGCAACAATATATCTTTGACCTTTTTTGAAGCATTTTGATCCCGCCTTCTCTAGGAAGACCAAAACATTCAAATAACCATGGATTCAAGAGTGGTATGGACCTCCCTCAACCTCTCAAGCATGATTAATGAGGAGGGAAAATGAATACTTACAAATCTTCAACAATGAAAAATTTGTGTGTTCTTTATAGATTGGGAGGGCATTGGTATTGTTTTGTATGAAATTGTTGATACTGTATTCATCATAAATTAACTCTCTCATCCATGCCCCATTCAAAGCAATAGATTTAAATGTTAAATCCAAAGAATAATCTGTGCAAAGTGTTTAAAATGTTTGTGAATATTTAGTTTCCACAATTATGTTGGTAGCCTTAGCCCCAAGGGTTAGCTCAAGTGCTCATGAGCCAGACGGAAGATCTTTCTCCCAAAGTTGGGGAGGTCACTGGTTTGACTCTCTTGATCACCTTGGGGTTAGGCTCTATAATAAGGGTCGACGGTTTACTTCATTATTATCCATGGATCATGGTTAAGTACTTGGAGGGTTTTCCATGATTCATTCCATTACAAAAAAATTATGTTGGTAGCCTTACAAACAACATTATCTGTGATAATTTTCACATAGGATTGAACATTTACTATTTTAATGACTTTAATGAAAAATTCACTCATATAATGGGCATCCTTGTATTTTGCAAAGACATCCACTGCTTTCAAGAAGATGGATCCAATGTGTGATGACCTCTGTTACATTGCGATATATCGGTAACATCGCGATATATCGCAATGCTAACCCCTTGGCAATATATCGACAATATATCGGCCAATGTTTTCCCCAATGTTTTGGTGATTTTTTTGAATATATTGCAATTTTTTGCCCTCTTTTTGCTCATTTGCTGTGTTTTGAAAAAAATTTCGTCGTGCCCATAAAAATTGTCACCTTGTTTAGTAGTAATTGGTAATATTAAATTCTTAAAGTAAAAGTAACTTCTCCTTATCTTTTATTTCTATCCTTTATTTAAATTTTTAACTTTACCATTAATTGTTTCAGGATGTTTGAGAGTGGTTCTAACCTCATCGGACTTCATATGCAAAAAATAGAATTTTAGATCCCATTCAGAATTCAGCAGACTTGATAGTTTTCGGGATTTCAGGATTGCAAAGTTTCCACCGGATTCTATCATGTATGAGGGTATGGGATTGACATTTAAATTTTTAATCAAGCACATCAACACCCCCATGTACCTTGATGTTGGTGGAAGTTTTTTCTACCTTATTTTAACGATTGGATTAGGAAGTTTCATCAAAATTGTAGGGTGTTGAGTCGTTGACTAATGTCCTTGGAGGATCGGCTTTGAGATTTGAGGTAGAGGCAAGGGCTAGAGCATAGAGGAGGGAGGCATAGGGTGCTATAGATGAATAAGATCCCAATATAGGCAATGATTCGCCAACATGTATGATTTATGATTTATGTTTCACATTCATTTTTTTAAATGTCCTTGCTAATTTATTAATTTAAACTATACATATACATACATAATGATTTAAAATATACATAGAGTCCACTACGACCTCCATGACTGCTAGGGCCTTTTAGCTCTAGAGGCAGAGCCGTTTCTAGAGTGATTACCTTTGTCTGTAAAAGGGGCAGAGGGACTCTATAGTTTATTTACTTGATTTCATTGTATATGAGCTACATTGATTGTATTTTTTGGTGATTCATGAGTTGGGGACTCAGGATTCAGGGCATGATTCATGTTTTATGTGTGATGTATCACTAAACGTCTTATACATCTTATATATCAGTTTTCTTTCCATATTCATGTGGCAATGTGTTTATTTGATGTTCTTGTTGCTTTAGATGTTTAAAAATTTGATTTTTTTTGTATTTTTTAAGTTTGCCGATATAGTGCCGATGTTTATCGAGATTTTCCTCGATAAATCCAATGCGTTGTTTCTGGACCCTTGGTGATATATTCGATGACACGATATTTGTAACTTTGGTGATGACACCATGAAATTTATCAGTGGATGACATGCTGCATCTCTCCATCCATCACCAACAAAACTAACACTTGACGAGGGTCATGATGATTTTATAGGTGCTAGGAGTTTATCAACCTCTTCCTTTTCCTAACCCATCAATGTGGTTATGAGCTTCTCCGAACTAGGAGGCTTATACCCGATTTGTGCCTGTTCGACTAGAGATCAGCACATCTCAAGAAACAAAGTAGACCATGCAGCATTAAATGAAATGAAGTGGAGATAGAAAAGAATCCAATGGTACTATAACCTCCTCTCATAGTCCTTGTGAATTGGAACACCTCTGGGAGCTTGTCTCTTCCTTGCTGGTTCTAATGCAGCCCCATTCCCAATTATGCTAGATGGATTCCTCAAGAATGGAAGAGTATTGTAATCTTTGTGTGTCCTACTCTCTGCTGCGTGGGAGCGCCTCCTACCCTCTTGCTCCTGCTCCGGAAGCTCGCTCCCAAAATGCCCCTAGTTTTGGGAGCACGTTCCCAAGGCGCTCCCTACCTCTCCTATACTAAAAGCTCCTTTACTAGGTTGATCATCTGATGACAATGTTATAGTACCTCCCTTCTTTGCCAAGCTCCTATAAAAGTTGTTATGGTTGATCATTTGATGATAATGTTATAAGTTATAACTACTAGATGATTGATGTTATATGGTTTAATCCATGTTTTCTATAACTAATTGAACATCTTACATGTTTTTTAAATATAAATCCATCAAAATTTATTAAAATATATACTATATAAAAAACGCTCTTGAAATGCTCCCAAAACGAGAGCTTTTGAAATTTTCGCTTTTCGCTCCGCTCCCGCTTCCCGCTTCCCCTCCACGCTCCCAACAGCCTAGGTCCTACTTGCTGATCTCACCTTCCCCAAGCCAAGATAATCCTATCTTGTCATACTTTTTCATTGGCTTAGAGACACCACTTCACATGCTCTGATTTCTCTATCCTCAAGGGCCAACAAATGGCCCTTAACTTAATAGTAGGTGCTCTTCAATTTGCCATGGAAGATATTACATGTCCAAACAACATTTCCTCCCAGAACAAGCTTTGCTGTGGGCCCTTGTTTTCTTGTTATGCATTTCCACAGCGAGTATTTGCTTTCTTTAGGTTGCCTTCTTACTGTCAGAGGGTTATCTACAACGATGTCAGCTCCACTTACAGTGGATGGTAGAGTAACTGTAACAGAAGAACTTGGAGGAGGGTAAGCAACACCAACACCAACACCAACATTCTTCTCTTTTCTTGGACCTTTGGCAGCAGCCCTTGATGATTGAGCTATGGTTGCTGTGTTATGAATGAAGAAGAACATTGCGGTTGGAAAAATAACAAACTTAGGAACCCTTCAATCTCCTGGAATCCCTTTGAGTCTCGTTTTCTTCATTAACTTGCAGACTGTTAGTGCTACTTTCTGAAGGTGAGAGTGACAAAATCAGGGAGAAATCGCTGTTCTATAACGTTTGCCTCCCTCTGTGTGCTGGTGTTTCCTGCCCAGCTTGTTAGGCACACTGTGACATCCTAGGTCAGTGTGCCTAACATGTGTTGGATACGTGTCCTGTGTCCAGGTCTGTGTCAGACACTGACCTAGCATCACACGTGTGACATGTGTTGACACAGTGACACATGTCACATGGGCTTAACCCAGCGTGCCGTATATCTTAAGTTAGCGAGTTTGATGGGTTTCATATGCAGCATTAGTTCCATTAAAAAATAAATACTAGAATAGTTCACAAACTTTATCCATGTTTTAAGAAATTTAGGCCATCAGTTTTTTTTCATCTCCACTTTATGAAGAAATAATATTGCTATTTTTTAGTTGCCAATGAATATTAGCCAATCTTGAAACTTGGAATGGTTTTGGGCCTTTGCCCCTGTAGGGAAATGCTTTATGCAGTGAGAAGGAAAAAGGTTGCTACTACAACTTTAGGGGATTAATTTTTGTTTCATGAGTTGAGGGTTAGCCAGGTTGGATTCTAGATGATAAAGATTTTTTATTTTTCTAACATCAAGAAGAAATGGTTATGGTCCCAGGCTCCAGTAACGAACGTATCAGGACTCAGGAGCATGGTTCAACTCATTTTGAAAGAGTGCGAAAAGTGTAATACTAAAACATGAAGTTGGATGCTTGAATACTTTAATCAAAGGAATTGCGTTTGTTGAAAGTCTTATCCAGATAATTTCTGTCTTCCTTTTTGCTTATGGAAGCTGTGTAATTTTCTCTTAAAATTGTATCATTAGTTGCATGTATGGATTTCCCAGGATTGCAACTTTGGCATCCTTTTAATCTCCATATATTTTTGGTGTTTCTTACATTTATACAAGGCTTGTATGAGACTAATATGGTGTTTTGATTTTCTTTGTGATATATGTTTCCAATTTGATTATTGAAATGTGGATCCTTTCTTTTTGTTTCAGGTTAGGGTTCATAACTTCATGGAAAAGACAAAGAAAAAACCCAAAAAAAGGACTAAGAATGAAGGAAAGGAAGAACAAACCGTAAGTAAGGAACAGGAAGTTATTCATAAGCGTATAAAAGATTTGATGCAAAAGCAACAAGGACGACTAGTGAGGAAGATTGTTAGAGAAAGGGATGATTCAGAACCTTGGGGTCATGCTCTGCATGCCAAGGTGAGGATTTCAATTGCAAGATATGATGGCATGTGATTTATGTCTTTCTTTTTTATTTCAATATCTGTTATGTTTACTGTTGTGTATCTTAGGTGGGAAGTCGTTTAATAGAACTCCTACTACAAGCAACCTTCATACAACCTCCTGTTGATCAGTCAGCAGAAGGACCTCCAGAAATTAGACCTGCATTTAAGCATACATTCAGGACAGTAATGATGGGACAGTAAGAATCTTTCATATATGAATTTTGAGTTTATTACTCTGTAATTTTCTTGCTCCATAATTCATTTTTTATTTCATTTTGTAGTTTAATTAAGGAAGTTATTTATTCTTGGATAACAATCCCTATTCATAAATTTTTTGTTGTTTTTATTATACTCAGGAAGGTTGTGAAAAGATACGGGGTTATAGAATGTGATCCGATGGTGAAGAGGGGACTTGAAAGATCGGTATGCTGAAAATCTGGCCATATTATTGAGGGATGATTTAAATTGCGTCAGATTAATTTTTGATGTGGTCATTAAGTAGTAAGATATTTTAGAAAACATTTCTTAACATGTAATGCTTCATCTTTCTATCGATGGTTGCCTACAGAACTGAGTGGTTTGAGAAAGTGTGAGCTCTTAGGATGTCCATTTTATATGTTTTGACTGGACTTTGAGAAGAAAGAAAGAAAGCTTGAAAATGCATAAGTCTTTTGCTGTTCCTTACTATGAATGTTTATTTGCCTTTACAGGCAAGGCACATGGTGATACCTTACATGCCAATGTTGGTTGAACCTATTCAGTGGACAGGGTATGAGTTTGTTTTGCAAGAGCTTTGTCATAATAAAATTTCTATTGTCTTAATCAATTTTTTAAAGGAACAATTCCAGTTATACTGCAAACCAGTTGGAGGGTTGTGCAAGCAGATGCCTTATGCTTATCAAAGTGCATGATTAAAGCATATTGTGATTTTGAAAAGTCTTGCCTATTTTAATAATTGCTGCATTGCAAAGATTATCAAAGGAATAAAATAGGAATATTTAGTATGAAAACAAGAATCTTTATCTGTTCCCACAGGGGCAGGAAACAGAAAAAAGCTACAGAGGCCTCTCAAAAGATTCAGATCACTTTACAAGCATTCAACCTGTTGTTAAAACTTGTAACCAATGAAAAACATGTGCAGTTTATAATTTTATGTCTGGATTGTAATTGCTTTAATATTGCCTGGATTGTTTCAAATTTTCAATATAGGATTTTTATTTCTAATTTGAGTTTGTCCATTGTTTTGGGAATAAATACTATATAGAACTTCCTTTGGTATGCCATTTTTTTTGAAAAGGAGCATGGTATTAAAAACAATTACTCATTCATTATAGGTATGACAAGGGAGGTTATTTAATCTTGCCTTCTTATGTAATGCGCATACATGGGGCAAAACAGCAACGAGAAGCTATGAGGAGAGTTCAAAGGAACCAGATACAGAGAGTATATCAGGTTTGGGTTTTGTGTACTATTGTTGCATAACTGAATCCTTATACACATAGCTTGAATGCAAGGTGAAGCATGGTTGACCCACTGGTTTGTGGAGGCACTTCAATGTGTGTTAGCTGTTCATTTTCCTTTAGGATTTAATTTGTACCTATTTCACACTACATACTAAATCCTGATTAACTAAGGCTTCTATCACCTGATGGTGCTCAACTTTTGGTTGCTCTATTTTTGATGTATATCAAGTGATTCTAAATTGACTATATATTTGAGTTTTTATTTTACCCTTTGCAGGCATTGGATACACTTGGCTCTACAAAATGGAGAATCAATAAAAGAGTTCTTGATGTGGTAGATAGGCTTTGGGCAGGAGGAGGTCGCCTTGCAGACTTGGTTGATCGGGAGGATGTAAATTGTTTTTTATTTTTTCAGTATTTGCCATGATTTTAAATGGATTGTGATGTTTTATATAATATAATTTCAATGATTTTAGATAATTGAGACAAAACTAACAAATGTAGAGATTTTACTGTTTTTTGTGTCAACGAGCATGGTTTATTGATGAAGTGCAAATGACTTGGCAGGTTTCCATCCCTGAAAGACCAGATACAGAAGATGAAACTGAGATTAGACGTTGGAAATGGCATGTAAAAAAAGTAAAGAAGACAAATAGTGAGAGGCATTCTCAGCGTTGCGATACAGAATTAAAACTTACTGTAAGATACTCCACAATACCCTTTCATCTAGCTTACTAGATTTCTACATAAATTTTTTGATGCTAGTATGTGATTTCAACTTATTGTCCTTATCTGGAACAGGTTGCGAGAAAGTTGAAGAATGAGGAATGTTTTTACTATCCACATAACTTGGATTTTCGAGGGCGTGCTTACCCAATGCATCCGTATTTACATCATCTAGGTTCAGACATGTGTCGAGGAATTCTAGAGTTTGCGGAGGGTCGACCATTAGGCAAGACAGGGCTTTATTGGCTTAAGATACATTTGGCCAACTTATATGGTGGTGGTGTAGACAAATATTCTTTTGAGGGCCGTCTAACATTTGTTGAGGACAACATAGACAATATTATTGACTCAGCAGAGAGGCCGCTTGAAGGGAATAGATGGTGGTTAGAAGCTGAAGATCCCTTCCAGTGTCTATCAGTTTGTATGGATCTAACAGATGCGTTGAAGAGCTCTTCCCCAGAGAGTGCGATCTCTCATATGCCAGTTCATCAGGTGAATTTTCTGATATAATTCTGAGTAGTAAGTGCTTCTAATCTTTTTTGATATGATTTTATGGATTCATTTCTCTGTTTTTCTTAAACATATCTTCTTGTTTTTTTTGTTTGATTATAGAGTATCGGAAAGAGAGAGCATTCCTTATTTTATATTAGTACACTGCATACAGACATGTTGAAATAACATAGATTGCTTGGTTCATTTCTAGGATGGCTCATGCAATGGTTTGCAACACTATGCAGCCTTGGGAAGAGATAAGGTGAGGAATGACAAATTGATTTTTTTTCTCATCTTTGGTGTTTATATCTCTTGCTTGCATGGTTGGATAGAATGTTTTGTATGAATAAATGATTTCCTCTTACATGCCTAATTGCCAATTGGAGAGCTAGCCAAAAGTCTCAAAAGGATTTTGCAAGCTTGTTTATGGCAACATTTGGTTATGTTGGTTAAGTGGAGTAGCTTGCAAAAATTCATTCATATAATCCAACAAAAGGTAGACAGATTTGTTTGCAAAGATGGCCATCATTAATAATAATGCCCACGAGTTAATAAAGGTGGTCAATAGACTACAAAAAGTACTCTGATCAGAGTGTACATTGTGAGAATCCAATGTGTCTCCAACAAAGATTTATTTTCAATGATGTATAAAGATCAAGTAAAGCATTTTGCACAAGAAATACAATGTATCAAAAGAAAACTTGGATGGGTAAAAAATTAAATTAGTTGAAAACCTAGAGAAAACCTAGATAGGAGCTTTTGAACAATAATAAACGGTACAGATATGCCTTTGAACAATTACAACCAGTAAAGATACGCAGAGTACAATGTCAACCCACATCTCTTGTAACATCCAAGGCTGGGAAAATGTTGGTAAAGAGATTTGTGTTGAAAGCTGGTTGACACATGAGTTCTACATAGGTTGACTGTTTTCATTGGGTTTACTTGTTCACAAGGATTCCTGTGGCATGACTTGTTTAGTTCTTGAAAATAGAAAGTGATGAGTCTGGAGCTGGCATTTCGATAAGATCTAATGCTGTGAATTTTTTGCCAAGAACATGAAATCTCAGGTAAGAGTGGATCAAGACATTATTTGCCTTCATTTTGTATAAAACTCCTTAAGAAACCACACGAATCTCTAAATTATTTATTAATGATATTGTGATTTATCTGAGAACCATGTATTAAAGAGGCCACATGAAAATGAAATGCTGATCAGACTTGGGACTCTAGTTACAAAGTCTATAGGTGCAATGCTCCCTTGGAAGATGATGGTTTGTCTCTATACAAAGTTGATGGGAACAAACTTGAAGTTGTCCCAGAGGGATCCTAAAGCTAGAGAATAACTACAGCCTAATATTCTATCGGGTGTAGATGGGTCTGTCATGACAATGCATGTAGATGTGGATGCAGGAGAAGTTTTGGTGTTAGGGGTTCCTTTTTCTTGATCTATGTCACCTTCAAATTGTTATTTTAGTTCTTCTCAATAATGCATCTATTAACATTCCTCTTGGTGAGACGGTCTAAGATGATGGAAGAGGGTTTGAGATTAAAAATGAGTTACAAACTATGAAGCATGCAAATGCGCTGTCACCCTTGAAGGACTTGTCACTTGTGTTGTCTCGTGAAAGAGTCAAGGGACACCCTCGAGGATGTTGAGGATGCTACCAATGTCTTAGGTCGTCGCCTTGAAACATGGGGCATCTGGGAGATGCCCCTTGTTAGATAGGGGGCACTATGGGATGTTTCCTATTACACAGGAATGTCTGGACATTTGTAACAAATATAAAATAATATATTAATTATAATTTATTAATTACTAAGTGAAAGGGTGTAACCCTTCACTATGCATGCTCAAGCCTATAAAGACGAGCATCATTGTAAAATATTATCATCATCTATCCATTCATATTTTTATCTATATATATTTATCTTATTTGAAGATGGAACATCTTTCTCCATGACTCGGATACGGTCTTCTTTTATAATATCCGGATATGGATAAGAAGTTTTTACACTTCATGTGGTATCAGAGCCCCTTCTTGGGATTGATTCCATCCTTTGGCTGCCTTTTGGTTTTTAACCATTATATTAGGGTTTCCCCAAAAAACAGGACCTTGTCCTAAAAAGAAAAGAAAAAAGAAGAAGTAAAAAGAAACAAAAAAAGGAAGAAGTAAAAAGAAAAAAAGAAGTAAAAGTAAAAGTAAAAAGAAAAAAAAGAAGAAAAAGAAGTAAAAGTAAAAACAAAAAAAAGAAGAAAAAGAAGTAAAAGTAAAAAGAAAAAAAAGAAGAAAAAGAAGTAAAAGTAAAAGCAAAAAAAAGGAAGAAGTAAAAAGAAAAAAATAAAAAAAAAGTAAAAGTAAAGAAAAAGTAAAAAAGTAAAACCACACGTGGTTTCCCAAAAGAAGAAGTAAAAGTAAAGAAAAAAGAAGAAGTAAAAGTAAAACCACACTTGGTTTCTTAATAAGTGGGTTTGGGTTTTATTCTCCAACAACAAACAAAAAGAGAGATTTGAACCTGGGTGGGGAAGGTAACAATCATTCCTCCCAACCACCCAATCTACACCATTTTCCATTTTACAAATATTAAGGGGAAAATAATATTAGAAGAGCAAAAATCAAAGTCAAAGAAGATATCGAAGAAGGCATTGAAGCCAATTATCTATTTATTGAATAAATTATGGATTCCATATGTAAGTCCAAATTTTGGACTAAGTGTCCTTATTGCGAAATGAAATTCCAATATCCGACACTTTTTAAGAATGGAAATTGCTCATGTCCGATATGTAGCAAATATTTTACTATGGAAGAATATCAAGGTCAATAACAATTGCAATCACAAATACAGAAATTGGAAGGCGAATTAGGATACTACAAAGAAAACAATAAAAATCTACAATTTGAGATAAGTAAGCAGAGCATTCTTGATTAGTTGATAGAACAAGGGAATCGCCGCTTAAAAGATCAAAATCAAAAGTTGAAAAAAACTAATCAAGATATCGAGAAAATGTTATCATCTAAGAGTGAAGAAATATCTCGATTAAAAAATCACAATCAAGATCTTGAGGACAAAAACAAAAAGTTTGAAGATAACAAAGAATCACTGTATAGAAGTGATAACGATTTAGAAGAAGACATAAATCGTTTAAACCAGCTCGTCGTGGACAAAGATGATGAGTTGACACAAGTCCAGAGAAAGCTATAAAGTCAAGAATCAGAGATAAGTCAACAACAACAAAAGAAGAAGGAACTCTAGCAGACGTACGACGCTACTAAAAAGGCGCACAAGCTGGAAATTAAGAAAATCAATGACATATTAGCAAGCAATACCGAAGAACTATTTCGACTAAGAATTCACAACAAAACATTACTTACGAAAATCAAAAAGTTGAAACATAGTCAGAAGATGGAACACTCCAATAGAGACCTAGAATGAAAAATGCTAGAACAAGAAGAAAACCATCATCTGAAAAATCGTAATCAAGAACTAGAGAAACAAATTGAGAAGTTTAAAGAGGACAAAAATTCGCAATACGGAAGTTTCGAGAAGATTCAGAGTAATAAGAATATATTAGAGAGAAAATTAGAGCAAATCCAGAAGGAAGCATCCAGACTCTCTGAAAAACAAACTCAATTTCAAGAAAACGAAGCCCATTTAGTAAAAGAACAGACAGCAAGGTCTCCTTATCGTCACCCAAATTATAAAAAGCATTTTGACCAACGACAGGGACAAAATGAACATACATAGAGGAATTACGATATCAGACAAGCAAGAACCTCAAATCAACATACCAAGCAACAAACAAAAAGGCCCATCCCACAAAGCAATTAAATAGCTCCGATAAAAATAGATCATGGATGGACCACATCAGAGACGATGCGACAATTCTTCTTTGGAATTCGTAACTCGTATCGCCTCATTTCATCAAGTGTCGCAAATACTAAAAGAAAGGATCTAGAGATGACAGTTCAAGCAAAAAATCAGACATAACCCTTGTCTTCAATAAGCTTCGAGGACAAAGCTTCCCTTAAGGGGAAGACAATGTAACAAATATAAAATAATATATTAATTACTAAGTGAAAGGGCGTAACCCTTTACTATGCATGTTCAAGCCTATAAAGACGAGCATCATTGTAAAATATTATCATCATCTATTCATTCATATTTTTATCTATATATATTTATCTTATTCGAAGATGGAACATCTTCCTCAATGACCCGGATACGGTCTTCTTTTATAATATCTGGATATGGATAAGAAGTTTTTACACTTCAACATTCCTTGCCCAGGGGCTATTATATGGTGCCGGTCACTGCCAACATTGGCACTGATATGGTGCCATTTCAAGGCAACAACATAAAAACTAAATAATTGACCATTTGGAATCCTAACCTACGCCCAGAAGTGTAGATTACTGCAATAGCTTTAGAGTGTCCATTTTTTATATAAGCTTTGGAGATTGCTATTTGTATAACGGGTTAGAGATTCAAAGGGTAGCAATAAATTTTTGTTGGTAGCCATAAGATTGAACAAAATTGGGTTTTCAATTTCAATCTTAGATCATAAGTGATTCATACACATCCAGGTTACACTGTATAGTTTTTGGCATTTTGAAATTCTTTCATTTTTGGCAGCAAGCATTTTTCTGTTCTTTGCATTCTTCTCTACAATCACACCTTTTGGGGAATGACTTTGAGAAGGAGGGAGATGACCAAATTGGTCATTCTGAAATGAGATCACCATAAGTATGGGAAATTCCAAACATAAAGCCTTTCAATCCTAGAAAACCTTTACCACAGTTTATGAGAAAAGTCACAAAAAGCAAGAAAAATAGTGGTGGTTACCAGGAATTAAAGTGCAATATTAGTGGCAATCCTTTTAAGGGTATCTGCACTACTGTATATCATCATACTTTTGGTATACTTGATTGAGAATGAGGGCATGCCCATGCACCTTTGAAGAAATAATTGAAATGACCAAGCTTCACTTGGCTGCTACAAGCTTAGCTGCAAACCCAAACTTGGAGAATTAGAATATGAACTTTAAGAAACCTAGAGTTGTACATTCCCTCCAAATGATTGAAGACAATGTTAATTTTACCACCTTGTTTGACTGTTGAGAATGTAGGCCAGTGTTCTACTTGAGACTTGAGAGAGAGGTTCTTCTGTACATTAACATTTGAGAGAAATTTAAAATGTGCAACTTAGGGAGGGGATCTAGATGATTTAATTGCTGAATTTATGATGGCCAATGGGATGGCAGAAATGTTAGGCAGGTGCATAGGAAGGAAATTGTATGAACTAGGAATAATTTGGTTTAGATAGAGGGGAGTGCACATCGTAATAGAATTTGGTTACAGAGCAAAAGCAGTAATACAGAGGATAAATACTGTATACATCAGCAATAAATGTAAGATCATATTACAGGACAACTGGATGAGGATGAAATGATGGATTTAATGATTTGGCAAAAATGTTAATGGTCAGTGATGGAGCAAAACACAGATTCACAGTATTGGATGCCCCAAAGTTAGATAGAAAATTAAAGATAACATTATTGAAAAACAATACACATGCAGATTTACAAAGATGCAGAAAAGAGAGAGAAAGATACTGGCTTGATGTTATCATTCAAAAGGAGTGCGTCATTACATAAGCATAGCCTCAATTAGAGAGTCATAGGTTACATGGAAATTATATTACTTTGACACCTAATTATTAACATGTGACTTAATTAACACCTAATCAAGATAACTTAACTTTATGGCATGCCATTATAAAATTCCTAAACCCCTAATTTAAGCTATATTAAAAAATATGCCTGTTTTAAACTATCTACTCATCACCTTCCATGAATGGCCAGACTATAAATCACATCAATCCTATCTTTAAATTTCACAAACTTATCTGGACCAAGAGGGTTGATATGAATCAATGTTTTAAAAAACAGTCAACTCAAACTTGGACTTGGTTGAGATGACCCCTAGCTGTTTAAACTCAACCAATTGTATAGTACGGGGACCAGTTTGGTATTGAACCAGCCGAGTTGTACATCAATTCGGCCAGTTCGGTACCAAACCAGTCAAACAAGGTCGCGTTGGTCCATATAGGTCCATGGTGCACATACTGGGGAAAATATTTTTGTTTTTAAAGATCTAGATCCTAATTTCATGCCTCAACCCAAAAACCTGGTTATAAAGAGACCCCCACCCAACCTTTACAGCTTGTAGCATGTTATTTTTGGACTGTGGAGGCCATTTAAAGCCTCGTTAATTCTATATTTTGTTTCAGATATGTATTCGCTCAGGGCCATTTTGATATATTCGCCCTTACATGGTATATACTATATACATGAGCAGATTTCACATATTTTGTCTGTAATGGTTTGAAATTGATCTGAAATGGATCAATATGTAGTTTTTCATCTATTTTTGGTGCTTTCTGGGTGGAAAGATTAGATGAATTGGCTTGCAGCGTCCATTTTAGGGACAGGTCTCACTTTGCATATATGGGGTCCAAAGCCTTCCATTGCATGTTTGAGGGCTTAAATGATTATTTTTGGAGTCAAAAGTTCATCGCTTGTACCATGCTCCTTGATGTTATTCTACACTCCGAGACCTTTCCAACGGTCCAAGAATTACCTCAATCGGAGTCCGTATGAGGAAGTTGTACCTCCCACAAGTTGACCTATCCATTTGACCACCATGGAATCGAGTGGATTCCACATCAGCTCCCATTTCTCACACATGTAGAGCTAGTCACGTGTGGACTTTCAAGAATGTTCTAGAAGGTCCAAACCCTAATCCTAATTGGGAATTGCATGCAAAAACTCTAAAATCAACCCTAGAGGACTATCAGACTATGTTAAATATTGTGCCATTAGGAAAAGAAGGGGTTGCATTCTTATGATATTTTATTGTTCCATAGTTGAGCAACAACACGAGAGTGGATATCAGAGCAGAACAAAGGAATTAGGAGATCCTGTCGTAGCCATTCTGGTCGCAGAGTGATAGGTAATTCCATAGAGAGTACTTTTTCCTTTGTATTTGCATTCTATACAAAAGAGCAAGGCATAGTCCTTATTTTTGGCTGGGTTTTTCCCCATAGTGGGGTTTCCCAGGGTAAATCTTGTGTTGATTGTGTATTTCTTTACTCTAGTTAATTTTCTTTCAATTAGAGTTTATTTAGCATTCAATGGAAATAAGCTAATAAAAAGAACTAAGTTGTAAGATCTGTTGTGACAAACTGTTCCAATGGAATATCCACGGCAGTTTACGGATCAGAAATCATGGTTTAGAAACCTTAAACTATTTTTATCATTAGAATTTTAATATTTTATGTATTGTTTGGTAAACTGAGTCATAAAATTGAAACTAGTGTGAGTCAGAGCAGAGTCCGAGTTGACCTTTGGCCGATTCCAAGTCCAAGTCTGAGTTTCAAAACATTGATATGAAAATTTTCATTATGCTCCTAAGTTGAACAATAATGTACCTTTTGTCCTTCATTCTCCACTAGCTGCGAAATGTAGTGACAATGCCCTTCCACATGCTTTGTTTGGTCATGGAAAACAAGATTCTTCACCATCTTCACAACACTCTGATTCTTGTATTGAAGTGTAGTGGGACCAACCTGTTCAATTTGCAAATCAAACAAGTATTCTCCTGAATGAAATTTCCTAAGAAGCTGCAATTGTTGTTCAGTAATACTCTACTTTAGTGGAGGAAAGTGCTACTGCTTGCTGTTTCTTACTCAACCAAGATGCTGCATTTATACCATGATGGAAAATACACCCTGTTGTGTACTTCTTGTCAATAACCGAACCTGTCCAGTATATGTGATTTGTAGTGGGAAATCCTCCCCTCTACCCTACATGATGCCATACTCCAAGGTCCCTTCACACTCTACAAAAACCTGTTAGCTGCTATTCAATGATCAACCTTTGGGGCTGTCATAAATCTGGAAATGTAGCAGACTGCGAAGCTCAAATCTGGCATGGTGGCTGTGAGATAAATCAAGTTGCTCACCAACAACCTATACACTGACTCATTGGCCGGTCTTGAGTCAGATATCGTTGATAACTTCAGCCCAACCTCCATAGATGTAGATTTCATCTTACAATCTGCGATCCTAAAAATCTCGTGAAAACTTTTAAAACACTTGTTTTGTGAAACAAACACACAAATAGTAGTTTGCAAAAAAGTCTAAAACGAAAAATTAACATAGGTGGCTTAAACTAGTCATGTCAAAATCTGAACGCAAATCAGATTTTGTCTTCTAAATTGAACTGACTTAACTCCTTGTGATTATGATGTTATCTAGGTAACCCACTAAAATCACCAACTCATTTCCTATGTTTTTGACATAAAATTCTGGAGAGGGGCTCTTATGAATCCAGATTTTGATGCTCATGAATATTTATATAGCATGTACTTGGAGCTTGTGTCAATAAGTAAAGAGATTTTACCAACTTACACATAGAATGGTCTTGCTTTGCTACCTAGAATCCGTTTGACCGATGCATATACACTTCCTCCATTAAATCACTGTTGAGAAAAGCACTCTTTACAATGTTACACGGGGAGGCGCACCTCGAGAGGGAGCACATCCTCCTTGTTCCCCACATTTTCTGGATTGGGAAACTCAGTGGATGGCATTTTGCCATGTCCCCCTTTTGGTGAAACACAAGGTGGCTATTTCTCTTTTGTGGGGACACTTGGGTGTCTTCCCTCTAAAAAGGGGGACTCCTAGTTGTGGGCTCTCCAAAAAGTCTTAGATTTTTTAATATCTTGGAAAATGTCTAGTAGAGCGCCATTAATTGTAGCAGTGAGCAAGGAAGATTTGGGCACATGCAAAGAAGGTACTGCAATAGAAATTCCATACAATCGTCTATACAACAACATTGATTAATTATTATAGCAGCAACACCGCCTCCTTTAGTAGTTATGTACAACAATGATGAGGGCATAGGGGGATTTATGGAGGAGACAGAGATAGAGAGCACATGCATGCACCATCCTCAATTTAGTTCTAGTTTAGGTACATTTTATATTTAGTAGTTTAGTTCCATTATTGAGTTTTCTGAGTTAGTAGTTGCATACACAGTTAGTTAGGGCGTTTTTCATGTGGAAAGTTTACATGAATAGATGGGGCATAGATTCCTAGAAGAGAGAGATGCATGCATGCGTAATTGTACTCTACTCTAGTGGGTGCACCTTCCGAGGAATAGTTCTTTCATGCAGGTTAAGGATGCAAATCCCAAGACCATGAATAGATGTAGGGTTTAGGCTTATTTCAGGTAAGGCGTTGTTGTGCATGTGTCCACATTCACTGTACCTATTAGTCTATAAAGGAGAAGATGAGGGTATATGTTTTATTCATTCAGTTTTCTAGAGTAGGAAGTAGTGGATGATGGATAGAGTTTGAAGCTTTTCATGTATTTATTGTTTTCAAGAGTAATAAATAGTGATATGATAGTGATTTGAGATTTTTGTTTTCTTGAGTAGGTATGTTACAAATTAGACTAGGAATGTTACCATGTGCTAAAGAATTTCAAAATGGTATTAGAGCGGTGTATTTGAAGCTTTTTAGAATTTCGTGTTTGGAGAGATTAACCTTGAAGGAAAGAGAGTTGTTGGAGGGTTTCAGTGGGTGGTGTGTCCAAGCTTTAGTGATTGAAGCAAAGGTGTGCCAGTGATCGACACATGGACTTGGAAAGGGTTGTGGGTTGTGAATTTCTAGTTGATCTAGTGGGTAGAGATTGAAGCTTGTTTAATAGAGTGGCAATAATGGCGATTCCCAGTGCACGAGAGTCATCTATGGGAGGTCCCCTCTAACTTGGTGCCATGGATGTGTAGATTGCAAAACCTTCTAAAAGCAATGAACCTTTGGTACCTTGTGGAGGAGGAGGTCAAACCTCCTGTAGATACCAAAGATATGGCATAGTACAACAAGAATGTAATGAACATGAAGTGAGTCTTGTTGTATTTGGTGAAGGATCATCTTATCCCTTATATTATCAGCAAGAGTATTGCCAAGGATATGTATGATGTATGGTGCCTTAGGAACCTTGTATCAAAGTGTGAACATATCTAGGATGATGCTCTTGGAAAAAGCTCACCACAACCTGCATGTGCAAGATAGGTATAATAGCTAGCTATTTGATGAAACTATTTGAGCTGAGAGATCATGTTGGCCCAATTGTTGACAAATTCAAAGATGGTGAGCTAGTCTAGATAATTTTGAATGGATTTAGTTTATATTAGCACAACTTTGTCTAGACTCTAGGTTTTCTGTGGTCGGGAGAAGTTATGTGAATTCAAGGAAAAGTAAAACCCTAGTTCAATGGGGTGTGAAACTTGTTGATCCATCAAGTGGAGATTGAAGTGTGTTCAATGGAGTTGTGATAATGGTGATTCCGAGTATGCAAGAGAGTCACCTATTGGAGGGAGCCTTTAACTTGGTGCCATGGAAGTGCGGACTATAAAACCTCTTGGAAGAAACAAACCTTTGGTAACTTGTGGAGAAGAAGGTCAAACCTCTTGTTGATCCATGCAAGGATGGCACCTCCTTCAGTCTTCAGATAGAATAATGTATGGTCCAGAGATATGAGATGGCTCCAAGAAGTATGTGTTAGGCTTATAATGGAGCTCTAATCAATATGGAAGCTGCATGCAGGCCATGCACTAGGTCTAGGGCATAAAACGTGTTGATCCCTCAATGAAAGTCGCCCATGGAAGGAAAGGCGCCCTCTTGATATGTAATTCATTGATGACTCTCTCTAGAAGGTGATTTAGAAGCCTGTATTAAGTAATAGGGCTAATAATGGCTCTTCAAGAAGAATGGAAGAGACATGCAGACCAAATAACAGTTGTTGGTCAATATATGAAGATCTTTGACTTGTCCAATTCGCCCATGCTGGAAAGGGTGAACTCTCCTTGATCCAATATGTATAATTTAACCCTTAGAATGGATGAGACTAGATCCAACAGCAGTGGAATCGATCATCAACAAGATACCTGTGAATACTGAGAAGGATGAGGCTTAGAATGCTCAGATAATTGCGCCCTCGTATGTTCCAATGGATGAACCCCCTCTATCTTATTAATTGCTTGGTGATATACACGAATCCTGCTGAAGAATGCTAAATCTGTTGTTATGATGAATAGCAATGCTGGACCTGTATGATCCAACCTTGGAAGTTGCAGATAGATTTCACTGCCGAAATACACTGGATGGGTAAGGGATGTGCCCTCAACCCTAACACTGCTCACAGAGCTCTCAACTCGAATCTCACTGATCAATAATAAACTTAGTAGACCTAGCAACTCGCTTTTTCTTTCTTTTATTACTTTGACATTGCATGCCCTAAGTCACTTTTCTCTTCTATTTTTTAGTTGAGTTTGCATGCATTGCTTCCTGTATGCATGCAGCTTAATTAATGTGCTTCTGTGCATGCATCATGAAATATGGCCTACATGTAATGCTTGTAAGTTACTCCTAGTTCTTGTGGCCCTCTTTTATCTATTGATGACCTAATAACATTGATTAAGATCTTCTTTTGTTTTGAATGGTATCAGTCCTCAGTCAATTCCTTGATTGTCAAAACCTGCTTGAACCTATGGGAATTAGATAGGTTAGCGGGATGGTCCCTGGTGCTTAAGCAAAAGAGGATATTACAGTCCTCCCCACTCGAAATTGCTTGTCCTCAAGCAATTGTATGACTGGGTGCTACAGTACCTGTTCCCCTTCCCATGTGGCCTCTTCTATTGGTAATTCTTTCCATTGAACCAGGTATTCTCGTATGATCTTGTTCCTTAATTTTCTTTCTCAAACTTGCAGGATTCGTTCTGGAACCAAAATCAGTTCCCCTCGTCATCATTGGGGGGGGTAGCTCCGATGAAGTAACAATCTGTTGGCCTACTGCTTTCTTGAGGTTAGACACATGGAACACATTATGAATTTTACTTTATTTTGGTAACTCAAGCTCATATGTTACCTCTCCAACTTTCCAGACTTTCTTATAAGAACCATAAAAGTGAGGCTTTAATTTCTCTGCTCCTTTCTTCTTAAGGGATGGTTGTATGTAAGACTGTAGCTGTAAATATACCAAATCCCCTACCTCGAAACTGTGCTCAATCTTGTGTTTGTCTGCATATATCTTTTGCTGATTCTAAGTGGTCTGTAGGTTTTCTTTGAGTATCTTGAGAATATCTTGACTTTCCTGAACCCACTCCTTGGCTTTAGGAGCCCTACTGTCACCAAATATTAAGTCTGTAAAAGATAAGGCATCATAACCATACAATGCTTTAAAAGGAGTCATACCGATGGACATATGGTATGTAGTATTGCATTCTCCTAGGTGTAGCCATTTAATCTATGTCATCTGTTGCCCTGCTACATAGTTCCTCAAGTGTCCCTCAATCCACTTGTTGACTATCTTTGTCTGTTCATCACTCTGAGGATGATAACTTGTGCTCATAGCCAGCTTTGTTCCAATCAACCTGAAAAGCTCCTGCCAGAATGCTCCTGTGAACTTACTGTCCATGTCGCTGACAATAGTCTTAGGCACCTCGTGCAACCTGAATACCTCCCTGAAGAACAACTCTGCTACTTGTGCTGCTGAATAGTTGGAAGGAATGGCAAAGAAATGAGCGAATTTAGTTAGCCTGTCAACAACCACGTACAAACAGTCTCTACCCTATACCTTGGGAAACCCTGTAATAAAGTCCATTGAAATACTTTCCCATTTTTTCTCGGGAATGGGTAATGGCTGAAGTAGTCGGATGAGTATGCTCTATCTGATTCTGCTGGCACACACTACATTCCCTCACATGCTGCATTACATCGTTTTTGAGGCCCTTCCATGAGAACCTCTCTCTGATCTGTCTGTGAGTCTTAAGGAACCCCTAGTGTCCTGCCAATGATGAATTATGAGAAGCTTGTAGGATCTTTTTCTTAAGTGCGGACTTGGGAACCAAGTAGATTCTGTTCTTATAATAGATAATGTCGTCTATCACCCTGTACTTGTTATCTTGTATCTATCCGTCCAGTATTTTGCAAGTAAACTTATTTTTGGAGTATTCGACCAAAAGATGAGATCTCCAATCTGAGAAAATGCTCATAAGCGATAAAGTTGTCGGTCGTCTAGAAAAGGCATCTGCTACCACATTGTTTTTCCTTTTATATATTCAATCTCAAAATCATAAACTTGGATCTTACTCACCCATTTTTGTTGTGCCATTCAACTCTCTCTGTTCCAAGAAGTACTTTAAGCTGTTATGATCTGTCTTAATTTTAAATCTATCACCCACAAGTATTGTTTGAATTTAGTTAGGGCATAAAGAATTGCTAACATTTCCTTGTCATAGATTGAGTAATGGTGCTCATAGTCCTTTAACTTTATGCTCTCGAATGCAATAGGGTGATTATTTTGCATCAATACTGCTCCAATACCCTCTCCCGAAGCATCACATTCTTAATACGAATGGCTGTATAAAATTTGGTAGGGCTAGTATTGGGCATGAACTCATTACCTTCTTCATTTTCTCAAATGTCTGTTGTGCTTCCTTTGACCAATTGAATGCCCCATTCTTTGTAAGATCTGTAAGGGGAGCTGTCATCTATGAGAAACCCACTGACATATCTCTTGTAATAAGTGCAAAGGCCCAAGAATCCTTTCAATTCTGTCACATTTTTTGGTGTAGGCCACTCTAGTATGGCTTTAATATTTTCTAGGTGTACCTGTACCCCATTTGCTCCTATCACGTGCCCCAAGTATAACATCTCATGCATACCAAACTCACATTTGGACATCTTTGCATACAGTGACTATTCTCTTAGAATTCCCAGTACTTCATCGAGGTGCTTTAAATGATCTTCCCAAGTTTAACTGTAAATTAATATATCATCAAAGAATACCAGAAGAAGCTTACGTAACTAAAACCTTGAAGGTGTGATTCATGCATGACTGAAAAGTAGCTGGTGCATTAGTGAGCCCAAATGGCATCACTAAAAACTCATAGTGCCCGTAGTGGTAACGGAAGGCTATCTTTGGAACATCCTGTTCCCTAACCCAAATCTGATGGTATCTTGACCGGAGGTCAATTTTAGAGAAGTATTTTGCCCCCTGAAATTCATCCATCAATTCATCTATTCTTGGAATTGGATACCCGTTCTTAATGGTTTTCTTGTTAAGGGCCCTGTAATCAATGCACATGCGTAAAGTCCCATCCTTCTTTTTTACTAATACCATTAAGGATGCAAATGGACTAGAGTTGGGTCTTATGTAGCCCAACTTGAGCAACTCTTTGATTGTATTTTCAATTTCATCTTTATACCTCTTGGGGTGTCGATAAGGGGTAGTAATGACTACTTGGGTCCCCCCCTCTAACTCAATAATATGCTCAAATCTGCGATCGGGAGGCCTACTTGATGGAAGATCTCTGAATACCTTCTTGTGCTTCTGTAGTAGCACCTGCATATCAGCTAGATGCTGTGTGGCGCTATCTGGTGGCTTCCTAAATGTGACCAAGCACTCGACTTCCCACTCTATGTCTCCCTGTCTGAGCATAGCCTCCATCCTGTGTGATGATACTGCTTTAGGAGGGTAGGTATGCATACCTCTCAGAACAACCTTCTGTCCATCTGGTCCCTAAAATTCCATCTCCATGGTTTGGTAGTTCGTATAATATTTACCAATTGAATAAAGCCATTCAACTCCCAACACCACATTTGTATCCGACACATCAACCACGTAAAAAGAATCTGTCATAATATAGTTTCCTAGAGTTACATTCCATTTTGGAATCCTATGAGTGCACTCCATACTATGGTTGTCTGCTATTGCCACTGTAAATCCATCAAATTTCTCGGTCTGGATATCTGTCCTCTTTACCCATGCAACATCAATAAAGTTGTGGGATGCCCCACCATCAATCAAAACTCTAACCCTGTTACCCTGTATGACACCTCTTATTCAGAAAGTGTGGAACCTAGGAACTCCCGACACCTCCCTTTATATCCTATGAAAACTGCTCCTCCTTTGCTGTGTGAAGTGCCTTTCCCTGTACCTGATCCTGATCGTCCTCATCCTCTCCACTGTCGGAGTATACCTCTATGTAATGAGCTTTTCCCTTCCCGGAACACTTGCGACCTGGTGCCCATGGTTCCTGACAACTAAAGCATAGTTTCTTCCTTCTAAGGTCCTGGCGGGTATCATTATCCATCCAATCTCTTTTTGGTGAATCTTTTTGGAATGGTCTCCTCTCCTTATCTTTTATAGGAAAATTTGTCTTAGGAGGAAACTTATTTTTTTGGAATGGAATCCTGTAAATCTCTGTTACGACTAATGGCATCATGCAAGGTGGTGGGTCTATAAGCCTTAACCCATCCACACAAGGGTTCAGTGAGAGCCTCAGTAAACAACATAATTAATCTGCTCTCTGAAATATTTGTCACCATAACTGCTACACTTTGAAATTCAAATATGAAATATTCGACACTACCTGTTTGCTTGAGCCGGGCTATCTCTTTGAAGTGTACCTTGAGGTCTCTCTTGTCAAAGCACTCGACGAGCCTTGGTGTAAACTCAATGTAAGATATGATAGTGTTGTGACCCAGTGTCACTAGCCCTTGGTACCACCACTCATGGGCTTCCCCGTCCAAATGCAAGGTGGCCAACTTGATCGCATCTGCCTCCATCATGGGGTTAAGTTGGAAATAAGTGTCCAACTTTTGTACCCAATTCCACGCTGGGCCACTCCGAGTCCCATCAAAAGTAGGAATACTCAGTTTCCCTACTGTGCGTTGTAATTCATAATTCTGGTTGAAGGCCCTATTGTATCCTCTCGGCCTGTTCTTACTCTTTAAACGACAGAAGTCTGTAAAGGACATGGCCAACTGAAAATCATCTCCAAGTGTTCTGTACTCCCATAGATACGCCCCCAATTGCTCATCCAACGCTACTTGTACTATCGGCACTGCTGTGTGGCTATACAAGAATTGTGGCATGGTAGGTCTGGAGGACCCATTGTAGATATGAGGGTGACTCTGCATATTAGTATGTAAATGGATTCCATTGGTACTTGTAGATACTCGGTCACTATTGGGAACTTGGGGATGTTTGGTGTGTACCTTGTTTTATTTGCCAACTTGTTGATGGCTGTCAACATTTCCTTTTGTCCCGTAGTTAAATCTTTCAAAGCAGTAATGAGGCTGTTGAAAGCTATTTTATCCTCATCTGCCATGGTCTCTTTATCCTTTCCCTTCCCAAATTGAGTCTCTATGTCTTCCAGTTCTATATCCTTTAACTCTACCTCTTCCTCAATGCTGCCCTTGTTCCTGAACCTCTGCCTTCTATAGTTAATATTGTGCAAGTCTTTTGAATCCATTTAATGGTTTATAACTGCATGCTCCCACAACTGGCGACGAACATGCTCTGAGACCATTGTAATATCCGAACTGATATTTGCTATCTTTTTATAGAGTTTCTGATGTACTTGTTGCTTGCTTGAAGTCTTGTTACCCAATACTTAAAGGAAATATGAATGCATGTGCCATACTATGATTGCATGATAATGCATGCAAAGTGCATGGGGTCGCATAAACCCTAAATAACCCAAGTAATCAAATATGCAATAAGATAAAGCTAGAAATGATGCATGGACGTACCAATGACTTCTGCTTGAGTTGTAGATCAATACGAGATAGACATGCAAGTCATGCACTGAGAATAGACCAAGATATGAGATGTCCTCTGCAAGATAATTCGCCCATGCAAGGATGGCGCCTCCTTCAGTCTTCAAATAGAATAATGTATGCTCCAGATATGTGAGATGGCTCCAAAAAGTATGTGTTAGGCTTATAATTGCCCTTTGATCAATATGGAAGCTGCATGCAGGCCATGCACTAGGTCTAGAGCATAAAACGTGTTGATCCCTCAATGAAAGGCGCCCATGCAAGGAAAGGTGCCCTCTTTATATGTAATTCATTGATAACTCTCTCTAGAAGGTGATGTAGAAGCTTGTATTCAGTAATAGAGCTAATAATGGCTCTTCACGAAGAATGGAAGAGACATGCAGACCAAATAGTAGCTGTTGGTCAATATATGAAGATCTTTGACTTGTCCAATTCGCCCATGTAGGAAAAGGCGAAATCTCGTTGATCCAATATGTATAATTTAACCTTTAGAATGGATGAGACTAGATCCAATAATAGTAGAATGGATCATCAACAAGATACTTGTCAATATTGAGAAGGATGCAGCTTGTAATGCTCAAATAATTGTGCCCTCAGTGCTCCAATGGATGCACCATCTCTATCTTGTTAATTGCTTGGTGATATACTCGAATCCTGTTGAAGAATGCTGAATCTTGTTGTTCTGATGAATAACAATGCTGGACCTGTATGATCCAACCCTGGAAGTGACTAGGGCAGATAGATTTCACTGCTGAAATACATTGGATGGCTAAGGGATGCGCTCTCAACCCTAACTCTGCTCACAAAGCTCTCAACTCGAATCTCACTGATCAATAATAAACTTAGCAGACCTAATAACTCGCTTTTTCCTTCTTTTATTACTTTGACATTGCATGCCCTAACTTTTGCATGTCCTAAGTCGCTTTTCTCTTCTATTTTTCAGATGAGTTTGCATGCATTGCTTCCTGTATGCATGTAGCTTAATTAATGTGCTTTTGTGCATGCATCATGAAATATGGCCCGCATGTAATGCTTGTAATTTGCTCCTAGTTCCTGTGGCCCTCTTTTATCTACTGATGACCTAATAACACTGATTAAGATCTTCTTTTGTTCTGAATGGTATCAGTCCTTAGTCAATTCCCTGATTGTCAGTACCCGCTCGAACCTATGGGAATTAGATAGGCTAGTGGGATGGTCCCTGGTGCTTAAGCAGAAGAGGACATTACCGTGTAGTTGGTGACCAAGTAAAAAAATATGAGCTAGTTTGGATAAGTTTGAATGGCTTCAATCCATCTTGGTAGAACTTTTTCTAGGTTGGTTGTGGTTGGGAGAAGTTACCTGACTTGGAGAAGTTGTGGGATGCCTTCATAAGGGAAGGGATCAGACTAGAGCAAGTCTCAATCAATTACAAGGATGGGGATGATGTACTAAACCTAGCCCCCATCGTAAAGATGAGGAGAGGAGGCAAGAAGGAGGACCTAGGAGTGTTTTGAAGGTGTTACCCTCATATCGCATGAGGACTGCATGAGTGGTTCTTATCACACAGTTCAGAGATTTGCAAGTTGGTTACTTCATGAGGATGGTGCTTACATTGGATTGAAGGAGATCTGTTTCTCTTGGGTGACATTGTCATGGCTAGTGATAATTGTGATTGATGGATTAGATGCTTAATATATTGCTCATTGTGTATAAAATATATTGCTGCTTGTACATTTGTGATGGTGTTATGGTGCATAGACATGTATGATTGTTGCTTGGTGGATGGGTTAGGATACACTCTCCGTAGCGCATGATGTATATTTTATGGATCACACTTTGATTGGATTGATGTCAAAAGGAGGAGCACCTAGCACATTGCCCCCCTTTCATATGTCTCTAGCATTGTAATTGGTGTTTTGGATTCATTTTTGAAGGCCTCCTAGTGTTAGTGCCCAAGGAATATCGTACCAAGATGAGGTTGTTACAGAAGGATTCTCTCAGCAAGAAGTAGTTCACCTTGATGAGACTCTTACTCCAGTTGTGAAAGGATTCTCCTACAAAGAGGGACTTGCCCTGGATGGGTTGATGCATGCACCATCAGTTTTGGATTTCAATATCAATGGGATTGTCCTCATGTTGAGTTGTTTTTAGTGTAGTAGAGATTTCAATTCTTTATTTGATAGATCTAAAACACTTTTCTTGGTCATGTATACAGATGAGTTCATTATTGCAGGAAATTCTGAATGGTCCATGATGTTGTGTGAGAAGATTTTGACCAATTAAGATGGCATGAAGGACAAAGGATGTTGGCAGGTTGTCCATGCAGTGTTCTTTGTACAAAAGGTTTTTACCTTGAAGATTCTTGTAATATCCTCTTATGCTTAAGCATCAGGAACCATCCTGCTAACCTATCTAATTCCCATAGGTTCAAGCTGGTACTGAGTCACTGACAATCAAGGAATTGACTGAGGACTGATACCATTCAGAACAAAAAGATCTTAATCAGTGTTATTAGTTCATCGGCAGATAAAGGAAGGCCAAAGGAACAAGGAGCAACTTACATGCATTACATGCGGGCCATATTTCATCATGCATGCATCTGAAGCACATTAATTAAGCTGCATGCATAAAAGAATCAATGAATGCAATCTCACTTTCGAAGTAGAAGAGAAAAGCAAATCAGGGCATGCAATCTCAACATGATAAAAGAAGGAAAAAGTGAGTTGCTCAGCTTGCTAATTTGATTATTGATTTGTGAATTCGATTGGAGAGCTCTGAGAGCACAATTAGGGTTGCAGGTGCATCCCTTAGCCATCAAGTGTATTTCGACAGTGAAATCTATTTGCCCTAGTCACTTTCAGGGTTGGATCATACAGGTTCAACATTGCTATTCATCATTACATCCTTATTCATCATTCTGCAGCAGGATTCAAGTCTACTATCAAGAAATTAATAAGAGAGAGGGGTGCATCCATTGTAGCTCTGAGGGCGCAATTATTTGAGCATTACCAGCCTCATCCTTCTCATTATTCATAGGAATCTTGCTGGTGATCTATTCTATTGTTATTGGATCCAATATCATTCATTCATAAGCCTTAGTTATACACATTGGATCAAGGAGAGCTCACCCTTTCTGCATGGGCGAATTGGACAATTAATAGATCTTCATATCTTGACCTACACCAACTATTTGGTCTGCATGTTTCTTCCATTCTTCTTGGAGAGCCATTATTAGCCTTGTTACTGAATACAGGCTTCTACATCATCTTCTTCTGGAGAGAGTTATCAGTGAATTACATATCAAGAGGGCGCCTTTCCTTGCATGGGCGACTTTCATTGAGGGATCAACACGTTTTATGCCCTAGACCTAGTGCATGGCCTGCATGTAGCTTCCATATGGATCAGAAGGCCACTATAAGCCTGATACCTACTTGTTGGAGCCATATCATATCTCTGGAGCAATTATTATTCACCATGAAGACCGAAGGAGGCGCATTCTCTATATGGGCGAATTAGCTTGAAGAATATATCTCATATCTTGGCCTATTTTCAGTGCATGACTTTCATATCTATCTCATATTGATCTACAACTCGAGCACAAATCATTGGTTCGTACATGCATCATTTATAGTTTAATCTTATTGCATATCTAATTACTTGGGTTATTTAGATCGTATGTGGCCCCATGCACTTGCATGCATTATCATGCAATCATAGTACGTCACATGCATTCATATTTTCTTTAAGTATTGGGTAACAAGACCTCAAGCAAACAACAACTACATCATAAACTCTACAAAAAGATAGAAAAATATCAGTTGGGATATTATAGTGGTATCAAAGCATGTTCCTCGCCAGCTGTGGGAGCATGCAGTTATAAACCATTAAATGCATCCAGAATACTTGCACAATATTACTTATAGAAGGAAGAGGTTCAGGAACAGGGGAAGAAGTGAAGAAGAGGAGGAGTTAGAGGATAGTGATACGTACAGGACAGAAATAGAGACTCAGTTTAGAAGGGACAAAGGTAAAGGGACCATGGCAGACGATGATAAAATAGCCTTCACCAGCCTCGTTTTCGCTTTGAAAGAATTAACTACAGGACATTAGGAAATGTTGACTACCATCAACAAACTAGCAGATAAATCAGAGTCCACTCCAAACATTCCCTAGATTCCCAACGGTGACCGAGTATCCACGAGTAGCAGTGGAAACCATTTACATACTAATATGTAGAGTCACCCTCATATCTACAACAGGTTCTCCAGACCTACCATGCCACAGTTCTTGGATAGCCAAACAACAGTGTAGATAGTATAGGTAGAGCCGGAAGAACCAATGGGGGCATATTTACGAGAATACACCTAAAAAACTATGTAATGCAGGATGTGAGGGAATGCAGTGTGTGCCAATAGAATAAGATAGAGCATACTCATCCAACAGGTCTACTTTAGTCGTTGCCCATTCCCGAGCAAAAAAGGGAAAGTGTTTCAACGAACTTTATTACAGAGTTGCCCAAGGTACAGTGTAGAGACTGTTTGTATGTGGTGGTTGACAGACTGGCTAAGTTCGCTCATTTCTTTTCCATTCCTTCCGACTATTCAGCAACACAGGTAGTAGAGTTATTTTTCAGAGAGGTATTCATGTTGCATGGGTTGCCTAAGACTGTTGTCAATGACAGGGATAGTAAGTTCACAGGAGCATTTTGGCAGGAGCTTTTCAGGTTGGTTGGGATAGAATTGTCTATGAGCACGAGTTATCATCCTCATAGCGACAGAGTGATAGAGATAGTCAACAAGTGGATTGAGGGATACTTAAGGAACTATGCAGCTGGACAACAAAGGACATGGATTAAATGGTTACATCTAGGAGAATACTGCTACAATACTACATACAATATGTCAATCGGGATGACTCCTTTTAAAGCATTGTATGGTTATGATGGCTTATCTTTTGCCGACTTAGTATTTGGTGACAGCAGGGCTCCTAAAGCCAAGGAATGGATTCAGGAAAGTCGGGATATTCTCAAAATACTCAAAGAAAATCTATAGACCACCTAGAACCAACAAAAGATTTATGCAGACAAGCACAAGATCGAGCGCAGTTTTGAGGTAGGGGATTTGGTATACTTACGGTTGTAGCCTTACAGATAATCATCCCTTAAAAACAAAGGAGCAGAGAAATTAAAGCCTCGCTTTTATGGTCCTTATAATATAATCCGGAAAGTGGGAGAGGTAGCATATGAGCTTGAGTTACCAAAATAAAGTAAAATTCACAATGTGTTCCATGTGTCGAGCCTCAAAAAAGCAATAGGCCAACACATTATTACTTCATCAGAGCTACCCCCCCTTGATGACGAGGGGCAACTGATTTTGGTTCCAGAATGAATTCTACAAGTTCGAGAAAGAAAAATAAGGAACAAAGTCATACGAGAATACTTGGTTCAATCGAAAGAATTACCAATAGAAGAGGCCACATGGGAAGGGGAACATGTACTATAGCACCTAGCATTACAGTTGCTTGAGGACAAGCAATTTCGAGCGGAGAGGACTGTAATGTCCTCTTTTGCTTATGCATCAGGAACCATCCCGCTAACCTATCTAATTCCCATAGGTTCGGGTGGGTACTGACAATCAGGGAATTGACTGAGGACTGATACCATTGAACAAAAAGAAGATATTAATCAATGTGATTAGGTCATCAGTAGATAAAGGAAGTCCAAAGGAACAAGGAGCAGCTTACATGCATTACATGCGGGCCATATTTCATCATGCATGCATCTTAAGCACATTAATTAAGCTGCATGCATAAAAGAAGCAGTGCATGCAATCTCACTTTCAAAATAGAAGAGAAAAGCAACTTAGGGCATGCAATCTCAACATGATAAAGAAGGAAAAAGCGAGTTACTCAGCTTGCTAATTTGATTATTGATTTGTGAATTCGATTGGAGGGGTCTGAAAGCACAATTAGGGTTGAGGGTGCATCCCTTAGCCATCAAGTGTATTTTGACAGTGAAATCTATTTGCCCTAGTCACTTTCAGGGTTGGATCATACAGGTTCAACATTGTTATTCATCAGTACATCCTTATTCATCATTCTGCAGCAGGATTCAAGTCTACCATCAAGCAATTGATAAGAGAGAGGGGCACATCCATTGGAGCACTGAGGGCGCAATTATCTGAGCATTACCAGCCTAATCCTTCTCGTTATTCACAGGAATCTTGCTGGTGATCTATTCTATTGCTAGTGGATCCAGTCTCTTTCATTCAGAAGCCTTAATTATACACATTGGATCAAGGAGAGCTCGCCCTTTCTGCATGGGCGAATTGGACAATTAAGAGATCTTCATATCTTGACCTACATTAGCTATTTGGTCTGCATGTCTCTTCCATTCTACCTGGAGATCCATTATTAGCCTTGTTATTGAATACATGCTTCTACATCATCTTCTGAAGAGAGTTATCAGTGAATTACATATCAAGAGGGCGTCTTTCCTTGCATGGGCGACTTTCATTGAGGGATCAACACGTTTAATGCCCTAGACCTAGTGCATGGCTTGCATGCAGCTTCCATATTGATCATAAGGCCAGTATAAGCCCGATACCTACTTCTTGGAGCTATATCATATCTCTGGAGCAATTATTATTCACTATGAAGACTGAAGGAGGTGCATTCTCTCTATGGGCGAATTAGCTTGAAGAATATATCTCATATCTTAGCCTATTTTCAGTGCATGACTTGCATGTCTATCTCATATTGATCTACAGCTCGAGCACAAATCATTGGTACGTACATGCATCATTTATAGTTTTATCTTATTGCATATCTGATTACTTGGGTTATTTAGGGTTTATGTGACCCCATGCACTTGCATGCATTATCATGCAATCATAGTACAGCACATGCATTCATATTTTCTTTAAGTATTGGGTAACAAGGCCTCAAGCAAACATCAACTACATCAGAAACTCTACAAAAAAACAGAAAAATATCAGTTGGGATATTACAATTCTGAAGAGTGTCTAGAGTATAGAAGTAAGCTATGATCCAGATTCATGTTTCTTTAAGTTTGTTGATGGTCATCTGTTTGACTAAGCTACGAGTAGAGGGAGATTCCAGATGCAAAGGAAGTATCTTTTGGTTAGCAAATAATGTTAGTTTTTGTACCTAGGAAGTGTCCCCTAGGTGACTTTTTTTTTTTGCCTAAGTCACTTAAGTGCGGAAAAAGATGACCCTTGCATTAAATGACTTGAGATGAGCATTTAATTGATTTTATAACTTAAAGTCACTTTTTGATAAATTTAAGTGGGTGAGTGAAATTCATATTGATGAGAATGAAATAGGAGCATTTAATCTCTTCCATTGATTTCATCTAATCTCATCCCTTGGATTTAGAGAACCCTAGGGTTTAGTCAAAAATAGAAAGGGAGGCAAAAATTATTCATTCTTGAGAAGAGAAGGTGGGGAGAGTGAAGAGAGGAGAGAACTGAGAGTTTGCACAGAAATCGAGGAGGCAGCAGCTAGTACAGCAGCAGCACGATTTTCTAGGTGGCACGATTTTTGAGGTTGAGATTTTTCAGTTGGCACATTTCCCAAAATCCGTACAGCTGCATTTATTGGCACGGGTTTCGAAGTAATCCTGCATTTATTGGCACGCATTTCGAGGCACATTTTTGCAGGTGGATGGCACGGTTTTCTAAATCCATACAGCATTAAATTCTGGGCATGGTTTTCTAGACAGGGCACAGTTTTCGAGGTCCATACAGCAGCATTAAAAGCTGCTGTACTGTACAGAAATTTCTGAGTGGCACAGAAATCGAGGCTGAGCTTGGCACAAATTTTGAGAAGATTTTTATGCACAGAAATCGAGGCAGGCTTGCACAGAAATCGAGGAAGATTGCTGGGTGATTTTGGTTGGTTGAGATAAGTACATTTTGACTGTAAAATCATTGTACTGAAATATTGCTGAAGAAATAATAACTCTCTCTCTCTCTGACTGGTTTTTCCAGGGCTATTGGCCAAAAATCTCTGAGTCTGATTTTTATGGTGTGTATGGTTAAATTAGTTCTCTGCCTGTTAAAAGTGTTTTTACAGCGTGTTTAACTGTCTGAAATTTTTATAAGTAATTTCCAGCCAATGCAAAACCGGTTGGGGATGGAAACCATGAAAACTTGACATAAACCAGCAAGCTGAAATAACATAGAAAATTTAAAAATAACACTTTCCTCGCTAAGAGGGAGTGTTGGATTTTTTAGATCCTCAGGAAATGTCCAACAGAGCACCATTAATGGCAGCATTGAGCAAAAAAAATTTGGGTGTATGCAGAGAAGGTACTTCAGCAATGATTTCATACAGTAATCTATACAACATTCTTAATAACAGTGGCAACAACACCCTTCCTTTAGCAATTTCACATAGAAGCAATGAGGGTGCAAGGGCATTAATGGAGGACAGAGAGATAGAGGGTGCATGCATGCACCATCCTTACTTTAGTTCCAGTTTAGATAATTTTTATATTTAGCAGTCCATTTCCATGTTCGAGTTTGCTTTATTTAGTAGTTGCATGCACAGTTAGTTAAGGCACATTGCATGTGGAAAGATTCCTAGAATAGATGGGCCACAAATCCCTAGAAGAGAGAGATGTATGCATGCATATTTGCACTCTACTCTAGTGGGTGCACCTTCCTAGGAATAGTTCTTTCATGCAGGTTGAGGATGCTAATCCCAAGCCTAGGAATAGATCTAGGATTTAGGTTTATTTTAGTTGAGGCACTGTTGTGCATGTGTCCACATTCATTGTACCTCCTAGTCTATAAAGGACAGGGCAGGGGTATGGGTTTATTCATTCAGTTTTTCAGAGCAGGAATCAGTGGGTGAAGGGTAGAGTTTGCAGCTCTACGTGTATTTCCTGTTTTCAAGAGTAATTAACAGTGATGTGATTTGAGTTTCAGATCTGTGTAATTGATGCTACTTTCCTTAGTTTGATATGCTTCAGTTCCTATTGAAAATCATATTGCAGGTTTTTGTTTTTTTAAGTATGTGGGTTAGAGTTTAGTGTAACATTGTTACCTGGTTTTGAAGAATTTCATCAAAAGGGGGACTCCTGGACACACCCCCACGGTTTTTTCCTATTGGCCTTTGAAACTCTCAATTTTTTGAAACTAAAAACACAAAAAATTCGAACCTTAAAGGGAATATGAATATTTATTTCATGTTTTCATTGTTCATGTTTGTGACTTGCCATTGTTTCTCATATATTTAACTTTTTACCTTTTTCTATTGTATCTCAGATTGGGACCTTGATGTTCCTAAAATTTCGGAGATGTCCCCACCTGTCGCTTGGATGTGTTTCTATGTTCCCATTATCCCCATTTCCGTAAACTTGGAGGAACATTGATTTGCCATGGCTAGAACAAACTAGATGGTCACGAACTCCTTTGTTGGGGCAAATGTCTCCTCATAATCCACACCCTTTTGCTATGCAAACTCCTTTGCAACCAACCTCACCTTATGCTTGTTGAGTGAATCATGTGCCTTATACATTGTTTGAAACCCAGCTGCAGCTAATGGGTTTCGTAAATGGAGTCAACTCTTTCAACACCCATGTGTTGTTTTAAATGGTTGCATTATATTCAACATTCATGTCTTTTTCCCAATCCTCACACCCTTTTGTTTCTTCATAATTATGGGGATCACACATCAAAACAAAATTTGCATGTTTAGATTGCATAACCTTTCTTACCAGGGTTCCACTTGGCATTTCCTCTCTTGGTTGAGGAAGCTTCACCAACTGCATGTCTTCCAAACTGATGTAACACCATTTTGGTCTTCTTTCCTCCATTCTGCTCTCCAAATCAACACTGCCTTGAGGCTGCCTCAGAGCATTTTCAACCTCTTTATCACCATGCTTTTTACATTTGCCAACTTCCAATGACTATCCTTTTGCACATTCTTGCCGTGCAACATGGCTGAATTTTCAGCGTCAAAACCACCACCATCATCAAGTTTCAAACCAGGTTTCAAATCAGAATCATGGTGAAAAATACCTGCACTTTTATCTACAATGACATCTCAATGGAGCACCACTTTGTTAGATGCAACATATAACAACCAGAAAGCGTAAGAAGTCCAATGTACGAAGAAAGATGGATGGCTATAGGACTCTAGTGGATGATTCACTGATGATCTGCTTGCCTACCTACTCCCCTCTTTTATGCTTGCCTTTGGTGCCTTGAAATTACAACTTTGCGATGCCCTATAAATATATCAAAAGTGCCTTCTCCAAAATCAGAAAATCACATCTCTAAAAAATAACAATTTACTTTTCTGAAAGTACCAACAGTAGATCCTCCAAAAAGATTAACACCCTCCCCATTTCGACTCTTCCAAGAGGATCATCTCTTCGTTCCTGGTTGGTCAACCTACTCATGGCTGTAAGCGACAACTTGATATTTAAACTCCTTCAGCGATTGGATTGATGAGGGCTTGAACCTCTTCTTGATCTCCCCCCAATGAGATATCCTTTTCTAAAGAGCCTTTTGCGTTCTCATCCTAGACCCTAGGCAGGACAACATAGGATTCCTAGACAGTGCAATGCTAGGAGGTCTCAAAACTAAAGATAGACTAGTCTCCATGGTTCGACGAGCAACTATAGATTTAGAAGTTCTTCTCGACCTTGAGTGTTAGGAGTGATGGGATTCCTTGCATTGGTGCTCACCCTAGGTTCTCACCCAAGACTATGTGGCAGGGGTCGCTCAGTGTTAGCTATTCATTGGATGACTTAATTAGAGAGTGCATTCAGCCCTTAATAGTGATTGAGGACTTGGACGAGGAGACTTGCCATACTTTTCTTTTGGCCTTGGCCTGCAACTGTGATATCGCTTGACATGCTCCTTTTTGATGGTGTTCTCGCTCTTGGATTCATTTCTTTTCATGTATTTTTCCTTGTGCTCTCTTGGACTAGTTGCTTTTCCTTTTGATCTTTTATCTTTAATTCTTGCTGTTAGCATAGATATGGGAGCTACTATGGCACTCCCACTTTGTATTACATTGATGGTACTCTTTTTTGCCCCATTGACCCACTTTTGTGGTAATTGATTGAACATAAATAAAATTATCTTATCTTATTTACCTGTTAGTTATGTTCTATTTTTCTGCAATTTGAGTTTCCTTTTAGGATGTAACTTTTCCAGATAATAAGGAAGGTGGTCAAATTCTAAAGCCTATACAAGGGTGACTCTCTCACTTTTGTCGGTGTTCTTTAACTTTTACTATTTTGGGTCATTGTCCATGTGGGATACTAATGGCTGGAGTAAGAATTATGAACTCTGCAGATAGTCTCATGCAGAAAAGTTGCAGACAGTGAAGAGAAACTCACTACTATTATTCATTGTGAGTAATAATGAGATATATGAAAATGTTATATCTTGTGAGCAGTGTTGAAAATATCACCGATTAGTGATTTATTGGAAATATTGTGATATTTACGATAAATTTGGTCAAAACAATAAATCGCTGCTGAAAAATCCTGAGCTGGAGATACTTAAAATCCTGCAATATGGCTATATTTTCAAAATCTTGTGAATATCCCTGATGCATCCAAAAAAATCCTACATAAGGCAAAAAACCCTTATTTATTTCTTATTTTCTTATTTTAAATATTTTAATGCTTGTCGATATTTCCTAATTTTCCTGTGGTTATGAGCTCCACACTTTTTTCTGACTACGATATTTGCAATACTACTTGTAACAGATATTTTGAAAGATCTGAATCGTGCAATGTTGCATCTCGAGTATCTCAGTTTGAATCAACCACTTTGATGATAGTGGAAATTGACATGCTGGAAACACTCCAATTTGTTGTTCAGAATATCACCTCTTGATGCCCACTATATGTAATGTACCTATCAAATGCACTCGAAAAATCAGCATTTGATGCTGCCACAAACCGAGAGATAAAATGGCTGCATGACCTATATCTGGCATGGTTGATGTAAAACATGTCAAGTCACCAGCCACCTCTCCACCCTTTGATTTGTTAGCAGTATTAGGATCAAGGTGGCTGAAAATATCAACCTATCTACAGCAGATGTAGAAGTGGTTTTAATTTCAATAGATGACTTTTTTATACACATCAATAGCAGAATATATCAATACTAAAGAAAAATCAAACCCCAAGCCTTTGGAGCTTCCCTTCACCTGTAAACAGTCCTATCCACGAGATTACTCTGACCTACATGCTAGACTACTTGTGGCTGTTTTCACATTCCACTGTTTACATCCAACATGTGAATCCACTAGCCAAATTTTCATTGCCAGTGTTGGCACTAACTTGGACATGTCCAGCTTTGTAGTAGGAGCAACTTTGTTTTCAACCTCCATGAGTGTTTATATTTTCATTGCCATTGTTGGCACTAACTTGGACATGTCCAGCTTGTTGTCAACCTCCTTGAGTGTTTATTTTTTTCTTGTACCTTTTTATCAAATTAGTGCTCAAAAGACTTTAAACAAGCAATACAGCAAAATAAACCCGTATCACAGTTTGTTTAGATCCTCTTTTTGATCTCCCAGTTGACCATTCCTCTATGGGTTGTGGGAGCTCATCCTCCCTCACGTCCTTTAATGCTGAATAATATCCCTTTGGTCACCACTTTTATACTCCAACCTACAAATCAGTTATGTCTTTCACCTGTTTTGGAGAAATTTCAGCCTCCTCCTTGTCACGGGTACCATGCACACCAGTTCCCTATGACTTTTCATTCTGCAATTGTTTCCTTTCTATCTTTGCTGATTTTTGATTTAAAACAACCTTCATTGTGTTTCAGATATTGGTCAGTTTGAAAATTAAGTTTTTTTCATTTACAATGAAATCCCTAGTTATGATTGCTTTGTTATTATCCTTATTCATATCATTATCTAACAAACTGTAAGCCTTATACTGGTCACTATACCCAACAAATTCCACTGCTTTGCAACTTGGATCTAGTTTACTCTTCTCCTTGGGAATCAAAATATAAATTATAGAATCAAAGAATCCTAAGTGACTCAATTGCAGTTTTATGCAGGACCAAGCTTAGTTTTGTGTAACATTCTAGACAACCTTGGTAGGCTTCTAATAAAAAAGTACACAACAATATGTTCTGCTGCCTAATACTTGTTTGAAATTGCCTTTCTCCTTTGAACAATTCCATTCTATTCAGTCGTTTGTGGTGCAAAGCACAGTCTTTGTATGCCTTTGTTCATGCAAAACTCAACAAATTCATTTGAGGAAACGCTTGCTTCAGTTTTCTACTTCAAGTACCCAGATCTTCATTGGTTTGTAAATACAAGAATGGACAAGTTCTACCGCATAAGCTCTCCAAGCCTTACCTTCTTCAAGAGCCAATGTGCGTTGCTTCCTGATGAAGCAAGTGGCACATATACACTCCGTTTCTTGTACAACTAGAAATAGATAGACGTTTTGCACTTATTCAACAAAGAAAGATAATGTAAATTAAAGTAATCCATACCTTATTCTTGCATTCCCTTTTGAAATGGCCTATTTTATGGGCTTACCACAATATTAACACTTCATCTTCTTAAACCACTAGTTTTATTTGTATTAGTATCTATGGTAGCTTTGCCTCAATTGCTTTTTCCTCTTTTCATCATTTCTTGGCTTTAGTATCTATGGTAGCTTTGCCTCAATTGCTTTTTCCTCTCTTCATCATTTCTTGGCTTTATCTTTGACCTTGATATGAAAATAACTTTTAGATGCCTTTTCAACACTCTGAATTTCTTGTTTGATCGCTCTTGCAATAAATTGCTTGACAATCTATCATATGTAATGTTAGCAGAGTAAGAAGAGATGTTAAGTGTCAACAAAATGTTCAAGCGATTGAAGTAAGATTTTTAAGGTAACAACTACGATGTCTTCCTCATCCACCTTTCTACCTATATCAAGCAACGGGGCACAAATATCAATCAATATCATTAAGTGGCATGAAATTGAATCCCCTTCTTCCATCTTCATAGAAAATGCAATAAAATTCAAGTAAAATGTCGTACTTTTAGCCAAAGTTTCATTTAATGCCATTAACCTTATCCATACTATATATGGGTTTGTTACTTCTAGTTCTTGTACTTGCAAGTGCATAATCTTGTTAGTAATTGAAAGCTTTATCAACATTAACACTACCGTAGTTTTGAAGTCAAACTCCTCTTGTTGCTCCTCATTCACTGTATCCCCCATCAACTTACCAGTTCAAAATTCAATAGACTTAACAGTTTTCAAGATTTTAAGATTGCAACGTTTCCATTGGATTCTATCATGTATGAGGTTAAGGGATTGGCATTTAATCAAGCGCATCAACCTCTCTATGTACCTTGATGTTGGTGGTGATGATTGTTAAACTTCTCTATCATGACCTTAATCAAAATGCACCCTTTAGTTAAGAAAAATCACTTATTAAGCATGGGAATTTTTTTCTAATCCTACCGTATTTTAACGCTTGGTTTAGGAAGTTTCATCAAAATTGTAGGATGTTGAGCAATGTCCTTCAAGGATCAACTTCGAGATTCAAGGTAGAGGCAAAAGCTAAGAGCTTAGAGGAGGGGGGCATAGGTTGCTATTGATGAATAAGATCCCACTATAGGATTAATAGTTCACTCTTGCATAATTGTATGTTGGACTTGAAAGCCTCAAATAATGTGATGCCCTCTGGAATCATGAAGAAATAGGGTCCTCGGGTCACATTTCCCCATTACAACATTTATGCCATGGATTCACACAATGTTGAAGTGTGTTGAATCATTGAAGAATTAGATTGTATTTACAAGAAGAAACTTAAAATTATTTACACGGAATGAATTATTATTGCTGGGATTCATAATTTTTATGACCTCGACGTCCCCCAGCACCCCCCCCCCCCCCCCCCCCCGCCCCGAATTTTCCTAAAATTTGGGGGTGATCTCCACACGTCACCAATGTGCGTTTCCCCACTATCGCGCTCCCGTGTCTTGGAAACTTGGGGAATGTTGATTCTAAATGATGTTTTGGATCCCTCACAACCTATGAGAGGCTCCCTTTACAAATGGGCAAGTTCCATGATTCACTGCTCCTAAACGACCTTCTTTGATACCTCGCTTTAGTGGCTTTACAGGTTTCCCTCACAACGACGGGGCTAGTGTGGTTGGTTTTGTCATGGTCATCTAGGAGCTCCTTTCGCTCATCCAACATTTTTCAATCTCCTCCCTTGTTCTTGTACTCCATTCCCTCTTAAAATTATCTTTATTCTTTGACCCCCACACTCCTCTCTCCACCTCCTCCCCCTTAAAATACTACTATCTTCTTTGAGCGAGCATAAATAGACTCCTACACCGCCCACCTTTGAAAGTTGCTTCTCATATTTGCCACTTCTTGTCCTTGAGACAACCACATCCAAATATGAGATTCTTTCCACAGCCTTGGAGGAAGCAACTCTCAACTCCTACTGTCATTGCATCTGATAGACTTCTTGCACCCCCACTCTCAAATTTTGCAACATGAATGGTTGGTTCAATGTGGATTGCAAGCTTCACCATAAACACTTTCCTTTTCCTTTACACACCACCCACCTTCTTACCATTGCTTATAGAAATCCTACCATGATCTCCTTTGCCATAAAAGCCGACTTTCCCTTCCTAGATAAGATCTGAGCTCTATGTGGCCGTCCACCATTCCCCCAAAACCATACGTCAAACTCTTTTTCTTAGGGATCACACTACTCCTCGGACTTGGATCGCTACCTATATCACCTCTGCCCATCTTTGCTATCTTTTCTTTGACAAAGACATTAGCTGAGTAGTTAGAGTTATGAGCAATAGCAAGTCAAACAATAAGGAAGGCTTGCAAGTCGAGTTCCTTAAGCATGGTATTCTTTTTCTTGATTCGCACATTGCTGATTTTTTTAAGCATGTTTATTTTGGCTTCCCCTAGGGATGGTCCCAATACATTATTCATCAAATTTTCAAATCAAGGACCAACTTAGATCTGAATAACTGTCAAACAATCGTGGTGGGGTACACATTCTCAAAGATATATGCTACAATTCTTCATTTATGGATTTCAGGAGTTAGAGAGTAAGAACCTTCATAGGTAGAGGTTAGGCATGCTTTCTCTTGGAATACTAGGCACTGATCACATGTTCACACTCTAGACCATTATCAAGGAGGCTCATTATTGCTCTTCTAATGTTTTGTGTTGTTTTGTAGGACTTTGGAAGGCATTTGATATGGGGTATGAAGAGAGGCCTTGATTTAAAGGCTTTGTGACATTGGCATTTCATAGACCCTCTTGGCTACAATAATGAGACTTTACGATGTTGGATTTTGTACAACTTCGGAAGATATTATTCATTATATTTTATTGTACCTTCATTGTACTTGTTTGTACCTCCTAAGGGAGATGAACTGAATGTAATTATTTATGTAATCACATGAAAGAGTCAATGTAAACCTTGGGGTGCAAATAAACAAAAGAAAATTATTAAAAATAAATTATTTATTGCCCCCAGGTGAAGTCGGCCCAATTAGGGAATTTCTGGTTTTTGCACTTGTATAAATAGGAGGCTAGTGCACCTCATTATTCATTCTCACACTTAGCAAGTGCGTATCACTTGGAGGAGGCTAATTTCGCATCACTTGGAGGAAGCTTATTTGGGGCATCTACTTGTGAAAGACACTTTTCACATTCTTTCTCTTTTCTTATTTGTACTCTGATCTCGGAATTATCATCTCTCTGCGAAGGTTGCTGGGTTTTCTCCCATTTGGGTTTCCCAGGTCAAACTCTGTGTTGTTGTTTTGTGCTTTGTCTTGCGTCTAGTGATCTTGGTTATGCATTTATGCATTTATGTTTTATGCTATGAATGTATGAAATTTAACATACGAGATGGTCATTGGTCACCTCTATGTGCATACATTTTTTTTGTTTTCATTTAGAGTATCATTGGAGTTAAGCAGGGGTGCCCCCTGCCACCAACTCTCTTTGGGATTTACATTGATGGGGTGAGTCCCTTCTCCATGGGCATATCCAAGACGATGATGGGTATCTTCTACATCTTGAATTGTTGATGCCTTGATTCTTTTGGCCTCTTTAGCTAAGGACTTATAGAGATCAATGTAGATAATTTTGGCATCAGCAAAAAATAGGCAGGGTCCAGAAAACTTCTTCTCAGCAACATTGATGAAAAAATCGGCAAAAATCAGCAAACCATGACAAACATTAAAAAATTCATTTTTTTTTTCAAAATTCTAAACATATAAAGCAACAACAACATCATATATATTATAAACACACTTGAACAGAAATATGGAGAAAGCACTGATATATATCATGTAGTGGATGCCAAATAAAAAATGATACATCAAAGTCGACACTGAATCCTGAATCCTAATGGTTGTCTAATCAAAGACTCAAACATGGATAACCAATACAAAATGACATCACATATATAAATGTATTTGAGGTAGATATACAATGACAAAAGTCACAAAGCTAGTAGCTAGCTATCTAATATCAATGCCCTCTCCCCCTTTCACGGGAAAAGGTCATGGGCCCTTTGCCAAGCCTGCCCCTAACAATAGTAGCAGAAGGCCTTGGCCCTGCATCTAGTACCTGACGACGACTGATGGGTGTAGGACTAGCTGCATAAATTGGTGTAGAAGGTGGTGGCAATGCTAGCACATCACCCTCCATTATGTCTCCAACTTGCTCCTCCTCCTCTTGCCCCTCATGCTTCTCCTCTAACCATGTAGGTGCCTCCTCCATGAAAACCAAAAAATGGCTTTAAACCTGTTACGCCTAAAAATATCTTCAGCATTCCCTATAGGTCCCCAAGGAAAGAGGTTTTTTTTTGCTATGTAAAAGCCATAATTTGAGCATAGAGTGTTGATTTGGGGTTAAATACCCACTATCTCGTCATGGATACTCCACTTGATTTCCACCTCCGAGAGGTGCTCGCCCTATAGGGTTTAGTTCCCTTGGGGGGCTAATCACTTGGACGCATGACCACACTCATTTATTTGCAATTTTGCCATGTAAAAGGTGATACCATTTGTTTGCTCACTTGGACTTATTTTACCCCTCCTCTCGGCTGTGTACCGACAATTTGTACTTCCTTATTAAAGAAGCCTACAAGGATAATGAAGGAGGACGTTGAGGGAACACATCTGTTGGGGTTAGTTGGGGCATGGTGTCCTCCTTTTGGCACACCTAACACTTGATGTTAGCCTAATTGCAGTTTTATATTGTTATTTTATGTCTTTTTAGTGGCTTAGACCCCAAATATGTGGGTGAGCAAGCCAAAATGTTATATTTTCATATTATCTTGTAGGCTAATAATATAAAATTAGTTGAGGCTAGTCTTATATAAATAGAGCCTCACTCTCATTGTAAAAACACAACAAGATATGGGTTCATTATGAGATCTTTTCTTTTTCTACTAGTGTATTGGAGCTCTTGATGCTATGTGCACCTCTGTTGGGATGATCTTCTTTGCTTGATGGATGAATGAAGTTGTATCTAGGGTTTCTATTGCACATGCTATTGGTTGTTGCTAGAATGGTTTAACTAACTCAAGCACAAAGGTGACTTAGGACGAAATTCTACTCATCTTTGTTAAAGAATCAATAAGTTATACTTTGACCTAGTTTAAAGATGCTTTATGGTGCATTACTCTTATGTGTTAGGGTTTCTTGTTAATATTTTGTTAGTTTGGCATTGTATTGGGCATTGGACTCCTTCGCTTGCCATAATTAGGCTCTTCTACCTAACCCTTGAGGTTACTAGTTGATGCCCTAATTGCAAGTATTGGAAGCCATTTCAAGAGAGGGACGTTGGTATCGATCTCTCAATGCCCTAGGGATTGAGACAAGAATCATATGCCCCATCTTTAAAAAAAAAACTATCTCTCTTTTACCAATTTATTTAGATAGATTCATAAAACCAAAAATATTTGCAATTTGATTATTCTGGTCCACCCATCAAATTCGTCCTAGTGGATTTATCCACAAATCTTGAAGGGCGACCTCATTTGCCTTGGTGCATTGGGAATCGTGAAATTGCCAAAATTAGGGTTTCTATAGGTTTTTTTGTAGTTTTTATTGGACCAAAAAGTGTGCCCTAGGCCACTTGTTCATCTCCCTTTTAGAGCCCACTTTTCTAAGGTTGTGCCTTGGGAAGTGTAAAAACCTACCTTGGGAATCGTTAAGTGCATTGGAAGTTGTGATATTGATTGATGCTGACTGGTAGATTGAATTAACTCCTTCATTTGTTTTATGTGTCTTTATTATTCATTGCAAACTCCATATAAGGCACTGATCTTGGTTATAAGGCTAGTAGGAGGGTGATTGCAGGTACTAATTCCCCCATTAGGGATTCCTCCTTGGGTTCAAGAGTTACCCGAAGAAGTTAAGGAAGTAAACTGTGGTGACATTGGGTCTTACCTCCTCTTACATGCTTACCATCACTAGCACAAGGCCATACATAGTCTGCTTTGAAAGGACTACTAATTTGAGCGGTAATATTTTTTGGTGCCATTGTCGGGGATGCTTTAAGACTGTTGTAGGACGGTTGGGGTGTGTTGCTCAGGTCATATTTTTCATCTCCCTAGCAATAATGACATTTGATAATAAAATTGAGGTAAGTCTTTGCTTGGTATTTTGAAAATATTATTGTTAAGGACTAATCTTGCAGATTTTACCTGGCGACTCCACAAACAAGAATCCTGGCAAGCAATACAACATTTGGCGCCAGGGCTAAATCTATTTTCGGGATTTCAGGAACATATTAGGACTTTCCTGAAGTTGATGTAAGTTCTTGTTTTTGTACTTCGATAAGATTGTTGTTGAGTACTAACTTGGTAGGTCTTATCTGGCGACTTTGAAGAAAAACTGAAAGAAGTGTGGGAGTAAGACACAAGCCCTTCATTGTTGAAAATAAACTTATGTTGGGAATCCATTAAAGAATTCCATGCAACATGACGAATGTTTATATGGATGGCCCTTTGAATTTTTCAAATGTTTGGGCCCCTGCCTATGAACCAGTAGCCTGTGAAGTTCCGAAGTTTAATGACAATGAAGATTTGGGTACACCATATTTGATAGCATTTATGCTGTTCACGAGTGAAAGAGGCATCCTCTATGAGGATGACATGATGAAGTTTTTATCTTTTGGTTTTAAGGACTATGCCAAGAAGTGGTATGAGTTTCTTGAAGCAAGGACAATTTCCTCTTATGCAGACTTCCTAGAAATATTCTGTAAATGTTGGTGTCCCAACGACATGGACCAGTGGATACTTGGGATTCAAGAGATGCGAGGATTTTATGATTTGTTCAGGATTGCTGCAGAAGAGTGCCATGACGAAGAACAATCCATTGACAACTCCCATAAAGTAGACCTCGTCGAAGAAATCCATGATGAAGATCAGTTTTTGGAAGGCTTGCTTGAAGAAAACGTTGTCCAAGATCTTGTCGATAACATTCTCGGCCTTATGTCCGTAGATGAAGGTACCCTTGAAGAATATAAATACCAAGATGCCCTAATCAAGGAACATGAAGAAATGTTGAGTCCTCCTTGTCTTGGGGAGCCTTGTGATATTTTGAGACTCTTGGAAAAAAGCAATATAGTTCCTCCACACAATGAGCGAAGGAATGATTATTGGGAATTTCCGTGCCCACCTAACTATTATTCTTCAAGGCCAAGCAACATTAAATTTGAGCTTTGGGATCTCATAAATTCTGAAGAGTAGGTCCATGATCCTTTTCAGCCATAACAGGTTCTTGTTACACATCCCAAATCGAATGAGGAAGCTTTGCAAGTACTATTTCGAATTCACAAGAGTGTTGAAAGCATGGTAGACAAAGAAATGGTTGTCACTTCCCATCGTCGCATCGATGGTGAAGATTGGATCAATCCTTTTGCAATAAAATTTGATGATGAAACTCTTCAGGATGTGGGTCTTGTAGCTATTGGAGATGATGTACATATGTGAGCTTTATTTGCAGATGTTGAACAACCAGTTTTTTCGAATATCAGTAAGTTTCAGATGATATACTTCAACAAAGCCAAATTGGGTATGAAGACAAAATGCTTGAACAGGTGTAGGGATATATTATAGTTGGCCCTCAACAATTCTCCAGAAAGTTTCCAGGGTTCATCTTTGCAAGTAGTCTCCCAAGTTCAAAATAAAATAGCCAATCCCTTGCAGACGAATTTTACAGAACAAATATATGATGACGATAGTATATACCTGAGCCTGGTACAGGCGTGGATAGATAATGCTTGGAAAAGTAACCTTCCTCCATGGCAGGAGTTTGAAGGTTTCAACTTTTCAAGGTTCCCAGGTTTGTCGACGAGGATAATGGTATGTATTTAGTTCATCCTTGATGTGGTTGTCTTGGATTGTTTCCAAAGACAAACGAAGGAAATTTGACAATATACTCAGGTGGCTACACTGGCGGGACTTGGGGGTCTGCCTCTCCACCTTTTACTATCCAAACTTGAGATGCCTTTCTCTCTCGGTGAGAAAAGATGTTTGGGTATAAATCTTAGAGTTATAAGGTGCACTTCTCTTGGAGGCCATTAGGAGGATCACCTCATATTTCTTGGTTGCCTCCTCTTATTGGAGCAACAAATGACAGACAAAGAGCCATATACCTTAGAGTTGAGATCAGTGAGGACTTGGGTATTATCTTGACCCCCTCCCCCGACGAGGTTGATTGGACTTCTCAAGCCTTGTGAGGAGTGTCCGTCCCAGGGCACAAGTTACACACCACCTTACTAATAGACATAGTGGTTCTAGGGTCTGGCTTCCCCTCCAAACGTACTACTCACCAAGTTCAATGCAATAGTGCCAGTGCACATGTCGCACACCACCATTCTAATAGATTGCAGATGTCGCACACCACCATACTAATAGATAGATTGGTTCAAGGTTTCTTTGGAGGTGGGCTTCCCCTCCCAACATGCTTCTCAGCAGGTTCAACACAGTAGCCAAGTTCCTATCAAGAGAGGTTAGAAGTGTTGGGTTCACATGTTCTTGTTTCCCCCCATAGGATCATATGACCAAGTCCCCTTAGTCTTGCTCACTCCTTGGATGATAACATTTGCTAGAGCATTGACTCTTTCATAGTGCTTGACAACTCCAATAGCGAAAGTCCAAGACGAGCTCTCGGTCTCCTCACCCATTCTTGGTTGCCAGCTCTAGCAAAGCCTTGACATACTCTCTCTCTCTCTCTCTCTTGCCTAGTATTGAGATTTCCGAAGCCTACCAGTTTTTAACATTTCTATCGTACCAAGACCATGTCTTATATCCCCTCTTTTAGCTAGACATTTAACTGCTAGTCTGTAGCTTGCTTATAGATCTTATTATATTTCTTCTTTTCATATTGTTTAGGAGATGCATTGACAATCCCACTTTGTACTGACATTGGGTGTATTATCGTAGTCCCTTTGACCTACTTTTGTGGTCTTTTATTCTACGTTAATAAAATTATCTTTTCTCATCATACTACAAGGTCTATATTCATAACTCCCAACAATGTTGTGAACTTCTTGAATTTCTTTTTGCTGATTGAAAATGTTCAATTTAATTTCATTGTTCTGTAGTTGTTCTATGAGATAATGATTTTGAACCTTTATGTGGCTTGTCTTTGAAGGAAAAACTGGATCCTTTGTTATTTTTATTACACTTTGGTTGTCACAGTGCAAAACTGTTGGTTGCATCAGTTGAAGCTTTAAATGCCATAAAATCCTGCGTAATTAGATTGCCTCACATGTTGCTCCAACTGAAGTTTGCCCTTTACTTATATGTGAAATCATACCACTACTAATATTAAAAGCATAACTTGATGTAGAGTTTATGTTACATCTGTCTGTAATGCTGATGTAACATATATTGACCAGAAATATTACTTAACAAAAATAATATATATTCTTCCCAAGAAAATCCTCACTGGGAAACCCAAGGGATGCTTCTCCACAGTTCTGGATGGCATCCCTAGTAAACCTGTCACATAGACTTGTGTGCTTATCCCAGGGGTTTTCAAACTGGGCACTTGTTGGCACCAAATTAGCCAAATTCTTGACAACATTGGCAACACTGGTTGAGCTAACCCCTTGGGATTTTTAACAATAGATATATAAGGCCAACTTATTATTTAAAAAAAATAGAAAAAAACCATTTATAAATGTAGTAACCATCCTAGATCCATCTTAATTCCAGATCTGTGAAGCTCTCTAAGAGGGCATTGCTTCTTGATGGATTTGATGCCTGTGGCTCTTGATGGATCCGTGCTTTGCATGTTATATACCTAAATAATATAATAAAAACATATTCATGATTACTATAAATTATTATTAATTAAACCCTTAAGAGTAATGACCATTGTCGTGAGTCATCACTTCAACACTATATAAAGAGAGACCATTGTTCAGTTGTAGCCGCATATAGTAATTATTGTTCATTCTTATACAAATTGTCAAATATATTTCAATATATGTCTGTGCATTTATTTCTGCGCTTGGTGTGCAAAATATCATAACAGCGGGTTTATGAACTTTGTTCCTAACATTTTTGTGAGTGCAATCCCAAATTCTGTTGTTTCCTGTTTCTGGGCTGTTTCTCAGTCAGCAACAGCCACCAGCCTGGAGTTTCCTACAACATATCCAACAGATGGTTTATGTATTGTCTTCTAAATTTACCAACTAGATATTGGGTGGAGTACAGGAAGCTTATGGATCATTTTTTATTTTGCGGCTTGTTTAGATATTGAGTCAAAGAATCAGAAGTATACAGATCTTCATATCAGTTATGACATTATGTGCTGGCCTATATTCTAAAAATCAAGCGAACCTTTTTCATGCAGGACATATGTCATGCTGTCAAATTGACGAATAGAAAGTCACCTAACATGAATGCCCCATGGCTATATATATATATATATATATATATATAAGAGTGCTATTTCTCCAAAGTTATCATGGTTCTAACTTCTCGTTCATACACTATGATATATATATATATATATATATCAAAGTGCTATTTCTCGAAAGTTATCATGGTTCTAACTTCTCGTTTATTCAGATTTTAGATACTTTTATGTATATGTTCATGGGATTGGGAGTTAATTTCTTTATGAAGAATGCCAAATTGTTTTCTATTTGGAGAATGAATCAGGGGAGCAGGTCCTTGCAGAATTGATATTAATCTCTACTTGAATATGATTTTTTGTTTGCAGCCTGTCATTTTGGGAAAATCTAAATTCTATTCTGGGTTTGTTGAAAGAAATAATTTTCCAGATAAATTCTTGAATGTTGGTTGCAAGGTAGTTAATTTGGTTGCAAAGACAGTTTCTGGGAAGGTTTGTTGATTTCTTTTCTGAAATCCCTTCTTATTTTTGGTTGCTTATTGATGTTTCAGTTAGGAGCAGTAGCAGTTAACCTGGTTGGTGGTGAGAAACCTGCTGATGTCTACTCGGGTATTGCTGCTAGGTATGTAGACAAATTATATTTGGTAGAACAATTTCGTTTTAATATTTAATTGCATTTGTGTGATTACACTTCTTACAACGAGTTAATATTCTAAAAACCATCGTAGATGCATCGTGTAGACATTTTTATCTTTACAGGGTGTTAATTGCCTTGCCTTTTTATTGCTTTTTTCCTTGGGGAATGCATTTCAATTTGTATTCTTATCACTACTGATTTGTAAATGTGGGACTTATAGGCCACATGCTTCACCAACACAGATCCTCTGTGGAAATGAATTGTGTTCTCTCTAAGCTATGCTCAGAATTGATTACAATGCCTCTGTCCTGTATTCGGTGTAACCTGCACACAAGCAACCGGCAATGCAATGCCATTAGGTCTCTGAGTTTTGGGTTCTGTTGTCAATCACTAGGCAGGAATACACAAAATGGCTATGCCTCTCTGCTTCAAGGTCTGGCCCTGCTTGCTATGGAAAGCAAAGACCAATGTCCATCAAACTCTCTCCAATGGATATTGAATTAAATGGCTGCACTCTGTACTTGTTCTGATTTCAATTGATGATGCTTTGTGGGGCCTTGTTTGTGCCAATGCCCAAACGATGAATTCCTCTTACTTTGGGTTGAGGGCTATTTAATTGAGACCATTCGCTATGCCAATGCCCAAAGGATGAATTTTTCTTACTTTGGGTTGCGGACTATTTAATTGAGACCGTTCTCTGTTCAATATATTCTTGGCATTTCTATTTTGCATAATCCAATGAAAGAACAGCTATGTATATTGTGCAAGTGGTTGTAGCTCAACTGTGCTACACTAGTCCAGTTGTCTAAGAGACTTTTTGTATCTCTTTCCTAAGTCTAACTTATGGAAAGCACATTATTAACTTAATGTTGGATAATGACTAAAAAGTGACTTAGGGTCCATGGTATTTGACAGCCCATGGTATTGGCCCAAGTTATTTTGGTCATTGAGAGGCGGTGACACAACAGTCACACAGTGAGTGACATCTCATTGAGTGGGTGGAGAAGGACTTCCATGCAAGTGTGAGGGCAAGGGCCGAGGAACGGAGCAAAGGGGCAGCAGAGAAAGTAGCAGCTATGCAGGTGATAGGTGAGGCTATCTTGCTGGGTTTGTAATGTATATTCCTTTGGAGGGCCATTATCCCAGTACGGGAGCTCGTGATTTTTATAGTTAAAAAAAATCATCTTTTGCTGGTTTTTCCCCTGTTGGGGTTTTCCAGGGTAAATCTTTGTCAAATATGTGAATGATTTCCTGTGTTTTTCTGCTGCATGATTTGTTGTGAACTCAGTGTATTTTCTGTTAATAATTGCAAGTAAATTATTTGAGACATTAAATCAGATCTGGGTTCAGAAAATCAACATGTTTAATATTCAAGATGCAAATCAATTCATTTCTGTAATTGCTATCATACTTAGATTGATACAGGCCTACTGTACGATACACGTCCTAATAACCACATGAGTAACTGCACTCCTTTTCCAGAGTGTTTATTACTATAACGGGTACCATATGTGTTTCTTTTATGGTTGTATGTGGACTGCTAAAGATAACCAACAAAACACCCAGCTTGAGGGCAAACTGCTTGAAATGTATTGAGTTGTAATTTAAGAACAAGCTATGGATATTGCTGTTGGAAGTTCTTGCAGTGATAATTTAGCTCTACTGGGGACTATAAAACCAATTGGATATCTGGCGGCTTCAATTAATCAACAACACTCCAGCTGATCCAAGTGAAGAGGAATATGTACGATGTCCCAATTGCAAAACATGAGCAGTAAAAAAAGGGGTGAAACGCTACTCCAGCAACAAATTTAGTAACTCCACATGGGATTGGATAGATGGCTAATGTCTCTCTTACCATAGCCCTTGATTCCTTCTAATGCTATTGAAGGGACTGTCTATGCCTGCTTGTTCGTCATGAAGCTCTGTGTGGATATTAACTTACAACGTTTGTGTTGAATAACAAAATTGTATGCTCATCGCAGTGGCCATAGAGTTTAAATTATCTTCTTAGCAAAGTCTTCTCTATAACCAAGTGTTGCTCAATGGGTTTTGCAGCCACTCAAGAATCAAAGCTAAAAGAAACTCACAATGAGGAATAGTCTGCCTGTAGCTTAGGAGCTCTGCATTTCTTAATAGAGCAATGGACTAGTAGCTAATTTTCAGAATGCTGAGTTGGCTGTAACTATGCAAACCATGATTCCACCATTAATTAACATAACCAGGACAACAAGGAATGCAACATTAATAGAACAGATAATTCAATTGCACAACAAATTAATGGAAGCGCACACAGAATTGAAGACACAATTAACACTGTTTACCCTGGAAACTCAAACGGGAAAACCAGATTTGAATGGTTGCCCAGTCCTCATTTTGACAATCGCAGGTTACAATGCAGCACGTGGCACTGTGGCCATTCAATAATTTACATAGCCAGGTTCTTGTGCATCCTCCCTCTTGGCCAGCAAAAGCCCTTTGTGAGTGGAATTGCAATAAGATATAAGCAAAGCTGGGGGTAATAGGAAGACCAGGATTCCTTGTCCTTTCTTTGCACATTCCCTAACTTTCTCTCCTATTTTTATTTTTGTCTTTTATTTAATTCTTGGTCTTTTTTCCTCATTTCTTTTCTTTAATCTTAAAACTTGCATTGTTCTTTTATTTTAATTTCTGCCCTCATTAATTGTCGAATTGCACTTAGATACTTAGTCTTACAAACATTTGTCTTGTTCGCATCCATTTTGGATCAACTACACTTTTAGATTTTGCTTGTTCAGAATAAAGTTAATAGGCTGCTACTGTATGACTTGAAGTTCAATATTGAAGCTGTAAATCAGAAGGACAAGAATGACACCGTTTTACCCTATTAATATAACAATCCTAGATCTCTGCTTTAAATTCAATTTGTGCTTCAAAGTTCATATACATGAGTTTTCCATATTAATATAACAATCCTAGATGTCTGCCTTTGCAGTTCTCTTGGAGATGCTTTAGCATTCCCAATGTTCACTCATCTTTGTACATTCAACAGTCCCAATGGCTAATTATGGCCAGAGTAGACATAGATTAACATTAAAATTAAATATCTATTATCATATTTAGTACAGAATGCTCCAGAAGCAGGGGAGCACATTATGGTGGCTAGCAGTAAATCAACAATGATTTCTCAGCACCTTTTCATTCTACTCACTGGTACAGAAGATACTGATTGGTCACTCTAACAATGGCACAACTACAAATTCTTTTTGGACTTGAAAATTTAAACATCACAGATTCTGAATAACGAGGACCAGACTGATATGTGGATGTAGCTACTTTCCTGTTGAGTAGCATATCCTATTAAATTAGACATATAGCGTGCTATCACATCTACCTTATCCAGGACTTTCGTATCTTTTTAAAATCCTAATTACATTCGTGACTGCCTTTATTTTTGTCTTTCACGATAAAATTATGACTTTGGATTCATTTCCATCAGTAAAATTGAAGCTCAAGATTGTTCCCTCTAACAATGATATGACAATTACCTGGAAAGATTCTGAAACCTAGCTTCTGGGAGAAGCATGTGTTTATTTTCCTTGTAATTGCTTTCTCTTGCCATATTTGCCAATGCAAAGTACACAAGCTGTTTGAGCCAACACCCTTTATGGTGGCTAACCTCTGAATGAACTAGATGAAAGATTAAAGGGACATGTGAACTATGTTCGTTTGGTTCAATTTGAAAACCAGTATGGCCAAAGTTTGTCACCAGGCTATCTTAAAATAACTGAGAAGGCCTTTATGGGCATATGGATGAAAGAATTGGGGAGTGTCGAATACGATTTGAAAACCTTGATCTCTGTTTTTTAATTTATTTCTGAAACCAATGCATATAACACTGTTTTCTGCAAAAGCTGAAAAGCAGAAAGAAGCTGAAGGAGCTTTGCTGCCAATTAAATGTCTCTACAGTAGTTCAGTTAAAACGCCTTCACAAGATCTTATAAATTTCGAACCTTCACAGAGAAACATACAAGGTAAAGGTTTGACTCCGTTTTGTTCCTGCCTCAACATCAATAACCAACCTCCAAGTCAAAGCAGATATGGGCAATCATAAAGCATTGTTCTGTCAGTTATTATACTAGACTGACTGTTCTTAGCAAAGCAACTTGCACTGTAATCACTTCAAGTGAGCCAGTCTTCTAGAAGAGCATTTTAGATTCTCTTAGACTAAAATTCCAACGGTAGTGAACATTAACTGTCAGCATGTTCCCTGTAACTTGCAATAGGCACTCTTTGCTTGGGGATCCCTCTAGAGTCTACATTTATTACCCCTGGGATGTTTTTTATTACCTCACCAGGTTTCGAATCTCCACAGTCACATGTTATCCCGTTTGTGGGCCGGCGTGTTCCTGCAGGGGGCTGTTGATTAGCAGAAGCTGTCATGTCCATTAAGTCCTGCCAGGGATCGCACCTACAGTGTAAACTGGCATCTGACAGGTTGATAGGTGGCGGAGGCATGGCACTTGAGTGGAAGGTTCTTGCCAAAACTCTCTGAATTTTTGAAGCCTTCAACACATGCATCAAACATGGCTTTCTTCTCTCATGTCTATGACTTGCTTTGTAATAGAAATCTCTTTTTAATCTCCTATGAGTTTGATTGATTGCTTCTATGCTTTACATTAGTATTGACCATGGAGATGCTTTGACAAAATTTATAGAACCACTCTAATGACAGACGGCTCCTGGTCTCCACCCAGGTTCACCTAGCCAGGGCCTCTCAGCCTGGGCAGTAGACACTCCCTAGAGGACTTTATTGAGCTTTGCATTGGTTCCTTCACATTGATGACGGACTTTTCTACTCCCTCCTCTACTCCTACCTCTATCTATAACTCTGATATTGATTTCTGTTTTCTCTCTTTCTAGGGTTTACCTTTATGGGTCACCTTTTCTTGTTCCTTTTTTGGAAAACACTGCTTGCAGAAACTTACAGCTGTCCTTTTGTTTAGGCTGCCGCACTATGAAGGGTGTATCTATGCTGTGAATATCACCTAGGACTTGCACCTTACCTCATCTGCATCCAATTGGGGTTGTTTGAACCAATGTTTTAAAATGCGGTCAACTCTGACTTGGACTCAGCCAAGTTGACCCCCTACCGATTCAATTTGGCCTCCAAATTCGTATGGGTGGCTGGTTCGGTACCGAACCTGCTGAGCCATACAATGAATCAGCTGGTTCGGTACCAAACCAACCAACTCAGCAGAGTCTGTACTGATTCGGCCGAGTCACCGTGGACAGAGTATGGACTTAAATTGCCAATGAAGAACATTCTGCAGAGGAATAATGGATGGAATGAAATCTGTATGAGAGTATGCATGGCACCATCTCCTGTGTCCTTGTTTGGCTTTTGGCATCCTATCCCCTTTAACTTGTCATGTTCATTTCCAACAGAGCAGGGGATGTGTTTCAACTTTCATCGTTAGTATTGATTGGAAATGATAGAAATTAAAGTCACAAAGAAACTTTATGCTAATGATTGAATGTATAACTTCTCTTGAAATGGACTACACAATATTACGCGTAAGAAAGATCCCTTCTTATCTTTATTGTTTGAGGACACCCCTTCCACTTGCACTCAGGATAATGCACAGATCATGATCTCGATTCTACAGAAAGTAGCTTACTGTTATTGATGATAATGTTCCCAGGATTTAGGAATCTGCTGAGTAGTTCGTGGTAAATTGTCCTTTATATTGCTGTTCTTTCTTCTGGACAATATCATAGACTCCACTGCAGAGGGACAAGTAACAAATAATAATAAACATCTCTGAATAAACTTATAAAGTAAGTGACAAATTACAGCAGGTTGAGTCATAGTTTGGAATCTTTAAAATAAAATTTTCTCATTAAAATTTTAATATTTTATTTATTTTTAATAAACCTAGTCATTAAATTCAAACCAGTCCGAGTCATGGTTGAGTCTGAGTCAGACTCTGAGTCCAAGTTGAACCTCGGCTGAGTCCGAGTCATGGTTGAGTCTGAGTCAGACTCTGAGTCCAAGTTGAACCTCGGCTGAGTCCGAGTTTTAAAACATTGGGTTGAACCCAGGTCGCTGCATTAATACAAGCCTGGTCACCTTGCTGTTGGCTGTTAGAACATAGAACACACTCCGGTGGGCTTCCTTTTCTCATGTATATCTTTTCAATTTTCATATATTGTATTTTTGTATGTCTCGTTTGATCTTTTAGTGCTTAGGAGCGATCTTGGCACTTTCATAGTCTGATGTTAATTGTCTGTATCTTCTAGTCCCATTGACCTATTCTTTAGGCATTTGTGGGCTTTAGTAAAATTATCTTATTTTATCTTATCTATCTAGTCCTTAGTATACAGGTTGTCAGTTCCTGACATCCTGTTACTGCTACTTATTTCTGAGCCTCTTCAAATTTGTGTTATTTTCATCCTTATGTAGATTGGTGAGTGTTTTTATTTCATGGTATCTAAGCTGCTTACTTTTTTGTAATTGAGAAGGGTTGATGAAATCATGCAAAGAGATGCACTGAATGATCCTGCAACAGACAAGACTGCAGAATATGCAAGAGTATTACTTGGGCAGGTAATTGACTGACTTTACTTATCCTGTATGTCTTCTTGATTATTTTGCATAGAATGGCATTATATTCTTTGATAGGCAAATGACCTGTTGTTCCTGGACTGGGCTCTATCTCAACTTATATCCCAATTGCTCTCTTCAATTAAGATGTTGTGACTGATCGGTAAACATTCCGTTTAAATTATCCAGGATTTGCACTTAGCTCTATCTGCTTCAACCATATTAATAAGAGTAGCACACTTGCCTGGTTTTTAACCTGGGTTGTTATGGCTCTAAGTGCTTCAGCTTACAGCTACACCACGGGCCAACTGAACGGGCTTCCATCATTTTAAAACTTGGAATCATTTAATTTAATCTTTACCAATTTTTAAAAGTGGCAATACAACAGATTCTTGCCCTTTTAGTTTATTGTCCTTTCCTTTCGGCAAACAGATTACGTTCCAGAGCATAGTTTGGTCGGCGAACTTTTTAGACATACAGTCTATTAATCACAATTATCATTTATATGTTTCTTTCAATAAAATCTCAGTATTCGTATGTAATTTTCTAAGTATTTGACATATACAGGTGGACAGGAAATTAGTGAAGCAAACTGTGATGACTTCAGTTTATGGAGTGACCTTTATTGGTGCTCGCGATCAAATAATGAAAAGGTTGAAAGAAAGGGGTTGCATTGCAGATGATCGAGTCCTTTATATTGCATCTTGCTATGCTGCCAAAGTAAGGGAAAAAGATAACCTAACCTTATTAGTGGGTTAAGATTAAACTGCCCTCTTTATGGGCTCAATTGTAGTAGGACTCTACTAATATCTTACATAGTTTGGATTGATGTTTTGTTCAGTAGTTTGTCTAGCTTTTTAGAATAATAAATAGTGCGAGGATATTAATTTGTTTTACACCCTAGATTACATAAATCCTCATCTAATTTCACTTTTAGTTATCACTGACCAGACATGTCTTATATTTTGCCAGACAACTCTTACCGCATTGGGTGAAATGTTTAATGCTGCAAGGAGTATCATGACTTGGTTAGGTGACTGTGCTAAGGTATTTTTGTCTTTAGCAAATATTTATTCCATATTGATGGCTGATTCTGTTATATGTCTTAAAATCTCTATATGGACCTGAGTCCATTATTGAAACTAATATATTCCATCTTTCTGGATTTTATTTTGTTTGATAAATAACTGCATAATGCTGTTGTGGTCTAGATTCTAGAAGCTGTTGTATTATTATTTTGTAGGTAGGGAAGAAATGTTGGATAATTGTAAAAGTAGGTTTTTGGAACTTTACTAATTAGAGGAATAGTTGTGGGCTAAGTCAGCTACTTTGTGTTAGTGTTTGTTCTCATTGAGCAAGGAATTTGGATAAAATTGGCCAGTGCAAACAGATAATAGAATTTGCCATTATGTTTAAGACATTATTAGACATATAACCTACTTATTAAACACATATAAAAATAAATAAAAAACATATAATTACATTATTCAAATTCTATAATTATTAAATAAATTAAATGAAGAATACTGAAATTATAAAAAATGATATCTAACAAAGTTGAAAGCTAAATTAAAACAAAGTATAACATAAAGTTTAAATGTAAACTTTGCTTATAAAATATTACTCAATTTGACACATTGTTTTTTAACCCTACCAGACCATCACAGTCTAGATTTGTTGATCCCAAACGAAACCATGAACAAATTTCATTGCTAGCACTGAGCGAATTCGAGTCATAAATGTTGTAGGCTAGGTAATGCTTATAAAATATTATTCAATTTGACACATTGTTTTTTAATGCTCCCAGACCATCACAGTCTAGATTTGTTGCTTCCAAACGGAACCATGAACAAACTTCATTGCTAGCGAATTTGAGTCTTAAATGCTGTAGGCTAGCTGGACCAGTCACTGTGGAATAACTCGATTTCTGTCACTTTTATAGTTGATTTGTGAATGAACAGACTCCAGTATCCACTGCTGTACGTTGTGCCTATAATTGGACTGGTGACTGCAGAATGAATTTGCCTGACCTAGGTAGGAAGTTATTGATGAAGAAGGAAATTGTTGTTAGAACTTGCAAAACCTTATTCAAGTGGTTGAATATATATAGATTCGAATAAAATAGCTGAACTAGAAAGAATTTAATTGTGTGCTTTCATAAAAAATGGCGATGTTCGAATTTCATTCATTGAATTTGCTGAATGCGGTGACCTAGGTTTCGGTATTCTGATATCGGATAGTATCTAAAATGAGGGTATCTAGTGGAGGGATCATGCATCATTGCATAGATTCTCTTCCAGTTGTCTTGGATTGCAATGTGTTGACTTCCACGTTTGATCTGCATGCTGTCCATGTTGAATTCACTAGTAAGTTCACCATTGTCCAGCTAAAGTGAATGGTGGTTACATAATATGCCACTAAAGCATTCACCATTGTTCAGCTAAACTGAATGGTACTAGGTAGTTACATAATATGCCACCAAAGCAAGCTTTAGTAGCATGCAAAAGACAGCAAGCCTGCAGGGTACTAGGGAGATTTCAAACATGATGAAAATCTAGTCAGAAGAATCGCTAGTGAAGATATGAAATCAGATAAAGTCTAGTGAGATAGACCTAAAGAGAAGAATGGAAAGTTGATGATCACTGATAAATTTTAACCCATAAAATTCACATGCGTAACTGTCATGCCCTCATAAAGAGTAAGAGATCATGGCCAAAAAATGATTGAGATATGCACAAGAATTCCGCCACATTTGAAAGATAAAGAAGTGGCAAAATTTATGTAATTATTTAAAAATTATGAAGATGCTTTTTATATGGATTAGAGGGATGTGAAGGGTCTTGTGATTGAGATGGTGAAATGAAACTGGACATTGATCCTGGTCCCAAACCTGTTAAGAAAAAAGTAAAAACCTTATTGACTACCTTTTTTGAGTATAAAGGAAACATCAAGGATGAAATAGAGAATATGCTTGCTGTAGGTTTGATATATTTTATATCACAAGTTCTGAATTGAAATTCATTTAGTTGATAAATCTAAAAACAAAGATCTCCATTCAGCTCAGAATATGCACCTTCTTTGTTAACATGAGTAAGTTACTGTAACATCTTTTTTCTCACTCTTTTTCACATGGTTTTTCAAGATATAATCACATTATGATTGCCGAAACAGACCAACATAAGATCATTTTCTCATTGAATGGGGTTATTTTGCATACAGAAATTTTGTTTAGTTTAAACTTAAAGAATGCATTCATAGTATTCTCAATGAAATTTATTAAGGCAGTTTTGGTAGATGCTTCTGGTCAACGATTAAGCAAATCCTTCCCCAATCTGGGAATGTATTGCATGAAGATTCAAACTCAAAACTAATTTTCATGACCTGCTCATGACTTCTCCCAGTGATTTCTGCTTCCCACTCAACTAGTACATTTTGCTTGATAGGAGACTTGTTATAAAGGGGAAGGTATTTGAAGAGAAGTTGGGAGATCTTCTGAAGCTCTTTTAAGGCTTCTTCACATAAAGAGTTATCATAAATGAGTCCAGGAGATTCTGCAAAGAAATGATCAAAGAAAATATTCTCATAGCTGGAAGATGTCTCCATGCCATTCTTTACAAATCGTTTCTAGATTCAACCATTCATGCACTTCTTCCCTATATTCTTATTTTACACCGAGTGAATTTACAAATCTAGCATATTGATTCATTATATCCATACAGCCTTTATTGGAATATGCCTTCCAAGCAAAAGAACAACACCTCAATCAGATGAACTTGCTCGAAGTTATGATATGTTGAATGTAGGGTACCTGAATGGGTTGCATTTTTAACTGCTGGGAATTGTAAATTGCGGCAGCTATATCACTTTTGGCATTAATTCAAATCTTAATTATTCGTACTTATAGGAAACATTGGTGAGTCTAGTTTCCAACGAAAAAAGAGCACTCCAATACAATTATCCAGTATATAGTTAATAGTTATGGCCTTCACAACATCGAGACCCGCACAACATTGAGACCTTTTTCTGCCGCAGATCTAAAACTGGCTCTGATACCACCTTGGAGTGTTTCAATACCTGGAATGGAAGTACGATTGCAACAATGGCACTAACCAAGGCAATAAACATGAATAAATAGGTAAGAATGAAGGACCTACACAACCAAGAGTAAATTGTACTTGCAAATCCGACAATACAAGGGAAGATGTCTCCATAAAATATACTAGAAAAGAGCAATATATTTTAATTAATAATAGTATGATTGATACAAGAGAGGGGGAAGACCCCTATTTATACAAAGAGTGACTCAAACCCTAACTTGTGGCCTGGGTTACCTTTACGGGATAACTAGAATATTATTTGACTAATTAATTCTAAAACCACTATTGTATGTAATTGAGGCCTTATTTAACATAAGTGACCTTGTACAAAATATCAAATCATAAAGACTAAATCATTAAGTTACCTGACACAGGGATTTGAGTGTTTGACAGAGGACACATATCCCCCAGAAATGTGTCACGGGGACACATTTTATATATGTGACACAATTACAATCACAAAAATAAAATATGGACATAAAGATGCAATTTTTAGAACATGAACAAAATATTCATATAATCATACAACTAGTTACTACAAACACACAAGAATGTAGAATATTCAATATGAGAATACACATAAAATAGAACTTTAGAAGTTAGAACCATAAACTGCATTTTTTGTCATTGAGTCATTCTATTTTATCAAAATTAAAATAACGAAATGTATCACATAGATAATATCATAGATGATCATGATACTGATACTACAGGTGGGAATGCCAATGGAAAATACAAAATAGGGTAGATACTAGAATTGCAGATAATTTTTTTAGCAGTGGTTCCTATAGTATGAATGATGAGAGAACATTGCTGTTGGATAAATGACAAACTTTAAATTGTAGGATCGTTTTAAATCTCCCGGAATCCCTTCAAAAATTGTGTTTGTCCTTAACTTGCATATCGCTTGAGTCTTTCTCGTCGCTGGGAGTGAATGAAATGAGGGAATGTGCATTTTTATGGGTGTTTTAACTCCTCGGGAGCCTGTTCTTCACGCCCAATGTAAATTACATGTTGGGACACGCTAGGGTGTAGTCTTTGACACGTTAACACAAGGCATGTAGACATGATGACATGGGTCATGGTGGCCTAGGGGGTTGTGTCATGTTATACAAAACTATGAGCTTAAATACAAAGTTACTTATAAGCATACACTTATTGACATAGAAATGTTGCGTTTTGGTACCCAACAATATCAAGATTCAAAACAATGTCGACAGATTCAAATGCTCTTGAACATACACAAATGTCAATTTGTTAGTACCTTTGGAATTTATTAGGACATGTATTCTTAAAGTTGATATGGCCAAAATCATGATCATCCTAGACCTTAAATCTCTAAAGTCTACATCCCAAGTTAGAAAGTTGTCAGATCCAAAATTAGAACCAAAACTGGAACCAGAACCAAAACTAGTAGAGGGTCAGAGCGTTATGAAACAAGAGTCAGACTGGAATTAGCCTGTGAACCAGTTTGTGAACCAATTGACTAAAGAATACATAAAATATGCAAAATTTAATAAATAACATATATATTCATGTACATCAATGCAAATTAAAACCATAAGATGCCAAATTTTATTTGCTTGTTTTAATTTTTAGGAGTGAGGGGGGAGACCCCCCCACCATTTTATCGTTCCCTGCTCGTGGAACAACCACTAATCCCACTAGTTTTAACCGGTTTAAACTTGCCAGTTCAGTACTTTAGTCTAGTTCAAGCACTGATTCATGTGTTGAATGGCTTGGTTGGGTCTGTATCTGCCGGTCCTAATAACATTGGTTAGATCACACCAAATATTATAAGAAGTTTATTTGGTTTGGTATTATTCATATATCACTAGTCTGTTAATTTTCTTGCTAAGAAAAGACTTAGTTTGATTGCTCTATTGTATGCTACTCTAAAATTTGTTGAAGACCCAATTCTAAAATTTTATGGATGTTTGAATCCTTTTCATGTCCAAGTCAATTTTTCAAGGTTGCAATCAGAACTATTGTTAGACAATTTTGTGGACGAAATTTTATAAATTATTACATTATTTATTATACAAGTAGTAAAATCATAGAAGATAGCATCATCGAAAAATTGGCGATGTTGCATGTTATGGTTTACCACTCAAACTAGCAGTCCTTTCAAAGCAAACTAAGTATGCACTGTGCTAGTGATGGTAAGCATACGAGAGGGGTTAGACACCAACACACCTACAAATACCCTTCTACAAGCCTTATGGCTAAGATAAGTGCCTTATATGGAATCAACAATGGATGATAAAGACACATAAATCATACAAAAGGAATTAATTCAATCTACCAATCGATATCAATAAATATCATCAATTCAATACACTTCACAAGTCCCAAGGTAAGGTTTCACTCTTCCCAAGGCATTGCCTCAGAAAAGTGCGCTCTAAAGGGGAGATGATCAAGGGGCCTAGGGTACACTTGGTGATCCAGTTAGAATTGCAAAAAACCTATAGAAACCGTAATTTAGGAAATCTCACGTTTCCCATTGCACCAATGCAAAAGGGGACACCCACAAAGATCTGTGGATAAATCCACTAGGGCGAATTTGTTGGGTGGATCATAATTTCAAACTCGGTTATTTTTGGAGTTTTGAATTTATTTGGATTTTTATGGTTTTTCTAGCAATATTTTATTTTTTAGGGTTTTTTAATATATAAAGATGAATGTAAAATAAAAGGCATGTAAATTGATAAAAGATATAGTTTTGTTGAAAAGATAGGGCATATGATTCTTGTCTCAATCCCTAGGGCATTGGGAGATTGATACTAACGTCCCTCTCTTAGAATGGCTTTCAATACTTGCAATTAAGGCATCAACTAGAAACCACAAGAGTTAGGTAGAAGAGCCTAATTAGAGCGAGAGAAGTCCAAGGCCTAGTAACAATGGAGAGCTCCTATGAAAGGAAGGTCTCCTCATGCAAGGTTAACAAAATACGAACAAGAAACCCTAACAGTTTAGGATAATGCACCATAAAAGCACCATTGAAATAGGTTAGAAGTATAACTTACCAACATTTAACAAAGATGGGCAAGATAGTGCCTTAGGTCACCTTTGTGCTTAAGTTATTACAACCATTCTTTAGCATCAACCAATAGCATGTGTAAAATAAACCCTAGAACTTCATCAAATCAACCTTCAAGAAAGAAAGATCATCCAAAGAGAGGTGTGCATAGCATTAAGAGCTCCAATAAACCAAAGAGAAATATAAAAGATCTCATAATGAACCCATATCTTGTTGTGTTTTTACAATGAGAGGGAGGCGTTATTTATATGAGACTAGCCTCACCTAATTTTGAGTTATGAGCCTACAAGATAATGTGAAAATATAACATTTGGCTTGCTTACCCACATTTTGGGGGCTAAACCACCCATAACAATAATAAAATATCTCTAAATAATAATAAAAATGCAATTAGGCTACACCAAGTGCTTGGTGTGCCAAAAGGAGGACGTCATGCCCCAACTAAACCCAACTGATGTGTGCACTCAACGTCCTCCTTCATTATCCTTTTAGGCTTCTTCAATAAGGAAGTACAATTTGCAGGTAACGCAACCCATAGAAGGGGTAAAATAGGTCCAAGTGAGCAACTAAATTGTGCTAGATAGCGTACAAAGCCCTTTACAAAGTGCTATCACCTTTTACATGTCAAATAAATGAGTGGGTGTTGGTGATTGTAGCTGCGTAAGGTATCCTCACTCAAGTCGGCCCAAAAGAAAATAATAATAAATTGAAATTTATTATTCTAGAAGACAAGTTGGCCCAAGCAAGATTGACAAGTCGGCCCCAATAGAAGAAAAGGTCAACTCAAGTCAAGTATAATAAAGTGATGCTTCATACTTTTTCACATCAAGAAAATTCGCTCAAGCAAAGGAGAAGTTTGCTCAAGCAAGGAGAAGACTATCTTCTGGGGTTTCTTTCTTTCGGGTTATTCTTTTATGTGATCTCTCTTGTATTAGCTCACTCTTATATATGGTTGTACTTGTATCTTGAACTGAAATCTCCGATTAAGAAAAGGTTGCTGGGTTTTCTCCCTCGTGGTTTCCCAAGATAAAATTCTTCTGTTTTTGTGTTTCTGTGCATGGTTATTCTTTTAGTGATCCTATATTATCTATGCTGCAAATAAGAATAAAACTATACTGCTATCTTAAAATCTAACATGGTATCAGAGCAGTGTTGAATAGATGCCATTGTCGGAAACTATGGCATCCAAGTTTGGGTGTTTCTCTCCATAGATTGTCTTGAAAAGAGCTCTTGGGAAACTTGTTGTAGGAGGGCGCACCTTTTTGTGGAAGCAGATTTCAGATCTGAGGATTTTTAGTTTTGTCCTTATTTTTGCTTGAACTGGGAAAATAGGGTTTCAGTTTTTGAGAAGTTTTGTCCACTGATCCAATATCAAGATGCCAAGAGCAGACTTGGTTGCATCCTACCTCATGAAGATTTCTGAACCAAGAGATCAGTTGAGCACCATTGGGGAAATAGTTGAAGACAGAGAGCTCGTCATGATGACCCTCAATGGTCTTCCCTCGTCTTGGGATCACCCAAGTTTGATCGATTATGGGTAAATTATACACAAGAAGAAACTAGACTTGCAACTAGAGGCAAGTTGCATGGGTCTAAACATGAAGAAAGGCAAGCCCTTGCAGCACATGCTAGAAGAGGAAAATGTAAGGGAAGGAAGAATCAAGGCAGAAAAGATAAAGGTGGAAAATCAGGTCCAATTCCAAAACATAAGAAGAAGGATCTTTCACATATTCAGTGCTTCAGATGTCAAAAGCACAATCACTATGCCAGACAGTGTCCCGAACCGAGGAAGAGAAAGCACCATGCCTCAACTGTTGATGTCGACGAAGATACTCCACATAATAGGTCAAGGAATGATGATCAAATAGAGTTCTTCTTTATCTCCACTCTTTCAGGTACGGTTCCTACCACTAGTGATACTTAGTTAATAGATAGTGGTGCATCTAGACATATGACATGTTACAGAGAGGGCCTTTCAGATCTGGTAGAGAAAGAGTCTCATCTACGAGTTGTACTTGGAGATGATGCCAGATATACTGTGAAGGGGACTGGGACTACTTCCTTCCAGTTAGATTCTGGTGATCCTCTACATTTGAGTGATGTATTATTTGTACCTTGAATGAAAAGGAACCTTGTCTCTATATCAGCTTTGGAGGACAAAGGCTACAAGGTTGCCTTCCTTGATGGAAAGGTTCTTGCATGGCACAAGAACTCTAGTATGGACTCAACTTGTGTTATTGGTGTTCGAGAGGAGAGCCTATACATATTAACTATACGACCAGTTCAAGCATTGGTGCATGATTCTATCAGTTTGAGTGAGCTATGGCACATGAGACTTGCTCACCTACACTATAGAGCTCTCCTATCATTGAGGACAATGGTGATAGGACTTCCAGTACTTCGTGTAGACCATGATGGCATTTGCAGAGGATGTGCACTTGGCTAGAATCGAAGGGGTCTTTTCGAGCAACGATAGCAGGTCCAAGGTAATCTTGGATTTATTACACTTTGACTTGTATGGACCAATGACAGTTGCTTCCTTGGGTGGATTCTATATGATGTGACCTTTATTGATAATGACTCTCGGAAGACTTGGATTTAGTTCCTTAAGACCAAGGAATCTGAAGAGGTACTTAGCAGATTTAAGGAATGCAAGGCACAGATCGAGAACTTGTCGGGAAAGAAGGTCAAGAGATCAGATAATGGAGGAGAGTACACTTCCATAGACTTCAGTGATTTCTGCAAGGAGGCATAAGTCAAGAGGGAGTACACTGTTCCTTACAACCCTCAGTAGAATGGGGTTGTAGAGAGGAAGAACAAACCGATTGTGGAGGCAACCAAATCTATGACTAATGATCAGGGTTTTCCTATGTTCTTATGGGGGAAACCGGAAATGTTGGACACCTAATCCTTGAGGTTATGGTAATCCACATGTGAATACGAAGAGTCATCTCTGAAGTCTAAGAGTCTCCTTGGGAATACAAAACAAAGGGCCATATGATTGTATTTATGTGAACATTATCTTGATGAAAATTGAGCATTCACATTTATCTTTTAATTGGGTGTTCCAATGGATGCCATGTAAGTGATTACTAATTAGAATTTAGAACTTTAAATTTTTTAAATTTAATTGTGTTTTATAATTTTATTTGAAAGTTGAATTATGTAATTCAATTCTCTTTCTTTCTTATTTGTTGTAGATATTTGGTGGCGAAACTATGGTGCCAGGGCACCAAAATAAAGAAAACTCGCCATTCGAGTCCTCAACCAAACCTGTAGCGCTTCAGGATGTGAGGGCAATTGGAGTGTATTTGACAAAATACACAAAGACACGAAACAAGTTAGAATTTGAACAAAGCAATTGAGTTTATTGTAATTTACGATCCTAACATATTATGGCACTCAGGCCTCAAGAGCCGTTAAATTTTTTATGATCCTCTTACAGTTTGGAGTTCCCACATCTAAATAACTTTTGTATGTCCATTACAATCTCTGACTGTGGCTGAAGTAGGTGGAGAAAACACTTGATGTGGGATGCCATTTCCTTGGACAATATTGATGTATTGTTCAAGTGGAGGGTGGAGACTGAGGTGCCTATCATGGAGGAGGCACTTGCATGATTAGAGGAGGAGCAACAACAAGAGGAGCAATAGGAGGAGGAGCAACTTGAGACTTCATAAAGGGTGATGTGCCCGTGGTTGTATCAGGACCACCTTCTACATCTGTTGGTTTACCTAGCCCCACATTGGCATCCACTAGTCATCATCTGACATTTGGTGCAGGGCCAGGGCCTTCTACTGCTGGGGGCCGGCTTGGCAAACAACCCATGATCTTTTCCCGTAAAAGGGGTAGAGGGCATTGATATTAGAGATAGATATATAGTTGCTAGTTTTGTGACTTTTGTCATTGTATGATTCTACATCTACCTCATGATGATGATATACATTTATATATGTGATGTCATTTTTTATTGGTTGTCCACTTTTGAGTCCTTGATTGGACAGCTATCAGGGATCAGGATTTTGTATCAACTTTGTTGTATCATTTTTTTATTTCGCATCCACTACATCATATATATCAAGTGCTTTCTCCATATTTTTTTGCCAATACGTTTACTTGATGTTGTGTTGCTTTATATGTTTAAAAGTATGAAAAGAGTGAATATATTTTGTGTTTTTTAATTTTTGCTGCGTTTTGCCTATTTTTGCCAATTTTTCGTCGATGTTGCTGAGAAGTTTTATTTGGGACCGTTGCCAATTTTTTGCCGATGTCAATGTTATCAACTATGAGTAAAATACTCAAACCAAAATGACATTATTCTACTAAGAAGAGAGAAGTGTTGGATCAGGTTTTTCATTACAAAAGTTTAGGCACTCTTTGCTAGTCAATCCATTGTATTCTTTTTTGGCTAGAAAACAAGGTTATTTTCATTATATGTCTACAATGAATTCCAAACCCCTTCCATATCCAAGAAAAAATTATTCATGATTGAAAGAAACTATTAAACCCCAAAGTTCCAAATAACATATATATGGGTTTCATACAACCCCCAAAAACATAGAGCTAACTATTAGGACCATTGATTGATAAGATGCAAATAGAGGATTTTCAACTAAAAAGATCAGGCTAGGCCAAAAAGCAGATGGATCATTAACAAACACATTTACCAGCCCATTAATAATGGGTGAATTGTCAATTGATGCAGAGAGTTTCTTTTCTTTTCAATTTTTTTCCACATGAAGAATTGTGTAGCGATGACATGTGGAGTCTTTAGCAGTAGTCTTAATGTTGTTGGTTACCACAACCTTCAGTTTTCTAGGATGTAATGTGTCTACTTGATTTTTGAACCATCAATTCCTTGGTCTATTGAGACCTTATGCGACCCTTTGTTGATAACAAGATCTCATTTTTGACACTTGATTCCAACACCAAAATTTTCTTGTTGATGTTCTCATAATTCTCTTCCTCATGGTTCCTAGAAGTTCCATCTTCAAGTCCAATTTTGGAGGACTAACAATATTTGATGCATTTTTTGATAAAATGCTTCCATCTATTTCTTGCTTGTTCTTCCCCGTGGGTTGTTCCATTACATCTAGTTTGGTCCAATGTCACTCATTGTTTTTTGATTAATAAACATGGTATATCCACACATGATGAACACCTTAAAGAAATCACTCACACATAGAGATCAATATACCAATTTATTATGTAGTTAAAACCCTCAAAGATAGAAACAATCCACAACACCAGCTAACGTGGCCACAATTCATCATCAATAGATAACCCTCCATTCTCATAAATAGAGTTCATGGACCAACTGAGTGTTAAGCCACAAATCAATATAGTCATTAGTATTGATGAGAAGATGAGTTGTTGAATTACTTTATGTCTAGAACATAATCGTGAATTTTGGATTAGGTGACTGCAAATGCACACTAGAGAAACACACTTTACATAACGACACATCAGACCAAGTTGACCTTAACTAACTCTTAAGTGCCTAAATATCTTAACATCCCCCCTTAAGAACAAGTTGGGATAGTATGGAAGGATTTACAAAGACGATGTAAATGAATAAAAGGCATTAGAGCCTATCCTCCCTTGATGACAACTTCTTGAACTCCTAACATAGATCGAAGTTTGGAAAATTTCGCTTTTGTAAGAGACCATTAGAGTAAATTTGGGGTCTAAAATGTGCCTCATAAGAAAAAGAGCCATTGATAAGTTGGAATTCAAGAACCAATAGAATTTCAAGAAAAAGAGTCAAACATAACGATTGACTTGACATATTTGTCATAAAAAACTACTTTTTAAAATTTGTATATTCAACTTATCTCCCTGTGGTTTTACTCAAATTTCGAGTGGGAGCACTCGTTGGATGCATAATTAAATTCCGCATCCAATGAGTACTCACACTGCATACTTTTGATGGAGCCCACTCCACGAAAAATGAGAATACATAAAAAAAATGTGTTGTACTCGTTTTTTTAACAAGAAATGAGTAACATAAAAAAACGAGCAACATGGCTTTTTATGTATTTCTCATTTTTCATGGGGTGGGGTCCATCAAAAGTATGGAGTGTGGGCCTTCGTTGGATGCGAAAGTTAATTCTGCATCCAACGAGTGCTCCCGCATGGAATTTGAGTAAAACCACCGGTAGATAGGTTGAAAATACGAAGAAAAAAATAGTTTTTTTTCTCTCTTTCTTCAAAATTCATAAATATTATTTTATTACTTTCCTTAGGAGGCCCCATTTTAGACCCGAAATTTGCTCTAATGTTTGTGAAATTTGTCTGTAATTTGATCGTTTGTAGGGCAAAAGAGAAATTCAAGAACGTTATCCCGAATAAACTTTTTGATGAAGTGTCTGTGTAACTCAATGTACTTGTTGTGCTAATGATGAATTGGATCTTTGGTGACCTTGATGGAACTTTGATTGTCACACTAGAGTTTGGTCGGATGTTGCTACTAGAATCCAAACATTGAAAGGATCTCTTGAAGCTTGAAGGCTTCTTGACTTGCATTGGCTGATGCTCGATACTTCTGCTTGCATTGACTGCTACTTGATACCCTACAACTAATTGGGCTTATTCCTTTCAACACTTCCATCTGATGCATATGTAGTTATGTACATCCATTTACATTTGACAAGTTTTCTTCTTTTTGGAATAGGTACAAGATCCCAAGATAAGTTCATCATCAAGGAACAATATTCTTCATTCATTATTGTGTCCCAATCTGGATGGGCAGAAGCTTCTAAATTTTTTTTTGGATCACGAGTCTTTGAAACTCGATCCAAAAGAGATGAGGCTTATTGGAAGTGTGAATGTGTACGACATTGATTTGAAGGATCATCGACAAGATCGCCAACCTCATCTTGTGTTGCATGGACCCATTTAGAAATTTGTGGTGCTGATGTAGGTTCATGTTTAATGGACCCAACTAGATAAGATAAGATAATTTTATTAATGTCCAACTAATGACCACAAAAGTAGGTCAATGGATTGCTTAATATAATGATGTCATTACAAAGCAGGAGTACTAAAAGGTCTTGTGTAAAATGCAATACACAGAAAAGAAAATAAAGTGAAGTAGAGAAGAGAAGAGAGGAAAGATCTATGTTGAGGCATGGAACACCCTCGACCCCGAGTACGAGAGACCGCATGGTGGTGGAGAAACATATGGGGAAAAAATTCAGGAGCAAAGAAATCTAGAAGAAATGAGGTAGGTCTATCAAGGGATAGACCCATTTCTCCTAACATCTGAGGCCGAATGAAGGAAAGTAATAATAGTATGTTGTGTCGAGGAGGAACTAGTGGAAGGGATGGGTCGCCCTCTACATTGTGGTCTAGAGGAGGTAGCTCGTTGTTGAGGCCTGGGGGATCTGATCTATCTTCCAGGGAGATCTAGTGTGGTCATGCCATTGAGATGTCAACAGATGGGGGAACCCCCCTCGGGTCCGCAGTGATCTGGAGTCTAAAGCTGTGTTGACGTTGATCTGTCTCTTAGTGGTCCTCCTTGAGAGTAGCACTGCGAAAAATGAAGTGATCCGCTGGGTAGAATCTATCTAGTCTGGTAGGAGGTTGAAGAATATGACCTCGAAACTTGAGGGCCTCCTACATGTATAAGGCCACACATATTTGATCCGGATATCTGAAGAAGTTGGTGAGGGTCTGGGCCCCTATGAATAGGCAATGGAACCTCCCTCTGATGTCGTAGTAGATGGGGCATCGAAAGATGAAGTGCTTCTCAGTCTCAACCTCTTGGAGGTGGTATAGCTGACGTAACTCGCCCTAAGGGTTAGCCCAAGTGATCTGAATAAACTATCTGTAGATGTCATCCCTCATGATCCTGCTGAAATCTTGTCAAATGGGTAGAAGGTGGCCAGTTGAGTTTATCGAATATCTAAACGGAGGGAGCTGACCCATTTGAATGCCCATTGACTCCTGCAAACCATGCTCAAGCTCGAATGCAAGTATGGGTATCTGTCCTGCCCTTTTGTCGAGTCTGCGAAGCTTCGAATGTGATGTAGATAAGAGATTAGACTGAACACTGTCTCAAGTTAGAAGGGCCAGGCTCCAAACTCTGCTAGGATGATGTGCCGAGGAATTGTTTGCTTGCATCTGATGATGCATCGAAGGAGAAGGATTTGAACTCTCTTAGATGAGGCCCAATCAGACTCAAGCAATCCAAGTCTCCAAATCTTAGAGCCATCAAGAACAATGGGTCGGATAAGGGAGTCCATATGGGACATCTTGGATGAGATGTCCTGAAAATGGTGTCTGAAGCACTATCTCTCGAGGAGGGCTAAGGATTCGTAGCCCTTATTGACCCGTGGCTAAAGGGCCTATTGCAGACTGAAACGGGGTCCTGAGAATTGCACCCCAAAGTATGTGTAGGTGTTGGTGATCTCAATATCCTCCCCTTTGAAGAAGAAATGAAGGTTCGAGGAAGTCTTCATTGTTCCATTGAAGATCATAAGTCAACTGTTGAAGATTGCAGAAAAGAGGTAGGGCATTCAACTGTCTTTGTAACCCTTCTGGAGATGAGGCCAAGAGAACCACGCTGTCGGCAAAGAGTAGGATAGATATCAGAACCTGGCGGAGGAGGCACCCATCGTTGTCCTGGATATGCTCATGAAGGAAGGCCCAAACTCATCAATATAGATCCCAAACAAGGTGGGGGACAGGGGGCACCCCTGTTCAACCCTAATGTTACTCTTGATGAAATTTGACACCCCGTGCATTGTGCGGAGTCGGCTAAGGACCGAATCATATAGGCGCATGATAGTAATCATTAGGGTCTCGGAGATGTCGATGTGTCTAAGCCTTTAGAATGATGTGTCTAAGCCTTTAGAATATGGTCTCTCTAGGGACAGTGTCAAGCTTTTCGAAAATCTACAAAGCAGAAGTAGACTTTTGAAGAGCAATGTCAAAGGTGGATTTTCATCCTCATTATCATCATCTGAAGAAGTAACCAAAGCACTAACAAAAAGGTTTGGAATAGAAGATGGCACACTCGCTGAAGATAGTTCATAGGTCGAAGATGGAACAATCGCCAAATTAGGTTTGTAGGCCTAGGGACTTTCATCAAACTTAGCATCTCTCCTAATAATAATTTCATTGCATTGAGATTGAAGAAGTCTATTGTGAAAATTCCAAACCCTAGGTGATTGTTGTCCTCATGTTCTCAACATATTAAGTTTGTTATTTAATTGTAGAAATTAAAATCTTCACATAGAAACACTCACACATATAGTTCGAAAGTAAATAGCAGAAACATGAACACAATACACATGTAGTTACTCCTTGAAATCAACTTTCTATTAAACAATCAAAGCTTACAGGTAAACCTCCACAAGCTATCGAACTAACAACTATACGGTACACTCAACAACAGATCTGCATAGGTATTGAGAAAATCTACCTTTTGAAAAGCAAGAAAATTTGCATACAAACTGCCTCCTACTTGCTATGCAACCGTGTCTGTACGATTGTACAGATTGTTCCATACAAGTGTACATAATCCGCACGATTGTACATGATTATCCATATGGAATCCTACAACTGTACGGAATCACCTATGTGGACTTGCTTGTTGTTTTTCTACCTACTTCTTGGCTCTAGCTCCTCTCTTGCACTCTAAACCTCTGCTAGATTGATGAAATAAGTCACCTCCCGACAAAACTTGTATTTGTGTATATGTGTGTCTAAATCATCTATCTTGATTTGCCTTTATACTTTAGTCGAAACCCTAATCTCTCAATGATATGTACCGTTGAGATTAGTCTAAATCACCAATGTATAAAAATACACTTTATTAGACACAACAATTAAATATAAGGCTTTCACTTTATTATTAAAATGAATTACAAACACGTTCACATTGAACCTGTGTTGAAGTTTTTGTCCAAGCTACATTCTTCAACATCTATAACCTTTAACATCTTTAGAATATCCAACAAAAATGCACTTCTTGTTCTTAGGTTGTAATGCAATAATGTTATTATTTTCTCATCAGGATTGTGAACCCATGCTTCACTACCAAACACATGAAAGTGGCTTACATCGGGTTTAATTTACTCCATGCTTCTTGTTGTGTTATATCTTTTGAATTTTTGTGAGTGTGATTAACGATGTAATTGACACAATTAATTGCTTTCATTGAAAAATGAGGAACTAATCCCATAAAGTGGATCATACAATTTGCCATTTCCTTTAATGTACGATTCTTTCTCTCAACAACACCATTTTGCTATGGTGTATCAAGAATAGTATGTTGCATTTGGATGCCATGTGCATGAGAATCAAGATCTTGCTTCTTTCACTGCGATTCTTGATCATTTTGTTGAGTATCAAGAATTTTTGTGAGTGTGATTAATGATGTAATTGACACAATTAATTGCTTTCATTGAAAAATGAGGAACTAATCCCATAAAGTGGATCATACAATTTGCCATTTCCTTTAATGTATGATTCTTTCTCTCAACAACACCATTTTGCTATGGTGTATCAAGAATAGTATGTTGCATTTGGATGCCATGCGCATGAAAATCAAGATCTTGCTTCTTTCATTGCGATTCTTGATCATTTTGTTGAGTTTTTGCTTCTTCCTTTTGTTGTGATTCTTGATAGAAGAATTTAGCCACATGCTAGTGCAAAGATTCTACTTTGATACTAGATATTGCAAATTTGTAATAGTATTTTGTACACCAAGTATAAAACTAAATGCTCACAAAGTGCATATATATATATATATATATATATATATATATGCACTTTGTGATACTTTGATACTAGATATTGCAAATTTGTAATAGTATTTTGTACACCAAGTGTAAAACTAAATGCTCACAAAGTGCACACACACACACACACACACACTTGAAGTATGGATGATACAATTAAACAAAGTGATCTCTGAATTTAGTGTTGAAGAGATGGGTCACAATAAATGGTCGCCAGTCATAAGGGGTTTCATTAATAATAACTAATAACTATTAATAGTTATATATTATGTATTATAGTTAGGTTTTATTAGATTACTTTTAAGTATTATTTTGAACAATAATAAATAATTCTAATACGTTATGGCCTTCAATTGGATCAAAGTCTTCTTACTTGCCCCACCTAGATCAAAGTAAAATAGTGTAATATTGTTACTAGTAAAGTTCTTAGTAAGTTGGTTAAAGCTATAAACCTCTTGTAGATTGTAGTACATAGATTGTTTGATACTCCATTTAGAAAAATGTTATTACAAGGTTTGGATGCCCCTTTTTGATCATCAATGATCAAGGAAAACATTGTGGATGGGACTATAAAGTTTTCTTGACAAAATTCATGATTTGACATCATAAGAGCTCTACATATTATCCTTATGATAATGGATAAGTAGAAGCATAGAATAAAGTACTTTCTATAGGATTGACTAAAATTTGTAAAGTTGGATGAGGGGATTTGTATGACCTATAGTACTTTGGGCATATAGAACAACAAGCAAGGAGCTAGTCATACTCTTGTTGAATTGATTTATATATGGAAATTATTTTTCCATTTAATTTTCTTCTCTCTTCATCAAGATTTCTACAGCCATGAGATAGATTACAAAAATTCATTGCCAGATAGGCCTTATAAGATAGTTTGATGAAATGAGGACCTTATTGCAATTGCATGATAGGTGTTTGGAGATGAAAGAATTTGTTGAACGAGTTAGTTCTTTTATAAAATAGTTGATTAAAAAATAATCACATTAATATGCAATTTAAATGGATGGGCCCTCAAATAGTTGTTGAGGAATCTTGGCCAAATGGGTTAAAAATGCTTCAATGAGTATTTCCTCAACTTGTTGAAATTTGAACAATTAAAGAGGTAATTGTAAAAGTTTCGATATTTTGCACTTACATTTGTTTCTAAGACATTTTGGGTGATTGTGAGGTCTTTCATAGTGGTCATTGATGTAGTGAAGTACATTGATGGTAGTTATTAAGAGCGTGTGCCCAGTGGCGGATTGCGTAATGGGGCCGAACAATGAGACCTTTGCTGAGATCCATGAACTGTGCAGCACAAATGACCATCTTTGGATGCAACCTGACCTGAAGGTTTATCCAAGAGACCTGCTTGAATTATCTTTAAATGTCGTCTCATGCGATTCTATTCAACCCCTGCTTGGTAGGTAAAAGACGGTCAAGAACGTCTAGGGAACAACTAAATGGAGGAAGCCGATCCATCAAATATCGACAGATGCAAAAATATCTGCAACCCTCGCATACCAACAGCTAGTGCGGCCTGAAGGGCTAGCCGAGGCAATGAACAACGATGAGAGATAGGCTGAATACCTGTATCGATCTCGCCCTTTCAACGAGTCAAAAAGATTTTAAGGTGATGTAAGAGTGAGACAAGGGAAAACACAGTCTCAAGTTGAAAGGGTCGAGCATTGAACTCTACTCGTATAATGGATTGAGATATTGTTTGTTTGCATTTTATGATGTGACAGAGGAGTCTTTGCACCCTCTCCACTAAAGCCTCGTCAAAGTCTAGTAGGCAAGGCCCCCAAACCTCTGAGCCATTGAGGACTGTGGGTTGGATGAGAGTGTTCATGAGAGACATCTTGGACAAGATGTCTTGAACATGGTGTCCAAAAGCACTGTCTCTCGAGAAGGGCCAAGGATGCATACCCTTTCTTGATATGGGTTTGAAGGGCATACCACTGGTTGAAACGAGGTCCTGTGAACTTTACTCCCAAATAGGTATAGGTGATAGTGATATCGATCTCCTCCCCTCTAAAAAAGAAATGAAGGTCAGTGAGGAGCTTCTTCGTAGTTGAATATTATGACCTTGGTTTTACCCAATTTGATTGTCAACTAATGAAGATCACAGAAGACGGCCAAGGCATCCAACTGACTTTGCAACCCCTCTAGAGATGAGGCCAAGAGGACTGCATCGTCAAATAAAGAGTAAGATAGAGATTAAGACCTAGTGAAGAAGGCACCCATCTCTGTCTTGAATGTGCTTCTGTAGGAAGGACTCTAGCTCATCGATGTAGATCCCAAACAAGGTGGGGAATAAGGGACACCCCTGCATGACCCCGATGGTACTCCTAATAAAATCTGAGACCCCATCAGGTAGGAGATGAGCTTGGCGGGGAAAGTTGGTGCACCAAATTTTTTGGGGGGAAGTGGATAAGGGAAGTACTCAGCGCCTGTCTCCTACGAGAGATGAAGAGGCATTTCTTGTGGCGGAGGAGTCGATGCTAGGAAGCTTTAAGAATGGGTTGGAGGGATGATCATGAGTGAAGGCATGTTGAAGTTGGGTATGGAGGGAGAGGGGTCGTGGGTGGAGGGGTGTAAGGCTGAAGGGAAAAGGAGAGAGGAGCATGGTCGGTCAAAGGGATGGGGTTGATCGAGAAGTGATTAATGAAGGGGAGTAGGTCTTGACTGGAAAGGAGCAAGATTTCGGGAAACAGGGAATGTCACTATGTGTTAGTAGCTCATGGGATTCTACAAGTTGTAGGAGGTGTTTGTTGTATTTTGTATAAGGCCCCAAAGCATCTTCAAATGATCAATGAAGTCCCATTGAAGTTGGATTGATCTCTTGAATACAGAACATATCCCCAGAACAGTCATGAAGAGGGACCTGGAGGGCTCTGGTGTGGGCATCAAAATCACCCAATAGGATGGCCTCCCCCACCGCCGAATACTGAATGATGCCAGAATATAGATCCAAGTAGGGTTCGCCATCGAACTTGCCATGAATAGCAAACTGAAGTCTGAGGTGAGGCTGGGGAAAAGTAACACATCGCTCTGTAGAGATATCTGAGGAGAGGGGATAATCTGTCTTCTCGCGTGTTGAGGCTATACATACGTAATGGAGGTTTACAAGGATGCCTTAAGGCAATAAACAGTGTCTAGTAATGTTTTAAGCACGTTTCTAGGGGCAACTGTTGCTACCTTGGATTTTTTAAAGAAAAGATCCTGTGATGTCTTTCAGCTTGTTTCACATTGCAGTGTTCTATGTAAAAGTTGTCTGTGAAGGAAGAGCTGTCTAAGAAACCTTTAATTTACATTTTAGATGAAATACTCCAAGAAACTAAGCTAAATGACACAAGGAACATCAATTTCAGAAGTGGGTGTGACTCACGAGTTTTAGAAACATCAATTCAAACTTGTAGGAGCCAAAGAAACAATACACACACTGAATAAAAAGCATATACATATGCATATATTAAAAACACTTTTAACATCTTATACATCATATAAAATTATCTACTCTAGCAATATATATTATTTAAATAATAATACACAGTCACACTAACATTTTAAATAATGTGTATATTAGATTACATCTGCTCTAACTATATTGTATATATTATATACCGTTAATAGGCTATAAACATATTATGTGCATATAATACTGTATATTTATTAGACATTGTATGATTGTATATTAAAATATATGTTATACTTTAATAAATAAAATATCATAATTACAAATTAATCTGCTGTGCTTATTATATATAACATACTCTAAAACACATTATACTGTAAAATGATGTGGATGCTTGATACAGATTGAGTATTTTTTAGGGTTTGGGTATTTTGCTTTTACACGTTCCAGGTCCTCTTACAGGTCTTCTTCCAGACAGACTTCTATGTTGAGATTCCTCCATTCGACTTCGGACGTTAGGAGAGATGGTTCCAGGGGACCATAACAGGCTTGTACCATTTGTATCACAGATTCTTGATCATTCTCTTTGTACATCACACTCTTGGATTGAGTCTCCATCTTTGGAGTTGGTTTTTGGAATTTAGATTAGAATAATACTTTATTTTCTGTGTCTTGCTTTCCACAGGAGTTGTTTTAGACTTTTGTGCTCCCACTTTGTATTGATATCATTTTGTACCTTACAGTCCCTTTGGCCTACTTCATTGGTTATTTATTGGACATTAATAAAATTATCTTATCTTATGTACTTTATTTCTGCGTCCCATTGGAACCCACTAAAAGAGAAGGAAAACAGAAAAAATAGAGAAACAAGATAGAAGGCTTGAAACAACTGAAAAATACTTCATAACACTTTCCCTGGACATTTCCAATGCTGGGAAATGTCCGAGGGGGTTTCCTAGGCTCTTTGCAGGGTGGTTTGTGTGAAATGGTACCTTTTCAACATGTTTCCCAAGGGGAAATGGCCCCTGGGGGGCCTTTTGATGTAACAGCCACAGGTGAGAATCCTTTAGAGTCTTTCAATAAACAAGAACATTTGCTTCTGATGTTATGTTATACTGGGCATTCAAAGATACATCACAAATTACACACACATACACAGAAAGCGAAATGGGTGAATTTTACTAGACGGATGTTGCATTTGACTATTCACTGGGAATCAACGTAAAATAGAATAGTAGATAATCTGATTTAATTCCCAAATGGTTTACACAAGTCTTGAATGATGTGGCATTCAAAGCATTTTACTGTTGCCAACATGGCTGAAATTCATTCTTCTTCACTAGGGTCAAACTGGGGAATAGATTGAGTGCCAAATGTACCAGATGCTCTTGATGGCTCTGTAGATGCTATTTTTAAGATGATATTATTGGGCAGACCATAACGATTCTTTAGTAATTGATACTGGCCAGGATACTTTATCAGTCATAGTAGCCCTATTGGTTTATTTACTTTCACCTTATCATGCCTCACCATTTAGCCTAAACATTCATGGTTTGCTTTGGACTATTTTTAGTCATTTTAAAAGACTTCTTTCATTATGTCCCTATACCATATCTGTTCAGAAAGTTCTAACTTTGATATAAAATGCAGATTATTGCATCTGAAAATGAAACAGTACAGTGGACTACACCACTTGGATTACCAGTCGTACAGCCTTATAGAAAACATCGAAGACAGATGGTACGTGAAATAAACTTTTATATGTGTTATGGTATCAGTAATTTGTAAATAGTTCCCGATTTGAATAATAAAGTTGTATTGGATATATGGATGTCTATGCAGATCAAGACATCTCTTCAGGTTTTGGCCCTACGGTGTGAGAGTGATAAGGTAAGCCATTCTTGTTTTTATTCAGTGACTCGCTGCCAATTTCATGGAGTCAATAGATTTAGACTCTCAGTTCAGCTGTTTGTGACAATGCTAGCAGTTGAACTCAAATCCAAATTCAGATATTTCAAATTTTCTGTTTCAATGTATTTTTAGGCTATTGTAAAGGATTTAAAAATAGATACAAATGACAGTAGTCCACGTGGTTAGTAATAGTTTCCATGCAACCTCACTATTTACTAGCATTGAATTAAAGCTAGAATCTCATTAATCTTGCCATCCTCCTTTCTTTGATGTGGGATTCTGCTCTGTGGAGTCGTAGATGAGGGCTACTTTGGGCAGTTTTATGGAGGAGAGTTTGGAGAGATCAGAGAAGGAACTTGTTGTTTGTAGTCCAATACTAGGTAATAGGTCTGTCTTTTCAACTGGAGCAAGATGGCCCTTGGAAGCTCCTTATCCAAAGTAGCATCCCACACAAATGTGGGCATGTGTATTTGACCCCCCCTTTAGTTCAGCAGTTTCAATGAACTTCCCCAAGCTATACATTTAGTGTTTCTTTGTCCCAAAATACCATTGACAAATTGGGTAAGGCGAAAACAAACATGGGATGAAGCAATGTCCTTTGCTGGATTGGAATGGGTCCAGTGTTTGAAATATAGACCCCACGAGCCCATGAAATACAACCTAGAGCAGAATATCTAATCTTGATTGTCTTTTGATTGGATTGAAAATACAAAGAATTCCCCCCCACAATCAAAAAAGGAGTCCTCCCCACATCCTAGACACAAATCCGGATCTGGATACAAGTAGTATAAAAATATAAATATGTTTTTATAATTTTAAAAATAAATTATAAAACTTATGGAGATGAGTGAATGATGAGAGGAGGGCTGAGCGTAGGAGAGGAATGAAGGATAGGGGAAGGACTGAGATGGAGAGGTGGGCAGGGAACATACAAGGGGTGGACAGGAAACTTGTCGGCAAGGAGAAGCAGGCCGCAGATAGGGAGAGCTAAGCCACGGGCAAGGAGGGCAAAGAGGAAGGATCGGGCATGGTGAAGAGGGCCATGGGTGGACTTTGGTCGCCCTTGGGTGCTAGAATGGTATGAAATACTTTAAGTATGGGCATGGCTCTTCAATTGGCTTTGAAGAGGATTTGATTTTTATTTTTGTAGGTCTGGAGCTTCCGCATGGGTTTGACAATATTTATTGGCCTCGAAGTCCTTTAAGGGAGCAACCGCTTGACTACATCCCTTTAAATGCTAATGGGGAGGACAAAGTTCGAATGATTGGCTGATCCTTATTAGTTTTTGTAGCTTGGCAGGTACTTCTATGTTGAGGGTGTCTAGCAACACAGAAGGAGCCGAGGTGATTTCTAGACATATATTGTAAAGGTGGATTTATAACACCTCATGTAAATTGTATTATGTGGCCCATGGTTTTAGTTGGCCCATTGTATTAGAGGGTCCATGGTATTTGCATGAGTGTGAGATTATAAAAGGAGCCTTAGAGTATGAGTTCAGTACCATAGTCTCAGGAGTGAGTCATATCTCTTGTGGTGGTCACACCACAATGGCGAGAGTGAGTGATATCTCTTGTAGTGGTCGAGATCTAACAGAGGGAGATTCTTAGAGGCTTGGAGTGAGGGATTCACTCAAGCCAGGGTTTGTCTTTTCTGCTGAGGGTTTGGGCATAGTTGCAGCAAGAGAGAGTCAGGAATGACTAAGATCCGTGTGTGTATCAGGTAGCCTCGTGTTGTAAATGCTATTTTAACAAATCTGCAATAAAGACAAACTGATCACTAGTTTTCCCCCAAGGACTGGGGTTTTCAGGGTACATCTTGTGTTGTGGTTTTCTTTGTTTATGGTTTCTTATGTAGTTGTATTTTCTGTAATTAATGTTCAGTTGTTAACTGACAAACACATTAATAGTGTTGTTAATCAAGAATTTTATAAGGGTATAAAAGTTAACTATCTTTAAATGCTAGGTTCTTTGGTGTTGAGAAGGACCATATGTGTTTTTCAGAGGGAGATAATAGGGGAGATTCCAGTGATATTACAGTGGATGAGGGTTTGTGTTGAAATATATAGCTTTGGAAGCTATTTTTGTTGTTGTAATTAAACTATGTACATTAAAAGGTTCATGCCAAGTGTCAAAAGGCTGATGTCAAGTGTTAACTTTAGGACCAAGTGTCAAAAGGCTCATGCCAATTGTCAAACTCATGCCTAGGGGGCTGCTTAGGGCAGCTAAGCCCAAGTATAAAAAGGGGCTGACCCCTATCACTTGGACACACAATTTTGGTGAAGACTTCTGCTATCATAAGGCTGCCAATCAACTGGTTGTTATTGCTGTTAATGACTGCTACAGGTATAGAGATAAGGCTGCTACATTGTCTACCTTAAGTCTGCTACAGCAAGAGGTCATCACTGTCAATTTTGGACTGTTACTGTAAGTATGTTATCAGCTGTTAGTCTAGTTTGTAAGTGCTGAAACATAGGTATTGTTTCAGCAAGTTAAAGTTGTTTGTCCAAAGTCTTGTACTGGTATTGTACTTTGTTGAGGAATCAAAAGAGAAGTTTTGGCTGGGTTTTCTACCCCAAGAGGGTTTCCCAGGGTAATCTTGTGTTCTCTTTGTGATTATCTTACCTTCAGTGATCCTTACTTATGTATGAGTATGTGTTCGACTGATATATGCTGAAAAATTTAAAAATTTCATACATAAATCTAGTTTTTCAACATGGTATCATAGCTTCCTTGAAGGAAGCCATTTTTGCAGAGAGTTATTAGATTTGTGAAGGAGGTTACAGTATTTCAGTTTTGAAAGAAGTCTGAATCTATTCATGCCTTCTTTACAGGAATTTCTCAGATTAATGAACAATTTGTGGCTATCGGTGACTCCGTTGAAGAAGCTGAGATAGTAATGACTACTCAATGGACTTCCGAAGTCATGGGACCCTTTCATAAGGGGTATATGTTCAAGAAGAAAGTTAATAAAGTTCAGTAGGCTGTGGGAAGAGTGTGCCCAAGAAGAACCAAGATTGGGAGCAAAAGAAGAAAAACTAAGTGACGATGAGGACCGAGCTCTAGCAGCCCAGTTCATAAAAGGAAAGAAGGAAAATCATCCTCCAAAGAAGAAGTTTCAAAAATTTGATAAAGGTAAGTGAGACTATTCTAAACTCAAATGTTACTGTTGTGAAAAGCCAGGACATTTTGCTAGAGATTGTCCTCTCATAAAAGAAATCAAAGAAGTGAAGAAACACAAGAGACATCATGCTGATATTGTTGAAGATGAGGAACCTGCCTTCAAGAGGGAAAAAGAAGATTAAGATGAAGAGTATGTGTTGGTGGCAGCTCTTACAAATTCAGTAAATTATGGTGATGAAACCTAGCTAGTGGATAGTGGTGCCTCCAGGCACATGACTGGTTTTAAAGACTCTTTCAAGTCTGACCACGAAAGATTCTCCTCATTAGGTAAGGTTGGGTGATAACTCTTCCTATCCTATTAAGGGCATTGGGAATGCTTTTTACAACTTAGATTCAGGAAACCATTTGAAAATGGAAAATGTCTTATATGTACCTGGTCTGCAAAAGAACCTCCTATCTATATCAGGATTGGACGAGAAAGGATTCATAGTAGCTTTTGTCGATGGCCAAGTTCTTATGTGGCCGAGAGGTAAGAACATTGATGATATTGTTACAATTGGTATTCATGAAAATGGATTGTACAAGTTAAAAGGAAAGGCAGATCAAGCCTTAGTCCACAGTACTACTATAAATCCATGTGAACTTTGGCATAGAAGGTTTGCTCATATTCACTATAAAGCCTTACCAATTGTCAACAAGATGGTGAAAGGCCTTCCAAAGATTCAATTGTTCCATGATGGAGTGTGCAAAGGTTGTTCAACAGCCTTTTGCAAGTAGTGATAGTAAAGAAAAAGGAGTTATGGATCTAATTCATTCAGATGTATGTGGACCTATGTCAGCTACTTCACTCAGCGGATATGTGTGCTATGTTTCTTTCATTGATGACTTTTGTCGCAAAACTTGGATTTATTTCTTAAAGAATAAAGATGAAGTGTTTAGTAAGTTTAAAGAATTTAAAGCTCTTGTTGAAAATCTTTATAAGAAAAATATAAAGATTTTAAGATCCGATAATTGAGGAGAATTCACATCGGGTGAATTCAAGGCATTTTATAAAGAAGTTGGGATAAAAAAGGAGCTTTCTACTCCTTACAATCACCTCCTTACAATCCTCAGCAAAATGGTGTTGTGGAAAGAAAGAACCGATCAATTATGGAAGCAGTTAAAGCCATGATTCATGATCAGGACTTATCAATGTACCTTTGGGCAGAAGCAGTAAGGATTGCTGTCTCTGTACAAATTAGAAGTCCTCATAAAGTACTTCAAAATAAAACTCTAAAAGAAGTGTTTTTCGGTGAAGTTCCAGATGTCCATCATCTAAGGATATTTGGTTGTCCTATGTATATACATATTCCCAAGGACAAAAGGACAAAGTTGGATCCTTCAGGTAAGAAGGGTATTTTTGTTGGGTACAACGAGATATCGAAGGCATATAGAGTATTTGATCTGCCTGCCCAATGGTTCAAGGTGCTTATCCCAAATGGTAGGTGTAGCTCATTTAGAGCTTCTCCGAGGGTTTGTGTTGAGGTAGACCATAAGCAAAAGCCACCTTTTATTTTGGTGTGCACTATAGATGGTGCTGGGAGAGGGTAAGGATGAGGGGATGTCTCCCTCAACTCCAGGCTCAGTTATGGGTGGCACCCTTGTGGCCTAAAATCCTGGGGTTGCTAGTGGGGTTTTTGTTGGGTCTGGCATTGGTGGAGGAGGTCGTGCTAGAATAGGCACTAGTGAATTTTGCTCTAGAGGGTTTCGTACTGGAGTAGGTGGGCAAACAATAGCTTGGATTGGGGTTGATTATCGGACTGGATGGTTACTTCTATTTTGGCGGTAGAGTTGATTATTGGAGAAGAATTTAACATGGTTGAGTGGGATGGTGATAGGTGTGGTGGCAAGGATGTGGTGATAAGTGAATTGGAGAAGCAGGCTTGGTGTAGGTGTAAAGATGCTTTGCAGATTTTTTATCCCAATTGGAAATAGAAGGCTTTGTTTATGGTGGATGGTTCACATGTACCAATTATTGATAGGGTCAGGATAGAGTATAGGTGTGGTTGGATAGATTTTATGGACCTAGAGAGGAGATTTGTTTTGGGCAAGCTTCGCCCAATAGATGTTTTGATGGATGTAATTGGCCCAAACAATATTCTAATTCAATTTGTAATCTGTAGTAGGTTTCATTTGGAAGCACTCTTATCTTTAGTTTTTAAATTGAATGTGTTTCACTTAGAATCTATGTATTTTCATGCTCTCGTTTAGCAAGTGTGGAATCTTTCCGCTTGTCTAGTGGGAACTTAGGGGTGGTTTATGTGGTGGGAGGCTACTGTGAGACGTACGATTAAGTTTATGAGGTTGGGGCAGGATGCTGGCTTGGAGGAGGTGGAAGGAGATGCAGTTAGCCAGGAAGTAGTTAGAGGAGGTTTGTATATTTCTTGAAGAGTACATTCATAATGTCACCCTTTAAAAAAGAATTAGCCGAATTAGAGATGAAAGTGAGACGTGGAGAGGAGTATCTTGCCCGTGGGGTCAAGGTTCATTCTCGACTTCAATGGATCAAGGATGGGGATGATAGGTCGAAATTTTATTTTGATATCCCAGAAAGCTAAATTGCAGGAAACTCAAGCCTGGCACCCATTTCACCCTCAGAAGCTTTCTGAAACTCGGAAACCCGTATGGTACTTGACAGAAACTCGTTTCCATCCATAGGAAACACTTTTGCTATATGGGAAACACATCCGTATGGACGAAAACACGTTTCTGTCACTTTTCTTCTCTCGTACGGTGCATTTCCTATCAAATAAAAGTCAGTCACTTAAAAAATCAGCCCGTAAAGTCTCTTTCCGTCCACAGATTTCAAATTAAGGGTTAATACATTAAATTTTAAAATAAAATTTAATTCTAGATGCTTCTAATTAGGTTGAAGAAAATTATAAAGAGAACATCACTTCATTCTCTCCTCACACAAGCGATTTGAGCAATCAGGGACCAAAATATAGCAATGGGCCTTGTGCAGATTGGGATGTCGAGTCGGAATTTGTTGACTTGGACCTCTCTCTTGCTGCACTAAGCATTGAGGAACCTAAAAGTGGAATTGGAAATACTTCTTCCACTCTACATTTTGTTGTTGAGCGTGCTTCTTGTTCTATTTTTGAGGAAGACTACGAAGATGAGGATGGCTATTAGTATGAACTCATGTTTTACTTTTATTTCTATGTTTGTTCATTGTTCACAGTTTGATACATTGTACTTGTAGCCTCATACATAAAGGCTAATTTTGGATATATAGTATATAGGTTCGTTTATAAAGTTTGTTTTGGATATTACTACTTGCATGAATGAAATGATATAGACTTGGGTTCATGAGTAAAATCTGATATTATGTGTATGATTTAAATTTTATCTGTATCATTTAACATTTATCACTTGGCAATGTTGCTTGCAGCTAAATGTATTTAATAATTTATATGTTTTATAATAATTTTGTCCTTGCTCATATATATATATATATCGCGTTTCCCCATTTCCAAAATTTGGGGGGGTCGCGTTTCCAACGTTTCCTTGTTTCCCCGTTTCGTGCAACTTAGCCAGAAATGAAGGTTGTGGTGGAAATAGTGCTTGGTCTTCATAGAATGGATGGTTTACTTGTTGAGGGTCCTATGGAGATTAGAGGTATGTTTAGTGATCATTTTTAGCCCATTTTTGCTTTGTATGTGTTGGCAGATGGTGTGATTGTTGCTCGAGATGCTTGTTGTAGGGTTGTCCCCCGAAAGGTCTTGTGTGGTGACATGGACATATTGGATTTGGATAATACTAGAGATGAGATTTTTATTGGATTGATGTCCATGAAGAATAACAAATCACCTGGGTTGGATGGTTTGCCTCGTGAGTTCTATAAGTCTAGGGGGACTGCAACAGGTTTGATTTTTGTTGTTTAGCAACTGAATTCTTCTCTTTTGGTCACCTTTTCAAGTTTGTTGATTCCTAAGAATGTTGCGCAGGACTCCAGAAGGGGTTGGAGACCTATCGCATTGCCTTTGATTGCATACAAAATCATGGCAAAGGCTTTGGCTCTAAGAATTCACATAATGACGAGGTATGTGGTTCAATAGGGACAAATTGATTTTGTTTAGGGGAGGTTCATTCTTGATACAATGGCCTTAGTCTGGGAGGCCATGGAGTGGGCCAGATAGATAAGTCAATAGTGTAGGATGTTGAAGATTGATTTTGATAAGGCTTGTGATTAGGTTGATTGGTCCTTCATCTTGGTTTTTGGTTCATGCTATGTAGACATGGTGAACACTCCATTCTCCAATGCTGCATCTTTTGTGTCGGTGAACAAGGCTTTGTACCCTTGGACTACTTTACTTTGGTTTATTGAGTAGGGTTTCTCTCTGGTGTCGTATCTTTATGTGTTGACCGTGGATGCCCTGGTATATTTGTTGGACAGATAAGGGGTATTATGCTTCGAGATGGCTTTGAGATGGCTGATAACCAATAACCACTTTATGGATGATTCGCTTTTATTTGTTTGGGTTGATTAGGGTTCAGTTGATGGGGCCCTTTCTTGTTTGGATACTTTTTGTAGTTCTTCAAGTGCCATCATTAGTCCTCACAAGATTGACTTTTGGTTGATTGGGTTGGATGATTGACCATCTTGGATTTTGGTTGCTTGGTCTTACATCTGTTTGGGACAATTATCAGGGATCTCGGTATCTTGTTTGGTATAAGTTTATCTTTGGTGGCTATTTGGGATTGGTGTCTGCAAAGATTACAATGCCAACTTCATGGTTGGCATCACAAGGGTCTTCTCTTTGCAAGAAAGTTGACATTGATGGATTGTATTCTTCAAGCCTTCCATGTTTTCAATGTGTTTATTGTTGGTGTCTTAGTTGAGCTCAGTTCCATCGGCCTGAGCATATTCTCCAGTTATACTTATGGTATAAGTATGGAGGTGCTAGAGGTCTACCCTTAGTTCCTTGGGATGTTTGCACCATTCCCAAGGATGAAGGGGGGCTGAGTTTGATTGATGTTGCAACATAGGGCATTATTTTGGTAGCCAAGTGGATAGTAAGATGTTTAGAGGGATAATCACCTTGGCAAGTTCTGTTCCAACATCTGGTCCTTTAAACCCAACATATTGGTAGGGTCTTGGGGGATTTTGGTCTATGCAACATCATCTCTTCCCCCTCCCCGTTTTAGGTTGATGGGTCTATCCTGTTTCAGAGTATTTGGGTGGCATGGAGATTTGTGTTTGCATTTGTCCAATGAAATTGGAGGGTAGTCGAGCAAGGTGGGATCTTGGAGTTGGCATGATCAAGGGAGTTGTGTAGCAGAGATGTCGTGTTTTTAGGCACGTCTGTTGAGTCAAAAGGGTATCTTCTATTGGTGTGATTTATGGGACTTGATGATTAGGTCGTGGAAAGAGTGGGGATCTCTTGCTTAGGAGTTTGGGCTCCTGATGTTTGATCAACCCTTGATCATGGAGTTGCGTGCATTTGTTCTGAATCCCGAGTTCTTTAAAATTATCATCGTGGTGCTTGGGCCATTTTGGAGGGATTGGGAGTGGAGTGTTGGTAAAACATTGACACGATATGATTCTCGCCATCTTTATTCTTCTCTTCATGAGAGGCACCTCGTATTACTAGTGCTCAACGGGTGATGGGTTTTGACAAATCCGAAGGTGTAGTGGGTTTGTCGTCTTCACAATGTTTGGTTGGTGCAGATTTCATATAAGCTGCATTTTTCAAGGGATTCCATCTAAGACCAAGTTGGCTAGGATTGGCCTTTCAGTTGGTCTTTGCCTAGTTTGTCAGCGACTGAAGATGTCAAGCAAATTTTTTGAAGTTGTCGGTTTGTCAGGTAGTGTTGGAATTACATTGAGGATCATCATCTTGGCTTTTTCCAAAACAAGCTGTATTGGATGGCTGTTGTCTTTGGGGATGGGTAAGCTCTTGCGTATGATTCCTTCCTAGGTCTATGGCACCGTTTATGGATTTCCTCACTATTTGTGATATAGAAGCTCTAGTGTAAGTATGTGTTTGATCAAGAGATGAGTTATAAGTTCGCCTTTATTGCTTTATGGAAAGATGAGGTATGCCACCAATTGTTGACTAAAGGATTCTTGTTGATCAAGGATGCCGGAAATTTGGCTTTTGTTTTATATTTTGACTTTATTTTTGCTTTAATTAGTTTGAGCAAAAGGTTATGACATGCATTGTATATACCCTTCCACGCTTCGCAATTTGGTTTGTAAATACGACTGTTACCAGAATCGGCCTCCCCTGCTAAGATTTCGTACCGAAATCTCGTCGGAATCGGGGTTTCGAGAAATTGTACCGAAATCTAAAAAAATCATAAAATTCGTTTCAGAATCAATTCCTGAACTCGGAAACGATTCTTTGTTGTCTAGATTTTGTTTTGTGATTAGGAATCCGATTCTAGTTGAAGGAACCGATTCCTAAAAATTGGGAATCAGTTCCTTCACTTGGAACTGGATCCCCATTTTTTTGTAAAAAATCAAAATTTATTAACAAACAAATCGGCAATAAATCCTGCGGGAGAGCTTGTTGACCCCACAACTACTCAAAAACGCGGGAGAGCTTGTTGACCCCACACCTACTCAAAAACGCGGGAGAGCTTGTTGACCCCACACCTACTCAAAAACGCGGGAGAGCTTACCATCAGTTGCACAGTAGAGAGATGACACTCTCCTTTAGTAGCCTAGAGCACCGACTAAGAGCAGTGAGCAAATTGCATTAGAGCAAGGATGATCTAGTGCACATGTTGAGGTAAGGCGCTTTGGGCATTTGTTTTCCGTTTCCAGTTTCATTTTTTCGGCTTCATGTATTTCTCCTCGTTAGACAACAGTTTATTGTTTTTAGTTTACTAGTTACTAGTTTTTAGGTTTTACTAGTTTTACAATGTGCATTTTCTGTGCATGCCAACAAGCATATGTAGCACAGGACTGCTATGTATGCTTGTTGGCATGCACAGTCTCCTTGTCTATGCCAACAGGGCACACACAAGCGTGTTGGTAGGCTTGTTCAGGCCTGCCAACAAGCCTAAGTGTGCCCTGTTGGCATACATAGGGTACATAGGGAGCCTATGCATGCCAAGAGGCCTGCTTGTTGTGTATGCTTATTGGCATGCACAGGCTCCCTGTGTATGCCAACATGGCATACACACACCAGTGCCCTAAGAGATTGGTTGACATCGGAATCTATGAATCATTTTATTTTGAGATTTTAGTTTTTTTTTTATTTCACAGGCTCCCTGTGTATGCCAACAGCGCATACACACACCAATGCCCTAAGAGATTGGTTGACATTGGAATCTATGAATCATTTTATTTTGAGATTTTAGTTTTTTTGCTTTTATATTTTATTATTTTGATTATAAATATAAAATATATATTTGTAAAAATTAGGTTATAATTTATAACTTTAATATACAGGTTTATAAATTATAATGCCAAATTTATGAATTTTTAATATGAATTTAATATAAACTAACAAGTTTAATATAACTATATAACTTTTAAACTTTAATAAAACATCATAAAACTGTTCCAACTTTAATAAAACATTATAAGTCAATATAAATTTATACTTTAAACGAGTAAATAACTTAATATACCTATATACTTTAATATAGCTTTATAACTTTACAAGTTAATGTAACATCACTAGTTAATATAACGGTTTAAGTTAATATACTTTATATAAGTTTAATATAACTATATGGCTTTTCAACTTTAATAAAACATTATAAAACTGTTCAACTTTAATAAAACATTATAAGTCAATATAAATTTATACTTAAAACGAGTAAATATACTTTAATATACCTTAATATAAATTGATAACTTTAATATAACTTTATAACTTTAGAAGTTAATGTAACTTCACTAGTTAATATAATGGTTAAAGTTAATATACTTTATACTTTAATATAACATTATAAGTTACTATGACATTATATGGTTCTATGCCTTTATAACTCACATGTAACTTTATATATTAATTATTAAATTCATATCCATTGCCACCAGTGAAAGAAAGATAGGGTTACAAGAGGTTTCATTATAAGTTCATAAATTATAATTTATAATTTTATATATTATAATACAGTTTGATTAGTGAAAAATCCAATCGATGGATGGAGGGCTCCACCCAACGGTCGTTACATTAAGGAATTCGATGTGACATAAGCTAAGGAACAGGTCAGTAAATTGAGAGCTTGACCCAATGAACATGTTTAGGGGTTGGACGTGTTCGTTTTTGTAGCTCGGATAGGTACTTTTGCATAGGCCAGGTGTTGGGCATGTAGTATTCGTCCAAAAGACCTCTCTAGGAGCTTGCTTGAGAAGGCAAGTGACTTTTATTTTATAATGGCTAAAAGGTGACTTAAGTTGTGTCAACAAACGATTAAGTTGTAGCTGTAGATCTCAAGTGATCCAAAAATCACTTAGGAGATGTAGAGGGCCTATGGTATTTGGTAGCCCATGGTATTTTAGTCATTGTAATGATATAAAAGGAAGCACAAGTAGAGGAGGTGACACACTGTCACATAGTGTGAGTGAGATCTCATTGAGTGGTTGGAGACGGACTTTCAACCAAGTGTGTAGGTGCAAGGGCAGGGTCAGAGGAAATGAGCAAGGGGCAGTTGACGGTTAGCAACCAACAAGATCGAAGGACTGATCTTGAGGTGTGAAGGCTCGCATTCTATCATTGTAATTCCTTAGTGGGCCATTATCTTAGGACAAGAGCCCATGCTTTTTTATTCTTAATAAAAATCACTGTCTGTTGGTTTTTCCTCAATTGGGGTTTTCCAAGGTAAATCTAAGTGTCAAATGTGTTAATGATTTCCTATGTATTTTCGTTGCTTAATTAGTTAGGATCTCACTGTGTTTTCAGTTAATAATTGTAGTAAATTATTAGAGACTGATAATCATATTTGGGCTCAGAAAACTAACATGGTATCAAAGTTGAAGGTCTCGCCTTGAGCATGAAATCACATTTGAGGAGGTTTACAAGCAAATTAAAAAAATAGAGAAGATTGTATGGCAGTTGTCTCATGTCGTATGACTGAGTATGGTCGAGTGACAGTTGTGCTGAGAGTTGAAGCGGGCTGCAACTGTAGAATGCGCTAAGCAGATGGTCGCCAACGTGAAGGCGATAGATAGAAGGCAGGTCCGAGTGTGGCGGGGGTAGAGAGAGACAGGCTAGACGTGGGACACAACACGGGGAGGTGAGTTGTCATGCATGGAGTAGCCAATGGCGAACATGTCGCTAAGCAGCTGACAGGAGAACTGACACACATGTAGAAAGGTGGCCACAGGTGCTAGGACGTGGCAGTTGGAGCAGGGCGCGACGTGCTGTAGCTGGTAGCCTCCAGCCATCAGAAAAGTGTCAGGCGATATGTAATTTGTAGCTAGGCGACAATGGGTGTGCTCATGGCTGCAAAGGATGGGTTGATCGATCTCGACGGGTGGAGGAGGTAACACTAGGCACACAGGTGTCTTTGGCGGTTGGCATAGTTTTAGCCGTCAGCACAAATTCCTATCGAGGATTGGGTGTGTTAGTGGGATGTGCTTATTGGACTGAGAGGGTGGAGTGTCGGCTAGCAGGTCCGTCGCTAGACAGGTCAAGTTGCCAACAACAACCGGTAAGGGAAAGCCGGTGGTCACGGGAGAAAGAGGAGCACACGGAGCTGCTAGCAGCTGCCGTAGGTAAGTTGGCCAACTGCCAAGCCAGTGGCCAGAATTCAGACAACCGCCAAACAGATTTGGGCGGTAGGGCAGTCACCAAGCAGCTTGGGATGCCATTTCATTCGATAGGATTGCCACCGTTGTTGTGTGGAGGGTGGATTCTGAAGAATCTATTATGGAGGCGACCCTTGATTGGTTAGAGGATGATACACATGACATGGAGACAGGGGAGGATGAGGAGTCCGGGAGTGTGCCACCATCAGAGCCACCAATTTCGTAGCCACTGTCAAAGTCGGAGGGAGCGGGACATCGACCCAGTGGTGGCACTAGCAGTGGTAAGAGGACTTGATCAAAGTTTACCTCATCATTCTTCTAGTTCTTCTAGAGTACATCGGTTTCTAGGCTCTTCTAGAGGACATGAGAGTCCACTATGACCCCCACGACCTCCAGGGCCTTCTAGCTCTAAAGGTAGAGCCATTTCTAGAGCAATTACCTTTGCTCGTAAAAGGGGTAGAGGGAATCAATAGTTTATTTACTTGATTTCATTGTATATGAGATACATTGATTGTATTTTTTGGTGATTCATGGGCCAGGGACTCAAGATTGAAGACACAATTCATTTTTGATGTGTGATATATTACTAGATGTCTTATACGTCTTATATATCAATTTTCTTCCCAAATACATGTGGCAATGTGTTTATTTGATGTTCTTGTTGCTTTAGATGTTTAAAAAATTGAAAAGAAAGAATATTGTTTTTTTTTTTTATGTTTGTCGATATATTGTTGATGTTTGTCGACATTTTCCTCGATAAATCTGATACGTTGTTACTGGACCCTTGGCAATATATTCGTCGACATGATATTTGTAACTTTTCTCTTATATATTCAATCTATATTTTGGAATACTTTTGTGTTTATAGCGCATCCGCTACATAAATTCATTACATCCTCAAGAAATGATACCCAAATGAAGCTTTGACCATTAAAGGTAAAGTATCTCAAGATGATTGAGAGAAAATTTGTAGGAGTGAAGAATATTAAATGGATATGAATTTGCAAGGCAGAGAATGGATTTGAGCCAAACCTCTCATTCGATGGAATCACCCATGCTTTAGACTTATGGGGGACAATTGGGATACATTGAATATAATATGTCCACCCAAATTGCATGGTTTGTAAAGACAATCACAAAGTTATTACATGTGACATTCATGTGAAGAACCTGCAACAATTAATTAATGAAAATACATGAGATAACAGAAATAACAGAACTCAGAATCGCTTTTATTGATCGCAAGCCACTTCGAGGGGGCAACCTCCTTTGAGCAAGCTCAATACAAATAAATTCACGCTACCTTCATTGGCCTCAACACAAACTTATATACTAAGTCTAGGCCCCAATACCACGGGTCAATACCATGTGTCATACAAACCATGGGCGAATACAAACTATGGATCAACAATTACTACGGGACGACTTACAAAGCATATGTGTCCAACAACAATATACTAACAAAGTAAATAGAAGGGTTGACGTGGGTTCCTAACATCCCCTCTCCCTTAGAAAAAACTTTGTCCTCAAACCTTTAGATGTGGAAATTGATGTAGAATCTGAAGGAGTGGTTCCCTTGTAGCATCCTCGGGTTGCATTCTGGGCCACTGACGCCTTTTGAGTTTAAGGAGGATTGCTTGGAAGGCTGTAGACGAAGAAGAACCATATCAGCTACATGAAAAGTGCGCCCTGAACGGTGCTAATCGACTTGTTGTTTCAGTCGAATTCTTGCCATGTGAAGATTGTCCTGCAAAATGAGAAGAATCTGATCGCGGTTTCGAAGAACCGAGTCAATTTCCTGAACTGGGGAGCTGCTGAGGGTGTATGGAAGAAGAACTGGCGGTGCTTGTCCATAGACTGCTTCATGTGGTGTCCTTTTAGACGTGGTATTGTACCACTGGAGCGCTTCTAGGAAATCCATAGAAATAGTTGTCCAAATCTGTGTAGGAATGGGCAAGGGTTCAAGCAGTCCCGAAAGGAGTGTCGTTTCACCCTTGTTGACCTGGCAAGTATCATAGCCAACCACCATCTGTTGAATTGTCATTTTCAGTCCCTGCCAAAAGAAGCTACATTGTTCCGGGTCATACGTTTTGGGGAACCCAGAGTGCCCTGCCGATGAAGAAGCATGGAGTTCATAGAAGAGATAGCCCTGTTGAACAGATTGCAACCAATTTGGAACAAGCAGAGAAATAGTTGCAAGAGAAACTGGGTCATCAAATGTGCGAGAAGGAGCATCTGCCACCATATTGTCCTTACCCTTCTTGTAAGTGATTGCATAGTCATAACCCATGAGTTGGGGAGGAGACCCATTTCAGGTGTGCTGGGGAGGAGACCCATTGTTCCAGGAAATTTTCCACACTCTGGAGATCAGTCTTGATGCAGAAACAATTCCCTAATGGGGATGGCTGCCACTTCGGTACTGCATGCAAAATAGCCATCATTTCCTGCTGAGATGTAGATGCGGCTAAATGCTTACTGGAAAGGTCTCTTGAAGGTGGCAAGCCCACTGGTGCAGCAAAGAGACCTGCATATCTATCCAAGGAAGTAGTGGAGATCGTTGATGGGTGCATCTGAATGGAATGGAGTTGAGCGATGACACCATGTGAATTCTTCTTAAGGATCTTTTCCAGGCGATGTGAATTGATGATGCGGAGAGACCCTGGTTGTAAGCCCGTAAATTTGTGTTGTGTCCCATTGACTGAAAACTGCATCCAAAGTTCAGCAAAATCCCATAAGATGGGGCCAAGTGTGCGTAACCATTAAACGCCCAAAACCACATCACATCCGCCTAAGGACAAGGCAAACATGTCAGAGCGCAAGTTATAATCTTCTAGAGAGATACGCACATTGTGATACTTTCCCTTGCAAGGTAAGGTGCCCCCATTGGCAACCATGACTTCAAAGTTGGAGCAAGGATGGACAAAACAATCAACCTGTTTGGCGATCCGAGGGTCAATGAAGTTATGAGTGCTACCAGAATCAATGAGTATTGTAAGAGGAAGCTTCTTGAAGTAACCCCTGACCCGCATTGTTTGGGGGGTGGTGACGTCAGATAAAGCATGGAGAGATATCTCGGGTTGGTCGTCCTGAGATAGGGGGTCAATAGGCGGCTCCTGAATGTCGACCTGATTATCCATTGTATCTGGAGCTTTTTCACCAATTTTAGAGGCAGGCGGAGAATCCATATCCAATAGATAGAGCTTTTGCTGAACACATCTATGTCCCTGAGCGAATTTCTCATCACAATTATAACAAGGCCCTTTGTCTCTGCGTGCCTGCATCTCTGTTTCAGACAAATGCTTGATAGGAGTTGGTCGAGGAGTTGGCAGGATGGGAGGTCGTTGAGAACCCATATTTCGGAAGGGGACAGAAGTGGGTTTGGAGTGCTATTGGGCTGCAATCTTGTCTTCTGCCAACTTAGCCAACCCCAGGGCTTCCATCATTGTGTTGGGACATAACATTTTAACCTCTGAGCGGATTTCATCCTTAAGACCATTGATAAAACAACTCTTGTAGAATTCATCAGACAATCCTTCTGTGTGATTGGCTAGTTTCTCAAATTCTGTTTGATACTCTCTCACGGTGCCAATTTGGTGAAGTTTAGTGAGGGCTCCTGTGAAGTCATCAAAAGCACTAGGACCAAATCGTTGCAAAAGGAGCTGGCAAAAATCTAGCCATTTTGGCTCTTCATGAGCCTTGATGTACCAACGGTACCATTGAAGAGCTTCCTGTTCCAAATGAAATGATGCAAGTGGAACTTTGGTGACATCAAAAGTATTATGCAGACTGAAATACTGTTCTGCACGATAGATCCATCCAGTTGGATCAATACCATTGAAGCGAGGAAAATCAAGCTTCGAACCACGGAAATTGCTGGAAGAAAAGAACCCATTGTCTGATAAAGACTCGGACTGTCGTTTGTTGTTCATGGCTGAATGCTCTAGATGGAGGCCAAGAAAATTTTCATCAAGATATTGGAGTTTGGTTTGGATGGCTATAAGTGCTTCCTCCATGGTTTTTGCTTCTGCGCGGGGTACAACCATAACCAAGAGTTTTTTTTTTCTAGGAATGGGTAGAAAAACACAAACATAACCTTATTTAGTAAAGGGAAATTTGGATTTGGGAAAAACTCCGATGGGTAAGTGGGGTTTGACTAGGTTTTGGACACTTTCGAATGGATAGGGAAGTAGAAAATGAGGATTTCAGAAGCGGGGTGAAAGAATGGGAAAATTTGTCAGAGAGGAACAAAGAAGTAGAAATAGGGAATAAAGACAGTGGCAAAATTTGAAGGCGATTGGGTGAAAATTAAAGAAGTTATGGCAAACCCTAAAAATAGACAAATGTGGGATTTCTGGCTTTGGGAAGTGGAATTTGGGATAGGGTCCTCAAGAATGAAAGATCAGAATGAGATTACAGGGGTGTTAGGGAAGTTTCAAGGGAAACAGAGTGAAAACAATGGAGATATGGATCTGCTACGGCGCAGAAGGGATTGGAAACAGATGGATCTGCAACGACGCGGAAGTGATCAGCAACAGATGGATCTGAATTGCGCCAAATGGATCGAAAACGGTTGGATCTGAAACGACTTTCAGAATAGATCTGGAACGACTTTTAGAATGGATCTGAAACGGTTGGATCTGAAATGACTCGGAATGGATCTGAAACGGCGCGAAAGTGATCGGCAACAGTTCAGCTGAAAATAGATATGGACCCCAGGTATGTTCGGCTTCCTAACAGTTCAGGGGTTTCACTCAGCCACCAGTGCTGTCTGACGGCTTGCGTATTGGGGCAGTACCCCTCACTCCACGACTGAGGTAAAACTGATAACCGCTTTGCCACAAACGACAGCTCTTGGTTTACCTCATGGGTGGGAACTAGTCAATCAGGTAGAGGTCGTTGCCCTTTTCGCTGGTAGGTCCTCTCAATGGGCCAACTACTTTGGGGTTGCTGTGGTACTCCTCACAATGAGTTTTAGGGCTTATGCCCAAGTACTTCCCACAGTTAAGCGGATAGAGATTATTCCCAGATCCGAATTTGCAATAGATGCGAAAAAAAAAATTTGGCAAAAATTTCACCCAACGAGCCCAAGAAAGTGCTCGGATACCAGATGTGAAGAACCTGCAACAATTAATTGCATCGAGTGTAAACGAGATGCTTACAACCTAGTATGGGGGAGATCTTCTAACGTGTGTGATGTAGCGTTACATCTAATAAAATGTAAAAAGTGATTGCGCTTAAAAAGAAGTAAGTAAAGTAAAGTAAAGAAAAAAGAAGTAAAGTAAAGTAAAGTAAGTATGGGGGAGATGTTGTAAGGTTTGTGATGTAATGTTTGTTACTAACAAAATAATTAAAAAAATTCATGTCTGCTCAAAAAAAAAATTTATGTAAACTATTTAAAAAAAATCCATGTTGGTTCATAAAATAAAGTATTATGAAAAGTAATTAAAAAATAGATGTTCGTTTATAAAATAAAAACTTAAAACTTAAACCATCAAATTTCTTGAGTTTAAATTTAAAAAGAGAAATACACCTCAAGAAATTGGATCCCTCTCCGTGCTTAATAGATACGGCTTTAAGATGGATCTATGCTGGTTAATGAAAATACATGAGATAGCAGAAATAACAGAACTCGGAATTGCTTTTATTGATCGCAGGCCACTTCGAGGGGGAAACCTCCTTTGAACAAGCTCAATACAAATAACTTCACACTACCTTCATTGGTCTCAACACAAACTTATATACTAAGTCTAGGCGCCAATACCATGGGTCAATACCATGTGTCAATACAAACCATGGGCCAATACAAACTATGGATCAACAATTACTACGGAATGACTTACAAAGCATATGCATCCAACAACAATAATACAAACTATGGATCAACAAATAGTACGGGACGACTTACAAAGCATATGCGTCCAACAACAATAAACTAACAAAGTAAATAGAAGGGTTGACATGGGTTTAACTCATCCATACACATGAACACAATAATTTTTGGAAGTGTAGTCAATTCAATGTTTTTCTATGTAGCATTGAAACCTAAGTTACCAGGGAACTTGGAGACGGGGACGAGGATGGGGACGCCACTTTTTGAAACAGGAGACTTGGGTACGTCGGGGGTATTGTATATATATGTGAAATAAAAAATTAAATCATTTTATTTTTCACTAGTATTCATAATTTCAATTTCAATAAGTAACATGCACATTGATTCAAAGTTCATAAATCATTGATATAGAGTGGAAATTACATATGAACCTTAAGTATAAACATGATATCAGATAAAGTAAAATAAAAAAGTTTTGAAATCTCAGACCACATAATCAGGGTTTTGAATAAAGGCCCATGTTTATATAAGAACAAACTACCTTTAAACAATAAAAAACTGAAAAGTTTCAACTTCCAAGATCTTAGACACCAAGGATGAGTTATCCTCCTTGGTTCTCATTTGTCTCAAAGATATATTAGAGCTAGTGTTGAGAAAATCAAATAACTCAGTGGGGATTCAAAAATCACACTTGCCAAAAAATCGGCAAGCATTATAAATTCTTGTTCTTTTTTTCATTTCTTATTGACATTTTTGTCATTCACTGATGATTTTTTGGGATCGCATTTATTCCAAAAAATACGCATGCTTAAAAATCATAATCGTTTCTAGGTGATTTCTCAGCGTGGGGAACAATTCTGAGAAAATCATAAAATTGCTTATTTCTTGGGGATTTTTTCAACAATGATTAGAACTAAATGCGTCTCTAACTAAACACACTCCTGACCCTCAAGGGAACAAATGTTAGTGGAATATCAACAAGAAAATCGTAAATTACTTTTATATGAACTAAAGTTTTTTATAATATTTTTTTTTTAAATTCTCATAGACCAAAGTTTCCTCGAAGTCCCCAAAATCGGGGGACGGGGTCCCCAAAACGAGTGAGGTTTCCTGTTTTTAATCCAAAGGTTTCCGGTACCTGGGACTTCGGCGGGGACTTCAGGGGACATCTGTGAGGTACCTGACCCGGTTTCCGAGACTTGGGGATGGTACCCAGGACTGGGACGCGAACCCAACCCCTAAGGACGAGTACCCCTGCAACACAGATTGAAACTCATCCCCACTAGTAGGGGACATGTACCCGAGTTTATTGCGTCCCATGGTATTTGGAGATAGGTAGGGGACATCCCCTTTTGGTTTGGGATGAGTTCATGGATGTTGGAGGATATTTCTAATCAGTGTTCCACGGAGATGCATCCCGCTAGGTCGGGGACGCGTTTCTGGCGTTTCCTGCGTCCCAACGTCCTAGGGACTCCTGACGAAACGTTTCCCCCCACCCATGCCACTGAGAATTTTTTTTTTTATGTTTTCCCATTATTTTCACTTTTTACAATCCCTACTTAGTACTACTTAGAAAATAAATCAATGTTTAGTATTTACATTGCACAATCATGAATATACGTCAAATGAGATTAAAATATTATTTTTGGTATTTTATTTTATTTTTTATAAATTTAGGGATGTCTCCCCGAATTTCCCTAAAATTTGGGGGTGGTCTCCACGCGTCTCGAATGTGTGTTTCCCCGCTCCCGCGTCCCCCCGTCCCAAAAACTTGGGGGAACATTGTTTCTAATTCCCCGAGGGGTCTCATGCTAACATTGAGGGTGTGCCCCCCATAGGGGTGTTAGCTCAACCGGTGATTTGCTTGATATGAAGGAAATGTTGTAAATAGAGGTCATGAGTTCAAATCTCCCCGACTTGCCCATGCCCCATACTTGTGGGCTGTGTGGGTGCACCTAGGGGTACAGTGGTAGTGGACAGGATTGGATCCCTAGATTTTGTGTCACGTGAGTACCAGCCCCATCCTTGTTGCCAGTTCCCCTAGTACAAAAAAAAAAAAACATTGAGGGTGTTTCCTACCCTGCTGCCCCCCAAAAGGTGCAAAACCAACTTGTTTTGGCATCTACTTATCCTAAGGTTTGGCCTTTATGGTGCCAATGGGAAAACGAAGAAGAAAACAATAACAAACAAGATAAAAATTGAAAAGAACCCTAAACTCAAGCCTGATAATAGAAAAATGACTGCACACCATTTTTCAACCATTTGATATGAACTGGATTTTAATAGCTTGCTAATATTTTAATGGATTTTTCCCTGTAGAATCCAAGATGTGATTATAGGTTGCAACCTCAAATTTTCATGGAGTTTCATGGAAGGCTTAACTTGTTGGCCAACTTAGGGTGCTTTGGTTGTCGACATTCTAGTATGACGCTTGTAGAATAGGTGGAGTTAGATGATTAAGGGGTATGGCTTACCTCATCAAAGACCAATGTCATTCTATCCCATTTCTTTGATCACTTCCCATGAGCATTTTTTTTTCCAAGGGAAACCTTGTGGGATCCCCCCTTCCTCGGAATATCCAGATGGAGGGTGGCTCAACCACCAACCACAATAGTGGCTAGTAACCCCAAGGTGCTTAGCCGGATTGGAACCTGTGACCTATGGCCTTCCCAGCAAACATGCCTTGGGAATCCGTTAAAAGTAAGGGATGCATAACTTTTTACCACTTTCATTTAGTTTGTTTAATTTTTACCTACAAAAGTTAGAGATTCGTATTTAGATGTCTGTCTCCAGATCATATGACTTTCAATATAAGGGGTATAACTTTCTTGAGTTCCTTTATATTAACAAGCTGATAATCAGATTGGCTCAGGACCTGGGCTAGCTGGGTTGGTCCTGGTCCTGAGCAGAGCAAAGCCCCTGTTATGATGAAGGATGCCATTTGCCTACTTGAGATTGAGGCATTTGCTTTTAATCTCGAGGGGAGGTTTTGGGGACATCTATCACTTTTTAGAAAGTCATTTCCTTGGACTTGGTAGTATTAATATTGTGTATTCTTAATTTATTCCAAAAATCTGAGAAGGAAGCTAGGGAATATACAGAGCTTTATCCCCTTCCCCCTCCCTCTTCCTCCAAACCTACAAAAGGTGAGTAAACATATTTTATTGAGCTGATAGGTTAGAGTCTATTATACTTTCCAAGGGGTTTAACCCATACCTAGGTTTGTGGAGGCAATGTTTCTATTCCATGACTGGCAACTTTGTCCATTTGTTTTGACTAAGTAGTTTTTTCTCCACTTGCTATGCTAATACAGAAATGCTTGTATCCTTCTTGGTTTGGGCATAGAATATTGATCTCAAAAGTGGTCTCCATCTACCTGTGCACTCTTTGTTGTATGGCGTTACTGTGAGCTCCTTTTCTTTGAACTGATTCCAACTCTGTACATCATTCTTAACTGAGTTTATATTCTCTACATGGCAATGCTCATATACTAATAATTTCATATTTCTTCCTTAGGTTTGGGTTTCAATGTTGATTTAGTCATCTTAAAAATGGATGAAATATGTTGCTTGAATGTATTTTTGATTTTTTTTCCTTAATTTGTTGCAGGTTATGGTCAAGCGACAAAAAAGTGCTTTCCCTCCAAACTTTGTGCACTCACTCGATGGTTCGCATATGATGATGACTGCTCTTGCCTGCAAAGAAGCAGGCATGAACTTTGCAGGTAACTTAATTGCAGCTTGGTACAGCAATATTTTTCAGAATACCGGTCTCTTTAGATTTTATTTTAACACTCCATGGTTTTTGTCCAGGAGTACATGATTCATATTGGACTCATGCGGCTAACGTGGAGGAAATGAACCGTATACTTAGGGAGAAGTTTGTTGAATTGTACAGTAAACCAATATTGGAAAATGTAAGACCCGGCCTTTCATGGTCAAATACAAACAATATGCTATCTAGAACAGTTATGTATTTATATTCTTCTGATGCCGAAATCAATTAAGATGACACTAATGATGTTTCCATTGAAATCCATGTGCAGTTGCTCAAAAGTTTTGAGACCTCCTTTCCTCAACTGAGCTTTCCTCCGTTACCGGATCGAAGTGACTTTGAATTGAAAGAAGTCTTGAACTCGCCTTACTTCTTCAATTGAGTTCTTACATGGCAGTATGGTTTCTTTACATTCACTCTTGTCGGCTGGAATGGAAGTTGGCACTGTAATATTGGTTTATTTGGTCCCCATCTGTCATCACTTTTTCTCTTTTGGTGGCAGTCAATTGTATTCTTTTAGTTTGCTAATTCTCTGTGGACATGTTCCTCGTAGAGAATTTCTGTCGTTTTCTTAGCTTCATATCCCCGGAAGCAAAGTCGTAGAAGAGTCAAACGGATATCAAAAGATTCATCATTGCCAGCAAAGATTCCAATGCTTGAACTTGTCTTGTATATAATTATAAATGATTGATGCTGGTAATGTAAATGATCTTTGGAGTTGCCGATAATGTGATTTATTACATTTTATCTTTAGTTGAGGTGCTTTCAATCCCTTTTTCGGGATTTGTCTTACACATATTGCATGAAATCTGGGTACTGGTTCAAATTTTCGTCTCTGTGCGAGATTAGCCATTTCAGGCATAAAAGTTCAAAATGAGTCCCACGTGGCCACTGTTTCAAGTGACCTGTATGGAATTTCAGTTGAAGGCTTGAAGCAGATTTGAGAAAGGTGCTGCAAAAGTGAATTTCTACCATTTATTACGGCTTGAAGCAGATTTGAGAAAGTTGCTGCAAAAGTGATTTTCGAGCATTTATTACGGCTTGAAGCAGATGTGAGAAAGGTGCTGCAAAAGTGAATTTCGAGCATTTATTACTGCCATTAAAAGAGGGGAAATTGCAAATACGAAATACCTCTGGCATGTTCTATAATAACAACGCACACTCTTGTTTCAGTTTGAAGACCGGCACTTGTATTGGGGCTATATACAAAAGTTAACTTGATTTTCATTGCCCTTTGCTTTGTGAAATAAATTTCTTGTGACTATGATTCTCGTGCTGTAAGAGCTGTTAGTCCTTATAATAAATTATAATATTAATAACCTCGGACAGTTATATTTTCAACTTTTCTCCGTATAATAACGTCGGGCAGTTATATTTTCAACTTTTCTCCATATAATAACCTCGGCCAGTACAGTAATATGTGAAACTTCTTTACAACGTCCATTTTGGTCTTAGAGCCGACAATGGTCATTTGCACTTCAAACTGTAAAATATGGGAAGTTTTACTGTCATAAGCACACTATTTTAAAATATGCTATATCTATGGTTTATTGCCATAAGCACACTATTTTAAAATATGCTATATCTATGGTTTATTGCCCTGAAGAGGTGCATTCTACAATCCAGTAGGGGTATGTGTAATTTTTTCAGTACTCATTCTGGAGCTAACATGTGTCTTTTTTTTAAATAATAAAATATTATAAAAAAATAACATGTCAGCACAAATTAGATTTAAAATATTTACAAAAGCATATATATAAAACTACACAAATTAGATAAATTAAAAAGCTTCCTCAACATTTATACTCTAATAAACAGTTTGCACCTCCAAAGATTTGATCCCTCTCGGGGCTTGGTAGATCCCGTTTTAAGGTGGATCTATACTGGTTTTATAACAACAATGCACACAATTGGTTCAATTTGAGGACTGACGCTTATATTGCTGGCTACAAACAAAAGTTGAGTTGTTTATAACATAACTTCTTCATTGTTCTAATTCTCGTTACTACGTTTCTCATGTTGTAAGAGCTGTCGGTCATTATAATAACCTCAGTGAAATATAGTTTTATACGTTTTTCATGTTGTAAGAGTTGTCAGTCATTATAGCAACCTCAATGAAATATAGTTTTATGTGAAACATCTTCCAGTGCAACATTCTTCTTTGGTCTTAGAGTCCACAGGGATCATGCGCGCATTAAACAATTTTAACATTCATAGCAACATATGAGAAGCTTTTACACGCAATAAGCACACTATTTTAAAATAGTTAAACCTTTGGCTTTTTCTATAAAAACATTGCACACTCAATTTGAAGTCTGGCACTTGTATTGCTGGTTATATTCAAAAGTTGAATTGATTATTAAGATAACCTTTTAATTGTTCTATGCTTTGTAAAATATATTCTTGTTACTATATTTATCTTCTTGTAACTACAGTCAGTCATTATAATAACTTTAACCTCAGACCCTAAAAAAACAGTTTTATGTGAAACTTGTTCTAGTTTTGGTCTTAGAGCCCAACAATGGCCATATGTATTTCAAACAATTTTAACATCGAAACATATGAGAAGTTTTTTACATGTAGTAGTTATTCTATACTAGACAACACTAGTTAGTCAAGGTTGGAATCTAAGATCAGCTGAGTTTAGGGTGAAATTATTCTATATCAGAGAATGCGCTACTTTATAATCTTATCAAATATCTGTTTTCCTAAACATTAATCATACAAGCAAACAAAAGGGTTGGTCAACACTTATTCATATATTCTTATTCTAAACAAATGGATCCCTTACCGAGCACATAAAATCATTATTGTATTATTCTCCTTAGATGTATTTTATGTATCTCATTCTTTTTCAATTAATAAAATAACTATCCTCCTTTATTCTTTGCTAAATATGATGTAAAGTGCTAATAGACATTTATTTGTTTCAAGTCTTCAAAATATAGATAAGAAAAAGGGCGTTAGGATGTTTGACAAACTAAATGAATGGTATTAAAAGTTTTAATTTTTGGATCTTCTTATTACAATGTACAACAGAGCTAAAAAAAAGTTCCCAAATCACATTTACATACTAATGAGTGATAATAGAGAATAAAGTTACGGTGGGGAATGATCCTGGGAGCCTTGACCTAAAAAATATTTATTATATATATAACATTGCATAAAGAAAGCAAAGTTGTAATGCACAATTGGCATAAAAAAAGAAAAAGAAAGCACCAATGCAAAAGAATAAAAAAAGAAAAAGAAAAAGAAAACATCCATGCCAAAACATGCACCATGTAGTTGGGGTTTGTTTATTCACTTGGTTACTAGATTAGAGGGTAAATGAAAGACAATTGAAATGAAAGTAATACAACTTTAACTACATTTTATTTTATAAAATCATAAAAATTGTTCAAATTAAAGTTATATTTTATTGTTTATTTTCACTTCCTAGGTAATATATCTTGGGGGAATTGCTTGAGCACTTCCCCTCAATTTAAGGATAATATCCAAGGTAAAATATCACAAAGTGGGATTTGAAACCAGGGCGGGAGGGTAACAATGTTTTCTTTGCAACCACTTGAGCTACACCCAATTGTCAATGAATTTTTATTGCTTACAAACACTAACTTGTTGATAGCATCTTATCATCATGGGCATATGTTGTATGTAGAAATAGTTGTTGCATGAAGCAACGTCATATCTAAACTTCAACAAAATGATTGTTTTTAATTTTGCAGTGATTTGGTTTTGCAACTTATTTCCACCATTGGCCGTTTTATCATAAATGTTAGGATATTTTAATACTCTATCCTTGTCCTATCTAGCATTATTTATTTTTCCTAGTTGTTGATGATGTCATTTGCCCCTTAGTTGTGTGTAGATGTCATCCATGATGCATGTACCACCTTTTGAGCACTGCATGCTTCATTTTAGGACCACTTTAGTCAGTTCCTTATTTTATAGGAACCAACGTAGTGTTCCAGTGCAGTCCACCTGAGTTACCTGACTCTTGTGGGGGGTTGGAGCTCCGGATGCCACTGATTGTGGCCTCATGCGCCTATTTCTGATTGACATGCATGGCAAACTCACTATTGCGCCCTCCTTAGTCAGTTAACTGATTGTGACTTCAGTTCGATTGAGTTTGAGTCTTCCGGAGCACTCCAATCGTGATAATCCCTATGCTAGACCAACTGACGTTCGAATTCTCCTGTGTGATTCGAATTCTCTCCATTGTATCATCATTGTTCATTATACTGATTATTGAATAATGTGACATTATTCTGCTTCTATCCGAGTTCTGCTGCATAATTATTCTTCTGCTCTTTTTTACTGTATTTTTCACTCTTATTCAACTTTTCTGCTCATTCCTTCTTTGTGAGGTATTCTTAGCTCTTAGATCTGCTATGACTTATAACCTCACAATAAAAAGTGGGAAAATGAACATAAAAATGAGTAGATTATGCCTAATTATCCTCCTATCTAATGATATTTCTAGCTTCCTAATGGATTTAAGAACAAGTAGCACTACAAACATCCATAGTTTTGTGTTACTAGATCCTTCATGAGCTCATACAAGCTTCTCAGTTGTTAATTCATGTTTAGTATTTTTGTTCTCGCTTCAATTTGTTGTATTTAAATAGTGGTGAAGAATGCACTTTCACTTTGTTAGACAAAATAGAACACCTTTGTGATTTGAACATGTTTGTGAAGCAAAACAACTTTTCAAGATTTCAAAGTACAAAGCATGCAAAGGAAATAAGGTAACATGATTTCATTCACATATCTAGGTTGATATGCAAATGTTTCCTATCTTTACATTCGAAAATTTTGAACTTGGTGCAATGTCAGTTAGGGCAGATTATAGGCTCATGAGTGAAGGGTGATATGTATAGAATACATCTTTAAGATCAGATGGGAAAGGGTGGGGGGATCCTTTAGGTTCATGGTTCAACATGTTAGTTTGTAACCTAACTAACCATTCATGCATTTTATTGTAGAATTAAATAAAACAAAGACAAACAACTCAATTATGAACTTATAAAAATAATATCAAGCCCTACAATGTAATTCATTTCACATATGCAAAATTAAATTCATTTTTTTTTTGTTGGCAAAGTGGTGGAACCTCCTTGACTAGCAAGTTTTCCTTTGGCTAAGTTACCACGAACCAGGGGCATCTAAGCCATCAAAATCACCCGGGGATCGCACCCGGCCTGGACCGCACCAACCTTTAACATGGTTGGATTTTTTGGTATCCACGGGATTAGAACCGACGACCTTTCCGCTTAGGGGGCGTCTTAACCATACCCCACCACCAACTGTTCTACATCTCATGGATGCAAAATTAAATTCATTTAAGTAGAAATAAAATATAAAATAAAAAGTAATCCATGTAGATAAAATAAATATTGGTTTGCATATTCATATACAACAAGAAGTATTTTTTTATGAGAATTATCCACCAATTGGGTGCAAACGAGTAATATTTGATCCAACCGTAGGCTCTTTGTCATAGAGGCCACCCTTGAGTTGGGGCTATGAATTAACACGGGCAAAATTCTATAGCTTGGCTTTGGTATCTCACTTAGCTTGATTTTCGAAAAGAAAAGAAAAAAATCCAACTATCATTTTTTCTCCTTCAAGTTACACAACACTAGGAATGGGATCCCTTTCTCTGCTAAATAGTCCCTCATGCTATCTCCTTTCCCTCCAATGCTCTAGCATAAGTTGGCCAGGGAATCTCTATTGTTAGGAATTAAGGAACTCTTGCACTTTAACTTCCATTTTTAATAAGTAATTTCCCATGGTTCCAGCCATATTTTTCACATACTTTCATGGTAGGAAGCTATGACATCGTCAAGGAGAAAAATCAAAGGAATAATGAACAAAGAAGTTCCTACAAATCCAAAATCATAGGTTATATATTGTATAAGATACCACAAACTTTAATAAAAAGCTCTTGTATCTTTCTTTTGGAACAATAAATCTCATGGTTTGTGAGTAATTTAATAATCATAAAAAAAGAATAGAGAACTTAGGATAAAAGGTGGCTAGTAATAAAGTATTATTATTTCCTCACCTCCCAAAGTCCTCTTTAATACCCTTTCATGGATTCATAAGTTGCTTATATAATTACAAAGATCGATAATTTTTTACTTAGACCACATATGTCCAGAGTTATAACCATTTCATTATTACATATACATTCATAATCTAGTGGTCAAAATTAGGGTATTACATTCCCCTACCCTTTAGATTAACATGGTCCTTGATGCAATATCAAACTAAAACAAAGTGGGTATGCCTCCCACATAACATACTCCAGCACCCAGGTTACCTCATCAAGACTGTGATGGTTCCATTTGATCTTTAGATGCATGATGCCTTTGTTCTAGAGCAAAGAAACCTTCATGTTTAGAGTGCAAACTGGTTGTGTATGAAACTCTGCTTTTGGTTCTACCTAGATCAAATCCCAATCAATGGCATGGTTAAGATTATGTACATACTTCTTTAACAAGGATACATGAAATATGTTATGAGCATTTATGCTAGTAGGCAATGCAAGTCTATATGCAACATGTCTTGTCCTATTTGAGATTTCAAAAGGTCCACAATACTTGGCTACCAATATAATGCAACTCCCCAACTTTTAGGAACTTTTCTTTTGTTTAACTTTTAGGAATACATGCTCCCTAACTTTGAATTCCCTCGACATTATGCCTTTATTTGCATAGTTTTTTTCATTATCCTATGATGCCTTCAAGTTCAACTTGATTTTGTCAACTTTCTCTTCCATATCCATCACATACATCCGTAATACATTTTCATTACTTGATTCACTATCTCTATTCCCATTAGTGTGCAAATGGTATGTTGTACTGAAATTTAGATTTTGTGCCAAGACCCTTGAATAATCCTTTACAAAACTTGGAAGTGAAATTAGGATCTCTATTTGAAACAATGGCCTTGGGTATTCCATAAAATCTAACAACTTCTTTCATGTAGATTTCTACTATATTTGCCACCTTATGGGTTGACTTAATTGGATTAAAACGAGCAACCCTTTCCAACTTATTCACCACTACCATGATGGAATCATGTTGTCTTATTGTTTTGGGTAACTTAGTGATGAAAACATAGTCACCACTTCTCACTTCCACTCTAACAATGGTAACGGTTGTAGTAACTTTGTTGGTTGTACACGCTCAACTTTTACTCTGGCATTCCATACATTTGGCTATATGATCAGTGACATCCTTTTTCATTCTTGGCAAAAAACATTGATCCCTTACGTCAATAATGATCTTTTGGTACCCTTGATGTTTAACATATGGAACATTATGCATATCAAGTAGTATAAGTTTCCTTCAATGAAAAAAATTAAGAACACGCACACACATGTATGCATAAGAATTTTATCGTCTTCTATGGTATGTTATTCATATTTATACTATACATTTTGTTGTTATAATTCTTCCTTTATTTGAAAGTAATGTCCACATGTCACAAGAGCTTCAAGAATTCTACTCTTCAAATCTGATTTACAAATGTTGATTGTTGTGGTTTGCATTACATGTAATATTTTGATGAGTTCATCGACTATCTTATTCTCTTTTCTTTTGATGTGCTTGATTTAAAAATTGAATTCATAAAGAAATTCCATCCATCTTGTATGCTTGACATTCAAATTTTGTTGTATAAATAAATATTTTAGACTATTGTGATTTATTCTTAACTAGAATTTTCTTCGTATCGTATAATGTCTCCATGGAGTAAATATTTTACTCATGCTCAAATAAGTTTGAATAATAGCAATATATTTGTATAAAAGATGATTAAATAAAAAAAAAATAAGGATGACTTTACAATAATGGGCTTTGTATAAATATTTCTAAACAAGTGCCTTAAGTATCTTTTCAATAAACAGTCATGTCTCTTTGTGAGTAATTAATTTAATTACGTTCTTTCAATATCTTTCTTATTTAATATCTTATTTACTTATTTGTATTTATTTTTATATTTATTATTCATATTTATTGATGTTATTTACTATTGTGTGTGTAACATTAACTTTCCCATTTGAAATGCATGGCCCTCAAAGCAATTTTGGATGATTTTGTCTTCCAATGTGGAGAGTCGTCTTGATTCCATATCATGGTTGAATACTTGTGAAATCTGTTGTTTAATGGAGGGGTGAGATTTGTGAAATCTTTGAGAGGCTAACGTAGGCTTCTTGAACCATATAATTTGCAGTTACTTCCTTTCCATTTTAATTCCATAAATTGTTCTTGAAGGTTCATGAGTAGGTACCCACTTGTATCAACCATTCTACTCCTATTACCATGCCCACCATGTTGAATGGTAAAGCATAATGTCCAATTTGTAATTTAAAATCTTGTATTTGTACAGAGATTTTATGGCACCTTCCTATTCCCTCAACTTGTTGACCATTAACGATCGTAACAATGAGATCTTTCATAGGGTATACACAAAGGTTCAATTGTTTTGCAAGATTGATATCCACGAAATTGTGAGTACTTCCTAAATCTATGAAGATATGATATATTACATTTTATGCTACCCTTCGAGTTTTAATGTCAATGGTTCCAGTTTTCCTATAATTGTTGCAAGTGATATCAAGTTTTTTTTCCTGAATGTTTTGACAATTTATATTGTTCCTTAAATGAGGTGGAGTAGATCTTACTATAGATGGTTGCACTTCTTCCTTCAGAGTCTGCTTGTGTATGTGATTGTTTCCAATGATACCTTTGGTGATTTTCCATCATCATTAAAATCTAACATGCCTTCTTTAGTAGAAACCTTAACTTCCTTCCCATCTATAACTTTGCAATAATATGAGTGATTGGATGCACATTTATGTCCTGGAACCCACTCCTTACTGCACCTACGACAATTTTTTTCCTTGCTTTTTATTTCATCATCATGGTTGCTACTGGGGGTATCTGATTCTCTTTTAGCTTCATACCTATATGATTTTTTATGTTACATTTCTGTTCCAATGACCACTTGTCTCCACATTATTTACATTTTCCCTCCTTTTGTCATGATTACCCTTGTCAAATCTTAATATGATGACTTTTCAAATTTGGATTCTACAACTTTTGCCTTAAGCCTTACTTTTTCCATGGATGAAAGTTATGCATTTTTAACTCATTCTAAATGTGTGGATTTATCCCACCCACATAGGGTTGGATTAGTTGATTTTCTAGTAATCCATGTACTTGCATGGCCAATGCTTCCCATTTATGCGTGCATTCATCCACATTACCTTTTTGTTGTAATCTGCTGAGTTTTGAGAAAAATATGTCCTCAAGATTACCTTGGCATCTTTTAAAAAATCATTTTTGAATGTATCCCATATATATGAGAAGATTGAGCCCTTCCACCAAATGTACCAACTATATGTGTCTCCCTTAAGGTGCATGGAAGTGTCTTTGGATTTCTCTTCACCTTTTGCTATATTGTATATGTGAAAGTATTCCTCTACCTTGTTAAACTAGGCCACATAATTCTTTTAAACCTCATCAAATTTTGATAACTCTAGATTAGCCCTCAATGGATACCCAAATATTGATGGATTTACATAGGGTGGTTATTGTTATTGGGGAATGACTACTAACCCATTCATGGATCCGCTCTATAATAGATTGTTTGTATTCGAATTTGATGGTTTAATGTTGGCCAACGAATCTTTACTTGCTTCCAAAGATTGAATATGCTATTGAACGTCATCCATAACCATTACGTTAGAGAACTCCCCGTGAGTGTGAACAAATATTTCTTGAATCATTTTCTGCACCACCTTGGTTGTATTAGCTAACTTATTCCATTAACTAACAGATGAATTATAATAAGGTATGAACTCATCATCCTCCTTGTGCAAATTAACACATTCTTCTCTAGTTTGGACTAGGAGCTACCCTAGTTCATGTATCATTCCACAACTACCCACCACAACATCTTTGCAACTTCTATTGTTAAGACACATTGCATACCTCTAGTTTATATAGTCACTATCGAGGTACTTTCACCTGTATCTGTAATGTCCCAAATTTAGCATTGGGTCACAATGGCCTAATCACATTGTCCCTATTCAGTAGAGTTTGTCAAATTGATGCTAAAGTTCAAATCATTGCCAAGGAGGAAAATTACTAGCTTCCTAGGTTTGGGGTGGAAGCTTTGGGATTTGGAATAATGGGGATAATAAATGATGTTTGAACATTAGAATGGAATAAATATTTAATAAAGGACCTAAATAATTATATACAAGTGAAAATCAAAGTGGCATTTCATCATGAAGACACATGGAGGAAGTGGGACCCACATATGGCTAGATTTCCCCACTACACTTGGCATCATTCTCTCACCAATTCGAATTCAAGGTGAATGGTAACATACTTGGGGGAGTCCAAAAGGTATTATTCATGGCATGACTCATCCAAGGTCAAAATATAGAGGAAGAGTAACTCCCATGGAAGAGGAAGAGGCAATTTGGAGCTAGTGAGACACTTGGGCTAGATTCCCTAGCTCTATGACAACAATGATGAAGATGCTATGACACCTATGACACAAATCAGACCTGAAGGCTGACATATGACATATATGACATGTTAGGGCTAAAAATAGACTCCAAGAGGGCGCTCAAGGGTGTTAGGGTAGCTAAGCTGCTTCCACATGTGATTTGGTGGAAGTGGGAGACTAGGAATTGTTGTACAAATGGTGTTCTTTGGAATCTCTTCCCAACTTGAGTTGGCATGAGTCTCTTGGAAGGAATTCGACCCATGGAGGCCATTAGAACTTTATAAATGTCAATAACAAAGAATGAAACCAGCTTTTGATCATTTGTAGAATTTACAATTGTATTTGTGAAGAGGGAGAGCTGGTGGATGACTAGTTTCTTGCCTTAGCCAATTTCGAGGGTGAAAGATTCCCATCCAAGTTGGCAATTGGAAAGGCTGTTCAGACCTTTCATTTGGAGATTTAATGGAGTCTTTATTTGCAGGTGTAAGCTACAGGGCAGCTCATGGTTTCTTCTATTGCATCTCACTCCTTCAACCATTTCCAGTTTTGATGGCATATTCTTGATCCTTGAGGGAGGGCATTTTTGGTGAACTATTGTACTCTTTGGGGGAGATTCTAATACCCCATTTATTTTGTAATATGAATTAAATACTTTGTTCTTCATCTCCAGAAAGTTTCAGGTCGAAATTCCAAGTAGAAGTGTATAAATCTCAATTTTAATGAAAGGACAGTGCCATTTCCCCACTACCTTGTTGTGAATCAACGTAATGCTAATGATTTCAAATGAATGGATGATTCTCTGATGCATTTGTGATTAATGGATTTCCATGGATGTATTTTACAAGTTTCATGTACTGTACTTGAGCATTTGAAGTATTTTTACTTAGTTTAATTGCATTGGGAGAAGAGAATTTGCATACTTGGTCCAGAATCTTAAGAGAATTTGCAGAGGTATTTTGGTGGCCATATGTAATCCCTTAAAATCATATTCAAGTCCTAATATCATTCATACACCTTCCTTGAATATTTGAAGGCATTTGGAGTCAATTTGGGACCTAGAGACCAATATTAGTCAAAGGGAAATCACTAGTAAAGTTACCTACATTGACCAGAATTGAAAGAGGATTTGCAGAAGTATTTTAAGGGTCAAAAGGAATCCCTGAAAAACATATTTATGTTATAATATCATTCATATACATTCTCAGAATATTTGGGATCATTTGGGGCAAATTTGGGACCTAGAGATCAAAACTAGTCAAAGGTCTAACTAGGGAAAAAAGTGAAAAATTGTCATTTTAATAAAATTCCTAACAAGGGACATTACAGTGGTATCAAAGCATGGTCCTTGCACTTGTGTATTAGGTACATACATTAAAGAATAATAGGAAGCCATGTCTTACTATTATGATGAATCCTATGAGTACAATTCTTATGAGGAATATGCAGATGTTTATGAGCAATATGAAGCAGAATGTGAATGGTACGAGGAAGAGGTGCCATCATGCAACACTTCTTACAATTTCAAGAGAAATGAAGATTATTCTTATGACTTTAAATCTAATGAATATGAGTGTGTCACACCAACCAAGGATAATTCTATGAGTGAGTTCCAAAGATGGAGAGCAAAATATAAAACCTTGCCCCAACAATATAAAAAATATCAAGAATATCTTGCTTTTAGCAAAAATACACAAAATGCCATGTCTTTTGAGTACTTTGCTGAACATGTTTTTGAAAATAGGCCCAAAAATGAAGATGTGGAGTTAGTAAAGAAAGGTTTATGCCCTTTTTGTAAAGAACCTTGGGGTGAGTATCATACATGTGTGCATGAAATTATGTCCCACTTGAGGAGAGCTTTTGGGAATTCTTCAAAAAGAGATTCCAAAGATATTGATCATAAGGAAAACAAGGGGAATTCATAAATATTTTGGGAATTCTTGCTTGAAGAATAAAAATGAAGAGACATCACAAGAGCATGAAGAAGATTCTATTGAAAATATGGAAGATCATTTCGAGACACCTTCTAGCTTAGACATGAACCAAAGAGCATCTACTGATGGATGCTTAAACTATGAAGGAGTACCTACTGATGGGTGCTCACACCTTTATGTTGGTGACATAGAGATCACTTTTGAAAGTGTTGCTGCAAGCCCAAGTTCCATTAAGCATGATAATGAAGACCTTGTAGCAGTTGAAGAAGAACCAAGATCAACTTCCCCATCACCACTTGAGCTTCATGAAGTTGGTCCAAGCAAAATTGAAGAAGATGAGGAGGTTCATTTGCAAGAGCCTCATTTTATTGAAGGGTCCTTAAAGATGAATGAAAATAAGATCCAAGAGTCCCTCGGCATTCTCCATGACACTCAAGCATTGGTGTCAAATTCTTGTTGGAGAGCTACTTCATTGGAGGAAACATCCTTCCTTGAAGACATGGAGAAGATTCAAAGAGCAATGTGCCACATCAAAGGTAATTTCATGTCTATGATTTTTGATAGAAACCATTTGTTTGAGCTTAATGAATTGTTACATGATGCATACTTGAAGAATAATGAGGATATTCATAAGCTCACAATTCAAAATGAGCAACTTCTTGAAAAGTTGCAAGATACTTGTTTTTCCTCCTATGTTTCAGATTGTCAAATGGTAGATTGTTTGGAGGATTCTCATGACATGGTGGATCATGAGAAATGTGGGAATTTGAATGTGCTTAATGTGTTTGAAGATGAACTTGAAGAGATCCAAACACTTGATGTGGTGGAAGAGGAACTTGAATTGTCTCTTGATGAAGGTTATGCAAGTTTTAAAGAAGAGCATGATTCCTTTACATTGGAACCAATCTATGACAAAGGTTTCCCACTTTTGAAGGAGCTGAATGATACTACCCACATGGATCCTTCCCATGATGAAACTTCTGCACTTTTTGATCATTTGGGTGAGTTAGTTCATTCTCCTACATCCTACAATTCCATGTTTTGCAGTTTTAGTCTCAATGAAGTATGGGTGAAAGGGTTCCTTTTTATGGTGCCACGTGAAGAGTATGGAACTCCTAGATTTACATTTTATGATGACATGGTTGGAGCACATTCTTATTCACATTTGCAGCAACATTATTTGTCACTTTATGATGATGCAAATCTACATGGATGCACCTATGATATGCATTTGAGTCACTTGAAGACTCATGGTTTTTCTTGCTCAACACTTGATTCATTTGATGTTGGAGGAACTTCATCCAACACTTGGGTGAATAGATTTATGATTGGAGAACATTTTTGTTGCAAGCCACATACTTTGTTATATCTTTATGACTCTCACATTCAGGGATGTGTGGGTGAGACTTCTTTGAGTCATTTGAAGTCTCCTTGTTTTTTCTGCTCATTATTTGGTTCAGATTTTAGTGGAGATTCTTCATTCACTTCTTGGGTGAAAGAATACATGGTTGAATATTTTGATGCATATCACATCCTTTTGGAGCAGCATTATAGGACATGGGATCCTCACCTATGTCATTGGAGCAGATTTGATTGGTCACTTGAAGCTTGTATGCACTTGGAAAATGGTGGTCTACTTGCTTGGAGGTATAAACACTTTCATGACTCTTTGATGAAGCATATCCTTGATGTACATTTTCATTATGTTGTTATGTACTTTGATGATACATATTTGGTACTCATGATGTTTGGAAGAATGCATACAAGAAAATGGGATCCAGGAATCCTCTTATCTAATGGTGTGGGTTGGAGAGCACTCTTAATTGTTGGGGTGCAATACAAGCAATGGGACCCTGGAATAATTTTTGTCTCATTGGTTTCATTTTTTGGGGGGGAAGCAAGCAGTATGGGAGATGGATTCTCCACTTAATAAAGTGATTTTAATCAGAGTAGTGCAGCAGCAAGCATGGTGGTTCCTCTCTAAAATATTCATGGAAACTCAAAGACTCAAGGTTGGGCAACTTCAAAGAATTATACAGAAAGCAGGTTCTTCAACACCCATGTTTAAAATTGCTTGAGGACAAGCAATATTGGGAAGGGAGGCTTTGTAATGTCCCAAATTTTGCATTGGGTCACAATGGCCTAATCACATTGTCCCTATTAAGTAGAGTTTGTCAAATTGATGCTAAAGTTCAAATAATTGCCAAGGAGGAAAATTACTAGTTTCCTAGGTTTGGGGTGGAAGCTTTGGGATTTGGAATAATGGGGATAATAAATGATGTTTGAACATTAGAATGGAATAAATATTTAATAAAGGACCTAAATAAATATATACAAGTGAAAATCAAAGTGGCATTTCATCATGAAGACACATGGAGGAAGTGGGACCCACATATGGCTAGATTTCCCCACTACACTTGGCATCATTCTCTCACCAATTCGAATTCAAGGTGAATGGTAACATACTTGGGGGAGTCCAAAAGGTATTATTCATGGCATGACTCATCCAAGGTCAAAATATAGAGGAAGAGTAACTCCCATGGAAGAGGAAGAGGCAATTTGGAGCTAGTGAGACACTTGGGCTAGATTCCCTAGCTCTATGACAACAATGATGAAGATGCTATGACACCTATGACACAAATCAGACCTGAAGGCTAACATATGACATATATGACATGTCAGGGCTAAAAATAGACTCCAAGAGGGCGCTCAAGGGTGCTAGGGCAGCTAAGATGCTTCCACATGTGATTTGGTGGAAGTGAGAGACTAGGAATTGTTGTGCAAGTGGCGTTCTTTGGAATCTCTTCCCAACTTGAGTTGGCATGAGTCTCTTGGAAGGAATTCGACCCATGGAGGCCATTAGAACTTTATAAATGTCAATAAAAAAGAATGAAACCAACTTTTGATCATTTGTAGAATTTGCAATTGCATTTGTGAAGAGGGAGAGCTAGTAGATGACTAGTTTCTTGCCTTAGCCAATTTCAAGGGTGAAAGATTCCCATCCAAGTTGGTAATTGGAAAGGCCATTCAGACCTTTCATTTGGAGCTTTAATGGAGTCTTTATTTGTAGGTGTAAGCTACATGGCAGCTCATGGTTTCTTCTATTGCAGCTCACTCCTTCAACCATTTCCAGTTTTGATGGCATATTCTTGATCCTTGAGGGAGGGCGTTTTTGGTGAGATATTGTACTCTTTGGGGGAGATTCTAATGCCCCATTTATTTTGTAATATGAATTAAATACTCTATTCTTCATCTCCAGAAATTTTCAGGTCGAAATTCCAAGTAGAAGTGTATAAATCTCAATTTTAGTGAAAGGACAGTGCCATTTCCCCACTACCGTGTTGTGAATCAATGTAATGCTAATGATTTCAAATGAATGGATGATTCTCTGATGCATTTGTGATTAATGGACTGCCCTGGATGTATTTTACAAGTTTCATGTACTGTACTTGAGCATTTGAAGTATTTTTACTCAGTTTAATTGCATTAGGAGAAGAAATAGTGCCATTTCCCCAAGGGTCGAATTGGTGATTTTTGCAGTTGAATGGGAGAGGGTTGGAACAGATATAATAATCAATTAATGGTGCACATGAGACCTTAATAACATCCTTAATACATTCCCTACCTATGTTCAGAAATTTGAGTGGGTTTGGAGGCATTTGGGAAGCCATTTTCAGTATTTACCCCAGGGGGATTTGAACCCCAAATTACTAGTAAAATTGCATACTTGGTCCAGAATCTTAAGAGAATTTGAAGAGGTCTTTTGGTGGCCATATTTCATCCCTTAACATAATATTCAAGTCCTAATATCATTCATACACCTTCCTTGAAGATTTGAAGGCATTTGGAGTCAATTTGGGACCTAGAGACCAATACTAGTCAAAGGGAAATCACTAGTAAAGTTACCTACATTGACCAGAATTGAAAGAGGATTTGCAGAAGTATTTTAAAGGTCCAAAGAAATCCCTGAAACACATATTTATGTTATAATATCATTCATATACCTTCTCAGAAGATTTGGGATCATTTGGGGCAAATTTGGGACCTAGAGATCAAAACTAGTCAAAGGTCTAACTAGGAAAAAAAGTGAAAAATTGCCATTTTGATAAAATTCCTAACAAGGGACATTACAGTATCACATTAAAATATCTTGGACTTTATATTAGAGTTATTTTCTAGAAATATGCATTGCTTCCTTATCTATGTTCACATTTTACTCTTAGAAACACCCATATTATCAAATGTATGTAATGTCCACAACATTTCAAAATTATACTTATCCGCATGTGTAGGTTACAATTATGTAGTAGTTGAGGACATACAGTTCTAGATGCATTATAATACTTGGGATTTGTAACTATAATCCCTTTGTTGGAATATTTTATATTCCTTGGAAGGTAATAATGTCTTTGTATTATGTCGAAAGATATCCACAATCTTATGTAAAAGAGTAATACATTATATCACATATTCATTGTGGTAAAATATACTCTTGATATTCATTATTATATAAAGAGATGTTATTATGGAGAATTATATTATCCCACATGTAATATGTGAGAGTAATTCCTCCTCATCTCTTGGTATATAATAGAGTCAAGGGAGTCTAATCCATTTCATCATTTGTGGATCATATCTTCATGATCTATACTTTCACAAGTATTGCTATATTGTATTGAGGTTATTCGCATTGCTCTTTGTAAGCTTGATGTTCTGGAGATAATAGAAGACTACCTTCCCATGGACGTAGCTCAATTGGGTGAACCACATATATCTGGTGTACTCTTTTCTCTTGTTCTTTTTCTGTTCTAATTTACTGTGATATGTTATTGTTTGCATAGATAGGTAAACTAGTTTAGTTAGATCCATATCTCTGACACCCTTTCCACTATGTGTTTCATTGATCGCATACTCATCCATATTAATAGTTTCAATGATTTTCTACTCATTATATGTTTCGTTGATTGTGCACTTATCCTAATTGTGATTTGAATGTGCATGCTTTTGCTTATCCATAACAGGTTCATATGAATCTTTGCGTCAAGTTTTAATTTTGTTTTTATATTATTTTATTTGTTGATTTTTATTGATGGTTGATTTGTATGCTCATGTGTCTATATTCATACATGTCTTGTATAGACATGCATAGGTGAACATTGATGGTAGGTCCAATATTGCAAAATCACAAGATATGCAAGGAGTGTCGGCTTTCTGTCAATGATGATGTGATCATGACATGTCACTATTTGTTCAATATTGTGTTGGTTTTATCTACGAGTCATTTATAAAGAATGAGATACCATTTTTTGAAGACTAGATTTCCTCATATGGGTGTGTGGGGTAGTTCAAATCAACACATTTTTTTATTACTTGAATTAGCTTCATAAGGAGATACGGGTTTGACATACTTAGAGAGTTTTTGAAAAAGGGCATGGAAAGGGTGAACATGATGACATTGGTGATTGTGTGAAACAAACACTTACGAGATACCAAATGAGTCATGATGTAGTCCGACTCAAATCATATGTTGAAGTAGTTAAATAATGAAAAATACATATAGGCCATGAAGGTCACAAACAAGCGAGGCTAGTGCATAGTGATGAAACTATGGTGTGCAAATTCAAGCTCAAATATAACATTAATTTTGAAACACATTCTCAAAACAAAAATTAAATTTGATATTTATGACGCATATTCCTTTGGAGTGTTGTGCTCGATGATGTGAATAGATGTGGAATGAGGGAATTACACTTTGTTTGGAGCAAATACATAGGTAACATCCTTGCCATTGAGGAAAGAAAGTACGCATGCTTTTGTGGATTTTTCATTGATGCAAAGGGACGTGCACTTGATCAATGTGAAAACAAGGGATATGTGACATAATGGAAATATGTCCCTCTTAATCCAGATGAGCGACATCCAATTTTGACATCACAATAGGTGCATGATGAAGAGGCTTGGGTTTTACTTGATCATGAGCAAGTTTTTTATGTTGTTAGAGAAGGTATGTGACCTAATTAATGGGAATGTATTATATTAATGCATGGTGTTTTCGTTTGGCCTCTTCAACATAATGTACTTTAAACAAACAAACAAACAAACCACACAATGTAGTAGACCACTATGGATCGTTTACTCAACCTAGAATGAAAAATACATGTTTCGCCCTTGTGTCTCTTTGAGACCAAGTGTGCAAGAAAAATCCATGCTTGCTCTATTGATAGTTCCCTGTCGCTAAAGGAATAAAAACACCGACGAGAGCATCTTTGAGCAATATAACCCCTTCTAAAAAAAACATTTCCATATTTCCATTTAGGAAGTTGGTGAGAGAAAAAAGGACAAGTAAAGATATTATTTTGGTAGCTTCTCTATATTTTCCAAATGGACCCATAATCAAGGCCATTTGGACATTTGTTCCCGTCGTGTTAGGCCCCGTAATAAGGGACAATATTTTACCCCATTTACCATCCATGAATCATGGGGAAGTACTCGGATGGTTTCCTGCGAGGTTTTTCCTTGAAAAAAAATATTAATTAATATTCTATTTTTTCTTGTAGGTGATGTTTTGTTGTCATTGCACTATGAGGCAATGAAGAAAGTGTGGCTTATTATTTGATGTTATGTACACAAATAAAAATCAAGTTGGTGAGATCATATTAAGATAGAGAGTACACATACTATAATCGTGACATGGCTATAATGGGTCACCTTTTTTTTGTTTGAAAAAAATGAAAAAAAATAGAATGATTATATTATCTACAAAGATTTTATGCCTAAATATATATCTTGCTCATATAACTCGTAATAGCAATTAAGATACAACTGACAAAAGTCAAAGTGAAAAGATGAGAACTAAGAAGATTGAAAATGGTAGAAGTTTACTATGAGTGTATTATAGAGATTTGCATTTCTATAACCCACTAGCCAAATGGGTAAACTACAAGATACTTTTGTGCTTAATGGTTGGTGCACATACTTATTTTGCAATGAATTAACATAACGTGTTATTTCATTGCTTGATATGTTTGATTCATTTCCCTCGTTGGTTGGGTTTCATTTTTTGTATGTGTTTAATTTATAGTATATTATTGAAAGCATTCTTCTTTTTATGTTTGTTTTAAATTATATTATATAAATGACATTACACCATAGTGGTGTAACAAAAGTGCGGTGGTCCCACAACTCACAATTCCATGTTTGACTCCTTGCTCTGATAGATTTAACCATAAATACTCATTTCAAACTTATATTTCAGCATTTCCTTTACATAATGTCCTTCGAGTTCGCTTTGGGCTGCAAGTCTTCAAGTGGACCCACTCATTAGGGTTCTCTTAGGTGAATTTTAATGCACATTTAACCATAAACACTTGTTACAAATTTATATCTCACTATGTCCCCTACATAGTTTCCTTCAAGTTGGATTTGAGGTGTAAGTCATTAGGGTGCTCTTTGGTGAATTTAAATGCTCTTTTGTGTCATTTGGTGCCCAACGTTTCTCATAATTTAAGTACTTTCTAATATCCCAATAATACAATTTACCATATACCTTTATACCATTAAAATAATTAAGTTACTATAAAATAGGAAAATCAATAAAAGGTGCACTAACTAATTGTCTTAATCAATTAATCAATTAAACAAAGTGGATATTAATGCACACAAGAATGTTTGCAGAACGACAAATGGATTCATCATGTAATTCGAAGAATAATTTTTTAAGGGAATTAAGGGCGTTGGTTAGGGGGGTTTTGGTTATTTTTTTAGGGAAGTTGTGAGAGCATATGAATAATTCTATTGGTTAGGGGGGTTTTGGTTATTTTTTTAGGGAAGTTGTGAGAGCATATGAATAATTCTATTGATTAGGAGGAGGTGGCGAGGATATTTTAGCGAGTGGTTATTGAAGTTTTGACTTGGTTTGGGGGAGATTGAGAGGAGGGTAGATAGCTTGGCATATATTTATTGATTGAGGATTGGTGGCTTTCAGTTTTAGACTGAGGGGTTAGGTTGGAAGGATAGTTCCCTAATTATTAGTTGCCATTACACTACAAGGAAAACTCTTTCTAAAGGAGGTTTTTGTATATCCTCCTAAAAAACGCTTTCCTTTGTTTGTTTATAACAAAGGTTTCTAGTGGAGATGGGAAATCAGAGGTTTTAGTGGATTTTTTTTGTACCAATGAATTGTTAAAAACACGTCGATGCACATAATAATACACTACACTAGTGCACTTCATGTGTCAAGTGCATCGTACAATCAATGTGACATTTCATTCTTTTTTTTTGTATTACATAATTAAAAAAAATGGCACCACTTATAGCCTTGAAATTTCATTATAAAACATTTTTTTATATCAAATTATTCTAATAATCTTAATGGTGCATTTACATAAATTTTAAGGCTCTACTGCACCATCACATAAGATGCAATGTTATGTAGTTCCATATAAAACATAAGCATTATTGTGGTCCATATATAAAGTGCACCAATTGTGCATACGATGTCCAAAATACTCTATAATAGAGTTTATTGTGCCGAGAGGCGCTCTACAACCCAGTATGAGGGAGATCTTGTTAGTCGAGTGTTTGTCGATATTGTCAGCCATAAATAACATTTGTATGAGGGAGATCTTGTAAGTCGAGTGTTTGTCGATATTGTCGGCCATAAACAAATAAAAAATATTATGATAATAAACAAATAAAAAATATTATGTTGGCCAATAATTAAAATTAAAAAAACGTGTATTTTCAATTGGAATTTTTAATTTTTATCAACGATAAAAGTAGCAATTTTAATTTTTATCAGCGATCAAAGTAGCAATTTTAATTTTAAAGATAAAGTAATTTGTGTGGTGACATTTGAAGTAATTTTCCAAGATAAAGATCCAAGTAATTTCAAAGAAAAAGTGATTTCAAGTAAATATAAAGATCCAAGTAATTTCAAAGATAAAATAATTTTCCATGTCTTTACACTCAAAGATAAAGTAATTTTAAAATGCTATGCATATTCAAACATGTGTTGTTTTCTTATTCAAACCATAAGGTACATTGTAAGGTTTTTGATAACATTGTTAATGTAACGCTCTAAATTTGTATATTTGGTAGCATTTAAAATGTAAATTTTACTTAAAAACCAAGAATTAACATTTTAACCATTCAAATTCAACAACTCTTAAGTTGTTATAATTTTTTTATTTCAAACACTATTTATATTTACAATGAAAGTTAATTATTTTCTAATAATTATTTTATTATTTAAACTACATGAAATTATTTTTACATCTAGGTATATAATTTCTTTACTATGTATAATAAGAACTACATGTGGTATAATGGTAAGGGTGTTGGGATAATGGGCGTGAGGTCCAAGGTTCAATCCTCCCAGATCATCTACTTTTTTCTTTTAAAATATAGAATTTCGTAAATATATTGAATTTCATTATCATGTAAAGTGAGTTTTATACTTGCATAGATTTCAGTGTATGGGGTTTTTTATTGCATATTTTTCAGTGTAGATGTTATTCTGTGGACGCATTGATTTCAGTGTATGGCCACATAGATTTCAGTTTATGGGGTTTTTTATTGCATATTTTTCAGTGTAGATGTTATTCTGTGGATGCATTGATTTCAATGTATGGACGCATAGATTTCAGTGCATTGGTTTTTTTTATTGCATAATTTTCAGTGTAGTTGTTATACCATGGCCGCATTGATTTCAGTGTAGATTTCCAAGATGCATAACTTTTAGTGTGGATTTCAACGATGCATAAATTTCAGTGTATATGTTAATGTTTGACTTTTTTGATATAGAGTCTAAACTAGAAATGGAAGATCTGCATGTGGAAGATGCTATGAGACAAACTAGCGAAGAACCAAAAATACAGAACGTCGAACGTCGTAAAACATATCAAGGAAGAAAATCTTACGAAATGACAACAAAAGAACGAGAAGAAGACTTGAAACGAAAAGCAGAAGAACAAAAAGAATTTTGAAAAAGGAAGTTGGACAAAATGACAGCAGAAGAACGAGAAGAACAAAGAAAACGAAATGCAGATCGACAAAAAAATATCGAAAAAGAAAGTTAGCCGAATTGGCAGCAGAAGAACGAGAGGAACAAGGAAAACGAAACGTTGATCGACAAAGAGTGTATCGAGAGAGAAAGTTGAAGCAGTTGGAACAACAAAGAAATCAAGTTGCAGAACAACAAATAAATCAAAATGTACGAAATGACGATAGAAGAAGGAGAAGAACGAACAAAACAAAATGCAGTTCAACAAAAAGAAAATCGAAAAAAAAGTTAGGCGAATTGACAGCAGAAGAACGAGAAGAATAAAGAAAACGAAACGTTGATCGACAAAGAGCATATCGAGAGAGAAAGTTGAAGCAATTGGAAGAACAAAAAAATCAGTTTGCAGAACAAAAAATAAATCAAAATGTACGAAATGACAGAAGAAGAAGGAGAAGAACAAACAAACAAAACGCAGATAAAAAAAAGAGAATCGAAAAAAAAAGTTAGGTGAATTTTCTCTATTTTCCAGTTTAACAATTTACTCAATCCTAAATACTTATTACTTACATTATGATAATCATCGTAAATGTATCTGTGTTTTCAACTTAACCTTTTCCTTACAATGCTGATCAAACTCCAGTTTTGTGTCACTGCCCATGACTGAAACCAGCCTAGATCCAAATCCTAGGCTCTATCAAGCGCCAAGAGGGATCAAATCTCCCGAGGTGCAAACATCTTCTCAGGTATTGCACTCAAGGATATTTTCGAGGACACCTCGGGAGATTTGATCCCTCTCGGCGCTTGATAGAGCCTAGGATTTGGATCTAGGCTGATTTATATTATACATTTCTGAAAAACACTATAATATGATTGTGTCAATATAGATGCCTTGATGCGTAATAAAGATCAACAAACTTCCCCATGGTGAGATAATATGTTTTTCACCCATATGTACACTATATATTAAGCGCATTGTCTATGGTCTCTTCATTTAATTATAAAATACTTTTTTATTAAAAAGTTAATAAAACAAAATTAGTGTGTTTATTGAAACACTGATGCCTCGATGCACACAAAGAGTCAAAGCACCACACAGTGTGCTACCTACATACATGTGCACCATGAAAAGTTTATTTTTTTTAATACAAAATATAGATTTTTATCTTAAAACTTGGAAAAACTTAGTGGTGCGGTGAATCTAAATGATATGCCTCGCTGCTTTCAAACAAAGATACATTGTTTAAAAATGCTCTTCTAAATTACAACACTCTGGTGCATCTTCCCTTCAATCACACCAAAGTATGGTAAAAGAAATAAAAAACTATTGACTAGATTTTTTATTTTTATTTATCCCCTAGTGCTTCCAACAACAAAAGTACCGGTCCTCACTCTATTGCATAGACCCCTTGGATTTTTTATTTTTATTTGTCCCCTAGTGCTTCCAACAACAAAAGCACCAATCCTCACTCTATTGCATAGACCCCTTGTTGTGGTACAACATTGTTTCCTCCCTCAAGTTGTATGCTTGGTCGGTCATTTTTTTATTTTGGGAATAGGCTTCTAAATTTGGTTTTTGTGTCTATATGGAAACTATACCTCCTCGACCAGTGCATTTAAGATAACCATAATTATGTCCATGACAAGTGCATTTAAGATAACCATAATTAATGTTATCAATGTCCCTTTTATTTCAAGCACGCTGTAAAACAATTAACACTAACTAAATGATATTTTGGTGTGCTTCATTAATTAATGTGGCACCATTGACGATATGTTACTTGATTAGAAATGCCTTGTTGGCACAAAAGTATTTAAACTATCTCAAATTGGTTGATGCATTAGAAAATGTATTGGAGCATGATCCAAATTGTGTATGGTCATTCCATAAGTATCGATCGATGTAATGTTTAACAATTAACCTTCAATAGTTGGTGCATTTGGTAATAGTTAGTCACACTACTAACTAGTAAACCAAAACTATCTCAGAAAGATCATTGTGGTGTATAAGATGCGGTGCACCAATTACGATGATTCTTGACATTTACAATGTACCATAGTGGGTACTTAGTTATATATACAATACACTGAAAAGTTGTTTAAAATTCATGTTTCCCATGTAAGTGTTGCATTGATAAAAATAAAATAAAAACATTGTTGATGGTGTGTTTTTATATCACAAGCACCTTGTTATAAAGAAAGTTATGTTTTATGATTTTGTCAACGTAAAAAAGTAAGGAAGAACCATGGCTTATCTGTGCATTTATAAAATATATGGTTGTTCCATTTTGGTGTGTCTTTACTAATATGTGCACCATGAACAATGCTAATTTTTTTTACAGTGAGTGTCGTGGGTTATGTTATTATCGTTTTGTCAAGGCACCGCTCTATGTAGCATAATATTTTGGAGGATTAACTTTAATTTCATACATGTATATATGTTTTATAATTTTAATTTGTTATATATATCTATATATTTTCATTAGTGACACACACACACAACCATGATAAGCCAAAGGTTGTTTGTGTGTGTATGTAGCATTGTGGGGAGTGATCTCACCCATTTGCATTCTCATATATTGCATATGACAAAAATATATTCTAAGTTCCTCTATTTCATTATCAGACTAGCTGAGAGGTTTCAGTAGTAAAATCCTCCTTACTTAAGAGTCAACTCTTTGGTGAAGTGGTGGCATGTGTGATCGATGTGTGGAAATATGAAGAACCCTTCTTGTAAGTTGCATGCTTCTTTTTCCAGTGAGTCTATAGTCTAGTTTGGCTCGCAGAAGATGTGCCTAAAATTTATGTTGGTTTAGTCCAGAGAGAGCAAAAGTATCCTTTGGACGATGTGAGCCAATATTAGATTTGTGCATGATCTTTTATTATTTATCTAATCTATGACCAGTTTTGAATCCGAGAAGATCACTAACTGGTTTATGTTGTTCTCATGTGCCAAGGTGATTGTTGTGAGGACACTTGCTAGTTCGGCATTGTTGTTGGAGTTGGTCCCAGTTCCTTGTTTGTAGGATATCGATTGATCATTTAAAATTAAATTGCCACTTACTCTGTTTTTCCCTAGGTTTCTTTGCAATGCTCCGTCACAGAAATAGTGTGGAATAGATATGTCAAGGTTAATAAGAAGAATTATTCTTGTTCTCTGTACTTTCTTTACCTACGCAAAAAAGGATGCATACTTGATCCTAACATAGTCAATATCAAGGATGGAGTCCTATTATTGAAAACAACTTTGTACATGGTGGTCCATATGCCTCATCCAACTATTAAGGGGACCTGGAAATAGTCTTGATTGATATAGTTGTCTCACCAAGTGTTCCAAGCCTCAACTGGAGTGTCACCTTCCCATGAAGGCCATGTGTCAAGCCCCGTTGGCCTTGTGAGCTTCCATGCCTCCTGTGTGAAAGGGCAGTTGACCAATATGTGAGATACCGTCTCCTCATTGTTTTTGCATAGGAGAAAACCTCGGGACCATATTTCCCTCGCTTCAATAAGTTGTCCCATGTGATAATTTTGTTGTTGAGTGCAAGCCAAAGAAAAATATTAGACTTTGAGGGACCGGGGAGCTTCCACAATTTTGTCTACCACCATTGTATGTTGTCTATATCAACATTTGATATAACTGTGTATCCCATCTTGAATTGATATGTGCCTCCATGTTGTAATCTAGGGAAGTGTACACACCAGTTACCAGTAGAAAACATATTACATCATACATTACAGTAGCTAACACATGATAGCATACATAAATAGATTTAAGAAAATAAATATTATATTGGTAGAACCAGGGATAAGTAGTTCTATATTATATCATATATTCATCACTAATCATACCTAATGCCTTGCATAACCATGCTTATATATCTTGCATCCAAGGGAGAGGGAGTTACAACTTCCATAATTGTCAGTCCGTTGATCAATGCGATCGACCCGACTGACCGATCGTTTCACTTCTCTAGTCGGATAGTCTAACTAGATCCTCCAACATCCCCCCACCCTCAAATCCTTCTTCACCTCGAAGAATATAGACAAAAAAATGTCTTTATACAAAAAAATATTACAAGATACAAAACAAAATTCATATATATTTTGGCTAGTCGATATGTATACTGATTTGTTCTTATGCTTGATGTTTTGTCGGTTGCTGACTTGTTGATGTGCTCGAGCTGAAGAAGGGAAAATTCGGTCTCAATGAAGATGGAATCTTTTGCTATTGATGTTCCTTCGCACTAATTTTCTCTATGGAAGCATGATGTATTAGTGGGGCAAGTTGATGTAACTGTTGTTTGAATTCTTGTTAATCTTTGACTACATGTTTACACGCAATAGATGTTCTTTTCATTTCTATCAAGTATTTTATTTTGTCTTCTAGTGATGCATTATGAACCTCCTCCAATTCAATGTTATACTGTGTTCTCATTATGTTTATCTATCTCAGGAGTACCATATTTGTTTTGATGCCCTTGAGGATGAGATCTATGCATTTCTACCTTCTTGGAACCACTGTGCTTCTTATGTATATAACTCCTTCAAATTTGCTTCTACTTCTATGATTTGTTTTCTTAGCTTTGATCTTTCTGTTGTTGAGGGTGCAACATTTACAATCCAAAAATTTATTCAATCAAGAACTCTTTTTCTTTTATATCATTGCATATTTTGGCAAATCATGTCGGGCAACTGTTCAATATAATTCCATATTCATGTGCCTCTTCTCTAGTTGCCTTCATTTTCTTTTTGAGCTCTTCGAACTTATCATGTTCTGGCTTCAGAATAACTATTATTTGATCCGACTTAAGTTTTTTATTTTGTATTAGTAACTGTTTTTGGTTATGAATGATGTTGACAAGGTATATTTTCATCTTGTCTATTGGGTTGGCAGGTAGGGCATGTAGGGTAAACCCAAGTGCTTCTTCGGCTTGTACTCTACAAGTTTCACAGACTCTTTCTTCCTTGTGCACTCTTTCCTTTAGTTGTTTTCTTGCATTGTTGCACCTTTTATTGTATTCCTTGGTCACCGCTTTGTGTAGTTCATGTATTTCCTTGAAGAGTGCAGCCTTTGGGTCGAACTTGACCTGGGGATAGTTGACTTGTTCTCCTTGTACTTTAAATGTTTGAAATAATTTCTCTCATTTTTCCCATTGCTTCTCTTTCTTCACTTTTTCTGCTATGATCTGCCTTATTTTCTTCCTTCTACACCTCTGTGTTTGTTTGCTCAATTGTTTGCTCTTGCAACTTTGCTTGTTCTTATTGTCCATCCTATGTCAGTTGGTCCGACTGGTCTTGTTGTTCTTGTTGGTATTATTGCTATGATTGTTCCTATATAGGTTAGTCAATTTGTTGTTCTACTTGTTGTTCTTTTTTTCATCTGTAGGTTTTTTTGTTGGTTGTTCAGTTGGTTCTTATGATGCTTGTTCAGTTGATTTCTGCATTTCATTTTCAGTCAGTTTCTACATTTATTTTTTGGTTAATTTTTCTAATTGTTCAGGTGCTTCCCCTATTTTTCCTTGTGTTTATTCTATTTGGTCGGTCACTTCCTCTGCCTGTTTAGGCATCTCTTCAATTTGTTGAGTTCCTTGGTCGGTGTTCTCCTCTCGATTATCTTGGTCTTCCTGATCACTTTGTTCCTTTTATTCTTCCTCTTTTGGTGTTGGATTCAGAGGAAATGGTGAATCTCTTAAGTCGATCATACTTTTTGAAGTACCTCCTCCCTTCTTAGTCTTGGTTAGAATTTTGAAAGCTACTTTCGGTATATAGAACTTTCTCTTCTTCTCCGACTGAGTTGACTACTGCTTATGTTGTTCAAGTTATTTATTTATCTTTTTCTATATGGATATTTTACTCTTTAATGCTTTTTATAATTACTCCTTTGGCTCCTTCTAGCATTTCCAAGTATTCTTGAGCTATACTTGATTCAATAATTGTATGTCTCTTCTTTGCTTGCTCACAGGTATACTTACTTTTGTCCTCTTGTCTCATGGACAAGACTCTTTGTGCCACTTCATTTAGTTTCTTCTTTAGTCTCGGTTCTTCAAAATCGATTACCTTTTATTCATGTGTTGTGTTTTGCAATTCTTCATATGTTATTGTTTTAGTCGATTCTTCTTCCACTTACTCTGACCTTTGTTTCTTGTTGGATGGTGATGGTGTCGACAACCCAGTTTATTCAACAAATGGAACTGTATACATTTCTACTTCACTTTCTTCATTTGCCTCACCTTCTATCAATGGAGTGATAATATGATCCAACTTGATCTTCACCGACGGAGGTATTGGGTTTTTAGTGTTTGATTGTTTTCTTATTTCTTTGAATACTTCCTCCACTGTAGGATAGTATTACAACTCTATCAGCTCTCCCCCTTGGCCATCTATGTACCATACTTTTGTAAATTCAAGCCATAATTGTATATGTACCATCGGGGGTATATTTCTTCCGATATTTTGAGAAACCCTTCATCTATTGCAGGTTGAGTTCAACATGTTTACCTACCCCTCAAACATCACTTGGGGTGATACCGAATCTGGTTGATTCTCCCATATTGGTGCAAAACATTGCAGATTGTGCATAGTTGGCGTAGTGTCTAGTGTAAATGTTGCTTCCCCAATTGGTGATACCCTCAACATTGGTATCCATATCAACAAGGAAGGGTATTTGATTGGTTTTCTTTGTTCTTAATACTCCTTGCAGTTCCATTCAAAATAGCAACAAGGTGTTCTGTCTATTATAAACCTTTATTTTCTCGGCCATTCAATTGCCTCTAACATGTTTAGCTTTACATCTGAAGGTTGGCCTGAACTAGTGAAGCACATAGAAATAATAATGCAGTCCCATTGCACTTGATCCTCCTTAACCTCACTGATGATTAATCCCTTTGAGTTTTTTGTTGTAGTCAACCCTATAAATTTTCTTATCCAATGCATGGCATCCACTATCTTAGGGATTAGGCTCCCATGTTTGGTAATACTTTGATTTGATGTATTAAGGAAGTTGTGATGGGAACAATTTCGTTCAACTAGATTTTTCCCCCATGGTAACATCTCACAACTAATTATGTTGCTTCTTCCTTCCAATCCTTAAAGATTCCAATTAATGGTGCTCCCAAGTAATTTCTGACTCTTTCTTTTTGTAGCATCATTGATTCATTCTTCCGTCTACCATCGAAAATGGCCCATTTTGTGAAAATTTTCCATTGTTTGTCCCAGTCGGGCTCATCCATTTGAGCTCGACGAATCCTCACCATGCAGGCTTCTAGCTCAGTTTTAGGCTCCTTGTCATGTCTCTTCTTTTTTCTCGGCTCCATTGTTACAGGTGATATTACTCCCCTCATCCTCGACGGCATGGTTGTTGGGGTTTTAGTCGGTTTTCCTCAGTTAAATTCTCCAACTCTATGGGCACTTGACATCTATTTCATCAGAATGTGATGGGTATTTATAGCAATTTCCTGGTGCATAGAGGTCTTTGGTCGCTCATGTGAGCGTTAAATCTGTCATCGCCTCCATTAATTGACGAATTTAATACACAATCCAACTACCGATTTGGCTATTTTATTCAATTAGTTCATTCCTGGCTATCTTATTTGACTATTTCTTCTAACGACTAATTTATCCGACTAATTCTTTTGACTATTTCTATTCAACTAACTATTTCACAATTTCTTCTTCCTACTAATTACTTTATTTGACTACTCTAGTACTTCTTTCCTACTACTCTATTTCTTTTTATTTTTTATTTTTATGCTTAGTACCTCTTAGGTCGGGCATTGTTAATTGTTTTCTTGAGTACTTTCCCTTGTAATGATTTTAACAGGGATGCACCATTTGATTTGATGTCTTCAATGACAAAGGTTCCCAACCATGTTGTTTCTAATTTCTTTGGCTTCCCTTTTACCTTGTTATCATACAAAAGTACTAAGTTTCCTATTGCAAATTCCTTTTTCTTGATACTCCTATCATGCCAATCCTTTTGTTGTTGTTTTCTGAACTTCTTGATGGTAAAGGGATGTCATTCTTTCGTCTTCTAATTTACATAGTTGGTATCCTCTTTCATGCCTTGCTTGATGGCATCAAACCTTAGTACATTTGCTATTGTATATGTATTTTCTATAAAATGGAAGGGTACTATTGCCTCATGTCCATAGACTAGTTTAAAGGGGGTATGTCATGTCAAACTCTTGTATGCAGTTTTGTATTCCCATAGGACGACATGTACTTTATCATCCCAATCATATCTATATGCATTACAAATATTTTTCAAGCCTTTTGTTGAGGTTTTATAGAAAACTTTAACTACTCCATTCACCTAAGGATGGTAAGGAGAACTTTTATTGTGGTCCATCAATAATTCTTTCAACAACACTTCTATTGTTTTATTCAGAAAGTGAGTTCCTTGAACACTTTTTAAGGTTAATAGGCATCCAAATCTTGTGATTATATTTTTATATCTAAAATTGGGTGCCACTTCTTGTGTGCAACTTTCGATTAGATCTACTTCCTCCCATTTAGGTATTTGATTGTTGTAATGATGTACCTCACTCCTGTTCTCCTTCCTTGTTTAGGAAAAGGTCCAACAAAATCTATTGCCCAAATTTCAAACAGTAAGCTAGGGTTCATTAGTACCAATGACACTTCATCTCTTCTTATTGTTCGACCTAATACTTGACATTTGTTACATTGGTTTACTTTGTGTCAACAATATATATATATATATATATATATAATGTGGGCCACTAAATGCATGTTTGTAGTATCTTCTTGGTTGTTGTGTCTGAATGGAAATGTCCACGTGTTTGTCCTACATGTGATTCTTCTATTAAGTTATCTCTCTCATGTTTTAGGGCACATCTTCTTAGTAGGTCATCAGGTCCTATTTTATATAAGTACTCATTTATAAGAGTAAGGGTGCATCTTTCATAGCAAGGACTTTCTTTTTATTTTCTGTCAGCTTTTATGGTGCTTTCCCTTCTTGTAAAAATTGTGCAATTTTTGCTAGTTCTGTTGGTATTGCTTTTACTTTTAATAGGTGAGCATAGGGTAAGTCATCATTAATCCCAATCAATTCTTCTCCTATTTCAATTCTTAAAAGATGGTCCAGTTTGATATTCTTCTTCCCTGGTTGAACATTCACTTCAAATTCGAACTTCTGAAATAGCAAGATCCATTTGCATATTTGACCCTCATGAACTGGCTTGTTAACTAAATACTTCAAGACTTGGTAATCTATATAGAATATAAACGTATTTGCCAATAAATAATGTCTAAAATTTTGTAGTGCAAAAATCATTCATAACCCTTCTCTTTCCATAGTTGTATAATTCCTTTCTACTCTATCCAATTTCCAACTATATAGAATATAAACGTATAATCTATATAGAATATAAACGTATTTGCCAATAAATAATGTCTAAAATTTTGTAGTGCAAAAATCATTCATAACCCTTCTCTTTCCATAGTTGTATAATTCCTTTCTACTCTATCCAATTTCCAACTAGAATACGCATTAGGATGGTCGAGGTATCCATCACCCGATTGTGCTAGTACAACTGCAACTGCGATTCCGGATGCGTCTATATGTATGTGGAACATTTCTTACTAGTCGTAAATCATAGAATAGGGACTTTGACGAGCTTCTTATTGAGAGTTTCAAAAGATTCGTTACATTTTATTGGGAATGTTGTATCAGGAGTAGTGTTGAATGAATTTCCTATAGTATCATGTGTGACCCACAAATAATCTTATATGCTTAGGTTATATTGGTGGCTTTAAGTCAAGGACAATTTTAATTTTTTTCCATGTCGACCTTGATGCCCTATTTACACACTATGTGACCCAATGGAATACCAACTGGTGTGACAAATATTCATTTCCTTATGTTTAGTGATAATTTCATTTGTCAACAATGCTCCAACATTAGTCAAAGTGACTGTATATGATTCTTCAATAGCCTATATATTTTCTAGTCGTCGAAGTATACTGTGATTATTTTGTATATATATTCTTGGAATGCTTTTACCACTATTCTTGAGAAAACAATAGGGGTGTTCAATCCAAATGGAATTACTTTGTAGGCATATGATCCAAATTATGTCACAAATGTGGCATTTTCCTGATCTTCTTTTGCTATAAAAACTTGATTATACCATGAAAATCCATTTGTAAATGAATAGAATTCATGTCCTACCACTTCATTAATTATTTCGTCTAGAAATGGGGTCAAAAAGGGTTAGTCACTATTACTTTGTTTAAATCTTGGAAGTTGGCACATATTCTTAATCTTGTCAGATCCTACTTCTTTGGTTGTACAACCATTGGATGGCCCATTTAGATTGATCTATTGGGTATATAATACATGTGTCTAGCACGTTCTGTATTTCTTTTTGAACTCTTTCCTTATATTTATGTGTTAACTTGTAAGGTATTTTGTTGATAGGTTTTGAATTTGGGATAATTTAAGGTATTTTGTTGATAGGTTTTTCATTTGGGATAAGTTCTATCTCCATCTCACCCATTTATTTAACCGACCCTTTGATATCTTTATAGTCTCCTGCAAACACATCCTAGAATTCTCTGAGCAAGCCAATGATTTCCGTAGTCTATTTTTCCAACCAATAGTCACCTATTTTCTCCATTTTTTATCGATCATCATTAAATATGTTTACTTCATTGAATTTAATTTCGGAGTTCATCCATTTAGGTGGTTTTGATTCATCCAAATTTTTGTCTCCCATTTTGATTTCGTTGTATTGTGGTGGAAATTCGATCTTATCCTTGCCTTTGGGGATTCCTTGCTTGAATCGGAATGCAGTTCTTAGTTCCTTATGTACCACTGGGTTCTCTCTATGCCATCTAAATCTCTTTCCTTGGAAGTTCTCATTCTTAGCATCCAATCTTGTGATGTTGTATCCCTTCCGGCATTCTATTATGTTATAATTGAAGGCCAAATTTATGTCAACTTAATTTTCCTCCTCAACTCTATTAGCTATATAGATGGATTCTTCTATGAATTTTTGGATTTCTCTTACTGCTTCCTCCATTTCAACTTTGACTAGTAGAAAAGAAAATACATTCACAAAATTTTGTTTTATGTCTCCCATCTAAAGGTATCACCTCTTGATTCTTCTAGTGTGTACCACTTATGTGGTAAATCAATAAGAGTATCAGGGAATAAATGTGGCCATACCCTCTCATCTCTATATCCTATTCTCCACCATTCTCTCTCACAGTCTTCAATGTGTTTTTTGGGAACATATCCCAGTTTATATTTGGAAATTTGTGCTTCTATTGTAAGATTCTTCACTCCAGATCTCTTGACAAAATTTGTCGTGGTTGTCATCCATGTATGAAGTAGAGGGGCATGTACATTCCACCATTGAGATGATTGGCCTACGAATGAATGGAATAATGTTGTAAGCATCGTTGATCTCCAATATTTTTAGAAACTTGGTCAATGTGTTCCACCGGAGTTCTTTAAATAACAATTTTGGTGTATTCGTTATTTCTAAGTCAATTGGTATCAATGTGGGGTAAGTTCGACTCTTGGGTTCTTCGAATTTCAGAAATGGTCGCACATAAAAACACATTTTAAATTTATTCCTTGGTATGGCTTCTATCGTCCAACAATCTTTGGCTCTAAATTCATAGTTTGCCATCTTCCAGTCATATAATTATGTATCAGATTGTTGTCCTATCGACAGAGGTGTCCCTAACTGTAATTCTCCTTGATTGTTTGGATCAATTGTGTCCTCATTAGTCCATATTACTTGATATAGTCTCCGAACATCTATATCTTCATCACAAGGTTCTGACCACAATTTACCTTCTATAGGATTTAATGGAATGATTATTCTTCAACCATATACTTTTAATTTGATTATGTATTTTTTCAAAGATATGGTGGCTTTCATTTTAAAATATTCCCCATGGTATTCCGACTAAATTTGGGTATGTCTTCGATGCTTCTGGTACATCGAATATTTTGAAGTACACTTGTGTTGTAATGCCCATTGTGTGTGTTTCTGTTCTTTTTAGTACACCGATTCGTTCAACAAATATTTGATCAACTAGCTTCAAGTAATTCCTTGATCTAATGAGAATTTATTCTGATCTTAATCCATGTTTATTTTGGAAGAATATTCACTTGAGATATGAAGTCAGCTACAACTCTCGAAATATGATTTCCGTGTATTTCTAAATCAACCTGAGGTTTGAAGTCTTTGGTGTCCATTTCTTTTCGGTCAAGATGGCATAAGTTTCTGACTAGTCAATTCCCTTCTTTGTAAGCATTTAAAATCTCCATTAATCTTAACAGTCTACTAATAGATTGTTCTTCTTTTATTATCTTGAGAAATTCATTTATCGCATATGTTTCTTCTAGTCGGTCTTCATTGTTTGTAAGTTCATTTATCACACTAATAACATTATTATAGGTTTCTCTTTCTTTACTTGTTCTAGGTATGACCCCTTGTTACCTCTATTATTTTGTGGTGTACCATTCTTAGGTCCGAATCTCGTAACTACTTGTAAGTTCTTTGTGTTCAATACTCAATTCCTTGGAATGGACTACAACAAGTTTACATTCTTCTTGCTCATTATTTGTTCAATAATAATGGGTCAATCTTCCACTGAATGATCACCAACCCCACATTTTGTATAAAATTTCAAATATGTTTTATCTCTTAGGGGGTAATCAAGGCGTATGTGGTCTTCTTTAAAGCATATGAAGTAATAAGATTTGGTAAATCTTCCTCAACCGCCATGTCGATCGCCCCTTCATCCATAAATTCCTCAACTACCATAACCTCCTCTTCCTCTTTATCCTTATCCATTTCCTCTTCAGTTCTCTTGCCGAGTATAGTATACTTTCTGATAGTTCTATTGGTTTTTCCCATTTAGATGACATTATGATGTATTGCATGAAGATTCTTCACAGATAGTGCACCATTTAGGTTTTGTATTTTTTAAGTTAGATGGGTAGTCACAAGTGGCATGATTCGACACACTTTCACAAATTTCACAATAGCATTTTGTAATAATAATTCAAACATCATGGGATTTATCACTCACTTATTTAAATTTACACTTGTATTTTCTAAGGCCCTTAGTTTTACATGTGTTTCACCATACATCATATATTTGTATGGCTAATTCTCAAATTGACCTCTACATAATTTCCACTTTTTCTTTTAATCTTCTGTCAATTAAAACAGTTGGACAATCATCATTGGTTTCTATTTGTTTTCCATTTTGAGTGCAATGTCTTCATATGTATTAATGTTGTGCATTCGTAGTGGCCCGACTCTTATTCTTTGTAGTATCCCATCAACAAAACATTGTATAAGGAGTTTGTCATTGATTATATGGGGAATTTGACTTAGTAAGTATTTAGGTTGCTTGTCATAATTTCTAACAGATTACCCTAGTTGTTGTTTGATTTCCTTTAAATTTTGAGCAATGAGATGTTTAATATGTTTCATTCTAAAGAATTGTAAAAATGATTGATTAATCTCTGCTTTACTCCTTGGTGTGTTGACAGAGTAGTTCATAAACCATGTTAGAGCTCTTTTCTTTAAGGCTCCTGCAAATTGAGGCATTTGTTTTGCTTCATCAAATACATCTTGAGAATCCCAATTCTTTTCACAGACAAACTAATGTCTCTTAGGGTATTCGTCTCCCTCATATAGGGGTAGATTTCTAGCAGTGTGGGGAGCCATATTTGCATAATTTATTGGTGATAGTGGTCAACTGTATTTCATTTTCTTCTTCTAAATTTTCTTGTATATGTTCAACTTCCTTCGGTGGTTCTATTTGACACCGTCACTCTTTATATGTAGTGGAATTGTTTGCGGATGTTCTTGACTCTTCACCATGACCTTCGCTATTTTTATCTTGAATTTATTTTGATACTAGATTCGGTAGGGGGAGGAGGTCCATGAATATTCAAAGCGTACTTTTAGGTTATTTTGACAATTACCTAGAGTGGTAGTTAACTAGTCACCTTTGATTGGTGATCTTTCTATAAGAATATTGTCTTTTGTCTAGCCTCTTCCATCTAGTTGATTCAATACCAAATAATGACTCAGTTCTAAATGTTGCCAATTTTTAGGAATATGATTTACAATATACATGTTCAATTCGGGATTAATTGTTGGGGGAGATTCATCTATTTCCATTTATTGAGAGACATTCATATTTATAGATTTGCTTCTAATTCTTATAATTGTTTTCCTACCTCGAGAACCGACGTGATAGCTTCATCTTCCACATTTGGTTGTCTTTCTCTCAACTCGAATAGGGTTAGCTGCTCATTGACTCATCGTTCATATTCATAACTAGTACCTACCAGAGCCATCATAGTTACTTCTTCTTCCACACTTGGTCGCTTTTCCTAGGACCCAGGAAGGGTTGGTATGCTATTGAACCGTCGCTCTGCATCTTTTCATTGTGCCTTTATTCAATTTATATTCATACTTTCTCGCATTTCTTCTCTCCTTCTTTGTATTTTATCTCTCTCGAGTTTCTAAATGTTAGATGTTGTTTTGTATCCTTGTATTCCTTTTTGTCTTATTTTCTGTGTTTATTCTTCTACTATATATTCTCTCCCCATCGACTATCCTTTTCTAGGCATTGTTATTGTACATGGTTCTTTTCACTTCCTTAACTAACATTCTATTGTTCAAAGTATCTCATGGGTTATCGTCCCCCTATGGTCGTGCCTGGTTTCTTATTCTCGGTCAACAACAATGGCCATGGCTATTATTTTCTCATAAAATACTCCCATGCTTCTAGTTTTTACTTCTAGACAATCATGGAAAGGGTATTTGTAGGTGGGCTCATCTCGAATATATCATCGACTCCTTTCTCGATTAAAAACTTATGCAATAAAGTTGGTATAGTGTAGAATAAATTCTCGTGTAAGTTGTCATAGAATCTGTTATTTACGATGTCAACGAATGTCCTTTCTTCTATCGCATGTTTGTTGCAGAATTCGTCAAAGATTTTCTCCAGCCACTCGTATAGGTTTGTTCGCCCAATGCTAGTTAACTTCAATAGTAATTTTTCTTCTTCATAAGTCCTCATCATCGACGATGTGGTTGAGTAATTTCTTTATTTGTGTTGGTATGGATTCTAAGAATCTTTGGTGTGTTTCTGTAAAGAAGAGTGCCTCCGCGTGAACTAGATGTAATTTGTTTCTTTTGGTGTACTTCCTCAAGTAGTTATTGATGTTCCTACGCCACCACCTATGGATCTCATCTTCAGACAACATTTATGCATGTCTCTCCTCCATCTGATATTGGCAACATAACTAATGTTGTAATCTAGGAGATTGTACACAGTAGTTACCAGTATCAAACATAGTACATCATACATTACAATAGATAACACATGATAACATACATAAAGAGAGTAAAGAAAATAAATAATGATAGAAATAGGGATAAGTAGTCTTGTATTATATCATATACTCTTCACTACTCATGCCTAATGTATTGCATAATCATGCTTATATACTACTTACATCAAGGAGAGGGAGTTACAACTTCCATAATTGTCGATCAATCGACTCGGTCAACCAACCCAATTAATGAGTATGGATCTTCACATAGAGTGATATGGAGATGTACATGTTCCACTGCTCTTGATTATTCCCTTTCAAGCCAATGTTTTGTGTTGATCGCCAAAATGGGGTCCATATAGATGCTTGATTCTCTTCATATATGTCGGATAAATGCCTGAGATTTAAGGATTGCAGAGTATGGAACATTTCTCTAGGCAAGAGATATTTAGAATTGAGGCTAATGATGGTATCCACCGCTATTAGAATTGACTATCCATTCTTGGGATTCCATGCAATGTTGGTCCCTATGATGTAGAAATATTTGTTTATTTCCCTCTAGAACACAAAACTCTTTGTATGAATTGCATGAGGTGTCTACAACCAAGATATTATAGATAAGAGAACTATGTATTTATGTAGAATACAATCCTGCCAAGGACCCGAGAGGGTGATTAACCACCACAAAATTTTCGCTACTGGTGCTTGTAAGAAATAGGGTATATCCTTAAGGCCTTAACCCCTCATGCCTTTTGGTTAGCACAATAACTCCCATCTACACAATGGAGGACTATGATTCTCTTTGTTCCTTGACATTCAATATATTGGGCCAATGACATCCAGTATTAATGCCAATGGCATCCAGTATATTAGAATTGCTTTGATTACACTCTTGATTAGGGTGAGTCCGCTTGCCATCAAAATCCATCTATGATACCATGTTCCTAGTATCTTCTTGATCTTGTCAGTAAGCGAATTCCAATGTTGGATTTTGTAATTGTTAGCCTTTAGAAGAAAGTCGAGATATTTAAAGCAAGAGTCACCTTATTCTTTAGTGAAAGGAAGAAATTTAGGAGTAAGGGATGATGAGATATTGGGACATGAAAAAATATGATGGAATATTGTAATGCCCCGTTTTGACCTTATTACCTGAACTATCATTATATGTTGTATTTGCTTATTATTGTGAGACTTCGTCAGTTTGATGACACTATGAACATAGTGCTTCAGCCAGGAAGACGAGGGGGGTATGCTATGACTTTATTTATGGTATGGTTTTATTATTTTGCGGAGATTATATATATGTGTGTGTGGTGTTAATGTTATGAATTATATTCATGTTTTGATTATGTATCTAGCATGCAAATTTACTAAATGATGGGTACGTGGATACCGAGTTAAAATTTATATGTCAAATGGATCGATATGATATCAGGTACATGGTACATAGAAATTATTTGCATTATTGTTCATTAGTTATGAAATGTATATGCATGTCAATGATTGCATGATATTCTCGATCGTGTGTTTGGAGACTAACCTATAGGTTAAAAGAGCTAAGTGGTAGTTGGATCCTACAAGGTAGGAGTACCTCTATGACATGGATTCCGAAAGATAAATGGTATGCAAGTGATGCATTATTGGTTAGCATGAGTATTGTATTATTCTCATGATGTATGGGTAGGTGTGGGGTTTCAGGAAACTCAACCGCCCAAATTGGTTATTCGACGACAAAACCTAAGTACAACAGTCGCAACGCAGTAAATATGCCAAGGTAGACATAGTCCCTTATTCCATTAGGGGGGTGGAGACATTACCCATCGTTTATCCCCGAAACCCGGAGTCATGGGAGAGATGTGCTACGACACGATCCCCGAGATGTGTGATGATGACTCGTGGGTGCCTGTTGAGGAAGGCTTGGTCGATGTAGTCGACACTTCCGCTTACGGGTTCTAACTGGAGCCGGTCATGGCGTGACACTTCAGGGTAGTCCAACAGAGGAAGGATAGGATGTGGAAGTTAGTTATGAATTAGGTAGAAGGAGGTAGGTAGATAGGTATGTCATAGAAGTAAAAAGAGAAACATAATTTACTGTGTGTGTACTGAAAATCTTTGCTTGATTCTTGTGTCGTAATTCAGTATGTTATGTTGTTTCATGTATTATAATAAATGGAGATAGTCATTGAAATTCCTATCTCGGTATGCATTGACGGAGAGTGATTTATGTAATTATGTGGTATGTTTGTTTTAGTACTATTAGTGTACCTACACGAGGTATGTAAGGCGTAGCTATGCTTACATAACTCACCTATATATGCTGGTATTAGTTATCTACTATACTATTACAGTTAGGCTTGAATTGTGATTGTGAATCAATTCCGTTGGGAATTAATTATTACATATGTAGTTATGCATTGATATAATTGCGTCGGGTTATAAATGGAAGCTTTAGATGTGGTTAAGGTTAAGTGTTAATTGTGGTTATCTTTAAAATAAATGCTAGTAAATGATTAAGAAAATTATTATTAACGTAATTAATAAATATTAATTAAGAGTTAATAATGTGACTGGGTGATAATAATGTTGGTACTAAATTGATTAATGTTAACTAAATATTAATGGTATCAATTAGTTCAATTGCTTGGTTTACCAATGATAATGGTGTAAATAGTATTGATAAGATTATTATTGACTTGATTAATAAATTGAATTTAGTTTTAATTTATAACTGAAAGGTAATTAGCATTAGAGAGGTGCGATAATCATTAGTTAAATGACTAGGGTATTATTCATTAATCAATGACAATTATTATTAATTAATTAATTAATTAATAGATCATTATTAATTAAATGATTGTTATAATGAATAGTTGGATGTTGAACTACTACTAATAAAATATTATTATAATGATCAATTAATAGAAATTGTGATGAGTAATTAATTGTTGTAAAATGGGAGTGTGATAAATTACATGATTTAATTTGTAATTATGTCAAGCTTGACATAGATAATGACGGTGGTCATTATTTAAAGGTTCTTAAAACTTCACATGAAACATATCCTTACTTATATAGAAGAAATGATACAGAGAGGAGGAAAGGGAATGGAGAAGGAGGGGATGATCACATGGGAAAGCAACAGAGGAGGTTCGGTTTTTCAAGATTTTGAGGGAAACACATTGCACTAGTTGGGCTGGGTCATACTCAGGTTTTGGGCTCGGGGTTCAAGGAATTGTGTTTCTTGGAGCTAGGAAGCCGACGAGGCTTTCCTAGAACATGGAGCTAGCATGGACAAACTACTAACCTACAGGTATTTTTCTAGATTAGTTATTTCAAATTTAAAAGAGTTTTAACCATATGTATATGTTAAAGGAAAATCCATAGAAAATAAACAACTCTACCTATAAATAGATTAATCCTCTATAGAATATATAATGAATTGTATTTGATTATACCTGTAAATAAAAAGTCAATTTATACTTGCACAATAACATGCAAAAGAAAAAAGAAAAAAAAACTATAAACATAACAGAAACCTTACCTGTTTCTTACCTCATTGAATCAAAGATATACAAACATACAAACAGAAGATTCATGCAAACTGTGTAAAATTGTTTTAAATGCGAAAATTAAAGACCTGGATAGGTACACATGGTATCAGAGCATGGTTCATGCTCTGTGACCGTAAGGGGCCTTTCTCATGCTTAAAACTAAACATGATATGTGATTAAAACAGGGAAACCTATTAAACAGCCCAAACTTCTTTTTCCAATTCGTTGTAACATTAGATCACCTACAAGAAACAAAATAGAGACTGGTTAGAAAATTTATATTTATAATTGTAGAAATGAACGTTCAACAATAAAATCTAATAGTCATAAATTATACAATTAAAAAAAAAACAGTACACACAACAGCCCGTCCAGAGGCTGAGAGGGGGCGTTAAGAGGCTTCCTGCTCACCTGGTTACTAGTATGCACATAACCGTTAATTTGACCCATTACGATAGCCTGAGGAAAGTGATGCACCCATTAACCTAACTCCTTCCTAAAGCCATTCCAAGTTTAAACAACAAACACAGGAACCGTTCAAACATACCGGAGAGAAAATAATCTAATATTTGCCACATTTCTGTTAGTCGAATGAATCGACCAGGTGCAAAACTGTTTTAATGGGCAGTTGCTTCGTCGAGCATCACCTGAAAGGATCCACGCCTGTCTCAACCTTGCATTAGTTATAATTCTTTTACAAATTATTTGTTAACAATTACTTTGGAATAAAGTGCATCCTATAAGCTATTTACAAAGTTAGGAATATCAACACAAATATGGAATTTCTTTTGGGAAATGAAACTCGATGAATCCCGAGAATGATCAGGTATTGCCGAATAGAACTCTAGAGCTACAAGCTGAACTACTAAAGAGAGAAGACCTTAAGGTGTTTAGGTAGAAGCTCGTAGAGCTGCTCTACTCATGGTAGCCGCATCTAATCAAACCAATATTGTAAGGGATAAGCCTTTAATTCTTTCACCTGGGCATGCGTGCATGGAAGCAGCGTTATACCATGACTTGCTGCCTTTTATTGAGGAAAGTGTGAAGGTATGGATGAGTAAAAACAAAAACAAAAAAATATTAACCCTTCACAGCATACACCATAAGTGTTGAGCTAGACAGGAGGGAAAGGGCTACGCCGCCCTTGGGTGGCCGCGAGGAGCTATGGTCCTCTGAAATATATATATATATACATATATTATTTTCTTCACGGGTGTCTACTTAGCAGGGCGTAGGGCGTAGCACGCAGCCATGATTCCATCCTGGTGCACCAACCAGGCTTAGGTTGTGGGCTTACCCGCAAACACCAAAGATACCAATGTTTCCATACGATCTCGCTTGAATAGAGACTTGATTCTGTGTTGAAGGATGCAATCTTTCGCTCCGGTTGGTTCATAGACCCCTCATTCATTGTGAATAAGTGGAGATCGAATCGAGTCAAATGAAGAGTTAATAAATATTCCCTATCGAGGGAGTATTGGATAGTTTACCCCTCCCCGAAGTAAGCTCAAGATCATATGTTAGCTTAATTAGAGACTGTATGTGTTCCAACTACTATGACTAAATTACAGCTCAGTAAATTTGTACTATTAAAGGTGCTAGCCTTTAGAGTCTCTAAACTATATAGATTAGCTAGCTGCTTGGTTAGTCATTATGTATTATCCTTATAGGTAAATCAAAGTATAAGAACTTAACTCATAAAGGGACAGAAGCTTGTGCCTCCTGTAATGCAAATAGAATAATAGAACATAGTTATTAGAAAAGGATTTTTTCAGGGGACGGTTTTTCTCATGCTTTCGTTGTTTCTCACGAGCCTATCAGAAGCCGCCCCCTGTCATTAATCCATTCGAAAAGAATTACCCCTGTCATTAATGTCATTAATCCATTCGACAATATCCGCTTGCCAGAATTGGCATACAGAGCCAATTTCACCCTCTCTCCATCCCGAGCCTCACGGTCCAGGTGCAAAAGATACTGGTTCCTTGGTAAACCACGCTCAACAACCACTTCATTCGCTCTCCATCCCTGGGAGTACCGCTTATCAGGTACACCAGCAGGGCTGCCAGGGTCTTTCAAAAGCACTGTGGAGCCGGATTCGGGCAAAAATCCTGTAGAATGCCTCTGAATGTCCTCTGAATCCCAACGTACTATCCAGAAGTAGAATCAACGTGACCAAGAAGCTCGCGAGCAGAGGCAACGTCCATTTTTTTTTCGCAGCGGCGATTCTTGACGAAACCTGCGGCATTTTTCTCATGTGAGACGGAATAACTCGGAATAACTCAGATGAGCACTGAAATTCGAGATTCCCAGCTTTCTGTTAACCCTTCAGAAGCCAGAGATGTCTGAGAGTCTTCATCGATTTAAATAACCATCAGCAGACAGGATTTGATCGTCATCAAGCAATTGAAAGTCATGACAACGCACATGTTGCTCTGAGAGCTGATATCCCTGCAAACAATCAATCAAAAACAATATTGCTCCGACTGAGAGCAGAAAACCCTGCAAGCAATCAATCAAAACCAATACTGCTCCCATTGAGATCCGAAAACCCTGCAAGCAATCAATCAAAAATAATGAAATGCAGCATTATTTTAACTTCCCTGCTCTCAGGCTTGGCCTTTCGTTAGTTATAGCTGAAGCCTGAAGCAGCTAAGCGGCAGGTGGCTGATAGGGATAGATGGCCTTGAATGGGCGACATCTTCTAACACGATTGTTGCCACCTACCTGCTCAAGAATTCGGGCGCTTCCTTCCTCATTCACCACTAATAACCCACCGTAGTAAAATAAGATTTACTTTGTTGGATAAAGGACGACGTTGATTGAATTCATCGAAGTTGTATATGATTGGACTTCATGGGGTTGTGAATAAGGCTGTGGGCCTCGGTGGTTGGCATTGGCTTGTAAGTCTTTGTTCCTTGCCAGTATTCAATGTTAAACTGGATCAAATATCAACTAAAACAATCTTGGAAATTATTCTACTGCTTGGGCTTTCTTTGAACTGCCAAAAACTTGAATATCTGTCAATGTTGGCACTGAAAATTTAATGGCTCTCTTTCTACTCTAATTTGACGTAGTAAATTTGATAAAATAAACTAATTATGATCATAGGCACATCAACCTCTGAAGAAATTATTTAACTCGCGAGAAGTTATACCAAGATATTGAATCATTTATATGTGATATCTAAATATTTGATTACTCGAAGTCCAATATATCCTATAACCCACGGATGCGTCAATCCCTCTTTAATCAAAATATTTTGTAAATATCCTTATATTACAAAATATGGAGATATCTCACTGGAAGTCCTGCTAAAGAGCTTCAAATTTTGTAAATATATATCCAATTAAGAATCCAATATATCTTCATGTATAAGGCGAAGCCAGTATTTCCATTCCTATATTGAAGTAAGCTGTAATAAGGTAATGCTTATGTAGGAATGATGCTTTGCAACTCTCAGTTCTTTTATATGTACATCTATTTCATCACAAAATAAAATATATATTTTCTGTTCAACCTTGCGTTATCATTTTAACTTAAGGGTCTGAGTTTCGTTCAACCTTGCTCTTATTTCAAATGAGTGGAGTGGATTTTGGTATCGATGTCTAAGTTATCCAAACTCAGTGGATACATGGCTTCATAGCCACAAAATATCACAAGACTTTCATATATTGTTATGAAGGTTGGAGGCAGAAATAAACAAAGATAATGCGGAATGAGCTACGGCTCTTCAATCTTTATTCATAAACAGAAATTGATGTGTTACAAACAATAATGTAATGTGTATTTAAACACTTATGGAAAACCCTAAAAGCTCTAACCTAGCTTTTGCATGCATGCAAAGCATGCTGTTGCATTTATTAACTGAACTTCTAAATAGTAACTCAAGTAAAAGCTAAAGCTAACTGAAGTAATTACTATTTCTAACACTCCCTCTTAATTACTATTGCTGACTACTGCAGCTTTTACAATGCCTAAATTATTTCTATGAATTTCAAAAATATCTTTTGCCAATGGCTTTGTGAATATGTCATCCAATTGGTCAATCGATTTACAATGCTCAACATGAACTTCACCATTGTTCACAAGCTCTCTTATGAAGTGATATCTAGTATCAATGTGCTTGCTTTTCTGGTGAAAAACATGGTTCTTGGATAGAGCGATTGGTGAGTTGTTGTCACAATAAACTGTGGTTGGTCCTTCTTGTTTCTATTGAAGACCTTCTAAAACTCTGCGTAACCAGACTGCTTGACATGCTGCTGATGTCGCTGCTACATACTTTGCTTCTGCCGATGAAAGTGTCACAATGGGTTGCTTCTTGGATGCCCATGAAATCACCCCTGCTCCAAGATGAAAAACATGACCGGAAGTGCTCTTCCTGTCATCCAAACTTCCTGCAAAATCACTGTCAGTGAAACCTGTCAAAACATCATACTGCGTGCTTGAGTATAAAATTCCATAGCTTGAAGTCCCCGCAACACATCGTAAGATCCTTTTGCCAACTTGCCAATGTGAGTCTTTGGGAGACTCCATGAACCTTGAAATCAAGCTGACAGCAAACATAATATCAGGTCTCGTAGCTGTGAGGTACATGAGACTTCCTACAAGTCTCTTATACAATGTTGGATCTACATTGGGACTGCAATCTTCTTTGCTCAACTTAGTACCTGTTGCCACTGGTGTAGGTGTTGTTTTGCAATTAAGCATTCTGAATCGCTTAAGAACTTCATTAGCATATTTATTTTGAGAGATAAATATACCATTTTCTGACTGTTCTACTTCTAGGCCAAGAAAGAACCTCATCAATCCAAGGTCTGTTATCTCAAACTCTTTCTTCATAGCTTCCTTGAACTCATCTACTGATAGGTCACCTGTAAAAATCATATCATCAACATACAAACAAACTATTAAAATATGTCCTTGTTGATTTACCTTTGTGTAAAGTGTTGGTTCGCTGCTGCTTCTGCTAAAACCATTTTTGATCAGATAAGAATCAATTCTGCTATACCAAGCTCTTGGAGCTTGCTTGAGCCCATATAGAGCTTTCTTCAACTTGTAAACTTTGTCGTCATGTTCTTTTATTTCATACCCATGTGGCTGCTCCACATAAATTTCTTCTTCAAGAATTCCATTCAAGAATGCTGACTTGACATCCATCTGATACACTTTCCATTTATTATGTGCTACAATTGCTAGGACTGCTCTTATTGTGTCAAATCTTGCCACTGGTGCAAAAGTTTCTCCAAAATCAATTCCTGGTTGTTGCGAGAAACCCTTTGCTACTAACCTTGCCTTGTACCTATCAATCTCACCTTTTTCATTGAGTTTGGTTTTATAAACCCACTTCACACCAATGGGTATCTTATTCTTTGGCAGGTCAACTAAATCCCATGTATCATTTCTCTCAATGGAATCTATCTCTTCGTCCATAGCATTTACCCAATGCTCTTGTTTTACAGCCTCTTCATAAAACACAGGTTCATTAGCAATAAAAACATAATTGGTATTTGCATCCAATTCATCATAAATATCTATCAATCTTCTAGTCTTTTTATTACTGTGATCAGATTCATTACTTGACTGCGGACTTGATGCTTCACCTCGAACTGAGTTTCTAGGTGTTCTTTCTGGAGTATTTGCTACTAGTGAAGATGCTATTGGATCTTGTTGTCCAATCAGCTCCTCATCTTCTCCATCTTCTGGTTGGGGTATTGCATCTCCCATACCCTTGTCTATGGTTCCATTCCATGACTCTTCCTCCTTGAACAAAACATCTCTGCTGAGAATAACCTTTTTGGTAATAGGGTTATACAACTTGTAGGCTTTAGTTTGTTCACCGTATCCAAGAAATATACATTTCTCACTCCTGTCGTCTAGCTTTTTTCTTAGTTGTTTAGGAACATGAGCATAAGCAACACAACCAAATACTCTAAAATGAGAAACATTACAAGTCATACCTGACCATGCTTTCTCTGGTACTCTGTTCTTCACAATTTTGGTGGGAGATCTGTTCATTACATGAACAGCACAAGCCACTGCGTCTCCCCAAAATTCATGGGACACATTTCTTCCTTTCAGCATGCTCCTTGCCATATTCATGATGGTTCTGTTCTTGCGTTCCGAAATACCATTCTGCTGAGGAGTATATCTTGTAGTGAATTTCCTATTGATTCCATGATGCTTGCAGTAATCATGAAATTCCTTTAATTCATACTCTCCCCCTCCATTAGATCTCAATACTTTGAGTTGATAACTACTCTGTTTTTCAACCAAAGCCCTAAATTCCTTGAACTTGCCAAAAGTTTCAGCCTTCTAACAAAGGAAATACACCCATGTTTTTCTACTGAAATCATCAATAAATGTAAGGAAGTAATAGCTTCCACCAATCAATTGAGTTTGCATTGGTCCAACCAGATCAGTATGAATAAGTTCTAAAGGTGCAAGTGCCCTTCGAGACATACCTTTAAGAAAGCTATCCCTGTGCTGCTTTGCAATGATGCAACACTCACAACTGCTTTCTGGCTCCTTCATAGGGGGCAGTCCCTTTACTATCTTTTTCTGCTGCAAAAACTTGATACCACCAAAGTGAAGATGTCCATATCTAAAATGCCATAACCAATAATCATCCATGCAAGTGGCTTTTTTAGCAAAAGAGGTTACCTTGCTGCTGCAATTCATGACTAGTGGATACATCTTGTTCCTAGTCACTTGTATTTTGATGATCAAATGTCGATTTGGGTCATAAATTTCACAGTCTGATCCATCAAAGACAAGTTTGTACTTCTTTTCAGTGAGTTTCCCAATGCTAAGCAGATTATGCTTCAATCCTGGAGCATAATAGACATCTGAGATTGTCTTTTGTTGGCCTTGTTTGGTCAGAATGTTGACCACTCCTTTTCCAAGAACTGGAACCACCTCATCCATGCCAACTTTGACCTCTGTCCTCACTGATTCATCTAGGTATGCAATTAGACCTCTGTCACCTGTCATATGGTTACTGCAGCCACTATCTAAAAGCCAAAGTCCCTTTGGGCTTTCGTGTGCAGCATGACATGTAAGAAATAACATATCATCTTTATCCTCAGAGGTATTAGTCACATTAGCATTATGATTTGCTTGATCAGCCTTTTTCTTTTTGCATTCATGAGCATAATGCCCAAATTTATTGCAATAATAACATTGAATATTAGATTTATCTGACCTTTTTTGTCACAGTTTCTGCCTTCATGGTTATGATGGTGATCTTGATCTCCATTGCCATTACTTCGGCCACTTCTGCCTCGTCCTCTTGATCCTCCTCTGCCTCTGCCTCTTCCTCTGCCTCTTGAGAATGAGACATGTGCTTTGAAAGCATTCTCTTGAGAGGATTCTTCATTCCTGTTGAGTCTGGATTCAAATGAAAGTAAAGATCCGGTCAACTCGTCTATAGAGAGAGTACTCAGATCTTTTGCTTCTTCAATCGCTGAAACTTTCAACTCAAATTTGTGGGGTAGGGATCTCAGAACCCTTTCAACCACCCTTTGATCTCCAATCTTTTCACCATAGATATTCAGTTTATTAACAATCCCCATGACTTTGGTCATGAAAGAGTCTACAGAGTCTGATTCTTTCATCTTCAGATCTTCAAAGTCTCTTCTTAGGTTTTGGAGTGTTGCTGTTTGAACCTTACCAGCACCTCGATAACTAATCGCCAAGGTATCCCATGTTGCTTTTGCATGTAAAGATGCTTATATCTTTGGAAATACGTTGTTATCCAAAGCGTTTATTATGAGATGCAATGCCTTTGCATCCTTCTTCTTATGTGCGCGCAGGACATCCTTCTCTGCGTTTGAAAGGGCTTGAAAAGCTGCATCATCTGCAAGTTCGGAATAGCCATACACGACATATTCCCATGCATCTTCTGACCTGAGATAAAACGCCATCCTCGTGGCCCAGACATCATAGTCCTTTTTCCCTGTAAGAGGAGAAATCTGAGATTGATTGCTGCTAGAAGCCATAGACGCTGCGGTGTCTTTCACTGGCTCTATTCAAAATAATCTCCCTTCCTCTTTTTTTTTAAAAACAAATAATAATTCTCCCTCTTAAAGAAGATTTGAAAAATATCTTCTTCTCTTGTAAAAAGAAAAAATTCTTACTCAATAACTGTGTGAAAGTCAAAAAACAATCACATAAAGTAAAAACCTTTTTGCACTTGTCCAAAAATGCCGCCTTGTTCCAATTACCGCTCTTTGTCCTAGGGAGAGGCCGCGGTGAAATCTTGATTTTTTACCTCGTATCTCCCCAAACTACCGCGCTTTAGACTATACTGTGGGCGCGATAGTTCCTACAGTACCGCTTTGTGGACTATAGGGAGGGCGCGGTACTCCAAATTTTTTTTTTTTTTTAATAATTTCTCCAAAAAAAAAAATTCAAAACACTTACAAATTCTTCAAAGCTACGGCTTTGGATTCTCCAGAAATTGATGCTACCAATTTGATCTTCTCCTATGCTCTGATACCAAACTGAAGGTTGGAGGCGGAAATAAACAAAGATAATGCGGAATGAGCTTCACTGAAGGTTGGAGGCAGAAATAAACAAAGATAATGCGGAATGAGCTACGGCTCTTCAATCTTTATTCATAAACGGAGATCAACTGATATGTTACAAAAAATAATGTAATGTCTATTTAAACACTTATGGAAAACCTTAAAAGCTCTAACCTAGCTTTTGCATGCATGCAAAGCATGCTATTGCATTTATTAACTGAACTTCTAAATAGTAACTCAAGTAAAAGCTAAAGCTAACTGAAATAAATACTATTTCTAACATGTTAAAATTCCACTAAGTAATTTTTCGAGGGAGAAGGTTGAACCATGACATAAAGCTTGGAGCACGTCTTCCAATAGTAATTCCATAATTTCATCAGACCATTATAAAGTTCGCGATCTTATTTTCAAAGGATGGACCCCAAATTTGCAATCAAAGAGTTTCAGCTATTGTTGCATGTGTCTGCATGATTGAAAAATTGGACCATAATAACTGTCACGATTACCATCCAGTCCCACTATGCTACAAATTGGACGGCCTGGTTCGTCAGGCAGAGCCATATTACTGACAAGTTTCTCAACGTATTCATGCGACCTGCAATAACATGAGCTAAAATAGATTTTCGATAAGTTAGATTCAAATTTATTAATATATATTGTTAAGCCAATGTAGTGAAATAGCTTTTGTGGAGTGACTTGAAGCTACATGTAACAACTACTTCCAATTAAGAAAATCCATTATGACCATATAAAATAAAGATAGATATTTACAAAGATTTTGTTTAATTTTTACAAATCACTGTCATATAAGAGAATTTATGTTTAAGAAATATTTTAGAATTTTATAATATTTAAGTTAACATTTAATAAGAAAGAGTTTCAATTCATTTTAATTTAAATAAGTTACATTCTTGAGCTCATGCATAAGTATCTTTGATTTTTTTTTACACTTAGAAGAAAATACATTTATGGGGATTTATAATGATTACATTGTTATTATATTTCACTATAATGATTACACAATTAAGTAAGTCATTACATTTCATGCATCTTGAAGCACTAAAAAAATATAAAAACGTACTATCAACATAATTTTTTTACTATTATCACAATGATATTATGTATTATGGATAAAATAATCCATATTTATTTTCTAATAGAAGTTTTAAGAGTGTGTGATTATAATTTTTTTAAAGAGTGTGGTTGATATTCAAGATGCAGGTAATAACTATTGACAATTGAATGGATTATATTATTTATTTTTAGAAATTCCTTATTATTCAAGTTTTAAGAGTTGTGAGTTTATATGCAACGTTGATGGTTATTGTTTTGGCATTTGCAATCCTATGACAACATTAGTGAAATTTTTCACTATTGCGTCATTCAAAGCCTAAAAGTCTTTCACTGGTGATCTACATTGTCACTCAAATTAAGTATGTTAAAATATTAAAATAAGTTAAAAATGGATAAAATAACAAGAAAATGTTAAAATGAAATATTATGACCATCAACCTGCAAAACAAATATTGATATGTATAGGGAAGTGAGTAATGTTATCCCACAATTTATGGGTCCAATTAGGATTAGTAAATGGTGCATTTGAATTAGTCATGCAAATTGTATACACACCTGGATCTACCCCTCTTAACTTACCAACCTAAGTTGTAGTGGCATTTGATAGTTACAATGGGCCTCCATGGGACCAATCTCAACCAAAGGGACCCCCACCTCCTCATCCTCTAACACAAGGACCCCCACACTCTCATCATACACTAGAGGAACCATGACCCTTCATCCTCCACTAAAGGGAACCCCAACCCCTCATCCTTCACCAAAGGGACCATCACCCCTTCATACTCCACCAAACATACCCCCACCCCCTCATCCTCCACTAGACGGGCCACCACCCTTTCATCCTCCACCAGAAGGACCATCATCCCTTCATTCTCCATGAAATTGACCTCCATCTCCTCTTCTACTACTAGAATGGCCATATACATCCCCTCATTGGTCTCCACCAGATAGACCACCATCCTTGACAGAGAACCAATATGATATCGATGCCAATGGATAGATATATGAGATGTTACTTTCTACATTCTTACATGGAAAAGGTATTGATGCCTTCGTCTCAAGTGGTGGAGTTGTTGATGCCTCTAGCTCTAGTGGTGGACCTACCACTTTATGACATGTATATTGAATGTTGTGATTAGTATTAATTGACATGTATATTGACATGAGATGTATATCTATTTGACACAGTTGCATGATTTTGTTGTTATTTTTATGTATATATTTTATGTGTTTTCATCTCATGTTGATGTTGATATTGTTTGATTTACAAAATCTATTATGTGTATTTTAATTGTTTATACTTTTAATCATTACCATGTCTTTAAATTAAACTTATCATGAATTTTGATAAAATTATAATTTCAATAGCTAAATCTAACAAAATAATTAATATTAGTTAAACCATGATATAAACACTTTAACTTGAATGAAAACTATAATATATAACAATGATGCAAATAAGCTCAATGGATTGGGTTAAATGAACTTTTTTTTAAATTTCTTGACATAGATAATTTCTTAATTAATGGTGTTTAAAATTTTGATTGACTGGTAATAATTACATAATGAAGTGGTCTCATATTTGATTTAATGGCATGCTTATGAACTTTGATTGGGTTCAAAACATTGAGAAACAAAACAATATGAACTTTCTAAAAAAGAATCCATCAAATATAATCCACAATTTGAATCTCTGAATTTAAATAATTACATAACTTAAATATTTCAAGTATTTTATTCTAGGGAATTATCTTGAGGAAAACCCCCAAGTACTTCCTCTCATTTTGAAGATGGTACCTAGGTTAAACCCTAGATTCTTCAGGGCACAATGCAAAGTAAACAACAAGGCTCGAGGCCATTACAAAAATATATTCACGATTATGAGTTGAAAACGTCACTTACATGAATAGAACCTGGGTGGGGAGGATAACACTCCATCCCACAACCACTAATTGGGTTAGACTCAACTCACATAAATATTTCAAGTATATGTTATCTCCTTTAACAATTTTCCAAAAGTATTGAATATTGATCACTTATGATTTATGTTTTAGGCGATGATAATCTTGTGGGGTAAGTCATGTTTTCTAACTAATAATTTGATGTTATGAAACCTCAATACATGGAGTAGTGAGGCATTTTGTTCATGATATGGATACATTTTTTAAATGATTTTGTCATTTACGTGGAATTTATTAAACTCTTACCACAGTTACTTCATATATTTATGCTTAGTTCTTTGAAATGTCATATAACATCTTGCTACCTTGTTGGTGAGTTAAGAAAACATTCTCATATGGTAGACACCTTGTTGATTAGTGGTTGAATAATCTTAATTAAGGTATTTCGTAGCTAAGTGCAATATTAATTAAAATTTGATTTAAATTTTAAATAATTATGTTGGTATCTTGACATAGAGCTAGGTGAACTTACTTGCATTAACATTTGGCATATAAAAATACAATAAATTCAAACAAAAAGTCAATATTCCTTTAATTGAAATTCTTTGGATTTGTATTATATCCATCACAATAATATTATATCAATATAGATGTTATAATATAATAATTACAATATTGTAATTGTATTTCCCTAAGGTCTAAACATGAAAATAATCCAACAAACAAATGTAATTTTCCTAAATATTAAAAGCTAATATGAAATTAAATTTTTAAGTTGAAATTTAGTTATATTTTGCCTTAATTTACTTGGAGAGGTTTGGACTAAAAAAAATTACAATTACAAACCAATAGCACACATGTATAACTAAAGAAAGATTGATACAAATAATTGTATCAAATCATATGTGCAACAACAACAATACTCTCAATACCTGGTCATGTGAATTACTTTCAATTTTTTAAATTTTTTTCTTGATAAATGTTTTATAAAATGGGTGGTAGGTGCAAGGCGGGGGGGGTCATATTGGATCCCTATGGACAAGAAGAGTTGTATTAGAAGTGGGGTCTAGGGAAAACCACTAACAATCAAGCGGAAGTTGCAACTATATACCAAGGTCTCCTATAATCTCTCCTTCTCAGCTTAGACCATCTCACGGTGTCATACAACAATTTGGTGACAAGGGGGTGTCATACAACAATTTGGTGTTTGTCTTGGTCATGAACATAAGATTAAATTATTATTATTACATCCACTAACATTACAAACAAGGGGGTGTCACACAACAATTTGGTGTGTGTCTTGGTCATGAACTTAAGATTAAATTATTATTATTATTACATACACTAACATTACAAAAACACAAGAAAACCATTTAATTTAATGCCAAATTAGTTTGAACTAAAAAACAATTACAATATACATTGTTGAGACATGTATAACAGCTAAGGAACATGCCATATACAATGTAGTATTTGTGGATGGAATAATGTCATGTGCGTAATAATCATTGGGCAAGTTGGCACACATGAGTTTGTGTCAAACATATAATTAAAATATATGAGTTCATCAAATAATTGTAACTATGTATTTTAATATTGACAATAAATATATATCAAAACCACATTTTATGCTTTTACTATTTAATCTATTTTTAACATGATGGTTGTCAATGGTTATTAACTTTCCGTTTGAAACATCACAAAAAAATGAATTAAAAAACATAATTAGTCATTATAGATAACAATAATAAAATGACACATCCACAATATAAATGTTGAAATAAAACATGTGTGCATATCACTCTTTGTTGTCTTCACCCTAGTTATCTTCCTCATGTCTTGGCATTATAACATTTTTGTTCTCAAAAAAGTGTTTTGATCTCGGATCATGTCTTAGTATGAACCACCAATCCCAATCCCAATCCCTATACAAAGCATAAAGATCCTTAATTTCATCCCACATCCTTCTAGATTTGATACATAATAGCTCGTTATCGTTATTTTCCTTTACATTACTCCAACCAGAGGTATCCCACCACTTGCACCTAAAAATAACACATTGGAAATATTAGATGTCCAATTGCATGATCTCTTGTATATTTCCAATGGAACATAACTTCCCCGCTATTAGGTCCTTATAATAATGTATAGCACTACTAGATCGGTTGAACTCAACCTCAACTCCTTAATCTAGTGAGACGTGTCCATCATTGGCATTCTACAAACTAGACATACCAACATGCTATATTACAATATGCATCGATGACAAAAATCCACAACAACATCCGTGAAAGAAAATATCTGTAAAGTTTTGATTGTGGATGTTTGCACTTGCATTTTGACTATTTTATAAAATACAGGTGCAATTCACACATACATTGCACTAGTGCGCATATTCTAACAAGTCCACTGGAAACCAAAATCTTAAAAAAAACAAAATGATGCATGCGTTTCTCATCAATGAGCTCAAATATCCAATGAAAAAAATAGTAATTTCATTTTCTAAAAGCGGGTTTATAATGGAATTTACCCTAATCACTATTCCATTTTTTTGTCAAAATATAGAGGGGATATTTGTGCAAAAGATATTTACCAAGATAGGATTATAGAGTAGCCAAATTTTTCTAAAGAGCCAAATTGTAAGGGATCATCATAGGTCACATGCAACTTCATCGAAGAGAAATTTTAGGTTTGTAACTTCTTACTATTCATCTCATTTCCCCCCCCAATTGTCTCAAAAAAAAATATTAATTTTTTTTGCTCCTATTAATATTTATAGTACGTAATCAAGAAAATATGTGGTTTTCATAGTTACCTTCAGTCATGTAAGCCCTAACATTTTTGTTGCCCCACTCTGTTTTATGTGGCTACAAACTCTAGCATTAGGAATTTACCCTCTCTATTATTTCACAATGAGATTTGTTTCTTCTAAGAAATGGATATTTAATGTATTTTTGTATCTGTATATGTGAGATTGGTTATTTATAGCAATATGAAGACTTATTACATTGGATCCCAAAACCTATCACTATCATTTTTTTATAAAAAAAATTGTGGTAATCAGTGCGCAATGTACAATAAAATGCATTGGTGCCTTTTATCATAAGAATACACCAGTATAGTTCATATTTTGAATAATTTATAGTTTGGTGATGTGAAATCTAAAAACTCTATGCATTGGTGCATTTATTATTCTATAATGCACCGCCCGAGTTTATTTTATACATTGCAAAAAATTAACAAGGCAATTTTTTTGAAATTTTAGTATAAAATTAATATATTTGAATTATCTATAGGTTTAAATGATGTATATTGGTTAATTTGTGTTGTGTGGAGCAAAAAATTTAAGAAAATCGATAAGATTGTTTGCAATCTAAATGCAAAAGATCATAAAATCTTTATGGAAATGTTGCAAAGAGATGAATTAGGTGAATCAAAATATAATCAATATTTTTTTTTTCTTCCAATTTTAAAAAATAATGTATTTCTTAAAAACAATTTCTAACATGTTTTAAACACTTTATTTTATATTTGTTGAATGTTGTGCATGGATCAACAACAAGGGAAGGGAATGTTGTCCTAATAAGATAAAAATGATGAAGGATGTAAATGATGATCAATTGGTCTTGAGTTCATCTGGAGTGGTGTTGGGATCTAATGAAGGGGGTATTTATTTTATAAAAACATGAGGGATATAATGGAAAGAACATATAGATGTATTTTTCACTTACAGTACAAAAATCAATTCGGTGATTTAAAAAATAAGTTATATATATTAAACTACAACAAGTGTTTGCAGAGAAATGGCCAATGGTGTAGTGCCCCTAGACTTGTGTAGACATTGAGGGCACCTGCTGAGTGACCCAGCTGATTGAAACATTAATTAAATAACCTTTTGGCCTTATTTTTTGAGTATGTGTATCTGAACTGTTGAGGTAAATGAATAATTGCATATGTTAAACGATTAGCTATGACTATGGAAAATTATGTTGATGGATAATGCTTAACGACTAGCTGTATGGTGATTATGTATTTGGCGACGAAATGTATATTTGATAAGATGAATGAGCAGTTTGAATAAATCATAAATGTTTAACAATGCTAGAGTTAGAAACCAGATGATGATTGTTGAGAACAGTGCTACTAATAATTTGTTGCGAGAAGTGTGTGTAGAAACAAGTGAGACGGTTCACCAACGGACACACAAAGGAACATGGAGGGTCGTAGAGTACGGGTAAATCACACACAGGGGAAGCGACGACGATGTCAACTTCCGACAAGAATACCACGCATGAGCAGATAAGCATTGATCCGCTTGCTCAAGAGGAATGCGTGAGGACGTACGAGGTGGGCCACGACGGAGCTGGTCATGTACGAGTTGAGGGGCGCGCAGTGAGAACGGACTCACTCCTCAGCGCCATTAGTCCCTAGATAGCATGTAGACGGAGGATGGATGGTAACGATTCCTAAAATCCCTACAAGAGTTCCCGCAAGTCAAAACGGAAAGATGGTGGCAGAAGGGCCCGACGATGTGGTACCCTGTCGAGAACGGAAAGAATGGATGCAAGGACCCATCGATGTGGTACCATGCCAAGGAATGGAAACCATGGATGACTGGACCCGACGGAGTGGTGCCATGTCAAGGAATTAAAATTAAGGAACTAGGAGCCCAACGGCGCGGCACCGTGATCCTAGTGAGTTTGATTGTTAAATTTAACTGCATAAAAACTTATGAGAATAACTCTAGATCATTACTTAGCAAATGCATAAAAATAATTTAGGCATTTGCACATGAATAGTTATTTTTGTTGAGCATTTAAAATAATAGAAATCATTATTTAGGAGCAAAATAGAATCCTAAGATTAGACACCTAGTCAACTAAAAGCTAGGAGTTAATTAAAATATTCGGGGGACAAACTGGAGCAAACTTAGGGGTGTTGGTGCACTTCCTAGAGAAAATGACACTTGGATGGGTGAGTGTTTTAATTAAATAATTAATTAAAAATATTTAATTATGCATGAAGCGACATGTGTCGCATGAGATTTTCCTTTATAAGGAAGACTTGGGGAATGGGTAAAGGGCCCATAATTTGGACGATTGTCGTAATTTTCGAATGCCTCAAAGACTTGCTGCTATCTAAGGGTTTGGCTTAGATATCCTGGTGGGAAGGGAAGCCCAAGCTGAATTTCTGAAATACTTGTGTGAGCTCTACGACCCAAAGCTCGGGGGAGGCCATGCGACTGAAAGCATGAGCCTATGGTTGGGTGGCGAAGCTAACGGTTGCTTCGCCTATGGTTAAACGAGCTTTGCTGGAGGGATCCTACGGAAGACGCAGACAACAATGGACCAGCTGGATCGGGTTGACAGGTTAAGGTTTGCTTATTTTTGTTAAGTTATTCACTCTTTTATTTTATTTTTCCAATAACTATAATGGCTAATTTGTTTGTATGAAGTTTTTAAAGTTTCAGGTTCTGTTCAAGGGGACCCTAAAGGAGGGGTCCTACATTTGGTATCAGAGCCGGTCGAGCCTTGAGGGCACCGGACTCATATTCGTCAAGCAGGGATTGATCCGAGTTAAACGGCTTACCAACGCACTCACCTCATCCAGCTGATCATCGAAATCAGGTTTGATCAATGAGTTTACTTTTCTATGAATTCTTTATTCGGATTAAGCTAATATGAATGCAATTTTTTTTTTTACTATGAAATTTCTGTGTGATTATTGGAACTTGAAACTTCTGTGAAATCATTTTAATGGCGAAATTTCAGTGTAATTATTGAAGGTTAAAATTTTGTGCATGACTTAGAATGCAGGCTCGACAGCCACTTAACTATCTCCTGTGATTTAGATTTAAATTATGCTTTATATTAAAAACTGAGTGTCTCTGTTTTACATATAGTTTAGTAACCTGTATATATATATATGTATGCTGAAGATTTAGATCTGACATTTATAATATTCGGAATCTATGTGATATATTGAAATCGCTCGTTTCTAACCAAGAGTTGTGATTCTGTATAGATCGAATTCTTAGATACCCTCTGTAGATTAAATTTTTCTTTGATCTCCATGTCATCCTGAGCTGATTACTTCTGTAATTTAACGATCTCTGATTTTGAATTGAGCCCAGATCACGCCCAGATCGCCCGGCTGCATTACTTTTTCCTATACAATTTATTTACAATATCAGTTCATGAAATCGCATACTTCAATTTAATTTGAGATTAAAATCTCTATGTTTAGTATTTTTTTTTTAACTCTGTGGCATCTCCGTTTATTAAACTTCAAACTCTGCACATTGATTATTAAATTCTGCGTTGCAAATTTTTCTTGAGGGATTGAATCATACTTCCAGATTTATGAATAAATCAAACTCTGTACATTGATTATTAAATTCTGCTTTGCAAATTTTTCCTGAAGGATTGAGTCATACTTCCAGGTTTATGAATAAATCGAACTCTATACATTGATTATTAAATCCCGTCGGCAATTATACTTTAAGGATCGATTCACTACTAAGGCTTATAGGATGGGTTGATCTCTGCATAGTTAAGTTATTTAAACTCTGTTTATATTTTTTTTTATGGGGTTCATTTAAACATTTCCAGATGTGAAAAGATAAGTCGATCTCTTGCACTAGATTGTTTAAACCTCTGTTCGACATAATTATCAAACTTCTACTTCTACAGACCTTGATGATGAACCGATCTGCTTGGATCTTCTGGTCCTGACCCCTTTTCGCTTTGGTTGTTAAATCTTTTAATCCACTCCAGATCTTGAACCCCGGCTGCTACAACAGGTGTACTGTGTAATATTTTTTTTGAACTTGATACGGTTATCTTCTTTGCACTCCCATCTGAGGCCCTAAAACTCTATCATCCGTCATTGAAAACCCACAGAATCATTCCCGGAGTAACCACCATCTCGTGTGTGTGAACAACCTTTAAAAGAAAACTCTTACTGCGTTCTCCATACAACTGAGCCTTTGTACATAAGTTATCTAGAGAGCTGAAGAGGTGTTAGTTTAAAATTTGAATCTGTTGGAATTTGATGCTGAATTTAGTTTGCTTTTAATTAAAAATCAGAAGTGCAGGCGACAGTTACAAACCTATGGATTGATGGAAGAATGTTTTCCTTGGTATAAACGAAATGATTAATGTGGTTCACTATTATTAAATAATGAAAGAATTCGTCCCTGCTATGTCCTCCATTGAATAAATTAACTTACTCTATTATTTGTTTCTTTTTTTTTACACTGAAAAGAATTACCTTGTTTATGTTCTAATTTTTTTTTACTTCGACCTGGAGTTGTGTTTTCAGTTTGTTCTTTTTATAAAACCCTGCATCTCTGTGAATTATACTTCAGTGTAGATCCACTCTTCATCCACCAGCGCTGCGACTGCCAGATCCCTTCCTTTTTCTAATTTCTTTTATGCTTCGATCTGAGGTTGCGTTTTTCAGTTGGATTTTTTTTTAATTAAACCTTACATCTCTGTGGGTCACCGACAACCTTTTTCTGCCATCAATCCCTGTGGATAATTTCATGGGTAGTTAAACGCCTCTGCTTAAGCTGAAGAAGTCGACCTCTGTCATAAGTGTTGAGACTGAAAAATCCAAGTCTCTACCTGTTCGCAAACCTCTTTAATGATAGAATTACCCTTGCCCTAGTAAATCTTGATCTATTTGAGCAGGTTGGGATGGTTTTCGTTAACTGAGAAGTAGTCGTATTGCCCGATCATAGACGGTTCGCCAAGCTGAGAGTAAGAAATATTTACTCACTACTTGATTCTTTTAGAGTTTTAACTATTGTATTCCTGTTACGCGTCAAGAGTAGATGGTCGAGTCTTCCCCACCGATCCTTTTACAGAACTCTCTATGAATTTTATCTTTCACTTGTATCCGCAATTTATGGACTTGGGTAGCTGTCATTATCTATGATGTTGCTGCATCAGCCACGCCACGTATGCACCGAGAGCAACCGCCCTCTTTAACCTTTATCCTCGCATGATCCAAGTTCTGTTACAGGAGTCTTTCTTTAGCTAGATTATGTGTATCTTATTATTTTATTAAAGTGTCGTTCTTGCCGACATGTGGATTATAGAGTGGCAGTTAATATAAGTGTAGGGTGGAGTGTAAATACGTGCAAAACTCCCCCTCACATTAGAAGCAAATCTAAGAAATAATGTTTGGAGCTTAGTTCATAACTCTTTTACGGCATGGTTTGTATAGGATAATGCCATATTAAATTATAATACATTTATATGATGATAAGAAATTAATAATATTGTATTTCTGAATTGTTGAGGTATCGACATGAAAGGAATGAAATTATAAAACGTTAGGATGTTTTAGATTCCATCTACCGATAGCTAGAGGTAGAAGAAGAAGGAAATTATCGTATTGATATGTTGAAAAAATATATATATATATATATATTATTATATGTTAGAATATATTCACATTGTGATTAAGATTTAGTTGGAAGATATTGTCATATGGAAATTATCCTATTGTTACGTTGGAAAGGAAAAATATATATTATCATATGTTAGAATATATTCATGTGGTGATCAAGATCTAGTTGGAAGATATTGTTATATTATAATTCATATTCATTTGTGTAAGTATAAAGTATTACTTCATTTATGGACTAATTAGAAGAAGAGGAAAAAGTTAATATATGTTTATACTTTATAATTTTTTTATGACATGGTTGAAAGGATATTTATATTATTTTAAATATATTTATGTAATGATAGGAATTAGGGAAAGAGATTTTCATAGTTTAATTTTGATGTAATGACTTGAATTTGGTGAGAAGATAATGCATTATTATATTTCAAAAGGCTTATTTTATTTCAATTTCATCATGTGATGAGATAAATTGAATGAAATATAAAGCATTCATTTACCCATGGGATAGCTAGAAGTAGAAGGATTATGAACATATTGTAACTCTCTTATGGCATGGGGTGAAAAGTTAAAATGTATGATTATATTTTGTAATATATTTACGAGACGATAAGAAAATAATGTAAAGTTTTATTTTACATTTTGTGATGTAATAACTTGAATTAGGTGAAAGGATAATACATTATTATATTTCATAATTAGTTAATATGATAGCTAAGGGTAAGAGAAAAATTAATGGCTTATTTTAATCCATAATTCTTTTATGGGAATGTATGAAAGGTAGAGGTGTATCTTATGAACCTGTAGTCCAAGTCTAAAGCTTTATATATATATGATGTTTTGGGTTAATGTAAAATTGTTTATGCACACATCAATCACCCTTCAAGAGAAGTAAAGATTCCATAGTGATTCTAGAGAGGAAATGATGTAAATTAAAATTAAGGATATTTATAGGTGTCATTTAATTATAGTGGAATAGTATTTTTATAGATGTTTTTTTTTTAAATAATTATAATAGAGTAGTATTTCAATTTAAGTGAGGCAAATTATTTTATTCAAGGCATTTTTACTTCGATAGAAAATACCCTTGCATAGTAAAATATATGTATAAATGTATTTCAAGGAGTATGAATGTTTAGGTTAAAAAAAAAAATAATGTTGAGATCACCTAAACTTGGGAGGGGTGAAATGGAAGTGTATATATATATAGCGCCTGAGTGCGATAGGAGGGCATCACACATGGTATTTTTGCACTAAATGATGTCATATAATACCATATCATATGGACCAAGATTGAGAGCTAGAATAAATGCCACCTAATTATAATAAGCTTTGATAAATTCCATCCATTTCTAGAAGCTTATGTCCTAACAACACTTAAGACCTAAGTTAAATTTGATGTCGTGGATATTATAACTTGAGTTCTCTCTCTCTCTCTATATATATAAAGGTACCGAAGGAAACGATGCCACCTTATGTGATAATGAGGGGTTGTTAATGGTTCATGCCTATTATCTATGACAGTTATTAATGGGAAGAATTTTACTTATGAATATATATATGCAATGGTTGATTGAAAGAGTTACATATATATAGTACATTTATTGAAATATGCATACTCTACACAAAGAGTTAATGTGAAGAAATACAATTTTAGAGGGAATGGTAGTTAAGTATTGGATAAGGTAACTTAATAGAGAATGCAAAAATTAAATACTTTTAATAAACTTAATGCAACATGCATAACTTGCCGAGACTTCGACAGAAGGTCGCAAGGGTGAAACGAACTCAAAAATTTGAAAACGAGGTATTGACATGACTATTGTGATATTATGAAAATGTTGTTAACGAAAAAAAAAAAAAAAAAATAATGAACTTGACTGGCCATGACATGACAATGGAGAAATGTAACCTCGAAAAAAAAAACTGTGAAAGGGTCAAATAAAGACTAGTTTAGTAAAACGAAGTATGGAGACGATCGACACGAAAAGTAGAATACAATGATGTTAACCAATTAACATGGTCAAACCTCGACAGAAGGACGACTAGCCCTTGAGATGAAACTCGATGAAGTTAAGGAAACATACATGTTGCGACTTGAAGAGTCCACTGGAGTGGTCCTAAGAAAACATAAATGGTGAAATAAGGTAAGGATGTGATAAGCTCGTCGACTTGGACATGATACTAATGAAAGGACTTAAAGTTAAATTTCAATATGTTCGACTAAGTCACTAAATTTCGAAGACTCGAATCTTATCTTATTGAGAACCTACATTATTGAAACATTTAGAGGGATTTGGAAGTAGTCTTATGGGAATTGATTTTGGAATGTTTAAGGGTCTCTCTTGTTTTGTTAAAACTGAGATTATATCTTACCCATATACTTTTGACTGAATATTTTATGATGTTTACCTTCTCTCCTTGGATGGGAGGATAACAAAATAGATTTAAATCTTTGAATCCTTGCTTGGATTTGTTATGTTGATAAATTATTTGGTGGTTATTGACGCAATGAAACTTGTTGAAAATTTGATCGTAGACCCGTGTGAACGAATAAGAGATATAGAAAATCCAGTTGGAACTAACAATTATGGAATGTATTATCGGATTGATATGAGACGAAGTTACGATTAAGTTCATGAGGGTGTATTGTAACTATACTAGATGATATAGGAGCTAATGACTTTATCCACTTGTGCTTATAGCCATTATTATTGGAGAAAACTAGAATACAATGACAAGAGGATGAGAATAGAAAAACAAGATAAAGCCTAGCATTGAAAGTACAAGAACAAAAATTAACTTCGGGACGAAGTTCTATTTATGAGGGGGTGTATGTAATGCCCCTAAAATGACTGTGGAATTTAAGGGCACTTGTCGAGTGACTCAGCGGAACAGACTTCAATAAAGTGTCTCTTCGAGTTAGGATGTGTCTTAATAAGGGAGAATCACCTGATGATGTGCATGACTACAATTGATAAATGAATTAATGAATTATAATGATATGTGTGGAGTAGGATAATTGATTGATTACATCTTGATTAATGATTAGCCCTGATTGATCAAGTCAAAGTGCAGTAGGACAATTACAGTCCTAGCTCTGCGACTTGGGAGGACGCAACTGAGATGCGTCGTAGCTTTCCATTTTATTTTTTTTTATTCTGAACTTCGGGACGAAGTTCTAATTAAGTAGGGGTGTATGTAGTGCCCCTAGACTTGTGTAGACATTGAGGGCACCTGCTGAGTGACCCAGCTGATTGAAACATTAATTAAATAACCTTTTGACCTTATTTTTTGAGTATGTGTATCTGAACTGTTGAGGTAAATGAATAATTGCATATGTTAAACGATTAGCTATGACTATGGAAAATTATGTTGATGGATAATGCTTAACGACTAGCTGTATGGTGATTATGTATTTGGCGACGAAATGTATATTTGATAAGATGAATGAGCAGTTTGAATAAATCATAAATGTTTAACAATGCTAGAGTTAGAAACCAGATGATGATTGTTGAGAACAGTGCTACTAATAATTTGTTGCGAGAAGTGTGTGTAGAAACAAGTGAGACGGTTCACCAACGGACACACAAAGGAACATGGAGGGTCGTAGAGTACGGGTAAATCACACACAGGGGAAGCGACGACAATGTCAACTTCCGACAAGAATACCACGCATGAGCAGATAAGCATTGATCCGCTTGCTCAAGAGGAATGCGTGAGGACGTACGAGGTGGGCCACGACGGAGCTGGTCACGTACGAGTTGAGGGGCGCGCAGTGAGAACGGACTCACTCCTCAGCGCCATTAGTCCCTAGATAGCATGTAGACGGAGGATGGATGGTAACGATTCCTAAAATCCCTACAAGAGTTCCCGCAAGTCAAAACGAAAAGATGGTGGCAGAAGGGACCGACGATGTGGTACCCTGTCGAGAACGGAAAGAATGGATGCAAGGACCCATCGATGCGGTACCATGCCAAGGAATGGAAACCATGGATGACTGGACCCGACGGAGTGGTGCCATGTCAAGGAATTAAAATTAAGGAACTAGGATCCCAACGGCGCGGCACCGTGATCCTAGTGAGTTTGATTGTTAAATTTAACTGGATAAAAACTTATGAGAATAACTCTAGATCATTACTTAGCAAATGCATAAAAATAATTTAGGCATTTGCACATGAATAGTTATTTTTGTTGAGCATTTAAAATAATAGAAATCATTATTTAGGAGCAAAATAGAATCCTAAGATTAGACACCTAGTCAACTAAAAGCTAGGAGTTAATTAAAATATCTGGGGGACAAACTGGAGCAAACTTAGGGGTGTTGGTGCACTTCCTAGAGAAAATGACACTTGGATGGGTGAGTGTTTTAATTAAATAATTAATTAAAAATATTTAATTATGCATGAAGCGACATGTGTCGCATGAGATTTTCCTTTATAAGGAAGACTTGGGGAATGGGTAAAGGGCCCATAATTTGGACGATTGTCGTAATTTTCGAATGCCTCAAAGACTTGCTGTTATCTAAGGGTTTGGCTTAGAAATCCTGGTGGGAAGGGAAGCCCAAGCTGAATTTCTGAAATACTTGTGTGAGCTCTACGACCCAAAGCTCGGGGGAGGCCATGCGACTGAAAGCATGAGCCTATGGTTGGGTGGCGAAGCTAACGGTTGCTTCGCCTATGGTTAAACGAGCTTTGCTGGAGGGATCCTACGGAAGACGCAGACAACAATGGACCAGCTGGATCGGGTTGACAGGTTAAGGTTTGCTTATTTTTGTTAAGTTATTCACTCTTTTATTTTATTTTTCCAATAACTATAATGGCTAATTTGTTTGTATGAAGTTTTTAAAGTTTCAGGTTCTGTTCAAGGGGACCCTAAAGGAGGGGTCCTACAAATGGGACTTGTGAAAATTGCAATAGTAAAAACATATAATAATAATAATAAATCATTTAGAAAGTATTATTCCTAAACACACACACACACACATAACTCCAAAAAATTAGAAAAATAATATTTCGACTATATTTACTTTCATATAAATATTGAAAGTTTTTTTTGTGCTTTTCACTTTTCAAGAAGATTATGAAAATGATAAAGGATGAACGAGACGATATTGAAACATGTTGGTATGGATGTCCAAAAAATTGTACAAGGAGATGGTCAAAGAAATGAACATAATTGCATCGCATGAGGATCCATTCCAACAACAATGTGCACCAAATGTATGTAATCATGGAAATTTTCTTATCTAGAGCATTTAAGCATCGCATGAAATATTGACAATTGTTTTGTTGTAGAAAAGAAAAGAAAAGAAAACCCATTAAGCACATAAGACAAGACGGCAAGGAAGAGAAGGGTTGATCGTAGGGTTTGTGAGTAATTTTTTTCCTTAAGATTTCATTTTTTTTAATCTTTATATTTTAATTAATTTACACTTGTCCATGGATGTCTTCTAACAGGTGCTAACATACAAAGAAGAGTCATCCAAAGAATTGGCTGACATTGGTTTAAGTATGGGTTGTGAGTTAATGTTGGAGTATCAAAGGTTAATTATGCAATATGTAAGTAGCTATGTTATTTGAGTTCCCTCATTTTATAATGAATGGAACAACGATAAAATTTTATATTAATTATATCAATGCTTTATCATGGCATATAAAACTTGTAGAAAACAAAGTACGAAGTTGAACCAACAAAAGAGTTGTTAAGAGATGACATGAGGAATGACTTTGAAAGATTGTGTATTGTTTATGAATCGCTTCTTCCTATGGTATGCTTTTCAATTTACATGATCATTTATATTATATTATAAATGTAGATATGCTCATTACACTTTATTTCTATGTTTCTAGATGGAAAATGAAGATGATGAACAAAACCAAGTCAAACAACAAAACATTAAGTCAAATAACCCAAGTATTATATCTCCTACAAGGGATAAAGAAAGGAGGCATGCAAGCAACTCAAGCAATGACAATAGTTGTATGTTTTGAAATGTTTTTTTTTGGTGAAAATTAAGCATTTTGTTTAATGCATTCGACATACTGTCCCAATTGGATGACGAAAAGTTACTAATAAGTGCAACAATTACATATTGGCATTTTGATTATCGTAGACCTTTATGCTGTCCCATTTTATATGACAAAGGACCCCTTATTCATATATAATAAAATGGGTTTCTTATTATATTGCATTGCCCAGTAAAATGTTACATTGTTGATTAAATATATGAATTATTTACATTATTACAATGAACAAATGTGTGATCTGATGTAATCATTGTATTCAAATGCAATAATTAAAATTCAAAAAACATTATTTAAAAAAAAACATTTGATTATTTTATGATTAATTGAAAATTTAAAAAGAACAATTAATTAAAATATGGACATATCAGTGTATTGTATGTTTTGAACTCATTAAAGGGCATGGGGAACTCATAAAAGCAAATGTTCCATTTAAATTTATGTTATGCATCGTTGTTTTTCTATTATCTAACAACATCGGTGTGTATACATGTTAAAAATGCACAGTTTATTTTAATGACGACAATAACATTTCAATTAATGATTGTCAACATTATTACTACAATATATTTATGTACATACAGTAGGACGTATTGGTGATTTAGAAAAAAATTAAGCACCGATGCATTTATAAACATTCATGTATTGGTGTCAATTCATCTAACAACAACACTATTGTTATCAAAAATATTTTCAATGGTATAAAACAATTTTAATGTATATGAAAATAGACACACTGATGTGTTTTGAAATTTTCTATGTACTGATGATTTTATAAATAAAACACACTAGTGCTAACACACATAGCAACAACACCATTTCTATCAACAACAGAGTCAATGATACAAAACTTTTCGGTGTGTATGGTAATATAGGCATCGATATATGCACCAGATAGTTTTTACTAAATTAAGCACACTGGGGAAAACATGATATATATGTGCACGGGTGCATTTGTAAGGATTATCAGCACCAGGGAGTCAAATACATAATATACACACCGGGTTGACATTAATATATTTCAAGCATTGATGTGTCTTTTTTTAATGATATGCACTTGTAAGTCATAATGTGGGTTGAGCTCCAAGAAATGGATGTGAAGAAGTACGTTAGTATGGAGGAAGCTTCTCGGAACCTGTGAAGCTGTGGATTGAGGCAGTTTTTCGGGTTCTAAGAGATTTAGATTATGGATACGTTAATTAGGAGGAAGTTTTTTGGTCCCAGTGAAGAAGAACGTTAAACTGGAGGTTGGACGAGGCAGGAGGCCATGAAGATGGCGGAGAAGTAGATCGCTAATTTGGTGGAAGTCTTTCGGTACCGGTGCAGAAGTATGAAAGCTTTTGTTTTCTGATAGCCATAAGTTTTTGGTTTATGGATTTAGATTAAAGTGGAGAGGTTTTGGGGTTTCTTGGTGCGCGATCATTAGAGAAATTTTGAGGTAAAAAATGGGCCTCCAAACAAAGAAAATGTACTTAAAACTTCAACCAATCACATTTCAAAGGATGACATCATCCCCCTTGGTTGAGGTGGCAATGCTTGCTTATTTGTCACATTTTCAATGGTGGATGAAAACCCATGGTTAACCATGGTAGTCCTTTGAACCCATAAAGTCAAATACTCATGATGAAGGTCCTTTCACACTTTCCATAAAATAATATTATTGTCAATTTAAGTAAAGTACTCATAATAAAATAATATTATTGTCAATTTCAAGTAAAGTACTCATAATAAAATAATATTATTTTCATTATCAAGTAAAATACTCATAAAAATATTATTATTTCCATTTTCATATTTTTTCAAAATAATAATACAAATAAATATTATTTTTATTATATTTGTGCATTTGATGTCTTTTTTTTCAAAATGTGTATTTCATATTTTTAATTTCAAATTATATATTAATTTCATTTTAATTAATATCTCAATGTCAAATTAATTATAAATTTATATATATTATGCATTCCAATTCAAAAAGGGAAAAAAGATTGATAAAGATAATTTTGTATTTATAAGATAAATTAATATAGTTATTTATTATAAATATTATATTTAATATAATACTATAAAATGTCATTCAAATCTAAAAGTAATACTATAAATATAAATACTATATAATACAATTATATTTTTAATCTAAAAAAAGTAATTAGTTCAAATGTTATCCAAATTAAAGACAAATTAGGATATAAAATTAAAAATTAATCTTTTTAGTGAACGGAAAATAAAACTTAACTTATTTGATTCAAATTAACACAAATTCATTTAAATTTGAAAGGTAAATTTTAAAATTACATTTCATTTAAAGACGAGGGGAAAATTTTTAATTTAAAGATGAAGGGGGGATTTTTTTATTTTAAGTTGTTGGGGAAATTTATAAAAAAAGTACCAATTACATTGCTGGCAATTGCCGTTCAGTAATATCCCAAAATCCAACAAAGAGGGACTCCTAAAATGCACATGACAGATTGCACTAAAATTAAAAACAATTGACTTAGTAAAATTTATTTTAGAATATTTTTTTATACAAATCATAAACATCCTATTTTATGAGAATTTAACTAAATTAATTCTATTATAAAAACACATAAATTGGTTTAATAAGAAAATAAGTAATTTAAATTAAAAAAATACATATATATTTATTATTTTAATTTATAATTTTGGAATAATAAGTTAATCATATCATTAACATATGTAAATTTTGTTAAGAAACTAAAAAAGATAAGTTATAATAAAAAATTAAAAAGAGACATGTATCTTAAATTTTAATTTTCAAACACTAAATTAATTATACCATAAAAATACATAAATTATATTAAGAAACAAAAGAACACAAGTTATAACAAAAAATTAGTGCATGTTTCACAAGAAACAATGCCATATTTTGAAGGGTGATCTAAAGGTTACCACTACTATCCTGTATTCTCCAATATTCCTCTTTCAAGAGAACATTGACATATAATTGAAATTGGCCTCAATCTCGATGTTGCTATGTGATTCTTATTAAAATCAATCTCAACTCTCACCCTGATCATCCCGAAACATGGGGATGAAATTGATATGATGAGTAAGATCACACTTTGAATAACTAAGAAATCACTTAATATCATTTCCCAATCCCCTCTTTCTCCTTCAAACAATAAGCACTATGCCCATATCCTTGGATTACCCTATGAGGCACCATAAAAAAACTCCAAGATTGAGACTCATAAATATCTAATGGTTGAACTTGTTTAGGAACCTTTGGCTTTGAAATAGTATAAAATCCTCATAACAATATTGTAATTTGTAGAATACTTGAAGAGGAGTGATCATGACACCTTGAAAAAGGATCCCATTTCTAGTCCTCCGAATTGAGCAATTCACTACTAATGGGAATGCTCTAATTTTTTTACCAAGGGTTCTTCATAACATTCCTTGAAATATTGGGAAAGAATATCACCAACCTAATGGCCCAATCCATCCAAAAGTGTTTTTGCTGTCGAACACACATCTAGAGTAAAATCACATCCACTAACAAATTATGTATGTATTCTTCATGCTCCTTGCATAAAAATCATAAACCTGGTCCATGCCACACCCTTATGTGTTGTTTATCCCAATGCATTATTTTGTTAAATAAGGCTTGCAAAAATATAAACTTGGTCTTTATTGATAACTTGAATTTCCAATGTTTAGTCCACTACAATTTTGATATTACTTGAGTAATTGCCACAAATAAAGAAGAGTAACTATTTTTTGTAATGTAAGATCTATTCTTTAGATTTCTATACCAAACAAAGAGGTATGGGTCTCCCATTCATTTTCCAACCATCCTACAAGTCCCAAACCTTTTGTAGTCATCTAAGTTTCCCTCCATGAATGCCTTTGAATTGTAGAAAAGCATCACACGTGAAATTAAGGTTTTGATTATATAATGAGTACACCAAGTGCACAAATAACTTGCAGTTCGACTCCATTGGTTAGACCGTAATATTACCTTCCATCATTAATTTTCTAAGCCAACCAAGATCCCCATGTTGGAAAGGAGAAATTTAATGCTTTCCATATTATTGAAAGTTTGTAAATTTTAGGTGAAAGTTTGTAAATGGCGCCAAGGGATTTTGAAGTGGGTTTTTTTGGGGAAGTTGGTTATTGGCCGGTGGGGTATGATTACAATCATCTAAGATTTGCAGGGGCGTGTTTTGGGCAGGTGAAACTAGTTTGGATGGTTCGGGTAGTCGAAACCAGTGGCAGCTGCAGCTTTCCTTCACCTATATCCTTAGGCCGCAGCAGATCTCGTCTTAGCTGCACTTCGCCGATCTCGTCTCAGCTGCACAACTCTCCAGCATCGAATTCTCTTTTTGATTGGTGAGTCCTAATACGTTTCCCAACTCTTCCTGAACAGTTACCTTAGCGGCCATTATTTTTTTTTCAATTCATTTGCGAAAAAACTATTTCTCCTATACCTACATGCCCACTAATTAGAAGGCTTCAGTCATGGAAACACACGCTAATTAGAAGGCTTCAGTCTACTTCAATGTAAGCATCTGTGAAGATCATTTTGAATATGCTCTCTCTCATTGGTGGCAATTAGACTGGTAGAAATAATGTTACAGATGCTCAAATGTTCTATTGATTCCAAAATGTGCCCTACATGAAGAAAAGCAAGCCTCTTTTGGAAGAATCTCTTGAAGGCTTCCATTAAGAATGCAAAGGCTATATTGCAAATCGTCCTGGAGCGTGTAATCCAAAATATAATCTAATTAGTGACTGTAGGTTGCTGCACTGCTGCAATACTAGAACCAAGTGCGAGCTTAAAAGGGTACAGATCCTTCCAATCCTAATACGCTGTGGGCCCTGAGTATTTGGCATTGGAGGACATCGAAGAAAACCAACCACTTTGTTTGTGGCTCCCTTGTCTTAAATCACTATATGAAATTGCTACAAATATGAACTTCTGCTAGGAGGAAGAAAGGGGCTTCTTGCCCTGAGAAGCTAACAAGTTCAAAAACTCGGTCAGTTCTGAAGGGGGACAGACCGCTCCTAACGCCATAAGAGGTTGGGGACCTTCCCTGGAAGAGAGATCAACCTGGTGAGCTCCCTACAGGCCCTTGTGCACAGGAAGTGATCCTGCAACCTACGACCAGGTATTCCCCTACTCTATACGCAATCCATCACGAATGGAGCTCGCAGCCACAATTCAGACAACGCACAGCAAGGGCTCCGATCCGAAGGCTCTGGTCCAGGTCAAATACTTCCTCAAACGCATAGCGATTGTATTCTGCAAGCTTATTCATTTTATTATTATCTAATTGCATGGAATTAAATGCCATTTGAGAAATAAAATTGTATAATCTTCCCATTGACAAGCAGTGGCGACCTTTCTCCATTCAAGTGGCTGATATAGAAAGAGTTCATTTTCGCTTTGTCTTCAATCTTGAAAGGATCGAGCCACAATGCATTGAACTTCTTGTGCTTTCCTGGTTTCACCGTCTTCTTATCCCACATAAATACCAAGTCACCCTTTCCTAGCATCCCGGACCTGGCTTGTCTATCAAATGTACCCTTAGTTTTATCTTGATTCTTAACAATTTGATCAAAAGCACTTCTACGGGTTTCTTCCAGTTGTACTAGTTGATTTATCCTTGTTTGAAATGCAACTTGATCACTAGAGAATTGCTGCAGTAACAGAAGAATTTTTAGATGAATAGGCAACTTCACTTCCACTTTGTATACTAACTTGAATTGGATTTTACTTGTAATCTGCTTAGGTTTTCTTGATTCTTAACAATTTGATCAAAAGCACTTCTATGGGTTTCTTCCAGTTGTACTAGTTGAGTTATCCTTGTTTGAAATGCATCTTGATCACTGGAGAATTGTTGTAGTAACACAAGGAGTTTTAGATGAATAGGCAACTTCACTTCCACCCTGTATACCAACTTGAATTGGATTTTACTTGTAATCTGCTTAGTTTTCTCTTGATTCTTAACAATTTGATCAAAAGCACTTCTACGGGTTTCTACTGAGGTCATTTGCTGCTATTTTCAGCCAAATGCCTTCCTAGAACCACCTCAAAACTGCCCAGAATTGCTGACTAATGTCTTCTTCATGTTTAGGTAGCCCAGAAGTGCTGGTAATTAGCTCGGATTGTTTACCTATGGCTATCCCTTTTATTGTCAAATTACATCATAATAGTTGATATTCGAGGAATATATATTTCACCAAACATCTTTACAAGCTATTCTAATTGCATGATAGTATACTCTTTGTACATAAAATAAAAATCTAAATGATAACTTGCATTACTCAATATCAAGAGACCATTGCAAATATTTTACAAACAACCAATGATTATATCTTCCTTCTCTCTTAAATCAGCCAAAATCTACTCAATGTGAAGAGTTAATTTTTCCTCCATCTCAGCAAAATGGGTGATCCAATTCCCCACTTGAGTTTGATATCCGTCTCTAACATAGAATTCATCTCAATATTTTGAGTTTTTTTATAAGGGTAAGATTTAGACTTCAAAGAGTGGAGATAATCATATATTTATCTTCCATTACATAAATTTCTACAACAATAGAAGGAGCATTGAAGTAAGACCAAGCAGCTGCTATAGGACTAATATTTGTGTAGCTCAAAAGAGGGGTGGCTTCAAAGCCATGAAGATGTTGTAGATCTGATATTTCTATAGTAGAAATTAGACAATCTTAAGGCCATGAAAAATTTGTTGCATATGTGAATGTTCATTTCTTAGAATTGAACCTGAAACTTAGGCAAAATTGGCCAGGATAGAGAGGAATTACTTTGATTCATCCACAACTTAGGCATGAAGATTTTCAGAGATCGTGATGAGATTCTCATGAGTAAATTGAACCACAAATGACTGGACATATAGGCAATTTGGACTATGAATTAGTGCTTCTCCTATAGTAATGGAAAGGGTAGCTTTAGCATTAAAAAACTGCAAAAATCACAGAATTCATGCTACTTTAAAGTTTAAACATCACAAAAAAATGCTGCTAAGTAGAGCAATCTCGAGCTAAATTGAGGGTGCTTTCAAGTTGTGAATCTATTGGTGAAATTCATGCATGCAAACTCACCATCACATTCAAGTTGTGAGACTCTTCCTTGGCTACAAATCTGTTGTAGTTGGAAATTCATACTGGGTCATGGATCTGTTGTAGCTACATGAAAATACACGACTGCCTATGTGAAAATCGCATAGATTCACCTACTCATATTTATGTAGCATGATAGTCACTACATAGAGAAACCTTTAGGTCAATCACTTAACTAGGGAAGCATTAAATTCTAGTGATATTTAGGACAAGTGTGTGGGACAATTAAAGCAACAAATTATCCCCCCCCCACCCACCAAATTTATTTTTTCTTCTACAATGAAAACCCTCCTTAATATTATCCTAGGGTCCAATAATCTTAAACAGTGATATGGGGGTCTTAAACAAGTTTTTGTGCCAGTAGTAAGACTTCATGCTCATGATTTGTGAAGATCATCCTGTGTATGGACCTTGTTAAGGTCATCTTACTTCAGATTTTGCTACAAATTAAGGGCTGTGAGGACAGTTTATAACAACATACTAGTTGAAGGGCATCTCGCCATTTTTCCCATGAGAAAATCTCCTTATTTCAGTCCCAAAACAATATTAATATTAATAAACAAATACAATGCAACTAGGAGGAAGTTGAGGTGATAGTTCTAAAGTTGCGGTCTGCTAGAAGGATGACCTAAGACACTATTATATCTCCAACCCATTTTAGATATAGGCATATAATGGGATTGATCTTTGTAGAAACTTGGTAGATTGCAACATCTTATACACCAACATTCTTGAGGCAGTCCTATGCCAGTATCTTCCACAGTCATATTCAGCATTCCTGAGTAGCATTTCATGGAATTATCAGCAGGTTGCATGCCACTAGCAGATCTAAGATTCCCTGAGGCTTAGAGGTTCACTGGTAGCAGATTAGATCAGCATTTGAAGTTAGGCTTAGCATTTAAAGTTAGGCTCAACTCTTCTCCCAAGCGTGTTGTAACTCTAACTCTAACTCTAACTTTTCTCCCAAGGGTGCTAAGACAATGGAATTTTGTTTCTCATAGTGTTAGAGGTAGGTCAAGTGTGGTTTAGTGACTTGCTAGAAGTAATCTTGAAATTTCGGTTCTCACATTTTCATGGAGTCTACCATAATTTGCTCATTATATGTAAGTAATTTGGATAAATAGATCACATTTGTTAACTTCTATGGACCCTGCCATAGTAGAAAGGAGTATTTGCTAAACAATTTGAAAGTTGTTGCCTTTACAAAATCCTTATTTTGAGGTTTTTTTAATAGAAAGAGCATACTAAACATTTTTTATTTCATTTTTATTTTGCAGAAATCAATGGCTCAACGACGTCCCAGGAGTGAGTTGAAATCAGTTGTGTTATACAACAAAATTGATGATGAAGGAAAATGGGTTTCGATGCCAATATCTGTTGGGTCATGGGTAACAATGAAACCAGGAACAATTGGAAGCCATGGAATAAAAAAAAGGCGTTTGCATGACATTAATATCCATTGGAAAGGCTTGGCAAAAGGATTTAAGATGAGTAATGGAGGAAAAAAAGTGGCAGAGATTCAAGTGGCACATGTCTATGACTATAGGGAGATGTCAAAAGAGAAAGTTTTTATTCAACCAGATTTTCCCAAAATTGATTGTAACTGTGAGTATGGATGACCAATTTGGATATCATAGTTTTTGATGGTCAATTTTGATTGAAAGCTTATAGGATTTCCAAGTCTCCTTATGTTTCTTTTATAGCAACATGAATATATTACATTTATCTCAGATTTATGCATATCAAATTGGAAGGAATGGGAGCCAGCTGAATGCATAACGAGTGTTTTCCAAGCTGTTCATTCAAAAATTGGAGAACTACTCTATGCTGGTAAGGATCTTGCATGGTTAAAGAAAGAAGGTATTTTCTTTTACAAATATGAATACATTCTTCCGAAAACAATTGGATCGTGTGGATATATCAAAGAGATCCCTTTACCTTCACTTAGCTTATTGGAATGGCCAAGTGTAGATGATTCTTCAGTAAGTTCTTTTCGTTACAAGCTATTTTCAGAAATGCAAATTGGAATGAAAGAAAAAGGCGGCATCCACGTACGTAGTAGCATTTTCATGCCGTTCTCTATGTTTTTTCATCTGTTTCATAAGGAGGAGTCGATAAGGCAAACTGGTAAAATGTATGCTACTTCAAAACCTTCCAATGAGCTACTTACAAATTTGTTTTTCACTGGGTGGGATACAAGAGTACATGACCAAAGTGGAGAAGAAATACAGTGCAGATTGAGTCATGACACCTTGTCTTTCAAGTAAGTCATTTCAATATACATTATTTTAAATTGTATTATGCATCTTAATTTTTAGGGTTAGTCGAGGAAAAGAGGGAGTTACTTATGAATGTAACAAATGATACAACATTTTCATTTGGTTCTTTTAGGTATTGGATTTCAAGACAGATATTATATCTCTCATTTAAATTCCGTAGGTGGAGACTAGTTCGACAAATGGGGAAATGGATTTGGGTTCCAAAGGAACAGGATGACGGTGATGGAACACATTCTCCAATAGTTTCTCTTAATGTTATGAAAAATGGTGAATTATTTAGAACATTATCAATGGAGGAGGATTGGACACTATTTGAAGTCAGAGAACACTTGGAGCTGCAAGAAGATTTTGACCATTTTGTATTTGTACATAATGGTAAAATGGTGAGAATGTAAAGATGAATATCACGATTTTAATATGAAGATCCAAGTTTACCAAATCATTGGCATGTGAAACCTTATTTATAGAGATTAATTATAATTTCTTTTATTGTATTTTGTAGGTGGGGAAAAGACGAGAACATACTGTGCGTTGCAAAGACTGTGTCAGACCTTCTACCATTGAAATTAGGGAATGCTAGATATTTGTGATGTGAAAATATAAAATGGATAACTAATCCACATTATCAGAGCATTCCCCGAATGTAATGGGATTTTTTATTTGCAATCTCCAGTATTTCTTTCGGTGTTACTATTCAAGAAACTATAGTAGTCCATTTATGACTATATTGTACCTATACTTTCTTCCAAAAAGTTGAAGTGTTTATACACTTTTAGTATATGTTTTTTTCAATTTCCTATGTATGCGTGTGTTCTTAGTTTTCTATTCAGTTTGGTTTAATACATGATTAAAATTTAAATATTGCAATGAAATAGATGAAAATAATGTGGTTTAGTATCATTTTATTTTGACCAATATACGAACTTGTGTCCATCCATCCTTAACATTATTTGAACTTAAATAGTCTTGGTGCTTTATGGAGGTATACAAAATTATCAGGTACCATAGATGGCTTTTGTCTCAGCTAGTGAAGGGTTTTGGGCAGTGATTTGTGTAAATTTCTGGGATTACACCAGCAATATATGACAATTTTAGGGCTGGAATGATTGTACCAAGAGGCAGCAATGGCTTCCATTCAAACGAGAGCAATGGATTTCATTCATAAGCTGGATAACAGGCCAAAAAAGGGCTTTCATTATACCTTGTTGTTCCTTCATTATCAGTTGTAGTTTGTGTTTATATGAATGTATAAAATTGCATTTCCAGCTCTGGTTAGTTTCTGGGTTTTTCATATATATCATCAATTGGCAATTAAAAATTCTAAACTGAGATCATAATAATAAAAAATAAGGGGAGCCATAAGGGAAATATCCAAGCATTCTATTTTCAGCTGTGTTTGGAGGTTGCATGCCAAGTGTCTGACACCAAGAAATTTTCAAGAAATTTTATAGAGAATTTTACATGAAGTGAAATTTTATAGAGAATTTTACATTCTCTAATATAATCTAAATGTCTTGCATTGATTTACGATTGACATGGGTATTCACAAGTGTTTTTGTACTTTGGTGGAAACATCTACCTAAGAAGGATATACTGGATATTATTAACACAAATAAGCCCATAGATATTTTAATGGAAGAAGTAGCAGATGAGTTCTATGGAAATGTTCCTATAGATTATGCACATGTTTCTAATATGTATATGTCACAAAATTTGTGTAATTTTGTTCAATTAAATGCTTCAAATGTGTTGTGTGGAGTCTCCTGTATAAGAAAAATGATCTAGAAAATGTTTTCTATTTGTGGCATTACATTGTTGCAAAGCTAGGAATATTTCCTACATTGTCAAAGAAATATTTACTTAGCATAGATCCTGTTATCCTCATTTGGCATGGGTGACAAAATGCAATAGGTCAATCCTGTAACATGCATCCAGTAGTAAACACCCTTTGATTAAGTTTTGAAAATGATTATTTAACAGCCAAGTATGATGAACCAATTCTGGGCACTTTAGGGTTGTTATGGGCACTATAATGGAGAAGCCTTAGCATCATAAACAGACTTGGGTAGACAACATCAGGTTCTGGGAATTGCTATGCCTGTCTGGGCACTTTGCAACAGTACTACAGTCACGTACATCCACAAAGCATCCATGGGATTGTGTTCTACATAAAACAACATTAGGTAAAAGGTCACTTACAGCTATAAAGATCAGTTATGGGCACAGTTTCTAGGTATCCTATGCATGTTAAGGTCTTCTAACAATCTTATCCTTCAATCTAGGCATAATTTGGGCATTTCTGCGGATGTTTCAGCCTCCCAACAATAATGAATCTCAGATCTGGGCAAGTCTGGGCATAGTTGCAGCAGTAAATAGCCACATTAGACCAATTCTGGGCAGTCCTGTGGGTGAGAAAGCAGCAATAAACCCACATCACTTTCACCCTGGGCATGCTAGCTCAAATTCAGGCCTGTTCCTGTGCCTAACAATGGTAAAAAGCAGTCTCATCTCTAAATCTGGGCACCAAATAAAAACCAAATCTGTCCAAGGTAGTGAGAAGTTTGTAAATGTAAACTTGAAAAAGAATAAAAGAAATGATATGACATTATGACCACCATCAGAACCTCTACTTCTCATCATAGCATATGTTGTTTCGGTTAAAAACAATCTATTCCACTTTTTACAAATATAATCTTCATGCTGAATGTGCCTCTCTCCTCCAAGAAAGTGATACATATTACAAATGACAAAGGCACCTCCATTCAAATAAATAGTTAAATGAACAATGCAGTGGTTCAATAAGAAACAGATCCTAAATTTTCCAGTGTTTTTTGACCCACCGATCTCCCAAAAAATCAATTGTTTAATTGAAAAACTTCCAAGACCCGAAACTCCTAAAGGCTAAAACCCTAAACCCCATTCCTTGTTAAGGTCTGACTTATCCTTCTGTCAATATCTGCTCTCGAGGTGTTCTCTCAAGTTTTGATCTATCATTATGGTCAATGTCTAATGTCAAGGTCTGATCTATCCTTATGTGTTGTGTTGTTTCTCACTTCACCCAAGTCCCACACTGTTATTTAGTCCTACCATAGGCTTCAAGAAAACCACCTTTTTCATTGTTGATATGCACATTTGGATGTGGCTCAGAAAAACCCTGCTTCATTCTCAAGCTGAAATGGTCTTCAAAATTACCAATTATCAATGGTGGTGTCAACTTATCGAATTATAACTTTATAAGTTATGGTAGATGGTTGGCTAACAGTAATATGCACAAGAACTCTCTTTTTTGGTTATAACTTATAACTTACAGTTTTAATCTTGTGGTTTCTGAATGGTTTTGATTCTTAACTCTATTTTTATATTTATGTGTACTAATCATTTCCTCGTTGTATCTGGATCCTGACTTTTCGAAAATCATTTCCAGGTATGACATATTTGTGTAAATAAACCCCAAAACATCTAATAAAGAAATAAAGAAAAATCGCAATTATTATCTCCCCAAAACTGCTACTCCCCCGTAAAGATACAAATTTTACCTCATAACATGTCAATTTTGATACGAAGCAACCAACTGTGATTTTCTTATTTTTCAATGCTAGCTTCCAAGCTATAGATTCCATAATCTATCTTGCCATTACCCAATGAAAATAAAGCTACAAATAAAGAACTCATAAGAGTTTAAGATGTTTCCAGTAAAGCTGATAAGGTCTCTAATATCTTAAACATTAAGTATCATAATAATGGTATCTACACAGGATTATACCAAAATGGTGTAGTTAGAATAGAAAGGTAACTTCTTATACCTCACCTCCAAACCAAAATTAATTGGGGAGGGTAGATCCTAACTATCATATGTCAATCCTCTTACAAAAATATCTTTCAAGCATCTACCAATCACTTATCACCTTAACCTATTGAGATTGAGATAAGTGATGTCATCAACCACACTCTAATCTTTCAAGCATCTACCAATGTCTTATTACCTTGGTCTATTGTGATAATCACAAGTATAAGAGAACTCAATATATCACAGTGAACACTGAAACCTCTTTTATAGAAGTTCATAAATGACTAAACATTTGGGTATTGTAGTCAATATATTTACCGCAGTCTTGCATACCCTAAGGAATGCATAAATAGGTGACAACTCCTAAAAGTAGATCTTACCATTATAAATGATTTTGTATTTATGCCTCGAAGGAGAGATGGGTGAAACAACTGACCTTATAGCAGACATGCATTAAATAGAATAAAGTTGCAGAAAAATCTTCACTAATAAAGATACAGCTTTAATCGGTCATTCCGGATGTGAATAAGATGCTTATGTTTTGAAACTTGACTTGTCTGACCTCAAAATTAGTCAAAACATCTATAACTATGATTGTGTGTATGTTCTTATTATCTGAAATTTTAGATATAATCTGACTCATGCTGAAGAATAACAGAGGAACCAGACCCAAAATGTTGCATCTAGACTCAACCACTCAACTCCTGCATCAAAATGTAATTGATTCAAGGCTTATATTATAACAAATTGCAATTTTTATCAATACTTTCATCTTTTGTGGAATTGATTCAAATACCGTGTCATTACAATCCACATTTCTTGTGACTGAATTTATACAATTACATAAAAAAACATATCAGCCATATTCAATGATTATTTAGCTATAAGTTCAGACCTGATAGGTATTAGCTATGATATATTAATCACAGTTTATCATTGAATAATTTTACACAATGAAAACTCAACCATAATTGCATTGGAATAAAGAAATCATATAAAGATAGCCATACACAATAGACACAAGAGATTTATCCCGGGGAAACCCAAACTCGGCAAAAACCCAGCCAACTTTTATTAAAAGAATTATGTTTAGAAAACCAAGTACAATCAGACCATGAAGAAACCCTAATACATATGTATGATTAAAAGTACTGATCTCATGACATATCCATGAGCTAGCACCAGAATAAGAGCATAAACCATAGCACATGTCTTCTTTCTCTTCCATGCACCAAAGATGAGATATCTCACGTGATGATTGAGATAAGATAATACAAAAATGAGCAATAGGACCTCTTATTTATATTAATCCAGGGCCTTTTTTTATTTTTAATTAGGTCTACATACATGTTCGCATAATATCACTTTTGGGTCTGGACTGACCCACTCATCATGCATTATGAACCCACTTGGTACATTTCTTAAGGGTTTTCTTCCATGTTCAATGGTCATGTACTGGCTTCTAGAACATCTTCCATCTTCCAAAAAGGTTGTAATGCAGGAATACTTCCTGCTGCTAAAATCCACCAACATGGATGTCCTTGTACAATAAATGAATGTTTCTGATCCAGTTGGTAACCGATGCCACACCACTGCAATGTTGTTTCTTTGATCTCATTTCTAGTATCCTAGTATACAAAAGGATAGCAATTTCAAATGAACCATAAACTTGCGACACTGCCAATCTGCAAAAGAACAAATAGAAAGGTTAGAAGGTAAGAATACTAGATTTAACTAAATAAGACAAATAAAACATTGAAGAAAAAGTTCCAATTACCAATAAAATGCCAATATTGACAATTACTGCATTCCAACAGTCTTAAGTTTCCATGCCATGGGAAAATATATATCTAGAGATGGATTCTTCAGTTTTCGTGCTTATAAATGCTTTGAATGCAGATTGATGAGCATCCATCTCATACATTGAACATCTTGTTCATACATGGCAAAGTTATAGTTAAAAAAACTGTCCAATATTTGCCAGAAAATATAGATAAAAGGCAAACATAAAGTGCAGGAATGAAAAGTTAAAATTTATCACCTAAGGACCAGATATCTGATTTGAAACCACAAGGGATATCTGCTAGAAGTTCTGGACACATGTAGTTTGGAGTGACCACAACCTGCACACATCATCCAATCTCAATATGTCTCAGAGGAACACCTCACTTGGACTCTTTCACGCCTCCAGAGTCTAAACCCAAGAAATAGTGCATCAATCCAATGTCCTCCACCTCAAACTCTTATGCCAATTCTAGCTCACGCCCTACTATGAGCTGCTTAGATTAGGTCATCTACAAACACGACCAAAAGAAGCATATTAGAACTATCAAATAAATATAGGCACAAGAAAAAAAATTATAGCTAAATTAATAGAGAATTGTTGAATATACTAATTTAGGTATAAGAAAAGAAATAATCCAGCTCGAATTCCAATATATAAATAAGGTTCAATCCCAACAAATTACCAAGAGAAATCAAAAGACCTCTAATACCAACTATAGGTTATCCTAGATTTATCATTCTACAGTTTTTTCCCATGTTCTGGCCAGTTAATATTTATTCAGATCAGCTTGCTAGCTTTAGACTTCTGAATTAAAGAATAACACCTGAAGTCTCTTGGGAGCAAACTAATTATTAGCATAGGATTTATATATGCCTATGCACATTACAAGTCTTTTCCAAAATCAGTACATAAAAGTACTACTCTGGCAAAGTTGCCAATTACTCTCACAACCCGTTCTAACTGGCGTGGAGCACTACCCCGAGACCTTCTAATAAGTTTCTGTCACAACAATCGCTTATATGATCCAACATTCTCTCTATCAGAGGCAGAATCCATGGCAAAACTTCAGAATACAAATCAGACACAGCCAGGTCAAAGTGGGTATTTAAAATTTTATATACTCCACAAATCATAGTGACAAGTAAAATTATAAAAATGTTAGTTCTTGTACACAAATGATAGTGACAAGCAAAATTATAAATATTGCATCTAATATATGGATCATATACCTTATTCCTCACACCATCCCGGACATGGTCTAAAATAGTTGGTACAGCAGTCACCAATGTAGGACCCAACATAGAATCATCACCTTTGGTTCCTTTTTTGAATCTTGCTTGATGTATCAGTTAGTGTCAAAGTTGAACCATAACCAATTGCACTTCCTGCATCAACCATTACAGCCTGCAACACACCAATGAACTTGGTTACTTACTCAGCTTAACATGACTTCATATTTTAGCTAAACAACTGAAGTCTGCAAATCTACATGCATCATATTTATTCAATCGGGAGAACATTCAGGTTATTGCACCTCAGCTTCCAGTTCAAGAATATGAGCTGATGGCAAGTACGCTAGATAAGTGTCATTGTTACTAAGGCCTGGAACAATTTTCATCACAACAACAACTGTAGCTACAACATTCCCATGTGTCATCATAACTCCCTGGAAGGAAAAAAAAACATTAGGATTTTCAAGGAGAGAAAAGCCAAATAAACAATTACAACCCCAAAAAATTAAAGTACAACAGTAAACAATATGAAAGAATGCTAATAAACCATTTAACTTCTTCATCTGTAAGACAACGGGCTTCTCATGCTAGTAGTCAGATAGGAATCATTCCCATGAAGTCAAAATACCCAACAAAAAGACTCAAATGCAATTCTGATTCCCAATAACGAGACAGAAATCATGTATGATGTACAAAATGGCCATCATCCATAGGTTTATCCTCTGATCAAGTATCTTCCATGAGGTATTAGGAGAGCAGCCAAGTTCTTTGAATCTCCCTACAGAGAATAGTCAGCATGGTAAGTCAAGGATAGATCATCATGTGAATGCTCAAGGAAAAGCAGAATATTCTTCACTATAAATAATAAGTTCCTGATTATTGGAGGTTTTTAAATTTGAAACATGTTATCTCTAGAGAAGTGATACCTACTAATATCTGAGCTGTGATTTGGAATTATTGAAGAGTGAAGACAGAGAGGATAACAACTGTAGCCGACTTGCATAACAAGCATGAGAATCTAGAATACATTTTAACACAACAGAATCAAAGAATAGATCAGCTGGGAAATAAAGTCTCGTAGCTTGACTTTACCTAGTCAAATGCACAAATATGTTAGATTATAGCTCTGAATATTTTGCTTCATTCCCACCAGAACTGCCTGGAACAATTTTCATCACAACAGCAACTGTAGCTACAACATTCCCATGTGTCATCATAACTCCCTGGAAGGAAAATATAAGATTAAACATTAGATTTTTCAAGGAGAGAAAAGCCAAATAAACAATTACAACCCCAAAAAATTAAAGTACAACAGTATGAAATTTCAAATGTGTTACCAATATATAATAAAGATAAAAGTATGTTGTATAAAGTTTAAATGGTTAAACCCCTTTTACATTGATCTAACTGGGAACTTTGAGCATAATCATCAACATGAAACAAGCTAACCACAATGTTACAAGCATCCAAATTCAACAATCGGTCTCTACTGCAACTTGCAATTGATTTGCATGAAGCGCACCACCCACATCTTTCCTTTGGTGGTTCCATTGAGTGTTGTGTCACTGATTTCTGGAGTAATTTTTTAACATGTATTATAACATCAACAAGAGTTAGACCATTTATGTCTCCTTTGAAGTGCTTGGTGTGTACGCTATCTTTGGAGGTTGATGTGGCACTTTCCTTCAACCACTTAGATTATCTGGGCATGCAACTTCTCATTTGGTCACTGCTTTAAAATCTAGAACTGATTTTTGACTAAATGTTTTTTTGTACGAGGCGAATTTGGCGAATTTCTGAAAAAAAAGACCTCAAAGAACCAACCATATCTCCTAAACCGTGATAGCTGTCAAAAAACGGAGAGAGGTTTTTTTAGACAAGTCCGTGCTTGACAAAAACCTCCTATGGTTTTCAAAAATACCTTTCCATCTCTTTGAAAACTGTGCCCAAATTTTGTGACTAAAACAGGAAATCATTTACTGTTTAAATCTGAAAAAATGATCTGTAAAGATTCATTCGAATCTGCTAAACCATCAGACCTGTTGCAAAACTGAGGGAGGTGTTTGTTGCTGGGCTTGTTATTGACAAAATCCTCTTCCAGTTTTTGAAAATTCATCTCCAAATGTTCGGAAATGGTGTTTGAAATAAGTGACTAAAACAGAGTGCCAGATAACATTGGGTGCATTTGATCCTTTACTTGCATGATGTTCTAGCTATGCTTCAAGATCCTTTACTTGCATGACCAGTAAGAATAAGCAAAGTCTTTACTTTAGTGCACTGAACTAAACAATTATCAAGCCATAGCACTTACAGGGATAGTTAAATAAAAAATGAAAATAAGCATTACCTTCTCTTGAAGATTTCAACACATATGTTCTTTCCATTTGAGTTTTGCCCCATATTGCATGCTCTCCTTCTTCCATTGTTGTTGTTGCTTTTTGATCTTGGTTTCAAGTGAAAAAGACTAGATTGTACACAAATTTGCAATAACAGTTCACCGGTTTATCTTTACAAGCTTAAAACAAAAGTGAAAAAGACTAGATGGTAACAGTTCATTCGTTTATCTTCATAATAATCACACTAGCATCTTGTACACAAATTTGCAATACTTATATTAAAACCTATTCACTGACTATTAATGAATCCCATAAGTAACAAGATCACATAACTGAACACAAGTCTGGCATGAGAGCAACTATGTGAAAACCAGAAGAAAACGACATTAATTTTGCCAGTTCACAACTAGCACTTCTAAAAAGAAATCAAGGCAGATTGCTTTGAAATGGTTATATGCTTAAGAAGAGTTTTTTACAACCTCAACATGAGTGATTACAGGCCTCTAATATGAAGACCCGCAGAACATCTATGAAGGGAAATGACCCAAAAAACATATATGAAGTAAAATGTTAGTGGCAGCCACAGTCGAGGATAGCCTACCCCTAAATGAATTATATACTTAATAGGGTTCTTGAAAAAGATGCTCACATTATTCATTAGCTTCATCATATAAAATAGATTGGGAATCACCCAAGTTGCGAAAAACATGCTCGCATTATTTATTAGCATCATCATATAACATAGATTGGGAATCACCCAAGGTGTTCGATAAGTAGCCTCAAATCATTCATTATGTTACTTTCTGGGTCTGAGATCCAATTTAAGCACCTTGATGTCTATTTGCATTCAAATTAGATAGAATGGACCAACCAAATCCAGAACTCTGAACATAAGAAAAATAATTGATTTCATTGCATAACTTATTGATATCAATTTACAAAATTACAATAACTCAGATAATCAACTTACAAAATTACAATAACTCAGGCACATACATACATCAATGAACATAAAGTTGAACTCTCATAAGTACCCATACACAAATCATGATATTTATGTGGAAACCATAACCATGACTCATGCAACATTATAGCACCAGAAGATAAAGTTCCCAGTGCAAAGATACAAAATCATGTGCAATGTAAACTATGTAAGCACTCAGTATGTTGTACAACCTAAAATACCTTTAACACCTCTGTCACAAACAGACTGAAGACTAGACAAAAAGCAACAATTTGATTGTCTTGCACAACAACTGTTAGGAATCAGTAGCTTGTACAATCAAGTACAATAAAAATACAATAAATGACATCTTCCAAAGTTGCACAAAATCAAACAACCACAAACATGGCAATCTGCGTGGCAGAACCCATAGCCACGGCCAATGAAATATCCTACAAGAGATAGTGATATGTTAAACTCCAATTTTCATGATATTATAAACACCATGTAATTGATAATTCATTTACAAAACAACAATATTTAGATGCAGCTCCAACACTTAAAACAACGCAATGCATATCAAACATAGCACAGTGGAATATGTACTTGCCATATATAATTTAAAGTAATTCTTGGCCTGTATCTTCTTCCAAAACCCATTTTTTACCCTTCCTTATTCTTTTTGAACGCCATTCTGTACAAGCATCTCTACCTTTAGATTGTTCCCATGTTTCACACTTTTGTCTTATATGCGTATCCCTTACCCATTCTTCAATAGAGTATTCACTAGAACTATCTACTTTTTGAGTAAACTTTGATACTATCCGTCTATAGAACCACTCAAACATTTGAACAAGTGGATTTGAAGGTTTGGATCCACCTCCATGTTGAGTATTTTTATGATATGCTACTCGTGCTTGCTTATGAGATTTTTCCATTACTTGGGTATTCCAAATTCCTAAGCTACCATACTCGTTGGCAAACCATGGTGCATGAGCATAGAGTATGTGTTGCAAGAATAAAAATGATCAATTAAATTTTTTAATTAAGAATGACATAATAAAAAGTTTTGAATATGATGCATGGTGAAGGAAGAAATGATGCCTACCATGTAATGTGTGATCTCATTTTCTCCCCATGCCCCAATCATTTCATTTGTAAAATGTGTAACTGCTGTAGTGAAAGCCATAGCATCCCCTTTCTCAAATTTATCCTTGTCCATTAGTGAGAACAAAGTAGAAAGAGCCATCCAAACTTTTCTTTTTCTTAAAGCAGATCTACCATTATCAGTTCGATCATCCTCTGCATCAATAAGGTCCTTATAAATTTCCCACTGACCTTTTTCTGATGGTATGACATCTGCAATAAAGTGGCGTGCTTTAACCCCACCCATGGATGGTTTAGAAGGAACATTACCTCGAGCCCCTGACAATTTTGTATCTTTGCAAATTTTCACATTACCTCCAGCAAACCCGCATTAGAAAGAACCTTCTCAATTGCTTCAATTGAATTTTGAGCAGTTTCATGTGGCAGCTTATTCCAAACAAATAGAATAGAAAGGTACACTAGTTTATCAACAATTCTTACAAATGCATGCAGTGTACATATATGTACTCTTGTAAGTGGTATAGGCAATATGGGATCCATATTTTTATCCATATCATCTCTATTTGGAGGGAGGTCTTGTCTACAACTCGTAATCCCATTTGACCACCCACCACTTGGCAATTTTTCTTTCTTCCTTGTGTGCATACAATAAATGCAACTATGTTTTGCATTAGCACCATGGCCAACATTGTACATGCATTTTAGAGTTTTTAAATCAGCTGCTAGATTCCATTCAACTTCATATGATCCATAACCATCAACATCTAGTTTTTCTCCCATTCTATGTGAGGCAATTATTGTGGGTATTGAAGTTTGATAAAAAAACCCATTTTAATGTTTCATGAGATTCCTTAGAAATGCGAAACAATCCCAACCACCATATGTGATTCTCAGATTGGACAGAGAAATATTTTTTATTAGTTACTTCAATATTAGAATCCATGGCCCTATTCATTAATGTAATGGAAACTCTTTCATATTTTTCACTATTAATGAGTTCCATCTCATCCAATTTGATGACAAAAACCAATTTTCCATGTGCTTCCTCTACGGAAATATCATAAAATTTTACCATAGCTTTCAACATCTTCTCTAGATCTAACCATATGTTGTTTTTTGAATTTAATATAAGAATTTCAGTTTGAGTATTTTTCTTTGCACCCTTTTTTTTATCTCCTTCTTTGCTTCTATATGATACATGTCACCCACTAGGTCAACAATATTCTTGTTTCTTCTTGCACGAGCATTTTCTATATGAAAAGGACGAGGAATGACAACTTTAGTAATTCCTACCTGCACCATTCCTTCTCGTAAGCATTTAAAGAGTGTTTGATAACATCGTCTACTAATCCCAGTATCATCGCAAACACTTTGAACTTTCTCTACATTCATGGACTCCGCTATTTGATTTATCACTTGATCAACAAGAGTTTTTCTAAGGGAACTAAAACGAGGCTGTCCAATCATAGATATTATCTCATCTTTCTTGAACATGGACTTCAATATACAAGACAAGTTTGCCCCCTCTTCGATTTCTTTTGTCTTGTTTGTCCTCATAAGCGACTTTATAGCATATACTCTCCTTTTCATTGCACCCCCAGTGGATACCAAAGAAGAAATGCTAGTAATTTTCTTAATTCTATTTCTTCCTCCAAGTGGTGTTTGCTTGATTGCTTTCAAACTCCTTGTTAAAGCAAAAACCTCAAGTTTTAAACTGTTAACATTTTTGCCCAGACTTTTATTTTCTTCAAGGATGCTCATAATATTTTGGTTTTGCAGGAAGATGGTTTGTTGTAAACTTGTAATCTCATCCTTTGCAACCAAATTAATGTTTTGAATTTGATTAATGCTTTCAACCAACTTGTAGTTTCTGTACTCCAAATCATAGATTGTTTTGATTAGACTGTCCACTTTCTCTTCAAGATATTTATAAGTTCCCCTTAAATTTTCACAATATCCTAGCAATCCTTTCTTTCAATTGCACAAGAACTTCACTAGTCCTGTTACACTTTTAAAGTCTGGGCAAGAGTTTGTGGTAGGATCTATTGGGAATAACTCTCCCTTTGCCCATAGGTCAACATTTTTTGCTCCCTCTATTCTTTTTTGGTTCTCATCCACACCCCTTATTTTATGGCTATTTCTCTTGTGTAATGGTGCCATATTTTGATCCACCTCAATGTAAATAGTGTATTTCTCTCTTTTATCTGAAGTCACTTTTAAATTGTCCATTTGCCCCAAAACTAAACCTACAATTAAAAACATAGTAAAAAATTAAACTTATCATAGGATAAATATATGAAAAAAAACAATTTGAAGAAACTAACAGAATATTAAACTTGGGGCCATTTTTTACTTCAGGCTCCAGATAGAGCACAGGACTAGACGGGAATTTGGCAAAGATCCAGTGCTATAGTGATTGATTAGACCTCAAATCAGATGCCAGAGTTGCTACTTATCAGTTTCCCACTTGAGTCCAACTTATCATGCAGGGAATGTTACAATAGCAATGCAAACTGTTTTGTCTCTAATTTTAGATGAGGAGAATGATATATCCCAGCAGTTGCTATCTAACTTGTTGACCATTTGGAGGAAGGAGTAGTTTTTTTCTCCCATAGCTCATGAGTTATCAAAAGGGTTGGTTGAGCAGAAAATTGAAAAGATCAAATACCAGTTGACTGAAGTGGAATTGATTTCTTTGGGTTTACAGGTTACAGGACCTCCTAAAATGAGAAGAGAGCAGTGTTGTTTCACGTGCCATTATACTTGGACACCTAGTCACATTTGTGGGTCATACAAAGAAGATGATTTAATGACTCCTACTACATGTTCATCACAGCCAAGTGATGATGTGAACAAAGAGGAAATTGAGACAATAGAGTTTGAAGGAAATGCCTTATCTATATGTATGAAAAAGCTTCGAGATGAATCTATACATACTAACCAAGTTTAATGGATAGATTACCTAGATCTATCATAGCACTTCAAGATTACATCCTAACTATTATTATTTGCAAGGATCTAAGGTCTTCTATTGCTCCAATCATTGAGGGTGCATTCCTTCCTTATTTGTGGGCAGTGATTTAGTCCATCAAACAAGGGCATATTTCTCAAATATCATGGCAGCTGCATATTAAAGGAAGAGAGGTTGTACAAGGGCGTTTCACTACTGGCTCAAGGTAGCCTTTCTCCACTCTTATGAGGGAAATGCCTAGCTTCTTCACTGTTGTGTATTACTGGCTGATATGTGAAATATTGCAAGCCATTGTCATTGCTGAAGACATTCCATTAATTCGCGTGACAGTGCTCCTATATTATGGGCAGCAACAAATACTTAATCAAGTTAACCATTGGAAGGGGGTGTGCACTCTAGAGAAGACGTGAATCTCTGTGGGAATCGTGGTCCCTTTTTGGGAAGCTACAGGACAGTTAACAAGGCATCTAGCGTACAGTGCTTGGAAGAGACCACTATCTCATGCATGGGCATGGTTGGAAGGTTAAGAAAATTGATTATCAATATCTAGGTCTTAATTCCTCAAGAAGAGTAATAATATGCTTGTGAAGACTTGTGTTCCACCCAATTGGAGTGCATATAAGATTGGCACCTACAGCCAACTCATAACGAGCTCACAAGACATAGTGTATATACTACTCAACTAAATCCACAACACTGTGGGGTCAAGACAAACATATGTTCTCAATAAATAAACCTCAAGACCACCCACTCACAACAAATATCATGCCACTAAACCTGAACTGAAAAAGAAAATGCCTATGACATTAAACATAGAGATCAAACATGCAAATGCCAAGGCCGTTTGAAAACAACAAATATGAAATATCAAAATGATAATCAACATTCCAGAATTCAAGCATAAGTTAGTCGAAAAAAATGTGTGGATTTGAAGATCAACAGCCAAAATTAAAAACACGAGCTTGCTGAAGCAAAGATATTAACTTATTTGAAAGGTTTCACAGATGGAACAATGATAGTGGGAAATTTCAAGGGCACAAAATTTCAAGAATCAAAACCTCTAATAAGGAAAAATCTTTTGCAAATAGGCCAGGCAATCATAGATAGTGAGCTCGAGAAAAAGATAATATCTAGTTCAAGTGATGAATGCATTGTGGCCCTTACTAATCAATGGTATATAATGTATGGTGAATCTGAGTGGAAAGAAAAAACATAGGAGTGTTTAACCAAGATGGAGCTTTACTATGATGAGACTATGCATGGATCTGAACATACATTAAGTTACTTTAATTAATGGACCCTAGGATGAACAATTTCTTATTGAGTCATTGTCAAACTCCACATTATAGATGACCTATTACACTATTGCTTACCTTTTGCAAGATTGGGACATGTATGGCAGACATGCTATTCTAATCAAGCTACAACAAATGGTAGCCAAGATTTGGAATTATACATTCCTTGGGGGACCTTTTCCACAATCAAAAATTCCCTCAGACCTCCTAAAACATATAAAGAAAGAATTTGAATACTGGTATCTTTTTTATTTGTGTGTCTGGCAAAAATTTAATGTAGAGCCGTCTCACGTTTTGCATTTACAACCACATAGCCATATTCCCCAAGGAAAATGGCCATGTTCATTTAGATGCAATGGAAATCCTATGCTTAATTTGGAAGAAATGTCAAAGTCTAAAGAAAATTTCTAAACATCATATCAAGCAATAAAAGATCCCCCTTCAAATGCAACGCAACCTTCTTTGGCCAATGTAGGTGATGATACAGAAGATGCCAATTTTGTTTATGGCATTGCTAGTGCTACAATTCTCCAATTGACGAAAGAGATTGCATGGATGGAGAAGGTTTTGGCTACAAAATAATATTTAGGGAAAGGCTCTTCTTCAACTTTTGCAGACTAGGTATTTGCTAATGAAACGTTGTAGCCAAGATGGCTGAACAAAATTACAGTGCAATGATGTTCAGGGAAGATTTGAAGACAACTTTATATTATCTTCAGAGAGAAACAATCATTCAGGATTAAGCCATTGTTTAATAGTGGCCAAATTGAAATACATATCCAAATTTAGAACATCTCAGATATCAAATTAGACACATAAACATTCAATTTAAACACAATTTTTTTCCACACAGCAATCAAACTATTTCATCATCCTATCTCTCTCTATATAATTACATCATGGACACAACACATTCACAACCACCATTCCAAACCTATAAGGCCAAAAATGAAACTCCCATTTTGTTTCCTCTTAATGAGGGAACACTGCAACATCTTTTAATTGTTTTGTTCCCCATAGCACATATTTGGAAGAATAGCCAGAATTAGTATGGCTATATGGAAAGTATACAGCTTTATGAGCACATAGTATAAATTAAATAAATGAATAAGACCATGCCATCACTTGGAAAGTGAGTGGACTTCAGCTTGAGCACAACAACATTTAAATTGCCTCTAGTTGGTCCACAGATTCAAATTTGTTTTATGTGTTTTCTTTTACTAAGAAAAAGTGTATTTCTTGTTTTTACTTCATTAACAGGTTCTGGTTACTTATGTTGAGATACATTTACAAATTAGAGCATTTTGCTAGTTTGGAAAACTTTTTTTTTCCTTAGCTTACCAGATGTTAAAAATCATGGTAAATGAGTTTGACCTTTCCAAACACCACACTTCCAGTACAAGACTTAATTTCTTTTTCAAAAACTATTTTGCACCTACCTATCTATGCTGCAAAGTTCCTAACTACACTAAATAAGTACCTACGTAGAAGAAGAAAAAAACTAAATAGGGCTAACTCAAGGCTAACTTTAGGAATACAATGCCGAAAACAAGGGAACAACAGTTAAAGGAAGCATATCTCCCTTAAGGAAACAACAGTTAAGGGAACAAGTGGAGGAAAAGGTTATGAAAATGTTCCTTCATGACAAATTTATGTTTTACAGTGTTTCTCTTTGTAAGTTTGTTCTGGTAGTGTTCAGGAAGGTTTTATAAAGTTGACTGCTTTGACTACAAATACCTGATAGATTCTTTGACAATGACAAGCAGGTCAAACATCCTGTGTTGCTACGCAAGTCTGAATTTTCAAGGTTATGGTATAAGCCAGACACAATGTTCTTTACTCCAAAGGCTTACATCAAGCTGGATTTCAACTGTCCTAAATCAAATTGTTCACCAGAAGCAGAAGTTCTAACTCATATTTTTACAAAGTTATTGCTCGATTACTTAAATGAATTTGGTAAGTACTACTCTGCCCCAGATATTGAGAAAATGATCTCACTCGACTTTTTTTAGGTGATAGTTGTGAGATAGGGTTCCAAGTTTAACTCAAATAGTTCGTAGTTTTGAGAGAAAATTCTAACTCTGAACTCAATATGTCAGTTTTGAGAGAAACGTACCTCAGCCACGGATAGCAAAGACTTTTACACTTTCTTGAGCTCCTGCTTGAAAATTCTCTTCCTCCTTCTCTGTTGCTCATATAGCATGCTCTCTCTATGCAATTTTTCGAGAGTTTTAGGCTTCGTAATAATTGTACTAAGAGTAAGCACATCCTACCAATGTAGCCCATTTTTGACATAAACGAACCCATCTTCATTTCACTTCTCGCCTACTCTGGATTTCCCTTCCCGCCCGTTGCTTTAACAAGAAGATCAAATGGTCACTTCGATCCAGTTAGCTTCATAAGACATTGCCATAAAATGATTTCCCTTCCCGCCCATCGCTTTAACAAGAAGATCAAATGGTCACTCGATCTAGTTAGCTTCATAAGACATTGCCAGAAAAAGGACAGGAGAAGGTTTGGAAAAGGGGTTGTTTTTGGAGGTGGTCTGATGAGAAGTGAACTACAAAATGGAGGATTCAGATACCCGACCGTATGGAAGCGACCAACATTAAATTCGTAATCAGAAACACTAGCTACAGCATTAAATTCGTGGACAGGAGATCTAGTACGCAATTAACTCGCCAATGAGTGCCAAATTCGGCCAAACCCTGCCATGAGCAACGAATTCGTCCCTGTCCAGCTTTCCCCTTGGCTATTGCTTCTCCGTCAAAGATTTTTAACTGTTATCTGACAGTAAGGGTTCACCAGCCCAGGAAACTTCTCTGGAAAGGATATTTGACTGAGACGGAAAGGATTCACCAGCGAAGCTCTGCAAGGATATTTGACTGTTATTTGACGGAGAGGAATATTCAATTTAGCCACCAAAAACCGCCACGTAAAGGTCGTTAGGGTTTGAGATAATTTTTAATCCAATTCCACTGGAGAGGTAAGCCGGGAGCGGCTAGGCTAAGGTAAGGTAACTACTGTTTGTTTGAGGTTGCAAGCAATATGTGAATTTTCAAAGGTTTTGAGGTTTAGCTTTAATTTCAACACTTATATGTTCATGTATACAAAAGTTTTTAAGAACAAATTTTAAGTTAATGAGTATTGAATATAAATTTCATATGTGCTATGAAATCGAGTTGGATGGATTTTTTACAGTTGGTTGCAGCACCTGCTCCCTGTAGCATGAAAACACTGTGGGGTTTGGAGTCCAGTCAGTTCTTCGGATTGACTCTAGTATCAACCAAGCATTAATACAAAAAGTGGGAAGTGGATTTTCTCCTGCAGTGTTTTTTTGGGGGACGGTGGCGGAGTAAACAAAGGTATGTATTTGGCTAATCTGGCTGGCGGTGTTCACGGGTCCGTTATTGTATGTTGGGGTTTGTTTTCTGGTTGATGGGGTTTTGGGCTGTCGGTCATCCGGTCCCCTTCTTTTTTGTACTAGGTGATGTTTGGAATTGTTTGGGGCTATTGAGCCGGGTTTGTGACTATACACCTGCCCTTCTTATCGATCATGTCTAGGACTTTGGTGCCTACACCTGGTTGGCTACCGTACTGCGGTTGTGATGGGATTCCGAGGTTTTTTGGGTCTGGCGTAAGGCGCACTTATGGATCTTTCACCACCTTCACATATACCGGGTGATCGATTGGTGTCGGGGGTTGAAAAGGTGGCAGAGGTTTTATCGGCGGTTTTGGAGGTAGAGCACCCTGAGGGTTATTCTTTTAGTGACACTCCAAGGGATGGAGGAGCAGGTTTTTATCCCGGACATGCATCGATAGGTGGTAGATGGGCTCGAAGACGAGGGAGCTTTAAGACCATAAAGGAATGGGAGGGATAGCACCAATTTGTCATTCCTGAGAACACAAACTTGGAGCGTGTGGAAATGCTCTATGCGAGGGCTATTGTGGGAAGGTTGGAGTTTACGTCTGGCTCAAAGGAAGAGATACTGGACTGGGTGCAAAAACAATGGACGCCCCTTTTAGGGCTTACGCCTCGGGTAAATATTCTACCTAATCGATGGATTTTGTTCATTCTACCAGAGAATGGACAAACGGGCATTATATTGGACCGAAAGTGGGCCTTCAAAGATGGGTCTATAATTATTAAGCTCTGGCATCTTGCCTTTGATCCACTCAGGGAGCGACAGACTATTCGGCATCTTTGGATGATGCTCCCGAGGCTCCCGATTGCTTTATGGACGGAGAATGTACTCATGGGGTTGGCAAACCATTTTGGTTCCTTTTTTCACTCGGATAAGCAGTCCCTTCATGGGGTTGATAGATTGGTGGCTTGGGTCACGGTGTGAATGGACCTGGGTAGGGGCCTTCCGAGGGAAGTCGAGATATGCTAGGGAAACATCAAATTCGTGCAGAAGTTGGACTATCACCATTTTCCTTTTAGATGTTTTCATTGCAGGAAGACGGGGCATGTTTCGGCGAGATGTCCTGGGAAATCAACTGGGGATCCGGGCTCGAGGTCTCCGATTTGGTCACCTACGAACGGGGATAGACTATCGAAGGATGTTCAGACTCGGCTTGCTGGCACTGTTAAGCCTACTATTTCCCTGGGTAAGTTGAAGTCCTCCCTCACACCATATAAAGATTTGAATGTGGCGGAATTAGATTTTATTATTAATGAGGAACAGTCTCTTGACCGTCGTATTTCTGAGGGTAGGGTCAAGCTCATACTGGATTATGGGACTGATTATGTGGTGACTCCTTGTGTGAACGGCTGTGTACATGGGGTTGAGAGGGAGGCTTGTGAACTTTGCATACCCGTTCCCCATCCTGATTCCATGGTGTCGGGACTGGGTGGGGCTACTATGGACTCTCTCTCCGGTTTTGTCTCTGTTTCGGACCCCGCTTCTTCTACTAGACCTACTTCCCTGATTGGGGATGTGTGTGTACCCATCCCAGATATGGTGCCGGAAAAGGCCGTTTGTGAGAGGGTTTCCATTATGCCTTCCCTTGCACAATTGTCTAGTAACTCTGGGAGCCCTTATATGGATGGTGAGTCCATCCCTTCTCTTGGTATTGCGGATTCGAGTGGGGGGATTTCGAATGAACCGACTCCCTGGACCCCATTAAACGTTATGGACCACACTAGGAATTAGTTTTTTGACTTTTTCTGTTATGGACCACACTGTGGCTGTAGGTGGATTTTTATTATGGTTTTGAGGCTGTTAGCAGTTGTGTTGTATTTTCGCACTGTATTTGAACTTGATGAATAGAAATAGAATGACTTTTTTCCACTGAAAAAAGAAAGAAAGATCACATTAACGTTATTATTGATTAGAATTAGTATAGTTTGGATCAATGTTTTTTAAAAATAATTTTAATTTAATAAAGATCAATTTATGATATTTAATCAATTTAATAAAGATTAATTTAAGTTAAATTTATTTTTACAATGAATTACATAAAATAAATAAATATTCATATATATATATATATAAATTGATTATAAAATAAATAAATATTCCCTATGCATCAATCCTCTTTTAAACAAAGAATGATACTTGATAACTCAAATTGTGTTTGGAATACAAGGTGTTGAGCAAGAAAAAAAATCAAGAATAAGATTTCCTAGTGAAAGTCTTGGTATATTTGCAAGAGAGGATCAAGGCAGGGTTGGAGTTTGACCTCACTGCCTTGAACATCACGAAACACGAAAGGGAGAGCAGACTAGGAAGTTCTAGGTGAAGGACTGATTGCTTTACTTTGGTGGTCAAATTTATATGCCTAAGTGTACTAACCTATGAAGGAAGTTGTTTAATTAGTGCCATGACTCTCTAGGTGGGATTTGTTTAATTAGTGCCTAAGACTAGGAAGTTCTAGGTGAAGGACTGATTACTTTACTTTGGTGGTCGAATTTATATGCCTAAGTGTACTAACCTATGAAGGGAGTTGTTTAATTAGTGCCATGACTCTCTTTGTGCTGAGAACCTAGGTATAGAAAGGAACCTTATACCCTACTATAATGAGATTCCTTCTAATAGTGCATGAAGAAGGATTCCTAAGAGTTTGTGTAGAATTTCCTAGTTTTCCAATGTGACAAGATTGACACCAAGTTGCTAGCAAGTCCAATTGAGCCCTTGTACATGCCAGAGAGATTGTGGGAAAGTGTTCCAATGGAATTCATAACTCAGTTTCCAATGACACAAAGATACAATGGAATATTTGTTATAGTAGATAGATTTTCCAAGTATGTGACCTTTGTGCCCACAAAGGTTCCTTGCAAGGATTTTTTTTCAAGGATGTTGTGAAGTTATGGGCATATCCACTTGGTGGATTTGATTATAAGAGTTTGGTAGATATAAATGTGGAGGCAACCAAGAGCAAAGGGCATCAACATAATCCAAGTTCAAGGGTTTTAATTTTTGCATTGAATGGTTGCTAATGTGACTAGAGTTGTTGAAGAATGGGATCTATAGGTGATGAACACATGGGGGGAAACAAAGGTTGTAGGTAGTCAAGGTGACCAAGGGGTGAGCGATTCTCATACTTGTTTTTTTACTGTAAACATATCTCATAAGTGTGCCAGATCCTCCTTTACATTGAGGTCATCGTCTTATGCCATATCTCTCCCCTTGTGAAAGTAATCACTTTCTTGTATGTAAATGTGTATAACAGGGAATGATTGTTTCGGTCTTGTATATCTTTTAGAGTCCTCATTTCCTGGGCTCTAATGGATGGCGGGACTAAACCTAGTGACCTCTTTGAGGTTTAAAAACCTGAAATATTACACCTCATTCATCTTGATGCCTGGTTTGTATCAAGTCAAAATTTCTGCACAGATTGTTATTTAATGGCTTTGACGAAATGGTGATCAGGCTTTAGTCCAATATGGTTTGTTACTGCGTAAGGGTTATTTGGTCTATCCCAAGTTTTTTTTTTTAGCTTTGGTTTTAACATCCCTGCAATACGTGGTAAAAATTTTACTGGGTCATGTTGGCAATATGGCAGATGGCTTTGTTGGCATTGATGTCAATATATGAGATGATAAACTAATGATTGTGGACAGACACATCCTAGTGATGTTCATTGATGGAAAAATAAGATGAGAGGCATGTCTTTGTTGACAGAACCATGGATGAGGCTGAAATCTCTATCAGAGCAAGTGGTGAAACTAGGAGACACTGTCTAAAAGAGGGGTGCTTGCAATAATAATGCAAAGACAAAAATTGATAGGTTTTCTCAAAGACTTGGCTATGAGGCTCAAGACATGCCACTTCTTCAAGAAGCTTTGAGTTTCTACAGGCTAGTGTTGGCATTGCTAATTAAACATTGTTGGTGGATTTAGAATGCCTCTGCCAGCTGAAATGTCAAGTGGAATTTGCCTCCATGCCAAAACACTTTGTGGATGATGCAATGGAGATTTTTTACCTCTCAGTTTCCAAGAGCTTTAGATGGTGTTGTGTTGGATGATTTCATGAATCTTATCATCATGTTTATGGCAATTCCAGTCTATGTCAAGAACTCTTATTTAAGGGCCAAGATGGTGGAGGTTTCAAATGCCTGGATGCAATTACCAACAATGGCTTCTCTTTTTTAGGGACATCGCTTTGCCCAAAGGCATCTTGTATTCAACCTGATGAAGCTTTATGAGGACATTGAATTTACTGGGTCACATACTCAGATCTATGATAAGTTCAAACATACGCCATTATATTGCACAACTGCTGGAGTACTTGTGGCAAGTGCCTAGTCTTCGGAATGCATGGATAAAGGTTCACCGATTTCAAAAGGATATGAAGACTGCCTTGATAATATGATTTGAAGACTGTGCGACTTGAGGCCTCGACTCGTGTGAAGATTGCTTGGAGATCATTGCGATTGGTGCATTAAACAGTGTGTGTAATGATGCGTTTCTTATTTATTGTGAAGTGCTGCATGTTTCATTCCTCTAAAAGAGCTATGTGTAACAATTAATACTGAAGTGGCTGTACATTGTGTTTGAGTTCGTGTATGGCTCCATAATTTGCCACATTCAGAGGTGTGTGAAACTGTGACATGGTGGAAACCCTAGTATGCTTGCGACTTCAAAGAATGACCTCTCCTCTTCCTGAACGGTGACTACTTGTGGACGAACCAGAATTGAAGACTGTCGCCGCATGGATTTTGTTGTGCTTTGAACTTAAGAATTGATTTTGAAGAGTATGGTGAAGCGTGCTTGGGGTTGAAAGCTTTGGATCGCTCACAGGCAGAGGTAGAGACAATTCAAGCTGATGAAATCCACCAACAGAAGAGTCTTTGAAGAGGAGACTCAACAGCCGTTGGATTATTAAATCAACGGTTGTGATTTGTTATTGTTTGGAATTTAGTCCCACATTGATTGTGGAAACGAATGTGTTTGTGTTTATATACGCCAGTTAACACCAACTTAATCGACGCGTAGTGCAAAGGATAGGCGGGGGTGCTGGGTGATTGGACTCCACGAGAAGCTCACCAGCTCGGCGCCCGGGACGACCTGTCAGGCCCCCTATCCTTTTGCTACACATGGCTACTTCTGCGTGGACAATGACGAGGATGTTGCAGACGTGGCGTTGAGGTGAATGTTGAGTTGGCAGATGTGTAGCTGAGATGGACAATGGCATGGAATTGACAAAGATCGTCGAGGTGGCAGACATGTGGATAAAAACTTGGGAGAAATCTAAAGCGACAAGTTTTAAAATAATTAAGAATATATAATATAGTTTGGAATAATTAAAAATATATATTATAGTTTTAATAATAAAAATGATGTCCACTTTAAAAGAATTGAGGATATCATATGTGTAAAGAGTTTGTATGCCACATAATGTGATAGGAAAAATATATATCTTCCCTTTGGGTCAAAATATATAATGGTATATAGTTTGTATACTAGAAAATGTGATATGAACAATAGATATCTTCCCTTCAAGTTTAATTGTAAACTAGTTCACCCCTATAATACATGTGTATATGTCCTATATGGAGGTTTTCCCATATCTTAGAATGATGATGCTAACTTGAGCATTTGGGTTAATAGGCGTATCCTTAACTATGTTGAATCCAAATTCAATTGGGAATGTAAAATATTTTTCCACAATAATAACAATTTTGTGGACTTGTATTGTTTCTAGTGCTTCTCTTTGATATTTTAACTTATGTTAGGTAACCTATGCCATCTTTTATTCTCAAACACATATTAGAATTTGAGCTTGTCCCTTGATTTTCTTTGTAATTTCTCTTAGAATTAGCTCCTAATAATCACAAATTAGAAGAGTTTTCATTATAGTTTTTCCTTTTGATTTTATTAGAGTTTTCATTATAGTTTTTCCTTTTGATTTTATTAGAGTTTTCATTATAGTTTTTCCTTTTGATATTATTATCATTTGTGTCTTGTAGCGGCATATTCAACTTTCTTTTTGCATTTTATAGTTAATATTCATTTAGCTAGCAATATATTTTCTATTGGGATCTTCTATGATTGTGGTTTTATTGGTCAAATCATTTAGGGTGAACCTTCAACATTTGTTTGTTTGTTGTTTATTATTATTATTATTCTCAAGGAAACATGTGAGGAAACCCAATGGATGCTTCCCGTCATTTATGAATGGATCTCCTCTATTAAACCCATCCATGTAAATTAGTGTGCCTCACCCACATGGATTTGAGCTAAGCACCTTTGGGCTTGAAACTAGCCAAATGCATGATAACCCCTCATAATTATCAATGCATCATTTATCATTATTGATAGAAACTTCACTATAATTATGTTGCAATTCTTTGCATATCTTTATTTTAACTTAGCACACTTGTGAGTCTTGTGATCTCTTAGACAACTTACAATACAAATTATAACACTAAAACATGAATAAATGCATTAGTTAGTTGGATGACTCCATATGTAAAACTAACATGATTTACGAGATTGATTTAGTTAGTTGGATTGACTCCATTTGTGATCTTGTGAGTACCACTTGCTTGTGGTACTCATCACACTCACACATCATTAATGCATAAAGAACAGGTTGTTATGGGAGGCATAAGTGGGTGGGAAAATTATGTTAATCTTGAACTCGTCATACATTCTATTATGAATTTTATTTTATTTTATTTTATGGATAATTAACCATATTATAATATATAATATATATTATAAATCTTAATACATAACTTAACCATATTCTATTTATTTTGGAGGCTTAATATGTAACTTGAACAATTTTCCATTATCTTCTTTATCATAAAGATTATTCTTTTTTAAACTTATCCTCGGTCCTTAAAATAACAAGATAACCTTTTTAACATCCTCTTGATTACGCAAGTATTCTTTAAGCTCTTGATAAACCTCCCATCCTAAACTTTGGCTTATGGATTGTTAAGGTGCAAGTCATATATAAATCAATATATTATCCTCTCCTTTTTGGAGGCTTAATATGTAACTTGAACAATTTTCCATCATCTTCTTTATCATAAAGATTATTCTTTTTTAAACTTATCCTCGGTCCTTAAAATAACAAGATAACCTTTTTAACATCCTCTTGATTACGCAAGTATTCTTTAAGCTCTTGATAAACCTCCCATCCTAAACTTTGGATTATGGATTGTTAAGGTGCAAGTCATATATAAATCAATATATTATCCTCTCCTCATCATTCACGTGCTAAATTGGCTACGGTAAAATCTCGTTAATCTGAAAGTTTTTTTTTCAAGTAAATGAGTCTATCTTTTCCTCATCACTCATATGCTGAAATTAATAAAGGTAAGAGCAATTTAAGATGAAGTCATATTTTATAATAGTCTTTGTTAGTTTACTTATAATGTTCATATGGTTAAAAAGCAAACATTTGGGAATATTAATATTTATATTATTGTTCAAATCTTTCCATACTTTATTTTGAAACTTGGAAGTTATATGGGATATTATCTTAATCATATTTTTTTAAGAGACTATCTTTAAGAGGGTTTTTGAATTGGGTATATATTTTCCAAATCCATATTCAAAGTGTGGAAATCAATTAACTTTTCAAAGAATAAATTAAGTTTTATATTATTTTCTATGAGAAACTTAACTATAACATTAATTTACAATAAAATAAATATCCCCAAATTTTTTTATGATTTTGATATTAATTTACCAATATAGATTTAATGAATAAAAAATAATAATAGATTTAATAAATAATAATAATAATAATAATGCAATGTGGATTATAATAATATTATTAACATTTTACATGTAAATAAATTCTCAATTAAATTACATTATATTAAATTCATGAGAAAAGTACTAAATATAAAAAGTCAACATAAAATTAAAAAAATAGCTCTTAAAAATGGTTTTTATTATTTAATTTCATTTGCAAGTTCAAGACAAATAAATGCTAAAGGACAATAAATTTTTGGGATTTTACAATGAATCTTAGTCACATCAATGTAGACTTATTTTATTAATTTTATTTCTAGTGAATTTTGAAAAGTAACTCAACCATGGTTGTGACTTGTCATATATACCTACCCCATAAAACCCCCAACTCATAATATTTTAATATATCTCATATTTTTGTATTACATCTCTTAGGAGGCCTTTTTTTGACCTCAAAATCTCTCTAATGGGAGGTTTCCATGGCGATGGTGGACTCGTAAGCTGATAGCTGGGCGGGTTGCTGCCGTCAAGGGGTCACGGTTTTGTCGGCACGCATTGCAGTGTAGGGTGGGAAATGAACACCATTTTCTTCCCATTTTTTTTACTGCATAAACCCTGTTTATGGTGGTAAACCCTAGGTGGATTGCCACGGGTGCTTCGGTGGAGGTGGGGTTTCCCTGAATATGGCTTCGTATGACGACAGGGTGGACTACTCTTTTGATGCATCAGATGATTTGCCCATCTGGACACAATCTGCGGGTGCCGGGTGGACGTTTGGGGTCCCCTCTGGTGGTGGCGAGGTGGAAGGATTACCTACTTTAGAGAGCAGGTCCACCCTGGGGTTTTCATCGATGGATTTCTTGGCATTATCTCCCAGCTCGGGGGTTTTATGTGCTCCTATCTCCGGTTTATCAGCGAATACTTCGCAGGAAGCGGGGCGTTTATGGACCTCGAATCAGGTTATTGAGGCCCTGGAGGGTTCGGCGGGAAGGAATAAAGGGTATAGCACGGTGGATGATGGTTTTCGGGGCAAAGTTGGCAGAGTTCCTTCTCCATTGAACCCGCCGCCAAGTTTGAACACTGCAGAGACAAGGGAGGAAAGGTGGGCGGGGCAACTGGAAATCCACGAGCAGCGTGGCTTTGCTAGCCCTTGTGTGGGCTCTGGTACGAGTTCAGACGAATGGGGTGGACCTTCATCGGAGGAAACCACTCACAAGGAGAAACGGGGCAGGAAGAGGTGGTTGAAACTTAGCAGGACTCGATACAATTACGCTCTAGGGGAAGATATGAGTGGCATCAACTGGTCAAGATGACCAGTATCACTTTGGTTGGCAAAGCATTGGGCAGATCTTTCTCTCTGCGCACCATTGAAGATTGGGTGGGGGAGAAGTGGGCTGGGGTTTTGGGTTATGCACCGGAAGTTGTGGAATTAACCCGTAACTGGTTTGCTTTCAATTTCCAGGTGGAGGAGCACACAAAATGGGTTTTAAACTCCAACTGGAGCTGGGATCACTGCCCGGTCATGATCAAACCCTGGCATCCGCTGTTTGATGCTAGTAAGGAACGGTTGGACATTGTACCACTGTGGGTACGGCTCCCTGGATTACCTCTACATTACTGGTCGGAGCGACATTTCAGAGGCATTGGGAACATGATTGGGCATTATTTGGATGGCGACTATAGCTTTCTTCATACCCGGCAGCGGAAGGTTGCTCGTATTCTGGTAAATCTGAACATTCGAGATGGGTTGGTACCGGATGTTACACTCAGTTGGGGGCCATATGTCTATTCACAGAAATTGGACTACGAAAATGTCCCCTTCAGATGCCGTCACTGCCATGCCTATGGTCATCCGGCTGCTGAATGCAAACTCTCGTTCCGGAGGAATTATGAGGGTTCGCATAAAGGTACTGGAGCGGTGATGGCTACCCCCCTTCCGGATATCCCATTGGCTGAAACCCTCCCTATTGCGGCTTTGGATGGGGCTGAGGGACATGTTTCTCCACGGGATATGGTTGACCCTTGTCCTTCTGGCACGGCTCTACAGGTCTCTGGTGCTGCGGAGGCAGGTGAGGCAGACTTACAAGGCGAGAGGAGTTTGGATGCGGCTCCTGTTGGGGATCTGCTACCTGGGAATACTGCTATTGAGGCGACTCATCCGGCGGCAAACTTGGAACCTGGATCAACATCTGCGGGTATTGCTCACTCCATTAAACCCCTTTCCTTTCATTTTGCTTTAAAGAACTTGTATTTAGATAATCCGGACTGGATTGAGGCTTTAAAAAATTTGAATATTTCTTCGGCAATGGAGTTGGTAGATACTACGGGTTTTGATCCTGACACCCCATCCTGCTCAGCTTTGAAGCCAATCCCTGGGGTATTGATGCTTGACCCTCCCCCTGTTGTCAAACCTGGGCCTCTTGATGATCCTCTATCCCCATCCCCTACCACATCATCGGATTCTGGTTACTTTCTGAGATCCCTTTCAAAAATTTCCCCGGGTGGGCTGGGGGTAGGCTTAAATAAGGGGGGCAAGAATGGTAGGGGTCGGGGTAGAAAATCCCACCTTGCTAAAGCACAAACCAAGGCCAAGATGGATCTCTTGGATGGCAAACAGGTGACTATTAATCGGGCGCTTAGAGCGGTGCATGCCCAGAAGAGGGGACGTTGATGAAAGTTATGTCTTTTAACTGCCGGGGTCTGGCTGGTCCCCTCAAAAGATCAGCACTCCGCAGAGTGGTGTCTATTGAACACCCGGATATCATTCTGCTTCAGGAAACTATGGGTGTTGGTGAGACTGTTAAAAAATTACTTGAAAGTTGGTTTGGTGGCTGGTCTTTTACTACACTGGATGCCAGGGGCAGGTCCGGTGGTCTGGCTATGGGGTGGAACACCCGTTTGATACAGTGCCAGAATCTCTGGGGTATGGAAGCAGCTCTGGGGATGACTTGCTCGTCCTTGGATTTTGGTGATACTCTCATGGTGGTTAATGTTTATGGGCCATATGCGAACCGAGTCCCTTTCTGGGAATCTCTGTTCTCTCATCCTCTGCTACATGTAGGGAACCTTATTTTGGGAGGGGATCTCAATTTATCCCTTGGGCCGGCTGAAGTTTGGGGTTGCAGAGCTCGGCTAGATCCTATGGCTGATTTTTTTACTCACCAGCTGGTTACCCACAATCTGCTGGATATTGAGCCGACTATCCTTAAACCTACTTGGAGAAATAATAGAACTGGCGATTACAGAGTTGAAAAACGTTTGGATCGTTTTCTGGTGTCTGACATCTTTGTGGATCGAAACTATTTACTGAGGCAGTGGGTTGGCTCGGGGGGCTCTTCGGATCATTTCCCTATTTTTTTGGAGATTCGTGATGGACCTATGAAACCAGCTGGGCCGCTCAAATTTAACAAAATCTGGTTGGATGATGAGACTTTTCCTGAACTTATTAGATCCCTTTGGGTTCCCTACAATCCCAGGGTAGGCATCTCGGCCTCTCATCAGTTCTCTGAAAATATCAAGCGAGTTAAAAGGCCGGTGAAGGCCTGGGCCCATGAAAAGCACATTAGAGATGATAGCGTTTTAAAGACTATCGAATTGGAACTGCAGTCTATGTATGATTCGGGAACTGGGGGTTTGGGCACACCGGAGGAGAAAGCTCTTTTGGTTTCATTGGAAGGCAGGCGAAATAAGCTGCTTTTGGAGAAAGAGGAAACGTGGAGACTGAAGAGCAGGGCTATATGGCTATCGGCTGGGGATGAGAACACAAAATTTTTCCATGCATATGCCAAAGGAAGGAAGGCGGCCAATACCATTTGGAGCTTGGAAGACTCATTGGGGCATACCCAGACTTCTTTTGATAATATGGCTGGGGTTGGGGTTGAACATTTCAAATCACTCTTTAAAGCCCCTGCACAGGCTAACATTTTGGATGTGGTTCGGATGGCCCAGTTTTTTCCACGTTTTGTGGATGAGGAAGACAACCACTCCTTGATGGCTGTCGTTGAGGAAGATGAGCTGAAGGGCGTTTTAAAGGGTTTTCAAAAAGATAAAAGCCCGGGACCGGATGGATGGACGGTGGAATTCTTGCTGGCACTCTTTGAGCTTATTGGGAATGATCTGTTGCAGATGGTGGAAGACACTCGTAGATCGGGGCGGATCCCGGCTGCCCTGAACTCCACTTTTATTGCACTTATACCTAAGACTGTCAATTCCTCTTCTTTAAGCGACTTCAGACCCATTTCTTTGTGCAACCGTGTATACAAGGTAGTATCAAAGATTATTGCTGGGCGGATTAAAGGGATTCTGTCCAAACATATTTCTGAGGAACAATTCGGCTTCCTGGAAGGGAGACAAATACACGAGGCTATTGGGGTTGCACAGGAGGGTATCCATAGCATGAAAGCTCGGAAAATCAAAGGAGCTATTATCAAGATTGACTTGTCGAAAGCATATGATAAGGTGATCTGGCTGTATATTCATTTACTTCTCACTCATCTGGGTTTTGCTGTGGATTTTATCAGGTGGATTATGAGTTGTATTTCTACGGTATCCTTTGCGGTGCTCATTAATGGTGCAGCATCTCCTTTTTTCCGGTCTGAAAGAGGACTGCGTCAGGGATGTCCACTATCCCCTTTACTCTTCTTGCTGGTCGCTGAAGGACTGAGTAAAGCATTGAAAAAATCCTGTAGGGATGGCACTCTCCATGGCATCCAAGTGGCACCTGATCTGTTTATTACGCATCTGTTGTTTGTGGATGATATACTTATCTTTTGCACTGGATCGACTAGGGACATGGAAACGCTACAGGACATCTTTCAACTTTTCTCTAAAGCTACGGGTATGGAGATCAATGAGAGAAAATCCACTCTATCTACCCATTTGCTTAGGGAATGTGAGATTGCGGCTATTCGGAGGATCTTTCCTTATACCTTTCTACGCCTTGAAGTGGGCTTCTGCTACCTTGGGTTTCACTTAAAGCCAAATTCATATACAAAAAGGGATTGGCAATGGATCGTTGAAAAAATCCACAAGAGACTGAAGGTTTGGAGCCATAGATGGTTGTCGCGAGTTGGAAGGCTGGTTCTGGTAAAATCGGTTTTAGAGGCCATCCCAGTCTAGTGGATGTCACTCTCATGGATTCCAAAAGGAACGCTGGAGAAAGCTCGGAAGCTGTGTTTTCGCTTCCTATGGAGCGGTAAGGGAGATTTTGTCTCCCCATGGGTTCGATGGCAGAAGATCGCAATTCGAAAAGCCTTAGGGGGGTGGGGTCTTAAAAATATACATTTTTTTGCAAAGGCTTTGGCTGCGAAAGTGGTATGGAGATTGTTGAAATCTGAAAGTCTGTGGACTAAGGTTGTCACTCGGAAATATATTGCCCCTCTATCTATTTTAGAATGGGTGCGGTCGGTGGATAAGTCACAGGTTGGCTGTTCCGTTATTTGGAAAGCGGTCATCAATTCTTTCCATGTTATAGGCGACTTGCTCACTTGGAATATTGGGAATGGACAGGCCCTTTGTGTTGGGGAGGACCCTTGGTTTGGGAGTGCTGGTCGTCACCTGTTATCTGGTGAATTGATTTTCTCTCTTCGGAATTTGGGGATTTGTTACCTATCCCATTTGGTCGGTCAGGATAGAGTGCATCCATGGACTCAGACATGGGTTGATGCTGAATCATTGGCACTTACTGTGGATGAACGGGCGGAATTGAGATCATATTATCGGGCACTTTCTCAATCTCATATTCGCATCCGGGACAGGGAGGACTGCTTGGTATGGGAGGGGGCCCCGAATGGCTGTTATACACCAAAGGATGGATACATCAGTATCTGTCACTTCATGAATTAACGTGAGCTGGTGGGTTGGTGGAAAACCCTTTGGAAGATTAATTGCCCTCTGAAACATAGACTGTTTATGTGGAATGTCCTCGAGAATACTATTCCCACCTGGGACTCTTTACAGAAGAAGAATCGGATCGGGCCAGGCTGGTGCATATTATGCAAAGACCGTGAGGAATCTTGTGTCCATCTATTTCTCCATTGCCCTTTCATGGCGCAAGTGTGGGCGGAATGCTCGAGAATATATAATACATTATTTAACTGGACAGGGGATTCGGTGTTGTCAGCCTGGTCACAGTGGGTGTTGGATCCCACTGGAAAGTCATTCATGAATCTCCCATTACTGGTGGTATGGGGCATCTGGATGGCACGTAATGGTATGATCTTCACTGATAAAAAATGTATACCGGTGGTTACTGCTATTCAGATTTGTGGCTTCCGCCAGGCCTTCCCACACCACATCAGAGTTGCAAAACAGCGTGAGGTCCTAGCCCTAGAAATTGATGTTTCTATGCCTTGGGGTTTTTATGATGGATCTGCACTGGAACGCAGGTGCGGGGGTGGGGCTATACTAAATATTTCAACTACTCACTCATTCCACCTTTTCTGGGGACTGGGGGAAGGTGGAAATAATTATGCTGAAATTATGAGCCTGAAACTTCTTCTCATCTTTGCTAGGGAGAAGGGATGTCAATAGATTAATGTGTTTGGTGATTCAATGAATGCTACCAATTGGACAAATGGCACTCAACACTGCAGGGATCTTAGACTAGCAAACATTCTACAGGACATTATGCAACTACAACTTTCTTTTTTACACTTTGCATGCAGACATATTTACAGAGAGAACAACAAGGAGGCGGACGAGGCTTCTCAGGTTGGCTAGGACATGGCAGTGGGGTTGTGGAAAGTGAAGGAGTTCAGGGATGGAACTCACTATGAATACTTTCATAGACCTTTTGTTGATGATCCTGACACTTAGGGACTCTAATTGGAAATGGCACATGTTTACATTTTGTTTTTTTTTATGTTCATAAACTATGATGATGCGTCGGATGATAGCCTACTGATGGCGGTTTTATTTTTGATCCACAAAACTGTAATGTACTTATTGTTTTCTTTTTAAGTGGCTCGGGGAGCCAACAGAAAACTATTAGTTTTTTTTCACTTTGCCCCTGAATACTGGGGGTCTTATAATGTGGTTTATGATGACATGTATGGGTCATTGGTTATACTGGACGGATGTACAGAACCTTTTATATGCTGGACTGTTTTTTTTTTTATCCTTAAGTGGATTACCGAATGCTTAATTGCATCTACAGAATGTAATTTGTTCACCTCTGCTGAATAAAATTACGCTTTTTTTCCGAGGAAAAAAAAAAAAAGGTCATAATGTGGGTTATGCATTGGTTTGTATTTTGGAAATATGCAAACTACTTTAAAAATCTCCACCTGCCCAATTATTTTAGTTATAATTAACATATGTTACTAGCTAAGACAAAACATTTGTTACCAATGGTGGAGGTTTTAGCTGATTTTTTTTAAAATGTGCCTAAACCTGTAGCACTATAAATCTTTATTAAAAGGTATTTTCGTTGTAGTGTTATCATTTTATTATATTTGTTTGTCTCAAGTCTTGAAGATGAACCGTGTTTGCAAGTTCAAAACATTGGTAAAATGTCTCACAATGTAGATCATCTGAAAATAAATTGTCAATTTCATGATATGCCTATAACTTTCATCAGAGGAAAAACCATGTATGTCATAGCCATTTTAATATCAATTACCTCATTCGTAGAAATTTCAAATTCATAAATGAAACATATAATGCATAACATAAGATAAATTATACATACATTATCCCAATACTTATCTTAGTGAACATATATTTGCTCCATAAGGCTACCTTATGAGGTTTAGCTCATCGTATTATTTGACACCCAAAATATACTTCCTTCTTGATCCCAAAATTATAACATGAATGATGAATTTAAGACCAATTATAGAACTCACAATACCTACCCCAAACAACACATTCTAATGGTCTTCAATGTATGCTTAAATAGTCCAAACTACTAAGTCTTATTGCCTAGGTGTCCCACTAGAAACCTCTAGTAGAACATAGCTCATGGTGATCAAGGCATATCACAGGCTTTCAATGTCATTATAGTAGCATCCTTCCTATGATTTTTATTTTAACATGGCTATCATCTATCCATACTAGACAAATCCATCATCTCACCTATATCATATACATATAGTTACCATGACATATCATCATGATAATTTTAATAAGAAATTCTCAAATCTATGTCTTATAGAAATTAGATTTCATAATCATGAGTTTTTTTCCTTATCATGTTTGTTCCTTTCAATAGTAGAAAGTGGTCTTCCTCATGGACTTAGATGATTTTCAATGTCCAAGACAATTTCTACCAGCAATTTATCCTCACTTACAACACTTTCAAACATTCAAACATTTGTTAGTATTTGTGCATATTATATGTCCATTGCAAAATTTAGAACAACCCATTAGATGATTCTAGAATTATGTTATAATTAATTCAGTTATTTCTAGTTATAAACATTTAGAAGCAATGCAACATCATATACCATATATGCATTTCCAGCACAACCAACACTCTTAAATATAAACATCATATGTGCAAATCATTCATCTCAATTGCACTCTTCATAGGTTTCATAATTTATTTATTTATATTATTAGTTAATTTTAATTATTTTATACTATAACGTGAGAGGTAGTTAAAATTATATTTACATTAACTAATTCTTTCCACTCTTTTCACTCAATGTGTCCTTGTATTGATTTAAGAATATTATAATGCAAACGCGTGTTTTACTAAGATAAGTTGGAGTGCTCAAATAGTGTATGACACATCATCTAGCCATGTCCTTAATACTTGTTTGACCATCTAGACACCTTCCTCTTCATCCCAAACACAACCTTAGGACTATACCCTTTTAGTGCTCTTTAGTGTTGCAAGAAGGTTACAGTCTAGGATACTTACACAAACAAGAAGACTATTGGATGTTAGTGCATCATTATAGTCTATCCCAATTCCAACACATTATGGCCTTAGATATGATTGTCTTATATGGATTTCACTTTCACATGATATATGTTGATGTATATGTAACTTCGGAATGTATTTCATCTATGTATTTCATATATATTTATTGTACCCTTATAAGAGATGTGTTATTCCTCTATAAAGAAGTGTTGTCATGTGGATTGACAAGTGTCGCAAGTGTGTGTACTTGCCGATGGGTTATTAGCCCACCATGTGTGGGGTCGGCCCTGAAATATATATTATATTGTGGATGTATCTAGATAGACAAGTCGGCCCCATAGTGTAACTGGGCAAACATGTTAAGTATAAATAGAGATCAGGAGATCTCTATTTGAATCATTCGAAAAGTCATATATCTCTCACTCAGAAAGTGGCGCACTAGTGAGGAGGAGGATCATCTGCTCTAGGAGACTATCTCAAGTATATTTTGGTTGTACTTTGGTTGAGCCATTGCTCTCTCTATCTCTGAGGAAGTTGTGGGGTTTTTCACCTTAGGGTTTTCCCCACGGAAACTCTGTGTCTCTTGTCTCTCATGCTTTTGATTCTTGTGATGCTTGTCATGCTTATTGTGATTGTTATGCATTGATATACTGTATATGTTATTCTCTCAGTAAAGATCCAAGAGTATTGTGAATTAATGCTCAAAATTTAACATGGTATCAGAGCTAACCTGAGAAGAAGACATTTTGCAGTGACAGAAACTTGAGTTTCTCGTTTATTGGGTTTCTCTCCACATTTTTTGGAAAAGCAGTATAGTAGATTGACTCTACTCATCAAGGAGAATCTATCTTTCCAATCAGAATTCAATTCTGAGCATTTTCAGATTTGGCCCTAAAAATTAGGGTTTCCACAAAAATGGGAATTTCTGAAATATGAAGACATAGCTGGAAGCTCCTTGCAAAAATCGAAGTTTAGAGCTTTGGATCGAGATTTTTGGCTGGGAAGATCTCCGGGAAACTCAAACCCTAATTCAGGGCTCTCCCTAGTGAACCTGGGAGGACACAAAGGCAAATCTAAAGGGTAAATATTTGCTGATCTCAAATTCTGAATACACCAGGCTGATCAGCTCATCAAGGCGCATCGTTCTATCCTTTCAGAAATTTGAAATTCACATTTTGAATTTTTAGGGTTTTTTCGACAAACCCTAATCCGGGACCAGATCCAATTTTCACCATTTCAATTGGTAAGACCTAAATCTTTTCTATTTCCATTTGAAGTACTCTTTAAGATGTCTCACCACACCAAGCTTGAGGATAAGCTTGAAGGAGCTGATAACTTCCGAGCTTGGAAGTATAGGATTGGGTTAATCCTGGAAGAGAATGAGTTGGACGCATATATAAAAGAAGACATCCATATCCCAGAGGATGAAGAGGCTAAGGTATTGCATAAGAAGAACTTGGTCAAGGTAAAGAGAATCATTGTTGATTCTATCAAAGACCATATCATACCCCATGTGTCTTCTCTAAAGACACCCAAGGCTATGTTTGACTCTTTGACCAAGCTATTTGAAGGAAAGAACATAAATCAGAAGATGACCCTGCAGAATCAATTGAAAGGGGTCAAGATGTCGAATGGAGAAACCATTCAATCCTATTTCTCCAAGGTCTCTCAGATCAAGCAACAACTTGAAGCTGTAGATGAAATGATGGAGAATGGTGAAATTGTTATGACTACTTTGAATGGCCTACCTAGGTCATGGGACTCTTTTATCCACGGGATCTGTGCCAGAAAGAAGTTAATCTCCTTCAGCAGATTATGGGAGGAATGTTCTCAAGAAGAAGCAAGGATTGTGGCAAGAGAAGAGAAGATGGGAAATGAAGATCAAGCTCTCATAGCTCACACTAAGAAGGGCAAGTTCAAGAGGGAGCCATCCCATCACAAGAAGAAATCTTCTCATCATTTTCACAAAGACAAGAAAGATCTAAGGTGTTTCACTTGTAATGAGAAGGGTCACTTTGCTTCAGAATGTCCCAAAAACAAAAGGGATAACCACAACAACAACAAATCCAGCAAGAAGAAGAAGGGTAACGAAAGAAGGTACCATGCTCATGCTGCCGAAGATGATGAACCTCCAAAGAAGAAGGCTAGGGCAGAAAGTGATGATAGTAATGATGACTCATCAAGTGAAGAAGAGTATGTTCTAATCTCTGCTCTCACAGGTACTATCTCCCATGGTTGTAATGATTGGTTAATTGACAGTGGGGCTGCCAAACACATGACTGGGTTTAAAGAATCCTTTGTAAATCTGTCTGAACATGAATCACCCCATAAAGTGAAACTTGGGGATGATTATCAATATCCCATCAAAGGAAGTGGTGAAGCCTCCTACAACCTAGATTTTGGAAAATCTTTGAAGATGAAAGAAGTCCTTTATGTACCTGGGCTCAAGAAGAACTTACTCTCCATCTCTGCATTGGATGCAAAAGGTATGAGGGTTGCATTTGTGGATGGCCAAGTCCTAATGTGTCCAAAGGGAAAGACCATAGATGATGCAGTAGTGATTGGAGAGCAAGAGGGAGGTTTGTATAAATTAAAAGGACAACCCGAACATGCCATGGTGCATGAATCCATGGAGCCAAGTGAACTTTGGCATAGAAGACTTGCTCATATGCATTATAGGGCACTTCCAATTGCAAGCAAGGCTGTAGAGGGTTTTCCTGAAATCAAGACCAAACATGAAGGTGTTTGCAAAGGATGTGCAAAAGGTAAGAATATTAAGAAGGCTTTCCCAAAGAGTGAAAGATATCCTAGAAATCATCCACTCAGATGTATGTGGTCCTATGTCATCCAATTCTCTAAGTGGGTATGTTTACTATGTCTCATTTATTGATGACTTCTCAAGGAAGACTTGGGTATACTTCTTGAAGAACAAAGATGAGGTGTTTGATAAGTTCAAGGAATTCAAAACCTTGATGGAGAATCAAACTAACAAGAAGATCAAAACATTCAGATCCGACAATGGTGGAGAATTCACCTCAGGAAACTTCAAGAAGCTTTGCAGTGATTCAGGGATTAAGAGGGAGTTGACTGCTCCTTATAATCCTCAATAGAATGGAATTGCAGAAAGGAAGAATAGAACAATCATGGAAGCAGCAAGGGCAATGCTGCATGACCAGGATCTACCTATGCATCTATGGGTAGAAGCAGCTAGAACAGTTGTATATGTGCAGAACAGAACACCCCACAAGATATTGGACAACAAGACACCAGAAGAAGTCTTTTCTGGTAAGAAACCTGAAGTCAACCATCTCAGAATATTTGGTTGTCCAGTATACATTCATGTCCCAAAGGAAAAGAGGACCAAACTAGATCCTTCAGGAAAGAAGGGTATCTTTGTGGGTTACAGTGAAAGCTCGAAGGCTTACAGAATATACTTTTAGGGTTCAAGAAGATTGATGTCAACAAGGATGAATATAAGTTAAAGGACAGGTAATCCAGGAAGCAAAGATCAAGAGGGAGCACACTCCAGCAACTCCTGCAAGGATGCAGATTTTCGGAGGGAGTTGACCATCTTCCTACATTCCACAACAGAAAGGTGTAGAAGAAGCTACTTCAGCAGCTCCTGCCAGGAAGCAAAGAATCAAAGGGAGTCCACCCAACAAACAAACAAAGATAAGTATTTCAATTATCATTTCTTGCATATTTTGTTTGTTTAAATAATATTATGCTTATGTTCCTAGACTTAGGAGATGTATTGTGCATATTAGAATGATTGCATTAATGAACAGTATACTACTAATATGCATGTGATGGGTAAGTGGCCTATGGCACTGTACAACATTCCAATGCTACTTATCTAGAATGAAACCTCTTTGCTAACATGTTGGGAGTAGTGCAAACTCTTAACAATGTTCTGGTAGAGACTGGAAGGCATCTAGAAAGTTGTGGGACATGGATAAATGTTGTATTGAAGCATTGGTTAAGATAACTGCATGACTGCATGACATATTTCTTTATGTGTAAAGAATTTGTTCTGAAAATTATGAGATGTTTCTAATCATGCAATTTAACTTGTTTTGTAGGAAAGACTGTATATCTTCACCTACAAAAGGACTACAACATTTGTTCCAGCAACAAAGATATCTATTGAAGATATTGAAGATATTGAAGTTCCCAGGATCTGGGATGAAGAAATAGATTGCCATGATCCGTCGATCATGAAGAAGATGTTTGGGATGCAGTCCCAAGACCTGACAGGGAGTCACATGTGTGCAGATTGAAGAAAGCCTTGTAAGACTTGTAGCAAGCTCCCAGAACTTGGTGTGATACAAAGAGGAAGCTTGCTGCCGAATTCGATATGAAGAACTTTGGGAATGATGCATTATTTCCTAGGAATGGAGGTGTGGCAGAATTCAGGTGGGATCTTCCTTGGTCAAGGGAAGTACACAGTAGATATCCTTAAGAGATTCGGGATGATGGATTGCAAGGCCATGGCCACACCCATGGCATCGAATCTAAAGCTTCTATGTGATGCTTCATCTGAGCCGGTTGATGTCTCTATGTATCGTCAGATGATTGGGTCCTTGATGTACCTGACGAACACGAGACCAGATATTTGCTTTGCAGTGAACACATTGAGCCAGTTCCTGACGGATCCGAGGAGTGTTCACTTGGTTGTTGTAAAGCATGTTCTGAGGTACCTGAAGGGTACAGTGGATTATGGGCTCAAGTATGAAGCGAATCAAAAGTTTAACCTGCAGGGTTATGTTGGTTCAGATTGGGCTGGTTGTGCTGCAGATAGGAAGAGCACATCTGGGTGTTGCTTCAGTATGGGATCAGGTGTGATCTCTTGGTTCAGCAGGAAGCAGTCCTACGTAGCACTGAGTACAGCTGAGGCAGAGTATGTTGCAGCCTGTTCAGCTAGTTGTGAGGCAGTATGGTTATGGAAGCTACTGTCTGAGTTATTTGATCTCCCATTAGATGCTACTGGTATATTCTGCGATAACTAGATTTGTGTGAAGCTGTCTGAGAACCCAGTGTTTCATGACAGGTCGAAACACATAGAGATCAAATATCACTATATCAGGGATATGGTGCAGAGAGGAGCCGTGAAGCTCCTGTATGTTGCGACGGACGAGCAGATTGTAGATGTGCTGACGAAGCCACTAGCCAGGGTGAAGTTCGAGTACTTCAGGGAGAGGTTGGGTGTTCTTTGGATCAAGGACACTTCGAGGAAGAAGTGATGGACACATTTGTTGAAGCCATTCCAAGCATGTTGGAAGGAGGATCCTTCACATGGTTGTGGATGTAAGCGCTGGATGATGAGCATCGGGATGATGTTCTGGTTTCTGCTTTGTATGATCAGTTGGATCATTTATATATGTATGTACGCATCATGTTGGATGCTGGATATGATCAGTTGGATCATTTATATGTATATGTATGTACGCATCATGTTGGATGCTGGATATGATCAGTTGGATCATTTATATGTATATCGCATCATGTTGGATGTTGGATATGATCAGTTGGATCATTTGTATGTATTTTTGTATATGCATCATGTTGGATGCTTGGACCATGTATATGTATATGTATCAGGTGGATACATTGTATGATGAGGTAGATCATGTATGTTGATATGTATCAGGTATGATCAGGTAGATCATGTATTTATGTATCAGGTGGATACACTGTATATGGTGATATGTATCAGGTAGATACTTGGTATGCATCAGGTGGATGCATTGTATGATCAGGTTGATCATGATGATGAGCTTCAGGATGTTGCTCAAGATGATATGTACCAGGATGGTACAGTGATGATGATCAGTATGATCATGGGCATCAGGATGATGCCTCGTGCGATGATGATCCGTTGGATCATGAGTATCAGGTTGATACTTGGAGGTCAGAGATGATATGTGGCAGGTTGTGCAAATATCATGTAATCAGTCCTGGGAGATCTTGTCGGTCGTGCTGCGGCACATAAATGTTCCTGGGGTACTCTTTCCGGTATTTCTATGTAGTATGTAATCAGTCCTCAGATATCTGATAGGTTGAGCTGTGTGCTCATAATCAGTCCTGGGATGAGGTATTACTATGGAGACATGTAATCAGTCCTGGAGATCCGAGAGGTTGAGCTGTGTGCTCGTAATTAGTCCTGGGATGCTCTTTAGAGATCTTGTCGGTCGTGCTGCGGCACATAAATGTTCCTGGGATGCTCTTTAAAGGTTTTTTCTATCCACATGTAATCAGTCCTGGAGATCCAATAGGTTGAGCTGTGTGCTCATAATAAGTCCTGAAATGCTCTTTAGAGATCTTGTTGGTCATGCTGTGGCACATAAATGTTCCTGGGATGCTCTTTAAAGGTATTGTGGAGGAGATGCATGTAATCAGTCCTAGGAGATCTTGTCGGTCGTGCTTAGGCACATAAATGTTCCTAGGATACTCTTTCCGGTATTGCATCCGCACATAAAATTAGTCCTGAGAGGCCACCTCTGTCAGACCGTTTGCACAGATGATGAAGACCTGCAAGTGGTGGGCCTACATCCAGTATGAAAAAGGACTGGCTCTGTAGAACTTCCTATGATGAGTAGAGTCAGATATTGGTTGAGATAGTAGCAGCAATGACGATGATGATGACGATGCATCAATGACGATGATCCCGAGAAGAAGACTTGTCTAGCAGAACTGTGTCGAGAATACCTTCCTAGTTAAGAGGGAGTGTTGATGTATATGTAACTTCGGAATGTATTTCATCTATGTATTTCATATATATTTATTGTACCCTTATAAGAGATGTGTTATTCCTCTATAAGGAAGTGTCGGCATGTGGATTGACAAGTGTCGCAAGTGTGTGTACTTGCCGATGGGTTATTACACCACCATGTGCGGGGTTGGCCCTGAAATATATATTATATTGTGGATGTATCTAGATAGACAAGTCGGCCCCATAGTGTAACTGGGAAAACAGGTTAAGTATAAATAGAGATCAGGAGATATCTATTTGAATCATTCAAAAATTCATATCTCTCTCACTCAGAAAGTGGCGCACTAGTGAGGAGGAGGATCATCTGCTCTAGGAGACTATCTCAAGTATATTTTGGTTGTACTTTGGTTGAGCCATTGCTCTCTCTATCTCTGAGGAAGTTGTGGGGTTTTTCACCTTAGGGTTTTTCCCACGAAAACTCTGTGTCTCTTGTCTCTCATGCTTTTGATTCTTGTGATGCTTGTCATGCTTATTGTGATTGTTATGCATTGATATACTGTATATGTTATTCTCTCAGTAAAGATCCAAGAGTATTGTGAATTAATGCTCAAAATTTAACAATATACAAATTCATAATATGAGCATAAATTCTCATTCAATCTAGATATTACCACTTAACTAGCTCAAACACAATATCATGAGATATGGATTCAATAAAAATATTTTATCAATATTTATAGGGACAAGGCTCCATTCCTTTACCATACTACTATATAGGTGTCAAGTGCATGGATGTATTTAGATTTAATCATAACATATCAATTAAGGTATTAAATCATGGCTAAAGGAATTCTTACCCAATTTTCCTTCATCTAACATGAATTATTGACATGATCATGTTCATACATTTATGGTTTCCATCAATCTTTTTGGTCCTACCTAATCGATTGATGCTTCACGATAACTCACATGATCCCTTCATAAACATCTTGGAAAGTCTTCTCTTGTCATTATTCTTTTACAACGTCGACTATCATAAATAGATGAATCATCAACATCTTCAACCTCATAAGATATTATAACAAACTGTGACATACTATTTTAATCAATAGACATCATCGCATATGCTCAAGCATATCCACATGTATCTCCTATCACATATTAGTTCATAGTATGTATATGTGTATATTCTTTCCAACCAATTCAATTTATTGCATAAAATGAAACCCCATAAATTAACTAATATACTTAATGGATTCAATATCATGCTCACAATTAGATCATTAGTTATGATGTTCTCGCCCAAGTAGGAAAATTCAGTTGGTTTAAAAATTATACTTGCTACTTTAAAAACATACAACTCTATTATATAAACAGAAGAAAGTACAAAAAATTCCTCCCTTCTTCATATGTCTTGTTGGACACGTATCCTAATAGTCAGGAATATGACAACTGTCTCTCTTTTCTTGAAATGGATACTTGCACTTTGCTAGGGTTCATTAGATTCATTGAATATATTCCTCATGGCAACAACATACACTTTTATAACCTTGCAAATTCAAATTGCCCTTATGACTTTTGAGCTTCAAGTTACATAACCTTATTTTTTATTTGGATTTCAACTACATTTTGGCTTTTTATAACAAATTGAAAAGTGGCTTATTATAATCATCATGCATCCTCAAAATCAATCAAACACATCTACCCATAATTCATCAATTAAGGTATTTATTATTTCATAACCAATGGGATTACCAACTTGTCTACATTATCCGTGTTATGGTACAGTATCAATCTAAACTTGCAATCATATTGCTTTATAAAGCTTCATAAACATTCACATGTTAGGGAAACCCCATACATCAATCTTTCAACATTTTAATTTCTATTCATGCTTCAAATAAATTTCCTCGTGGATTCTTCATCAATCATTAAATGATAAATAGTTACATGAAAAGAACATATAAGCACTTACATGCAAAGTAATTGAAGGAATATTTAAGGGATACTCTTAACATACTTTGTACCTTCAAGTATACAAAAAAACTCTCAAACCTCATTCCTAAAGGTGACTTCAAATTTTCCCCAAGATAAACATACAATCATATCATAACATAATTCTCCAAGCGAGTAAATAAAGAATGCTTCTTTCACAAGTCATCTTCAAAGGAGGGATGTGTGTTATAATGTTTAGCATATCGCCCTTGTATTCTTAGCTATATTTTCACCTAATAATAATTCATTATGAAGAATGGTTTCTAATCCATTTGAAAATAAAATTCAAACACTATAAGGAAAATGCCCTGTAGCAGAGGTTATAGCGGATGCTCCTATCAAAAGAGCTCAAATATTTGTTTATAGTGCAAGTCACTAGCGAAGGTGTGCAACCGAAAGTTGTAGCGGATGTTTTTTTCGGTGTGTTTCTAACCTAAAAGCACCAATGCGTCTATAATAAACATGCATCGAGACGGCCAAAAAAGCAATGTCGCACGGCGAAAAAAAAAATTCAAAAAAATATGCAAATGGCCAGAAATTTTGTAAAACCGTCATGATGCATTTTGGTACACCCAACGCAGCAGTGCATCTATAATAAAAATGCACCGGGACAACCAAAAAACCAATGACGCACGACGAAAAAAAAATGAATTAAAAAAAAAATACAAAACGGCTAGAAACTTTGTAAAACCGGCATGGTGCGTTTTGGTACCCCAAACGCACCGATGCATTTATAATAAACACACACCGGGATGGCCAAAAAAACATTGTTGCATGGAAAAAAAAATGAATTAAAAAAAATGCAAAACAGCCAAAAATTTTGTAAAATCGTCACGGTTCCTTTTGGTACCCCAAACACACTAGTGCGTCTATAATAAACATGCACCAGGACGGCCAAAAAAACAATGTCACATGGCGAAAAAAATGCAAAACGGCTAGAAATTTTATAAAACCGTCATGGTGTGTTTTAGTAAACTAAACACATTGGTGCGTCGACAAGAAAAATGCCCTAGTGCACCTAAGATAAATAAATGCCCCATGTTGTTTTATAAAAAACAAAACAAAATAAAATAACAACTAAATGTGGTGCGTTCATTATTAATAAACGCTCTGGGACGTGCCTAATACTAAAACACACCGGTGTAGGATTTGTTAAAAAAAAAAAAAAAATGATAAATATGGTTTAAAAATCTGCATGCGGTGCGGCATTAGTACAATGCACCGGTGCGTTACCCTGTCGGGCACACTAGAATAGGGATTTATAATAAAAGAAATTACCACGCCATAAAAATCATTTTAACCCCTCCACAGTGCATTCGCCTGAGCCATCTGCACTGGTGCCATTCCTAGCCCACCTAGATGCCTTGCCACTAGTGCTCATTCCACCCCCTGCTGACACATTGATCCTTTTTATTGGTTGGTGAATTGTGTTTGAATTTTTCCAAAAGGTGGAAAAATTTTCAAATTCTCCATACACAGCCAGGATGCCTCCCTGATAGGCAGTTCAGTAGGTAAATCAAAGCTTACTTGATAATTTAAATTTATAGCGGTTTAATTTTTCCAATTAGGCCATAATTTCCCATTTAAAAAAAATAAAAAATAAAAACTTGCACGTTGAGTTCAAGCCGTTCGACTCGTACCATCCGTCAATGCACTTTGTAGTTTGTTACAGGGCGCACCGCAGGTGGGGCAAGCCGAACGGTTTGAGTGCACCACAGTGTCGGTGCACTACACTTCGTAGTGCATTGCAATAACATAAAATTAACTTTTAAAACTATAAACTAATAATCGGTGCAGTCATTACATATAAGCACACCGAAAATACGGTGCGTTTATGTGTATAAAACACATCGCCATAACATAAATTAATTTTTAAAACTATAAACTAATAATCGGTGCGGTCATTACATATAAGTGCACTGAAAATATGGTGCACTTAAGTGTATAGAATACACCGCCATAACATAAATTAATATTTAAAACTATAAACTAATAATCGTTGCAGTCATTAAATATAAGCACACCTAAGATACAGTGTGCTTACATGTATAGAATGCACCGCCATAACATAAATTAATTTTTAAAACTATAAACTAATAATCGATGCGGTCATTACATATAAGCACACTGAAAATATAGTGTGCTTGCGTGTATAGAATGCACCAGTAAATACACCAAAAAAATGAAAAAATCAACCTATATGGTGCATCGATTGCACGTCAATGCATCGATTGCATGTCATTGCACCGATTCTCGGTGCTCGGATGTGCGGTAGGTACTAGGCACACCAGTAAAAGAATTTTGATAACGTGTCGGTGCATGTAGATTATAGCGCCCCAGCTTAGTAATAAAATTATAAATTTATAGAAATATATTACCTGTGCACTTGGATAAGCATAGCGCATCGTTGATGATGCGGTAAAAACTAAAGCGCACCACCAATGGTGCGTTAAGTTTATCAAAGCACACCATTTGTTAATTTTTTGCAAAAAATACAAAATTTTATTTTAATACATATAATTCTCATATAATGTTTTTATATTTAGTTTGATAAGACTAGCTAATTCATGTTATATGTGAAAGAGAGATGTGAGCATCGTGAGGCGAGGCAGCAGCAGGAATCTCAAGTTGACCAGTACAACTTCCAGAGAGAGTGGGAAGCCACGGAGAGGGAGAGATATGTATACCCTCGTCCCATTACTGCACAGACGAGACACCTCTTGAGAGTTGTCAGCCTCCTCAAGTTCTATGAGGGGGCCACATCACTCAAGGGGAATAATACATTCCTCACCCAGTTGATCGCACGCTGGGATCATCATAGGCAGGCGTTTCGAGTTGGTCCCGATCAGTGCTTCCGACCCACTAAGGAGGACATATTTTTATCACAGGGCTCTCTAGGAGAGGTGAGAACTTTCCTCAGTTCCCTGAGGTCCCAGTTGGGGCTGTAGCATTATATCAATTGGTATATGTTCAGAGATATGTTGATCCCAACATTCTCGAGCCTTCTCACTTTCAGGTTAGCAGTGGGTATCTCTCCATTGTTGCTTTTGGTAGAGAGGATGTTAGGTGCCTCTCTTTGTTGCTGACGACAATCACGCATATCACCAATGATGGGAAGTGCATTAACTGTCCTCTATTATATTATGTTGATTCTTTAGTGCAGGCAACTAGATGCGTTAGGTGGTCTGTTATTTTCTTACGATAGTTTTGTTATGCTCTTAGTCGATGTCGTGTGTGTATTAGTGGGAGGGAAAACTTCCCTTTCACTTCGGAGCTGTTTTGTTTATTTTTTAAGAGATTTCTGGCCACCGGGACATCTTTTGACTAGCATGCTCCTAGGTTGATGACAGATGTGCGTATGCACATGTGGGTGCAGATGATTCCCAAGAGGGGGAAACCTGACTTTCTAATGAGGATCACTGCAGATGTGATCGATATGCTAGGCAGGGAGGACTCACCTAGATTAGACATAGTTTTATATCCATATGTCGGCTTGGATTGGAGAGGGTGTCCCAACATCTTGTTCACTTAGGACAAGCCAGCAAATGATAGAGGTAAATTTAGCGTTATGTCTGAATTAATCTAGTTGCATTTTATTCTTTTTATATTTAATGCAAAAGAAAAGTATTTTAAATTGTTATATTAAATTCATGTTTATTGAAATTGTCTAATTATTATTGTGTACTATATATTTTACAGATATTGGGACATTTGATGGCGATGTGCCACCTCCTCTCATTCAGGATGAGGAGGATATGGATCTGGATGCAAGTGATTAGCCCGAGGCACCCCATTTATCCAGACCTGGCCTTCGATGCAGGCCAAAAGAGAGGTTCCAGAAAGATGTTCCAGGCAGGATATCTACGATGTTGCAGATCAACGAGTTTAGCCTATACGGGTGAGGTACATTATGAGGGACCCTCATCATGCAAAGTTGTGGAGGATGCTTCCTCGCGATATGAGGAGTGTGGCGCATCACATTTTTTGTGCTTGTTATATTTTAGATGGTATCCATGATAGTAGTTCATCGTTAGACGAGGGCAGATATCCTCCATCGGCTATTCCACCTCCTTCTCCACCAACTTCTTCGACTAGTGGCATAGTTTCCACATCCATTACACCTCCTCCTTATCCTCCACCTCCTCCCTCTCCACCTTCGACATCTCATCCACCTCCTCCTCCACCACCGTCGACCTCTCATCCATGTCCTCCTCCACCGTGTCCTCCACCTCCATCATCTAGTCCTCTACAACTAGTCGACCTTCCTCCCGATCCTACATCATAATCTCCTCTAGTCCTGCTCGGCCGAACCTTTGATCCTACTCATCATCCCAACCATCCACCAGTTCCTACTTCACTTGTTTCTATTTTAGAGATGCTTGGAGAGGTTCATCCACTTCATCTTGATGGACCTATCCCTCCTGCTCTCAGATCTCTTTTTCTTTCTAGAAGAGGTGTTGATATTGCCTCTGGCTCTATTGGTAGAGGTGATGATGCATATAGATCTGGTCAGAGAGATACTGATGATACATTTGTTGGAATAGGTGGATCAGATATGTCATAGCAATTATTGGAATGTATATATATTATATTTGACATATTGTATCATGACTTTGATGTTATATGTGTTTGTATCTATATATATACTGCATTTTTCATGTTTATGTTGATGTCAATGTTTATGTTGATGTTTATTTATCATGCTGATGTTTATTTATATGTTGATGGTGATGTGTTTTATGTTTGTTAGATGGTGAAAATGATTATGATCGATGATGGCATGTTTATGTTTATGTGGTGAAAATGATGATCATAGAACGTTTATGTTTACGTGTATTATTAGTTATGTGTGTCAGATGATGTTTAAATCTATTAGATGTATATGTTATCTAAATATGTGACATAATGTTTATGACGGTACGTTCATGCTTATTTTTGTTTTTATGTTAATGATGGTATGTTTATGTTTATGTCGTGAAAATGATGATGATGCAGGTACATTTTTTGTTAAAACCGATGGTTATGTTTATGTTAGTAGGATGATGTTGATGTTTATGTTTATGATGGTATAATCATGATGTTTATGTTTGTTAGTTGTTGAAAATGATGATGATAAGCAAACCAAGTAATACAATAACAAAATTTTAAAGCAAACCAAGTAATACCCGTCTTAAGGTCTAATAGACCAAAGTTGGTCTCAGTGGATGTTAAACACCGTCATCGTCATTAATTAAAGACAAATGGTTTCAAAAAAATATCATAACAATATTACTATTGGAATAATAAATTATATATTATATATATATGAACTTACATGATATCCATATTTGCTTAGGTGTCTCTGCAACTAGGGTTTTGAGAGTCGATTGTTGAAACTCGGTGACCATGGATCCTTCCATGGCCTCCATCCCCCCTTCCCACTGAGTTGCTACCTTGACATGGTCGACTAGAGGCGAGCATGGACGATCCCTCTGCAAATGGTGTGGCGGTGGAGCTTTCGTGCGGCAACCCATTGCATAGCAGGCTCCTCCTGCTTACCAGTAGCGGCAACGGTGGTTCGTGCTGAGGTGGGTGGCTTGGAAGGGTGCTCCACAACGAGGCATCAGCAGCAGCTTGACGACGGAGGAGCCTCGCAGTCTGTTGCAGGTTCCTGTTTCCTTTTTGCAGCGGCGGTAGTCACATTGTCAAGGGGAGACGACAATGGTTGGATGCCCTTGGTCCGGTGGAGAACTTTCTTTTGGCGGCCCTGTCACCTAGACGGTGGTTTCAGGCTTTGAAAACCGGTGGCTCTGCAACCTACTGTTGCATTTTGTGGATTTTGTTTTATATGTTCTGCATCTGTCGACATCTCATATGGTATCTTTCCTTATTATCTCTCTAGCTCCTAATTAGTGGCTTTCTTCATTGTACATGAGCCATTCGTGGCTGCCTCTGAAAGAGGGTTATTTAGATTTAGGTTTTTTCTGGTGGTGCCTCGGTACCTGCTGTTTTCTTTGAAGCTGGAGAGCTATTACTAGAAAGGGCTCTTAGAAGCCTTTCTACAATATGTAATTTTATTATTCCTAATGAAATTACGCTTTTTTCCTTGGAAAAAAAATATATATGAACTTACATTTCTATTTATAGATACTTTCACATACTTAATAAAAAAAAGACGAGGATGTTTCATAGATTCTTTCTAGAAATTTTTATCAATTTTATAATGCTTAAAAACTAATTAATATTTAAAACCAAGATTAAATAATCTAAATTTAAAAAATTATCTTTTTATTTTAAAAACATAGCTTATATTAAAATCTACAATTAAATTATAATAATAAAATTAAATATTTTTTTTAATTTATTTATTTGTAAAACTACAAATTTAATATTCTTTAATTTCAATATTTATATACTTAAATTTATAAATAAGATCATATAATTTCATAAATCCAATATTCAATAAAACAATTATCATTTAAAATCATAATTAATTATAATAAAAAATCATTTAAAATCAAAACTAATTATGATTTTCAAAAATCATTTGTAAATATACAAATTTAATATTCTTTAATTATAATATAATTCACATAGTTAACTTTGTAAAAAATATAATGAAATTTCATAAATTCAATATTCAATAATTTTTTACCATGTTATATAATGTTTTAAATCAAAATTAATTATAGGAAAAACTTTAATCAAATTTAGATTTAAAATATTATTTTTCTATTTTAAAAATATTAAGTATATTAAAATACACAATCAATTTATTTATTTATAATAATAAAAATTATTTTTATTCTTATTTCAATTTACATTTTTAACAAAACAATAAAACCTTTTATTAATATCTAAGAATATAAATTTAATATTCTTAAACTTCAATACTTATATTTATAAATATACAAATTCAATATTCTTCTAATACTTACATTCTTTTACATTTGGGCTAGGCATAAACAATACATTGTTACAAATTTCAAATGTTTCATATCTATTTTAGCTTTTAACTTTAAAAATTGTACAACAATTTCATTAAAGCATTTCCAAATGGCAGGTATAAGCAGCATTGCTACTAATTTCACTTGTTATTGTTTTACAATAACTCACTTTACAATGATAAATATCAAAGCTCTAATAGGAAGAAAGACAACTACTTAATTAAAAGAACAACATTTAATTCTTTCAATGTAAACCCAAAAGTTGCATTCTCCAAACTTATTATTATTAATCATGATAATCTTCATTATATAATATAATATTAGTCCACATTCAAGGAACACATTTTATACCCTCTAAAAATAAGGTTTAAAACTAGCTAGTGTTCAAAGAGTTGCAATTATTTCCAATATTGACAGTTATGTACTCTTCCATTAAATGCGATTGGAGAAGATGATAAAAGAGAGTTGGATCACGTTCCTAAGACCCTTTTTAACCAAGGTCAAATGATGGAATAACCCATCAATAATTAAACTTGAAATACATATAGATATGAATATGCATATTCCAATTAAAGGATTTAAAAAAAAATTGTTTGTTATTTTTAATTTATTATATCATATAAATTTTAAAGGATATACATATTTTATTAATCTTGCCATAAGTTTTTCTCTGCCTTAACGATATATACGTGTCTAATTATCTAGAATATAAAATATAAGTGTCTAAGTATAATATAATCATTAAATTGACCCTGTTATTGAAATGAGAGTAGATGAAATTACAACAAACAATAAATGTGATTAACATCAATGATAATTTGTACTCTAATTCTCTAATTCTAATCCATTTATAACAATACAATAAATTAAATGATAAAACCCACACTGCAATTATGAACTAAATTGGAAGCTACAAATATCATCTCTAATTATGAAGAATGACATACAATCATTCCATAAAATCACAAATTAGTTCATAGACATAAACCATATTTCGCGTCATATTGGTTGTTAACCAACTGGAATTGTTTAAACACTGCATCCAGCAATCAAATTTCCATTTCCACCACCATAATATGAAAAATAAACAATATAATTAAACAATCAAAGATAATAGTAACAAAATGATATCTTTGTACTCTAATTCATTGATGATGATCCAATTGTAACAATACAATAAATTAAATGATAAAACCCACACTGCAATTATGAACTAAATGGAAAGCTACAAATATCATCTCTAACTGTGGAGAATGACAAACAATCATTCCATACAATCACAAATTAGTTCATAGACATAAACCATATTTCGCATCATATTGGTTATTAACCAACTAGAATTGTTTAAACACTGCATCCAACAATCAACTTTCCATTTCCACCACCATAACATGAAAAATAAACAATATAATTAGACAATCAAAGATAACATTAACAAAATGATATCTTCATACTCTATTTCGATGATTATGATCCAATTGTAACAATACAATAAATTAAATGATAAAACCCACAATGCAATTATGAACTAAATGGAAAGCTATAAATATCATCTCTAACTATGGAGAATGACATACAATCATTCCATACAATTACAAATTCGTTCATATACATAAACCATATTTCGCATCATATTGGTTGTTAACCAACTAGAATTGTTTAAATACTGCATCTAGCAATCAACCTTACATTTCCACCGCCATAACATGAAAAATAAACAATATAATTAAACAATCAAATTTAACAGTAACAAAATGATATCTCAATCTGTAAATGATGAAATAAAACATGTACAGGTGAGTCTTTGTTTCCATCACCCTCATTATCTTCCTCGTTTGGCATGATGACACCGTTGTTCTCAAAAACATGTTTAGATCTAGGGTTGTGTCTTAATATGAACCACCAATCTCTATCCAATACATCTGGGTAAAACAACACTTAGTTGCAGTGTTTTGGAAAAACATAAGGCTCCTTACTTTTATCCCACATCTTTCTAGAGTTGATACATATCAATCCACTATCACAATATTCCTTTACATTATTCCTGTCAAATGTGTCCCACCACCTACACCTAAAAATAACACATTGGAAATATGAGAATTCCACTTGAATGATCTCTTGTTTCTTTCTGACATAACCCAACATCCCTCCTATCAGGTTTTGATCTCGGTGGATAGCATGAATAGATTGGTCAAACTCGACTTCCACTCCACAATCTTGTGTTACACTCCCATCATCAACATCCTCGGTGCGAAAATGATGTCCATAATCCCACATAGATGGGAACGAATGGCACACCTGTGAAAAAATTTAACAAATGATGGTGTCATATGTCTAACAACCCAAGCATTAATATATTAAATATAGATGTTGTAATTCAAAGTTGCATTATAAAGGTATAAATGTACATAAATATTTTATTACCGAGTTGTTGCACCCAATCCCAATGTTTAGCGCATCCTCCTCTTCAAGAGGGTAACAACTGGATGCACGATATTTTTCTCAGACTTGGTCTGCAACCCAGTTGTTGGGACATATCATTGGCATATTTTCTTTTAAATGATATAGAAGAGGCATGCTCCTACCATGCAACCACCAGAATTATTTTTTGTCAATGTGCCATTTCCTCCTCTTCTCTTCATAGAATGCAACCCACGGTTGTGTTTCCTCCACGTTTTAAAGAATGAAAGTATTGATTGCATCAATTTTTGAATTTGTTGTTGTATTCATGGAAATGAAACCACATTCACTATGTATGGCATCAAATATAGATTTTGAAGTTTGTTGTGAATAGTTACTATGTGGAAATTTGAAGATCGAAAGATAAGCGACTTACTCTTTAACATGCACCTTTTTCTGTTTGTTTCCAGTACCTCCCCTTCTCTTGTGTCCTCATCATGTTCATCATCCCAAATCATTGTGTCCAATGTGTGGTTGATTTGCTTGATGTACTCATTGGCATAATAGAACAACTCATACACTATGTACCCCTCTGTCGTAGACCCCTTGGGTTTTTCCCTTTGTCGAACAAATCTCTTCACTTTTTTCATGAACTTCTCTAAGAAGAACATCCAACGACGGGAGACCACCCAGACTAATTCAACCTCATTGACTAGGTGAATTAGAAGATGAACTTGTGAGTCCATGAAACTCCATGGCAGTTCCTTCTCAAACATACAAACAATCTCATCCATCTCTTCACGTCACCGTGGAATGCTAGCGATGTAAATCTCCTTTGATGTGATCCACTGTACAAATTCAGATACTTTAGATATGGCATGCTGCAGGTCATCAGGAAAGTCATGGTTCACACACCCACGCACAAACAACAGATAATGACACTACAAAGTAAAGACAAAAAGTTAATTGCATTTTAACTATTGTGGTAAAAGATATAAATAAATAGTAATAACATATTTTGGGCATTATACGTACCCTTAGAAGGTTGAGATGGTCATGTGATTTCAAACCCGACAACTTTTCGTCTGCAGTGAAGCAGCATCGTAGAGTAGACCCATAAAAAGAAGGTGCCTTCATGCCCAATATAACTTATTTTTCCAAATTAAGATCATATTTCTTCAAAATCCATGGGACATCGCCTTTTTTTAATGAAAAAGAGGGGCCAGCCTCTCCTCTATTTTCTTGTCTTGGCCAATGCTTCTTTTTAGTATTTGAAGAAATAAGATATTTCCTAACTTTCATCTTGTCACTTTTTTTGGATGGTATGTGACACCACAAAGAACATGAAACATTTTTAAATATATTCATGGGATCTAGTAAGTGGGAAATCTTAAGATTCTCCCAATATGGGAGCTCATAAAATATTGATTTCCAAGTTCTCATCCCTTTGGGCATTTTCTCAACATAGGTGTTGAAGAATTCAGAATCATCGATCACAAGTTGCACATTTGAATCGAACATCTCTATGTATTCCTTCTCCTTCTTTCTGTCATATTCCCTAAGCCAGTCAGTTGGTTTCACTATTCGGGCCTTTGGGTTCTCTCTTGTTTACCTCTGAAAGCATATTTTGCTCTTCTATAAGAGTGATTTTATGGGAGAAATACCTTATAGAAGTCACACATTGACTTTCGTAGGTCTTTGGACCAACTAGCCTTCATAGAAGGTCCACAACATTTACATCCATAATAACCTTTTGTTACAAGACCTACGATGTTATAGTAAAGAGAGCATGTTAATGTTGAAGATGAATACAGTCGCACTAAATTAAATATGTCAAAAATTATTGCTTTGAATATAAAAACAAATAAAACAACATATTTACCTGAGCAAATTCCTAACCCCAGATAATCATGTGTGGTGTACACACATATGCCATACAATGTCAAATTCCTCTATGATGGGATGGGTCTCAACACATCATATACCTGTATCCCTTCCCATAATTCCTTGAATTCATCGATCAATGGTTGTAGGTAAACATCCATATTCTTCACTTGTCTTTTACCAAGGACTATAAGAGCCAGCATAAGATGTTCATTCTTCATGGAAATCCATGGGGGGATATTGTTATTGATCACGACTACAGGCCAAATATTATAGATGTTGTTTGGTTGGGAATATGGGTTGACCCATCAATTACTATGCTCAATCGGAGGCTACATACTTCATCCTTGAATTTATCAGTACATGTATCCTCTATATGCTTCATGTCTATTGAATCTGTTAGGATTCACATAACTCCTTCCTCGCTTCGGTGCGATGCATGCCATCCCTAGAGCATATCTAATTCTTTGCAATGAAAGAGCCTTTGAATCCTTGGGATTATAGACATGTGCCTCAATATCTTATGATAAGTACCATGTGCTTTAGCCTTGTTATTCAATTCTTTGTATCTGTCATGCCCACATTTTGGACATATCTCTTTGTATTCATATTCGCCTCTATATAGAATACAATCATTGGGGCAGGCATGATATGATATGTACTCTACACCCAACATTTTCAACATTTTCTTTACCTCTGTGCAATTGTCGGGAAAGACATTATCATTCGGAAGTACCTTATATTTGAATAACCTACAATTAGTGGGCAATACAAATGTACAATGTCATTTAACGTTCATAAAATCGACCATTTTCAATGATGATTATGTCACAAGATTCCTCAAAATATAATGTAGTTGATGGAAATTTACCTCAACATTACCGAGAAACATGTGTCTAACATGCCATACTTTGCTTTCAATTTGTATAGTAACATTGTTGTCCCCAACTGTGTAGACTTTGATTGGCCAGATCCAAATAGAGGTGTGGTGAAATCCTATTTAAGGCTTTCGAAGAAGGATTTAGTAATGTGAGCATCATCCCCTAGCTCATTGTCTTGGAATGTATGGAAAAACATTGCATCCATGGCACTCCTTTGTCGTAATAACTCGTTCATACCAACCTCTACTTCATTGCCTCCATTGCCAACATGTGAATAACTACTATTACTATAGGCATTCTTGATTGGTGAGGATGGACGCAGTGGAAATTGAATAGGTGGTTGATTCAACCCTGCTTGGTATGCTTCCTCTCCAAGTTGTGCTCTTTTTTCAGCCTTCCCTCGTTTTGACATTGTACTGGGGTGAAACGGAAGATGGTAGGCAGGTCGCTCATCATCAGAATCCTAATTTCAAAAATATTGAACATTACATCAATGATGTTAGTAAGCACAATGCAATTGGTTTGATCTAGCATTATAGAAAATAATTGTTACAGAAGCATGAGAATCACATCCAATAGAAAATGTTAAGCTGCAAACAATTTATAAAGCAGATGTTCAGATTGAGTGATAAATTAACATCAATTCCACATTAAATATGAAAATTTGAAATTGAGAAACACATTTTCAAATTGAATTTATAAATTAAATTAACAATTTATAAAACATAATTTCAAACTGAGCAATACATTAACATGAATCCATTGAAAATTAACAAATACAATTAATCAATGTTTTTTTGTCTTACGCCCCAAGGGAACGTCTAAAGGTAATCCCAATGCAAGGCATCTCTGACAAGCGGTTAGTGGTATACGGAAGTTATGTTTATTAACAACTCATCACCGAGAGACAAACTACGCATTGCATGTACAACAACAAATATGGACGCTTTCCTTTTCATAAAGAACTCCTGGTCATTGAAGTGTTCCTCAAATGAACAATTTGGAGAAAATAAAGAGCACCTAGAACTATTTATGAACCCTGCAATGTTCCCATGAGTGCGTGGATGACCATCTATATACAATATGTTCTTCATGTTAAATTTTATATAAACATAATCATTCATGCACATACTATACATGGAAATGTTGTGCTTGTATTTAATAATATTCAAGTAATCAGACCGACAATAGATAGGACCGCAAAATGGCATAAATGCTACTGATTGTTTGGGAGGAACAAGTTACCACAAAAGGAGAATTTGGTTCCAACATCAAGAACCAGTAGAGAAGATGACCAAGCTCCATATAAATCACGGTTGTAAGAATTTTGATATTTACTTTGCAAATTCACAGGAAGGGAGAAATCATCGCTACCCTCCAACAATTGGACGAACCTCGGTGTGTACTTGGAAATTTTTGCTCTCAACTCATGCAAATTTTTGGATGTTCTAGTAGAGATGGGTTGGGTGGCATTCATATCATACTTTGGATCACTATAACTTTTAGTTGACTGGACATAAGCAGAGGGCTTCGTCAACTTAGGATGAGACATAGGTGTTTTGGCTTCCAATGTTTTCAAAAATGAGCATAGAGAAGTGTTACTGTGTGCCTTTTCTATATCACCTATTGTATTTTTTACTACAGTAAAGAGTATTAGCCCATCAACATTGGGTAATATATCATTGGTGTAATGGGTGAGTGTGACACACTGAGGGTTCTCCTTCAACCCTTGACAATTTGAACAACCACAAACTACTAGGGTGTCATAAAAGAGTTCCAACTCGCGACGAATTACTGTTGATGAACTAGGATGGCGGCTTGAATATGGCATGTTACAATTGGCAGAGTAAAGCAGCTTCCCATTTTCATCTGCGAACTACTTGTGGTATCTTGCTCCTGATAAGACCTTCTGACGTTTTGAAACTAGTGGAATGTCTTGTGCATCCGAAATCAAACCTGAATCGTGATCCTGCAATATAGAATAAATCGATATTTAGATTCACATTGATAAGTAACATAAATTCAAATAAGTAGTCAATATATAATAAAACCTGAACTTATCGGGGATGGGAAGGGAGAACTCATCAAACTTTGAACAAGAGGGAATGAGAATGATCTAAAGAATTGGCCATTTGATACTACAAACTTTTCTTATTGCATTTGAGCCAAATCAACAATCAATATACATCTCTACAGTCCTAAGATATTTTCAAGAACTATATCACAATCTAACTTCCAATATAGTTTGGAAACCATTTTGTAAGAAAAAAGTGGGTTTAAGCAACATATATATACTATGAAATATTGTCATTGGTGTGGTTAAATACTAAAAGAACATTTGGGATGAATATATAATTTTAAGTGAACACATAAAACCAGAGAATTTTCATTTTAAACCGGTGCGTTTATTCATATATAAATGCACCAGTGCACTCACATAAACAAAACACACCAGTGCACAACAAATATAAATGCACCGTTAAGGAACATCCGCAAAATCCCCCACAGTGGAAAATATCCACTACATTTGGTAGCGGATATTTCTACATGCATTTTTACAACATAATTCATTACGGTGTGTTTCCTACACATAAGCGCACCAGGGTGTCTAAACTTTACAAGCACTGCCGCACGCATTTTTAAATTGATGTTAGGATGGCGCAAGAGACTTACGTGGAAGGAGTTTCGAGTGTTAAAATTTGTTAAGTATGGTGAATCAAACAAAACCCTGCATAATAGAAATTTCAAGTATGTAAATATTATTGTAGATCTTATTATCTTATTTAGAGTTTAACTAGATTTAGAAAAAAAAACTTCCTACTTACCTTCAATATTGCAACCCTTATTTTCTCGTTGCTTCTTTTCGTTTTATGTGGCTACAAAATTTTACATTAGGGTTTAAATCTCTCTATTGTTATACATAATTACGATTTCACCTTTTAGGGATTTTGTATTTCCTAAGATTGTGATTATATATAGAAAGCGTAGGGTGATATGGGGCCACTTTCTTGGTCGAATCCATAACCATGTCGACCCTATTAAGTTTTTTTCTATTTTTTTTTTTATTTTTAGTTTTATTCAAAAACACATTCGTCAAAATCGGTGTGTTTGTATTACATGAACGCACTGGTGCATCCATCAACATAACACATCGGATATGACTCGCGTCTCGTCATTTTTTATTATTTTATAAAAATGCAAAAGTCGATTTTCATATCTCGAATCTTTGTTCCCATTGAGTCGCATTTACTGGAATGCACCAAATATGACTTGCATCACGTCATTTTTTATTATTTTACAAAAATGAAAAATTCTATTTTTGTATCTCAAATCTCTGCTCCCGGTGCATCCTATTTACTGTAATGCACTAGTGCATTGTTGTTACGGATGTACCAGGGCGTTTCACGTATTCAAGCACACTGATATCATATTTATTCCTTTTTAATATTATTTTTTTGTCATATTTTGAAGGTCTGTAATTTGTTTGTATAATATATTGATAACTTCTATATTTAATGGTACAGGTTTTTTATTGATAAAAAATGCATGCTACGAGTTCAATGAACAACAACTTTAATCAACATGATGGGAGCACATCCAGAATTATGAAGAAGGCAAGTGCTTTTAATTAATTTATGTATTTAAATTAATTTGTTTGAATTATTTGTAAAGTTAACTAATATGTATTGGTTAATGTGTGACATGTAGAGCCAAAAAATGAGGAAGCTCGATAAGATTCTTACTAAAATAAGTCCGAAAGAGTGTAAAATGTTGATGGAAAAGTTACAGAGGGATGAATTAGGTGAATAAAAAATAATTCAACGTGAATTATTTATTGAAATTTGAGTATATGTTGAATGTTATGCAGGGACTGACAGCAACAGAAGTCAATGTCATCATAAGAAGAAAAAAATTATGGAAGATGCAAACGATGATCAGTTGGTCCTTAGCTCATCTGGAGTGGTGCTGGAAGTTAATAGAAGGGGTAAAGAATTTTATAATATTATGAGGGATTTAGTGGAAAGAACATACATATGTACTTTTCACTTACAATACAGAAGCCAATCAAATGATTCGAATAATCAAGTCATATGTAAACTACAAGAGGCATTCCCAGAGCAATGTTCAATGAGACCTGTCAGGCTTGCAATAGTAAAAACATACAACAACAAAAAGAATCATTCAAAAATCAATATTCCTAAACATGTTTATGTAGAATATGTATCTATAACTATTACAAAGCGTCATTCATTCAACAATTTTGATTCTTCTATATTTATTTTTCATATCAACATAAAATAGTTTAATGTCATTTTACATTTTCAGGAAGATTATGAGAATCCCAAAGGATGAACGAGGTGATATGCGAAATGTTCCAATAGGGATGTCCAAAAAAGTGTATAAGGAGATGATCAAGGAAATTGACATAATTGCATCGCAGGAGGATCCATCTCAACAACAACGTGTTTCAAATGTATGAAATCATTGGTTTTTAAGTTTATGTTATACATCTCATTAATTAATTCAACATTAAATATTAATTTTCAATTGTTTTGTTGCAGAAAAGAAAATAAAATGGAACCCAATCAGCACACAAGATAGGACGACAAGGAAAAAATGGGTTGATAGCAAAGTTTGTGAGTATTTGTGATTATGTTGTAAGAAATAAAGATTCTGTAGTGGTTGTGATTTGTATATTTTTTTTATTTTTTTTTCACTAGAAATCCTTGCATGTCTTCAAACAGGTGTTAACATACAAAGAGGATCCATCAGAAGAATTGATTAACATTACGTTAAGAAAGGGTTGTGAGTATAGGTTGGCGTATCAAAAATTAATTGTGGATTTTGTAAGCCTCTATGTTGTTTTACTTCTCTCATTTTATAATTAATAAAACAACAACAATATTTTATATTAAATCTATGATTTGTGATGGGGCATAACACTTGCAAGAAACAAAGTATGGAGTGGAGCCAACAGAAGACTTGTTGATAGAAGGCATGAGACTTGGTTTCGAGAGAATGTGTATCATTCATAAGTCAATTGTTTCTATGGTACATTTCTTTTCAATTTACATTCATGTATACTATATATTTATTTTTCATTATTCCCGTTGGTAATGTAGATACACTCAATACATTTGATTTTTATGTTTGCAGATGGAAGCTGAAGAAGAGGAAAACAATCGATCCAATCAACAAAACATTCGGCCAAATAACTCAATTGATGCAAGTGGCTTGAGTGCTGATAACAGTTCCAGCAAAGAATGATGCTCCATATTTAATTTTGATGTTAATGCAAGTTGTTGTACCTTGTTGTAAATTTTGAAATAACTGTCTATGAAAATCAGACATTTTGTATAATAATGTACTGGACATAATGTCCAAATTCAAAAATGAGTTACCAATAAGTGTAACAATAATTACATGCATGTTGACATTTTGATTATTGTTGTCTCTATGTTGTCGTATTTTGTATGACAAAGGCACTCTTATTGATATATAATAAAATAAACTTTTTTATTTTATTGCATTCTTCAATATTATTGTCAAATGTTACATGTGAAAGGGTACATTGGTAAAAAAAAATCCAAGAAAAAAATGTGTATTTTCATTCAAGATGGAGCAAAAATACATTCTCCAATGCCATACAACAGTAGTAAATGGTACATTAGTAATTAAATGTATGGATGATTAAATATTACAATAGATTTTTGCATCTATGATATAAGAAATTAATCCAAACAAATAATTTCAATAATTAAAATTGAAATGAATTTTACTATAAACAAATATTTCAATTTCATATGAATAATGGAATTAAAAAAAATAAAAAAACATAATATATATATTTGACTGAAATATCAATAGCCATTCTTCAAAGAATCATATGCAGTGGTTTTACTAATATATGTCGCACCAGGGCTCTTATACTAACATTGCGCACCGATGCGTATAAACAAAAATTATGCATTGGTGCATATATAACATTAAGAACCAATGTGTTTTATTTTATGAATCACACCAACTCATGTAGATGGATTATGCGCACCGAGAACGATCAAATCTTATGCCCATCGGTTATTAGTTTCTAAGCCTAATGGTGTGTTTGATGTGTTAAACTGCACCGGGTTATGTTGATACTTTGTAAGCACCGATGCGTTTGAGTATTAAATGCACCGATGTGTTTGAATATTAAATGCACCGGTGCACCCTGATAAATGTACAACACCGGTAAAATTAAAAATCATGGGAAAATGTACATTGCGTATGATGTATAATATCGCACCAATGTGTTTATGTTGTAAAGACGCATCAATGCATATATTCTATACATAAGCATTGTTGCGGCTTTGAAATTTGATTCTTTCCAGTGCTTGTTTTGGTTGAGTGCATTGGTGCATCTTTTCTAATCATACAACACCGGTGCGTCCTAGTAAGAAACACACCAGGGCCCATAATGTCAGTTGTGCGCACCGATAAACAAACATTCGCTAAAACCTTCGGTTGTCGAGTATTTTTTAGTTATAAAATGTCCGTTATGACCTCCATAAAAACATTCGATACCAGTGGTGAAGGTCATAGTGAAGGTTTTTTTGACAATTTTTTCCAATCTTGTAACACTAAAAACATCGCTATGACCTACGCTACAGGCTCTTTCCTTGTACTGAAATTTTTAAAATTACCCTATGGAATTTAACAAACAATTCCATGACATAACTTGAAGGAATGATTAAGATATGTTCCTTTGTCATATGGAAATAAGTAAGAAGAGTAATTACCTTATACAAATAAATTTGTTATAATCTTTGCATACTCAAGTATAAAGCAATCTTCACAATGGTGACATTCCAAGAAGTGGCTTTTAGTCCACCTCAACATCAACAATCATAATTATGATATTACCATAGTATAATTCCAATAACATGGCAAGCAAAATCTCATATACAACAATTTCTAGATGCATAAAAAACAACCTTATATCATTATGCCGAGTAATCACATAATTTTGTATACTTCTTTAGGGAAAGGAATATACATGCTTAACTCTCGTTAAGTTTTGCATACCCAAATGCTTTACTACTTTGCATTTATCACCCTTTTCCAAGTTTTAGCATTGATATCAAATTTAAGAGAAGGTTGCCTATCAAATTACCCAAGCAATATAGATGATAGATTTCCACGAGAATGAATAGGGGAAATGCTTCTTTCACATGATGATTTTAAAGGAAAAAGGTATATGCCACCATTATACTCATTCTACTCACATATACTTAGCTATGTGTCACCTTAGAATGGTTCAATTTTGATAAGTGACTTTCAACACATTCCAAAATCAAACATTGTCATTGTTAAGCATAAAACGAACTCTTGAAATGAACACACCTAGGTCCTAAATACATTTCCAAAGTAATAACCTCTTATTTAACATTTCGACCTACTACTATGTACTTCAAGATATCCTCATAATGCCAATTTCCAAAGGTGGCCTTCGGCATACCCAACTCAATAAATAAGGTTCACAATAATAGCTTCTTACCTTCACAATGATCTTGTAGCATTTTTATTTGTGCATAAAAAAATTTAATACGCAAGATTATTAAAGAAGAACTTGCACTTAAAGCAACAATTCCACCATCTAGAAAAGAACATTCATTCCAAGTCCAACAAGTAAGAAGCATAAATAAGCTTGTCTAGGCTAACATGCATTCACTCAATTAAATTTTATTTTTCACATGAAGAATGGTGCGAACGAATGCTCACACAAAATTCATTGTTGGCCATGTTAAGACTGTTAATGTTCAAGTAAGATTTGGAAAGAGAAAATATTAATAAAATCTACAAAGATATTCAAAAATAATTCACCTACCATTACCAATCAAACTTATTCACTAGGCATGGGTTTGTCTCACCAAATCATTATTTTCTCCTCATTAACGTAGGTTTTTATTTTTATACATACTGCCATTATTTCTCTGATCCCATATAGCCCCTAGTGTTGTAACCTTGGCTTTGATACCAATTCGTAATGTACCTTTCCTATTAAGATCAAATATAGGGTCAGTTGGTCTAATGTTTCATTTTTAGCAATAGAAAATATGTCAAAATAAAAACAAGTTAAGACCACATACAAAAACTAAACCCTTTATCTTAATTACTTATGACAATGTTTGGGATTCCAGTAATCAACATTGGTCAAGCTTTCAATCATTTCACACTAAGTCTAGATAAGAACTCTACTATACAACACAATATAGATTTAGTCTCTTCATTCAATTAGGATCCAATGATTACAACATGCCTCATTATCATATTTTCATAATTATGTCAACTAAACATAAATGGCATAATCCATTCACTATAGCATAAGCAATCAAACCACATAATAACTCTATCTCAGTAGTCTAATAATATCTCAGATAATTAGTCACTTATCATCTCTCGGACGTAAGTCTTGTTTTCTCTCAAGGGGGTGATTACAAGCAAAGAAATGATATTGAACTTATTCAAAACATCATAAGGAATCACTGACACCATTTGTAAATGCTATTTGTTAATCATGAAAATTAATACCCTCTTAAATTATCATTTCAATCTTCAAAATCCAAAATTCATCAAAAGGAATCCAAATATGCCATTTCTTATGATTTGCAACAACCTAATGGATTTGTAGCAACTTCTATAGGCCTGAAAAACAACCTATAACTCTTAAAATACAATCTAGGTATTTATGTTTTTTTGTGAGTGTCCTATCCTAATATAAGGATTCCCTCTACCAAAAATCACATTGACCCAGTAAATTTTTTTGAATTATAAACAAATTATTGAAAACGACAGCTACAGGCAATCCATTGCAACTTGATGGATCTGCAGCAAACTTCTACAACTCTAAAAAACAGTCTATTGCTCTTAAAGTATGATTTGGATATTTGCAATTTTTATTGAGTGTATCCAAGTTGATATAAGGCTTCTCTCTACTAAAAATCATGTTGAACCAAATCACGGAGTTATAGATACAACCAAATCATCATGTGCCTAACTTTATATGCATGCCCAAAAACTCAAGAATTTTGTTTTGCACAAGTTACAATAAATATTCCAAATTGAACGATTGTTTGAGGGATGGGAAAGGTAAGGGTTTTACATAAATAAAATAAAATAAAATAAAATAAAAAAAAAAAAAAAACAACCTTCCAGCTCATTCAAAAGTGTGCATGCTAAATATTATGACCTTAAACATTGAGAAAATGTTCTAGGGAACATAACATTCACCTATAAGAAAAAGATTCTAGATTTTAAATTTCTAAATGGAAACATCATAACAACTTAGTAGATAAATTATTGAGATTCATATTTTTATAATATCCATTTTGAATGTGAATAGGTTTCAATCTTTCACAATACTTGGTAAAGAACTTAAGCAAGCATAAATTTTTCAATGCATAAACACTTACAAAACAACTAGGTATAAAACTTGCACCTATAGGAAAATTGTTTCCATAATTTCCAATCTTTTAACAAAAAAACTTCTTAACAATTCATTACAAGGTCTCATGGAAACCATAACGTCCACATATCAATCATAAACAAACAAGGTAACCATTAGTTTACACGACCTTTTTTGTCAGATAGATGACATGTCACATCCCCTTTCATCAATCCGACCAATAGAGGGCGACATGAATGAACTACGGGCTTCTAAATTTTGCCCCATAGCCATAACACCAATTCCTAACATTTAATATATGTGTGCAGGTGCATAAATAATAATACACATCATAAATAAACTCTATCCACACACATCTAGAAGCATATAACAACATAATCATAGAAGGCATTAAATAAAAACATTACATACTCAAATACAAAAGAATACTTATCTTTAAACAAAGAAGATCCAAGCAACTAGATATGTAAGAGTGATTTTCCACCCAACCGTAGGCACTCTGTCTAGCATATACTCTTTCTGCTGAGAGGCCACCCACAAGCCGGGTTATGAGACTACCAAGGCGAAGGAAACACCTACAAGCTTCTCTCTCTTATCCCACAACCCGTTCTACTCTCTATTCTTATCCAAATGCTCATACAAAGCTCTACAGGGACCTCACTCAGCCATCATAGCCTCGGCTCCAACAATACCTACTCCACACAACACCCTTAGGAGCTTAAGCATCCCCTTCACCGTTCCATGGTTCTCTTGGGCGATCCATTTTGTTAGGTGTTTCTAGTGTGTGGATAGAAGGAGACCAACTTGATATATGTTGTTGCAGAACCACTTGTAGGCTTAATTCGTGGCTTCTCAAACATTCATGAGTAGCAAAACTCAATGCGTAAGGGTTCCTAGCTTGCCCAACCTCTATGCTCACCTACAACCATCTCCTTTCCCTTGAAATCTATAACGTTGTCCCTAAATTCGAATTGTTGAGTTATATATAGTTTGGTAAAGGTCATGAACATCAATGGGGAGCTCTACATAGTGTAGATCTACATGAGAGAATGATAGAATGAGTGTTGACTCCATAGGATATGAGATAATGGTGAAAAGAAATTTGACATAGCTTCTGATCATAAAAGAAAAGGACTCATGATAGCTATAGACTGACTACTAACATTTGACAGAATTGTCACAAAAGTACATTCAACCCCATGCTTCAATAACTACATGAGATGAATTTTCCCACCAACCTCACACATGCATTCAATTATTGGAAATAGTCAAAATAAGGTGATTCGATCATTTAAATCTCATGGGATAATTTGGATGAGTTATAAGGTTGACACTTGGCAACAAAAGATTTAGTCTCCCATAGGCCCCCTTTCCTCTTCCCCTCCAATGGAAGCATAGCCCCTCTAGTGCTCTTTACATAACCATATTGGACCATTTTATCATTTATGCAACATAATATTTACATAAATTTTGAGTTAGCATGACAAGCCGGCCATGTGGTCCAAATAAAATATTTACATCATACATGCCTAGCCATTCACTAGTTGAGCCTCGGCCTTGATCTCTGCACTAGGAACCCATACTAGCATATTTACATCATTTACATAATTTAAATACATTCCAAGTCAAAACTAGGGTATTATATGACATGTGAGAACTTCCAAAGTTTTTCCACACATATCTTGCAAATAAATTGATCACACACAATAGTCATCAGTTATACAAGTTTTCATTTTAAATAATGATTTTCATTCATCATCATACAAAATTGAACTCATAATAAAAGAGAAAGGGAAATGTAGTTATCTTTTTATAGAATGAGCTCTAGGGAAACTGACTGAGGGTGAGCATCTTTCAACCCATATGTAGGTATTCATCAGTGCATGCCACCCCCTGGTCGGGTTATGAGACCACCATGATGAAGAAGATAATTTCAACTTTCCCTCAAATCATGTATCCTATCACAAAGGCATAAAATATCAAATAGGCAAACCCATTGTTGAGTATTTATACCAATCTCTCAATTAGACCAACTTTGGTGCTCAAAATAATTGGTCCACAAAACACAAGGAAGGAACTTCCTTCTCTACTCAACAATCCCTCATAAATTATCTCCCCTCTAATGCTCTTCAGAGTGTGCATTCGTCTATGCGGACAAGGACAAAGCTCTCTAGTCTAAATGCTATAGATCTAGAACAAAACACCACAGAACATACAAACTTTCCTAGATTGATCAAATTACAAAAGATGTAGAGGGATTGCTTACCTTGCAAACGTAGCGATGTCTCCTTTCTTGATGTATCCCTTGATCTTCAGCTGCAAAATAAGATACAACAAACAAGTGGAAACACACAAATGATAATAATATGCAATATTGATTAATCTAAACTAGTGGTCAAGGAAACTAATTCTAAATATCTATAATGCACAATAAATCTTTATGGAAAGAGTATATATTATTGTATTAATGAAAATAAAGAAGATGATATTAGAACCAAAGCCTTGACGTTGCAATTTCTTCCAAATTATCTTTGCCTCAAAGATCCAATCTTCCCTTCAATGGATGAAATGGTTCCAACTCTAGCAGAATTTCTCCAGCATTTAGATGCTCTAATCCTTCCTCCCCTAACTATGAAGAGGAAGCTTGAATATATAGGCCAAAGAATATGGAAGGGGTTGAGGATTTAATGGAGAAGGCTAAGGGATAATCCCAAGAAGTTAGGGGATCAAATGCCACCTTCATTGATTTATTGGGATAAGCCTCCACGAAGATATTCATTCTAGAAGGCTCTCGAAGCTTCTCTTTTTCTTTCCTAAATGATAGTGACGCACTTTGTCAACTAGCATCATGTGTCATTGAAGGGTGACGACCGTTGAACAAAGACAGACAGTGTTAGTGAAGCACTTTGTCAATATTCAAAGCGTGTCACCAAGGCTCTAACGCAACTTGTCAACAAGCAAGGTGCATCAGTGTGACAACAAAGGAAAAAACCATGCCAACTCCCTTCCTTCAGTCAATTTGGCATCAATGCTTTAGGAATTAGGACAAGTCAAGGATACGTGTCTCATGATGATGAGATTTTGGTGTAACATGCGTAAATAGTCCAACTATTTTCCATTTTTAGGTTGAACTCCAACAACATTTTTGTTCTTGGATAATTTTATGATCAACTTTCTCCTGGAATTGTAAGGATGTCTTTCTAATCAACCCGACCCTTAAGGTCCACAACATTTCTTCTTTCATCTTCTATCTAGTTTCTTCTCTTTCTCCTCTTCTTCACAAGGTTATCATGGATTTATTTCGTGGGATACTCAATCTTCTAATATGACAACTCTTTTTTCTAGCATAAAACCCTACTTTTCTCTTCTCTATGCCTCCCATAAAATAACTCCCCTTCTCCTATTCAAATTTCATCTTTTGGTGTGAGTGAAAATATGGCAAGTAAGAGTCCTAATCCAACACTCCCTTGTTCCAAGAATGTAGGGGAAAATATACAAGGATGTAGGAGGTGGTTACCTAATTCTAGGAGATGGGTAGGTCCACTTCTCATACCTCCAATTAGACTATAGGCTAGGCTCAACATCAACATTACAATAGAGTGAAGGTTAATTTACTAGAATGTGGGGGAGGAAAAAAAGGCATACAAGACATGGTCACTAGGCATATAAATATTCCTTAGACCCCTTTTCCTTTCCCCTCTCATGGTATCATAGCCCCTTTAGGTGCTCTTGCTTAGCCATCCTTGGTTCTTTTATTAACTATAAAATAAAAAAGTTTACAAGTATTCAAAATCATCATGGCATGTCAATATCATGGTGTATAAAGCATAACACAATAATAAAAGTACCTATGCACAACATTGCATAATCAAATTTGCTCATGGGGTGTAGAATAGATGGTGAATGGGTGTACTATTAAGGCACTCCTTGTGTTAGGTCATCAATTCTAAACTACGTGGGTACTAGCTTAAAAAAAGACATTGCATAAGCAATTTTAGAATACTTATGTCAAATAATGGTACATTACAACGAGTCCCTCTCCTAGTCCCATTTTAGTCTTCTTCTTGCTCATAGGCACTTGTACCAATACGCCTTCCTGATAATTCAATGACTAAAAATATCATTTTTTAGCATCTTAGTCACTAGTAAATATTTGGCTATTGTCTTCTTTTTGCTTATTTCCTACACACATCAACATATAATCATTAGTAAGTGAAATAATTGAGCTTTGGGATTCATCTTCCTCTTCAATATGCTTGTCTTATTGCTAACTTGAAGCAAAATCCTTCTTCAAGAGTCCTTTCTCATCATGCTCCTTCCAATCATTTCTTTTCAAGTTGTTCATTCATCTCTTTACTTAGACTATTGCCTTCTTTTGATTTTACAACTTGTAGGGATGCCCCATTCTTCTTTTCTACTGCTAAACAAGTAGTATCATTTTCTCTTCAACTCCCTTAATTTATTCTTTTATTATAACATTATAAAAGTTGCAATATGTTTCCACTTCCATTCTCATAGCTTCCTCATCCAATTATACGTGTTCTTCCAATGCACAATCCATCACATGCACAACTAGCTATGCTTGCATATTGGATGTAAGTTTTTCTTCATCCTCTTGCAAGCTTATTGCTACACTTATCTCCAAATCATCCTCGCCTACAACATCATATTCTTTTGGTAGATCCTTAACAACATATTCAACATTTATAATAATTTATTCTTCAAAATAACTTTATTTGTCTACTTTTGAAAAATTTAAGATTTGTTTTCCCTCATCATCTTCATCTTCACCTTTTTTCCCTTTCCTTTTGCTTATACTCATTCTAATCAACCTTCACTCCCCCTCAATGTCCCCTTCATCTTTACTTTCACCTTTTTTAGCTTCCATGCTACTTTCTACACCAATACATTCATAAATAATCAAATCATTAGATGAAATATAGATTTCTACATTATCCTTCTTTATTTCTTCCCTTGCAACATTGATCAATGCATTAGCTACTTCAAGGGTTTCCTTTTTCTCCCTTGCTCCTATCGTTGCTATGGTAGTACCATTTTCTTCCTTATCATGTCCATCAATACCATGGACCTTTTACTCATGCTCAGATTCCTCGTGAATGTAGGAGCCCTCATATACAGAACTCAAATTCCTAATGGAAGTATTTTTTATTCAACCCTCTTCTTCCCACCTTCTTCCATGATTCTCAAAGATGTCTTCTCTTCAATTCCTTTAATATCTTTTGTAATATCCAATCTTATTAGTGACTTCTCAACATCAACCACAACAATATATGTGTCTATATAGTCTTTGTTCACCATTCCTCCTTTCATCTTCTCTTGAATTAACTTCATTTCTTGGTTTTCCTACAACATTTCTTCCTCCAAAATTCTTTCCCTATCAAATAGTACTTCAAATTTATCTTCTCCTACTAGTTCATTAATCTCTTCAACCATGATAGCATTTTGATTTCTATCATCTTCAACAACAACTTTGAAATTTTTTTATCTTCTACATCATAACATTTGCCTTCTTCTTCACTGGCAACATTAATGGAGTTGCTTCTTTCAACATCTCTACCTACACAACCACAACCATAAAAATTGTCGTCATGATCAGCTTCCCTTAAAGGAATGTCCTCGAAAGACTCCAATATCCAGTCCAATTTAATGATTTCTACATCAAATTTCCTTTTGTCTTTGGTATGCATTCAAAAAATTGTTGCTCCTCCTATGCTTGGGAGCACTCTCCCTCACCATACACACATATCCCCCCCCCCCTTAATTGTTTCCAACCCATTAATATACTCTTCACTTGCAACCTCAAATTGTTTTTTCACATCATTGCATGCATAATATTCCTCCAACACTTCACCAAATACAAATTGTGTTCCCCAAGGAACATCTTCCAAGAACTCACCTTTCTCTAGTGCACATTCTATGATATCATCACCATCTTCACTGCCTTTTTCATCTTCATAATCCTCCTCAACTAAGAGGTCTTTATCTTCACTATCCTCCATGTCAACCTGACAATATGTTTTATCTATACGCTCTAATGCATCCATTGTTGACAAAATATTCACCATTATTGCTAGAGCCTCAACTTTAGGTAGGGGTCTCCTTTCCTCCATTAAAATATTCAAACATTTATCTTGGTCAAGGGTTTTTCGGGCCATCTTTTTTCATTTCTTCTTTTTGCCAACCTCTTGAGTTGCTTCCATTGTTTCCAAGCTCACCATAATTTTCCTCAAATCCTGACAAGATTCCTCTAAGCCATCCTCCTAATAAGACCTTCTCCTACTCAAACCTCCAATCTTTAATATTCTTCTATAACCATATTTGCAATTTTTAATGTGCAACTTCTTCTTAAAATTACAACTCTGCCCTACTCAAATGTTGGAGCTCTTTTCAAATACCCACTTGCACATTTTGAATCTACCTTCAATATCCACAACATCTACCGAGGTAGAGCTAGAGTTGTTATTCTTCCTTCTCCTGTGACTCTACCCAACATCCTTAGTTGTTGGAGCCGTTAGAGAAAATAACCCTCTACCTAGACCCTTTGGGACATCCTAAGCACCATAGAGATGAACCCTTAGCTCCCATGGCCCTAATACTAACATGCATGGCCTAAATGGTGCCCTCAATGACATTCATGGCCTAAATGGCACCCTAATTTAGTTCAACTTAGCTTAGTTCAGTTGAGTTCAGTTCAGTTCAATTTGGGTCAATTTAGTGTGAGTTAATGCATCAACTAGTTCACTTCCAAGGCTCTAGTTATCCTCATGCACACTAGATGAGTCTCTAGAGTGTCTGGATCACATGCATGCACCTATACTCAATCACTTGATCTTGAATGCAGTTGGAATTGTAGTTAGAGCGCCTCCTAGTTCACTTAGGGTAGTGATGGGGTAGTTAACTCACCACAAGGAGTGTGCATGAGGATATATTGGCTCCAGTTAAGCCTAATTAGGGTTCCTAAATACCTAATTCGATTTTTTGTCTAGGGTGCCTATTTATATTGTCTACTTCATTCATTGAAGACTAATGAAATACATCATTCCTTCTTATTATAAGTTCTATCCTTTTTGTATGATGATTAATGAAAATATATTTGTTACATGAATTGTTGGTTATTGATCTCTTTTCACATTATATCTATCTAGTATTTGTGCCTAGATCCATCTATGCTCAAGTTTTGCATGGTATTAGAGCTCCAGAAGTGCTAAACTAGTAAGTATTCTAGTGTTTGTTTTCAGGGATCAAGCTATTCCAGGTTGAAGAAAGGCTTTTGAAGCCATTAAAGAGCTATTTGCAGCCACATATTTCCTATGTACATAAGAAATTCTAACCCCCTTCAACTATTATGAATGGAAATCAAGAGTAGAGATACTCTTGAGAATGAAGGGGCTCTATCGGATCACAATGGATACACAGGTGGAACCAAATCCAACAATTGAAAAGTCTAAATACTTTAATAGAATGGATGAAGCATTTGGGCTACTTTGTTATTCTCTTTCTCCATGTCTACTTTACCACATTGAAGCCAAGAAGACTCAAAATGAAGTTTGGACTACGTTGTCCATGCTCTTCGGAACACAAGATGAAATGAGTGGCCATTCATTAGAGGTGGAACTTGTGAACTTAAGACCAAGTGATTCTAACTCTATTCAAGATATTTTGACCAAGTTCAAATCAATTCTCTTGCAACTCAAGATGTGTAATATCGAGAAGGATGGCTCAAAAATGGTACTCTTTATTCTCTCCAAATTGGGTCTTGATTATAGTATCTTTGTTTATGCTTTCCATCCTGCTAAATTGGCTCTTGGAGCCTCCTACAAAATTCCTACTTTGGATGTTTGTGGTGTCTCCCTCCTTCAAGAGCAAGATCATCTCTCACAAATGGGCTCCAAAAGACCTAAAAGGTGCATGCACTCAACCAATAATGGGAATAAGGGCGCAAGCAAGCAAAAGCACCACACAAGGGCAAAAAAGAGCGAAAACCAAGGATTTCTCATGAAGATTTTGACTTTGATTATGACAATATCAAAGAGGAGCCTCCATGGTCTCCTTATTGCAATAAAGGACCACATAAAGAAGAATATTGCAGGTACAAAAGGTTTTTTGAAGAAAAGGAAGAGAAGAAGCGCAACAAGAAAGCTGCCACACTGAAGAAATCCAGTTACATGTATGCACTTTCAATAGTTTCTGATCCATGCATCCTTGATTCAGAAGACTTTGAAGAACTTGTCCCAAATAAAGGTCTATTTGAAGAAGTCATTGGATAACTTGTTCCAAACCAAGTTCTCATTGAAGAAAACCTTCAATATGTATCTTTAGACTCCAGAGCTACAACTTTTGCTCTGACTACTCACCAATTTCCGCACAAAACTTTATGAGTAGATTAACTTTTTTAAATTCTCTTTTATGTGGGGGTTTCCCATGTGGTTTTTCCCTCTTACCCATTTTACAAAGAATTTTCGTGTGCATAGGTACCTGATAAGGTTGAAAATTGTCGGGACCCATATTTCATTTCTTTTTTTCACGTAGTTAGGCTTATGGGGGGGTGTTATAGCAAATAACCCTCTACATAGGCCATTTAAGCCATCCTAAGCACCATAGAACTAAACCCTTAGCTCACAGGGCCCTAATACTAACATGCATTTCCTAAATGGTTCCCTCATTGACATGGATGGCCTAAATTGTGTCGTCCTTCAATTCAGATCAACATAGTTCAATTCAGTTAAGTCCAGGTCGGGTTTGGTCAGTTTAGGTCAGTTCAGTGTGAGTTAATGCATCAACTAGTTCACTTCCAAGGCTCTAGTTAGCCTCGTGTGCACTAGATGAGTCTCTAGAGTGTCTGGATCACATGCATGCACCTATACTCAGTCACTTGAACTTGCATGCAATTGGAACTGTATTTAGGTTGTCTCTTAGTTCACTTAGGGTAGTGATGGGGTAAATCACTCACCCTAGGGAGTGTGCATGTTATCATGGGAATATATTTGCTCTAGTTAATCCTAGTTAGGGTTCCTAAAGACCTAATTCAAATTTAGGTCTATGGTGCCTATTTATACTATCTACTCATTTGTTGAAGATTAATGAAATGCATCAATCCTTCTTATTATTTGTTATAGCCTTTTTGTGTGATGATTAACGCTAATAAATTTGTTACATGAATTGTTGGCTCTAGATCTCTTTTCACATTATGTCTCTCTAGTATTTGTGCCTATATCTATATATTCTCAAGTTTTATAGGAGTTGTAATTCTTAGTAGGATACACCTGCTATAATACCACTTGATGTAAGAGGGGACCTCAATCCACTTCCAAAATTCAAATTCAACCACAAACACAAACAAGTGAGCACAATAGGATTTGAAACTTATATAGACAACAACTTTGAAGTGAGACAAATCAAAGACTCATACACATAAATTTAAAAAAAGGCAAAGGAAAATTTCAACATTAAACTAGCTTAATTAGCCTTTCATTAAACTTCATAAAATTCTACAAAATTTACATTTACAATGCCTCAATGGGCTTCAACTGCAATCTCATTAAATGTAAAAATTGTACACTCTTTCAAAGGCTCAATGGACACTTAGAAACTAGAAATATCATTGGGTTCCCAGGTCCTCTTCTTCATTTGCTAAAATATATGCATGTTGGTCTTAGTCTCAGCTAGGCTTACATATACTACAAAGACATTTTACCTCTATTTGTTTTTTGTTGAGTATCCTAGTTTTCTTTAACTCAGACTTCTCTATTCACTTATTCTTTGTTCTCCTCCTTCATTTACTTTTGTAATGTACCCTGGGATATAAAATTGTCTAAGGGACATATCATTAGCTCTCTGAGGCTAATTACTTGATTTTTAGTGTAGCGGATAAACCATAAAATTTTAATTTCCATTTTTCTAAAATTAATTGTGACACAAAATCCATAATAAACAATAATTTAAATTCATTAACACATCCAAAATCTGATCTAAGGACTGGTAAGGCTTCTTAACATCATATAACATCATCAAGCCTTCAATCCAAGCCATATCAGAGATGATAACCACTTCTAAATGCTAATTATTCTTAATCACAGTTAACTAGTAATTAAGGTGTTAATTATGACACTTAATGACACTTAGTGCGCAAATGATGGCACTTATCACAAATCCAATTGTTTAACAAATAACCAATGATTATCAATCCCAATGGATCGATAACATCTAATTACATGTAAATAAGGCCTAATTACCCAAAATTACAATAATTAATCACGGTAATTACAAAAGAGAGTCCACAAGACTAGTTAACTAGTTTTCCAATAAAAGCAGCTAGTCTTGCACAAAATCAATTTGTAACCATGCCATTAAACCCAAAATCAATCCTACAACCATTAACAACATAATTAAGCGTGCACCTACAGCCAATTAAATGTTTATTTGCATACCATTCCAATTGCACATAAGGTGACCTTTTCCACCAATTCCGATGAAACTAATTAACATTCACCGCAAGGAATTGAGTCTAAATAACTGAACCAAAATGCAATGAATTCATAAATAAAGGATCACACCTGATAAGTATCCACCTATAGCACAATAACATGTTAGAAACAAAGCACATGGTTGTAGCATTCCCTTTTTACGAAAACATATATTTCAATCCACAACTAGTTATCAATTTTCACCGCAATGTACCTAGTTTCCAATTTAACTTTCCAAATTCCAAATAAAGAGAAATATATGACTAATGTAGCTCATGGAGATCATATCAGGGGTCTCCTACAGTCATATGGATGTAGCTTTCTGCCCATATGCAGTCCATTAAATAATTCACAAAACTAGCTAATTCTACTCATCTGAATTGACTAGTAATTCTAGGAAGCACTAGAATAATTAAATTTGCAGCTCATAGAATCATTCAAATTCCATTCCAACTATAAATAAAATGTTTCATCAGTCATAACAGAGGTATATCTCATTCAAACATTTCATCAAACACTTAATATGAAAAGTCACAAATCTACTCAAACAATTCCATTGAAGGACCTAGAAATTGGAAATTGGTCTAGAATTTCAGTAGACATTTCCCAAACACTACCAAGAAGATTTACCCTCACATTCTCACAAAAATTTCAAGTTTATTTATCAGACATAAGAATAAAAAGAACACTTAGGCATTTTTACAAACACTTCATGTGCCAAGTCTCCAAACTACGCAAAACAATCCAATCGAAGAACTAGTTTTCAAATAAAAGGTAGAAGCATCAAAGAGAAGTGTCTTAAACTAGTCTGAGGCTATTGTACCATCAAAATACACATTATATAATTAACAAGGGCAGAAATATCAGTTTTATAGCAAAGGTTCCAAAGAATAATTTCCTCAAACAATTTGTGCACAAAATCCCAAAAACTAGTTTCCAATTCATTCACAAAATTTACTTGCATAAATAGATTGAATTCCATGAGAGATTTCTTCCACGATTAACTCATACATTTCATCAAACATTTCATGTGAATCCATAAATAAATCATATCAGAGCCAAATAAATTAAATAAACATGAGATAAAGCACTTATCTTTTCCAAATACGCAACCGGAATCCATCGTGCACATTCCACCCAGTCGTAGACACAATGCAAGCCAAAACATACTTTGCAATGGTCACCCCCAATGTGAGGAACCTCTAACAATTAATTAATGAAAATGCACGATATATCATAAATAACAGAACACAGAATAGATTTATTGATCGCAGGCCACTTCGAGGGGGAAACCTCCTTTGAGCAAGCTCAATACAATTAACTTTTGGATGCCTTCATTGGCCTCAACACCTACTTATATACTAAGTCTATGTGCCAATCCTATGGATCAATACCATGGAACATATAGTACTATAGGACGACTTACAAAGCATATGCGTCCAATACTATGGATCAATACCATGGAACATATAATACTATGGGCCAATAGAAACTATGGATCAATACTATGGAACATATAATACTACGTGAAGACTTACAAAGCATATGCGTCCAACAACAATATACTAAAAAAGTAAAGAGAAGGGTTGACATGGGTTTCTAACATACCCTCCCCCTTAGAAAAAGCTTTGTCCTCAGAGCTTTAGATGTGGAAATTGATGTTGAATCTGAAGGAGTGGTTCCCATGTAGCATCCTCTGGTTGCATTCCGTGCCACTGAATAAGTACCTCTGTGATAGATCGAGAGCGAAGTTGACGAGTGTGCCTATTGAGGATGGCCTCCGGCTCCAAAAGGATGGATCCTTCATTATCCAGTTCTGGTAAAATAGTTTGTCCTTTGATGTTGGTGCCAAGAACTTTCATCAGACAAGAGACATGAAATACTGGATGAATGCAGGAAGAAGGAGGAAGTTCCAATTTATAAGCAACAGACCCAATATTCTGAAGAACCTTATAGGCCCCATAGAACTTTGGAGCGAGCTTATGATGCCCTTTGAGTTTCAGGGAGGATTGCTTGGAATGTTGTAGATGAAGAAAAACCATATCACCAGCTTGAAAAGTGCGCTCAAAACGGTGTTGATCGGCTTGTTGTTTCATTTGAATTCTTTCCATGTGAAGATTGTCCTGCAAAATGCGAAGAATCTGATCACGGTTTCGAAGAACCGTGTCAATTGCTTGAACTCGTGAACTGCTGAGGGTGTATGGAAGAAGAACTGGCGATGCCTGACCATAGATTGCTTCATATGGAGTCATTTTAGATGCAGTATTGTACCACCATTCAACGAGAGGGAGCCACTTTGCCCACTGAGGTTGTTGTTCGAAGGTGAAGCAATGAAGATAAGTTTCCAAACATTTATTGGTAATTTCAAACAGGTCATCTGTTTGTGGGTGAGACCCTGAACTCATCTTCAGTTTGGTGCCAATGTGGTGAAATAATTCTGTCCAAAAATGACTGGTGAAAGTTGCATCGCGATCCGAGACAATGGAAGAAGGGATTTCATGAAGACGGAAGATCTGGTTCAAGAAAATTTGTGCGACTGAGGAGGCTGTATAGGGATGGTTGAGGGCACAAAATTGACTATATTTGTAGAGGCGAGAAACCACAACCAAAATCACTATCTTCCCTCTAGATTTAGGGATCCCTTCAATGAAATCCAGAGAAATATCTACCCAAATCCGTGTAGGGATGGGAAAGGGTTCGATCAATCCCTGAAGGAGTGTCATTTCACCCTTGTTGAGCTGGCAAGTATCACATTCAGCCACCATCTATTGAGTTGTCCTTTTCATTCCCTGCCAAAAGAAGTTACGTTGTGCCCGCTCATACGTTTTGAGGAACCCAAAGTGCCCTGCCGATGGAGAAGCATGGAGTTTATAGAAGACAACATGTTGAAGATCTGTGCTCTAGGGAAGCACCAGATGACCCTTGTATCTCAGGGAATTACCATCCCAAGAGTAATGCGGTACAGTAGAAGAGTTGTTGGCCAACCGTTGGATGATTTGAGATAATGAGGATTCATTGACATAGCCTTGTTGAACATATTGCAACCAATTTGGAACAGGCATAGAAATAGCTGAAAGAGAAACTTGGTCATCAAATGTGCGAGAAAGAACATCTGCCACCAGATTGTCCTTACCCTTCTTGTAAGTGATCTCATAGGCATAACCCATGAGTTTGTTAACCCATTTATGTTGTGCTGGGGAGGAGACCCGTTGTTCCAGGAAATATTTCAGACTCTGGTGATCAATCTTGATGCAGAAATAATTCCCTAATAGGTATGGTCACCAATTATGTACTGCATGCAAATTAGCCATCATTTACTTCTCATATGGAGAGGCAGCTAAATCCTTACCGGAAAGGGCTCTTGAAGGTGGAAATCCCGCTGGGTCAGCAAAGACACCTGTATATCGATCCAAAATTTGTTGTAGATCCAAAGGAGTAGTGGAGACCATTGATGGGTGCATCTGAATGGAATGGAGTTGAGCGATGACACCATGTGAATTCTTCTTAAGGATATTTTCCAGGCAATGTGAACTAATGATGTAGAGAGACCCTGGTTGTAAGCCTGTCAATGTGTGTTTTTGCCTAGTGACCGAAAACTGCATCCAAAGTTCAGCAAAATCCCATAAGATGGGGCCAAGTGTGCGTAACCATTGAGCGCCCAAAACCACATCACATCCTCCTAAGGCCAATGCAAACATGTATAATATCCCATAGAGATACACACATTGCAACACTTCCCCTTGCAAGGTAAGGTGCCCCCATTGGTAATCATGACTTCAAATTTGGAGCAAGGATGGATAAAACAATCAACCTATTTGGCGATCTGAGGGTCAATGAAGTTATGAGTGCTACCAGAATCAATGAGGATTGTAAGAGGGAGCTTCTTGAAGTAACCCCTGACCCGCATTGTTTGTGGGGTGGTGACTCCGACTAAAGCATGGAGAGATATCTATGGGTGGTCGTCCTGAGACGGAGGGTCAACAAGCGGTTGTTGAATGTCGGCCTGATCATCTATTGTATCTGGAGCTTCTTCACCAAGTTCAGAGGCAGACGAAGAATCCACATCCAAGAGATAGAGCTTTTGCTCAACACACCTATGGCCCCGAGTGAATTTCTCATCACAATTATAACAAAGCCCTTTTTCTCTGCGTACCCGCATCTCTACTTCAGACAAATGCTTGATAGGAGTTGGTCGAGGAGATGGCATGATGGGAGGTTGTTGGGAAACCATATTTCAAAATGGAACAAAAGTGGATTTGGAGCGCTATTGGGCTGTGATCTTGTCCTCCGCTAACTTAGCCAACCCTAGGACTTCCATCATTGTGTTGGGACATAACATTTTAACCTCTGATCGGATTGCATCCTTGAGACCACTAATAAAACAACTCATGTAGAATTCATTAGACAATCCTTCTGTGTGATTGGCCAATTTCTCAAATTCTGTCTGATACTCTCTCACAGTGCCAATTTGGTGAAGTTTAGTGAGTGCTCCCGTGAAGTAATCAAAAGCACTAGGACCAAATCGTTGCAAAAGGAGTTGGAAAAAATCCGTCCATTTTGGCTCTTCATGAGCCTTGATGTACCAATGGTACCATTGAAGGGCTTCATGTTCCAAATGAAAGGATGTAAGTGGAACTTTGGTGACATCAAAAGTATTATGCCGACTGAAATATTGTTCTGCCCGGTATATCCATCCAGTTGGATCATTACCATTGAAGCGGGGAAAATCAAGCTTCGGCCCACAAAAATTGTTGGAAGAAGAAAACCCAGTGTCGGCAGAAGATTCAGGCTATCATTTATTGTTCATGGCTGAATGTTGAAGATGGAGGTTGATAAATTTTCATCCAGATCTTGGAGTTTGGTTTTGAGGGTTGCTAGTTCTTCCTCCATGATTTTTGCTCCTGCATCGGGGACAATAATAACCATGAGTTTTTTTTTGTGTGAATGGGTAGAAAAACAAAAACAAAAACTTCTTTAGTAAAGGAAAATTTGGATTTCGGAAAAACTATGATGGGTAATTGGGGTTTGACTAGGTTTTGGACACTTTCTGATGGACAAGGAAGCAGAAAATGGGGATTTCAGAAGCGAGGTGAAAGAATGAGAAAATTTGTCAGAGAGGGACAAAGAAGCAGAAATAGGAAATGAACACTGTGGCAAAATTTCAAGGCGATTGGGTGAAAATCGAAGAAGTTATGGCAAACCCTACAAATAGACAGATGTGGGATTTCAGGTTTCGTGAAGTGGAATTTGGGATATGGTTCTCATGAATGAAATATGCGGAATGGGATTGCAGGGGTGTCAGTGAATTTTCAAGGGAAACAGAGTGAAAATCAAGAGGATATGAAAAAAAAACGGAATGGATCTGCAACGGCTCGGACTTGATCTACAACAATTCTGGATAGATGTAATATGTTATTTATCAGCTGGAAATAGATATGGACCCCAAGTATGCTCGGCTTCCTAACAGTTTAGGGGATTCACTTGGCCACCAATGCTGTCTGAAGGCTTGCGTATTCGGGCAATACCCCTCACTCCACGGCTTAGGTAAAACTGATAACCGCTTTGCCACAAACGACAACTCTTGGTTTACCTCACGGGTGGGAACTAGTCAATTAGGTAGGGGTCGTTGCCCTTTTCATTGGAAGGTCCTCTTAATGGGCCAGCTACTTCGGGGTTCCTGTGGTATTCCTCACAATGAGTTTTAGGGCTATTCCCAAGTACTTCCCACAGTTAAGCATATAGGGATTATTCCCGGATCCAAACTTGCAATTGAAATGAACAATATAGATGCAAAAAAAAAATTGACAGAAATTCCACCCAACGAGCCCAAGAAAGTGCTCTGATACCAAATGTGAGGAACCTCCAACAATTAATTAATGAAAATGCACGATCTATCAAAAATAACAGAACACAGAATAGATTTATTGATCGCGGGCCACTTCGAGGGGGAAACCTCCTTTGAGCAAGCTTAATACAATTAACTTTTGGATGCCTTCATTGGCCTCAACACCTACTTATATACTAAGTCTATGCGCCAATACTATGGATCAATACCATGGAACATATAATACTACGAGACGACTTATAAAGCATATGCGTCGAATACTATGGATCAATACCATAGAACATGTAATACTATGGGTTAATACAAACTATGGATCAATACTATGGGGCGACTTACAAAGCATATGCGTCCAACAATAATATACTAACAAAGTAAAGAGAAGGGTTGACACGGGTTCCTAACACCTAAGACGGAACCATGATGCCACAAGCAAGAGCGCACTCAACCACAAATTCTCTCAAGGAATAAGTCCAACCACAACCCAATGGAAATGGTGGCCTCTACTTCCACTCTAGGGCAATTCTAGTGGCTCAAGGACAATAGTCCAACCACAACCCAATGGCAAGTAGCACTTCCAATCCAGGGAAATTTCAGTGGCTCCAGGACAACCTCAAATCCAAGGAAGTGGACCTCACCCCTGCTGCCAAACCAGGATCTCCAGAGACAATACACAGCTCTATCCAACCTCAAATCCAATGGCAGTGGACCTCACCCTTGTTGCTAATCCAGGATCTCCAGAGGCAATTCCATGACATACACCAGTGGCTCTAGAGTAACTCAACTTGGGCACAGGCTCCACAAGGGCACAATGACCAGAAAGGATTTCATACCAAGAGTAGCCAAAATTGAACCACAAGTGCCAAACACAAGCACAAGAGCAAAAGCATGAACCAACACACAAGTGTGACTAGCCAACACAAGCAAATCGAATTCCTTCATGAGAAATTCGAATTGGGAGAGAGAGGGACACAAGCATGAGAGTTACATTCCAAAAATAGCAAACATGAGTTACACATCATGAGGCTACAACAAGAGACACACACCCAAGAGGGCACACTAGGTGAGAGAGAGAGAGAGAGAGAGAGAGAGAGAGAGAGAGAGAGACTCTAACACTAATAAAAATTAATCCCGAAATAAATGAAACCAAAGTGTAACATAACACGTGAGGGTACACATCCAAGAGAGTCCATCGAGTCCACAAGAAGGTTGTGTAACATCAACATAGACACAAACACAAAGGTAACACTTCTCCCACAACCCCTTGCTCATAACATCATGGTTCCTCATACTCTTTTATGTGGCATCGGTCGATCCAATTTTTTTTATTTTATAATTTCAACATAATAAAAATAATAATAATGTGCAAACCATAGTCCAGGCACCTTGTGCCACTTTGTCCAACATAACAACAATAATAAAATGTCCAGGGGATAAACCAGAGGGTATTACACCTTTCCTCTTCTCTTTCTCCCTATTCTTCTGTGCTTTATTTTCTCTCCTCTAACTTCATTGCAGTCTTTGCCTTTTAATTTTCTCTTCTCTTGTCTCCTCATTCTTTTCCTAAGATTATCTCCTTTTTAACTTATCCTCTTGTTTTTCTTCTTTGTTTCTTAGTCAGAGAAATATCCTCTCCTAGTTCATTCTGTGCTATCCCATTCTATATTATTTGTGGTTCTTTTTTTTATATGTTGCCTCTTCTACTCTTTTATGTGGCAAAAAACCTTTACCTTCATGTGTCTCCATTGAAACATAACCAACCATAATAATACTCCCCTCTAAACTTTAATGATGTCCCCTCTCAAAATTCCACTTATCATGTAAAACATGGGCACCTCTATTCCTATATACCACCATTTAATAACATTAAAAACCAATAAAAAAAATGGGTATGCCAACTCAAATTGCCATGATGCTTCACATGGGTGATTAACCTTATTTTGAGACATTCTATGGATGATCCCCGAGATATTGTCAACCATTGGATAGAAGGCCAATTAGATGCAAGATAAGTTATGGCGGGGATTCTCCCAAGAGAATCTCCCTCTCAAACCCAAATGCTACGATGCAAATCTAACCATTCACAATGAAATGTTAGATGACCAGGTTTTTGTTAGGGTTTTCACATGTGTGGATCCTCGATGTAGATTGTTCTCCTTTGAATGGATGGTTACAAATCCAATGGTTTAGGTGCATCTATGGCTAGATTACTATTTTGTAGGGAGTTTCTTCATTAAGGAAAATAAATGATGGATGATGACCCAGTGCTCCTACATCACTTCTTTGGTTGTCAGCTTCCCTAGAGGTCCTAGAAACCCTAGTGTTGTGATCATAGAGGGGTCTACCTTTTTTGGATCTATTGGCATGGATGTGGAGACTAGATGGCAAGTTAAGGAAAACATGTAGAAAGTGGTTTCCTCACTTGCTTGTACATACATGTCCATTAGGGATATTAGCCCCAAGCTATAGATGAAGTCCTATATGGATGCCATTGTGCACTTGCCTAATCACCATGCTTTAGGACTAGATAGATTTGAGATGGATAACCATTATAGTAGTGTAGGACTTCATTCGAAGGAACAATGATTCCCAACCACAAGTAGTGTGTTAGAAGTGTTCTACAGTATGTCTGGTTGGATATGATATTCTCATAGGAGGTCAAGTCAACCAGCTTTGAAATTCAAAACAAGACGAATTATTAATGAAATGCCTCTTATTGGGATTCAAAGCATTGTCAGGGAAGTGGTGGGTTGGTGGTTGCAATCTCATCTGCTTTACAAATATTTGTGGTTGCTTAGGTTCTGAGCCAAAAAATGTGCTTGGGTTGTGATTTTGATTCAAGATCGGGGTGTTAGGTTTTTTTAATGTGTACATCCCCAACCTAAGTTATGAGTGGGGTTGTCTTTATGATTAGATGGCGTCCTCTCTCCTAGCTGGTGCTGGACGGGATTTTAACATGGTTGAGTGGGATGATTTATGCACAAGAATCTTTGTAGATCGTTGACCCAAATTAGAAACAAAAGGGGATTGACTATGGTGGGTGGTTCACTTGAAACAATTATAGATATGGATGGGACAAGGTTTAGCCCTAGTTGGATTGTTTCTATGGTCCAAGGGAGGAGGTAACCTTTCTCAATACTCGTCACCCCGTAGATTTTTTAGTGGACATGACTTGTTGGGATCATCTCTCAATCTAGACTATGCTCTCATTGGGTCATTCAATCGATTCACCACCAACTTTAGCTTTTAAGCTGGATGTGTCTCACTTAGAGTCAGAGGGTTTATGAGCCCTTGCTGAATGGGTTTGAAATCTTTTCTCTTGGTCATTAGGAACCTTGTGGTGGATCTTTTGATTGGAGGTTGCTCTGTGTTGTATCGTTAAGTTCATGAGAGGATGGGGCAAGATGATCGTTCACAAGTGCATGAAGGAGATGCAGGCTACTTAATGGAGTTTAGAGGAGGTTTACACTTTTCTTAAAGAGGACATTCATAATGTCATTCTTCAAGAGAAAGTTGAAAAGTTGGAGGTGATGATGAGACGAGGAGAGGAGTATATTGTTGTGGGTGATCAAATATATTCTTGCCTATAATGGATTCATAATGGGGATGAGGGTTCTAAGTTTTATTTTGACTTCCTTAACAGGAAGGTGGTTATGGATAGGGTACTTGGTATTCGTAGGCTAGATGGGTCTCTTGTTGAGGATCCTAGTAAGGTTTGAGGAACATTTAGTTCTCCTTTTTAGTCAATCTTTGCTCCTTATACCGCGATAGATGGGGTATTGGCTTCCAGAGATGCTTGTTGTAGGGTTTTTCCTTGAAAGGTCTCTATCGAAGATTGGAATAGGTTAGATTGAGAATTTACGAAGGATGAACTTTATGCCATCTTGACTTCCATACAAAATGACAAGTCTCATGTGTTGGATGGTTTGTTGTGTGAGTTTTGCAAGTCTATGTGGGACTCGATCGGTGATGCTTTTTGTTGCATGGCCTCAAAGGTGCCTACTTTTGGTCACCTATATGAGTTTCTTAATTAGAGGTTCATCAAGATCATTCCCAAGAATGCAACAAGAGATGTGACCTATCACTTTGCTCATAGTGGCTTATAAAATCATGGCTAAAGCATTGGTTATGATGATTTGATCAATGGATTTATATGTGGTGCAATAGGAGCACATTGGATTTGTGTAGGGGATGTTCATTCTTTATACTATGGTGTCTGGCGTCCACTTGGGAGGTTATGGAGTTGGCCAGTGAGATGAGACAACAATGACTTGTGTTAAAGATTGACTTCGATAAGGCATATGATCATGTGGATAGGTCCTTCATCATTGAGATCTTGTGTTGTTTGGGTTTTGGTTCCTATTGTGTGGCCATGGTGAACACACTTTTCACCAATGCTTAAGCCTTTGTCTCAATCAACAACAATTTATCCCCATTGGATAACTATTCATCAACCCATCCAATAAGGGTGTCCTTTTGCTACATATTTATATGTCCTAACCACTGATGCATTAAGATATTTATTGGAGGCAACTAGTATGGTGGGTTAGGACTGGGGTGTTATACTCTTGGATGGCTCGTAGATGGTTAAAAACCATTTTGCTCGTGATTCCTTGCTCTTTGTGAGAGTTGAGTAGGGTTCGATTAATGAGACTATGACTTGTCTAGATACCTTTTGTGTTACATAAACAACAATGGGTAATTCACAAAATTGACTTACGGCTCATTGAGTCAGATTTCCCTCCTGAGTGGATTTTTTAGGGTTGGTTTGTCGTTGACTAGCATGTGGGATTGGTGTCTTCCAAGGCTGCAAAGTAAGTTACATATTTGGCATCATAAGGAACTATCCTTTGTAGGGAAACTGACGAGAGTTGGTTGTATTCTCCAAGCCTCTCATGTGCACTAAGTTTCTTGTTGGTAACCTAGTAGGGTTTAATTTCGATGACTTAAGTAGATTCTCAGGGCTTACTTGTGGTCTAAGTATGGAGGTGAGCGGGGTCTTCATTTGGTTCCTTGGAATGTTTGCACTATGCCCAAGGATGAGGGGGGCCTTGGGTTGATTGATGTTGCTTCACATAGTAGTTTTTTAGGAGCCAACAAAGTGGTGAGGTATCTTGAGGGATCTACTCCTTGGTAGGTTCTATTATGACATTAGGTGTTTTCCACTTAACATATTGGTAATGTTCGAGGTATTTTTGGGTTTTGTGATATTATCTCCACTCCTCATCTTTTCCAAGTTTTTGGCTCACTTATCTCTTGGAGCATTTGGAATGTGTGGAAAGTTTTTGTAGGCTTGGTTCGTTGGCAGTGGGAGGGAAGTTGTGTTGGTTGGTATCTTGCTTGCAAGTTGATTTGGAGTTGGAGGGAGAAGGGAGATTGTATTATTGAGTTGTTGTATTTCCAAGTGTGGAGCGTGAGTTGGAAGGACATCTTCTTTTGATGGGGTATGTGGGATCTTGGTGCCCGTTCCTAGAAGGAGTGGTGACTTATTGCTTAGGACTTTGGATTTCTTTCCACTGATCACCCCTTGATCATGGTGTTGCAATCTCTTATTCCGAAGGTTGAGTTATTCAAAATGAACATTGGTGTGCATGTATCTTTTTGGAGGGAATGGGAGTGGAGTTTTGGTTGCCCAATTCTTCAATATGACTCTCCTTGTTTGTATTATGCACTTCATTAATGTATCATGTCTCCTTGGTTTTTAATGCTCTTTGGGTTTGTAAGGAACCAGAGGGCTATTGGATTTGTCATCTTCATAGTCTTTGGATGATGCAACTTTCCTAAAAGCTGTGAGTTTTTGCTTGGTTGGTAATTTATCAGGAGATCCCTTCCAAGGCCATGTTGGCTAAGAGTGTTCTTTCGGATGGACTTTGTCTTGTTTATTAGTGCATAAAGGCTCTCAAGCATATCTTTTTGGAGTGCTAGTTTGCCAAGTTGTTGGAGCTTGTTTGAGGATCAACATTCGACATTGTTCTGGGGTAGGGTGTAGTGGCGTGTTGCCTTATTCAACGATGGTTGAACTCTCGTCTACGAGGCTATCTTTATACTTTGACAATGCTTATGGATCATCATGTTATTTATGCCATGGGAAATTATTTGTAAGGAGGTTAGTTCTCTCTTTGCTTTGGATACATTATGAAAAAAATGAGGTATGCCATAAACTTTTAGCAAATAAAGTACTCTCGAAAAAAAATATATCCATTTCAGTATTCTATTTTTATTTATGCTCTAATTTCTCTTCAAAAAAGGTTATAAATTTCATTATATATATACTTATCTTCCTTTTCAAGCATAAAAAAAACTATACTTTTACTATTCATAAGAATACAAAATTACATCCATTGTCCATATATACTTCCTTTCCTTGTGTGCATCTATGATTGTAAATATTGAAATAAATTCCGAAATAGAAAAATCAAATATTCATACATTGTGAACATGACGAAACTAGTGTAAGAACAAGCCACATTCCTTCCTTCCTTCCCCACGCATAATACGATGCCACGTAATCGACAATCTTAATGTGGAATCCCAGAGGGAAAAAGTCACATCCAATGGAATACAAACACCTCAATAGTCGTGAAATTCCGCCCCACTCGCGGGAACCGACAGTTTCCGGTTTCGTCTCTCCCGAGTCTCCCCTCAACGGTTATCATCTGTCGTTGGCTGGACCGGCTGAACCCGTTGACTTGTCCTCAACTTCAGAGACTATATATTATGACTTCATCCCTACTATAACTTTCTTCTTTTCTCTTTCTCTGTCATCTGCAATCGCACTACATACACTACCCGCAGCAGGTAAGTTCAAACACTCCAAGCTTATTCATGCAATCTCCATATGCTTTAACTAAGCCTAAATCTGTTCAATTTTGTCTGACCCATGGTTTGTTTATCGACAGCTTGACTTGGAGCTGGTCAATACGAGGTTCAGATCTTTTTCCTTGTTGAAAGAACGTCTTCGTGTTCATTGTCTAAGTAAGTGCCTTAACTGACCGTAGTTTAAGAACATGCTCACCTTCCTGTATCGTTTTGGCTTTTTCTTTTTTTCTCTGGTGAGAGGATTTTCTTGTATTAGTCTAGGTCAGATCTGTATTAAAATCAAATGATATTCCCAAAATTGAGGTGGGCAGTAGATTAAATTCATTGCTTCATGCTATGCCAGATTGGGTTACCATTTCCTTATCTTTTTGTTCTCCATCAGTCATTTTGAGCTGCAAATTCTAATGCCCATAATTTAATATTACCCTACAAGACATGGGTTTTGCCCCATTTTTCTATATATTGGTCCTCAAGTTCATTGGAATGAAGAATGTCACTTCCAATTGTGTGTTTGGCTTTGCTCCTAAAGTAATTTATGACGATTTTGAGCTTTGACTTTGAATTATTACTGATGGATGCCCTTGACGAAGAGATCTGGGCAATCCATCTATTTGTGAAAGGCTGGGTGCTCCTTTACAATCAATTGAAATCATACTGGTATTTGTACATCTTTTTCCAAATCGACATGAACAATTGTTAATGCAATCCCTTTTGAAAATTAGACAGAGGGTTGGACTGATCTCAGAACTGATTAGTCTGGTAATCTGTTGGTTAGTAAAATGTGAAGCAGCCTTATGATAAAGCACTAGACCATGCTTTGCCATGGTGTATAGCAAGGTGGTTGGTACTCTGTGTTGCCTTTATATGTAATTACCTGAGATGGTGTTTCCATGCTAAGTTACAAGAGATGCCTCCCACGTTTGCTTGTTCATACAAAATGTTTTGGAAACATGGAATGCACACATCACTTATGAACTAAGATACCGGACGTGGCCTTTAGGCCTGAAGTGTTCTGTGTTTGCGTGTCGGACACAGACATGTCCTGACACGGTTTCGGACACGTGTTTACGTGTCGGACACAGACATGTCCTGACACGGTTTCGGACACGTGTTTACGTGTCGGACACCGTGTTAGGACTTGTCCCAACCTGTGTGAACCATGTCCCTAAAAGAGGACAATCCTAACCCCAAAATGCAGCCCACGGGTGATAAAAAACAATTTTACCCTCATTCATTCACATTTTTCTGTGAGGCTTGAGCCTGAGAGGGTTTTTTTTTTTGCAGGTGAAGAGCATTAGAAGGTTTTCCATCTTGATCTAACCCTTTTTGTATTTGCCAATGGCATTCTGACATCTATGTAATACATTTTGATTTTGATGACTTAAAGAGAAATTTTATGAGTCTACGAGTCTATCATTGACATATACACACACACACACACACACACACACACACACACACACAGAGCGACCCTCAGAATCAGGACACGGAGGACACTTTATATATATATGTGTGTGTGTGTGTGTGTGTGTGTGTGTGCACCCATACCGAGGGGTCGGGTACATGTACCAGGTACGTCAAAGGTACATCCCCTACCGTACCCAACCGTACCCAAATCAGACCTCACGTACCCGAGACATCATTCATGAAATTCGGGTACTTGCATGCATTTGGGTACGCCGTATCTCGTGTTTGGGTATGCCAGAGGTACGGCCGGATCAATTTTGTTCAAGTTTGGAATCCCCCGATGTTAGGGGGTTGATTTGCAATGTTTAGAAAATTAAAGCTTTAATAAATAATTTAATAAACATTATTAAAACAAATAAGAAGTGGGCCCTTACCTAAACTCGGGTCGCAAACCTTAAGTTTTAACATTTCATTGCTCAAGCGACGCCTCAACTCGAGAGTGATGCCTATCTAGAGAGCTTGCTGACATAATAACTTAGTGATGATGACGACATTGATCTTGAGGATGCTAATGACATGGCTTGAGGAAGCCAAATCAACTATCTTGTTCATTGTTTGCTGTTTTGAACTTTCTTTTTCATGTTTGGAAATGCCATTAGGCAAATTTTGAATGTAGAATGACAACGAAGTTTGAACTCATGGAGTCATGGACATATATTACTATTAATTATATACCTTCCAGTCTTCCACTTGATATCTATTACGAGTCTATGATTTATCAAATTTAGTATTTTATGTTTCTAATTTTCAATGTGAATGTTCATATGAATCATTGGATTTAGAAATATGCATGTATGATCTCACTGTGACATGTTTTATTTTTATAAATTTTAATATATATATACAGTACCCCCGATGTACCCAAGTACCATGTTTCAAAAAGTGGCGTCCCCGTCCCCATACCAGTACTCGTCCCCGTACCCACGTTTCCTGGCAACTTAGATATATATATAACCTATCCTCCGTGTCCTGATTCCGAGGGTCACTGTGTCCGTGTCAGATACTTGTATTCCCGTGTTCTTCGTGTTTCGTGTCCTCGTCAGGTGACTTAGCTTATGAATGACTATGTCAATGCCCCCCCCCACCTTTGGAAGATGACATGCAGGTTCCGGCTTTCAAAATTTCAATCATAGATTTTTCACTGGTTTGGACATTTTTAGCAGTATACCGTGTGAAGTTAGGATAATAATGTCTTTAGAAGGAAATCTTGGAGCTGAATGCTTGATTTCCTTGCCAAATATTCTTGCCAGTTTACAAGGTATTTTTCTAAACCCACCTTCCCTTAAGAAGCCCTAGTTTCTGCTACTTGAGCATTCACAAGGCACCTTGGGTTCTACTGTTTGTTATCGTTCTGAGATAGAAATGCACATGTTGAACAATCCCAAAACACCTTTTGAATAATCCAAAACATTCTATAAATGACGGGGTTTGTATACTTTCTTTCTTTTTTTTAGATGAAGAAAGTCTACTTATTGTATTGTCAAAATAAAGTAGTACATTTTTAGTGGCTGTTCGCCCAATTCAGAAGTTGACAAAAGAACGATACAAATAAGCAGTAGTTTCGTGAGGGGTTTGTCCACTAAGAGTTGCACCATTGTGGACAACTTGTGAACCACAGAAGACTTGAACAATATCATTGTTCATTTGCCAAAGTTCAGTGTTCATTAGGCAATGCATGTCCAGACCCCTGCGGGGGGAATTGTAATAAGTTGGTCTAAGCATGATTATTTTGTAAAATACTTGGCCTACCTTAGGATTGGTTAGCAGGGGGATACTCTAGAGCGTTTTTTCCTTAGAAATTATGCGCTACTTTTCAGTGGCGTATAATTCCTTGTTTTTCACTCACACCTCCAAAGCTGGAGTATTCTCATGATGGTCGAACCTAGGGAGGTTACTAAAGTCAATGTGTCTATGTATTTTTACATGCTAGCCATCAGTAATAAGTCGTATGGACATGCACTAGGTCCCCTAAGAGTTTGAAGTCATTCCGGCAAAAATAATTTTTTTTTCCGGTAAATTAGACCATTTTTTAATGGTTTAATTGGAAAAATTCAAAATGTAATAAAAGCTTCATCTGGAGGTGGAATTTGGCGTGGGGAGGCTCGTTTTGACGCTCAAAGCACCCTCTTTACCCTTGTGCCCACTTTCTCCTGGTTCCGGGCGATTACGTCGCCTCTGAGAGCAGTTTTCATTAAAGATGTGACAAATTGGCATTTTAATGCTAAAAAAAGAGAAAATGCACTAAGTGACAAAATGACAAAATAAAAAAATATGATTTTTAAATTTTGGAAAGGTGGCTACATGGTTTATTAGTGAAGGCGACCATGTCTAAATGATAAAGCACATGTCATATTATAAACTTGGATAGCGAATTGAATAAACCAAAGTTCAAGTGCGTTGGTCTTCATTCACGTGAGTGGACCCTTCTCCATGCATGTTCGCACATGTGAAAAGGCGAGAGTTCCAAAGGTTGGGCGTGAGTTACTAAGGAGAGGGGCACCCCTCTCATGAGGTGGCAGCCACCTCATCAATCTACCAGCCAAGAGCTCAATCTTTCAACATATGCGTGAGTCTCTCCACGATTTGTGAGATCCGCCCCTTCCTTGAGCTCTCTTGCCCTCTCCTCACGAACTCTATTTAAGCAAGGTCTATGCTCCATCTTTTGATATGGATGCATAAAACCTCTGCCATTTTGTAACTTGATAATATTTTTTGAATACATGTTGAAGGCTTTGGAGGCCCATCTTGTGCAAGTGTGTTGAATGATCATCTCATAAGGTGATATTGTGGTTGATACTTTCTTGTTTTCAGATTATATGCATGATCTAGCTTATTTGAGATAGAGTAAACATTTGCAGATGTCAATTTGTTTACTTGTGCTTTGATTTAGAGAGATCTAGAAGTAGCCAACAATATTAGGTTATATTTAGGTTCTTTTGGTTTTTTCTTCATTCTAACACACTGGACCTAATATCTTTTGTTGCAAGGTTTGTTTTCTAAGCTGCAGTCACAAAGCTTAAGGGGGATTTGAACTCGGCTGTATCTCTTCCTCTTTGGGAAACATTTTTTAAAGACTAACACTTTGCTTATAGGGGCTTCCAAGAACAACACCAAAGAGCAAGCTTTGGCTTGAGGGATCCATCCATCTTCTACATCTAAATCTACTCTCTTCTTTAAATTTTTGTTATTTTGGCAAAGTGTTCAAGAAGTAGATCTACTATCTTTTGCTTATTATTTAGATCTATATCACTTTGGCATATAGTTGGATCTAAGTACCTTAAAAGTCTTATTTTGCATTAGATCTAAGCTAGAAACTTGTTTTTTATATTTAGAAAAAATTTTGAAATTTTTTTTAAGTGTAAAATTTTTTCAAATTTTTTATTTTTGTTTTGTGTTTTCCATCACATTCTAATAAGTTTACTTGCTGGTTTTTAGCAGGTCCAAGGAAAAAGAAGAAGAAACTCTAGCGAAATTTCGATAAAAATTGCCAAATTTACCTTCAAAAGAGCCTCTTCCATCATTGCTTCAAACTTCTAGCTCGTAAGCCCTTAGATCCAAGTCTAAAAGGACTAAGAGGCATATTTTTTTTAGCAAATTGTAAAAAGTATTAAACGAGAGCAGTGGGATACCCAGCGTCCACACCCCATCCCCCTTGGGGGGATTCGCATTTTGTCAAATTTTTGAGATTTGATTTTTTCTAACTCCACAACTTTTACACACTCACTTTGAAAGTGCAGGGTGTATACTTTAGTTTCCATTTTAGTAATTTCTATCTTTTCATATGTTTTTTTGCAAAAGTAAACTTAGAAATAAAACTGGTTTTGTTGCCACGAAGTATGCTCTCACCACCACCTAAAGGCATCATCGATTAGTTGTGGTTGATCAGAAAGTGACGCATAAACTTGGTGAGTTATATCTTTTTCAGTTTTGCATTTTACTTTCCATAATATAATTGTTAAATAAAAGGAATCCAAAGTCTCTTGAACCTCGCTAAAAAGTAGGTCAAGAGCACTCTCTATCAGAGAGCACAATGGTCCTCTTTTCTCAATTTGAATAAATCATTTGCCTACACTGCGTATGCTCTACCCACCAACAGTTCGTCTGAGCTGATGAGGGATACCAAAAGCAGATGGAAGCACTATTTAACTTTTCACACTTAATTTAATACTCACTTAATAAAATCAACATCCCTTTCAAGATAAGTGAAAATACGACACTTTGATTAGATTTTGTGTGGGGAAATTCTGCCTGGGGACACGGGAACCACTGAGATGAGACCTGAGAGCACCAGTTAGACTACATCCTTGTTGGTGTAGTGTTGAACACCGCTCTTGAGACTCCGGCCAACCCACATGTCCTTGTACTACGGAACCACCAATTTCTAAATTTCCGGACATTCCTCCCTATACCTCATGGTATCTCGGGAGTTCCCCTCTTTTTTCCCTAAACAAGGTTCATATCATAATAAACCTTAAATTAACCAAGAGACATTTGCACAACATTTCACTTTCATTCAACATTTCTTATTATACTGTATCGACTCCATAAAGGCACTGGTCCTTTGCACTTTTATTTGTTTATTATCATCTCAAGTATCGTGCATCTATTTTTGCAGTATTTCAATTTATGCTGGTGACGGCATCTTTAATTTTTGTTGCAAATATATCTTGGAACCTTTCTAAATCACTACCCAAAAACAACTCCTAAAAAACATAAACACTTTAATCATTTGCACGGAAACTTTAAACAACCTTAGAAACATTCCTTAGGGACTACCCCCCTTGGCTTCGTTGGGAGTTTTGCCTAAATGGAGGAGTCAATATCAAGTGACAGCCTTGACTCGAGACTTTCCCCAAGGGCACACTGAGCAGTAGCATAGATTTCTGTTGCGTTAACCAGGTGTGCTAAATCCGGCGGCAACAGGGTCAAAAGAGTGATCTTGAGCATAAACACAACTGATATCTTGGTCTTGGAGACTTCGAACAGTGCTGCTGAAAAACAAGAAGGTCAAATCAGATCTGTTTAACTAAAACATAATTTCTCATTGCTTAGAAATTAGAATATGTCCCTCGTGGAGATGGTACTTACTACTTACCTCCCTGGATCGGGTTTTCAATTGTAAATCCTGGAGTCAGTAGAACAGCAGCCTTTGCCAATGAATCAGCCTACTTCAATTCTCCGTAGATATGTTGGAAGGAGATGCTGGCAAATCTCTGTAGTCTTTCCAAGGTGTTTCTCATGCCCGCTTGATGATGTATGCAGTTTGTTCATGATGTTCCCTTTAGCCATCCTACTGACTATGTTTGAATACCCATAACTGTTAACATCAATGTCTGTGGCTCTTTTATCCAACGCTGTTCAGTAGTGTGCTGGCTGCCAGTACTTCTGCTCTGTTATTTGTTCCATACCCAATGTCAACCTTGAAAGTGATTTTTTGCTCATTGGGAAAAATGAGCCATCCCCCATTCCCACAGGTGCCTGGATTATCTCTGGATGCTCTATCAATCTGGGTTTATATAATTTACTGGCGAGTTTTCTCCATACTGCTTTTGCTAAATTTGTTTTATTTCAGCATTGCAGAAGTGTACAGAGTATTCGGACAGTTGTTGTTTCAGAATGTTCATGGTCATTAATCTATCTAAATTTTTACTTTTTTATCTATTTTTACTTTTTGACTTTTTTTATCTATTTTTAAACTTTTACTTTTTTATCTATTTTAAATTTTCCAATATATATGTGTCCGACTCTTTTTCCCTTATGTAAGTTGCTTCCTTTGACTGATGATATATGCAAAATATATACAAATAGGGCATTTTTACAAAAGGTAGGTCACATGGGTGGTCGCTGACTCGCCACAAGCTAGAAAAAAGATGGCATTCAAATCCATTAAAACTACCAAGGTTGCCCCAGAGCACATTTCTTTATCAAATTTGCCACTTTGCCATATGTCAATTAAACGGAAACCAAATGTCCTTTAGGCTAAGTTGCCAGGAAACGTGGGTACGGGGACGGGTACTGGTACGGGGACGGGGACGGGGACGCCACTTTTTGAAACAGGGTACTTGGGTACGTTGGGGGTACTGTATATATATATATTTATATATATTAAAATTTATAAAAATAAAACATGTCACAATCACATCATACATGTATATTTGATATTTCTAAATTCAATGATTCATATGAACATTCACATTGAAAATTTGAAACATAAAATAATAAATTTGATAAATCATATGACATAGACTCATAGTAGATATCAAGTGGAAGACTGGAAGACTGAATGGCATTTCCAAACATGAAAACGAAAGTTCAAAACAGTAAGCATTGAACAATGAACAAGATAGCTGATTTGGCTTCCTCAAGCCATGTCATCAGCATCCTCAGGATCAATGTCATCAGCATCACTAAGGTCCTCTGTCAGCAAGCTCTCTAGATAGGCATCGCTGGAGTAGTGAGCACGGAGCACTAGCAGTGAGAAATGGAGTGCCGCGCAGGTTTAGGTAAGGGGTAAGTGCCCACATAACATGTCTTTCAGTGTTTTAATTTTTAATTTTTAAAATTTTAAACATCAAACATTGCAAATCGACCCCCCTCGATCGGCGAGCTAAGGTAAATTTCCCAACAGCCGTACCTCCCGCGTACCCAAACATGCGGTACGGCGTACCAAAATCCATGCAAGTACCCTGTTTTCATAAGTGAAGTACCCGGTACGCGAGTTTGAATTTGGGTACGCCTGGGTACGGCTGGGAACGTACCATTGAAGTACCCAAGTACCCGGTACGCGTACCCGGTACGGGTACGTGTACCCGACCCCCCGGTACGGGTACCCATGCAACATAGCCTTTAGGCCACGTTGGTGGGCACCACAAGCTAAAAAAAAGATGGCATTCAAATCCATTCAAGTTTCTGAATTTCAACAGATTCTCCTCTCTAAAATCTATGGACGAGGTGGAACTTCTGAGTACCATTAAAGATGTGGTTGATGAGGAATTACTTGGGATGGATGGACTATCTTCTGAATTCTATATGAAGCTTTTGGCCCAGTGATTGGAAAGCTTCTAGAAAGCTCTAAGGATGTACAGTTAGGGAACCAAGAGAGTTCAGGTGGGGGGTTGAAGATACATCACCCTTCTTAATCTGTCTTATAGGATACTGGCTAACATTTTGGCAAAAAGAGTAAGAAAGGTAATGGCAAGAGTTGTTAGGCTAGATTAATTTTGTACAACTTCGATTATGCCCTTGTAGAGTATTTTGGTTGGGCAAAAGAAACTGGACAGAGGTTGTGATGCATCAAGCAGTACTCACAAGGAGCCATCATCGAATTATAAGAAAAACTATGAACTATGAAGCCTTATAATGAAGGAGCCATCTGTCTTATAGGATACTGGCTAACATTTTGGCAAAAAGAGTAAGAAAGGTAATGGCAAGAGTTGTTAGGCTAGATTAATTTTGTACAACTTCGATTATGCCCTTGTAGAGTATTTTGGTTGGGCAAAAGAAACTGGACAGAGGTTGTGATGCATCAAGCAGTACTCACAAGGAGCCATCATCGAATTATAAGAAAAACTATGAACTATAAAGCCTTATAATGCAAAAGGATCAAAATATATATGTTGAATGATTTGAGAATGATGTTTACAATTGAACAGTGTGATCTCTTATATAATGCTGAAGAGATGAGTACCCTCTTTTCCGTTGCATTGACTAAACTATGTTACCAGAAATGCCATCCCCGGGTGTTGGAAACATGTTTCCATGTTTTGGAAATGGATCCTTGTACGGAATGCCTCTGGAATGTGACTGAAATGTTTTATCAATGTTTTAGATTTTTAAAACATTGTGTCAACTGTTTAACATGGCATTTCCATTGTTTCAACAGGGGTATGGATTGTTTCAGCAGGGGACCATAGGTCGTTTCATCTTTCAGCTGATAATTTTGGTGACTAAAATGGAAAAAAAAACATAAAAAAATGATTCTAACTCCAATTTCTTAGTATGTGTTAGTCCTAAAGTCTGCTAACTTGACTACGGGATAGCAGTGTTCAGGCACCTCATATTTTAAGGATTGTTTTTATGATTTTAGTGGATAACAATATAAAAGTCAAGTGTGTAAAGACAAAGTACAGAGATACAATAATCTGAAAACATCAGACAATACATTTATAAAAACAATATTTTGCAAAAGGAATGACAGTACTGCTGTACAGGATCCAAGAGACAGGTTGCAAAACATACAAATGCAGGGAATAAACAAACAGTTCATCACTGCACAATATGTAAAAGTGTAGGTGCTTAAAATAACATTTCAAACTTCAGTAAGCATAAATATCTACTTGCCAACACAGGATCTATATAGAAAACATCTATATAAACCAGAATTTAAACAAGGGTTCAAACAGAACCAGAGAATATCCACACAGCATAAAGTTTAAAACCTAGCTCCAAATAGATAATTTGTCATTCATAACGCAAAGAAGTTCTTACACAGATAAGAAATTACAGAACTGTACAATTCTCCCAGCATATTCGACCTTCATCCGTCTCCCCTATTCAAAATGTTACAATATGCATTATATAGATGATGAGGTTGAAATCCTCCAAAATCCCAAAGATAACAATCAGTTACAATCAATTTCTGAAGCTGCCTGCCACAAAAATTGGGCCAAACTGCTGAAAACTGGGGCTTAGAGATGGATTCGGTTCTCCAAATCTGTGACACCTGTGTATAATCCGAAAGAGGTTATTGTAGATTGGTTTGTTGTGAGCAAAAACCTCTCTCAATTCTTTGAGATTCATTTTCATTTGCCCGAGATCTGCATTTCAAAAACATGTGTCAAACAGGGAAATTCTGAGATTCGAAAATTATGGCTCAAAGATGGATTCGATTCTCCCAATCTATGACACCTGTAGGAAAACTGAGAGAGGTTATTGTTCTCTGACGTGTTAGGAACAAAAACCTCCGCCCGTTTTGCAAAATGATTCTCCAGTTGCTCAGAATAATCATTTGAAAATGATGACTCAGCACAGTAAAAACGTCACATTTCTTTATGAGCAAAGGATGGTTTTTCTATTTGGGATTCAAATTCTTTACCAAAGAATTTTGCAGTAAATCTCCTCGCCCCTTCATCCAGTGTTGGATATTCATCAACAATAGACTCCTGGCACCCTGTAGCTTAGACACCTTGGTCATTGGATTATGCACAAATCAATGGTATTAGCTTTGGATTTTTCTAGCATTTCCATACCAAGACTTGCACCATAACCATTCTTAAAATAGTGAGAATATCAGTACTGTATGTTGAGCATAAATTGGAAGAAAGGCACTAAAATGATATGGCTTGCTACGCAGGTGATCCTTCCAGAAACCTTATTTCCAGAATCCAGAGACTGATCAGCTTCATTATTGTTTTGGTAACCCTGCACAAAAACCCAACCTCGGCAAGTTGACAGCCTGTATACATATGGATGATGAGATGCATTGCCAGTCCATGTTAAACATAGGCAATACTTTATCAAATCTTAACTTTGCATAAATTATGAAAGGACTTTAATTAATCTATAAGAGCTTAGGCTTTTAAACTATGATTTTGCAAATGCATAAAAATGATTATTAAAAAACGAAGATCAAGCAACCAAAACATAGGAAAAAGGGAAATAAAAGGGAAACAAGGACAAAGGTGAAAATCAAAAGGTCTAGTAAACAAGCTAACAGACCTAGGACAAACAGTATGTATGTATTTATTTGCTGTATCGTAGCTGTATCATATCCCAGTTTTCTAAAACTTTGCCATATTCGTTCCCATATCGATGCAACTTAGCTACCAAATTATGTGTGAATGTCATGCTTTCGGAAGCCATACCTCTCCAAAGGTCAATCCGTTAGGGATGCCCCCTTGCTCCTTGTTTAAATTTGATTACAACGGATGCTCTCTACTGTCTTCTAAGTTAGATCCAATTGAGGGATAGATTAAGGCATTTTGTTGCTAGGGGGTAATCAATTTCTTAGTGTTCACACTCATTTTGGAATTATGAGACTAAGTGGAAGGAACCCCATTCTGCCTCAATACCTTTGCACAAGCAATATAAGCATGTCGGCTTATATTGCCCTCTACTGTCTTCTGAGTTAGATCCGATCGAGGGATAGATTAAGGCATTTTGTTGCTAGGGGGTAATCAATTTCTTAGTGTTCACACTCATTTTGGAATTTTCATGAGACTAAGTGGAAGGAACCCCATTGTGCCTCAATACCTTTGCATAAGCAATATAAGCATGTTGGCTTCCAAATGAATTGCATGTTTTTCAACTGATACAGATCATCAGGTACCTGGTGTTAGATTTTCTCAAACCAATGTAAACTGATTCGTACAGGAAACTAAACAGCGGAAAACTTAAAGCTACAAAAAGCTGTGCGTTGTAATTAATGCTGAAATCTATAAACAAAATTCTCTTAGCAAATATATAAGGGAAACACAATAAATTGAATGTCAAAACCTGTCACTGCTTTTTGTTACTTCTGAAAATGAAAATATGCTACAGGAAAACAACTGCCAACTGCTGAACTGAAAACTGAATAAATAAACCTATACTCCTGCCTTTTCCATTATAGACTAGAAGGTACAATGATTCTGGATACATGCACAACAGCACCTTAACTGGAAATATTAAACCCTAACCCTAAAGTGCCTTCCTTGCATGGATATATGATCCTAAGTGAAGTGCACCTCTATTGTAGATGAACTGAGCCATGCCATGCAAGCATGCACCCTCCTAGAGATCTGCACCCTAACTCAGACTGGAATCCACATGCATGAGTGCCTTGCTTAACGGGGAAACTGCATCCTCTAATTGTGCATGCAAATACTAACTAAATCAAAATAAAAAATAACACTGAACTGCTAAATATAAAAGGCATCTAAACTGGAACTAAACTGAAGATGGTGCATGCATGTTTTTGGCATGCATGCACCCTCCATCTCTCTCTTCATAAATGCTCCTGCTCCCTCATTATTTCTGTACGGAATTGCTGAAGGAGGGATGTACGGAGCTGCTGTACTGCTATATAACTTTGCTGGAGGAGGATTTCCTTGCTGCTGTACAGACCTGCACATATGTCACACGTGCCTTCTCTGTATGCACCCATGTCTCCTCTACTTGCTGCTGCTGTTAATGTCCCTCTGGGATGGAGGTAGGAATACAATGAAACAAGGGTGAGACATTAAACCTTGGCGACAGAGAACAAGACAAAGATTGAAACAAAGAAGAGAATGATTTGAGGATTCACGTCACTTAAATAAAGAGAACAAACATAGACATGATGAATACAGTTTCGATGAGGACAGGGATGCCCATCACAGAAGGAGAAGACCTAGAAGTGTTGATATGTCTTGGATCTTGACTTATGACAAAAATACTAATTGGGATGACCTCTTATTTACCCTGTGTTACAGCCCAGATCGTCTGCAGCATGCTTGCCAGGATATGCCAGAGCGAAGGGGTCTTTTGCCATTGTAAAAGGCCAAGTTTGGGCTTGATTATGTAAAAGTGGTGGTCTAGTGGGGCTCAAGACCCATGGTCTGGTCATGGTAGGTCCTCTTACTTTTCATTCCAGGAAGTGTTGGCTTAGTGGCATTGTTGACTAATTCTTGATGGGGGGAAGTCCCTCGTTTGTTGGGCCATTTGGGCCCTGGGCTGGTGTTCGATGCTTCTTGGGATGGGTCCATTAGGACACATGGCTTAGGGGCTCCTAGCCACATTCATTGTTTTGCTATGTATGAGGTGATTGCGCTTGTAAGGGTTGTCACACTAGGTTTAGCACACCTCCTTTATGCCCACTTGTACCTTCTTCTTCATTGTTTGACCCCTCCTCTTGGTACATATATGCTCACATCACCATGATATCGTCCTCATCTAGAGAGCTTTTTCTTGATAAAGGGGAGGACCCTGAGAGATCTTCTACATTGTTGGGGTTAGTTGGGGCATGACATCCTCCTCTGGCTCGCAACTCCACACAGTTGAGGCCATTTGCATCATTTTCAGTCTTTTGTGGCTTAGTCCTCGACTTGTGGGTGACAAGCCCTAGTTTTAAGTTATTTTTATTTTTTATTAAGGTAGGCTCTAAAACTCAGAAAGTAGAGGAAGTCTCATATAAACAAGGCTTCTAAATTTCATTTGTAAACATGGACAAGGGTTCAAATATGTACTTTCTCTTTTTATCTTGGTATATTGGAGCTTCAAATGATGTGCACTTCTCTCTTTGGCTTGTGATGAATGGTGAATTTTCTAGGGCTTCTACTATCTTGCAAGGTTGATCCTAAGAATGGTTGTAATAACTTGTGGTTAAGGAAGGACCTAAGAAGTATCTCTTGCTCTCTTTCTTGGTTGATGTTGGTAAGATCTTTCCATTTTCTTGTTTGATGTTGTTTTGCACCTTGGGCAAGGTAAATTAGGGTTTTTTATTGGCATCTTGTCATCTTTGTTTGCGGAGACCTTTCTACTGAAGGAGCTCTCCATCGTGGGCCTTGGAGTTCATCTTTTTCCCTAATTTGGGTTTCAGGCTACTTTGACCTAGTATCGGGTTACTAGCCTCTTGCCCTAGTTGGTAAATCTTGAATAGCCAAATTGAGCAGGGACATTGACCTCTATCTCTAATTGCCCTAGGGTTGAAAATACCGAGGTCATAACCCCTTCCCATCACTCTTTTATCAAAATTCTCTTATACATTTATTACAAAAATCCCCAAAAATATAATATTAGAAAAGCCCTAAAAAATTAGAAAATACATATATTAAAAAATACTTGGAAATTGGAAGTTCTGTTCCCTAAGAAAGATGCGCCCTAGTTGAATTAATGGTGGATCGTGAAGAGTGTTTTGATCTTGTGGTTGATTTACGTGATATTTTGATATTTGTGCCGGCTAGGGTTTTGTATTGCAGATCTGTTATCACAGGTACAATAGGTCTATAAAGGAATTTTGCTAAGTTTGAAGGCGTAAAAAGTGGGTTTCTAGGCCTGTTTTGACCCCTAGGGGGTTGGAGGTTCATTGGAGAATGTGTTAAGCGGTGCCACACTCTATTTGAGGGCTGTTACAAAGCTCATATTAGATATGATATCCTATTTTCAGAACTGTTTTGAGGCCCACTCCTTTCATCCTATTGCTCACCCCCCAACCCTTACCCTATTATACAAGGTACACTTCATACGGTAAGGGTGACATTGTTATGACTAATTTTTATCAAGTTTTTTGAGATATATTTACTGCTGCGATCCCATAACAGTAGCAACAATTTGATGTTATATTTCTTGGGACCCATGATAAAGTCCTTTAACTCCTCCCTCTCTTTCAATGATATTTATACTTTAGTGTTTTGACTCCATAAGGAATTGGTCTTTGTCGAGAGGTTTTTGGGGAAACATGTTTGTGTATTGTCTAGGGAATCACAAATATTGTTCACCAAGTTCCAGGGATCTCCCCCTTGGTCTTGGGATTTGACCTAAAGCATTCAAAAAGCTAGGTTGAGTTGACATTGGGCTCCAACTTCTCCCATGCTTGCCACTAATTGCCTTGTGATCCATGACTTTATCATGGGTACTATTTTGAGCGGTAACACTCCAGAGGCAATGTGGTAGGCATATGGTGAGACAAATTCGGGGAATAAGTGGCTGCAATTCAAATGTTCCTTATAGGGCGCCTCTCTATTTTTTTGTGGAAGGTGGATGGGAAAAATATGTTTTGTCGTTGGAGGAATGTGGTCAACAACTTTAGAGAAACTTAGGCCTACTTGGATGTGAAACCCTTTGCATTTAACCATTGGAAGAACATTAAGCATGAAGGTGGAGAGGTGATGGTCTAGTATGATAGAATAATAAAATAATTGATGAACCAACTCAACTACCATGCACATGAGGAAGAGAAAATCCTCTATTTCATATTATGATTGAACTTGTGCATTTAGACAAATGTTTGAACAACTAGGCCAAAGACATATCGAGAAGTAGTGAATGCAACGACGAAGATGGAAGGTGATATGATCGACAGGGATAGCAAAAATAACAAATGGGAGTAGAGGTTGCAAAAGATGGAAAACACCTTGAAGAAATTGACAAAATGAAGTAGACATGGAGATCGATCCAAGGATAAATAGAGGTTGAAAGTTGACTTGAAATTGAGATTTGAAGAGGCAAGAGTCAAGAGGTCATAGGACTATTTCCCTTAGATGTTGAATAAGTACAATTATTGCCAAGATCATAATACCTACCACAAATCATGCATGGGTAAATTGCCTTGGAAGGGATGATTCGAGGAGGTCAAGAGATAGTGAGGTCAACAACACTGTTCATATGAGTGGCAATTTGTGATGGACATCTAGAATGTATATTGGGTACAAGGACAAAATAGTAACAATGCCACATTGCCAAGGGGGAAGCAAGCCTGCAAGTGCTTCTCATGGGGGATGTATGGATATACGAGATAGAACTGTATATATAACATTCATGGATATCCACATTGTATCTTGTGTGGACTAGGAGACCATGACATGAGCAAATGCCAAAAAATGGAAGAGATGTTCACAAAGGATTGCATGATGGTTAGAATGCACATGGAGCTAAAACATAAATAAGCCCCCATAGCCACACGAGCCCACCTTGGAAGTTATGGAGGAAGGGAATCAAAGAATGAGGAACCATAGAGTGACAAAGATGTGACTATAAGATTCAAAAAAAATATTTGAGGAAGTGGTTTGCATGATAAAGGATTTATGAGGATGAACTTGGAGTAGACACTAAATAGAACTGACAATTGAGTTCAAATTACGCAGAAGGATGAAGGAACAAGGATATGATAATACAATTAAAGAATTTGGTATAGGATAAGCATTGCCTATGGAAGATCTATGATTTCTTTAACTACTTTATTGGCCATAGAAGATGAGGACACTCAAGAAGATCATACAATCTCAATAAGTAAGAATAGTGCTTTCTTTAGTGAAGATTTGAAATTTCCTGCTTTGATGACAGGGAAGAAGATTTACAATGCAATGGTAGACATGGGAGTAGAGATTAATATTACTTCTACTATTACTATGAGGAAGCACTGGTAAACCTCCTATGTAGCATAGCAATACATGTATAAGGGTCATTGACCATTATATGTGTCGACTGATGGGAAAATTGATTATTGTCAAGATATGTTGTAACTTGTTATGGGCTCAAGTCGATTGTGATTTTGGAAGACTTGCAGGTACCAAGGGATGCATATTGGGTGCTACTTGGGTGATTGTAGATCTCTGTGATGAGAGGCGTGATTTATCTTGATAAAGAAGCAATGATGTTCAAAAAAGGACACAAAAGGGTTGTTGGTCCTATTAGACAACAGAAGGATGGTTATGAACAAGAAACAAATGCTACAAATAAGGAAGAGTCATCGAGACTTAGTGCCTATGTGGAGAATTTATGCTTGGTGCAAAAAGAACATGAACACAACTTGGATGCGCCATGAGTCTTGCATGTGAATTCCTCATTGAGAAAGGATGCAGACAAGTTCATTGAAGAATGGACACAAGAAATCAATAATCTAGGTACATAAGGAACTTGTTTGCAATATCAATTGTTAGGGAGGAAAAACTAACATTGTCCAATCTGGTGGAAGAGTATGGGGATGGCAAAGGTCAAGTTCAACTCTTGAGAAGATTTGAGAAATCAACAAGACATATTTTTGGTGACTGTAAGATGAGGTTACTTTTGGGCTTGAAAATACGATGCATGCTTGGTGGTTGGCACATTTCTTGCAAGAAAGGTGTACAATCATTTACACCATGATAATACATGTATCATAATAATACATGTATAAGGGTCATTGACCATTATACATGCCGACTAATGGCATAATTGATCGCTGTAGAGATATGTTGTTATGGGATCAAGTTGATTGTGGTTTTGGAAGCCTTGAAGTTACCAAGGGATGCATAGTGGGTGCTGTTTGGATGATTGCAGGTCTATCTAATGAGAGGCATGATATATTTTGATAAAGAAGCTACGATGTTCAAAAAAGGACACAAAAGGGTTGTTGGTCCTATTGGACAATAGAAGGATGCTATATGAACATGAAACAAATGCTACAAATAAGGAAGAGGCATCGATACTCAATACCTATGTGGAGAATTTATGCTTGGTGCAAAAAGAACATGAACACAACTTGGGCATGCCATGAGTCCTGCACATGAATGTCTCATTGAGAAAGGACTCAAACAAGGTCATTGAAGAATAGTCATAAGAAATCAATAATCTAGGTACATAAGGAACTTGTTTGCAATTATAGTTGTTTGGGAGGAAAAACTGATATTGTCTAGATTGGTATAAGAGTACAGAGATGGCAAAGATCGAGTTCAACACTTGAGAAGATTTGAGGAAGCAACAAGACATCTTTCTAGTCACTATAAGATGAGGTTACTTTAGGGCTTGAAAATACGATGTATGCTTGGTGGTTGGCACATTTCTTGCAAGAAAGGTGTACAATCACTTATGCCAAGCTTAGGGTACTATTCATGTGCAAATTTAAGAAAATTGAAGGTGATAAGTATTGTGAGTATTATAGAACAATACGTTTGTCTCATCTTATACAAGTCGATACATTTCAAGAAACAAACAATAAAAGAATATGGAAGTTTGGATCAGACATCCATCCATATGCTGGGTGGACTAATTGACACCTTTGTGCATAAGTGGTAATGTGACTAGGAAAGGAAGAGACGGATAAAAAATTGGACAATGATTTGGTAGATGTTCCAAGCAAAATTGGATCAAGGGGAGGCCTAATAGAGTTTGAAATATTGGAACAATTTTGAAGAAAATGCACAAGTTCATCCACGAGTACAAATTGAAATGACTAAGATGCCAGGAAACTTGGGTACAGGGATGGGTGCGGGGGCGGGATGCCACTTTTTGAAACAGGGGACTTGGGTACATTGGGGGTGCTATATATATATATAATTTTTATAATTATAAATTTATAAATTATAATACATATGAAATTTAAATCATTTCTTTGTATATATATATTCATGTGCATCCATATGAATCCAAACCATTATACACAAATATGCAAAGTTTCTCATGTATATAGCAAGGGTGCATACAACTAAAAAAACATTAGATGCCACCTATATCTGACCCAAAATACATAAATAAAGAGGCTAAATGGCCTATAGAGTCCAAAAAACTTCATGCTATAGCAAATAATTAGTATTACATATCAAAATCGTTGCCTATATTGGGATCCTATTCATCAATAGCACCCTGTGTTCCCTCCTCTAGGCTCTAGCCCTTGCCTCTACCTTGAATCTTGAAGTTGGTCCTCCAAGTGTTAAAATAAGGTAGAAAAAGATTCCCATGCTTAATAAGTGATTTTCCTTGAGTGAAGGGTACATTTTTGTTAAGGTCATGATAGAGGAGTTCAACAATAAGCACCACCAACATCAAGGTAGATGGAGAGGTCGATGTGCTTGATTAAATGCCAATCCCATATCCTCGTACATGATAGAATCCAGTGGAATGTTGCGATCCTGAAATCCTGAAAACCGTTAAGTCCGTTGAATCTTGAATGGGATCTAAAATTCTACTTTTTGCTTATTAAGTCCAATGAGGTTGGAACCACTCTCAAACATCCTGAAACAATTAATGGTAATGTTAAAAATTTAAGTAAAAGGATAGAAAATGAAAGATAAGGAGAATGCCACTTTTACTTGAAGAATTTAATATTATTGACTTTAATGTCACTTGTACTACACTGGCTAGGCTTGTACCAAACTGGTCCCTAGGTGTTCCCAGGTGTCACCAAAACAGGGGTTCCTTGTGCCCTTTGCAATCAACGTCCCTTGAATCCGTGACAAAAGTCTCGGGTACTTTGGCCAAATTTCAGGTACGATAGGGTACATGTGTATGGGGTATCCGTTACGTGGGTATAGGTATCAGATACGGGTACGCGTACCCTACCCCCGAGTACGGGTACCCATGCTAGTTAGTAGTATGAAGGTTCTTCATATATTAGTAGGAAAGGGGGATTTGTCCTAGAGAATTATGCAAAGTAGTTTGACAACAAGAAATCAGCCAACAACTTGCAGGTGAGCATAAATTGGGTGGGGTAGTGGGATAGAGTAGAGGACAAAGAAGGCCAATAATGCTAAAGAAAGAGAGGAACCCAAGGATGTTGAAATTAGAGACTTTTGGGATGATAGGATTGTGTCAAAAGCACTCTTGGTGTTCAAGGAATCTGTAGATGTTTTTCTATAGTTATCACGATTAGAAGGGTGTTTCGAAGGAATGGGACAAAATGAGAATTGAATTACAACAAGATGATATACCTATAAGATAGAGGCCGTATAAGTTGAACTCAATGTGTAAGACAAAATTTGATGGCATGTTGAAGAAGTTGCTAGATGTAGGAGTCAACTACCTTATACAAGAAAGAAGATGGGTTTCTCCAATTGTGGCTCCAATTCTGGTGATGAAAATGAAGAGTGGAAATATTTGGATCCGTGTTGACTTTTAGAGGTTGAATAGAGTGACAATTTGAGATCCATTTCCAACATCGTTCACAGAGAATTGCTTGAAGTTGTATCTAAGCTAGATACCTATTCATTCTTGGATGGTTACTTGGGTTACAATCATGTATCCAGCCCGAGAGAAGGATCAACCATTGCTTACTATCTTTGTAACAAAATGGGGAGCCTATACGTATGAAAGAATGCCATTCAGACTAATGAATGGTTTGGCATGTTTTCTCATTAACAATTATGACTATCTTCAAGGAATTCATTCATTAGTTTGTCGAGGTATACTTGGATGACTAGGCATTGTTTAGATGTCTCACCCATCACTAGATCGACTTGAGGGTCATGTTGAATAGTTGCGCAGAGAAGTGTTAATTTCTAGAACCCATTGGAAAGCTTCTTGGACGCATTGCTTTGAAGGAAGGAATTATTTTTTGATCCAAACAAAGTAGAAATGATAAGGGATTTGAAGCTGTCGACAAATCCCTTCAAGTCATTTCTAGGTCATACAGGTTATCATTTAAAGTTTTTAAAGGAATATGTAGCTATAGTGGTTGATTTGATTCCATTTCCAATATGTAAATTGGAAGACAACTTAAATAGATTGGACTAATTGTGTTATGTTGCTGAAGGATGAATAAAGATGAAGTAAATTGAATAAAACACGCACAAAGTAATTTAGAACATAACAATGTTTGTATTATCGTGTAAATGTCTTGTTCGATGCTCTTTGCAATGGAGCGAGAGAGTGGTTAATTTGATTCCAGTATGTAAATTGGAGGACAACTTAAATAGATTGGACTAATTATGTTATGTTGCTGAAAGATGAATAAAGATGAAGTAAATTGAATAAAACATGCACAAAGTAATTTAGAACATAACAATGTTTGTATTATTGTGTAAATGTCTTGTTCGATGCTCTTTGCAATGGAGTGAGAGAAAGAAAAGATGATCTCTTGCTATGCTTTATATCATACATACAATACATAGGAACACATATCAATTACAAGAATATTTGTTTGGTTGTTGAAGGTGGTTGATTTTGTAACGGTTGGTGAAGATTCATTTTCTTGGTGCACCATGTGCTGTTGTTGGTAGGCATGTGCTGGGGCTTAGCATGCATAGTGCTATTTGCGCCAAATGTTGATGGGGTTTTGGGGCACTATCTGTTAAATATACAACATCAAGAGACATTCTTTAAACCAATCTTGTGTAGCCAAGATTTATCCTCCCGTATAGAGGTGAGCACTTTGATTGCCTTCTATGTAAATGTTATTCCTCCCGTATAGAGGTAATCGATCAAAGTAATGATGTTGTAAAGTCTTGTTGGACAAGATTCCGAACTTGTGTGTCAAGTCATGATTATCATGTGAACCTTCTGTATAAAGGTATCCATGAGATGGACCTCTCGTATAGAGGTGGACCTTCCGTATAAAGGTCATGCTTTACTTGTTAAAGCACTTAATGTTGTTTGATGCATTATTAACCATGATCACCGGATTGTTATTAAGTCTCCTTTAGAGATTGATCACCTCTAAAGTGAATTACTTTAGAATATGATCATTTGGTCCGGAATAATATAATATGATCACAGCATCCGATAATTCTTCTTAGTATAATGTAATGTGATGGAGAATTAAAGTTAACACATATTGACCATGTAGTAAAAGATAAAGCATAGAGATCAAGAGAATTCGAAATTGCCCATGCAGACACTTCAACTAATTAAAGAGAACTCGAATTGTTAAAGCTTCAGTTAAGTATCAATGCTTCAGTTAAAGCATCAGTTAAAGATATGCCTCAGTTAACTAAAGAACTCACAGTGGTCACTTCAAGTAAATCAATCAACATGATTTCAGTTAACTAAAGTGTTAAATAAGGACTAGTTAACTAAAGTGTTTTCACTTTAGTTAAACTAAAAGACGACACTTCAGTTAAAGAGAGTTAACTAAGTGACAACAAACAAGATCTAGTTAACTAAGTGTTATTGCATGATGACACTTATGTTAAACTAAAAGATGACACGTGAGCTGTGACATTTGCATGTTGACACTTAAGTTAGCCACCTAACTAAGTGAGCAAGCTTTTAGTTAAGAGGCGAGTTCATCCTAAGTGACAACTCAGTGAGATAAAGCATTGCATGAGAAGTGGGGCTCATATCTGCATGCAAGATTAATACGTCCAGTTTGAGGGTGAGTTCATCCTGAAGTTAGAAGTTAAAAATATAAGAGAAGAATGTATAAATATGTTATACGGGATTGATGAATCCAAGGTGAAGCGAATTCTCTTCTCCATTGAAGGAAAGGCACTTCTCTTTGTGCAGGGTATTGTTCGTTCTTGTTATTATTGTGCTGGGCACACATCCGATTGATCTCTCTTCTCTATTGCTTCTATATCTTCATCAAAAGTGTTTGGTGATCTCTTATCTTCCGAAAGCAATCTGCTATGTTGTAAAAGAAAGCATTCTTTGCTATCCATTATATTATATTGAGAAGAATTGCTGGGGGTTTTTGTTCTCATAATTTTGAGGATTATCCTCAGGGTATATCTTGTGTTATGATTGTATGAATTTCATGGATTGAATTGTCTCGTTGCTTCAAGTCTCTGCATCTAAAAGAATTAAAGATCAAAGCTCAACCAAATATTAACATGGTATCAAAGCTCAGGGCACGAAGGAGCTCAGTTTTGCATGCCAGCTAAAGCCTACGTTGATCCTGAGAAGTTGAGCACAAGATTTGAAGACTATGGCATCAGTCTCTGTACGACCGGAAGACCGTCTTGAGGGAACCTCAAACTTCCACTTGGAAGGATAAGATTCTCAACATCCTAGAGGAACATGACTTGGATGGCTACGTATCCATTGTGGTGGAGGAGCCTACATCTAATGCAGGGCGCATCAACTTCAAGAAGAATCAAGCCAAGGCCAAACAAATCATCTATGATTCGGTAAAAGATAACTTGATGCCCGTGATCACACCGCTGAAGACTGTGAAAGAATGTTATGATACATTGACTAATCTCTATGAGAAGGCCCTGAGTCAAAAGAGGGCATTGAAGAAATAAGCTTCGAAACTTAAAGATGGAGACGAATGAGACATTGGCCTCCTTTTTCTCCAAGATCTCTCAGGTAAGAGATCATCTTGCTAGTATTGGAGTAGTGGTGGATGAAGATGATCTTCTCCAAACCGCTATTGATGGTCTCCCATCCTCATGGGAGACATTCGTGGCTGCGGTAAATGGATGAGAGGTACAACCTAACTTTGAAAGGTTGTGGCATGATTGCCTCCAGGAGGAGGGGTGAATTCAGAGCAAGTTAGTGTGCATCAAAGAAGAAAATCTTTTCCTCACGGAAAGAATGAAGAAATGAAAGAAACCCTTCTTCCAAAAGAAGTTCTCTCATCCAAAGAAGGAGTTCAACAAAGGCTTTGACAAGTCAAAAGCTAGATGCTTCAATAGCAACAAGAAATGTCGTTTCTCAAGAGATTGCAGATCAAAGCAGAAAGGAAAGTTTCATGCTTCTATCACCATAGAAGATGAAATCACTCTAAAGAATCCATCCGAAGAAAATGAGACAAGAAGGGAGTATTACCTTGTCTCATCCCTTTCGAGATCCGTCATCACAAATGCAGACACATGGTTGATTGACAGTGGTGCATCCAAACATATGACTGGTTACAAGAGTGCCATCACCGATCTAAAGGAGAAAGAATTCACATGCATGGTAGAGTTAGGGGACAACTCAACTTATTTGATCCAAGGAGTTGGATCCACCTCATTCCAGCTGAGCACCGGTGATATTCTACATGTGGAGGACATTCTATATGTTCCAGGCTTGAAGAAGAACCTCCTCTCACTTTTGGTTCTCGAAGACAAAGGCTTCCGAGTTATCTTCATGGATAACAAAGCACTTTTATGGCCGAAGAACAAAAGCCTAGAATCTGCTGCTATGATTGGAGTTCGAGAGGGAGGACTCTACAAGGTACCTGGGAAGTACATTCAAGCTATGATTCACCACACTATCAGTCTATGCAAGCTATGGCATCGAAGGCTTGGACACCTACACTACAAAGCGCTACCAGGACTTCAAAAGATGGTAAAAGGTATGCTCGTATTTGATTTTGAGCATGATAGTGTATGTCAAGGTTGTGCACTTGGGAAGAATGTTAAGAAATGTTTTCCTAGCAGTACTACTAGATCTAAAGGGTTTTTAGATTTAATACATTTTGATGTATGTGGTCCCATGTCATCCCCCTCCCTGAGTGGCTTCTTATATTATGTATTTTTCATAGATGGATTTTCTAGGAAATCATGGATTTATTCCATGAACGCTAAAAGTGAAACTCTTAGCAAATTTAAAGAGTTTAAAGACCTAGTTGAAAATCATAAAAAAAAGCACATCCGTGCATTAAGGTCTGATAATGGAGGTGAATTTGATTTACATGCATTTAAAGAGCTATGTAGTGATGCAGGAATATGTAGACAGTTAACAGTACCATACAACCCTCAACAAAATGGGGTTTCTGAGAGGAAGAATAGAACCATATGTGAGGTTGCAAAAGCCATGATGCATGATCAAGATATGTCTACTTCATTATGGGAAGAAGCCACCCGTACAGCTGTGTACATCCAGAATAGAAGCCCGCATGCCATTCTAGATGAGAAGACACCAGAAGAAGTGTTTACTGGTGAGAAGCCATACATCTCACACTTGAGGATCTTCGAGAGCCCAGTATACATTCATGTACCGAAAGAAAAGAGAACAAAGATGGAGCCTCTTGGAAAGAAAGGCACCTTTTTGGGTTATGGAAAGTCATCCAAAGCATACTGAATATATATACCTGGTGAGAGACACATTGAAGTCAATCGAGTCATCCAAAGCATACTGAATATATGTACCTGGTGAGAGACACATTAAAGTCAGTCGAGATGTTACCTTCCATGAGGAAGCCGCTTTCAAAAGATCGAAATAGATTCAATGTGATTAAGAGATGGAGGATCCGGAGTCTGATTCCCCCCCTTCAGAGTTTGAAAGAGAGAAACCAGAAGATGCCTCAGATTCGCTAGCTCCTGAAGCACCAATAGAACTGGTTGAGAGGTCACCTTATGAACCTCCCACCAAAAGAAGATCTGCTTGGTGCTGAGACATCTTACAAAATGTAGAAAAACATGGAGCACCAGCAGGCTCATCCAGAGAGAGCAAGCAACCTGACAGATATTTAGGGTATGTTGCACTAATGAGTCACATCAGTGGTTCAGAACCATCCTCATATGAAGAAGCTGCAAAGCAGCAAGTTTGGAAAGATGCAATGACAAAAGAGTACAACTCTATAATGAAGAATGATGTTTGGGAGGTTGTTCCCAAACCTGATGCGAAGTCCATTGTGACTTCCAGATGGCTTTACAAGATAAAGCATGCTGCGGATGGTAGCATTGAGAAGTATAAAGCCAGATTCGTTGCCAAAGATTTCTCTCAGAAAGAAGGCATCGATAATGATGAAACCTTTGCCCCGGTGGCAAGGTACACCACAATCCGAGCAATGATTGCACTTGCATCTGTTCTAGGATGGAAACTTCACCGATGGATGTGAAGACAACCTTCCTCAATGGTGAGGTTGAGGAAGAGGTTTATATTCAACAGCTTGAAGGATTTGTGGTGCATGGGAATGAGTCCCATGTTTGCAAGCTAAAGAAAGCTCTATATGGGCTTAAGCAACCCCCCAGGGCTTGGTACTCCAGAATTGATAGCTACCTTCAGAAATTGGGTTTCTGTAAGAGTGAAGTTGATCCAAATTTGTACTTCAAAGTAGTGAAGAACCAACCATTGATATTGGTTCTGTATGTTGATGATTTGTTTCTCATTGGAGAGGAATATCTTATTGCTTGGTGCAAGAGGGAGCTCACCTTAGAGTTCGAGATGAAAGACTTAGGTCTAATGCACTACTTTTTTGGCCTTGAGATCTGGCAAAGAAAAGATGAAAGTTTTCTATCTCAAGGGAAGTACACTATGGATATATTGCGCAGGTTTGGCATGATAGATTGCAAATCTATGACTACACATGGTTTCCAATTTGAGGAAACTTCATGAGTCAAGTTCTGGATCAGATCCAGTAGATCCCACTTTGTATAGACAACTTATAGGTTCGCTAATGTACTTGATACATTCGAGGCCTGATATATGTTATGCTGTGAGCATTCTATGTCAATTTATGTCTGATCCGAGACACAGACAATGGATAGTTGCTAAGCATGTGCTTAGGTACCTTCGAGGTACAATTTCATATGGACTCAGATATGCCTCCAATGGAGGAGTCATGTTACTTGGTTATACAGACTCAAACTGGGGAGGAAACATTGTGGACCGTAAGAGTACATTCGGCTACTGATATAGCTTAGGATCAGCTATGATGTCTTGGTCTAGTAGGAAGCAGGGTTCTATAGCCCATAGCACTATCGATGCATAATACATAGCTGCTAACGTTGCCTACTGAGAAGCAGTGTGGCTCAAAAAGCTACTTGCAGGGTTGTTTGGTGAAAAGCTTGAGCCTACAGTTATTAGGTGTGATAATCAGAGTTGCATCAAGCTTTCTGAAAACCCAGTGTTTCATGACAAGTTGAAGCACATTGAAATGAAGTATCGCTTCATCCGAGACACAGTCCAGAAAGGTACAGTGAAACTTCAGTACATTGCTACTGATGAGTAGATTGCAGATGTGTTAACAAAGCCTCTGTCAGTGATGAGTTTCAGGTACTTCCGAGACAAGCTTGGTATGGCAGAGAATGCATCCCTCGCGCAGAGGGATTGTTAAATACACAGCATCAGGAGACATTCTCCAAACCAATCTTGTGTAGCCAAGATTGATCCTTCCGTATAGAGGTGAGCACTTTGATTGCCTTCCGTGTAAAAGTTATTCCTCCTGTATAGAGGTAATCGATCAAAGTAATGATGTTGTAAAGTCTTGTTGGACAAGACTCCGAACTTGTGTGTCAAGTCATGATTATCATGTGAACCTTCCGTATAAAGGTATCCATGAGATGGACCTTCCATATAGAGGTGGACCTTCCGTATAAAGGTCATGCTTTACTTGTTAAAAGCATTTAATGTTGTGTGATGTATTATTAACCATGATCACCAGATTGCTATTAAGTCTCCTTTAGAGATTGATCACCTCTAAAGTGAATTACTTTAGCATATGATCATTTGGTCTGGAATAATATAATATGATCACAACATCCGATAATTCTTCTTGGTATAATGTAATGTGATGGATGATTAAAGTTAGCACATATTGACCATGTAGTAAAAGATAAAGCATAGAGATCAAGAGAATTCGAAATTTCCCATGCAGACACTTCAACGAATTAAAGAGAACTCGAATTGTTAAAGATTCAGTTATAAAGCTTCAGTTAAGTATCGGTGCTTCAGTTAAAGCATCAATTAAAGATATGCCTCAGTTAACTAAAGAACTCACAGTGTTAACTTCAAGTAAATCAATCAACATGATTTCAGTTAACTAAAGTGTTAAATAAGTGTAAATATTTGATTCAGAGATCACTACTCCCTCTGAATCGCCCTGAGATCTCAAGCGGTATGAGTCTCAATATCAGTTTATACTCATAAAAATATAGACTCAAACAACTAGATCTGCATTTACCAACTGAAATATAAATGCAATCAAACACATAAACAACATATGTACCTTGGAACCCTTTCGGGAAAAACCAGCTAACTGTGGGGCTATCTTCTCTCTCGAGCCCAGAGCATATAGAGATATAAATGACAATACAATACAGGATTACCTCAGCCGGTAACTCAATCCCTCTAAAACAGGACAGACTCTAAATTTGCATGCATCCAGCTGATGCATGCATTGAAGGAGTAAGCCCTAACTGCCAAACTGGATCTGAGTGCTCTGAAGGTGCCTCTGATTGATCTGCCCTCTCTATATCTCACTGCTCTGATCTGCTCGCTCTGAAGACTTCCCACTGATGAGTTTGGCCTCCTCTGCATGCACAAGTGCGCCCTCTCCTCTGGATGTCAAATGCTCGTACTGGTCCGGATCTCAGCAGATTTAAGCTTTGATTGTCCCTAACCTTCATCCAATGCTAAGGCAAGGCTTTCCTGGAAGTCTCAGAGTCTGAATCAGTCAATCCAGCTCACAATGAGCTTCTCCCTCCTTGTGAAATGTGCCCTCCTCCAAGAGAACTCGGCCTCTTCCAATCTAATCAGAAATCACACTGATGAGCTATCTCAGCTCACAGTAATGGGTGTATAGCAACTCTGGAACTGAAGGTCACTGATCTAGCTCAGATCTAACCTTCCTAGCTCCTGTAGCAGCTCCTCTCTCTCTCAGAAAGTCGCCCCACATGCATAACTATGCCCTCCTCACTCTAGCAGTATCTCTCTCTGACAATGCAACTGAGTAACCTCATCTGGGGACCCCCTGCCTCTATAAATAATCTCACCAATGTATTAGGTTTGCCAAAACCCTAATTCTTGGTGCATGCAAAAGGTCACTTTTGCATGCATTCACTGAATGCTGACAGGTCATGCAAAACTCATGCATGCAAAGGTCAATCTCCCCGGAAGTTCCGCATGCAGCCCCCACTGGATTCATGCCATTGAGTAGAGTGCATCCGATCCTCTACTCCATTTTGATGCCTATGCAGCTAATGTACCTCCATGTAAGGCATCTGAACCATGGAGGACATCCCGAAGTTACCATAATCTAACAATAAGAAGGACTAGTTAACTAAACTGTTTTCAATTTAGTTAAACTAAAAGACGACACTTCAGTTAAAGAGAGTTAACTAAGTGACAACACAAAAGATCTAGTTAACTAAGTGTTATTGCATGACGACACTTATGTTAAACTAAAAAATGACCCGGAGTTGTGACACTTGCATGTCAACACTTAAGTTAGCCACCTAACTAAGTGGGCAAGCTTTTAGTTAAGAGGCGAGTTTGTCCTAAGTGACGGCTCAGCGAGATAAAGCACTACATGAGAAGTGGTGCACATCTCTGCATGCAAGATTAATGCATCTAGTTTGAGGGCGAGTTCATCTTGAAGTTAAAAGTTAAAAATAGAAGAGAAGAATGTATAAATATGTTATACGGGATTGATGAATCCAAGGTGAAGCGAATTCTCTTCTCCATTGAAGGCAAGGCACTTCTCTTTGTGCAGGGTATTGTTCGTGCTTGTTATTGTTGTGCTGGGCACACATCCGATTGATCTCTCTTCTCTATTGCTTTCGTATCTTCATCAAGAGTGTTTAGTGATCTCTTATCTTCCGAAAGCAATCTGCTATGTTGTAAAAGAAAGCATTCTTTGCTATCCATTATATTATACTGAGAAGAATTGCTGGGGTTTTTGTACTCATAATTTTGAGGATTTTTCCCAGGGTATATCTTGTGTTATGGTTGTATGAATTTCATGGATTGAATTGTCTCATTGCTTCAAGTTTCTGCATCTAAAAGAATTAAAGATCAAAGCTCAACCAAATATTAACACTATCCCCTCTATCTCTCCTGCTAGTGGTGACGGGAGGTATCGGGGATTCTGTCCCATGATCCTATAAGAGGAATTAAGGACCAAGGGTGGCCTGTTTGGAGGATGCCATGGAAGATGTGCGCCTTTTGGCATGCATGAGACTATGTGTTAAGTACTTATGGCTGTTCTTGCATCAATGACCCTAATGGATATGCTAAGCAAAGAGACAAACATTTAACCGAACATCTGAATTCTAGGTGGGATTTGAGACTTTGAAGGGAAAAATTATTCATGCAGCTATTTTAAGGTTCCCAAATTGGAACAAGGTTTTTCATGTCCATATAAACCCATAAAGGACTGCAATTGGAGTTGTCATGTCACATCTAGAGAGAGAAAGCAATGGATCGCTTGATATATTTTCCTGGCAGGAAACTAACACTGACAAAAAAGAATTACATTACCATAGAAAGAGAGAGGCTTTAGGGATGATTTATGCACTCTGAAAGTTCAAATTTTATGTTAATCATCTTGAGTTGAAATACATAGTGGATAAGTTGACTTTATTAGGAAGCTTGGGCAAGTGGCTCATGCTGTTCTGGGAGTGTAATTTTGAGGTAACTGTGAAGTAGGGGAAGGCACACGTGGGCCCCAATCACTTGTCTCACATGGACAATGGAGAAAATGAAAAAGACTGGGAAGGGAATTTTCTTGATGCAAATCTATTTCAAATTTTCAATACAACGATTTCTTGGGTACTTAGAACACGTGCATGATTTTTTGTAGAATGTGAAGGCACTAGGAGGAATGCCAACAAAACAAAAGTAGAGTCTACTGAATCAAATAGTAAGGTTCAAACTTGTTGTAGGCATCTTGTACATAATGGGGATGGACGGGATCTTGAGAAGATGTGCTAAGCCATCAATGACACAACCTAATGTAGGAAGCGCACTATGGCAGCAGGACATTTCTCCATGATAAGAACAAATTAGACGATCTTATGCTTAGGTTGTGGAAGCCTCCCATTTTCCAACATTGTTTTAAGTTTGTGAAGAAATGTGAATTGTGTCAGAAGATAGCTCACAAACCGTAGATGGGAGACTTCCACAAACTAAACCCCATTCTGCTGATGCAACCAATCTAACACTAGGGATTGAACTATGTTAGTGCATTCATGCCAACAAAAAAGACACAAATGAGGTATATCACTGTGGCTACCAAACTCTTCACAAAGTATCACTGTGGCTACCAAACTCTTCACAAAGTGGGAAGAAGCAAGAGCAGTGTGAGCAGATTAGACAATAGCGACAGCAAAGTTCCTATTTGAGTTTGTGATCTTCAGGTTTGGGTGCCCGATACAGATCATTCCCAATAGGGGAGCTCATTTCACTGCAAATTTGATTAAGTGATGAAATTCTTCAATGTCATATAGTATAAGAGAGACCCATATTATCCAAGAGCAAATGGACAGGTTGAGAGCACCAATAAGGTTTTGGTGGGTGCATTTGAGAAGACAGGACTAGGCTGACAGGTTCATGATGTGTTGTGGGCTTATTGGGCAACATTGAAGTGGGCTACATGTTACACAGTTCAGACCGGTGTTCAGAAAGGAAGCTATTGCACTGATAGAGTTTGGGTCCCCTCTCTTAAGGTTGATGTGGAATAGAGGTGGCAGACAATCCCCCAATAAAGGAAAGGCACAAAAAAAGATGGGGGTTCGTGATACAGAGGACATGTGGATTTAAATATGCGACATGGATAGAAAAAATTCTAAGTTGCTAGGAAATGTGTGTACGGGGACGGGTATTGGTATGGGGATGGGGATGGGGACGCCACTTTTTGAAACATGGTACTTGGGTACGCCGGGGGTACTGTATATATATATATATTAAAATTTATAAAAATAAAACATGTCACAGTGAGATCATACATGCATATTTCTAAATTCAATGATTCATATGAACATTCACATTGAAAATTGGAAACATAAAATAATAAATTTGATAAATCATAGACTCGTAGTAGATATCAACACCAATAAGGTTTTGGTGGGTGCATTTGAGAAGACAGGACTAGGCTGACAGGTTCATGATGTGTTGTGGGCTTATCAGGCAACATTGAAGTGGGCTACATGTTACACAGTTCAGACCGGTGTTCAGAAAGGAAGCTATTGCACTGATAGAGTTTGGGTCCCCTCTCTTAAGGTTGATGTGGAATAGAGGTGGCAGACAATCCCCCAATAAAGGAAAGGCACAAAAAAGGATGGGGGTTCATGATACAAAGGATATGTGGATTTAAATATGCGATATGGATAGAAAAAATTCTAAGTTGCCAGGAAATGTGGGTACGGGGACGGGGATGGGGACGCCACTTTTTGAAACATGGTACTTGGGTACGTCGGGGGTACTGTATATATATATATATATATATTAAAATTTATAAAATAAAACATGTCACAGTGAGATCATACATGCATATTTCTAAATTCAATGATTCATATGAACATTCACATTGAAATTTGGAAACATAAAATAATAAATTTGATAAATCATAGTCTTGTAGTAGATATCAAGTGGAAGGCTGGAAGTTATATAATTAATAATAATATATGTCCATGACTCCATGAGTTCAAACTTCGTTGTCATACTACATTCAAAATTTGCCTAATGGCATTTCCAAACATGAAAAAGAAAGTTCAAAACAGTAAACAATGAACAAGATAGCTGATTTGGCTTCCTCAAGCCATGTCATTAGAATCCTCAAGATCAATGTCATCAGCATCACTAAGGTACTATGTCAGCAAGCTCTCTAGATAGGCATCACTCTCGAGTTGAGGCGTCGCTCGAGCAATGAAATGTTAAAACTTAAGGTTTGCGACCCGGGTTTAGGTGAGGGCCCACTTCTTATTTGTTTTAATAATGTTTATTAAATTATTTATTGAAGTTTTAATTTTTAAACATTGCAAATCAACCCCCTAACATCGGGGGATTCCAAACTTGAACAAAATTGATCCGGCCGTACCCCCGGCGTATCCAAACATGGGGTACGGCATACCCAAATGCATGCAAGTACCCGAATTTCATGAATGACGTCTCGGGTATGTGAGGTCTGATTTGGGTATGGCAGGGGACGTACCTTTGAAGTACCCAAGTACCCGGTACGTGTACCCAACCCCCCGGTACGGGTACCCATGCAACACAGAAAAAAATTGCATTCATATCCCAAGTTAGTGGATGGTTGATAATCAATCAAAGTATATTTGTCAATGCCAAGCTTCTTAAGTTGGGCCTAACCAATAGAATGTGCACAATTTACCAGGAGGATAATCAAACATGTTTTTTTGGGGCTGTGTAGTTACTCAAGCTTTGTGGGAATGTGTATCTTAAGAATATGGAAGGGGGATCTTGGGACACTTATGTATGGTCAAATATGGCAAGGAAATTTGGTGTAAACTATTTGATTAAAAGCACTAACTTTCTTTGGAAGAGAATATGTAGAGCAATTTTTTATGACGACTAGGCTAATCATTACCTTGGAAACTTGACTGTATGTAAAGCTGATCTAGGGGTACAAATGACAGTCAGAATGAACATGTATAGCAAAGATGTAGATTCTGTGAATTTATCTGCCATGGCAGACGCTTTCGCTGGTGTCATATCCAGCAGCAGCAAAACACCAAAATTAAAGACAGTAGAGAATTTTAGAAAACTACATCAAGATTAGAAGGAGCTATAAAATGAAACAAGAGGAGCCAAACCTACATAAAATGTGAGGTAGAGGCATGCCAGCATGACTTCAAGATCAATAGCATATCTTCAAGAAATCAACAAAGATTAGATACAAAGAGAAAACCTAGAGCTTCTTCTTTGTTAAAGATCCACGAGCCTGAACCTGAGCATGAAGATACCCGTTCATAGGGTTTTACATCCATTATTTTATTACTTTTTTACAACTACCCTTAACTAAACCAATTAATGCTACAAGGCAAGGAGGGGCAATGTAACCTTACACTATAATTTTATTTGATTTTTCTTACTAAAAACTTTTAAACATAACAAGTTAGGACTTAGAATTTGATGAGATAGGAAATTATTTCTAAATGACAAAATTGTTCCCCATCATTGTCTTTGTGTGCCTATGGCAGATGAGAGATTCAATTGCAGTATCATCTAGCCAATTGATGGACTTAGTAATGTAATCATTTTGTCTTTTTCTTGTTTCCAATTATCCTGTTGTGGTATGTTTGCCCTTCTAGGAGAGTTGTTGATCAAAGTAGCCAGCGTACAACATTCAAATTGGAGTCCATCTAAGGAGCCGCGAGTGGGGGGTATCTATTCTGCAAAAGTCGCCTAGGAATTGCACATGGCCCCAGCCGCTATTGCAAGAATAGGTGCACACCAAGCATGAGCATTATTGGAGAGACTTGTACCCTGGTGGGAGCAAGTGAAACACCCCGCTTTAACCAACCTGACAAGCCACCATTGACATAATGTTATCATATTGTTTTTAAACTCTAATATATGATCATTTCATCTTCACAAATTGCAGTGCACAGTACAAGGTCATTTACTGCATGACCAGAAACCCTGAAGCCTAGTTCTTTTGATCCTGACATGCTATGCATTTTTCACGAGTATTTGAGTCTCTCTTCAAATAGTAATTTGTGCCCATTAGAAAATCTTTTTACAATTGCAGAAAAGTTCAGCTCCTGTTTAATAAATATAATTTGGCCTTGGAAAAATAGTTTTATGTTTCCATGACATTAAAATTTCCTCTTCACAGCATAAATCTGTGCCCCTATGATTTTATTGAAAGTCTCAAATGATCTGAAAATGTGACTGTCCATTGCTGGATCCATGTCTAACACTTTTACTATAATCCATCCAAACTCCATCTAGGATCTATCCTCACCTAGATCCTATGACGGAGATAGATCCAGAATGGGTCCTGCACCTTGTGCTTGGCCTGCAACAGATAAAGTGTTGACAATTTGGTAAACATTCAAAATTATTTCAACCTCAAGAAAAATCTAAAAGATGCTTTAAGATTGGTGTTATGTGTTCAATTTATTGATCCATGTTTGCAACTTCATACTTAAATCATTATCATTTTCAAATTATTTGATTTAAATATATTTATGTACTTTTTATATATTTCTGGAACTCCTGATTTTGGCTAATCCTAGTATCCTAAAATTATGAGAACTTGCTATAGTAAGTGAATGCTTTATAAGTTTATACCATTCTTGAATTCTAACTAACACATGCTCATGGTAATCTTAGTTTTTTTGGTTGAGAGATGATATGTTTGTGAAGAAAGGAATGTTAAACACTTCCAAGCATGGTTTTTGTTACTGAAGGTTTTCTTTTTCTCCGTAATCTGGTGAGTTGCCAAGCACTACTTGTCAAGAGATGGATATACTAAAAGCTGGTTCTAATTGTTGTGTTTGCAAATTATTGGTGCTGCAGTGTAGATGGATGATGAGGACAAAAAAGGGGTACATCATACCTTGAATGATGAACCTTTGGATGAAAAGTGTCTTAAAGATTATGCAATGCTTAGACTGATATCTGCTAAAGCTGAAAGAGATGCAGTTATTCGTGAGAGGGATAAAGCAATTGCAGAAAAGAAGGTTGCTGTCTCAGACAAGGAAGCAGCTTATGCACAGAGAGATGCTGCTTTTGCTCAGAGAGACGAAGCAATAATGGAACGAGATGCTGCATTTGCAGCTCTAGAGAATGCAAGGGATGAAAGAAATCGTGGGTGGCAGGCTTACAAAGCTCAATTAGCACACATGGCTGCTTCTCACCATTTAACTCAAATAGGTGCTTGTAGTAGGGATGCAAGAATTTTTCAGGCGATCAATATACACCATGATTGTACATATGGAATAGGAACTAATGAATTTCCTGCCTTAACAACTGGCACATCTGAATTAGGACCTGTCTTGGAATGTGAGGCAACTCCAAAGTCCAGTAACGAGATAGTTACAAAGGAATTTAAAAAGGGAAGAAGGTCTAAGAAAAACTCCCAGGATGTGGATGGAAGTTTTCCCCAAGTACCAAAGTTACCTTCTAAGAAGAGGCGGGTACGAGGGCAGCAATCTGAAGCAGCTCCAAATGGGGTGGATGTTGGTTCAGAGGGAAAAGATCATGAGAACAACTCTGGTATGTCTGCTGTTGTTTATAACCCTTCTATGCCAATACCCTATTGTTCATGTACTGGAGCAAATCAACCGTGTTACAGATGGGGAAATGGAGGTTGGCAGTCAGCGTGCTGTACTACAATGATGTCAATGTATCCATTACCTATGAATCCTAATAAGAAAGGCTATCGATTTCCAGGTCGGAAAATGAGTGCAGGTGCATTCCAGAAGCTATTAGTAAGGCTTTCACTACAGGGCATTGATGTGATTAACCCGATCGATTTGAAAGAACATTGGGCAAAACATGGAACAAATAGGTATGTTACTATAAAGTAGGCATTACTGGATTTATTGGATAAACTCGTCAAGTTTATTTGTCAGGAGATAGCAAGGGTCACCCACAAAGCACAATACAAACTGTTACATAGACTATTATCAATCAACACCCGGGTTTATTGGATGAGTTTATCGAGCTTAGCAATAGTTTTATGGAGCCATTGATTCTTCAATCTTCATATTGTTACAGCCAGACCATTTCTACATTGATGATTGATGTATTAGCTTTTGTAGAGTGGAAACATTAGTATCTATCATAAGCAGGAAGGGAATTTTCTTCTAATGTGAGTGGCAAGAGTTTGAGATCGCAAATCTAATGCTGACGAGGTTCCTGTGAAAAAGTTTAGACCACAAACCTAATGGCTAGTTCATGTGCAGAAAGCATCTGATAACATTTGTATTGTATATAACTGTTGCCCCTGTATGATGTGTTAGATATATTAATATATCATGTAATCATGCCCCTATTTTCAATATAGGTTCTGAACAGTACTTGCATTTTCTATTCACAAAGTGATGACCAATGTGTAGGGATTCCTGTCAGTGTGAAATAAAGCATGACAATGGGTGATTCATTTCTTGTGTTATATATACTATTGAATTGGAATTTGTTCTTGTATCCATTATTTTTTACTTTTACTTTTCGTTACTTATTATACTGAAAGGAACCAACTTTTGAGGTTCAGAGCAGATTTTTTCTAAAAATGGCATGTTTAAAAAAATTACAATAATATTTAAACAAAATGTTTTTGGAGAGGCAAATGCAGTTTTTAATGCTTAGATTTAGGCAGAAGATTTGTTATTCCGACTCCTGAGAGCTTTAAATGAATTTAGCTGAATGCAGTATCACATATGACATTTATTCAAAATTTATAGGGAAATTTGTTCTATTAACAATCAATGTTTCTTGCCATGGGATCTTCCTCTGCAATTTCTTATATGGGTATTCAGTTGTAATTTTTGGTAGGCTCAACATATGTCATGACTGCACATATGGAATATTTGTCATATTCAATATGCCTTAATGAGTGGCGCATCTGGATTAAGATCAGCCTTGGAATTTTGAACCAACTCCAAAGTCCAATACCCTGATAGTTACAGAGGAACCTCAAATGGGAATAAGTTCAAACTGTCAAAGTAAAACTCCCAGATAGAGGATGAAAGTATTCCGTAAGCAGCATTGTCACCTTCCCATTGAAAGTATTCCGTAAGCAGCATTGTCACCTTCGCATTGGGCATCAATCTGAAGCTTCCAATGGGAAGGAACTCGGTTCAGAGGGAAAGGATGGTGAAAACTACTCCAGCTGTCAGCCAGGCTTGTGTTGTTTACAACTCACTTATGTCTGTACCCTACTGTTCATTTACTAAGTTGAATCAACTGTGTTACAAACAGGGATATGGAGGTTGGCAATCAGCTTACTCTACTACAATGGTGTTTATTCATCCATGACTCCTAATAAGAAAGGCTATCAATTTCCAGGTCAAAAATTGAATACAGTGCATTCCAGAAGCAATTAGTATGTCTTACAGAGTATTGATGTAACTCAGCGAATTGATATACTGGAAAAAACATGGCTATAAAGTTTCCATAACTGGATTTCCTTGGATGAGCTTGTTAAGTTTAACTGTCTGTAGATTTGCAAGATCACTCCAGAAATCATGTTACAATTTGCAAACTCTTACATCACTTTATCTATCAATCTGCATTGGATCAGCTTATCAGACTTGGCCATACTTTTTCTAGAATCATTGCTTTTATAGATTGTTTTAGAAAGGCCATTTCTATAATAAAAGTTAGTGCGAGTGAGCATTTTAGGGTGGCGAAGTGTAATTTCATAACCAGGATTGGAGTTTTTCTCATAGTAAAAGTGGCATGTGTTCAGGATAACAATCCTAATGGCTATTGAGCTTCCTGTGAAAAAGGTTTTTAACCATAAAGCTAATGACTAGTTCCACAGGAAAGGTGGGGAGTTTTCTCATAGTACAAGTGGCATGAGTTTGGGATAACAAACCTAATGGCTAGTGAGCTTCCTGTGAAAAGGTCTTTGAGCATAAACCTGATGGCTGGTTCCACAGGAAAGGTGTTTTATACAATTACACTGTACATGATTTTTGTAGCCAGAATCGCATGTTAGATATATCGTGTCATCTTTACTTCATGTAATCGTGCCCTGCATTTCAAGAGGTTCTAAACAAATTTTTTATTATTTATTCACAAAGAAAACACTGATTAACTTGGATTCCTGTCAGTTTGAATTAAAAGCATGAGAATGGGTCTTTATTTCTTGTATTATATTTTATGATTGAAGTGGGACTGTTCTTGTATCCATTATTTTTCTTGGGTTGTTATTAGTATGAAAGGCTCTGATTTTAGATGGCGACAGCAGAAAATTTCTGAGAATGGCTTGTTAAGAAAAACATCAATAACATCTGAATAGTATGTTTAGAGGGCGGGACAAATAGTGGCAAAAAATATTGACTTTAAAAAGTTTACAAGTCCTTGGTTTAGGCATGTTGCCGCCAGATACTCACCTCGGGGGAAAAGGGGTTAACCGTTAGTGTGGCAGAAATCTTCAAGCCACTAGGTGCGTCCTTGGGGGCAAGCAAAGAGTTGAGATACTGTCACTCAACACTCAACACTCAACTTTTCCATCTAGGCCCAACCCCTAGCGAAGCCAAGGGGGTGGTCCCTATGAAAAACAAACAAGGCTTTTAAGCTAAGTTAGAGAAATAAATTAATCTATGAGTTTGAAGGTGAATTAATACTGAACCAAAGAAATGCAATTATGAATTACAACATCATGAATAAAGATACATCCATCTAACACATCGATTCACTTAATGTTTGATTGTTTGCAGATTAGACCACTGCCAAATGGAGTCACATAAATTGGAGTGCTGCTGTGTTGTGAAAGTGATGCAAGTCTTGTTGGCCAGTTTTAAATGATTTTATTAGATGCGTGGATTAAGGAGTGGGTTAGTTCTTGGTTTGGCCCAATTCCAACTTAGTCCTTCGAATTGAGCGTAGTGACAAGTAAACCAAGGGTCCAACTGGGCTAGGCATAACTTGCTTAAAGTAGCCCATTGACTCTGTAGTTAGTTTCACGCGACCTCCCGAGATCTAGAGATCAAGTTTTCATTGGATTGCCCCATTAAACTAATCACTTCAAATCCATTTCTGATTAACCAACTGATCGGACTAAACTGCAGCAGTCAAGAGCATACTCGGAATTTCAAGCCTTGGTAAATTTTATTAAGACAAAAAATAAATTATTTTATGGCCAAGAATCTCTTTTCACCTACCGGAGGGGACAAATCCTTTCAGTTTATTTCGGGAATACACGGCCTTAGATTTTATTGTTAATAATGTACAAAAATTGTAACAACAAAATTATTGACGACTACAATTCTCTTTTCCCTTTCGGTACTTCACGAATGCACAATTGGATTTAGTTTTTGATGTTTGTTAATTGTAAAGTACAAGATTGAAAGCAAGACTGTAGCAGTAACAAATAACACTAACTATACAACCCTGTTGGGGCGGATTGTGTGCATGTGTTGATTTAAAGAAGTAAAGAAAAGTTAGAAATGAAGTGATTAATCTATTTTAACAAAACTAGGAAAAAAAGAACTAAGCTAAAAATCAAACACACAAAAAAAAAACAACACGGACCCCCCAGGGGGTTCTGTGGGCATTGGGTAGCCCACCTGCCTTTATTAATTACAATTTACAAACTTTGGAAGGTGGCTGCCTTTGGTCCTTATGAATCCGGATCCAAAGGCTTACAAGGTTTCAGAAATGATACAAGATGAAAGAATGTTGCTCCGGGAAGCCTTGGATGGCTTAGATCTCCAATTTTCCAGCAGCACCTCCTCTTGTTATGGCGATAAAAATAAGAAACAAGCCACCTAAAATGCATCAAATGTGCCAAATAAAGCGTTAGAAGCATAAAAATATTAAGACCTGAAAGATAGGAAATATGCACAAGTACTTAATCAAGTTAGATCTACTCAAAAAAGGGCTTCAGAGTCCTAGATCTAACAACATACTCAAATAAATCAGACTCTTAAAATACTCTTTTCAAATGAAACTATTTTACTTAAGCATGAGAGTAACCATAACCAAAGAGAGTTTAAATTAAAGTGAAGGAGAGAGAGATAGCAGAAAAGCCATAAGCTTGGGAATATCCGAGCTGTGGAGCCTGCAAGTGGAATGAGGAGGAACTATGCGAAATTGTTCGAAGATTGGAGGAGTCAAACTAGATCTGCCAAACATTCGAGCTAGATACCTGCGTCAACTAATAATTTCTTGCATACAAATGATTAAAACGAATATTGATGCTACCTACAATGGAAACTCAGAAAGCATGGAAATCGAATTAGATTGCACATGCATGTATGAGAGATCTAAAGTAAACTGACAAAGAGAATAATCAAACTAGAAATTCTCCTACCTACCGAGAGATACCTCCCCTTGAAAGGCTAACATTCAACCACAAGATACAAGAAACTAAAACAATACAGGTTACCTCATAAAAACGTCAAATGTTCATCCACACACAATGATGCCCGACACAAGATATTTGCCTCCAAAGCCTTTTTTATTCCAACAAAAAATATTACAATAGAAGAGTACAAACTTCATCGGCTCTTCGGTCCTCTCTCACCATGAGCAAAAGAGATCCCAATGCTTTGTTTAAATAACCAATGGAGAAGGAGGGGGGCACACTCAAAAGGAGATCATGAGGGGGGTGCATCTCTAAAAATGAGGAGTTGATTACTCCTTGAATCAAGTCGTAACTTGAGTGGAGAGGGATGAGATGGCAGCCACCTCGCAAGAGGAGTGCATCTCTCCCTTGTAAACTCCACCATCCATAAACCTGCTACCACATATCCGACGCGTGAGTTCATGAAAGATGGGGCATATCTTAACATGGAATGATATGGGCGACTTTGAGCAAAATATGGGATTGAAAAATGAAAGGATAAACGTGATCGATATGATGGAGATCCACTTCAAAGGACGGTGCACCACCTCTCATGAGGTAGGCGACCTCCCTCTTGGTTTTATCACCATCCATTTATGGCCCGCCACATACAACAAGTCGCCCATGTGAGAGGGATGGCGATCCTTTCAAAATATTCATTTATTATCCATAAGATATGACTTTCAAACATGTGTTTTATTCTCCTCGTGAAGTTGCCTTCCATAAGAGACAACCATGCCACCTCATTTGGCACATGCCAATAGCTTTTTTATTATATATATATTTTTTGATATTTTGGTGCATTTTGTTGAATCGTTAGCATTTCTTTGCCATTTTGTCGCCCTAATAAGAAAATATGCTCCAAGTGATAATTTAATCACCCGAAACATAGGAAGAGTCGGCTATGGGGTAAAGAGGACGCTTAGAGCGTAAAAATGAGCACCCTCGCGCCAAAATCTGCCTCAAGACCATACTTTTATTACAATTTGAAAATTTCCAATTAAACCATTTAAAAATGGCGTAAGTTCACGGAAAAAATTATTTTCCTTGGAATTGACTCAAACTCCTAGGGGACCTAGTGCATGTCCATACGACTCATTTTTGATGGCTAGCATGTAAAAATACATAGACACTTAGGATTTAATAACCTCCCAAGGTTTGACCGCCAAGGAAAATACTATAGCTTTGGAGGTGTGAGTGAAAAAATTAGGAATTATACGTCATTGAAACACAACACATAATTCCTAAGGAAAAAATACTCTAGAGTATTCCCTTGACAGATAAACCTAAGGTAAGCCAAGCCTGTTACAAAAAGATCATGCTTAGACCAACTTATTACAATTCCCCATGGGGGTATGGACATGCAATTTTTTTGAAAAATGGCCAAAATTTGGTCCGATGGCTCTTAGAACACTAGTGATGAACAATTAGATTGTTCAAGTCTTCGACGGTTCACTCAGAATCCACTAAGTGCAATTTTAGTGGATAACAAGGTAGAAGATCATCTATCATTCCGAGAGCCTTCAAACTACTTGAGCTTATATGCATTATTTGCTCAAATTTTGTAGGGAGATGGTCCTATGAGCAATCAAGCCACAGGGTATTTCTTTGTAATTTCTCACATGGGTATCGATTATGCTAGTGTCCGAGAGATCAAAATTTATAAGAAAATGTGTTTTCTGTAAAAAGTCAATATCTCTGGCCATGGGTCTCAGTAATTTCTGACTTGGGCATTAATAATGCTAGTGACTAGAGGAGTGCATGATTTTCCAACTATCCTTGTGCTTCTTTATTTGAATGTGATCTTTAATGAATGTTATATTGTCAAGACTGGTGCCTGAATATGTAACCATCAAGTATAATTTCTTCCCATATCACTAAATTTTGTTTAAAGAATCCGGTATATTTAGTTTGAAAGACTGAACTGCCATTGTTGTTGATCTTCATGGGAAACTTTTCTATGCCTTGAACATTCTCATGCAAAAGTGGGAATGAAACTATGTTAAGCCGTCTTTGAAGATGAATTTCTTTTCTCTAGTGATGGAGTGCAAAATAACAAATGTCCTTCATGAATTGATTAAATACTAGCTAGGGAAGGGCATCGCATTCTGTTAATTAGTTCAAGCTTATCATAAGAATATAATTTGGTTTACTTAGAAGAATGTAACTTCAAAGTCATAGTTAAACTAGTAGTTTAACTGTTGCATTTACTTGTTAAAATTTGTCACGAGGAAAATATTCATGATACTTTACGGTCCAAATTTTCGTGTGAATTTATAATTCATCTTCCATATTAAAAAAGAGTTGCAACAATATTTCACATGGCTTAAAATGATAACCACCCTAAGTTGCCAGGTTTATGTAATCTACAAAGAAGTATTTATGACCAAATACCTTTGAATACAAACCCTTGTATTGTTTGACTAAAACATGGTTCTTCTGTATAGGTCAAACACGTTAAGCAATCACTCACACAAAAATCCTACATTGGCACACCAATGTATTATATGGTTAAGACTCCCAGAGAGGAAAATAGGCTATCCGAGGTAATATATTAATGCAAAATGAAAATATTTTACGTACGAGCTTTTCACAATTGGTCATTAGTAAATGACCCTCCATGTTCTTTAAATAGAGATTATGGACCATTCAGATGTTAAGCCATAGTTCAATATAACCGTTACGATTGAGAAGTGTAGTGTTCTATAACCTTTAAACTTAGAACAAAACATGATATATAGATATTTATAATGCAATAAACAAAAAATTATAGTGCAAAATAACCAAAAACAATTAAAATGAAATGTTATAGTATAAATCCTTGTGCTATGATAATTCAATAGAAAGTAATGTTCACTTGCCTCTTAAAGTTTGGTGCTCTTTCATTTAAGCCAAACTCCAAATACAACAATACTTAACAAAACAATTCATTACCCCTAACTACTTGTGGTTCCATAATTAATGAGTATCAACTACTTAGTGGGCCTTAATTAATATAGAGACCATTTTTATATTAATTAGTTGTCCACTACTATCTACTCGACTTTATTCAAAAGATATGACCACATACATTGCTTGATTGACTCCCATGTAACCTATAAAGTAAGGAGGCTAGGGTAAGACCCTAAGATGTATTGATATTATATCATTTTAATGGAAAAAATGGGCATTGAGGGCATTCACGCTCATCATTATTTTAGGTGTTCTAGCAATGGTACCAAAGCCCTAATGTTTGATGAGCATTTTTGTAAGATTGATTCCTAGCCTGTCTCCTCTGTTGTAGACCTGAGCACTATCTCCTCAGGCCTATAGACTTTCCTGTGCATTATCTAATCCTCTCCAGTCCTCCATCTCTCCATATCCCATGTGGAATCCCATCTTGTGACTGGTGATCTCCTCACATTAATGAAATACTAGGTCTATATGAGAAATTGATCATCTTCAGCACGATGGTGGTTGATGAGATTCAAAACATTGATAGTGGGATGATCTTTGATTGCGAACTTAACTAACACCTCTTACACTGTTAGGCATTTTCTCGACTATAGTTGAGGCCTTCTAATGTTCTCCTCCTGAGGCATATTATCTTTGTGGGTGTTGAGATAGTGCGGTGAGAATGAACAATGAGAGGGCAAAGGAATATGATTCGTGGCTGGAAGAATTTCAAGAGCTTTAGAGGACTATCAATCAAAGGAATTGTCCAGAAAATGAGCAAGCAAATGAAAAATTTGTACAAGCAATATATTTTCGATTCTGTCTACTAGAATTTATATCTCCATTTTATCCTAGGTCATTAAGGCACATAGTCGCAACTTCTAATCTGAAGAACAACGGGAAGAGGATCTCCATCATTGGCACATGAAGTACGATCCATGATGCCCAAACTGATCTATGCATCACAACATTGGATTTACAAAAATCGACCGAATTTACACTAAATGTTCCTGTAGACTACTCCCTGGCACTTTTGGAACTCCTGGAGAGTTTAATCAGCCCATGTAGGTTCCGCAGTTGGCTGTACATACATGTTAAGAGTGTGGCGAACACCTTCCTGAAAACCATGAGCCACCTGCAACTGAGCCTCAGACTACTAGGATATGTGATTGTGTTGAAGATCGTGAAAGCCCGTGGCTTGGTTTATTCTATCCATGTGTTCTATTTGGACGTAATTTTGAGAGGATGAGGGAAGACACACCTTGGATAAGACCTTGTACGTGTCATGCATTTTTTGTTGAAGGTGGAATGGATTTAGTTTTAGCAACTGCCATATTCCATGGAGGTAATCCCCATGGGCCTTTTCTTATTGGAAAGGGTTTATTATTTGCATACTGGATGTGTGACATTTACAGAAGTCCATTTAGGCAAGGATTACAAAAGAAATGCCACCTCCAGAATTGCCATATTCCATGGAGCGAATGCTAGTGCTTTTCTGATTGGAAAAGGTTTATTATTTGCATAGTGGATGCGCGGCAATTACATAGGTTTGCTTAGGCAATGATTACATAAAAAATGCCACCTCCAGAATTCACCTTGTGATCCATGAGTTGTGCATTAGTGTGCACTTTGAGAAATGCAATCATGTTTGCTAGAAAATGTTGTGATGCCAATGATGCTGCTTCATTGGCTGTTGTTTTCTTCCATTAATTATTGGAGACTAGGTTGTGTGAGCCCTCTTCCAAGCAGTGTATTGGTAACATTGTTCTTAGATTTGCTTCATAAATGCCAAATGATGGGATCACTAGATAGAAGCAGAGTTGCATGGGTTCGGGTTTCTATTAAACTACGAGTTGATCATACCATGGTTGATTCATTTGTGAAGGTGTTGAAAGAGTTCTCATTATGAATCCCTTTGCTCATGAGCATGAAGAGAATGCGGATGAGGGATTTCTTGTGCCCATGTCCGAGGATGTTGACGACTACTTCATGGGACCATGGCTTGACTAGATGATTCAATGGCTGGCATAGAATCGTTATGACACCCCTCCAACTTCCAGATCCATAGTCGATGCCACACCAACTATGGAAATCCCTAAGGGCCACCTCAATTTTGGCACTTCTATGGCTGACGTGATTTCAAGGTGTTCCAAATGATGCCTACAACTGTGCGACAATGCTTCACATATGCTATCATCTACCCTCCACAATTTTCAATGGTAACCACCTATTTCACTAACTATTCAACAATAGGAAAATCAGGTTTCTTAATTGCTTTCCCTACAAGATAAGACTTCGGCTCTCGTAAATTCTTGCATGCCTTTGTTCAAATTTGCCTATGATTGTGTGGGGTTTGGTGTATGGTAGTCCGTCGGTCTCTATTTCTCTTGGTTGGATTTAAAGTTACTCGCTAGTGACCTTCTTGTACTTGTCATGGTTATGGATGGAAAAGTGAATGTTAGCCAGATGGATTTGTAATGTTTGATTGGTTTTATTACATACTTTGTATCTTTTACAGTTCTCAATTCTATGTATAGCATTTTTGGATACGTGTGCAATATTATTCTATCGTTTATAATTCTCTGATTAATGATCATCATCAAATCCATAGTGCACTCCACCAAAACCTTGCATGATTCCTTATCAGAGGCAAATTCCAGAGAAGTAAAGCCTTCCTATAGCTTGTATCGATTCAACAACAATTTGTAACTTGCAAATAGTGTTTTTATAAGTTGTTTCTTGGTACTTGCAATAGTTTTTTGTGAGTGTCAAATAAAATTAAGTTGAATTGTATTGGGTGCATTCTCGATAGAAACTGACACCCTCCATTTTCTGAGATTGAGTCTTACTGTTAAAGGGTGGAGTTGCAAGAAGCCCTCAACACTGAAAGGCTTGATGTGTTTTCGGTAATTCATTGTTCAAATTGTGGTATTCTGTATCTAGTTTTTACACTCAAAACCACTATGAGATGTTTGGATAGGTATTGTGTCTAGTTCTAACACTCAAATATACCTCTTTGATAGTTAGGCTTCAAGTTTCAAATCCCTATCATCTGTCGGGACAAGCAAGCTTGAGCCACAATCAGAACTAGAGCCGAGAGCCAGAGAGAGAGTCAAAGCTGTAACCAGAAGATAGAGTTAGAGCCATGTTTCAGAGCAACCATTGGTTTGTGGTCATCATAAAGCCACCTTTTTGGTTTGTGGTCATCCAACAACCACCCATTTAGTAGACGACATCATCTTCTGCTAACCTTTTTCGTTTGTGGTTAGCCTAAAACCACCACTTAATAGAAGATATAAGCTTTGGCTGCTTCTGCTACCTTTTTGGTTTATGGTCAACTTAAAACCACTTCTTAGTAGAAAACAACATATTTGGTTGCTTCTGCTACCTTTTGGTTTGTGGTCATCTTAAAACTACCTTTTGGGTTTGTGGTTAGCTCAAAACCACCATTTAGTAGAAGGCATCCCCTTTTGTTTCTTATGCTAGGTTTGTTTGTAGTTCTCCAAAACCACCTTTTTGGTTTGTGGTTAACCTAAAACCACCATTTAGTAGAAGACATCAATGTTTGTTGCTTCTAGTAGCCATTTTGGTTTGTGGTCATCCAAAACCACTAAGTTTGTGGTTATCCTAAAACCACCGATTTAGAGAGCACTTCATTTTTACCACTTAGTAGAAGACTTCATCTTTTGCTAGTTTACTTGGCACATGATCACATTGTCAAGTAGGATATGTTTATCCTTTGGTAGTTGTTCATATCCAGATTTCAACTTTCTTTTAGAAGGTCCTTGGATTCACAAACACCCCTTTCGATTAGGGGGGGAATGTTGGAAATCTAATCTATTAGGGTTATAGTAAATTGTATTTACTATACACAGTTGTCATTAGTGAATATGAAAAGTCATCTTGGAGTCCAAGAGGCAGTTTGGAAGATGAAACCCAGCGTCATATTTGATGTATTAATATTCTATCATCTTAATGGAAAAAGTGGACATTCACAATTATCCTTATTTTGGGTGTTTCAATAGAGCCAACTAGGAATTGTTAAGGATAATGCAAATAGGGGGGCCCCCTTCTCAAATTATCTAGACAACACATCAACCGCCATATTTTCTCTACCCATTCTTATATATAATATCATAATCATACCCCAACATCTTAGTATCCCACTTATGTGGCTTTGGTGATGCTAATTTTTGTTCAAGGAAATATTTTAAACTATCACTGTTTGCCTTGATCTGGAAATGCCTCCCTATTAGATATGAGTGTCATGTCTCAATAACATGAATGATGGCCATCATCTATTTTTCATATGTAGATTATCCAAATGTCAATCACATAATTGCTTATTGGTGAAAACTAAAGGGCATCCTTTTTGTATCAACATTGTTCTCATACCTCTTTCCAAGGCATCACATTCTAAGACATAAGTCTTAATCAAATTAGGTACTGCTAACACTAAAGTAGTGCACATGGCATCCTTTAAGGTTGAGAACGTCTACTCAGCTTCTTTGCTCCAGATAAAGGCATTCTTTTTGAGCGAGGATGTTAAGGGAGCTACAATTTTTCCATAATTTTTCAAAAACATTTTGTAGTAGCCCGTAAGTCCTAAGAACCCACACAAGCTCTTAAGGGTCTTGGGGCATGCTTAGTTTTGCATAGCTGCTACTTTTTTCGAGTCACTTGTACTTCTTCTTGACTCACAATGTGATCCAAGTATTCAACCCCAATAAACCCAAAATTTTTAAAGTTCTAAAGTGAAAGTGTAACAATTTATACAATTCTTAAGCAATACATAAATTAAACAATGACATTCACACACCAAACACGAAGATTTACCCTGGAAACCCCAAAGAGAAAAACCAACTTAACTTAAAGCTTCACCTCTCTCTTTGTTTCTTTTTTCATTGTATTAATTCAACCACTTACAAATACAATATATAGGAATTTACCAACCTTTGAAACCCTAATTCGCAAACCAAAATTAGATTACAGTGGGCCAAAAACCATTAGCCGAAAACAACAAAAAAACGAAGCGGAAAAAACCCAAAATGTTTACTCAAGGGCTCTATCCTTGAACCTCTGGGGGGTAGGTCCCCCTTGGACCCCCTTCATTCGGGGGCCAACCCCTGAACCCCTGCCCGAAGGGGGGTAGTCATGCAAATAATATAACACACACCCAACAAAAATCACATTTGAAACGGTTCACCAATAATTAGTGGTCCCTCAATAATTGCAAGGCACAATCCACATGCTCTAGGTGGCATTCACATGTTGTGATGTAGATCAAGATATCATTAACGAAGGCCAACACAAAATTGCGGTGGAAATTTGTGAAGATCTTGTTCACGAGGCTCTAAAAGGTGGATGGAGCAATGCAAAGGCTAGAAAGCATCACTAAAAACTCATAATGATCCTCATGGGTGTGGAAAATTGTTTTGTGGATGTCGTCTTCTTTCATCCTTATTTAGTGGTATCCTAAATGAAAGTCCAATTTAGTGAAGAACTTGGCTCCATAAAACTCATCCAAGATATCATCAATGATCAAGATAGGAAATTTATCCTTGGTAGTCCACTTATTCAGATTCCGAAAATTAAGACAAATGCACAAAGTGCCTTGCTTTTTCAATACCATAACCATCGGTTAGGAATAAGGACTTGAAATAGGACAAATGTCCCCTACCTCCAACATTGCTTGAATGATCTTTTCTATTTCATTTTTTGTGCAAAAGGGTGTCGATAAGGGCATAGATTGGGGGGTTGAATCTTTGGAATTAGTGGAATACCATGGTCATGCTCCCCATGAGGTGGTGGTAAACCCTTGGGTGTTTAAAAAACCTGTTGATGTTTAGATATAACCAATTGCAAGTCAGGGAGGTTTTCTTGTGGAGTTGTGTCCACTACTTGGATGGCATTGAATTATGCAATAATACCTGATTGGCCTTTTCTCTAATAACTTCTCTATACAGTGGGAGGTGATAATTTCCATAGAACTTGAAGTGATATCCTTAAGATAATGTTTATTCCCTTCCTTAGTGAAGCTGATATATAGGTTCTTGAAATCCATAGTGATAGGTCCCAAACTCTGTAGCCATTCTACCCTTAGAACTACATCACAACCACTCATTTCAATAGTGAACATGTGTGTTTTGAGATGTGAGTCACCCATTTGGATTCTTACAATTTCACATCACTCCCCACATTTTATCATATCACCATTTTCTATCATAATTTGGAAATTTGGCATAGGGCGAACATAACAATGGGTTTCTTCTACCACTCCCCTATGAATGAAATTGTAGGTACTGCAACTATCAATTAATACAATTACTTTGTGGTGCTTGACGTAGTTGATCAACTTCAATGTTTGGGGTGTTGAGAAACTTGACAAGACATGGAGATAAATTTGGGGTTCTACACTCAGAGCTTGCAAAGTGGTGTCATCTTCCATAGGAAAAGCAATATCTTCCACTTTTGGTTCTTAAGTGCCTTCAATTGTTATGTTTTCTAGGTGACCTTGTGGTGATACATCAATTTGGAATAACTTATGTTCTTTGAATTTATGCCCTTTGAAATACCAATCATCGCAGTTGTAACAAAATTTGAGGTGTTGACATTCAACCATTGCTTTTGGAGACAACTTTTGGATTTTTAATGACGATAGGTAGGAGGTGCCGGGAGTAGGTTCCATAGGGGCATGGTGTGAGTAGGAAATGCATGCCTTTTGGTTTGGGCGTTGATCAGCATTTCAACTTCTCTAGCTCTATCACAAGATTCCAACCATATTTTGGGGCACTACATTATAGCATGTACTTGAATTATTTCTTTGAGGCCATTGATGAAACATTCCCCCCCCCAAAAATCAAAGAGGCCATCTATGCAGATTGCCAATTGCTCAAAGGTTGTAATATAGTCCATAACTATGCCGCTCTGTTGCAGGTAATGAGTGTCACGTTCATAATGATCATGAATGATCTTCACAAGTTGGGCCCAAGTGACATAGCTATGATAATATTTCTAGTACCATTGCCACCATTGCCAACATTCAACATTTAAATATAAGACCTCCACTTTTAATTTTTGCAGATCACCAAGAATTTCGTGAAGAGAAAAATAATGTTCTATTTGGGTCACCCAACATGAGGGATCTAAGCCATTAAATTTTACCATGTCCACCTTTAGAAAGTAGTGCCATGAATTGTTATCCTAAAAGGGGGAGGTTGGGTATTTGAAAAGAGAAAGAACCCTAAAATTCATTGACAAATGTTTCTAGGGCGAGATCCCTTTTTTTGGAATCTAGACCCATGTTTATGTATCTTCTCCAATATTTTTCCTTGGCTAACCATTGTAGTGTTGATATCTGCCACTAAAACTTGCAAGTTTGCAATTGTAGCTTCAACATCCTTAGGTGCCTTGTGTAGGTCTATGTTTTGGTTCTCCATGTTTGGTCCATTGCAAGAGTTGACCATGGGATCACTTATGTTCTAGAAAGTATTAACACCAACTTATTTCAAAATGACCAGTGGCTAAAGATGAGTCTTTTGAGAGGCACCACCAAATGCTAGATTGTCGAGTCCACACAAAAAGAGTTGTTATATATTTATATCAATATCATAATCATGATGCAAGGATTCTTTTGATATAGGTCTTTGACAATGGCGTCGGTAGATCCCATACCATTTTTTTTATAACAATGATGGGAGTATTACTCCCAGTGGAATATTACTTCCTCAACAAAATTTCCAAATTCTTATTGGATGCAAAGATGTAGGAATTTCACTGGCTTGTCATAGAGGATATGGTTTCTAGGGGTTTAAGAACAAGAGAGTTCCAGGTGCTATAAATTTGAGGAATGTTGAGGTTAAAATGGGCCTCAAAACAAAAAAATGCATTATCAAAATCAACTTTATAAGAACAAATATGATTCAAGATGATGATGTCAACCATAAGGGTAAATAGTTTTGGAAGGAAAGACAAAAAAATACTTTATTCTAATGTATTTTTAACTTATATCCTTACATGTTTACTCAAATTTCAAGTGTGAGAACTTGTTGGATGCATAATTGAATCACTACTTGAAATAATTTTGATAGTTGACCTTGATAAGAAAAAAAATCGAAATACATAAAAAAATGTATTTCTTGCAACGATTACCCACTTGACATACTTTTGATAGATCCTTGGTAAGAAAAAAATTGTAATACATAAAAAATGTATTTCCCAATTATTTTCCTGCTGGGAGGTTGTCAAAAGTATGTTGAGTGGGTACATGTTGGATGCGAAATTTAACTCTACATCCAATGAGTTCCCACACTTAAAATTTTCGTAAATCTACAGGGATATAAGTTGAAAATACGATAAACAATAATTTTTTCCCTTTCCTTAAAAAATTAATAACTCTTATTTTATGATTTTCCTTAGGAGGCCCATTTTAGACTTCAAAATTTCTCTAATACTTGCAAGGTCAAACATTAGTACTTATCCCAATCTCTTAGGGAACTAACTAAGGAGGGTCAACCATGCTCTTAGTTGTACTACTCGACTATCTAGGTACTAGAGAGTAATTTTCCCAAGTGTTGTGCTTGGTGCCACTATAATAGCAAGATGATCAATCATATTATTTAAAGCTGGTTTCAAGTTATCCATGAGACTTCCGATACTTGGATGCTTATTTTGTGGAAGAATTCATTAATGCTAGAGTTTAGGTTGTTGAAATCACACCAGGAAATTTTTTGAAAATTAACAACTAATTACATTCAACTCAACAACAAAGGCTATTGAGTATGCCATAGAAGTATTCTTCAACATTTTACTAGGATTACAAATATATGCAAGGGATTTTCCCATCAATTTGTACACATCATATGTACATTCAATATGCATTTCATCCTGTTCGTTAACCACAATGATGAATGAAATCTCCACTTAAGGAGATTGTTAAGGAAGAACTTCAAAAACTTTTACCAACTAGATTTATTTATCCTATATTAGACAATGAATGGGCTTACCACTTGTGATTTAAAAAAGAGAGAGAGGGTAAGTGGCACATTTGTGTAGATTATCAAGAAATGACTAAAGCCACTCAAAAGGATCACTTTCCTTTACAATTCATTGATCAAGTCTTTTAATCTCTATTTGGAAAACAATATTTTTCATTTCTTGATGGTTTTAGCAGGTATAATGAAATTCAAATTACTCCTAAAGATCAAGTCAAAAATTCATTTACCTTCTCATGGGGAACATTTACTTCCAAAGTCCTTCCTTTTGGACTTTGCAATGCACTAGCCACTTTTTAGAGAGCGGTCATGGGCATTTTCTTAGATTAAATACCGGATTGTGTGGAAATATTCATGGATGATTTTACCACATCCAGAGATGAATTTGATGAAGCACTCTCAAAACTAGAGAAAGTACTTCAATATTTCCAACAAGTTCACCTTTCTTTAAGTAATGAAAAAAGTTTTAGTATGATGATTGAATGAATTGCTTTAGGGGACTGTATTTTTGTAAAAGGAATACAAGCTGACCCTAACAAAATCAGTGTTATACATAATTTGCTTGTCCCTAAAAAATAGAGATATGTTAGGAGTTTCTTAGGGCATGTTGGATATTACAGATGCTTTATTTTAAATTTTAGTAAATTGGATTATCCTTTGGTTCTTCTTCTTTCGAAGGATATAGATTTTCCTTGGACTCCAGCTTGTCAACAAGCCTTTGAAACCCTCAAGGACAAAGTCACCTCTACCCCCATTCTTAGAGGACCTGATTGGGCATTACCTTTTCATATATATATATATATTTATATATATTGATGCATCTGATAAGTCTTTAGGTGAAGTGTTGGGATAGAAGGGCAGTACAAGCATGCATGCCATAAATTATCTTAGCAAAAATCTTGTACAGGCTGATCTAAATTACACTATGAATGAGAAATAGTTTCTGGAAGTGGTCTATGTCATTAACAAATTTCACCATTATATAACCAAATATTCTTTTTTGGCTCACATTGATCATTATTCTATTTATACATATCTTATGAGAAAACCTATTATCAATGGTAGAATCATTCACTGGTTATTGCTTCTTCAAGAATTTAACATTACTATGCTTGATAAGCCTGGTCAGGAGAATGTTGTTGTAGATTTTATGTCCTATATTGAATGACCTGACTTGATGAACCTCTCAATAATTCATTCCTCTATGAACATATTTTTCCTGTTTGTGTTAGTACACCATGGTTTTTAGATAATGCAAACTATTTGGTTTCTTGAGAAAGATTGACATTGATCTGAGAGATTGGCCCTTTTACTTTGATAAAAGGGTACATGTTCATGCTTGGACTTGATTATATTATTCACCACTGTGTTTGATTGGATGAGGTGTATGATATTCAAAAGAGCTTGCCATGACTAGCCATGTGGATGGCACTTTGCCGTAGAAAGAATTGCAAGAAAAATCCTTTCGACTGGATATTATTTGCCAACATTTCATAAATATTTTAGGAAATATGTGAGTTGCTGTGATGCTTATCAATGCATGGGTCGACTTACTAGATTTGAATAAGTTCCATTATAGCCTCAAAATTCTCTTGAGCCATTTGAGAAATGGGGTATTGATTTTGTTGGACCGATTAGTCCACCCTCTAATCAATTCAAATATATTATTGTATGCATTGATTATTTAACCAAATGGGTGGAAGTGCAGCCTCTAAAAAATATTCAAGAACAAAGAGTAGTTGAATTTCTTTATAATAGCATTTATACCCGATCTAGAGTAACTAGAGAAATTGTATATGATCGTGGATCCCATTTCAATTCTAAGTTGATTGCTAATATCATGAATATTTATTAAATCAAACATTGGAAAACTAGTCCTTATCATCCACAGACAAATGGGCAACTAGAAGTTACCAATAGGGAGATTGAGAATTTATTGACTAAAAAAATTCAATTTCACTGTCATGATTGGGTAGCTAGGATTCTTGAAGCTATTTGGGTCTATTATACTACTTAGAAAACATCAACATGTTTCACTCTGTATGAGTTGGTTTATGGGAAACCATTACCTCTTCCTATTGAGTTTGAAATTAAAACTCTTTGCACAACTATGGAATTAAGTATGGACATTTTCAGTGCTCTCAACATGAATGCTTAACCTAATTTAATCTAATGGATGAGTTGAGGGAGAAATATTTGCAACATATAAATACTTTGTAGCAACAACGTACTCATTGGCATGACTTCTTAATCAACACAAAAAACATTTCAGCCAGGGGATTGGGCCTTACTGTATGACTCCAAATTTTAAGATTTCAAAGGAAAATTGTACACACTAATTAGGGCCATATGAAGTCGAAAAGGTTTTCCAAAATGGAGCAATTGAGTATAGAACTATTGACGCTGAGAAACTTACATTATTTGTCAATGGACATCATCTAAAATTGTATAAGAAATCTAAGTCCAAGGAAGAATTCATCTCCAATTTACACCATAGTCAATCTCTTAGGGTTATTGAAGGCCTTATAGCCTTCAAATCCATTCCACTTAAAATCATTATGGAGTTGCATTTTCTAAAAAAAAAACCTTTTTGGTGAAAACTAGTTATGGCATCACAAGGCTGTGGTGATTCTTGAAAACCAGAAATGGCAGTCTTCCTGGAGGAAAAAACATTTGTTACATAGTTTCTTAGCAACGTTCTGCTGCAATGTTTCTCTATAGCCCGTTGTTGCTGATTTACTTGATAAGTTTTGAGCTACTAATATTTTTCTTGCTTACAAATAATGCTAATGCCGAGTATATTTGCAACCAATTTGACTACATAGGTGATTTTTTCACCATTGAGTATTTCCATACATCCAATGCTTAAATGTTCGCCTCCCACTGTGAATTATCAGGTATTTCTCTGAATTTTTTGGTAATTTCAATTATTTTGCTAAATTTTTAGACATGAATTGCTATATCCCTTACCATATTCTGCCTGTTGGGATGACAAACGCTTGATTTGGGGGGTGGGGTCATCACAGTTTTGTTCCTTATAACCATCTAATTTCACTCTGATAGATATTCACCTTGACAACTATGCGGTATCCTCTGCACAACTCACATATCATTTTGTATTTATGCCACACATGCCCATCATTGTATTTTAATTCAACTGTCATAAAATTATCATCCAATGATGGCATGCAAAATCACTACTTATCTTAGTGGCAACTCTAGATAGGTGAATTCTTAAACGATCGAGATAAAAGCATGTGAAGGGACAATTATGACAACAATTTCCAGTTTGCAAGTTGTTGTCAGTCAATCAAGCATGCCATGTCAATTAATTAAGACACGATCAAAGTAAGTTAGTAATAATGACGGATTTTTAAAAAGTTCTTAGTTGGGATTACCAGTTAGCAATAAGTGCTATATATATTCTCCTCAATGAACACTGCCCAGTTGAGAATAGTTTCATTGAGCATTTAACAATGGTTATTTGGTATGAGTGGTAAATTGTATAAGGAAAATCCTCTCATTGTCGAGGTTATCCTTGCACAAGAATAGGTAGCAGAAATATTTAGACAAGCATGATGGTTACAATTTTTGAAAAGATTGCAAAATAATAGAGTTTCAATAGGTACGCATTTGCCCAAAATTTCCAAGATTGAGTTAAAGGGTGGGAAGTTTGGAATTTCATGTCATAGAGGAAACCATTTCTTGAGCCACTAGATTAGAAATGGAGGGAAAGCATTGGTATAAGGACTGAGTGAAATACACAAAATCTTGAGGCGTTTTCTATAAAGAAAATGAGTGGTACAAGACACTAGCCAGGGAGTAAAACAATCGTCTTTACCAAAGCCATGGGGAGAAGTATTGAATCATGTAATTAAATATTTGGCTTGTTAAGGGTGCTCCTCTTTGTGTTTGATGTATCATTTTTGTTTCTTGGCACATTTGAAAATAAACAGGAAAAATAATTCCTTTATTTCTATGGAGGTCTCTTCAAGGAGTGTCATGACAATTTTGACAGGTATTAACTCCCGGATGTCTTTATTCATTAACCAAATATGTCTTTATATACACTGGTTTCTGACCTTTGGTTTTCGTATTCCACAGTCAGTTAGAGTCTTCACAACTCTTTGCCTTCTACGGTTACAAACTACCCTAGGATTCTAACATCCCCCCCCTTAATCCGAAGGGGTGTTTGTAAGTCCGAGCACGGTTCTAAATCTTTCAAAATTTTCTCGTCCAAGTGCTTTGGTGAAGATATATGCAGTTTGATCATTAGTGGAACAATGACGTAAATGAACTGTCTTGGCCTCTACATGATGTCGAATCAGATGATACTTTGTGTTGATGTGTTTGGTTCGATCATGGAATCTAGGATTCTTGGCCAACTTGATTGCAGAAGTGTTGTCAATCAAAAGTGGAGTGGAGTCTTCTTATTTCTCATGCAAATCTTCAAGTATCTTACTGAGCCTTACAATCTCTTTGGTTGCTTCTCCTGTTGCTACATATTCTGCCTCTATTGTCGAATCTGCTGGAACTGATTGTTTGCGTGATCTCTAGGAGATAGCTACTGATCCAAGACTCATTGTGTATACAGAAGTGGATACTCCTGTTTCCTTGTCACCATTGAAGTCTAAATCATAGTACCCAATCAGTCTGAAGTTATCCACCTTAGAATATTTGAGTCCAAATTCTTGAGTCCCTTTCAAGTATCTTAGAACTCTTTTCGCTGCAGACCAATGTCCTTCACAATTTTTGTGCATAAACCGTGAAAGAATGCTAACAACATATGAAATATATGTTCTGGTAGTATTAAGGTAGATAAGGCTTCCTACAAGTTACCAGTACTTGGTTGCATCCTCGAATTCTTTTCCTTCACTTGATGTGAGCTTTCGCTTTTGTTCCATTGGAGTTGAGAGCGAATTGCAATACGTCATCCCAAATTTGTTCAACAGTTCTCCAATATACTTTTTTTGAGAAATGAAAATGTACTTAGGATGTTGAGTCACTTCAATTCCTAAGCAATAATGAAGATGTCCCAAATCAGTCATTTCAAATCCTTTCCTTAAGTCTTACTTTATGGATGCTATATAACTTTCATTGTTCCCTATCATCAAAAGATCATCCACATATACTACAAGAAACACAACAGATCTTCCAACTTTCTGTACAAATAGTGTTGCGTCGTCAAGATTGTAATGTTTGAAATTTAGCTTTAGAAGATACTCGGTTAGCTTTTCATACCATGCTCGAGGCGCTTGTTTCAGGCCATACAAGGATTTGACAAGTTTGCATACCTTGTGTTCTTGTCCCTTCATAACAAAACCTTCCGGTTGAGACATGAAGACATTTTCTTTCAAGTATCCATTCAAGAATGCGTCTTTACATCCATCTGATGAACTTTCCAACCATTTTGTGCAGCTAAGGAAAGTATAGTGCGGATGGTGCCCCATTTTTTTGTGGGAGAGAACGTTTCTTCATTGTCAATTCCTTCTTTCTGTGCATAGCATTTTTTCACAAGCCTTGCTTTATGTTTTTCAAGTGAGCCATCTGATTTGTATTTGTTCTTGTACACCCACTTGTTTCCAATTGGTTTGGTTCCAACTAGAGGATCAACCAGCTTCCAAGTTCCATTCTTTATGAGTGCATCATACTAATTCTGCATGGCTTCTTTCCACTCATCACGAGTAGTAGCCTCTTCAAAGGAAGTTGGTTCAATGTTAGCAGAAAATTCAATTCACAATCAAATGAGACATCCATGTCATCTCCTGAGTTCTCTGCATTTTCCTCCATCTTCATGTCTAGTTGAGCTTCTTGTTCTCGTATTTCCTACTTCATCTACATGGACACTTTCAAGTGTCTTTGTGGCCCATTTAAGAATCCTCCTTGATGGTATAGGTTGATCAGCTGGTGGTGCATTATTCTCTTCTAGTTTCAATCTTCCAATCCTCTCAATTACATCATCCAGTTGAGTCTCTTGCTCAGTTGAAGTGGCAGGAAATTCTTCTTCATCATTCTCTTCATGAGGGGTTGTTGGTGCTGCTTCAAATGGAAATTCCATGGATTGATCCAAGATAGGGTCCCCCTTTCAATATCTGGAATTTCAATATCACATCCATAATATGTCTTTAGATGAGCAAACCTCTCCAGACGATCAAGCTGTCTTTCAATAGACTTGTCATTTTTATTAGTTTCAAGAAAAATTACATCTCTGGAAATAAAAAAACTTTTTGTTTACCTCATCATAAAGATGATATGCCTTGGACGTTTCTGAGTACCCCAAGAAAATACATCTTTTGCTTCTAGCACCAAGCTTGTTTCTTTGCTCCTTTGGTATTAAGGCATAGTAGGCGGAACCGAAGATTCTGAAATTCCTAACCAAAGGAAGATGTCCAAACCAAATTTCATGTGGAGTCTTATCTTCTAGAACATGAGAAGGACTTCTATTTCTCAAATATGCTGCGCATAAAACTGCATCACCCCAAAACATTAGCTTCACATTCTTAATAAACATCATTGATCGTGCTGTATTCATTAGGGTTCTATTCATCCTTTCCGCTACACCATTTTGTTGGGGATTATAGGGACTGTAGTTTGATGTTTAATTCCATGTTTGCAAAGATAGTCTTCAAATTCCTTAGATGTATATTCTTTACCATTATCAGATTTGAATGTACCAATACGTACTTGCGCTTGATTTTCTATCAATGCATGAAACTTCTTGAAAGTTTGAAATGCTTTTGATTTTTTCTTCAACAAATACACCCAACACATTCTACTATAATCATCAACAAATGTCATAATGTACTTATTACCATTTGCAGAAGGAATGTGCATGGGGCCACATAAGTCAGAATGAACTAGTTCTAACTTTCTACATGCTCTGAATTTGGACTCTGGAAATGGCTGCTTATTATGTTTTCCTAGTATGCATGCATCACACTTGTTCCTTTACTTCGGAATGGTGGGAAAACCAAATACACCATTCTTTCTTAACAACCTAATACTGTTATAATTAAGATGACCAAATCTAGCATGCCATAATAAACTGGATGAAATATTACCTTCTACATGCTGAGAGATATAGACAAAGTTTTGAATTCTTGCAGAAGAGCCTCTCAACTTTAGTATCTGTCCATCTTCATAACCAGTCATGATGACCTTGTTGTCAGAGGATTTTCTTATCTCCATAATCCCATCAAACATGTGGATGGAGTGACCTTGCTGTCAAATCTGCACCAAGGACAACAAGCTTCTTTGCAACTGAGGAAGATAGAGAACATTCTTTAATATGAAATCAGGGAATCCATGCAACTTTAGCCTGATTGAGCCAATTCCCTGTGGTTTGAGGCTTGATTTATCTACAAAATATACTATGCCATTTGCAATGTCATTTAGTTCTACAAATAAATATTTTCTAAAGGTCATATGAGATGTTGTACTAGTATCAAGCAACCAACAATCTTCGTAAGGTGAAAGATAAGTCATTTAATTAATTCCAAGATTACAATGTGCAACAATATAATGAGCAGAATCAAGGGTTTCACCACCCTCTTGGTTTTTATTCTTATCTTCTTTATTCTGTCTACCTTTGATGGAGTTCCAAGATGCCCAACACTGATCTGCTTCATGTCCATTCTTGCCGCAACGTGTGCACTTCACATATGATCTTTTTCTTGAGCTGTTTCTTCCTCCTCTTCCTCTGAAATTTCTTCTTTTTCTGCCTCTTTTGCTGCTATATCCCCTGAAAGATTCTTTAGGCATATTCTTTGCTTTTTGAGCAAAGCAAACAGATTCTATGGTACTTTCACTTGTACTCTTCCCAAAATCTTTCTCTCTATCTGCAATCTTTTCTACTAGAACTTCAAAGGTGAGGTCTTTGAACTTGTCGCTTGCTTGCAGGGATTCAAGGTAGTTTGAATGTGTGGGATACATAGATTTTTTCAAATTCTACAAGTGGAAGGTTTGGTTTCATACCAGAATCTTGAATCTTGTGCATGATGGCTTTTATTTCAGATGCGACCAGCATGGGGTCATTCTCTTTTACTTCAAGACTGAACAATTTTAACATTAATTGAATGACTTCCATTTTAGAGTGCGAATCATACAAATATTTTAGAATTTTAAAGGCTTCATAACATGTCTTCGCAGGAAGAATATGATGGCTCACCATGGTCTCATGTACCTATTGGTTAAGGATGCATTCATTCAACAACATCTAGATGGAAATTGGGAAGAATTTATTGACAAAGTTGTAAATCCACCTACTGGAAATGATGAATGTATTGAGATAACAACACAACCTACTTCACAACAAGATGATACTATGATTACATTCCTACATGTGAACAAAAGAACTATAGGTGAAGCATTCTATCATAGAAACTCAAGTAGTTCATAGTATTCTATAGAACCTTCCTCTTCATTTTCGCAAGGCAATACTTTTGGGAGTAAACAATACGAAGAATGTGATATAGAGTTGATAAAGGTTGCAAAAGATATTTAGTTAGCATGACATACACCACCCCCAATTAATACCAAGGGCACAACTTGTCAAGTAACACTTGGAATTAGTATCTCCTCCTGATTTGATTGCATAAATTGATAAATTGAAGGATCGAATTAAGGATTTAACTATCAAAAGAGATGCTTGGAAGAAAGTAGATTCTTCCCATTCTAAGGGATGCATTTCTTTATGCATGCATTATAAACAGTTGAATCTAGAAAAATGAAGAGTTTCTTTCTTTCTCTTTGAATATTGTAGTGCTCAACAAGACACTATTTGGGTATTAGAGGAAGATAGAAAACAATTAAAGAAGAAATGAGAAAATATACAAAGGATAATGAATAAGTGATTGAGAAGAATGAGGAAATTCAATGTCTAAAATAAAGGATAATGAAGTCCGCGGAACTTACATTTGATTTGATTATATGTAGGCCACATTCACCATTCTACACCATGTATTTGAGAGAACAATGGCTTCGGTTTCAATTAGAAAGAAATTTTTATGATCTACCTTTTGATCAAATAGGTACCGGGAAGGTTTTTTGTATTATCTATTTTTCCAATATTCCTAAGAGGAAAATTTTTCTCTGTGAGTTATATTTGCACAATTTTTTGATTCCAAATATTTCCACATGGAATCCTAAACATTTTGTTGGAGATATTAATTTAAGATTTTCCAGTCTATGCTACAAAATGAGATAACAAGGGCCCATGAGATGGACTTATACAAGGGAGAGGATTTAATTTCCCCACTTTGGATTAGGGCATAAACATCCTCAATAACATATACATGCGGAAAACATTTTCGACGAATGGCGCATCCCCAAATCACAACAGTGATGACTAAAGTGAAAAATGAAGTAGTGAATAAGTTTATGTATTTTTATAATACTTTTCATAAGTTAGCCATTGAAATTTTTAAGGTTAGATGGATTGAAATTGAAGGCACGCTTAAACAAAAAGAACCACATTCTCTCCAAAATATTCATGCTTCACTCTTTTGTAGTCGAAAATATGTCAATTTTGTAAGAGAATTGGGTCTTCAATGGATAGGTCTCAGGTTAAAAGATCCATTATTACATATCATTCTAGACTGGAGAGAAGATACTTATGTGGTTAAATATGTGGAAAGGAAATGATGGCATTTATTATAAATATTGGAAGGATTCCATGCCATAGAGGCATATATTGAGCTAGTTCCATATGATTTATGAGAAGCATGCTCCACACAATATACTTCACCTATTCATGTTGATTCTAACTCTGATTAGTTGCATAAGGGATGTGCAAGATGCTTGAGTTGGGGGTATGATGGGCATGGAAATTATCCTCTTTTGCCCATCTATTTTTCTATCATTGCCTTCTTTTTAGCCTGATGATCTAAACAATTTCCTGCCTATTTTTAACCAATTTTTCTCTATTGATGCCCATTTCATTAAATCTGGACATATTCAACAGAATCTAGACTAAAAAAGTGTAAAATCTTGCTTTCTAAATCCTAAAAACAAACTTTCTAAAGTGCAAAATCATGTTCGAAAAGTGCAAAAAGGGCTCACAAAATGCAATTTCCAATTCCAAAAGTGCGATTTTAGAATCATTTTGAACCCAAAAAGTGAGATTATTGATTCAAAAAGTGTAATTTTTTATTTGAAAAGTGCATTTTTCGATTCAAAAAGTGTGATTTTCTATTCGAAAAATGTGTGTTTTAATTTAAAAAGTGTAATTTCTTATGTCACAAATGATTTTTTTAATTCCAAAAGTGAGAGTTACAATTCCATAAGTATGATTATTGATTCTATCAAATGTCAATTTAAATTTTGTAGATCTAAATAGTGATTCCAAAGATGTCAATTTTATTGTTTTTATCTCAAATATTACTTGCATTTGAATAATGTACAATTGAATGGTTCTTTGATTCTTCATTTTTTATAGATTATACACCACATTATCAATACAATGATTGTCATCATGATATGTTTGAAATTATTTTGTTTCATATCCTCAACATTAAAATAGTTAACAATGTCCACCATAGTAATATTATGCCTTGATATACAAAATAAAATAACCTATTAATGGTTTTTATTTAAACAATTTGTATACACCTCTTTGAGATTCTTTGATGTTCATATTGACTATCCAGAAGACATAGTTTTTATAAACTTCTACACCTGAATTGAAAATACAAAAACCTATTCGATATTGTGGAATATCTATACACAAATTCCCCAAACCCAAATCAAGTAGAAAGGGAACCTTTGAATCCCAAAAAAATTACTTGGAAGTGTTAGTTATTTATTAAAATCATCAAATCTATTGTATAAAATGAAATCAAGTCATCAACCAAATGAAAAAATTCAAAGATGACAATATGACTCTGACAGAATACTACGGAATACAAAAAAAATTGCAACCAAAACTTGAATAAAAAACAACAATGTGCACAATTAATATCAACACCGCTTTTATTCCACATTAACATACTTATACATACATAAACAAGATAACTGAAATATAACTATTTAGAGTTGTAAACCCCTAAAATTCTATTCAAATATCCTTCTATTAATCGTAAAGAGAAGATAGCCCCGAGGGGTAGCTCAGTTGGTTAGTGCTTTTGAGTCCAAGAATGTAGTAGTCGAGGCCGGAGGTTCAATTCTCTGGTTATTTTGGGGTTAGGATCCCAAACCTGGAGCCAACAGGGTGAGGCCCCTTCAAGTGTCCCCCTGAGAATTATTATCGTGGACGTAGCGAGCCCTCCATCTTCCAGGGCTGTGAACCACATTAAAAAAACCCGTAAAGAGAAGATACAAAAACTACTAAAAGCCTTGTCTCTGAGAAGAGACAAGTCAATCATGCTAAAGAAAAAGTCTTAGTCTTACATGAGGGTGGGAAACCATGTGTCCAAAAATATTGTATAATCATCCTTGAGCTGTGTAATCATAAAGGACTATATATAACATATGAGAATTGCTAGAAACTATTAGGGTAATAAGCCATAAACAATCTACACTATGATTCCTATACAACAACATATGATACTTAGACCAAAAAAACAAATATTATATAGGGACTGATTATACTCGGCTGAGAGAGCTGCGAGCTGCTTCCTTCGAGCTTGTACTCCTATCAACATGACCAATTCTAAAAAACACCCCCACATTCTTGGCTACATCATTTAGGCGCTGATGGATTTCCTCCATATTGTCATGTAATAATGCCATTGATCAAGTGATGCGCCTCTTCCTTTTGCAGCTCCTTATCCAGGAGGACCTTATCTAGAGCCATCTTTACTCTCCAATAAGGATTCATAGTCCTTGTGCCGTGTTCCTATTTATTCAATTCAATAGCTTCCAATGACTCCACCATATGCTCAACATGCTTTAGGACATCCATAGTGAATTTTTGAGCTTCCTCTCGCTTCATATCTTCCTGGTGTGCTTGCCTAACACTGCCATGCCTACTGTGAGCACACTCCCTCGGGGACATGGTAACTAGGGAAGGAGGAAAGAGGATTCTGATCAAACCCATAATCCTTTCCCAATTCTACTTATCCTGCCAGCCTTCGCAAGTTTGAAATTACAACACCTTCATATATTACAGGTGCTCCCTAAGGGGCTTGCAATCACTTAAATAAACAAACCCAAAGATGTAGGAATGCCAATGAGCAAGGAGACTTTCTGTTGAATATTGTAACTTCTAAGAATATTATATTTGTACATTATTTATTCCGGAGATGTTCCATCCCTCCGAGGTGATTCTATTATGTATCCGGAGATGTTTATTCCTCCAAGGAGTTGTGGAAACTAGGGTTATTAGACCCACCATGTGGGGGTCGGCCCAGTCAGTTATAATAGGGTATTTAACCTAATGGTTAAATACGAGCCTACATGTACTTGTGTAAAATATATGTCAAAGTAGTGTATAAATAGAGGAGGTGTGTTCCTCATTTGATACACTCACACACTTGAAAAGAGGAGCACTTGTTTGGGAGATTTGCTAAGGAGGATTAGAAGGAGGGAGCACATCTTGTATTTTGGTTTATCATCTTATTGAGGAAAGCTTTGCTGGGTTTTCTACCCCATGAGGGTTTCCCAGGATAAATCTGTGTCTCTTGTGTTTATGCTATGCTTGTTGTTTCTTTAGTGATCCTGTATATGCTATTATTGTGAAATAGAATGTAATGCTGCTATTTTCTGTCTTAGCATATTGAATTTTAACATGGTATCAGAGCTAACCGTAAGGAAGACAAGCTATGGCACTTACGACACTTGCTTTACTTCCGACAATTTGAAGGTTAGGGTTTTACATAGCAAAAACCAGTCATCGTGGAACTTTCGCTATACATCCATTTCTGCGAAGGTTCAGGGTCTGAAAAGTTTACAGGTCGAAGATAACATCCCCAGGTACCTTGTGTCCAAAGGGCACCCTCAGATGCATTGTACTTTATGAGTTATGATCAGTACAAGTTAGGGTTTCTGCCTCTTCCAGATCTCAGTCAAAATCAGGTGACCTTGGAAAAAAGGTCATAACTTGGGCTAGGAAGCTCCAAATGCAATTTCGTAAAAAGTGACAGGTAGTACACAGACTTTAATATCTCAGGAAACTTTTTCAGAGGCCGAAGGTGAACCAGTGATACGTGGCATGCCGTACAAGTTCGATCTCCTGTTTTATCCCATAAACAGGTCACGTTGCGACACTTGGCATAACTCTCTCTCAGATAGTCCAATTGAGGTCAGACCTGTCAGGATGGAAAGATAACAGGACGAGCTATCTCAAGAAAATTTTTCAGAGGCCGAAGATCAAACAGTGACATGTGGCACGCCGTACAAGTTCGCTCTCCTGTTTTATCCCATAAACAGGTCACGTTGCGACACTTGGCATAACTCTCTCTCAGAAAATCCAATTGAGGTCAGACCTGTCAGGATGGAAAGATGACAGGTCAGGCTACCGCAGAAAATTTTTTCAGACCCTGTGGAGCAAAAATTTCAGAGTTATAGCAGAAGCAATCAGGTGCATATTTATGTCAAAACAGAATTATTTTTAGCACCTTTATTCATGGCTTCCGGAATTTAGGGTTTCAGAGAAAGTTGGAATTTTTTGAAGTCTGTAACCATGGCTGGAAGCTACTTAGAAAAATAAGAGTTTAGAGCCTTGGATCGAACCTTTTGATTGGACAGAAGGGTGGGATTCATCAAACCCTAGTTCGGGTTCCTGTCCAGAAGATCCAGAAGTTTCGAAGGCAATTTTGAGGGGTCAAATTTTGGAGATTTCAAAATTGAAGAATGCTAGGTTGATCAGCTCAGCAAGACACATTCTTCCATCCATTCAGAAGTATGAAAGTCAAAGATTGAATTTTTAGGGTTTCTTTAGCAAACCCTAATCAAGCTCCAGATCAAGTTTCAGGGGGAGTTGAGGCTAAGGCCTTACATAAGAAGACTACAAAAAGTCTCGACAGGTATGACTTAAGGAGGTTCAGGTACATTACAAAAGACAAATCAAGTTCCATGACCATGACAACATGAAGACAAAGACTCACGAGGTATGTATGACTTTGTTATATTATGTTTAACCTACGAGACATGTAGGTTTTAGCTCAGGATCTCTAAATCATTGAAGAGATTGTTTAGGTATGTTGTACATAACTAAGCAGGTATACTAATCCAGGTATGTTTTCCTATGTCATGTTAGAATCTTACCTTGTGTAAGTATACTTGGTATGATTGGTTAGTAATCAAGGGTTTATGCATATTATGTCTCTTATCTTGGTTGATGATTTAACTAACTAGATCAAACAAGAATATGCATGAGTAAAAGAAGACTTCCTTGAAACCCTGAATACTAATGATCATGACTGTACATATTCAAGATTATTTAGAATTAGAATGTTTTGATAATATACTAATGAATGTATGTTTATGTATGAGATCATGAGGATGACACTAGTGTACACTTGAGCATGCACAGTGGTACAGAATGAATAGAAGTTCAGAAGACATACAGAAGATCAAGCAGGAGGCAACCACACAAACATAAAAAGATATGTATTTGAGTTGTTATTAGAAATAGTAAATGATATTGCTTGTATGCATATTTGTATTCCTAGAATATATCATGCTGAGTGTAAACATTCATAAAGAATTGAACAGTATACTACTAATATGCATATGATTGGTAAGTTGGACAAACATTCCATTGTTGCTTGTCTAGAATGAAACCTCTTTGCTAACATGCTGAGAGCTGTGCACACTCTCAATAGTATGTTCTGGTAGAGATGGAAGGCATCTAGATAGCCACTGTATGCATACAGGATATGGGAAAGTGTTGTGCCAAAGTATTGGTCAAAATAGTTGCATAACTATGTAAATGATATCTGTATGCATAATAGGTTATCATGTCAATATGATTTGATGATTATGAAGTATTACTAATCATGTACTTAATTTTGATTTGTAGGAAAGATCATGATGAATGATGAACAATGAACAAGCGATGGATGTTCAACAAAAGAAACACACTATAGAAGGCTTGTGGCTGGAAGATTCTCTTAGAAAGAAGGAAGAGAATCATGATGAGATGTTTGCTCCAAGTGGCTAGATAAGACCATTCTCTTAATGGTGTAATTAAAGAAGAAGTGTGAATCAGATTCTGTATGGGTTCCCAGGATCGATAATCAATTGATGAGCTTAATGATCACCATGGGTGATGTGGATCTCAACCTTTGCTACAAGGTTGAATATGGCTTCTATACACATATGACATGGATGCAAGAAAGAACTCACCACAGAGTTCGAATGATTTTGAGGCTCATATTAGTAGACCCATCTGACGAGAGATGGCACAGATAGATATGCAGAAGATCACTCAATGCTGAGTGTGAATAATGGACAATTGACAGCTTCATGACAAAGCTTGGGCTTTACCAGAAGTAAAGCTGTTCCTAACCTTTACCTTAAGGTTGTGGATGGTGAACCTATCATACCATTATTGTATGACGATGATCTCTTTCTGACAAGGAATGAGAAACAGGTCATGAAAATGGTTGCAGAAATGAAAAATGAAAGATCTCGGATTAATGCACTACTTCTTAGGTCTAGAAGTATGGCAAGATCCAAAAGGAATCTTTTAATTCAAAGTAAGTATGCTGTGAAGTCTCTAGAAATATTTGATATGTTGGAGTATAAAGCCATGGCCACTCCCATGGACTCCAACTTGAAGTTGTTAGTTAATGACTCATCGTATTTAGTGGACCTAACCCTATATAGACAAATCATTGGGTCATTGATGTATATAACAAATACTAGGCCAGATATATGCTTTGCTGCAAATACCCTAAGTCAATATCTAGTAGAACCTAGAAAGGTTCACTTTGTTTGTGTCAGAAATTGTTACTAAGGCTAGGGTAACAAGCCAACACAATCTCAAAAATAAAATCAATCCAAACTAGGTTTTTAGGGTTTTGTTTTGTAGGTTTTGGTTAGAAACTTCAAGAGCGTAAGGGAATACATTCAGCAGATAAGTAAAAACTAATTCATACACATATATCCATGAAGATGCATATATATCTCAGGAATCCAACAAAAGATTGCAATGAAGTTCATACAATAAAAGACAAGCATCACTGGAAATTACACATAAAACCAGACATGAATTTGTCAATCAAGAAACTATATAAGTTTAAAATGAAGCCAATACATATCAGAAGTGGGATAAGGAGTCATATATTCATAGTTTCATCAAAAATGCACATGAGAGTTTGCAATACTTAGCAGTGAACAAGTCTGGAAGAATCAACAGCTTGCATACCTCCTAAAGCTCTCCAAAAATTCGAACCCTTACAATGTCTTTCCTCCCTCTCTAAATAGTTTTTTTTCTTCTCAAAAACAGTTAGGGTATTTCCTACTAATTCTCCATCGAATAACTAGACTAGGTAAAGTAACAATTACATTTTTACAAAATTACATCTTTGCTAAAAATAGCAAATTCTTTAACAAAATGTCTTAAATGAACCTAACTGCCTTAGATCTCTTTCGATGCCTCCACAAGCAAAGATATGCCATCTGGACTTGAGGATCTTTTCTTCATTCTTTTGTGCTTCTTCTCCAGCTCAGCTATCCTTTTCTGTAGGTGTTCATTTTCATGTTGCAAAGTTTCAACTGTCTTTTCTAATTCTGAACAGTGCCTGTCAGCAGCCCTTTTTCTTCTGAGTACTTCCTTTGCATCAATCACTAACTCCTGAAAGTTGTCATGAGTATCTTGAAGATCTTCTCTTAATCTTCTATTTGCCATCATTAGACCATCATTAAATTCCTGCATGTAATTCATTTGCTGTTTATACTGTTTGACAGTCTTCTTCAAATTCTCTTTGTCAGAATTAACTAGTTTTTCTATTGCAGCATCTTGCTCCTCATTAGGTTTGCAAAACATGTCAAACTTCTTAAATATTGCTTCTTCTGTCAATAGCTTCTCAGCAGTATCTTCAATGGTGGGGCTTGGATCATCTGTGGCCTGTACTGACTTAATCTCTTCTGTCAACAATTTCCCAGGAATGTCTTCAATGATGGACTTGGAGCTTCCTTCACCTGCTACTTTTTCTGACCTAATTTCTTCCTTTTTACCTGGATGCAATTCATCTTTCTTTGATTTCTCCTCCTCCATGGGCTCTTCATCAGAGATAGTCACCTTATCAGCCTTCAATTTTGGATTTAAGAGCTTTTTCATATTTAACCTTAATTTGTTTTTCGACCTAGTTTTAGGTCTCCAGAAAGTAGCTGCTTCTCCCATCATTTTTAATTTCTTCCCTTGGTACCGAATAGATGCTAACTCTATCACTTCCAGCTTTTTGACTTTCTTTTTAGGCTTTGTAATTTTGTCATCTATAACTTGATCATCTTTACTTTCAGCCTTAACTTCAATCTCAGGAATAAACTGCTCTTCTTGTAACATATATCCCTCATCATCCGAGAGGACTGTGATGGGGCTTCTTGGCTGATTATGGACTTCTTCTTTAGCTACAGGAATCACTTTGATATCAATTTTCTTCTCTTCTTGAAAATCTGCTATAGGTGATGACTTCTTTTCAAGAAATTCCTCTTCCTTTTTGTCATCAAATAATGAGAACTTGACTTTATTGTGCTTTGGAAATTCTTGATGCTGACTGTCATTCTGTCCTTCATCTGCTACCTGCTTTGTTTTCTTTTTAGCTTTAATGTCATGTTTGTTTGCAGGTTTAACCGAATGCCCTAACTTTTGTATCATTACTTTTCCCTTGTCAGTTTGTCTTTTGGGTTGTTGGTCTTCTCCTTTAGGATGAACCCCTGACCAAAACAAAAAGAAGTCCCAAGTCTTTCCCTCATGCTGCAACACTGTAATGATGATTAGCTTAATGAGACCATGATGAAAAAGTGATGGAGAAGTGTGATCATCATGCTGTTTTATTTTGCTTGACATTTTCTGCAGGCTTTTAAAGAAAAAGAATGGCAAATTCATTTTAGAAACCCCTGCCATGTGCTATAGGAACCTGAGATGATATTTGAACACTAATGAATACCTTCCTTCACAAGTCACATAACTCTGAAGAATCCTTATAGGTTCAATCCACTCCTTCCTGAAATTATGTATGAGAATACCTTTGTTCCAGTCAGGAATAACATTAGGCAATAAGTATCTTTGAGGATCAAACTCAAAAGGAGACTTCTTAAACCAGAGCTCGCCCTCATTACTAATCTCAGTGGCTTCTGAAATTAATTCCACAGTCAATTTGAATCTCAAAGGATCCATTATAATCATCTCATTTTTAAGTCCTTTAGCAAAACTGCAGGACACTTGAGCATTAAAACCATCTATCCTTTTGAAAAATTTCAACCAGCCTGCCTGTTGGAACAGCTCTGCACAATCTGGAAGTTTCTGAATCCATGTCAAGTCTGTGGGCTCAGCCCTGTTAACCTTACCACTTTTACTGCTTTTTCCCATATCTTTCTTTTCAGGGAACAGGAAAAGTCTAGTTTCAGGTTTCAGAAATGTTTTATAAGCTGCAATCTGAGCAAGTAATTTTACAGGCTATAACAATTTTCAGTGATATTTAAACCACTTGCACAAATTAACAGACCCCTTCTGTGTAACACCTGTACCAACTAGCAAAGTCCTTCCTGTGTAAAAACGACGCCCTATTCTGTATATTCTGATGTTTTAAAACATTAGGGCATGAGAGAAACATTCATACACATTCCTCCTAACGGGCTTCAGGTAACTATTTTTGTGGTGCATTCCTTATTTTACGGTCTATTATATCCTCCTCAACAACCAATTTTTCCAGAAACTCGTGCAGCGGAAAAAACCCAAATTTTCCAGCTATAAGGGTTATAATGTAATACCTGTTAATTACTCGTCGATTGTAGCTTAATGTCTTCAATTTGGGGTGTCAATGATGTTCTCCTTCAAGCACAGGTGTCCTCAATCGATTCTTTAGCCCCAGGTGAATGAATTCAAAAGCCCTAATCTTCGCTGGCGCCAGAACACACCTGTCTCCTTTCCACAGCAACACAATCCACCGTTTAAAAGTGAACTCTCCTTCACAAACACTGCCTCCTCTGCGATGATGCGTGTAACAAGAGAAAACTGACAGCTAAACCCAGAATTTGCTGGTTTCTGTGCCACTGAACCCGCATACCATGCAATGATGCCCTTGTTTTCTCTTCGTGATTAACAACCCACTAAAATCATGCTCAAAATGCTGCAAACACGTGTTAATACTCACACAATGTGATTAGACACTCTCACTCTGCATCATGATTGAAATCAGATCGAAGATTGACAAAAAATTCAGGCCACGATATTCCTGTAGCGCGCTCTGTGTTAAACTTTAGTGTAGCGCTACAAGAATATCTTTTAACCAAAATTTAGCAATTTTCCAACTTTTTGCTAATTTGTCGGAGATTCTGGCAGCTATTTGATTTAGGACATGAGTTCAACCACTCTCTAAAGTCATTAATGATTTTTCCTTTGAAAATATAACTCTCATTGACCCCATTTTTAATATAAAAAGTCACCAAAATCAAATGAAATCTGAAAGAACTGGGTTCAAACTTTATTCAATCACTCATAAGGTTCTTAAGAAGACAAAAACCAAAATTGAAAACCAAAAATTAACTAAGGTAGACTCAAAAAAAACAAACCAAAATTGGAGAGAAAAACTAAAAATGCAGAAAAAATTACTGACTTAACACACTTAATAACTACAAAGCATGTAGTGAGGTACCTAAAAGGTACATGATAGGATTGGATCATCCCTGGACTTCAGTCCTAAAGAGAGCCGTAGACGTATGTATTCGAGAATGAAGTCCTTGGTGGACTTGAGGGGATTGGATCATCCCTGGACTTCAGTCCTAAAGAGAGCCGTAGACGTATGTCTTCGAGAATGAAGTCCTTGGTGGACTTGAGGGGATTGGATCATCCCTGGACTTCAGTCCTAAAGAGAGCCGTAGACGTATGTCTTCGAGAATGAAGTCCTTGGTGGACTTGAGGGGATTGGATCATCCCTGGACTTGAGTCCTAAAGAGAGCCGTAGATGTATGTCTTCGAGAATGAAGTCCTTGGTGGACTTGAGGGGATTGGATAATCCCTGGACTTTAGTCCTAAAGAGAGCCGTATACGTATGTCTTCGAGAATGAAGTCCTTGGTGGACTTGAGGGGATTGGATCATCCCTGGAATTCAGTCCTAAAGAGAGCCGTAGACATATGTCTCCGAGAACAAAATCCTGAATGAACAGGTAAGGGGATTGGATCGTCCTCGGACTTTAGTCCTTTGAATTGAGCCGTAGACATGATGTCTCCGAGAACTAAATCCTGAATGAACAGGTAAGGGGATTGGATCGTCCTCGGACTATGGTCCTTTGAATTGAGCCGTAGACATGAGGTCTCCGAGAATTGAATGATAGGACTGGATCGTCCCTGGACTTCGGTTCAAAAGGTACATGATAGGACTGGATCGTCCCTGGACTTCGGTTCAAAAGGTACATGATAGGACTGGATCGTCCCTGGACCTCGGTTCAAAATGTACATGACAAATCCTAGAATTGTTCTAGGTTACATCCAGCATGAAACAGGGTTGGCTCTGTAGATATGATACATCCAGCATGAAACAGGGCTGGCTCTGTAGATGTGATACATCCAGCATGAAACAGGGCTGGCTCTGTAGATATGATACATCCAGCATGAAACAGGGTTGGCTCTGTAGATGTGATACATCCAGCATGAAACAAGGCTGTCTCTGTAGATGTGATACATCCAGCATGAAACAGGGCTGGCTCTGTAGATATGATACATCCAGCATGAAACAGGGCTAGCTCTGTAGATGTGATACATCCAGCATGAAACAGGGCTGGCTCTGTAGATGTGACACATCCAGTATGAAAAAGGACTGGCTCTGTGGTGGTAAATCCTAGATCTGATCTAGGTCACATCCAGTATGAAAAAGGACTGGCACTGTGGTTGGGATTGGATCGTCCCTAGACATGAGACTTGTCTTAAAGAGATAAGGATTGATCATCTTGGAACTTGATCTGGATTGAATCATCCATGGACCTATGTCCTAAAGAGAGCAGGATTGATCATCCTGTAATATGATCGTGTGATGACGATGCTGCCGATCATGTATGCTGATCGTATGATGACGATGTTGATCGTGTGATGACGATGCTGCTGATCGTGTGATGACGATGCTGATCGCATGATGACGATGCTGATCGTGTGATGACAATGCTGTCGATCGTGTGATGACGATGTTGATCGTATGATGATGATGTTGCTGATCGTGTGATGACGATGCTGATCGTATGATGATGATGCTGCTAATCGTGTGATGACGATGCTGATGATCGTGTGATGACGATGCTGATGATCGTGTGATGACGATGCTAATGATTGTGTGATGACGATGCTGATGATCGTGTGATCGTGTGATGACGATGATGATGACGATGCTGATGATCGAGTAATATCAACTCTGATGATGTTGATGTTCCAGTAACTAGTTGAGTTACTGATGATGATGAATTAAAGAAAGCTTCCGATGATATATAGATGATGTAGTCAATGACTCCTTGCTCCTGCAGATGTTGTTATAATATCCTTCTTGTTAAGGGGGAGTGTTGAATATTGTAACTTCTAAGAATATTATATTTGTACATTATTTATTCCGGAGATGTTCCATCCCTCCGAGGTAATTCTATTATGTATCCGGAGATGTTTATTCCTCCGAGGAGTTGTGGCAACTAGGGTTATTAGACCCACCATGTGGGGGTCGGCCCAGTCAGTTATAATAGGGTATTTAACCTAATGGTTAAATACGAGCCTACATGTACTTGTGTAAAATATATGTCAAAGTAGTGTATAAATAGAGGAGGTGTGTTCCTCATTTTATACACTCACACACTTGAAAAGAGGAGCACTTGTCTGGGAGATTTGCTAAGGAGGATTAGAAGGAGGGAGCACATCTTGTATTTTGGTTTATCATCTTATTGAGGAAAGCTTTGCTGGGTTTTCTACCCCATGAGGGTTTCCCAGGATAAATCTGTGTCTCTTGTGTTTATGCTATGCTTGTTGTTTCTTCAGTGATCCTGTATATGCTATTATTGTGAAATAGAATGTAATGCTGCTATTTTCTGTCTTAGCATATTGAATTTTAACACTTTCATCATCCAAATCTCCTGCATTAATGCCATGCTTGAGTGAAATGGAAGTGGAAAGTACAATCTGAGGTGTGGCATATATATTCGACTAACCATAATTCTTGGTTTGGGTATGCTGCCATCCCCATCATGGATGAAGGAGGGCCCAAACATGATTATTGTACATTGCATACATACACACATGTGCACAAATCCTAACATTTAATATCACCCACTCATTTCCACCGTAGCCGAACTTAAAATATTTCTGCCCTGTGTGTCCAATACCATCAATCTTCGTATCTCCTGCTTGACATCATCCATGAAGGCCATGGTGGAGGGACAAAACATCATTTTAGAAGATGGAGGTAGGAAAAACTACCTCATGGCCAAAACTGAGACATGATAGATGGGAACAGGCGAGGGCGGATTCGTGGAGGTTGACACGAGAACAAACTTGAACTCCATACAAATTTAGAATCGAAGGTACTTTTTGAGAGGAATGGAATGATATGAAATCGATTGATGGATTTCCCCCATTGTGTGAGAAAAATCTTGGAAGGGACAAGTCAACATCCACTCAAGTGAATGCCACGGTGGAGGAGCCGAGACATTAAATCAATAGATGGATGTACGGAAAACCACCTCATGTCCAGATGTGGGACATGATAGATGGAAACATGCAAGGGTAGATTCTTAGAGGTAGGCACGAGCATAACCATGAACTTTATGTGAATTTAAGACTGAATCTATTGTTTGACAGGAATGGCATGAGAGGAAATCAACCAATGAATTTACCCCACAGTGTAAACGGAATGTTGGAAGGGTGACATAAGATTTCAATCATGTCGTGCAATAATGGCAGTACACAACACTTGGATGGAATTAATACCCCTGTATAAGCCATGGTTGTGAAGGACAAACACGGGGGAAGTTATAAAGGCAGTTGGTGGTGGGGAAATATAGAAATGCAGATCAATTGTAATTGTGGACCATTTGGTTGGGAAACTATGGTCTTGCCCCCGGTCATCACTACATTTGGACCCTAAATTTGATGCTTGTTCAACACTTTTTTGTGTTGGATGAGAGTACTTTTAGACGTCGGTCAGTCGTCGCTAGAAATTTATCGCTTAAGAATGTCAAGCGATGTCGCTTATAATCACTTAAGCAATGTATAAGACCAATTTTTTTTAACTTTACAAATTTCTCTTAGACGTCGCTTAAGCGACACTAAGTAGCATCTCTTAAGCATGCTCGTGTGATGTGTACAAGCACACCCATCCTACACAGCGACATTATAGTATGTTGGTGGCTTGTCAAAAAAGGGACGTCAGTTGATATGGAAGTTTGCAAATTAGATTTAACGTTGGTTTCGCATCTGAAAAGAGAAATTTTGTAAGTAGACTTAACGTTGGTTTAACGTCTGAAAAGAGAGGTTTGCAAAGTACAGTTAACGTTGGTTTGGTGCCTAAAAAGAGACGTTTGCAAAGTAGATCGAACGTTGATCGAGTGTCCAAAAAGCGAAGTCTACAATTGCATTAATAAAAAATGTGGATGATCCGTCGAACTAATGTAGATTATTCTCTAGATAATCGATGTTAAATTTATGCTACTGACGTTTAACCCACACCACTCGAATGTCGGACAAACGTCAGTTGAATGTCCAATAAGCCACAATTATAAATGGATGTAACAAAAAAAATGTGGAGGGTTTGTTTATATTCTTGTCATCCATGGGTGTAACCTAAAACATGTGGTCTGTGTAAATTTCCATGGCCCTTTCAATGAGACAAACCCTTCAAGAAGATTTTTGGTCAACTCACGCCCATACTAGTGGAACCAATTCATCCAATTGAAGAGTCATTGACCATACTTTGAGTTATCACATTCACACTGATGTGGTTTTTCATTCAAGCTCAATTTGGGATCCAAGAATATCTATAAATAGAGGCCTCCATCCTCAATTCCAACAAGCTCAAGATTGATAATGTTATGCAACAATAATTTCTTCAAGGATTATGCAGCCCACTTGCTCCAAACCTCCTCTTAGGTCATAGAAGTGTTTGTTAGCTTTCAAGGTTACTCCAAAAGTGTTTACTGTTGGAGAGTTTTCATTGATTCCAAGTTGTGATGTCACCTTTGGAGAGCTGTTATTGATGTCAAGTTAGTTGCCTAGTAGTTGAAAAATTATGACTGCACAACACTTGGGAAAATGCCTGCACAACACTTGGTAAAATGCCTGCAGAACACTAGGAAAATGCCCGCATAGTCTAAGAAAAATGCCTGCATAGTCTAAGAAAAATTCCCACATATCACTTGGGAAAATGCCTACACAACACTTGGGAAAATTCCCGCATAGTGCTGGGAAAATGCCCGGACAACACTTAGCAAAATGCCCGCACAAGTCTGAGCAAAATTCCCGCACAAGTCTAAGCAAAATTCCTGCATAAGCCTAAGAAAAATGCCCGCATAGGCTAAGTAAAATGCCCACACAGTCTAAGAAAAATGCGCACACAACAATACTAAAGTGTCCGCACAAGACTAAGCAAAATTCCCGCACAACACTAATAAAATACCCACATAACCTAAGTAAAACGCCCGCACAATGCCCGCATAGTCTAAGTAAAATGCCCGCATAGTCAACTAAAATGCATGTTAGAAATTTGCTTGTCATTGATGTCAACCTTGGAAAAGGAATTGATGTGTTCAATGATGACAACATTTGTAAAAGGATTGAAGAAGCATTGATGTCAAAGAGATATAAGGACAACAAGTATCAAATGTTGAAGGATATAATGGAAAAGAAGCCATGTTAAAGATAATGAAATATTGAAGCAAGTCACAAGCAATACAAGTCCAAGTGTCAAAGTGTAGTGATGAAAATAATGTGTCATGGAAGATGATGTGTCGTTTAAATGACAATAAGAATACCAAATGCATCTACAGAAATTCAGGTACCAACACCTATAAGAATTTTGGTACCAATACCTATAGGAGTTATGGTACCAACACCTACAGGTTTTGATACTAATGAAATAGGGGCACAGTAAATGGAAACAAGATTGATAGAACTCTACTGAATGATGATCAAGGACTGGCCTAAGCCTCTTGTCTTGAAGCTAGGAAGCATGTTGTTTGAAGGAAAGGACATCATTGTTTTGCATCCTAAATAACTAGGAGATAAATCTCTCATTATTCCTTTTTGATCCTTCTATCTACAAGATAAAGAGGTTCGGATAGGGTAGAAAAGGATATATCTGGCTTGCGGGCTGTTGGATATACCCTTGGGAGGTTGCCGTTCCCATAGTTTAAAAAAAAAAAATGAAAAGTAGAATGTTGAAAGAGGAAGCAGATGTAACTATCAGTGAGAAAATCGGGTTTAGTGATTTTGTAGATGAAGACTTTGATTCAGATTTGCATTTTGGTTTCCCCTCAAACCAGTCCTTTCAACAGGCAGAACTTTTGTTATCTACCTTTCATCACCTAATGAAAGTCTCTCTCTCTCGATAGCTTACTCTAATGAAGTATTCATTAATGAGAAATCTTGTATTAAGGCATCTGATGTTTTTAGTCTTGAATTCAATGTTGCTAATGGTAATTTTGGTCCTCAAAGTTCCTTTCCAATCTTACAATCTTGTATAATATTAGTCGGAGTACGAACTTTTGAAATTTAATCCCATCACGGTGATAATCTCTATGTCTATTGACAATCTACATGTAGAGGATACCACTCTGGAGATTTCTGGTCCTAGGTCAATTGCTACTGTTAAGTCACTATCATCAAAGATTGATTTATTGCAGAAGTTGGAGAAGATAGAGTTTGACATTGAGAAGTATGAGAAAGATCTAAAATCACTAAGAAAAATGCACACAGCTGTAAGAAAATGCACGCACTGAATATTGAAAATGCCCACATTGGCTATTGGAAAATGCCCGTAGCTTCTTAACAAAATTCTCGCACAGCATATGCCTGCATAAACCATGAAAGAAGTAATTAAAATGCCTACATTGCTACCTTGGAAATGCCTGCACAAGACTGGAAATGCCCACAAACACTTAAGATAAATATGCCTGCAGGCTAAGAAATATGCCCGTAGGCTAAGTAATATGGATAAGTAAATATTCCCGCACTTGGCTTGACAAATATGCCCACTGATGGCTCCTACTTTTGGGTAAGAAAGCCATACATTTACTTCATTTTACTCAAACATTTGGGATCATTATGGGACCAAGTTGATGAATGAATGTGCATATTAGTTAGATTTAAATGAATATTTCAATTATTTATTTAAACTGATATAGTCTTTCTTTTTATGGCTTAATTGCACACAATACTGATGACTTGGCTACCAACAATACCTTTTGAAGATTACAAGATTATCTGATACAATTTTGTTGCACAATGGGATCACAAGCTTTAGTTTTTCCCAACCCCAGCGTAGTCCAGTTCATCCTTCAAGTGGCACAGTTCCAAACTCAACACAATACAATTCATCTTTGATCGACATAGTTTCAGTTTTACCAAACTCAACATAGTCCCAGTTTTGACAACCACTCATTGATCAACGCAGTTTAGTTAGTACAGTCAGTAGTAGTTGCATTTGGAGTAGAAAAATAGTAGTCTCAACGATGAAAAGATCCCAAATTAGTGGAGGCCTAGACCCCGAGATCCACATGTCACCCATCAGCTACTGCCATACATCAACTGTGCATGCATCACTCATTGCACATGAGCATTCAACATAGCACATGATGCTTCTTTGAATAGACTAGGAGTTTACTGTTAAGTAGATTAGGAAGTTTCTTTGTTTTAATTAGTATGGACCAGCTAGCTTAGGCTGGTTCCCTTATGTTATAATACTCTCGTATTGATTCTGCACAAAAACAAGCTAAAGACATTTTTATGCATGTTTTTGATTTCTTCATTTGAATGGAAGACTTACCTATTCTAGCTTACATCTGAGTGTTCTCTAGTTCATGTATGGCCTTGGGTGAGGTCCCATCCAAGGGATACCACATGGAATTATTTCATTAGTTTAGATTTGTTCTTTATGTTGTTATTAGTTAAATAGAGTAGTTATTTCATAATTTCTACATTTTGTAGAAATACCTACAGTTTCTGATAAAATGATGTTTCTAGTTGCTTACATACAAAGCTATTTAATTATGATTGTTTTCATTACTACAATTTCTAATTAAAATTGTATTCATTTCATACATATGATCTCATTTTCAACATTTGGTTCATGCTAGACCCACTACTTGTTGTGACCACTTGCATGGAACCCATGGCTTTTGAATGTCTGCATTTGATAACTTGAAGGTCGAGTGATGGAGAAATTTTACCAAAGGTTCTAAATTGAACTTAGAATTTCTCAGTGCTTGTCTCTGACATAATTGATAAGGAACTAAGTGCCAAGTAGAGAATTTGAGTCTTATGCCCTTTCATCCTTTAGATATAATTGATTTCAACATTTTATGATTGTTCCATTGATTAAATTAGGAATGTTGTACTACTAGACATTTCATTGCTTTTGTAGTTGCATATATTTTACTGGACCCTCATAAGTTTGCACAATCTCCAGTTTGAAAATTAAGAGTACATGTTTAGATACAACACTCTTTTTGGTGTCTTGTTTAATCTCAATACAATATTATTGTTGATATTAGATCCCACCTCTTTTTGGCACCATTGCCGGGGAGGAGTTCCAAACCATAAGGGAAACTGAAAATATTAATTAACCAATTTATTTTAGTTTGCATATTAATAGGTTACGACTGTAGAAGGAGAACAATAGCATGTGAGACATTCATTACAAGTAAGTTTCTCCTTGTATTTATAAATATAGTTTTATTCCTTTTCAGTTTGTAGACAAATTAGATATTTATTTAATAAAAACCCTAAAAATGTATATAGAACCAATTCACAAAAACCTCATAAAAAACATAAAATATGAAAAAGAGAAAAGCATACCCTATCTAGCATGAATTCCTAGAGCTAGGGACGAGTTTGGATGATTTTTACCAAGAACACCCATCCAGTCCAACCCAAGTTCAATCCATAGGAGAGAGGAAGAAGAGAGCGCCGAAGATAATCCCGAGGTTAACTCCCCTCCTTTCCAACATATGTGAAGAAGAGGATTTGGTCTTTTTGGCTCTACTTTATGTGAAGAAAACATTGATTCATCTACTGGTAAGGAGGTTGAGGAAGAGACCCCAATGGCGAAAGAAGAAAAACCCATCATATTTGAATTTCTAATCAGGGGAACAATGATAATGAGGCAAGAATGAAAAATATCAACCTTGATTCCCTACCTAATTTACATGGCCTGATATCTGAAGATCCAGACACCTTCTTATTTGAATTTGAGGTGGTCTATAGAACCTATGATTACACCTTAGATTCCCCAAAACTCAAACTTTTTCCCTCTACCTTGAAAGACTCTTCCTTGACATGGTTCATGAGCTTAGAAGCAAATAGTATTACTTCATGGGATCAGATGAAGGATACCTTCATAGAGAAATATAGAGACTACTGCAAAGCTTGGGAAACCGGGAGTGGAATTTTTAGAATGACACAAGGAGAGAACGAATCACTGGAAGACTATGATGAGAGATTTCAACTGAGTTATAAGAGAGCTCATACCTGCACCTTGGATGACGAGTCTCTCAATATGATACTCCTCATAGGGGTTAGGGAAGAAATTCTTGAAACTTTGAACCTCCTGTCCAATGGAAGAACCCTCAAGCATATATTTAGGAATTATTCTCGATCCACATGAAGGAATCCCAGAGGAAGAAACCTCCCTTTTCAATCGTCCAATCCCTCTAGTTCCACCCTTACTAAATATGATATTGGGAACTTAGTGGATGATATGAAAATTGATATCCTACACTCCTTAGCACTACAAATGGACTCCATGCAATCAAAGTTGAAGAAGGGGGAATATGATAAGGATCTAGCAATTTTCCGCCGCACTTGCATAACAAAAGACAAGAAAAATGAATGCCCATTAGGATTGATGCATGTTAGTGCCAAGACAGTTGAATGTTGTGAAATATGCTTTGATAAGTATGCCATTGAAAACTATCCATACTTGGGCCCTCTTAAGGTTAGTCTTTATGAGCCAAAAGGAACAACATAAACTATTTTCTATATAAACCCTAGGAGACCAGGGCCACCAACACCTTTTCAACAAACTTATGGACAGTCACACTACCAAAATTTCCAAGGGTATCAACCCTATCAGACATTTGGACAACCACCTTATCAACAACCTTACAACTAACTGACATTTTAACCAACTTATGGACAACAACCTTTTCTGAATTCTTGCTTTGCAATCGCCATATTCTACATCTGAATCGTCATAGAATGCACAAGCCTAACTCTACCAAATCAATGGAAGAACCCTCAAGCAATAACTCCTAGATATGGACATAATTTCTCTTCTTAATGGAGGCCAAACCAACAAAAACCTGCTCTCATGTCCCCTATAGTAGCTAACTCCAATCAACAGTAGGCCCAAAAATTTGCTTAGTCAACATTTAGGCCACCTATGCCAAAATAACCGGCTCCAATTCCCAACAATAGGAAATATAATCCAGTGTATAAAAACGGCGTGAAAAACTATCCAACATGTCAATAAATATAGTAGAGACCAATGAATTAAAATCTGTGTTCTAGAAAAATCGCGACACATCCTCCTCCATCTGCTACCATAGAACAACTAGAAAATCCTTTTTCCCCTACAATAGAGAATACTCTTGAAGTGTTAAATTTTCAGAATTTACTTCAATTTGATCTAGGATCTTAACTGAGAGAACAACATGTATAGCAAATCTATAGCATATCAATCATGGACACAATAATGCAAGCACACAAGAGACACAGAGTTTACTTGGGGAAAACCATAAAGGTGAAAAACCCCAATAACTTCCTCAGAGATAGATAGAGCAATGATACAACCAGAAAACAAGAGATAGTCTTCTCCTAGCAGCAGAGCCTCCTCCTCCACAAGTGCGCCACTCTCCCAAGTGTGAGTGAGAGAATAGAATGTGTAAAATGAGAGAGACACACTCTCTATTTATACACTAACTTGACTTGACCTTTATCAACTAGGTCGGCCTCAACTTAACCACTTAACATAATGCTGACTGGGGCGACCCCCACTAGGGTGGTCTAATAACCCTTTGACCCACATGGCCAACCCCTAATAGGGTGGTCTAATAAACCTTTGACACACATGACTTATACAGGGCCGACCCCAACAAGGTGGTCTAATAACCCATCAAGTATAAGTTATGACACTTACAATATAAATGACGACACTTCCGTATAGAAGAATAATAACATCTCTATAGGAATACAATATACATATACGTGAAATACATTCCAAAGTTACATATACATCAACACTCCCTCTTAACTAGGAAGGTATTTCTCGACACAGGTCTTCTAGCACAAGTCATCTTCTCTGGATCATCGTCACTGGATAATCGTCATCGAGTCATCATCATCGTCACTGCTGCTGCTATCTCAATCAATCTCTGAATCTTCTCGTCATAGGAAGTTCTATAGAGCCAGCCGTTTTTCATACTAGATGTAGGCCCACCACCTGCAGGTCTTCATCATTTGTGCTAATGGTCTGATAGAGGTGGCTTCTCAGGACTAATTTTATGTGCGGATGCAATATCGGAAAGAGTATCCCAGGAACATTTATGTGCCTAAGCACGACTGGAAAGATCTCCTAGGACTGATTACATGCATCTCCTCTACAATACCTTTAAAGAGCATCCCAAGAACATTTATGTGCCGCAGCACGACCAACAAGATCTTTAAAGAGCATCCCAAGACTTATTACGAGCACACAGCTCAACCTCTCAGATTTCCAGGACTGATTACATGTGGATAGACAAAACCTTTAAAGAGCATCCCAGGAACATTTATGTGCCGTAGCACGACCGACAAGATTTCTAAAGAGCATCCCAGGACTAATTACGAGCACACAGCTCAACCTCTCGGATCTCCAGGACTGATTACATGTCTCCGTAGTAATACCTCATCCCAGGACTGATTACGAGCACACAGCTCAACCTATCGGATATCTGAGGACTGATTACATACTACATAGCAATACCAGAAAGAGTACCCCAGGAACATTTATGTGCTGCAGCACGACCGACAAGATCTCCCAGGACTGATTACATGCTATTTGCACAACCTGCCACATATAATCTCTGACCTCCAAGTATCAACCTGATACTCATGATCCAACGGATCATCATCGCACGAGGCATCATCCTGATGCCCATGATCATACTGATCATCATCACTTGGACCATCCTGATACATATCATCTGGAGCAACACCCTGAAGCTTGTCATCATGATCATCCTGATCATACAATGCATCCACCTGATGCATACCAAGTATCTACCTGATACATATCATCATACATGATCCACCTGATCATACAGTGTATCCACCTGGTACAAATACAAATACATGATCCACCTGATCATATCTGATACATATCAACATACATGATCTACCTGATCATACAATGTATCCACCTGATACATATACAGATACATGGTCCAAGCATCCAACATGATGCATATACAAAATACATACAAATGATCCAACTGATCATATCCAGCATCCAACATGATGCGTACATACATATACATATAAATGATCCAACTGATCATATCCAGCATCATCCTGATGCATATACAGAGTAGTAACTGGAGCATCGTCTTGATGCTCATCATCCATGATCCTCCTGATCATCATAACATCGTCCTCTTGAGATCATCTCATCGTCCACGAAGCACAACCCAGATGCACATCATCTAACACTTACACCACCGACATGGGAGAACACATCTACCACCATTCGGGGAAGGCTCCAGCCCTTACTTTTTCACCATGGGAGAACACATCTACCACCATGTGAAAAATGGCTTCAGCCCTTACATCTAAACCATGGGAGAACACATCTACCACCATGTGAGAATGGCTCAACAATTACATCACGACCATGGGAGAACACATCAACCATGCGAGAAAAGCTCATGTGCATGTGCATCTTCCAGACTCATCACTTCCCTTTGGAAGGAACCTCAATCTGAAGTGCACCAAGCCTCTCTCTGAAGTACTCAAAATGCACTCTGGCCAATGGTTTGGTCAATACATCTGCAACCTGCTTATCCATCGCAACATACTCTTCTTCGGCTATACTCAGTGCTACCAAGAGATCACACCTGATCCCATACTGAAGAAACACCCATAAGTGCTCTTCCTATCTACAACACTGCCTACCCAATCTGAATCAACATAACCCTGCAGGTTAAAATTTTGATTCGCTTCATACTTGAGCCCATAATCCACTGTACCCTTCAGGTACCTTAGAACATGATTTATAGCAACCAGGTGAACACTCCCCGGATCCGTCAGGAACTGGCTCAATGTGTTCACCGCAAAGCAAATATATGGTCTCGTGTTCGTTAGGTACATCAAGGACCCAATCATCTGACGATACACAGTGACATCAACCGGATTAGATGAAGCATCATACAGAAGCTTCAGGTTCAATGCCATAGGTGTGGCCATGGCCTTGCAGTCCATCATCCCGAACCTCTTCGAGATCTCTACTGCATACTTCCCTTGCACTCTGTCACACCTCCATGCCAAAAACAAATAGTGCATCATCCCCAAGTTCTTCAACTCGAACTCGGCAGCAAGCTTCCGCTGCATGTCGGCAATCAACTATCCTCACCTGTTACAAACAGATCATCCACATAGTAGTATCACTGGATTGCCTTCCTCAACCTTGTAGTAAAGGTTGGAATCCGCTTTACTCTTGGTAAAGCCCAAACTGGATAGAAAGCTGTCTATCCTACCATACCAAGTTCTGCACATATATGACTCCCTATCATGTGTCTCAGAACCAAGTGGCTTCTCCACATACACTTCTTCTTCAACTACACCATTCAAGAAGGTTGTCTTGAAATCCATCTGGTGTACCTTCCACTTCATCACTGCAGCCAGAGCAAGTACTGATCTGATGGAAGTGTATCTGGCTACAGGAGCAAAAGTCTCTATGCTACCACCTGCAGCATGCTTGATCTTGTAGATCCTCTTGGAAGTCACTACAGACTCCCCTTCAGGTCTTGGGACTGCATCCCAAACATCTTCATCATCGACTGGCACTCCTCGATCATGGCATTCTTCCCAGATCCCGGGAACTTCAATATCTTCAATATTTTCAATAGATAACTTTGTTGCTTGAACAAATGTTGTAGTCCTTCTTTTGTAGGTGATGGTATACGATCTTTCCTACACAACAAGTTAAATTGCATGATTAGAAAACATCTCATAGTTTTCAGAACAAATTCTTACACATAAAGAAATATGTGATACAGTCATGCAATTATCTTTAGCCAATGCTTCAATACAACAATTATCCATATCCCGTAACTTTCTAGATGCCTTCCAATCTCTACCAGAACATTGTTAAGAGTGTGCACAACTCCCAACATGTCAGCAAAGAGGTTTCATTCTAGATAAGTAGCAATGGAATGTTGTACAGTACTATAGGCCACTTACCCATGTATATTAGTAGTATACTGTTCATCAATGCAACTATTCTAATATGCATAATACACAACCTAATTCTAGGAACGTCAGTATATACATTATTGAACAGTATTATTTAAACAATAAAATATGCAAGTAATGACAATTCAAATACTTATCTTTGTTTGTTTGTTGGGTTGACTCCCTCTCAGTCTTTGCTTCTTTTCTGCAACTCCATTCTTATGTGGATTGTGAGAAGTGGTCAACTCCCTCTGAATATCTGCATCCTTGCAGAAACTACTGAAGTGTGCTCCTTTGCTTTCTTGCAGGAACAACTGGAGTGTGCTCCCTCTTGATCTTTGCTTCCTGGATTACCTGTCCTTGAACTCACATCCATCCTTAATCACTATGCATGCTTATTAGTATCATCATTGTGTTATCCTCGAGGTCTCATACATAATCAAACATTCATTAGTATAATCTTACTATTATCAAAACACAATAATCTCAAGCATGTATAGTCAGGATCATTTCAAACACATATAATAAACATTAGTATTCAAGGTTTCAGGGAAGTCTTTCTTTTACTTATACATATTCTTATTTGATCATAGGACTCTTTTGGTTAGTTAAATCATCAATCAAGATAAGAGATATAATATGCATAAAACCCATGATTACTCAAACCTATACCTTCATGATTCTTCTGGTTAGTCATATCATTAATTATGGTAAGAAACATAATATGCATACAACCATGACTATTCAAACCTATGACTTCATGAATAATCATTATCAACAACACAACAGTATAAGATCCTAACACAAGGTAGGATTCTAGCTTGATATAGGAAAAACATACCTGGATTAGCATGCTAGCTAGTTATGTCTAACATACATGCATAATGTCTTCTGGTTCTCTTCAGTGACTTGTGCTAGTAACCTGCATGTCTCATAAGTTATCCATTGTAGAACCAAGTTATACATACCTCGTAAGTAGATCTTCTAAGTGATCCATGACAATGGATGAATCTTTGTCCTCATGTCATCATGATCACATGTTCTTGAACTAAAACATGATTTGTCTTTCTTGGTGTACCTTTCATGTTAGCAGAAAACATAAACCTCATACAACACCATAATGCATTAGTACAATCATAAGTGTCAACACCCTAATCAATGAATATCTTCTATCATGCATTCCTAATTTTGTTAAGGTGATACGACAAATCTAAAATCAAGATTGTACTAACCGTAATAACATGAAGAAAAACATACCATAAACTTAATCATGAACAAATCTCGAAACATACCTCGATGAGTCATACCTGTCAAGATTGCTTGTAATCTTCTTATGGAAGGCCTTCGCCTCATCTCCCTCTAAGACAGGAACTTCTTCACTTATGTAGGTGACCAATCCATCTTCTTCTAGGATTAACCCAATCCACTTGATTTGCAAGAAATGGACCTGGAGCTGGATTAGGGTTTGTCAGAGAAACCCCAAAAATTCAAACTTTGAATTTCAAACTTCCGAAAGGATAGAAATATGCGCCTTGATGAGTTGATCAAGCTGGTATATTTAGAATTTGAAAACTGCAAAGTTTCACTCCTCAATTTTGCCTTTAAAACTTTCGGATTCACTGGACGTGACCCCGAACTAGGGTTTGATGAAGCCCACTCTTCTGCCCAATCAAAAGGTTTGATCCAAAGCTCTAAGCTTCTATTTTTATAAGGAGCTTCCAGCCGTGGTCACAGATTTCAAAAATTCCCATTTTTGCAGAAGCCCTAATTTTCCACTTTTCTGATCAAAGTCCTGAACTAGGGTCTGATCAAGCTTGGCCTTCTTCCCAACCAAAAATTTCTGATATTGGTCTCTAAAATTTGATTTTGATGAGTAGCATTCAGCCGTAGTCTCCGATTACAAAAATTCCAACTTTCTCCGAAGCCCTAAATTCCGGAAGCCATGAATGAAGGTGCTCAAAAATAATTCTGATTTGATAGAAATATGTACCTGATTGTTTCTGGTGTAACTCTGAACTTTTCAATCCACAGGGTCTGAAATATTTTCTTGAGATATCCCGACCTATTATCTTTCCATCCTGATAGGTCTGACCTCAATTGGATTCTCTGAGAGAGAGTTATGCCAAGTGTCGCAACGTGACCTGTTTATGGGATAATATAGGAGAGAGAACTTGTACGGTGTGCCACGTGTCACTGGTTCAACTTCGGCCTCTGAAATTTTTTTTCTGATATATCCCGACTTGTTATCTTTCCATCTCGACAGGTCTGACCTCAATTGGATTCTCTGAGAGAGAGTTATGCCAAGTGTCGCAACGTGACCTGTTTATGGGATAATACAAGAGAGCGAACTTGTATGGCATGCCACGTGTCATTGGTTCAACTTCGGCCTCTGAACAATTTTCTTGAGATAGTACAGTCTGTGTACTGCCTGGCACTTTTTACGAAATTTCATTTGGAGCTTCCTAGCCCAAGTTATGACCTTTTTTCCCAAGGTCACCTGATTTTGACTCAGATATGGAAGAGGCAGAAACCCTATATTGTACAGATCATAAATCACAAAGTACAATTAATTAGAGGTTTTCCTTTGGACACAAGGTACATGGGGATTTGATATTCGACCTGTAAAAGTTTTAGACCCAAAAAATTCGCCAAAACGGATTTATAGCGAAAGTTCTACGATGACTGGTTTTTTATATATCAAGCCCTAGCATCGTAAGTGCAACAAGTGTCATACATGCCATATCATGCCTTCTTTCAGGCTAGCTCTAATACCATGTTAAATTTTCAGAATTTACTTCAATTTGATCTAGGATCTTAACTGAGAGAACAACATGTATAGCAAATCTATAGCATATCGATCATGGACACAATAATGCAAGCACACAAGAGACACAGAGTTTACTTGGGGAAAACCATAAAGGTGAAAAACCCCAATAACTTCCTCAGAGATAGATAGAGCAATGATACAACTAGAATACAAGAGATAGTCTTCTCCTAGCAGCAGAGCCTCCTCCTCCACAAGTGCGCCACTCTCCCAAGTGTGAGTGAGAGAATAGAATGTGTAAAATGAGAGAGACACACTCTCTATTTATACACTAACTTGACTTGACCTTTACTCAACCAGGTCGGCCTCAACTTAACCACTTAACATAATGCTGACTGGGCCGACCCCCACTAGGGTGGTCTAATAACCCTTTGACCCACATGGTTGACCCCCAATAGGGTGGTCTAATAACTCTTTGACCCACATGACTTATACAGGGCCGACCCCAACAAAGTGGTCTAATAACCCATCAAGTATAAGTTACGACACTTACAATATAAACGACGACACTTCCGTATAGAGGAATAATAACATCTCTATAGGAATACAATATACATATATGTGAAATACATTCCGAAGTTACATATACATCAACATGAAGAACGACCTATAGAAAAGGAGAGGGATATAGGAGAACCACCATCTCCTATTCCCCCTTTTCCCCAATGATTCCAGCCTAAATAAATAACAAAGATTGAAAACCCTCTCTTGGGGGAACTAAAAAATATGTGTGTCAAAATACCACTCTTGTAGGCCATTAAGGAGATCCCTCTATACAATTAGTTCATTAAGGAGACATGTATAAAAAGGCAAGGAAGGAAAAGGAAAGACCCTGCCACCATCAATGTAGTAGGACAGTTAACAGACCCGATGTTAGGAAAAATTCTCAATCCAAAGTATGCTGATCTAGGAAGTCCTATAATAGATGTGCATATTGGAGGAAATATAGTCCAGAAAACTCTCATTGACTTAGGGGCAACAACAAACATTATGACCAAGGGAAATATGCTAAAATTGAACATTCAAAACCATCTGAGGCATACTACTACAATCCTACAACTAGCAAATACCTCTATTGTATGTCTTGAAGGCATGTTGGAAGATATAATGGTCTCTATATACTCATAGAAATAACCTGTTGATTTTGTGGTCCTACACACAAAATCTAAGATCAGTGGATTCCCACTCATACTTGGGAGGCCTTGGCTAGCAACAATTGATGCACATATCAACTGTAGGCAAGGATACATGTGTTAGAAAAACAAGATCGCAGAGCAATAACAATAAACAAGATGCAAATATAAATCATATAAACACAATATACAAGAGAGACACCAATATACGTGGTTCACCCAATCTGGGATACGTCCATAGAGAAATTTCCAATCCTTTTATTATTATACCATCCAACAAATGAAGGGATACAACCTGCAACACATCCACTGCAACTTCCTCTTCACTCTCTTACAGTATCTCTTACACAATCACATAGATATTTACAATACTACAATACACAGCCAAATTACAATGTCTTCCTTTTAAAGGGAATTACCATGGGAAAATACCATGGGCTACCCAATACTACTATGGGCCCGTAAACTGTTGGCCAACAAACAACCCAAAAAATTTCTTTTGGGGGCTTTTCCCCCGAATCCACTTTCTCGCGAGAGCTACCCTCGAACCCCCGCCGCCCCTCGGACCCCCCATCTAGGGGGGATGACCCCTCCTGGACCCACATGGGACAAGAAATCCCCCCCCACACCCCACCGTTGGGATGAGTGTACGGTCCACCTGCACAACATATAAAAAATGGGGTACAAACAAGCATGAACAAAAACATCTCTTAATCAGGAAGATCAGGCTCCATAAACAACAATCTCCCACTTGGAGACTGATCACAACAACTCCACCGCTACTGCACTTGCTAGACTATGCTCTGAACCTTAGACCTGCAAAATTTCTCATCTTCACCTTCATGCTTGAAGGCCAACTAAAACCGAGCAGGAACTCAGTTTCTCTCTGGTTACTACCTTTGTCAACATGTCTACATGATTTTGGCTAGTATGTATCTTTTCCAACTTCAATAGTTCATTTTCCAGAACAGATCATGTGAAATGGTACTTCAGCTATATATGTTTAGTCTTAGAATGAAACGCTGATTTATTTGCAAGATGAATGTCACTCTGGCTGTCACTGTACAACCTGCTATTCTCTCGCTTCTTACCCAATTCCTCCATGAAACTTTATAACCAAATCATCTCTTTACTAGCCTCTGTAGCAACAACATATTCTGCTTCCATTGTTGAAAGTGAAACAAACTTTTATAGTTTCAAAATCCAACTTACTACTGTTCCACCTACAATAAAGACATACCCTGTGGCACTTCTCCTACTATCTTTATCACCTGCCATATTTGCATCAACATATCCTTGTAGAACAATGTTTATACCTCCAAAACATAATGCATGAGTAGTAGTACCTCTCAAATACCTGAGAATCACTGTAGTGCCTTCCAATGTTCTTTACTTGGATTGTTTATATACTTGCTCACAAGTCCCACTGCATGTGCAATATCTCGTCTTGTGCACACCATGGCATACATCAAGCTACCAACAACTGATGAATAAGGGACACTAAACATGTAGTCTATCTCTTCCTGTGTCTTGGGACACATCTCTTTACTTAGTTTGAAATGGATGGACAAAGGTGTACTAACCGGTTTTGCATTCTACATTCTAAGCCTCTCCAATACATTTTCTATGTACTCACCTTGAGACAAACTCAATTTGTGATTTTTCCCGTCTCTTGTCATTCTCATACCAAGGATTTCCTTTGCAGCACCCAAATCCTTCATCGCAAATGAATTAGCTAATTTTCTTTTGAGCACATTTATATATTGCATGTTAGACACTGCAACAAGCATGTCATCCAGATGCAATAACAAGATAATATATTTTCCATTATCTAGCCTCTTGAAATAAACACAGTGGTCATAATGACATCTACTATAACCCTGTTCTACCATAAACCTGTCAAATTTCAAATACCATTGCCTTGGAGCTTGCTTCAATCCATACAAGCTATTCTTCAACATACATACTAAATTATCCTTCCCTTTGACCTCATACTCCTGTGGTTGCTGCATATAAATCCCTTCCTCCAAATCCCCATGGAGAAAGGTTGTTTTTACGTCTAATTGTTCAAGATGCAAATCTTCTACCACCACTAGACTTAAAATAGTTCTAATTGAATCCATTTTAACAACAGGAGAAAATATTTTATCAAAATATATACCTTTATTATGTGCAAACCCCTTTACAACAAGTCTGGCCTTGTACTGCTTCTTTCCTCCATCTTCTTCCTTCAACCGATAAACCCATTTATTCTGCAATGCTCTTTTACCTACAAGCAACTGAACCAAATACCAATTTTGCTTTCTTACCAAAGAGTCCATCTCCTCATTCATGCCTCGCTCCCACTTCTTTCTAGTTTTCACCTGCATTGCTTCTTCATAACATTCTGGTTTGCCATAGTCAGTCATCAATAAATAATACAGTGAAGGATAGTATCATTAAGGGCGTCTACTTAACCTGGTAGATCTTCTAACACTTACAGGAGTTTGAGTGTGAGGAACCTGCAACAATTAACAAATAAAATGCACAATATATTGGATCACTTAATATTTTTATTGATCATGGGCCACTTCGAGGGGGAAACCTCATTTGAGCAAGCTCAATACAAATAACTTCACGGTGCCTTCATTGGCCTCAACACACACTTATATACTAAGTCTAGGCGCCAATACTATGGATGAAAACCATGGGACAATACAAACTATGGGTAAACAATTACTACGGGCAACTTACAAAGCATATGCGCCCAACAACAATAACACAAACTATGGATCAACAAATACTACGGGACGTCTTACAAAGCAGATGCGTCCAACAACAATACACTAACAAAGTAAAGACATGGTTTCCTAACATTGAGGTACCTGCTACTGTTCTTGATTTTCCAACACCTTTGGAACTTCATTTTCTTTGATTTCATCAAACGTTGTGTACACTGTGTTTTCCTTTTCCAATTTCTTTCCCTACAACTGACCTTTATACATGAAATTTTCATTGAATACCACATCTCTACTCCTAATGATTTTTTTATTTTCATAATACCATAAGCAATAACCAAAATCATCAACCTCCTATCCAATAAAGGTACATTTATTGGATTTATCCTCAAGCTTTGTTCTATTTTCTTTATCAATATGGACAAATGATTCACAACCAAAAGTTCTTAGAAATGAGTAGTTTAGCCTTTTACCTTTCCATGCCTCTTCTAGAATCCCACCATCCAAAGCACTTGAAGGCCCTCTGTGTATTAAGTAAACAACAGTATTTACAACATCTTCCCAAAACTGTAGGGGCAACCCTGCATGCAATCTCATACACCTTGCACGCTGCATGATTGTTCTGTTCATCCTTTCTGACACACCATTTTCTTGTGGTGTTCTTGGGACTGTCTTCTCTCTACAAATCCCATGGTATGAACAATAACTATCGAAGTCCTTGCCGTAGTATTCACCTCCATTATTAGATTTGAGACACTTTAACCTTTTTCATGTCTCATTCTTAACCAAAGCTTTCCACTTCTTAAAAATAGCAAACACATCATATTTTTGTCTAATGTAATAAACCCAAGTTTTTCTAGTTGCATCATCAATAAAAGTAACTTAATAACGAGAGATACCAAGATATTGTACCTGATCCGGTCCCCATACATCTATATCCACAAGCACTAAATTTTCACTTTTCTTCTGTTTCCAAACCCTGAGGAATATGACTCTCTTATGTTTTCCATAAACACAGTTCTCACATAATTCCAAACTCACCTGCTTCAAATCTGGGATCAAATTTCTTGAGTGGAGAATTTGCATCCCCTTCTCACTCATGTGGCCAAGCCTATGATGCCATAATGTTGTATCTGTTCCCGTGGAAGCTAAAGAAATAGAATAGTCAATATTATGAGGACATAAATACAACGTACCTATCCCGTCTCTTTTGGAAATCACCATCGGCCCTTTAGTGATCTTCCATCATGTTTATCCAAATTTAGATAAACAACCGCCATCTCCCAAATGCCTAGTTGAGATCATATTTCTTTTCATAACAAGAATATGCCTTACATATTTAAACAACCATTCACCTCCATTATTTAACTTTATCCGTACCTTACCCATTCCAACGATTTTACATGGTTCATCATCACCCAATAAAACATGTCCAAAATCACCTTGAACATAATCATAAGAAATTTCTTATGGGGTGTAGCATGACATGAAGCCCTTGAATCTACTACCCAGTAACCACTAGTATTATCTAATGAAAGAATCAAAGCATCTTGTAACACATCACCTGCTACATTTGCTTCCTGAGTAGTCTCCTGTTGTCCATCTCCTTTCTTCTTTAGAGATCTACAGTATTTATTTAGAGGTCCTTTCTTTCCATAGTTCCAACACTCTATCTTTCCTATTTTGGACTTGGATCTGCCGTTCCTAGACTTGTTGCGATTACCTGGGCTCTTTCCTATCTCCCTTTGTCTTCCCGTGATCTCCATGGCCAATGCATTACCTGATGTCTCACCTCTGATTTTCCTTCGCCTTTCCTCACTAAGAATAACACCAACAACATCATCAAATTTCAAAGTGTTTGAACCAGAGACAAATTTGCTTACAACCATGACCAAGCCATTCCAACTTTCTGGCAATGAGAACAAGATTGGAAGATCCCTAACCTCATCATCAAAGTTCACTTTTACAGAACTTAGCTGATTTGTAATCATATTAAATCCATTTAAATGATCAGAAATAGATCCACCTTCTGACATCTTCATATTAAATAAATGCTTCATTAGAAATACCTTGTTGGAGGCTAAGGTTTTTTCATACAGTTTAACCAATGCGCTCATCAGACCCTCCATTGTCTTTTCTTTTGAGATATTGAAAGCCACCGATGAAGCCAGGCATAGTTGTATTGTTCCTAGTGGATTTTTGTCAAGAATCTCCCATTCTTCGTCCTTCATAGTCGTCGACTGTTTTTGTTTCCCTCCCAACGGTAGGAATAGATCCTTCTGATACATATAGTCCTCCATTTGCATATTCCATAACTGGTAGTTTTGGCCGTTAAATTTCTTGATCTTAAACTTTCCTTCTTCCTCCATTGCTCCCACTTGAACGAGAAAACCTTCTTTCACGTGAGTTTATCTTCCAAATAGACCTTTGGCTCTGATTCCAATTGATAAAAAAATTTATCACAGATAAATAACAATAAACAAGATGCAAATAAATCACATAAACACAATACAAGAGAGACAACAATATATGTGGTTCACCCAATATGGGCTATATCCACTGAGAAATTTCCAGCCCTTTTATTATTATACCATCCAACAAATGAAGGGATACACCCTATAGCACATCTGCTCCAAATTCCTCTTCACTCTCTCACAGTCTCTCTTACACAATCACATATATATTTACAATACTATAATACATAGCTGAATTACAATGTCTTCCATTTAAAGGGGAATTACCATGGGAAAATACCACAGGATACCCAATACCATGGACCCGTAAACTGTTGGCCAACAAACAACCCAAAAAATTTCATTTAGGGGCTTCGCCTATGAACCCCGTAGTTGGGGGGGATGGGCCCCGCTAGACCCCCGTGGAGGGGAAACCCCCCCCACACCACCCTGTTGGGATGAGTGTACAACCCACCTGCATAGTATATAAAAACTAGGGTAGAAACATGGTTGAACAACAACATCTCTGAATGAGGAAGATCAAGCTCCACAACCAACAACATAACCATTGCCAATGGCCTAGGAAATAAAACATTGAACCTTTACTCCCTATCCAAACCATACCTGGACACTAGAGACCCTCTTTTGTAACCAAAAGAGGATAATTTTGACCAACCTATCCATCCTGTGATCACTATTGACACTGCCTTATCATTAAAACAACCTCAAGAAGATGTCATCATTTCCAATTTCTTGCAGAACCTTTACAATAGCCCTATTCTTCTAGGAGTACAGTCCACGATTCAAGAATTGGAAATCATAGGTATGGAGGAACCAATGTGGAAAAACATATTCCTTGTGGAAGAAAAAGAAGTCTCCACTAAGATAATAGAAGTTGCACCTGGAAGAACACTAAAAATTAGCAATCATTTACTCCCTGAATAAGAGGAAAAATTGACTCAACTCCTTATCAAGTACCAAGTAACTTTTGCATGGAACTATTTTGATATGAAGGGAGTATCTCCCACTATCTACCAAAATCATATCTACATCAAGGATGATGCAACTCTTGTCAGATATCCCCAGAGAAGAACGAAACCATCACTACGAGACATTGTCAAAGCTGAATTACAAAAGCTCCTTGATGCTAGATTTATATACCCAATCTTAGATAGTGAATGGTTGTCACCATTAGTGATTTTATTGAAGAAGGGGGGATAATGGAGAGTTTGCATAGACTATAGATAACTCAACAAAGCTACTAAAAAGGACCACTTTCCATTGCCCTTAATTGATCAAGTGTTAGACACCCTAGCAGGAAATAAGTTTTTCTCCTTCCTAGATGGCTTTAGTGGTTACAATTAGATCTAGATTCATCTATGGGACCAAGACAAGACTACTTTCACTTTCCCTTGGGGTGCTTTTTCCTACAGAGTACTTCCTTTTGAGCTATATAGTGCCCCAATCACATTCCAAAGCGTTGTCTTTAGTATTTTTGCTAACTTTATCCATAACAACATGGATATATATGGATGAATTTACCCCTTATGGAAATGAATTTGAAGAGGCCCTCACCAACCTAGAAAAAATCCTTAAAAAATGCTTTCAAATGAGCCTATTTCTATGCAATGAAAAGTGCCAACTATTAATGGATGAGGGAGTAGTCATAGGGCACTATGTTTCTGCAAAAGGAATTACACCCGACTCTACAAAAGTCCAAGTCATAATCAACTTGCCTCCACCACAAAAATAAAAATATGTTAGAAGATTTATAGGCCAATATAGATACTATCAAAGATTCATTCAAGATTATAGCAAGATATCTTCTCCCATGTTTTTGTTACTTACCAAGAATGCATAATTTTAGTGGAGTAGTGACTGTCAAAATACATTTGAGTATTATCAAAGAAAAGAATGGAGGTACCTGTCTTGGAAAGACCTAACTGTAAATTCCTTTCCACATCCATTCACATGCATCAAACAAAGCAATAGGTGCAGTACTGGGACAGGAGGAAGGAAAAAGCCTTATGCAATCAACTACATAAGAAAAAAACTCACAGGGGCAGAACTTAATTATATTGTTACAGAAAAGTAGTTCCTAGCAGTTGTCTATTAGATCAATCAATTTAGACATTATATCATAGATACCATGTATTTATCCACACTGACCACTCAACAATTAAGTATTTGATGAATAAATCAGATGCTAGTTGTAGGGTAATTAAATGGTTATTATTTTTGTAATAATTTGACATAACAATCCTAGATAGGCCTAGGAAACACAATGCGGTAGTATATTTATTGTCAAGACTAATCCATGCTGCGAAAGAAGAATTGGTGGATGACACATTCCCAGATGAAAACCTCTTTTCCATCTCTGCACATAACCCATGGTTTGGTGATATAGAAAAGTACCTAGCTACAGGGAGGCTTCCTCCACATCTCACTTATAAAGAATGTTTCCACATAGTGAGGAGAAGTGCCACCTTTTCTTGGATCCAAGGGTACTTGTTCAAACAAGGACCATACCACATCCTGAGGAGATGCATCCAAGAAGATGAATTCCATGAAATTCTTCATGCATGTCATGATGAACTTTGTGGTGGGCACTATGCAGGCAAGAGGACAACATACATAGTTTTACAAACATGATACTATTGGCCAACACTACACAGAGATGCAACAAATTATGTTTCAATATGTGATGATTGTCAAATAATGGGAAAACCAACAAAGATATAGGAGATGCTCATGCATCCACAAGTTATAGTAGAATCCTTAGAGAAGTGGGGAATGGATTTCATCGGACCGATTGACCCTCCATCAAACATAAAACACTATATATTAGTATGTACTGATTATTTGACTAAATGGGTGGAGGTCAAAGCATTGAGATTGGAAAATGAAGAATCAATAGCAAAATTTCTTACTAAAGATATCTTCACCATATTTGGAGTCCCTAGGGAACTTGTCACTGACAGGGGAGGCCAATTCACCTCAAATTTGATAGAATACATCCTTACATTGAATAAAGTGAATCATAGGTAGTCAACATCCTATCATCCATAGGCCAATGGCCAAGTAGAAGTCCCAAACAAAGAGATATATACAATAATGACGAAGACAAACCATATTCATAGAAGAGACTTGGCCAATAGACTTCATGAAGCAACATGGACATACAATACCACATGGAAGACCACCACAATCCTTACAACATATGAATTGGTCTATCGAAAGAAAATCATGTTATCCATTGAGTTTGAACTAAAACCATTAAGAACAACATTGGATGTTAACATGGATCTATTAGCAGCACAAAATGAAAGGTTACTACAACTTAGCCAATTGGATGAGCTCAGAAAACAATCCATACAACATACAAAGACCATCCAACATCAGAGGAAATCATGGCATGACAAGTACATTAAGACAAAGGATTTCAAAGAAGGAGACTAGGCCCTGCTCTATGATTCAAGGTTTAAAGACTTTAAAGGAAAGCTAAGAACTAGATGGTTAGGACCCTATTAGATTGACATCATATATGATGATGGATCAGTAAGGATAACAACAAAGATGAGGATCGAGTGCCAATGCTGGTAAATGGGCACAGATTGAAGCTTTATAGGAAGCCATTGACCAAAATATAATTCATTGAAGCACTAAAGGAAACATAACTACATTTAATCCAGGGAAGCAATGCTCCATCTTTACCTTAACTTGTTTAAAAAATAAATTATAAAATATGAAAAAAAAAGAAAAAAAAAGGGAAAAAGAAGAAAAAGAAAAAATTCTTAGCTAAAAAATTCTCATGAAGCATTTGAGATAGGTTGACGGATTGAAAATCTCACATGAGGCAATTCAACATCTTGTAGAAAATAAAAAAATATAATAAATTTTTTTAGGTGAAAACCTCTACCGAGGCACCTGAAACAGGTTGGAAGATTGAAAATATCAAAAGAGGTGGTCTCCCAACCTGTAGAATAAAGAAATTTATTTATTTATTTATACTGATCATATTTAAATGCAGGCCACTCTCACAGGAATTATTACATCTTAGCACAAACTACAAACAAGTTTCCAAGGGACAACACCTACAGGATTTCTACAAGTTGTAGTAATTCTACAGCATGATACAAATTTCTACAACCGGATTGCAAATTCATTAGTCAAGACCAAAAATATGATCAAATTGAGGAGCAACACCCCTCAACATAAGCTCATGTAGTAAGTTATATCAAGGTAATACTACTCAAATATTTAATTGCATATCTCATATTTTTCTAAACTAATTTGCATATAAATTTGTCAACTTGAGTGAGGACATCAAGAAAATAAGTTGGGGGGGAAGGAAGAAGATGCAAAATTTTAAAAGAAGATGCAAAATTCTTAAAGTTTTTAGCAACTACCTATTCCTAAGTATATCTTCATGCATGCAAAAAAAATCATCAAAAATACAGATTGGCCAAAACTGATGTTTTGGATGGACAAATCACATGCATGTGATGGATCCGGTGGTGGTCACAACAGTCACAAAATTTTGAACTTGGAAAGCACATCGTTAGTAAGAATGATGGGATAACTAGCATGAGTAAAGCAATGGTCTATGCAGGAATAATGAAATATTAGGATAATTGAAACAAGTGTCAATGATGGAGGGTCAAGGTAATTGACATGAATAAGCACGATGGGAATCAAGAGACATAATGAAACAATATGCTGCATCTGAATTCACTCCAGTGATCATCCTTAACCACTCGGATAGAACATGGGAACAACCATTCCTTGCATTAATGAAGAGGATGGAGGACAAGAAGGTCAGTAACAACAAAACTACAAGTAAAGTGGTGATTACTTAGGTATTTTATAGAATTTCAATAATTTGTTTTTCTCCAACGTTTCAATTTCTTGTCTCAGTTCTTAGAAGGAATAGTAGGATTATCATTGGGGAATCATGTAGTAGAAATACATGGGAAAAATGTAGAAATGAATGGAGGTTTCATCAAGAGGGCAACCATAGACCATGTGAAGTTATTTTGAAACCCACAAGTAGTTGAGTATTTCCAAGATGTAGGATGGGTTCAATACATTGAAAAACTTGATGGATACCATGACAAGATGACAAAGGAGTTTTCCAGGAACCTGAGAAAAGTAGATGAAGATAAATGTCGACCCTTAGTAAAAGGGGTATCAATTGAGCTTAATGAAGACGTACTCAACAAGGTCATTGGGTTATCAAAAGGCATGAAATGGGACAAAGATGATCGAGAACTAGCTCAAAAGGATAAAAGATAGTTCTTCCAGTTCACAAAGAAATATAAATAAATTCCTGGAAGTGTTCTAAGGGATTCACTCCCAGAGCCATGGGGGGAGGTTGCTTTGATCTTAATGAAATACATCACCTATGATGGCAGTTATGGATGCCTACCATTTTCATTTCTTAAACCTACTAAGAAACCTACAATGGTAGAAACCAGGGAAGAACATCAAACTCCCATGGCTTTTATTCAAACTTTCTCTCCTATATGAGCATTAAACATCAACTAGGGAAGCTAGATTCGCTGTCCCATGACGGGTTGGTAAAGCCACTAATATGTGATACCTTGGAAACAAATTACACCCCTCTGTCATGGGTGACATTCCTAAAGATCAGCAACAATGAAATCCAAGTGTTTAAGAAAAAAGAGTAACATCAATATGAAGATCCTACACCTCCTCCAGAGGCAACATCACCCAAGAATAAAGTCCAATCAAACCTTGCTACCAATAAGAAGAAGAAGACTAGCCGAATTTCCCTAAAAACCAGGGCTACCATAAAGAAGATAATTGAACATGGGAATTAAGAAGACCCTATAAAGAATGAAGAGGAAGAAGACGTTGGAGACACCTTGGTGCAACTCAGTGAACACGTGACAACTTCTTCCAAAATAATATCATCAACATATGCAAATCCAGGAAGCGATAGAAAAGCCAAGAAAAATAGGAATCTAGCTAAACGAAGATTGATATTGTATTCTACCTTAGAATTAGATGTCCTTGAAATTCAGTAGATAGAATATTCAAACCCCCTGAAGTACAATAGATTGAATATTTAGATCCTCATGAGGACCAACAAGATGTAGAAGAGATAGAAGTGCATGAAAATATTCCTGATACCACTATGGATAACATCCATGGAACTATGACTGTTAATGAGTTACTACAAGAAAAAGAGCAAGAAATTTTAAAGTTGCAAGGTCAGTTAAAGGAACAAGAATAAGATATATTGAAATGGAAGAATATTTCCCATACCCTGGAAGCATTGAAATCAGGAAGAAAATTAGGTTCTCAAATCCATCAGGAATATGAACTACACCCACTTGAGGAGAAAATCCACATGATATCAATGCAACACCTTCAGGAAAAAAATAACCTAGAAGATGAAACCTTATCTTGAAGCAGAACTTGAAGACCTGCGAAGTTGAGCTGAAGGACAAAATAAAAGAAAAAGAAGAGGTAGAGGAAATATCAAGGAAGTCTTTTAAAATTATGAAAGAACTCATATGTTGTAGACCACCTTCCAGATTGTATTCTGTATTCTTAAAAGAACGATGGATTTGGTACCAATTGAAGAGGCTGCAGGAATGAAAATATGAGCATTTGGATACCCCCAAGGATTTCATTGATACTTGTCAGGAAATGGGGGAAATTGGGAAAGATTAACTAAGTGAGTTTTACCTACATAATTACATCCTAAACTATAGGTGGTCACCAAACCCCTATATAGGGGATGTTCATCTGAGATATTTATGCTCCTGGTTCACCAACGAGGATATGAGGGCCATAGAGATGCTTAAGTATTATGAGACTGAAAGAGATTCACCACTTTGGATCAGAGCAGAAGATCCTACCCTTGACACAGTCCTCACTTCTCACCAATTCATGATGCAAGATTCCGAGTGTGCACTAGTGATGAAAGAAAAGAAAAACTCAGCGATATCACAATTTAAGAGGAGGTATCAGAAGAAATCAAGAGCAGTATCATACAAAAAATTTCTAGTAGATGGAAGGATATTCCACTAGGTTACAATGTTTAGAAATACATTCACCCTCTAACTTGGAGAAATAACTTTTTAGATCCTCTTTGTACATTTCCACTGTAGTGAAGCTGGGATTGTAGTGGGTTGGACTCAAATTCATTCCTCCATTCCACTTGTCTAGTATCAACCGGGATTGGAGTGAGGAGGAAGAATAAGCAAAGTGGGAACATGTCAGAAAGGATATAGGCTTTCATCTACCAAAGGAAATGAATAAATGCTTTTCTTGGAATCTCAGAACTTTTGAGGATGGCACATCCATAGAGGAATCAATTCCTCCATCTTGAATGCACAAGGATGTGCAATTGGTTAAGTTGGGGGGAGATGATGGCTCCCTCTTTTGGGTAAGAAAGCCATCTATTTCCTTCATTTTCCTCAAACATTCAGGATAAAAAAGGGGATATTATGGGACCAAGTTGATGAATGAATGTGCATTTTAGTTAGATTTAAATGAATATTTCAATTATTTATTTAAATTGATGTAGTCTTTCTTTTTATGGCTTAATTACACACAATACTGATGACTTGGCTGTCAGCAATACCTTTTGAAGATTACATGATTATTTGATACAATTTTGTTGTACAATGGAATCACAAACTCTATTTTTTACTAACCTCAAGGTAGTCCATTCCATCCTTTAAGTGGGACAATTCCAAACTCATTGCAGTACAGTTCATCTTTTGATCGATGTAGTTTTACTTTTACCAAACTTAGCACAGTCCCATTTTTGACAGCCACTCATTGATCAATGTAGTTTAGTTAACACAATTAGTAGCAGTTGCATTTGGTGCAGACAGATAGTAGTCTCAACAATGAATAGATCCTAAATCAGTGGAGGGATATACCTTGAGATCCACATATCACCCAGCAACTACCACGATACATCAACTATGAATTCATCACTCATTGCGCATGAGCATTCAACATAGTGCATGATGCGTTCTTTGAATAGACTAGGAGTTTAATGTGAAGTGTAATACCCCTAGTTTTGACTTGGAATGTTTTTATCCAAATTTATGTAAATGATGTAAATATGCTAGTGTAGATTCCTAGTGCGGAGCTCACGGCCAAGGCCCGACTAGTGAATCGCTAGGCATGTATGATGTATATATTTTTATTTGGGCTGTGTGGTTGACTTTTCATTATGATTTAATATATATGTAAATATTATGTGCATAAATAATAAAATGGTCCAAGAATGGTTGTGTAAAGAGCACCAAAGGGGCTATCATTCCACCAGAGGGGAAGAGGAAAGGGGGGTATATGGGAGACTAAATCTTTGCTACCAAATGTCAACCTTAGAACTCATGCAAATTTTGTCATGTGCTTTGAATAAGCCAATTATCTCCTTTTTTGACCATTTTCCAATCATTGAATGCATGTGTGACGTTGATGGGAAAAGTCAGCTCACGCAGTTATTGAAGCATGGGGATGACTACACTTTTGTGACAGTTCTATGATGATAGAAGTCAGTCTACAGCTTCCATGAGTCCTTTCTTTTACCGTCAGAAGCTATGTCAGTTGTTTTTCACCATTTTCTCATATCCCTTGGATTCAACCCTAATTCTCTCATTCTTTCATGTAGATCTACACTAGGCATATATCTCCATTGCTGTCCATGAAATTACCATACTATTTTGAACCCAGAAAATCAAATTTGGAGAGGGTGCTGCAGATTTGGAAGTGAAAAATGACGGCTGTAGGTGAGCAGAGAGGTTGGGCAAGCTAGGAACCCTTACCCATTGAATTTTGTTGCTCATAGGTGCTTCAAAATCCATGAATTAAAGCTACAGGTGGTTTTATAGAAGCACATAACAGATTGCACTTCTTCTATGCACAAAATAGAAGCACCAAGAAAGATGGATTTCCCAACAAAACCGTGGATCGGTGAAGGGGATTCCTGACCCAAGAAGGGTGTTGTGTGGGGCATGTATTGTGGAATCCAAGGCTGTGAGGGATGAGAGAGACCATTGTAGAGATCTGTATGAGCATTTGGCTAAGCATAGAGAGAAGAAAGGGGTTGTGGGATGAGAGAGAGAAGCCCGCAAGTGTTTTCTTCGCCCTGGTGGCCTCATAACTCAGCTTGGGGGTGGCGTCTCAGCATAAAGAGTATATGCTAGATAGGGTACCTATGGTTGGGTGGGAAATCGATCTTACACAGCTAGTTGCTTGGATCTACATTGGATAAAGATAAGTATTCTCATGCATATGAATCTGAAATGTTTTTATTTGATGCCTGTAATGTTTATGCTTGTAATTTCATGTTGTCTGTGTGTGGATCAAGTTTATTTCCACTGTGTATGTTTATTTACGTTTCTGCACACATTTTATATGTTGAAATTCATATTATGGCTTTAGGGAGAAATTTGAGAGGCCGAATTTAGTTAATATCCCCTCCCGATGGTTAGATTGGGTGAAGGGGACATTACATTAAGTAGATTAGGAAGTTTCTTTATATTTAATTAGTATGGAACAACTAGATTAGGTTGGTTCCCTTATGTTATGATACTCTTGTATTGATTTTGAACAACAACAAGTTAATGCCATTTTTATGCATGTTTCTGGTTTCTACATTTGAATGGAAGACTTAAATATTCTAGCTTACATTTGAGTGTTCTCTAGTTCCTGTATTACCTTGGGTAAGGGCCCATCCAAGGGATACTACATGGACTTGTTTCATTAGTTTAGATCTATTATTTATGTTGTTATTAGTTAAACAAAGTATTTATTACATAATTCATAAATTTTGTAGAAATACCTATAGTTTCTGATAAAACGTTGTTTCTAGTTGCTTAGATACATAGTTTTTTTTAGGATTGTTTTCATTATTGTAATTTCCAATTAAAATGTCATTCATTTGATACATATGACCTCATTTTCAACACTTGGTTCATGATATACCCTTTGCTTGTTGTGACAACTTGTATGGAACCTATAGCTTCTGAATGTCTGCATTCAATAACTTGAAGGTCGAGTGATGGAGAAAATTTACCAAAGATCTGAACTGAACATAGAATTGCTCAATGCTTGTCTCTGGCATAATTTATAAGGAACTAAGTGCCAAGTAGATAATTTGAGTCTTATGCCCTTGCAACCCTTAGATAGAATTGCTTTCAACATTTTATGATTGTTCCATTGATTAAATTAAGACTGTTATACTACTAGACATTTCATTCCTTTTGTGTTGCATATATTTTGCTGGACCCTCATAAGTTTGCATGAATCTCCAAGTTCACAATTAAGAGTACAAGTTTATATACAACACTCTTGCTGGTGTCTTGTTTAATATCAATATAGTATTATTGCTTATAACCCACACAGAGTATAAAATGCCCACAACACTCATAATATTCCCACTTTGTTGAGTGAAATGCCTAAAAAATCCCAAAACACTTAGAATTATGCCCACAATAGCCTTTGAAAATGCCCGTAGGCCAAAGGAAAAATGCCCACAGGCCAAAGGAAAAATTCCCGTAGGCCACAAGAAATGCCCACAGGCCTTGGATAAATTATCTCAAGCCATAATAAATGCTTGTAGGCCTTGAAGAACGCTCGCAAGTCATGGTAAAATTCCTAGAATCTATGGTGAAATGCCCGCAGGACATGGAAAATGCTCACTAAGGTCATCCAAATGCCCTCCAAGGTCACTTAAATTGCTGCAGTCACCCAAATGCTTGCCAAGGTGATTTAATTGCAAGTTTGAAGCATTTTCCAAAGGATTATATTGAGGACTGTTTGTTGAGAGTCTTGAGGAGATTGGTGGATACTTAAAGGATAAAATATTGGGATAGAATTGAAGCCTTTTGTGTACTTGCTTTGAAATGTTTTGGAGTTGATTTTGGAGAAGCCTTTTAAGGGTGTTATTGAATAAACCTAGAGGACTATCAAAAGTCATTTTGGGGCAACCTATTAGACATAAAAAATCAACCTTGAATTATAGGAATGAGTTGAATTTATGTTGATAATGGTGGCTGTCATAAAATTTTGAGTAGGACCGTTGAATACCAGATTTGAAGGGACTTATGAACAAAAATATTCCTCTCGGTTGAAAGGATATACATAGAAACTTATGGCAGTAGTCTTCATGGCAATGTGGCAAGAATTTTGAGGAATAAAAAATGGTCATTGTTGGTACTGTTCATGACATTCGTAAAGGTAGATATTAGCAGCAACAAATGAAATTTTCACTGGTAGCTTGAGGTTGCATGAAGATTCATACATGTTCTATGACAACATTTGGAATCAAAATCTAATGGTATTTGACAACTATTCATGGAAGATTCTTGGGATATTCCTGGTAGTCCAAGGCTCATTCTATGGCATATTGCATCTCATTTATGCCAAGCATATATGCTGAATTCTAACAGATCTAAAAACATATTCAAGCATCCCTCTACCAACATTGTAGAATGGATTCCCTATTGGATTTGAGGACTATCTTAGGATGGGTTATATAGTATATCCATAATGAAGCAGTGAAGGTGTGAATTCAGCCACACACTTCTTCTTGTGATGAATTAACAATAGTATGAAGTGATTTGTTAAGGATGGAATTCTCTTGTCAATATTGAGGACGATGATACAAAGATTTCTCCCACATGTTTGGGATGACTTGAGATGATTGTGAGCAACCCATTCTTCATTGATAAAGGGAGAGAGAGAGAGAGAGAGATGCAAAAGAGGAGAAAGACATAAGAGGAAGAATCATCCTTTTCCATTGATGTCAAAGGGGGGGAGAAAAATAGTAAAACAATACCAAAGAAGATAAGGATTTAGATAGGGGAGCAACACAAGGGGAGAGTTTTTATTGACGTCAAGTTGTAATGTCATATTTGGAGAGTTGTCATTGATGTCAAGTTATTTTCCCATTAGTTGAATAATTATGCCCGCACAACACTTGGGAAAATGTATGCACAACATTGGGAAAATGTCTACACAACACTTAGCAAAATGCTCGAATAGACTAAGAAAAATGCTTGCACAACACTTGGGAAAATGTCCACAAAAAATTGGGAAAATTCCTACACAACATTTAACAAAATACTCGCACAAGTCTAAGCAAAATGCGCACACAAGCCTAAGTAAAATTCCCGCACATGCTAAGTAAAATGCTCACACAGTCTAAGAAAAAATCCCACAAAGTCTAAGTAAAATGCCCACACAACACTAGTAAAATGCCCACACAATCCTAATCAAATGCCTGCACATCACTAGTAAAATTCCAGTATAGCCTAAGTAAAATTTCTGCACAATTCCTGGACAATATAAGTAAAATGCTCGCACAGTCAAGTAAAATGCCTTCACAACACTGGTAATATTCCCTCCAGACTTAGGATATGCATGCCCATCCTAAAATGCACGCAACCATGGATAAATATGCCCACCAATCAAAGTGAAGTTCCATGTTTGATGATGTCAAGATCATGATGTGTCAAGATGAAGTGCCATGAAGACAATTGAAGTTTCAAGCCATGAGGACAAGTCAATGTCAAATCCAAGTGATGAAACCTTGATGCATGAAGAAGCAATGCTTGAAGTCAAGCAACATTCTTGAAGCAACCTTGAACTGTCATTAATCAAGTAAATGAAGAAGCTCTGAAGCAACATGAAGTTGAAGAAGCCTTGAAGTGCAACATTGAATAAGACTTGAAGTAGATCACACCATTCTGAAATTTCATGAACCAAGCGGTATTGAAGTATCATTAGCAAATATTAATGTTGACCTTATAGAAATGTCAAAGAATTGTTAAAGTACTTGGAATTTTGAAGGGTTAAGAGGTCTCAACGCTATCCTACACTAATTTGGCTCTCACTCACTTATTCTAGAAGCCTAAACATTGTTTTTGACGAGTTTTTTTTGAAGGGGCACATAAAAGAGGCAAGGTCGACCCAAACAGGTGGAGCATTCCACATGCGAGTCTTGCTAAAAGTCTTGGGACATTCAACAACCTCCCAATTAAATAGAAATATTCCTCATGGGATCATCCTCTAATGTGCAACCACCTCAACCTTGTCAAAGTTGACCATGCCAACCCTACAAACAACAACAAAATAATTTGCAAGTGGTTACATTGCCTCAAAGAATCCAAGCTCAAAATTGTGCATGCAAAGGTCATCCACAATAGTATTGTTGGGTCCATTGAAAGGTTACTTGAAGGGAAGCCATGATTTCATACATAAAGTTGTTGGGGTGATTAAGTGGAAACTAACCCAACATATGAACATTTTAGCCATTATTGAATCCCATACCATCATTCATATGTCAGTCCTTCGTCAAGGTTACATATAACATTACAAAGAAGAAAAGTGACTTCAGAAAATTTACAGGTCGACCTCATCTTGATGGGTCCACATCAAATTAACATCAATCGTATCAATGATAAATCAATTTGATGGAATGTGTGTGGTGTTGTGAGCCTGAAGAAGATCTCCAAGTTGAGAAATTAGAAGATGGAAAGAAAATGTACCTGGGTAAGATTACAAGACGTGGATTATTTCGACTTTTATGGTCAATGGATTAAATTCTTTCCAAACACAAGTAATTTGCATATCATTGAGAGTTAAAAATAAAAGTAAACATAAAATATAATCCATATGCCACTATAATAGAAATGTACAATTACATGCCAATTTATTCTTAATATAAGCTTTGGTCATAGAATTCATGCTTGAAAATTTCAGCTCTTGTTGTTGGTCACTAGGTCCAACAAAAACAAATCTCTTGAAATCTATTATAAATATTGAATTCAAGAATTGCTCCAAGGAAAGGGACTTGGTTTATAAGATTATGGACATTTCATGCGGAGGACTTGATCATGCCCAGCAAGTTGGGAGTCCCCAACAATTACATTTGCAACATTGCTCCAAACAAAAACAAAAAGAAATTACATAAATGATTTAGTGACCAATAAGTTGAGATTGATAGTAATGAGATTGTTCTTATTTCAATCTAATAAATCCACATCTAGTGCAACAACACTCCAAAGTACAAGGGACTGATTTCGTCTTAAAAATAAAATACTTTTGCTGGTTAAAATATTTTCTACAACTTGTAAACCTTGTAATTGCTGGAGTAATTGTTTGTCCTCTTAATATTCATACTTCTATATAGATTAATGGTATCAAACCTGCCATTATTAACAACTTACTCACCCAAATATTTTGGAAAACTTGAAGGAGCAAACTACATGGTACACATTGATACCTTTATGATGAACTTGTCAAATCAATAGTTCGCTGCCAAAATACACTTGATGAAAATGACTTATTAGACTATATAAAACATAGTCAAATTCAAGGATATGACAGTTTTAACGTGTGATTTACCCAACAAATCCATCAAATGTAGCTACAATGTAGATGGAATAGTAACCAACCTAGCCTCGTTCAATATTTAATCTTACAAACTCAGATATTTTTGAATATACAGCATGACCCCGCTAAAAACAATCAAGGTAATTATCAACTGCAAAACATATCCTTGCAAATATTTTTTTTGAGCCACACAAACACATCAAAGAACACAACATGAACCATAAGAAAATAAAATTCTAGTCATCCAAGAAAATCATAGCCCATAAATTTCTCTGAATACCCGACATTTCCCCATGAGTGATGGATGAGATGATTCCATGTTCTAGAGGCTCACTGCCAACAGTGGGAGGTCCTTCAAGAAACATAGTAAGAGGACAGATGGGAAAAACCAAATTTACTTTTGTATACTTTTTGATATCAATGCAAAGTAAGGTCAACAAGTCCCTTGAAAAAATAAAAAATAAAAACTATATTCTAATGTTTGGGCATTGAAATATTAGAAATGTTAAAGTTATCATATCTAACCCTTCTCTCCCCAAAAGCTACTAACAATAACCTAACTCATGCAACACTCATAAACCATCACCATTACTTCGGACCCTCCTCAAGTGTTACCACAAAAAAAATCCACACATAATGAAAAAAAGAAGAAGAATACAAACAATGCAAACATAGTTCAATGGAACATAGCCATTCGATCAGGATAAGCAAAGCAATAGCATAAGTCTAAATCTAGTTACAACACCAAAAATTGGATTGATATCCTATAGTTTTGAATGAAAGCTATAAATTCTTACTTGTTCATCCACCTTTATGAGATCGAGAATAAATTCTCCATTGTCTCTCACCCCACAACAAACTGTAGATAATTAAAAGCATAATTTAAGACCATGGACATCAGAAAAGAAAGCAATAAGAGGAAAAACAACAGTTTAAACCAAAACCAAACTAAAGGAATAGAAAATGATGAATAGTACCAATAATGTTTCTCAAAGGAATTCCAACATCGACAAAGGAATGAGCTTAGAAATTCTATTAACAAATGAAGTCTTTGAATATACACACTGCATAAAAGAAAAGCTCCATTCCAACTTTAATTAATACTAAAATTATAGGAAGATGACAAAAGTTCATAAAAGTTTCTATCTTTTAGCATTGAGCTATGCACAATTGTAAAAAAAAACGAATATTGCTAACTTCTAGTTTATAGGACTCAAGCTAAAAGAGGGGTTCTCTTACCTCCACCAATCTAAAACATCAAAATATTTGTAGAGGACACAAAGATGGACTCATGCTTAATAAAGAAGCTAGGCTTAGCTGAGCTAAGATGCAACCTCTTGTTAGGCATAGTTTAGATTTAGCTCTTAACTTATTGCCTAGACAAGATATTAGTTGCAAGAGGATACTCAATCCTCATACTTAAACACGAGTTGTAAAATTTCATTGACTATAATGTAAATCAAGTGACCAATAACTTCCAAAAGGGTGAATAGGTCCCGTGACAAATCACCATTTCCATGTCATTATGCTAGAGGCCACTCTAAATGTAAAAGGAACAATATAAACATAATGTTCACCATGAACTTGTAATAAAAAACGAGAAAGCTTCCCATAAACCCGATATTTTGAGATGGATGTAATTGGAAAAGGAACAACCAATGATATAAGAAAAAAATCTTGTTTATGCAACATGACAAGAATGTTGGGAATGAGCATAACACTTTGGTTGATCTCATGTTTAAAAAAAAGTGGATACTAGGTGACCTTTTTAGATGAATGTGTTGAATTCTTGATTTTCATTGATGTCAAAATGCCAACAACATTATCATGAAAATGGCCACAAGCCTTTAAAAATGCCCATGGGCCTCAAGGAAAAATGCCGACAGTTTTCCACACAAGCAAGTATGCCTGCACAAGACTTATGCTCGCCAACACTTGAGTAAAATTCCCACACTGTTATAAGAGAATGCACGTAGGATCTAGAAAATGCATGCAAGACTAGATATTATGCCCACACCTATCTAGGGAAATGCTCGTAGAATTATGCCTGCATACTGTGATGCAACTACTAGCCAAATATGCTCACAGGTGCTCAAAAAATGCCCACAATCATGGGAGAAATGCCTGCAACATGGGCGAAAATGTCTGCATCATGGGAGAAAATAACCTCAAGCATGGGATGAATGTCGACAAGCATGGGAGAAAATCCCGTAGTAGCATACAAAATTTTTGCAGACTCTATAAATGTTTAAAAGGAGGCAAGGTCGGCTCCTATTATGATAAAAATAATTAAAAAGAAAGATTAACACCCTGGGTTGTCCCAAACATATTTTGAAAGGAAAAATGACTATACATATATATGATGGATGCAACGCCCCTATGGTAAGCCTAATACATATATGATGATGTTATTTATTATTATTTTGGAACTAGGTTCCTAGACATTAATAATTGGAAATTATTATTATTATTTACTAATTCTAATTAAATAACTAGCTCAACATGGACAACTAACATGGCCGAGGGGTCATGGATTCCACATGTGAGGGGGTTGGGGACTAGGAGTTATTGCTCTTCCTAAAATTTCTCTTTGATTCCTATTTTTGTTTATTTTTTACTATGGAGACTCTATTACACCTTAATTGATGCTAGTGGGACCCACTCTCTCATCTCTCTTACCTTATGCACCCTCTTTGACTATTTTTAGCCATGCACTTGATTGTTTGGTAACCCCAAATTAATTCAAGTTAACCTACCAGTGATTTGGAGTCACTTTTCCAGTTAATTTGAGTTATTCTTAGTTAATTAGTGTAATTTTGGGTTAATTTGAGTTATTCTTAGTTAATTAGTGTAATTTTGGGTCAATTCGAGTTATTCTTAGTTAATTAAAGTGATTTTGGGTTAATTCGAGTTATATTCTCAGTTAATTAGAGTAATTTTGTGTCAATTTGAGTTATTCTCAATTAATTAGAGTGATTTTGGGTTAATTCGAGTTTTCTCAGTTAATTAGACTAATTTTGGGTCAATTCGTGTCACGTCCCCTCCCATCCTACCGGCTAGATGGAGAAGACCATGAGGTTAAACCGGGCATCCAGCCCCATACATAGTAAACAAGCATTCAAATTAAAATAAAGATATACATATGAAAGTGCATAACAGATGTGATGCTAAACTGGGCGTCTAGCCCCATGAAACTTTTAAACATAAGCATTCACATAATATAACAGAGACATATGGAAAAGTATGATTTTAAGAAAATCACAGCGGAATATTAAGAATTGCACATCCATCATACATTTAAGATGTTCATCAAATAAGTAATTGCAAGTTAATACAGGAGAATACTTATCTCAATAAGGCAGTCCCAAGCAACTGGCTATGCAACTGCAACATTCCACCCAACCATAGGCCAGTTGTGCTTATCAACCTCTTGATGCAACTGCCACCCCCGAGCTGGGCATGATTACTACAAGGAACTAGGGAACAACAGACTCACACATAGCCAAGCATACACCAAGATGAGCCAAGCCAATCTGCAATTGGGTTTATCAGGCTGCTAGGACATGGAAGGGAAGAATTGCTAAACTAGTGAGCTCAACCACAAAGCTATGTGTACCCCTCCCAGATCTATTCAGCTTGGCACTCACAATGCCTACACACCCAACACCAGGAAGTATTCTCTTCACTGCCACACAGTCCCTCAAGCCATACCTTCCTTTCTAGTGCTCTCAGGGTGTGCATAGAAAAGTAGCCAGCCCTCTTGATCTTCTTGAGAGGTTACTCCCTACACTAGGTTTATCAAGCTAATTCTATCCACTACCACTCCAGTTTCTTACTTACAGGTTCAAATCAAACAAGGATGCTCATAACAGTAAAACTACCCTTACTGAGCATGAGAAAAATGTTTCAACAGTGGAATGCATGAGGTGGGGTTTCCTGAGCTTCAGAAAAATGTGGGTAGACTCAAAACGAAATGGCAACTAAAAAAAATTCGACTAGGAGAGCAACCCATTCCAGAAAAATGCCCCAAGGGAAAAAATGACCTCTCCCTCAGTCCAAAAACGCGTTCCTCCTTCCCCAGCTGTTGCAAAATACCAAAAACGAGTTCCTGGGCATGGAAAAACGCAGGGTTATGGTGAAAAACGTGAGGATAACTTCCAGTGGGCTCAGTCTGCGTGAGAGGAAGGATGTAATGCATGAGGAATTGCCTTAGGCACCATTTCGTGGGGGTTTTCTTGCCCATGCACGAAAATCTGACTGCCATACTTCTCCAATCCCAAGACATTAACTGCCCCAACCAATCTTTGGAAGAATTAAATGATTGGGTGCATGAGACAAGATGGGTAGTTAAGAGTTCATGGGTTTTCTCATTGACACATGGGATGACCCTAGTGGCTCAAGGGTTTGGTTATTTCCCCTCCCCATTCCTTGTAGAATCATGCCCCATCTCTTTGTTGCATAGCATAGCCAGTTGTGGGTCTTTTTCCATTAAAATTCGTATTTACATGATGTCTTACTTACATTGTGCCCATCTCACACAAGAACCATAGGCATCTATTTTAATTTCCGATACATAAACACTAAATCAATGGTGGGGCCTTGGCCTTGAGCTCCTCACCATGATTAAATATCAATATTTACATCATTTACGATTTAATACAAAGGGGGTCAAAATGGGGACGTGACAATTCGAGTTATCCTCGGTTAGTTAGAGTAATTTTGGGTCAATTTGAGTTGTTATCAGTCAGTTAGAGCAATTTATGGGTGAATTTGAGTACCGCTTGTAGAATTTGAGTTATTATCATGGTATTCAGTGATTTGGAGTATTTTTCTAGTAATTCGAGTCAGTATAGGTGGATTCGAGTTCATCTCATGAGAACTCAAATGGTCATCCAATGAAATAGAGAAGCTCTTAGTGAAATGGCGTCACTTCTCAGTGAACGTGAGTCAGTCTCTTGGAGGAAATTCGAATTGGTTTAAAGGGATTCAAATTGGTCTATAGTCATTATTACTGGATTTTGGTATTTGCTCGCTCATGCATTTGAATTCCTATGGATGGATTCGAAATTGTTTTCTTGCACATAGCTACTCAGTCCTTTTGTATTGAAGGATTGAAGACCTTGTAATGGGGATTGAATACTGATCTATACCAGTGTGGAGATTGGATATATTTCCTATTGTACACAGAAGTACCTCGAGGACCATTATTTGTATCTGATCTGGTCATGTGAATATTGGAGGTGGATGGTGATGTCCTAAGGGACTAGTTTGGTGAAGGGAATCCCATTGCACCTGGTAGTGTTGATGCAAAGAAAGTAAGTGGTGAGGGATTGTATTGTGTATATCAGGTTGTGGCCTGAGTTTTCTTTTGTTTAGATATGATTTTGAGAGTTCCCTAGCATGTGGATCCATGGCCTCATCTCGAGGGTGACTGTCATGCTGAGATATTGATGAGCATGGCATGTCTATGGATGGGTGGAACATTGTCCTGTTGATGCTAGTTGCGCCCTTCAAAGATAAGTATTTTATTATACCTTTAGTTAATATTTTATAGATGCATGTGTGCCCATGGAGGATGATTTTATTTATGTTATGTTATGCAACAGATTCGATTATGTTCTTATATTAATTGGCTAATTTAGTAGTGCTAAAATGGTAGCTCGTAGATCGGAATTGTTTATGTGTTATTGCAGCTAGTAGATACTATTTTTTTTTATGTTTTGTGGAAGCCAATATATATGGTTTTTCGGTTGTTCATATGGTTATATATGGTAGCTACGGATCTGATATTGTTTATGTTAAATTGGTTGTGGTTTGGTGTCTTAAATATGATCTATTTAGTGTCGTAAAGCTGATTTGTTTTAGTGTCATAAAACTAAACTTGTTAGCATTTGTAGATATGATTTTACTTGTTGATATTATTTCTGCAATAGATATAATGATGTTATTTAATTGCATGTGAAATTGTTACTTAGATCTGGTTGTATTCATGCTACAACTACCTTGCATCGCATGTGCATGGGGGATAGGAATTGCATGGGAAGTGTAGCTAAACTTTGAAAAGGCTAATTGTTTTTATTATACTGGATTGTTGGCATGCTGGCCTAGCTTTAGTAAACCTTATTCCACACGCATTACCTTGAATTAGCCCTCTCCCTATTAGGATCCGGGTGTATCCGACCTCAGTGGTGTGATTTGGGTTGGGTACACTATAGAGTGGTATCATAGCTTAAGTTCAACTTTGCGACCGTTGGGCCTTCTACAGATTGTAACTCTATATATATGAATTTGGAATGTTTTGTTCTATGATTGCATGTTTAATGGATTTATCTCTTAGTTTTTGGAATTATGTGGATAAGCGTAGTATCTTCTCTGCTCAATGAAATATATAGAGAGTAGATTTTGGCTGATTGCTGAATGTTTTATTTAGCTTATGTAATTGGTTGGAAAGACAACCTCAAGAGCTATGTAATTTAATTGTTATATATATATGATTTATGTTATTGTATATGGAGACCCAAACACATTGGTTTTTTCATGTTGGCAGGAAGTTCGATGAGTCAACATCGTAGCATCGCGGATGCTGTGCAAGGCCAAAGGTACCGCGAAGGGAGGAAAGTGGCGCGCAAGGCGACATTAGTTTATGTAGTTTTGGGTCATTTGGACCACGTCATATGTAGTTTGGGTCATTTTGACCGCATTATGTGGGATTTTGGGTTAGTTTTTGTAAATTTTGTTAGGAAATCGTTAGGTGGTTGCCTAAGTGGATCGTAAATGTAAGGGCGCAAGACTATAAGTAGATGTAGGTTTGTAAGTGTTGAGAGAACCTTGGTAAGGGTTGAGACATGGTGATATCTGATAGATCTGGAGAGAGTTGAAGACTGAGAGTTGATTGAATATCTTGTTGTATCTAGGTTTTTGCGGAGATAAATATGATGTGATAGAGTTTTTGAGCAGAATCCTTGTGTCTTTTTCATCTCTCTGTGGTAAATGTGTTATGCGATATGAATCTATGAATGATGCGATGTTTCCTTGCTGCGATTAATGCTTTATTGTTATATCTGTTGCACATTTATGGTTCTGTCAGCGATAATATCTGTTGAATGATGTTGCGATTATGATTAATGCCTGAGTTGAATGCTTATATCTAATTTTGAATGTTGCAATAAGTTAATCAGTTAATGCACAACATCCTCCTTCATTTGGCGGAAACATGGTTTCGTCAACTCTCCCTTGAACATCTCGGGTGAGACCTCATCTGCTCTGCAGGTGTTGCTAGACAGGGTAAAACTTGTTTGGGTCGGTGCTCAGGGAGATTGCCGTGGTTTGGGTGTCGACAGCGCGTAAAACCCATGTCGACTGGGTTTGTGTCAACAAATGGTTCCATTGCCGAGACCATAGCGCGAAGTGAAAGGAGGATATGTTGTGGCATCCGATGAGACCAGAGATCCAGGATTAGTTCGACCTAAAATTGCGAGAGTTCACTGAAAAATAAAACAAGAACCTTGGGTTGTCGACAGATTGGTGGTTGGCGAGGTACATTCATGACGGTCAACAAGAATATTTTTTTCTGCAAGTTCCCAATCTTCCTGTATGAGTGGTTAGAAAAATTGACCTTCCAGAAGAGGAACTTCCAAGGTGGTGAGCCGACAGCTTGGACACCAAAACTGATCCAGGAGCTGCAGGAAGTCGATAATAAAGCATCACGGGTTGTTGAGGTTTGGGTCGATAGTATACTGGAAGGATACATCTCTGAGTTTGCGGTTGATACAATAAAGTATTACAGTGAAGCAGAGAGGGAATTATTCAATGGAATAAGAGGTAGGTTCCTGTTGTCGCTATAGTTATCCATTAAAATGCTCATTTGCGATAAGGGCATACTGAAGATGCACCTAGACCAGTAAGAACCTTGGTGGGCAGAGGCCATGGATACCGCGATAGCAGGGGGGGTGGTGCATGGAATGATAAGGGGTAGATGGGTGCAGGTTATGATGAGACTGTGAAGGAAGCTGAGGAAGAGAGTGGTCTTACAAGGGGAGGAGCAAGGTTTCGACAAGAAAAGAGGCAGAGGATAGGAGAAGGTCCTGCTGGGATCGAAACAAAAAGCCGCAAAGGAATACCACATGGGATGAAGCGCCATCACAGTGCCAACAAGGAACACCAGGCTACACCCAGGATAGAGGCAGGACCAAACCCCAGTGGCAACGCACCCAAACCTCCACTCACTATCTCTTAACCAGTGAGAAATACAACTTTGACACCACCGTGTTCATCAAGTCAACAAAACTTGATTGCTAGTAGCTCAGCGACTACACGAAGGAAGCCCAGGATGGCGGGCGAAGATGCAAATTTACCGCCGTGCCATGGAAATGGAACAGATAATCCTGAGCAATACTAGTTCTTGTGCAAAGCAGTATGGAATGTAAAGCAAATTACTGATGATAACGCCAAGAAAGGACAATTAGTGACAACTCTTCGGGGTCGTGCATTAGACTGGTTCATGAAATTTGTGCAGGTCCTTGTAGGCACTCCAGAAAAGACGCTGGATGAGGTTCGAGCAGGACTACTTGCAAAATTCAGTAAACCCAAGTCGGAAGCACAGTATATTACAGAGCTGAAAGAGATTAACCAATATCCCAATGAAACTGTGTGGGATTTTGACCAGCGGTTCAAAACACTGATGGAAAGGGTCAGCTTCGACATGAGCACTATCCAACACAAAGAATGGTTCATTGCGGCATTGCTCCCGCACATTCGAGTACCGATGATGCAACAGAACATTACGACACCAAGTGAAGCCCTAGAAATTGTGATGCGGTTAGAATCTTCACCGATTGGTGAGAATGTAGCTGGTATGTCGCAGATTTAGACACAGCTGGCCAACTTGACAATACAGCTGCAAGACCTTAAGAAGGAGAAAGAACATCGTGAAGAGGTGTGGTGCATGCGATGTCCCAGAGAGGGGCATACTAAGGATAATTTCCTAGACTTCCGCAATTATCTGGTTTCAGGAACACCAAATCCATTGAGCGGAGGTGGTATGTCGTGGTGTTGCATCTATCAGGTATATGGTCACCAACATGAGGAGTTTCAATACATGCAGAAGATGGTCACAAAGCCGATGAATATGTATTGCACATTCTGCAAATATGTGGGACATGAAGATAAAGATTTCCATGCCTATGGTTTGCTTCAGGAGAGAATGTATGATGCATTCTATGTGAAGGATGACCAATGTGCTGTACAACAACCGCAACTGTAGGTGGCTCAGCCGCTACCTCAACCACAGGTGCAGTTTGTACCGCAGCTGCAACAACAACAATAGTTTATGCCACAATATGCTCTGATGCAGATGGCTCCATAGCAGCCATAGTACATTCAACTCGGGTAGTGCGTGCAACTACAATCGAATCCCATGCAACAACAGTTCAATCAACCGCAATATCAGCAGGAAGGGGGATTCCGTGGAGGATTCCGGGGTGGACGCGGTGGAGGATTTGGTCGAGGAGAAGGACGAGCTCACGGACCTATCCAATGTTATAATTGTGGAGTGTTGGGGAACTACCAGAGAGATTTACCACAATTGCAGACTCAGTGTACCTTTTGCTTTGTTCATGATCACACTGTTGAAAACAATCCGCAGTTGATTGCGCGATGGCAAGCGGGAAATGTTTAGCAATTGCAGAACCAAAATGAAGTGCAGCAACCAGTGAAGAATCAAAACCCGCCAGAGAATTAGAACCAACGTCCAAATCAGAATGCCAACCAGAATGTGAACCAACCTAGGAATCCACCACTGAACTAGACTCAGGGTGCAACCATCACGACAATTTCTGCGGAGCCGAGGACACAAGATGCTGCTGTCGTAGTTATCACTCGTGGAGGTGTGAGGACAGGAGAAGATGATCCACATCCACTCATCCAGTTAGCAGGGCAGAAAAAGGTGCAGTTCAACATTGATGGCGAGCGTGATGCATTCTTTCAAGCACGTAGTGCGATGGAAAAAGACCGCGGTAAGGCCATTATTTGTGACATGCCCCCTGTGTTTGATTCCACTTCAGAGGTAGGTCCATCCCGGCAGTCTGGTACTTTACATAATTTTTTTGAGAGCTGTTTATCGCTGGAAAGGGATCCTGATGCTCTTGCCGAGATCGAGGGGCTGTTTCATCGGACAACCAGGGGACGGAGAGAGTCCGCGGTAAAATCCTTACAAAGGCGGAAGATAGGTAAGGGGATGCGCATGAACATTCAGATTGGAGACTATGAGGTCAATTCAGTTATTCTGGATCTTGGTTTGGATGTCAACATCCTAACTAAGCAGGCTTGGCAGAAAATGGGGAGTCCAACGCTGAGCTGGTCTCCCGTATAGCTCCGACTGGCTAATCAGGCCAAGGTGACATCGATTGGGAGAGTTCCATGCCTTGTTGTGGACATTGAGGGAATGAAGGCATATGCTTATTTTGATGTTATCGAAGTAGTTGAAGGGGGAAGCTCCTATCCCGTGTTGCTGGGGATTGGATGGGATAATGACATTGCAGCAATCATCAACTTTAAGAAGCGGATGATGACTTTTGAAAACCGCGACCTCAGGGTCATAGCCCCGTTGGATCCGGATGAAGGACACAGGTATATTGAACCAGTAAAGGATGAATTTCCCAGTGGATGGGACCATGCATACAATATTTCAGAAGATTATATTCATCTGACTGCTGACGGTGAGCTTGGGTGGTGCAGCTCTAGCTCTGTGTCTTCCGACTCTGATGACGCTTTAGAAAATTGGCAGAATTGCTTGCATGAGGTGTCACTCTGCAAGTGTGGGTTGATCATGCAGTCATTATGCCATGTTGCAATGAAAACTGTTGCACTGCCAGTATATGAAGGGCTACCCGGATTGTATGAATTTCTCGTGGCGTTTGAGGACAAGGTCTCAGAACCACAACGATTGTTGGCATTGGAGGAAGCGATGAAGGCTGCTCCAGCACGTTGGTGGGAGACACATAAGAAGTCGATTGTTAGGTGGTCGCAGTGCCGAAGATTGATGACGGTTCGCTTTGGCGACTCTGAAGTTTACCACATAGGGAAATACGATGGGCGGAATGACCCTGGCAGTCATTTGATGGAATGCCAGATGTTTTGGGCATCGCGACCAAGGGATGAGTGGGTCCATGCCTTTGTCCATACTCTGGACGAGATGCCGCGATCATGGTATACTGTAGCTGAATTGCGAGGGGAGATTACCACTTGTTTAGAGTTGATAGTTTGTTTTACTCATACTTTTAGCTTCACGAATGCCAACCCCGATGTCCATAATGCTTTGCAGCTCATCCGCGATGTTGGTCTGAAGGTTGTTCCAGTGGCATATCCTACAGATCCGCATACGCACTACAAGATGCAGTCAATGATGGAATTTTATAATATCACTGGTGGGCCTGAAGATGGTGATGATCTCGCGGAATGTCAATATTCGGGAATCAGAAGGCAGTCGTGATGTTGTAGCTCCTAATGCACCAACAGATCCAATCAGTCAGTCGCTGAAGCTCCAGAAGGTCAATATTGGGACAGAGGAAAGTCCAAAGTTTGCGAATGTTTGGGACTATTGGGATGATGAGATGATGGGGAAGGTCACAGACTTGATGCACGAGTTCCAAGATTTGTTCCCTATGAATTTTTCTGAGATGAAGGGAATCTTGGGGGATTTGGGGGAGATGAAGATCCCGTTGAAACCAGATGCAAAACCAATAAGGAAGCGACCATATCGATTGAATCCACTCCATAAGGAGAGGGTCAAAGTAGAACTTGACCGCATGTTGGATGCTGGAATTATTGAACCGGTTGAGGAATCAGACTAGATTAGTCCTATGGTGGTGCAGGACAAGAAGACAGGTGAAGTGCGCATTTGTGTCGACTTGCAGAAGCTGAATGACGCATATCTGCATGATCCATTTCTGACCCCATTCACTGATGAGGTACTGGAGGGCGTGGGTGGCCAAGAGATGTATTCTTTCACCGATGGGTTCTCTGGGTATCATCAGATCAGGATTGCGAAGGAGGATTGCCATAAGACAACATTTGTGACAAAATGGAGCTATTTTTAGTACACAGTGATGCCGTTTGGGCTGAAGAACGCACCTGCGATATTCTCTCGGGTCATTGTTGTTGCTTTCCGGGATTTCATCCAGAAGTTTTTGCAGGTGTACATGGATGATTGGACAGTTTATGGATTAATCAACGATCATCTGGAAAATCTGCGACTGATGTTGGAGCGCTGTTGACATCATTAGATATCGCTAAACTTGAAGAAGTGCATCTTCTGTGCACCATTTGGGATATTACTGGGTCACATCGTTTGTAAGCAGGGATTGTTGGTCGACCTAGCAAAGATTGCGCTCATTCTGAGCTTAACACCACCGAATAATGTCAAGCAGTTGAGAGCGACAATGGGACACACTGGGTACTATCGCAACTTCATCCGGAGTTATGCAGCAATCACGACCCCTATGGAGAAATTGTTGAAGAAGGATGCGATATTCCAATGGAGCCCTGAATGTCAGGTTAGTTTTGAGACGCTAAAGGCTAAGATGGCTTCAACACCGATACTGGTATTTCTGGACTGGAGCAAGGAATTCTTTGTCCACGTCGATGCATCATCGATCGCGCTAGGAGTAGTGCTCGCACAACCAAGGGAAGGGGATCTGGATCACCCCATTGATTTTGTGAGTCGAAAGTTGTCATCTACAGAAAGGAACTATACAACTACAGAGAGGGAAGGTCTGGCGATGGTACATGCGCTGCAGATGTTTAGGCACTATTTATTTTGAGGTCACTTTAAGATGTTCAGAGACCACTCTGCATTGAAATATCTAGTCAATAATATTGTGTTAGGGGGGAAGATCTGTTGTTGGCTACTTCTTTTTCAGGAGTTTGATTTTGAAGTGATTGTGAATCCAGGATGCTTGAACGCATGTCCAGATCATCTGTCACGGATTGAGACAGGAGAGGAACCAACCAACATTGAAGATGGGTTTCCTGATGCACAACTCTTCAGGGTTGACGTCACTAATGACTACTATGAAGAAATCATTCAGTTTTTGGCAACAAGAACCGCACCGGAGGGGTTCAACACTAGTCAAAAAAATCAGCTGGTTGTCAAGGCTGTAGATTTCTAGCTGATTGTAGGACAACTACACAAACTGGGAACATATGAGATCTTGCGGTGCTGTGTCTTTCCTCATGAGCAAGGGAAGATCTTGTCGGAGGCACATGCAGGAATAGCTAGTGGGCACTATGGCAGTCGAGCGACTGCCAGAAAGGTGCTTCTTGTAGGGATTTGGTGGCCCACGCTTCACAATGATGCGACAGATTATGCACGAACTTGCGATGTCTATCAAAGAACTGGGAAACCCTCTAGGAGGGATGAGATGGCACTAATACCTCGAGTGACCTTGCATCCATTTGATAAATGGGTAGTGGATTTCATGGGCCCTACCAACCCACTTGGGAAGTGCACTGGTGTAAGATACATCATCACAGCAACAAATTATTTGACACGATGGGCGGAGGCTGCACCAGTCCTAGATTGCACCACTGCAACATCAGTGCATTTCTTGTTCGACAACATTGTCTCTCGGTTTGGCTGCCCGAAGGTATTGATGAGTGATCAGGGTAGTCATTTCATCAATCTAACCATCATCGCATTGACAGCGGAGCTGTAGATACATCATAAGAAGAGCACGCCATATCATCTGCAGGAAAATGGGATAGTAGAATCTTTCAACAAGGTCTTGGAGCATGCACTGAAAAAGGTTTGTAATGCGGATCACGACGACTGGGATTTGAAGATTCCAGCAGTTTTGTGGGCCTATCACACCACTTGCAAAAGGTTGATGGGATAGACACCATTCAAATTGGTGTATGGGTAAGAAGTGATTATGCCTATCGAGTACATTGTTCCGAGTCTGCACATAGCGGCAACAACCAGCATGGATGATGAAGCGGCATTAAGAGAACATTTGGCACAACTCGTGCAGCTTGAGGAAGATCGCTTTATCGCAGGGTTCCACCAGAGCGTGGAAAAGGATCGGCAGAAGGCTTGGCATGATTGCCATATCAAGAACAAACAGTTTCACCAAAGTGATTTGGTGTTGTTGTATGACAACAAGTTCATGAAGCATCCAGGGAAATTGCAGATGCATTGGCTTGGTCCATATCGCATCAGTAGCATGACTTCAGGAGGAGCAGTACAGATGCAACAGTTAGATGGATCGATGCTCCCAAAGATGGTAAATGTTAGTAGGTTGAAGCCCTACAGGATAGGCTTGGAGCAGCGCGATGCCTGAGTTGCATCGGTAAAAAAAAAGAAAAAAAAAGGAAGAGTGTAGGATGGCGCACCAGCAGGAACAAAATGCGCAAGTTGGAGCACTTGTATCGCAGTTTAGGCATTGGATCGCGACAGAGGCAGGGTCGCGACTAGGTCAAATCAACAATCATTACGAATCATTAGCAAATGGGACTTTTTCATTTTGGCAGGTATGATCGTTAGCTGGCCCGGATTGGCATCGGAGTAAGGCACGTTTTGCACATGGAACACACCGTGGCAGCATGGCCGGTGGCACCAGGGGTGATGGTTCGCACGCTTTGGCACGAATGGAAGCTGGTGGAAGTATGGTTTCCATTCTGCACGTCATAAGTCTGGTCTATACACGTAGGAAAAAGTGGAATGGTATTATCGGCACCTTACATGAATGGGTTTATCAAATGATTGTCGAGGAAGACGTCCAAACACAGGCGATGCATAAATATAGGAACCATAGGATAGCTGAGCAAAGAGGTATCTACCAGATGAGAGGTATTCATGCTACGAGAGGGTCAGGAATCTAGATAAGTTAGGAATTCCAAGGAGGCTGTGGAAATGATCCATTTCATTTCGTGTGGTAGCACACCAGGTGCACTGAGGCCCCAAACAATGAGTGTGCATGAGCACCTGGAGAAGAACGCAGCGAGGACACTCAGCTGTAGCAGAGATGAAGTCTCATCCAAGATTTCTAAGTATGTAGTGGTATTTCGAAGCTCCGTGGTCCCTGCAACCTCCAAGATGATAGGGGCTAAAGTCCCCTGGTCCCGCTAGGAGGTGATCCCCGGTGTGAAACAGATGTGCCAGAGCGCTTGGCCTGTTTCGTACCTTGGTGCTGCTCATCAATTTTTCCTCAGTCTGCACCCGGTTTCCAGAGATTAGAGGATGAGTTTGAGAAGCACATGACAGCAAGCCGGTCAATCACTGTTAGAATTTGAGAAGTACATGATAGTGAGCTCAAAGCGTGCTCCAGACAGCAAGAACAACAATAGAAGAATGGCCCAGTGACAGACAAGAGCGAGTACACCATGTCCAGTGGACGTGGCTCGAGGGTGAGCCACAAGATTGTGTTGGGGGCCTATTGGCAGGTGGTTCGATGAGTCAGCATTGCAACATCGCGGATGATGCGCAAGGCCAAAGGTACCGCGAAGGGAGGAAAGTGGCGCGCAAGGCGACACTAGTTTATGTAGTTTTGGGTCATTTGGACTGCGTCATATGTAGTTTTGGGTCATTTGGACCGCGTCATGTGTAGTTTTGGGTCATTTGGACCACGTCATATGTAGTTTGGGTTATTTTGACTGCATTATGTGGGATTTTGAGTTAGTTTTTGTAAAGTTTGTTAGGAAATAGTTAGGCGGTTGCCTAAGTGGACCATAAATGTAAGGGCACAAGCCTATAAATAGATGTAGGTTTGTAAGTGTTGAGAGATCCTTGGTAAGGGTTGATACATGGTGATATCTGATAGATCCGAAGAGAGTTGAAGACTGAGAGTTGATTGAATATCTTGTTATATCTGGGTTTTTGTGGAGATAAATATGATGTGACAGAGTTTTTGAGCAAAATCCTTGTGTCTTTTACATCTCTCTGTGGTAAATGTGTTATGCGATATGAATCTATGAATGATGCGATGTTTCCTTGCTGCGATTAATGCTTTATTGTTATATCTGTTGCACATTTATGGTTCTGTCAGCGATAATATCTGTTGAATGATGTTGCAATTATAATTAATGCCTGAGTTGAATGCTTAGATCTAATTCTGAATGTTGCAATAAGTTAATCAGTTAATACACAACATCCTCCTTCATTCGGCGGAAACATGGTTCCGTCAACTCTCCCTTGAACATCTCGGGTGAGACATCATCTGCTCTGCAGGTGTTGCTGGACAGGGTAAAACTTGTCTGGGCCGGTGCTTAGGGAGATCGTCGTGGTTTGGGTGTCGACAGCGCGTGGAACCCTTGTCGACTGGGTTTGTGTCAACAGTTCATATATTAGTGTATATGCAAAGCCTTGGAGAACACTGCCTCCATTTGTGAAAGATTCATATATTTTAATGATTTGGATTGTTAGTTTGGAAAGGGTGTCTCCCTGGAGAGAACACAACCCCCATGCAATTGTTTTAATATATATTAATTAATTAGTATGGTGTTTGGAAAGGGTGTCTCCCTGGAGAGAACACAACCCCCATTCAATTGTTTTAATATATATTAATTAATTGGTATGGTGTCTAGAAAGGGCGTCTCCCTGAAGAGAACTCATCCCCAACCTCGCAATTTTTTTAATGATTTCATTTTTTTAATTGTTTATGTAGTGTGTTCATTATCCAATGCTTGGATCCATTTGCTGGTTTGTATTCATTATTCAACACTTCGATCCCTTTGCTGGTTTGTATTCATTATTCAATGCGTGGATCGCATTGCTGGGTTGTATTATTTATTTTATTCATTGCTTAATGCATGGAACTCTTAGAAATAAATTCTTAAATGCATTTTAATGTTGTTGTTTGTGTGAAAAAATAGATTCTTAAATGCATACTAATGATGTTTCCTAGAAATAGAATTCTTAAATGCATTTAATGATGATTGCGTGTGTGAAGAAATCGATTCTTAATTGCATTTTAATGTTGTTCCCTGTGTGGAGAAACGAATTCTTTATATGCATTTTATTGTTGTTTGCTAGCTTTTGGGGACGATGTCTCCTTGGAGGATCACACAATTTGTTTTATATGTATCTTGATTTGTATGTTGTATGGAAAAGGTGTCTCCCTAAGAGGAAAATGCAGCTCATTCTCCCAAGCGTTGGCTTGCAACGCTTTGGTTTACATTATTATTAACTTCTATTTGTTTGTTTATTTAATACTGAATTATTACCGCATGGATTTATTGCATTATGCATTATTGGATTATGTATTATAGCATGGAGTTATTGCATTATGCATGATGTGTGGAGTTATTGCATAGTGTGAAATTGGTGGAGCGTTCCCCCAAGCATTTATTGTTTGTTTGATATTGTATGTAGAATCTATGTTGACTGGTATTGCGTATGCATACTATAATGCTTGATGAGTAAATGTTTATTTACTATACATTGCATTTTTCTATGTAGTGATTTGATGGATTGATATTTGTATACCAATACCTTGTGCTGGAAACTCAGTGGTACTGGCACATAAATTGTATGCTTTAGAATTAATTAATATTGCATATTTACTATGTATGGTAAATATATGATCCTTTGGTGATTGCATATTCACCGTGTCACCATGATTAAGGATTTCCTAATGATTGAATATCACATGCATTTGTTGGTAAATTATATAAATATTATGCACATGAAATTGGATAATGATTGGGATTGCATAATTATTGAAGACTACATGCATTGGAATGAACTCATAAATGCATTGTTAGTAGGCATTAGTTATTGTATGGTAAGTTGCATTGGAAATTGGTAATTACATAAATAATGTGGGAAGACATTTACTGTGCATTGCCTATTTCACTGTTCAACAAATTGATTGGTAAATGCTTAATTACTGAGCATTGCATATTTACTGGGAATTGTCCTGATTGGTAATTGCAAGGAATATGCCTACATACTATGTGTTGGTTTTGTGTTACATCGATATGCATTGGGAGTGAATGCACGAATAGTGCATGCATAGTATATGTATTGAGTAATCTGGTAAATGAGGGGCAAGGCCCTAATCCTTTTTACATAGGTTACATTGTGAAAGGTTTTGTGTTAATGAGTAACACGGGAAATGAGGGGCAGAGCCCTAATCCCTCTACATAGATTGCAGTCATATGTTTAGGGTGTTTCCTGAAAGGATTTGCTTGGGTATGCATTGAATTAATTAATGTTGGAAGGCATTTACTATGCGATACTATTGTATTTGCACATTTACTGTGCGTTACATTGGTTTAATATTGGATTGCTTTTAATATTGTGATTTTCCATTTGTTGTGCGTTACATTGATTTAGTATTGGAAGGTATTTTATAATATTATGCATTCTATAATATCATGCATTTTGTAATAGCTGGGAGATGGAATGTATTAAGCATTGGGTAATTGATTTAATATTGCATATTTACTGCATGTTACATTGTAGGGTGAATTACATAAATAATATGCATTGGATTTGATATACCATGGGTTTGGAAATGAGGGGCATATCCCTAATTCCTTTATATGGTTTACATGGTTGGTAGTTGTGAATAGTTACTATGCATTGGTATTTGCATATAGATATCATGGATTGGGAATTTAGTGGTAATTGCATTCCACGCGTTGTTGATTGATAACTGCAGACATATATTTTATGTGTTGGTTTGATTTGGTATTGCAATACAAAGACCTTGAAGTGGATTAATTAGTAATTACATTAATTGGTAATTAAATTAAATACATATATTATGCATATGTTTTGGGGAAGAAAGGGGGGTATACCTATCCCTCTTGGGTTAAATATTTGGAAATATAAATATTTATTTTAATATGGCTTAGTATGAGCATATTGAATACATTGAATTAAATAGTGAATGCATTGGATACGTGTTGCATTGATTTGGATATGCATTGCACTGAATAATGGGTGCATGTTGTGTGAATTTGATATGCATTGGAATTGTTATGCATTGAATGTGCATTGGAATTGAATGGTATCTGAATTAGATATATGTATCTTAATGTTGTTAATATATGCTGAATGGAATAGTTATTCTTCTGGGAATACTCTAGGTAAATAATAGCTTGTTTATATTACCTGGTAACAAGTTTGATGACAAGTATGGATAAATAGGATCATTAATGGTATGATATGATGATTCTGTGTGATTAAGTCAAGTACTCTTAATAATTCAGTTACTCTTATGTGTGTTCTTGAGATGTGGTAAAGGTCTTATTGAGATGTAGTTCTTGTAATTGATGTTAATGTGTAAGCTGTTGGTCTTACCAGGTTGGTAGCTGCAAGACAGAATGTGTTGGTACAATAGTCAATATTGCATAAATTAGAATTATTATATTGTTGTGATGTACCTAAAGTTAATATGTTGTTACATGCAGGTTATGGGTATGCATGTTGATAAGTGATTATGTGCTTATGTGGTTAAAGGGTTGGGTGTTATGGCGTTACATGCATACACTCAGCACCTAACTTGTGATTGTGTGACTCTAGAATATAAGTTGGCATCATTCTAAGTGCACAATAAGTCATGGTATGATTTTAAAGTAAATTTGCACTCTATATGTGTATATGTAATGGTAAGTGATGATTTCCGAACGGTTAAAGAGCATGATGAATAGAGATGTATGATGAAAGTGTAGCATAGTTGGTATAGCCATGATAATTGTACATACAAGTTATGATTATGGGACTTGTTCCTCATGAAAAGATAATATGAATGATAACCTAGCCTTAAAGATGTAATAATAATATTATTTTATGTATGTCCTCCTTGTGCAGAGACATGAGTGTTAAATGAATGGTGTGTTAGAAAAACAGGATCGCAGAGCAATAAAAATAAACAGGACGAAAATATAAATCACATAAAACACATTACAAGAGAGACAACAATATAAAGTGGTTCACCCAATATGGGCTATGTCCACACATAAATTTCCAGTCCTTATTATTATACCATCTAGCAAAATGAAGGGATACAACACGCAACACATTCGTTGCAATTTCCTCTTCACTCTCTCACAGTCTCTCTTACATAATCATAGATATATTTACAATGCTACAATACCAAACCATAAACAATTCCTTCCTTTTAAAGAGGGATTACCATGGGAAAATACTATGGAAGACCAAATACAATGGGCTCATAAATCACCCATTATTGACCAAGTCATGACTATGAAATTACAACATTTTACAAGGCATTTTTATCTGATTTTTTTTCTATAGGGGCACTTTCCCCGAACCCCCGCTAGGGGATAGGATATAGACATGGCTGAAACATGACCTCTGAATAAGGAATATCAAGCTCCACAACCAACAATATCCCACTTGGAGACATATCACAACAACTCCACCACTGCTGCACTTGCTGGACTATGCTTTGAACCTTGGATCTATGAAATTTCTCATATTCACCTTCATGCTTAAAGGCCAACTGAAACCGAGAAGGAACTCATTTTCTCTCTAGTTTCTACCTTTTTCAACATGTTTGCAGGATTCTGGCTAGTGTGTCTCTTTTCCAGCTTCAACAATTCATCTTCTAGAACATACCGTATGAAATGGTACTTGATATGTATATGTTTAGTCTTAGAATGGAAGGATGAGTTCTTTGCAAGATGAATGGCACTCTGGCTGTCACTGTACAACCTGCTATTCTCCTGCTTCTTACCCAATTCCTCCATGAACCTCTATAGCCAAATCATCTCTTTACTAGCCTTTGTAGCAACAACATACTCTGCTTCCATTGTTGAAAGTGCAACAACCTTTTGCAAACTCGAAATCCAACTTACTGCTGTTCCACCTACAGTAAAGACTTAACCTGTGGTTCTCCTCCTGCTATCTTCTACTTAACCTGGTAGATATTCTAACACTTGCAGGATTTTGAGGTACCTACTGTTGTTCTTGATTTTACGACACTTTTGGAACTTCATTTTCTTTGATTTCATCAATCACTGTGTACTATGTGTTTTCCTTTCCCAGTTTCTTTCTCTGCAACTCATATTTATACATGACCTTTTCATTGAATACCATATATCTACTCCTAATTATTTTGCTATTTTCATAATCCCATAAGTGATAACCAAAATCACCAATCCCATATCCAATAAAGATACATTTCTTGGATTTAGCCTCAAGCTTTGTTCTATTTTATTTATCAATATGGAAAAATGCTTCACAACCAAAAGTTCTCAGAAAGGAGTAGTTTACCTTTTTACCTATCCATGAATCCTCTAGAATACCACCATTCAAATCACTTGAAGGCCCTCTGTTTATTAAGTAAATAATAGTATCTACAACATCTGCCCAAAACTGTAAGGGAAACCTTGCATGCAATCTCACACACCTTGCATGCTCCATGATTGGTCCGTTCATTCTTTCTAACACACCATTTTATTGTGGTGTTCATGGGACCATCTTCTCTCTACGAATCCCATGGTATGAACAATAACTATCAAACTCCTTCCCGCAGTATTCACCTCCATTATTAGATCTGAGACACTTCAACCTTTTTCATATCTCATTCTCAACCAAAGCTTTCCATTTCTTAAAAGTAACAAACACATCATATTTCTGTCTAATGCAATAATCCCAAGTTTTTCTAGTTGAATAATCAATAAAAGGAACATAATAATGAGAGCCACCAAGAGATTGTACCTGAGATGGTCCCCATACATCTGCATGTACAAGATTTAACTTTTCACTCTTCTTCTGTTTCCCAACCCTGAGAAATATGACTCTCTTTTGTTTTACATAACACAGTTCTCACGGAATTCCAAACTTACCTGCTTTAGATCTGGCAGCAACTTCCTTGAGTGGAGAATCTGCATCTCCTTCTCAATCATGTGGCCAAGCCTATGATGCCATAATGTTGTATCTTTTCCTGTGGAAGCTAAAGAGATAAAACAATCAGTATTGTGAGGAAATAAATACAACGTACCTATCCTGTCTCCTTTTTCTATCACCATTGATCCTTTAGTGATCTTCCACCACATTTCTCCAAACGCATATAAACAATCACCATCTCCCAACTGCACTGTTGAGATCAGATTTCTTTTCATAGTAGGAATATGCCTTACATATTTCAACATCCATTCACCATTCTTTAACTTTATCCGTACCTTACCCATTCCATCAATTTTATATGGTTCATCATCACCCAATAAAACATGTGCTAAATCGCCTGAAACATAATCATGAAAGAATTCCTTACGGGGTGTAGCATGCCATGAATCCCCTGAATCTACTACCTAGTAATTGTTGGGTGTATGAGCTATCTCGGAAAGAACACCTAATATTTAATTATCGACTGGGGTTGGTAATCTTAGAGTTGAGGCAAAATATATGCTAAGGTAGAATGGTACCTAATTTTTTCGGCTTGTCAGAGCTTCAAATAGTTAATAAAGAAAAGATTGAAAGATCTTTCAAAATGAAACACTGAGTCAAACTTATACTACTAAATATAACTGAACCAACATATCAGAATAGTATAGATTATACTACTCTACTCTATGTTTAGACAACGAAAAAGGAGGAAAAATAAATACTAAGAAGCAACTACTTATAAATAAACAAGAAACTATTGAATTTAAATTTACAATTATGAGCAAAGTATGAAATGATTAATTCACAACTAAAGTAGGAAAAGAACTGATAACCAATGATAATTATTAGGGAGAACTTGTAAATGTAAATAATCATTACTAGGGAGAACTTGTAAATGTAAATTATTATTACTAGGGAGAACTTGTAAATGTAACTTATTCTAGAACTGAACTGCCAATTTTAGATTCAACTGTAAATAACTATATACGAGATAACTAAATTCAATAATAAATTACATAAACAGAAACTATGCTAATAAAAACAAATGAACTAAACAACTTCAACAAATAATTCAAGAAAAGCATCTATTCCGAGGTAACAGGAACTGGAGTGAATGTATCGTAATGGCTTTCCAATGTAATAGCAAAACAGAATGGAAGTAAATCTAATCTAACTTCGATAAAGAGATGTAAACTACAAAGGGACCAACTACAATTAACTTTAAACATTCTGATCTATCTACTATCCATGAAACTAATGAGACTAGAAGCAAGCAGAAAACTTGATAAAGATACTTATTACTAATCCAAATCTAAATATTATGAATGTCTGATTATTTACATGAATGGAAACTAGTCTTTACAATTAACTAATTAAAAATAACTTGAAGAAGGAAGTTATTATCTATAACTTGGAAATAAATTATCTAGAAATAACATTGATAAATTTTGAAACAACAACTAATGATCAAAACTGAAACACAAGAAAATTAACTTTTGGAAGAAAGTTAGAAGAAGGTGAAGGGAAATGAGATAAAAAGAGGAAATAATAAGAAAACTTGATAAAAAACTCTGTGAAACATATAACCAGATTTAAATTATACCTAAAACTGTAAATTAAAAACAAGAAGAATGATATCTAATAGGCAGAAGAAACTGGATTCTAAGAAATCATAAAACTAGTGTAGAAAACATAAAAATCCAAACGACGATTCGAATGGCGGTCCGAATAACAGTCCGAATGGCGGTCCGAATGACAGTCCGAATGAGGAAAAACAAACTAAACTAAGGAAAAGGAAGGTTTAAGTGATCTTGATGTCAGCTGGTGAATGCACATGAACCTATGATGCAAAGAAATCAGTTAGAAGACTTGTTGAGAAACTATGTTAATAGAAAGCAACCTAATTTAATCATTGCCTAAAGGAGATAAACTGTTTCTATGATATGTAGAAGAAAAAGGTTGAGGTAGAAGAAAAGAGAGATTTAACCTACAGCTACAAGAAGGAAACTAATAGAGAGGAAGAAGTTGAGTGCTAATGCTAACTAATGGAGGAATTGGGAGCAATATCTAATCATAGATGATGGAAGAAGAAAAGACTGAAAGAAAACTATGAATTATTGAACTATTGGTCGACCATTTACTAATCCTGTAAACACAACTATGTTAGCAGCATAACATAAATTACAGAGAAGCAAACAACATATATAGAAAAACAAAATGATTACAAACACAGGAAAAACAAACAAACTATTTGCAAAATAGAGAATACAGAAAACAAAGACGAAAACCTCCGGTTGATGAGGGGCCCTTCCTAGCAATCAGAGATGGAAAATGAAACTGGCTTAGCTACTCAGAATATCAAAGAACCGGAACTTCCATTAATCTTCAAAAAATTACAGACTGTCAGCTATCTTCTTGTAAATCTATAAACTATCTACGGTATTCTCCAACTATCAGCTAACTAGACTCTCTGTTTCTACCTGCAAGCATCTATTTATACATTATACAAAAATGAGAGGGTCGATAGAGTCGACCTCTTTAATAACAGAGACGTTTAATGCATAACAGGCCGCTTTGGATGGTGCGTGACAGCGTAGGGAGTATCTTCCAGGATGAACGGAGCCGATTTCTTTAACGTGGGCAGAGAGATAGCACATTGTCAAACTGAGCGAATAGAGGCGAGCAGATGTGAGTGCTGGTAGGCTGAATCATGTGAAACCTGGACTCCTTCCAGAACCATGGCGTGAATGGGCGTGAACAAGCAGTGTGATTCTAGGCTGAACGCGAGGCTGAATGACACGTTGGAGTGTTAACGTGGACATGAGATGCATTGTCGAGCTTGGCGAACCTGGGGATGGATCTTATAGAGCAATGGCTCATTAACCATGCCCATTGCGTGGCAAATAGAACCCATGTGCCTGCTTTTGCATTTAACGGTTTAGGATATGCCAACCGTGGATTTCAGGAGCTGAACACAGGGCTGAACGATGAGGTGAACACGCTTGAAATTAACACGTAGCACATAGTTTGAATGAAGGGTCATTTGCAAAACCTAGCCTTTCAATTAAAACATAAGTGTTAATTATGCCCATGAAATGTCATTTTAACATAATTAAACCATGATATAATGAAATATAAACAAGATTTGCATAATAGGTAAATATATGCATACCTGGACTGTTTTATGGGCTGAATGATAAGAAAACAACCTAATATAATAAAGAATGATAGAAACAACACCATTTTGAGTAGATTAAATGATAAAAAATAGTGACAAAATGGACACCAACAATCCCCCAAACCGAAGACATGCCAGGTCCCACTGAGCAAAAGAGAAATTAGGAAGAAGGCTGAGCTGCGGTAGTAGCTGCCTTCGACTTGGATGATGCAGATATAGATTTAGCCTTGAGCTCCTTGAATTGGTCTTTTAAGTAATTATATCTCATCCTCAAGGTAGTATGAGATGCTGTTTTGGTGCTAACCAGGCATTCGATGTCTTTTACTTGTGCAAGTAGTTCCTTATTTTCTTGATGAAGCTCATAAATTGTTTCCACATAGCTTTGATTTTCATTTGTTAGTTGTGCTATCACTTGGGTCAACTTATCCCATTTCTGCTGACTCAAAATAGGTTGCTCTATACGATGCTCCAAGTCTAATTGAGGACTCATCTCTTTTGGAGATGTCTCAACATTAATAGTTTGTTCTTCAGAGCTTTTGTCCTTATTATATGCAGGAGAGCTTTCAGTAGGAGAGGCTTCACTCATTCGAGCAGATGCATTGGCTAGTGTGAGGAGGGGTGATTCAAGGATATGATTGTCCGACTGAATATTTGAACATGATGGCTGATAAATAGTTTGAGTGATAGACTGATCAACGGACTGGTCACAATTGGTTCTTGTAGATGTAGTAGGCTCTGAAGGTTCCGAAGTAGGGTTACCAGGGGCATTCTCAGGAGAAGGCAATGAGTGCGTATCATCTAAGGAATTCTCATCAAACTGTACACGTTTATCATTTGGTTCTACTTGGGCATGATGATATTCTTGAGAAAAGGAAGGTTTGATAATAGATAAATGAGGGTTCAGTATCTCAAAAACTAAATGATCCCAAGTTTGTTCTCTTTTCTCCAACTGGTGAATGATTAGAAGCTTAATAAGACAATGGTGATACAAACTACCAGAAGGGTTGACTGTATTTTTCCTGACTTGGATCGACATCTTTTCCAAACTCTTTAGAAAATAAAATGGGAAGTTAAGGGTCTGATTGCTGACACAATGTGCTAAGAGTCTAAAATGGAAAGCTTTAAAGATAGTGAATTTACCTTCGCAAGTAATTAAGTGAATGATGACGGTCAGAGGATCTAAGTACTCTGGTTTGATCCATTCTCTATGAAAACCTTTGGTACCAGCTATATGTTGAAAATCGGGCTTGAGAGTGAACTGGTGGGCTGTTCGTTGAAGAAACAAATGCTTGTGCCAATGAGCAGCTTCCCTTGGGAGCTTCGTAGCTAAAGCTATTGATTCTTCTGTCACGGAGAAAACAAGATGGCCAACCTTGGCCGTCTTGCCATCAAAACTTTTGGCAAATTGTAGCGAAATTTCATTGGTCGTATCCTTGGAGAAGGCAGAGAAACGACTCCCAACCTGCTCGAAGTAATAACTCATGGCAGATCTAAAATCAGGGACGAGAAGGAGATCTTGGTAACTACCAGGCTCATTACGATTAGGAATTGCCGATGGAGGATGGGGGATGTAATGGATAACTGCGGAGGATTCAAGCAAAAATGAGGGCAAATCAGACTGAGGAGGAACTCACGCGATCACTAGTTTAAACTAAGGTCCGTTTGAGTGTTTAAACATCAGTGGATAGGGACTTGGCATGCTCGAGAGATCGCACCCGTCATTCAAAGATCTTAAGTTAAGTGCTAGTTTAGAAGTGTGTGAATTCAATGTATACGTGTTGTTCAGAGTATGTTCAACAATGTCCAAAGCCAATCTTTGGATAGGTTGAACGAAATTGACGTAACGAGATCGATCACACACGGAAGATCATAAAGATTCAATTGAGATGCTTGCAGTTTGTACGATAATTTAGATTATGGTGGTCATACAATGATTCGAAATGACACAAGATTCATTCGTTCAATGGAGGCGAGATGGATAAAGGAATAAAACCAAGTGTGAGATTTGATGTTTGATTGATTCCTGTCATCATTGGTTAGTAAAAAATTCTCAAAATATCTAGCATGATATTTGATATATATTCAAGCTAAGATTTCATTAAGCAATTTTTATTCAAAATGTCACCCATCTACTGCATTTGTCACTTCATTTGTATCGGTGTTCGACCCGTCATTCAGTCCTTCATACAGACTTTTGCCTGTACAAGATTTGTTTGCTAATACTTGACTAAAACTGATTTTGCAAAGGATTTCTGAAGCTATTAATCCTCAAAAGATGTAATCTTTGCTTTTCTGGATCTTTTAATTGCGTTCCTCTTTTGTTCTTAATTAGACCAATCTTTCTTTTGATTTTTGTATTAACCTGTAAACACCTATCATTATTTAAGAGATAAATGAAATTTCATAAATATTCAACAAGTAAGAACAATTCTAATCTCCCGTAATAACAGTTCTAATCTCCCCCCCCAAACCAAAAATATGGCGTGTCCTCAAGCCATCAAAGAGAAAAACAAGTTAATATTTAAAAATTTTCAATTAAAAGTCTTACAGATAGCTTCTAAAATACTGTGGTAATTTTATAAAGCAATGGAATATTAACTAATACATGTAGAAGATTTAGATATGTACATTCGTCAAAAAGAATAAAATAGTGCTTAAAAGAAAATATGAAGAATAATAATATAATAGATGCGAAAGATGCCATAGGAAAACTAGTCATCCATGACTCATTGTAAAGATCTCTTGTCATCCAAAGAATATTGATAAGGTTCACCATAAAGTTTGTGAGATCTACTATCACTATGGGTCCCATTTCTAGGATAGTCATATCCTAGGTATATATTTGAATTAGATGACAAGGTCGAAGTTCAACTTACAACCATTATCTAAAGACAGTATATATAATTGGCCTAAACATGTGTTTGTATATTCATGTTTTTATGATCTATGTGAATAGCAATGCATTAACCAAACCTCTTTTACTCGATGTTGACCCGCTGCCAGTAGGCCTGTTCAGTACCCCGACGGGTTTACTTGCATTTACCGAGCTTCCTTGTTTAAGATTTTACTTAGCATGGACCCGCTGCCAGCGATCCTGTTCAGTGCCCTGGCGGGTTTGCTTCATATAATGATATATATATATATATATATATATATATATTTGTTTGTAAGGAAGCTGGTTGGCACTAGAGTGTGCTAAGCTTGTTAAACACATAATTCAAAATTTAGCACAAACCTTATGAGTAACTCTATTTATAATGGCCTAAATTATAGATCATGTCAAAAGATAATAACTTAAAGCTTGTTCTTTGACTCCATAGTCTATCTTCTTCACAAAAGGTCAATAATGTTCCCCACAAAATAGAAAATACCACCTACTTTAGGCTACCTTTTAAAGGTGCTTTTAGAGACAAGTTTTGATAATGAGTCTAGGATGAACTAGCAGTCCATAGGTGTAAGGTATAGTCTGTAGAGATCATAATAATTGAAGTAGGCTTTTTAAACCACTTTTTTAATGATAAATCAGAAATGTGCATGTCTAAATCTAACACTGTACACAGAATTATAAAATAAAGTGGTTAAAAAGTAATATAAAGAATGCTTCATCTTTTCACTATAACTTTTCAATTTTCAATGATAACTTGGAAAGAGAAGGAAAAAGTATAAGTTTCTTTTAGAGCACTTCCCTTTCAGATAGTATTGCATGAGATGATTATAAGGATAAAGTTCTTGTAATTGAGCTACAAAACCACTTATTAGATGATTCAATTTTATTCAAAACAAAGGCATATGTACACAACAAGCTATGTAAAATTTTCAAAATTAACAAAGGGAAAAGAGTCTTTCTGTTTTCTTGCCAACATTTTACAAATTCATCATAATAAATTTCTTGTAGAAAGAATGTAATCGGTTGTTAGAAACGACTCATTATTATTGAAAATGAAAGACATATTTACATATATATACAAAAGGAGATAAATGAAAATAATTCAAGGACTAGGAGGAGGAGGAATGACTTCCTCTTCTACCAACTCCATTTCTTCTTGTTGTAAGGAATTCTGCACAAAATCTTGTTTAGATATTGGTTGATGATAAAGTATAAGCCTATGTCCATTTACAACAAAATAAATTTGAGAATTATATATTGTCTTAATTTTAACGGATCCATTATCAAAAGCTGTAACAATCTCATATGGACCCATCCAACGAGTGGTTAATTTACCTTTAAAGTTTTTATATATGGAATCAAAAGTAGTGCCCAGTCTCCAGTTTTGAATTGTTTTTGTTTAATGTATCTATCATGCCACTTTTTACGTTGGTTTTGTATCAAGATTGTACGTTGAATAGCATCTGGCTTAATATCGTCTAATTCATTTATCTACAGGATTCGTTGCCTATGTGCTTCTTCTAAGTTCATCCCTAACTGTGCAGCCATACGAAAGGTTTTGACTTGAAATTCAATGGCTAAAGGAACTTGTTTACCATAAACGAGTTCATAAGGTGTGTGTCCAGTAGTGTTTATCCAAGTTATTCTATAAGCCCATAAGGCTTCTGGGAGCCTATCTGCCTAGTCTTTGTGTGTAAAAGGATAGTCTCGGTCAGGATAGCTTCTAACACTTTGTTTGCGCTTTCTGCTTGACCATTTGCTTGAGGATGATATGGCGAAGATTTACAATGTCTAATACCATATTTATCAGTAAGCTATTTCATTAATTTGGAGGTAAACTGAGATCCTTGATCGGTTACAATTTCCAAAGGTACACCGAATCGGGTGAATATTTCTTCATAGAGGAATTCTACCACAGATTTCTCCATGGCTCGGAACAAAGCTTTGGATTCTACCCATTTGGTGACATAATCTGTACAGACTAGAATGCATTTATTTTTGCAAGACATAGGGGAAATTGGTCCAACAAAATCTAGAGCCCATTTTTCAAATGGCTCAATCATAACTTGGGGTTGTAAAGGAATCTCATAAGATGGTGTAGGTCTACCCATTCTTTGGCAACTATTATATCCTTTGACATATTTGGTACCATCTTTGAATGCTTGGACAATAATACCCAGAATGCAATACTTTGTATGCTGTTCTTTTATCAGACAAATGCCGACCACAAGGTCCACCATGACATGCATGTAGGATATGTGCCATCTCATCCTCTTGTACACATCGTCTAATGATAAGATCAGGACCAATATGAAAGAGATTATTATCTACCCAAGAATAATTGGAACTTTGAACTATGATCCTACGTTTCTCAGGTAGGGAGAGATGGTTTGGCAGCTTTCCAGTCGCTAAATAATTTGCTATGTCTGCAAACCATGGGGTTTGAACAGATACAACGAACAAATGTTCATCTAGGAAGCTATCACCGACAGGGATGGCATTATCGTCAATTTAAATTCGAGAGAGGAAATTAGCTACTACATTCTCTCGACCACGACGATCAACAATAGTAATGTTAAATTCTTTCAACAACAGAAGCCATCAAGTCACTCTGCCATTTGTGATGTGTTTATTCATTAAAAACTTGATGGCGGAGTGGTCAGTATGTATAAAAATTTCATATCCTGTGATATAATGTCGAAACTTGTTGATAGAGTAGACTACTGCAAGAAACTCCTTTTCAGTGACAGTGTATTTTGATTCTGCAGGAGTCAAATTTTTACTGGAAAAATAAATGGCATGTGATGTTTGTCCCTCTTTTTGACCTAAGACTGCCCCTATAGCTATGTTAGAAGCATCAATGGATATATGGAAAGGAAGGGACCAGTTTGGGCCCCTAAGTATGGGTGCTACTGATAGATTTGCCTTCAAGGTTTCGAAGGCTTGTTGACACGGTTCAGTACATCGAAACTCTGTGTCTTTCATGAGTAGTTTGAACATAGGTGTGGCTACTTTAGTGAAATTTTCAATGAAACGTCTATAATAGCCGGCATGGCCAAGAAAAATTCTTACTTCCTTCGGAGTCCTTGGAGGAGGAATGTCAACAGTTAATTCTATCATGGCCGGATCTACCTTGATACCTTGAAGAGAGACATGATGTCCCCAAACTATTCCCTCAGTCAGTAACATCTTGCATTTTTCATGACTGAGAGCTAAGTTTGTTTCTTGGCATTGAATAAGAACTGTTTCAAGGTTATCAAGGGATTCTTCGAATGTATTACCATAAACTGTAAAATTGTCCATATAAACTTCTACACAATCATGTATGAGATCAACAAAGATTCCTAGAACTGCACGCTGGAAAGTAGCAGGTGCATTACACATGCCAAACAATATTACTCGATAGGCATATGTCCCCCAAGAACAAGTAAAGGTTGTCTTGTCTTGATCCTCTGGTGCGATTAGTATTTGATTGTATCCGCTATACCCATCAAGGAATGAGAAATATTGTTTCCTTGATAAGGTGTCTAACACCTGATCGATGAAAGGCAAAGGGAAGTAGTCTTTAAGAGTGGCCTTGTTCAGTTCTCGAAAGTCAACACAGATACACCATTTCTCTGTGACTTTCTTTGGAACTACCACAAGAGGAGAGACCCATTTACTGTTTGAAATTGGGTAAATAAATCCAGCATTAAGGAGCTTTTGTAGTTCGTCTTTTACTATGTCCTTTAGTGCTGGGTTCATTATTCTTTCGGGATGTCTAACAGGAGGCATGGTTGGATCTGTGTAAATATGATGGATACAGGTGTCTGGGTGTATACCTTTCATATCGGTATATTCTCATGCAAATGCTCCAGTTTGACTCTTGAGAACTTTTAGTAATTGTTTTTGCTGGTTCTCATCTAAAGCTGCATTTATAGGTAGAAATTTGTCGGAACAAACTTCGCATGGTATGGTATAAGATCCTATATGTTCTTCGATTGCGAAGACACGGGGTGTATTGGTGAATGTTGAGAGGCTCATATTTGCTTGGAATTAATCTCCAAAGATATGGTCAAATTGGGAAAAAGATTGGGGGGAATCTATACAGGTTGTGGAAGAGATAAATCGGTTCAACACATTCTCGGTGTTCTTTTCTTGAAGTGCCCAGGAGAAATCACTAATAAGGGAAAGTTCTTCCAAATTCTCATCTCCGAAAGGACAATCTAACCAAAAGAGGTTTTCAGCTATTGGCTGAGTTGGTGGGTATAAAGCTAATTTTCTTGTAGAAAACCCATCAAAGATAACCATCTCTCCATCCCTACATCCTATAAATGCATTAGCAGTAGCCAACCAAGGCCTTCCCAAAATAATGGGGTGACCTTTGGAAGGGTCTTTTGATTTAATGACCATGAAGTCCACGGGATATTCCCATGAGGCTACTGATACAGTGATATCGTCTAAGATCCCAGCGGGCTGCACCATCGTGCGATCTGCTAGTTCTGGCATTGTTGGGGTAGGGCGGAGGAATTGTCCTAGATTGAGAGTTTCGACAACTGTGGTTGTGATGAAATTGATAGAAGCTCCTATATCAATAAGTGTATTTCCTATGGCGGTGTTATTAATAATAGTAGTCACCACAGGATTCCCAGGGTTGGAATATTTTGGAATGCTAGGTTGGTTTGCTATTTAATCTGATATCTCTCCTATTACATGAATTGTTGGAGGGTCCTTTTGTTTTCTCCCTAGTCTCTTAATACAGAGTTCCTTTATTACCTTGCTATAGATTGGGATATCCTTAATGGCTTGTAACAAAGGGATCTTAATGCAAATATTTTTTAATTCTTTAATGATATCGTACTCTGTATAAGTTAAAGGCTTCTCTATTATTAGACGCTACGGATATGGGGGTGACTTTTCTCTTGAAATTACTTCTTTATGTTGATGTTTGTGTGCTGAAGGTTTAGGAATAACCACATTTTCAAGAATGGCATTATTCAAAACTTTACTAGGTATGTCTTCTTCGTTCTCTTCTTGAATAACAACTGATGACTTGGGTTTATCTTGCAAAACTCTTCCAGACCGCATTTGTATCTCATGTATTGGTGCAGTCGAAATAACATATGGTGGAAGAGGTAACAACCAAATGTTGTTAAGAGCTTGGGTTGGCTTGTTGTTAGGATTCGGTATCGGTTGTGCAGGTAATATTGTGGGTCTTGGAGGATTCATATTCTGGAAATGGTGAGGTTGATTGGGGATAGGGGGTAATGAAGGAGGTACAAATCCAGGCAAAAGTTGCTGAAAATTAGGTGGGTAAGGATAGTTAGGAATAGGAGGAGGTGTTTGAGTATAAGTTTGTCCTCTCCATCCATGTGGCCATTGCTGTTGTTGAGCATTCTAAGGAAGGTATTGCGGTGGCCAATTCTGCCAACCCGAAGTGTTCTATTGTTGAGAGGGTTGATAAGGATAGTAATAGGGTGGAATTTAGGATGAATCTTGATACGATGGTTGATCTCTAGGTTTCCAAGGCCTCCTAGAAGGTTCACCAAAGTTTCCACTCTTGTATACAACTTGCAATCCGGGCAACGATGCACAGTCATTGGTTGGATGTTCTTCGGTACAAAGGTGACATACTGAACCATTATTTAGTGGACATTCTCGTTGAGGATGTTTAGTTCTAAACCTAGGACAGAAAACACTCATTGTTGCACGCTCTTCATCCCCTCTATTTTTAGCTTGTAGTGCATCTAATTGAGAACCCATAGCTCCTAGAATATTTGTTTTGAAATTTTCCAATAGGTTTCCCAATTCTACCTTTGTAACTCCACCAGGACCAGATGTGTTTCCTTTGGGGTTTCTAGCATAAGATTCTCGAAAGTGTCTTCCACCTTTCCCTCTGCTCCTAGAGTAATTCCTACATAGTTCACAAATATTTGCAAAAGATTTATGAGAAATGTCCCCTGCTGCCATGAGATTAAGGTTATCCAAGAATTCTTCTAAGATTCCTTTAAGGAAGAGTGTTCTTACTGCATCTTCTCGAAGATCACTATATTTAGATTCGAGTAACACATAGGTGAACCTGTTGAGATAGTCTTCTATGCTCTCATCTTCAAGCTGTTGAATTTTAAAAGTATCATTGCGAGAGTCCTTTGGTCTATAGTAATCCTGATATTTCCGAAGAAATGTATTCTTCATGTCTTCCCAAGATTTAATACTAGATTCTCCTAATCCCATGAACCATCGAAGAGAAGAATATTTTAATGTGGCAGGAAAGAGTTGTAGTTTTCAGCCATCTTGTAGGTAATTGTAACTCCTACACAAAATGTCAAATTCGAACATGAATGTGTCTGGATCCTCACTACTCTTCCCTTAGAAGGTTGGTAGTGAGGAGGGAGGGATGTTTTTCATAGTAACATCTTGTGTAGTGTCTAAGATAGGGAACCTGAAGGTACCTTCAGTTCTAACTTCTCCATCTTCTTCATCTTGTTGGACATGATCTTCATTTTTGTCCCCCATGAAGATTCCGTTACCAATGAGAGAGAATCTAGGTGGCTCCTTCCTTGGTGAATATGGGATGTCCCAACGTTCTGTTTCAGGAAGGGTATTCTTCTTTTTAGGAGGACAATGATCAACTCCGTGGGAATCCAGTTTTGGAGATCCTACTATTGTCATGTCAATCTGTGAGACAATGATGTTTGTAGAGCTCCCAAAACGAGCATCTACTTGTGCAGGATTGACAAAGTCTACCAAATTTGAACCACCTACTATTGAAAAAGTAGTGTCTGTAGGCTTTTGGACTAATGGAGGGTTAAGAAGTTCCGAAATTTTATCCTTATGAGTTTCCTCTTGTCTAAGTTCAGTCTCAATATGATCTTGAGGTTCTTCTGGTGGAATTTATTTATGGACAGACTGTTCTGATGTCCCTATAATTTCCCTTAAAATGTTTCCAAAAAATGTTTCTTTAGCCTTCCAAGTAGGACTATCCCCTCTAGGTGTCTTCCGATACCTTTCTTCTGAGTTAGTAGTTGGGGTGGCATGCCCCCCATATAAGTTAGTAGAGATTTTAGTAGGGTTTTTAGTGAGAGAACTAGTTTTAATAAATCTACCTTTTGAATCTCTAGACTTATTCATGAAAACAAATTATGACTGAAAGAAACTCTGACTGCATAACTACTACTGCTAGGTTTTGAGGGTGCCTGTTATAACAGATGCACAGGTTCTTACCTCTCGTCTTACTGCTCACCCTCCACCAGCATAATCTAAGTTTCAAAGAAAAGAACTGAATTTTAAAAGGTAGTTCAACTTATCTATAACTGAATTCTACCTATTTATCTAAAACTCCCCGGAAACGACGCCAAAATGTTGGGTGTATGAGCTAACTCGGAAAGAACACCTAATATTTAATTATCGACCGGGGTTGGTAATCTTAGAGTTGAGGCAAAATATATGCTAAGGTAGAATGGTACCTAATTTTTCCGGCTTGTCAGAGCTTCAAATATTTAATAAAGAAAAGATCGAAAGATCTTTTAAAATGAAAAATTGAGTCAAACTTATAACTACTAAATATAATTGAACCAACAGTTCAGAATAGTATAGATTATATTACTCTACTCTATGTTTAGACAACGAAAAAGGAGAAAAAATAAATACTAAGAAGCAACTACTTATAAATAAACAAGAAACTATTGAATTTAAATTTACAATTATGAGCAAAGTATGAAATGATTAATTCACAACTAAAGTAGGAAAAGAACTGATAACCAATGATAATTATTAGGGAGAACTTGTAAATGTAAATAATCATTACTAGGGAGAACTTGTAAATGTAAATTATTATTACTAGGGAGAACTTGTAAATGTAAATTATCCTAGAACTGAACTGCCAATTGTAGATTCAACTGTAAATAACTATCTACGAGATAACTAAATTCAATAATAAATTACATAAACAGAAACTATGATAATCAAAACAAATGAACTAAACAACTTCAACAACTAATTCAAGAAAAGCATCTATTCCCAGGTAACAGGAATTGGAGTGTATGTATCGTAATGGCTTTCGAATGTAATAACAAAACAGAATGGAAGTAAATGTAATGTAACTTCGATAGAGATATGTAAACTACAAAGGGACCAACTACAATTAACTTTAAACATGTTGATCTATCTACTATCCATGAAACTAATGAGACTAGAAGCAAGTAGAAAACTTGATAAAGGTATTCACTTCTGAACTTGATTTAGAAGCAAGTAGAAAACTTGATAAAGATACTTATTACTGATCCAAATCTAAATATTATGAATGTCTCATTATTTACATGAATGGAAACTAGTCTTTACAATTAACTAATTAAAAATAACTTGAAGAAGGAAATTATTATCTATAACTTGGAAATAAATTATCTAGAAATAACACTGATAAATTTTGAAACAACAACTAATGATCAAAACTGAAACACAAGAAACTTAACTTTTGGAAGAAAGTTAGAAGAAGGTGAAGGGAAATGAGATAAAAAGAGAAAATAATAAGAAAACTTGATCGAAAACTCTGTGAAACATATAACTAGATTTGAATTGTACCCACAACTATAAATTAAAAACAAGAAGAATGATATCTAATAGGTAGAAGAAACTGGATTTTAAGAAATCATAAAACTAGTGCAGAAAAGGTAAAAATCCAAACGACAATCCGAATGCTTGTCCGAATGACAATCCGAACGGCGGTTCGAATGGCAGTCTGAATGAGGAAAAACAAAATAAACTAAGGAAAAGGAAGGTTTAAATGATCTTGACGTCAGCTGGCGAATGCACATGAACCTATGATGCAAAGAAATCAGTTAGAAGACTTGTTGAGAAACTATGTTAATAGAAAGAAACCTAATTTAATCATTGTCTAAAGGAGATAAACTGTTTCTATGATATGTAGAAGAAAAAGGTTGAGGTAGAAGAAAAAAGAGATTTAACCTATAGGTACAGGAAGGAAACTAACAGAGAGGAAGAAGTTGAGGGCTAATGCTAACTAATGGAGGAATTGGTAGCAATATCTAATCATAGACGATGGAAGAAGAAAACACTGAAAGCAAACTATGAATTATTGAACTATTGGTCGACCATTTACTAATCCTGTAAACACAAATATGTTAGCAACATAACATAAATTACAGAGAAGCAAACAACATATACAGAAAAACGAAATGATTACAAACACAGGAAAAACAAACTAACTATTTGCAGAATAGAGAATACAGATAACAAAGATGAAAACCTCCAGTTGATGAGGGTCCCTTCCCAGCAACCAGAGATGGAAAATGAAACTGGCTTAGCTACACAGAATATCAAAGAGCTGGAACTTCCATTAATATTTAGAAAATTACAGACTGTCAGCTATCTACTTGTGAATCTCTAAACTATCTACGGTCTTCTCCAACTATCAACTAAGTAGACTCTCTGTTTCTATCTGCAAGCATCTATTTATACATTTTACAAAAATGAGAGGGTCGACAGAGTCGACCTCTCTAATAACAGATACGTTTAATGCTTAACAGGTTGCTTTGAATGGTGTGTGACAGCGTAGGGAGTATCTTCCAGGATGAACGGAGCCGATTTCTTTAACGTGGGCAGAGAGATAGCACGCTGTCGAACTGAGCGAACGGAGGTGAGTAGGTGTGAGTGCTGGTAGGATGAATCATGTGCGACCTGGAATCCTTCCAAAAACATGGCGTGAATGGGCATGAACAAGCAGCATGATTCTAAGCTGAACGCGAGGCTGAACGACACGTTGGAGTGTTAACGTGGACATGAGATGTGCTGTCGAGCTTGGCGAACCTGGGGATGGATCTTCTAGATCAATGGCTCATTAACCATGCCCATTGCATGGCAAACAGAACCCACTTGCTTTCTTTTGCATTTAACTATCTAGGATATGCCAACCGTGGATTTCGGGAGCTGAACGCAGGGCTGAACGATGAGCTGAACACACTTGAACTTAACATGTAGCACATAGTCTGAACATAGGGTCATTTGCAAAACGTAGCCTTTCAATTAAAACATAAGTGTTAATTATGCCCATGAAATGTCATTTTAACATAAATAAACCATGATATAATGAAATATAAACAAGATTTGCGTAATAGGTAAATATATGCATAACTGGACTGTTTGATGGGCTAAATGATAAGAAAACAACCTAATATAATAAAGAATGATAGAAACAATGCCATTTCGAGTAGATTAAATGATAAAAAATAGTGACAAAATGGACACCAACATTCCCCCAAACCAAAGACATGCCAGGTCCCACTGAGCAAAAGAGAAATTAGGAAGAAGGCCGAGCTGCGGTAGCAGCTGCCTTCGACTTGGATGATGCAGATATAGATTTAGCCTCGAGCTCCTTGAATTGGTCTTTTAAGTAATTATATCTCATCCTCATGGCAGTATGAGATGCTGGTTTGGCGCTAACCAGGCATTCGATGTCTTTTACTTGTGCACATAGTGCCTTATTTTCTTCATGAAGCTCAGAAATTATTTCCACATAGCTTTGATTTTCATCTGTTAGTTGTGCTATCACTTGGGTCAACTTATCCCATTTCTGCTGACTCAAAATAGGTTTCTCTATAGGATGCTTCAAGTCCAATTGAGGACTCCTCTCTTTTGGAGATGTCTCAACATTAATAGTCTGTTCTTTAGAGCTTTTGTCCTTATTATATGCAGGAGAGCTTTCAGTAGCAGAGGCTTCACTCATTCGAGCAGATGCAATGGCTAGCGTGAGGAGGGATGATTCAAGGATATGATCATCCGACTAAATATTTGAACATGATGGTTGATCAACAGTCTGAGTGACAGACTGATCAATGGACTGGTCACAATTGGTTCTCATAGATTTAGTAGGCTCTGAAGGTTCTAAATTAGGGTTACCAGGGGCATTCTCAGGAGAAGGCAATGAGTGCGTATCATCTAAGGAATTCTCATCAAACCGTACACGTTTAGCATTTGGTTCTGCTTGGGCATGATGATGTTCTTGAGAAGAGGAAGGTTTGACAATAGATAAATGAGGGTTCAATATCTCAAAAACAAAATGATCCCAAGTTTGTTCTCTTTTCTCCAACTGGTGAATGCTTAGAAGCTTAATAAGACAATGGTGATACAAACTACCAGAACGGTTGACTATATTTTTCCTGACATGGATCGACATCTTTTCCAAACTCTTTAGAAAATAAAATGGGAAGTTAAGGGTTTGATTGCTGACAAAATGTGCTAACAGTCTAAAATGGCAAGCTTTAAAGACAATGAATTTACCTTCGCAAGTAATTAAGTGAATGATGACGGTCAGAGGATCTAAGTACTCTAGTTTGATCCATTCTCTGTGAAAACCTTTGGTACCAGCAAATGTTGAAAATCAGGCTTGAGAGTGAACTGGTGGGCTGTTCGTGGAAGAAACAAATGCTTGTGCAACCGGGCACCTTCCCTTGGGAGCTTTGTAGCTAATGCTATTGATTCTTCTGTCACGGAGAAAACAAGATGGCCAACCTTGGCCATCTTGCCATCAAAATTTTTGGCAAACGGTAGCGAAATTTCATGGTTGTAGCCTTGGAGAATGCAGAGAAACGGCTCCCAACCTGCTTGAAGGAATAACTCACGGCAGGCTCTAAACTCAGGGACGAGAAGGAGATCTTGGTAACTACCAGGCTCATTACGATTAGGCATTGCTGATGGAGGATGGGGGATGTAATGGATAAGTGCAGAGGATTCAAGCAAAAATGAGGGCGAATCAGATTGAGGCGGAAATCACGCGATCACTAGTTTGAACTAAGGTCCGTTTGAGTGTTTAAACGTCAGTGGATAGGGAGTTGGCATGCTCGAGAGATCGCACCCATCATTCAAAGATCTTAAGTAATGTGCTAGCGTAGAAGTCTATGAATCCAGTGTATACGTGTTGTTTAGAGTATGTTCAAGCATGTCCAAAGCCAAGCTTTGGACAGGTTGAACGAAATTTACGTAACGAGATCGATCACACATGGAAGATCATAAAGATTTGATCGAGATGCTGGCAGTTTGTATGATAATTAAGATTATGGTGGTCATACAATGATTCGAAATGACACAAGATTCATTCATTCAACGGAGGCGATATGGATAAAGGAATAAAACCAAGTGTGAGATTTGATGTTTGATTGATTCCTGTCATCATTGGTTAGTCAAAAAATCTCAAAATATCTAGCATGATATTTGATATATATTCAAGCTAAGATTTCATTCAACAATTTTTATTCAAAACGTCGCCCATCTACTGCATTCGTCACTTCATTCGGATCGGTGTTTGACCCGTCATTCAGTCCTTCATATAGACTTTTGCCTGTACAAGACTTGCTTGCTAATACTTGACTAAAACTGATTTTGCAAAGGATTTCTGAAGCTATTAATGTTCAAAAGATGCTGTAATCTTTGCTTTTCTGGATCTTTTAATTGCGTTCCTCTTTTGTTCTTAATTAGATCAATCTTTCTTTTGCTTTTTGTATTAACCTGTCATCACCTATCATTATATCAGAGATAAATGAAATTTCATAAATATTCAAGAAGTAAGAACAGTTCTAATCTCCCGTAATAAAAGTTCTAATATCCCCCCCCAAACAAAAAATATGGCATGTCCTCAAGCCATCAAAGAGAAAAACAAGTTAATATTTAAAAACTTTCAATTAAAAGTCTTACAGATAGCTTCTAAAATACTGTGGTAATTTTATAAAGCAATGGAATATTAACTAATACATGTAGAAGATTCAGATATCTACATTCGTCAAAAAGAATATAACAGTGCTTAAAAGACCATGTGAAGAATAATAATATAAGAGATGCGAAAGATGCCATAGGAAAACTAGTCATCCATGACTCATTGTAAAGATCTCTTGTCATCCAAAGAATATTGATAAGGCTCACCATAAATTTTGTGAGATCTACTATCAGTATGGGTCCCATTTCTAGGATAGTCATATCCTAGCTATATATTTGAATTAGATGACAAGGTCGAAGTTCAACTTACAACCATTATCTAAAGACAGTATATATAATTGGCCTAAACATGTGTTTGTATATTCAGGTTTTTATGATCTATGTGAATAGCAATGCATTAACCAAACCTCTTTTACCCGATATTGACCCACTGCTAGCAGGCCTGTTCAATACCCCGACGGGTTTATCTTTGTACCATGCAAGCATAGCCCCACTGCCAGCGAGCCTGTTCAGTACCCCGACAGGTTTACTTACATTTACCGAGCTTCCTTGTTTAAGATTTTACTTAGAATGGACACGCTGCCAGCGAGCCTGTTCAGTACCCCGGCGGGTTTGCTTCGTATAATGATATATATATATATATATTATAAGGAAGCTAGTTGGAACTAGAGTGTGCTAATCTTGTTAAACACATAATTCAAAATTTAGCACAAACCTTATGAGTAACTCTATTTATAATGGCCAAAATTACAGATCATGTCAAAAGATAATAACTTAAAGCTTGTTCTTTGACTCCACAGTCTATCTTCTCCACAAAAGGTCGGTAATGTTCCCCACAAAATAGAAAATACCACCTACTTTAGGCTACCTTTTAAAGGTGCTTTTAGAGACAAGTTTTGATAATGAGTCTAGGATGAACTAGCAATCCTTAGGTGTAAGGTATAGTCTATAGAGATCATAATAATTGAAGTAGGTCTTTTAAACAACTGTTTTAATGATAAATCGGAAATGTGCATGTCTGAATCAAACAATGTACACAGAATCATAAAAGAAAGTGGTTAAAAAGTAATGTAAAGAATGCTTCAGCTTTTCACTATAACTTTTCAATTTTCAATGATAACTTGGAAAGAGAAGGAAAAAGTATAAGATTCTTTTAGAGCACTTCCCTTTCAGATAGTATTGCATGAGCTGATTATAAGGATACATTTCTTGTAATTGAGCTACAAAACCTCTTATTAGATGATTCAATTTTATTCAAAACAAAGGCATATCTACACAACAAGCTATGTAAAATTTTCAAAATTAACAAAGGGAAAAGAGTCTTCCTGTTTTATTGACAACATTTTACAAACTCATCATAATAAATTTCTTGTAAAAGGAATGTAATCGGTTGTTAGAAACGACTCATTATTATTGAAAATGAAAGACATATTTACATATATATACAAATGGAGATAAACCAAAATAATTCAAGGACTAGGAGGAGGAGGAATGACTTCCTCTTCTACCAGCTCCATTTATTCTTGTTGTAAGGCATTCTGCACAAAATCTTGTTTAGATAGTGGTTGATGATAAAGTATAAGCCTATGTCCATTTACAACAAAAGAAATTTGAGAATCATCAATTGTCTTAATTTTAACGGATCCATTATCAAAAGCTGTAACAATCTCATATGGACGTATCCAACGAGTGGTTAATTTACCTTTAAATTTTTTATATCTGGAATCAAAAGTAGCGCCCAGTCTCCAGTTTTGAATTGTTTTTGTTTAATGTATCTATCATGCCACTTTTTACGTTGGTTTTGTATCAAGATTGTACGTTGAATAGCATCTTGCCTAATCTTGTCTAATTCATTTATCTACAGGATTCGTTGCCTCTGTGCTTCTTCTAAGTTCATCCCTAACTGTGTAGCCATACGAAAGTTTTTGACTTGAAATTCAATGGGTAAAAGAACTTGTTTACCATAAATGAGTTCATAAGGTGTGTGGCTAGTAGTGTTTCTCCAAGTTATTCTATATGCCCATAAGGCTTCTGGGAGCCTATCTGCCCAGTCTTTGCGGTGTAACTGGATAGTCTTGGTCAAGATAGCTTTTAACACTTTGTTTTTGCTTTCTACCTGACCATTTGCTTGAGGATGATATGGCGAAGATTTACAATGTCTAGTACCATATTTATCAGTAAGCTCTTTCATTAATTTGGAGGTAAACTGAGATCCTTGATCGGTTACAATTTCCCCAGGTACACCAAATAGGGTGAATATTTCTTAATAGAGGAATTCTACCACAGATTTCTCTATGGCTCGGAATGAAGATTTGGCTTCTACCCATTTGGTGACATAATCTGTACAGATTAGAATGTATTTCTTTTTCTGAGACATAGGGGAAATTGGTCCAACAAAATCTAGAGCCCATTTTTCAAATGGCTCAATCATAACTTGGGGTTGTAAAGGCATCTCATCATATGGTGTAGGTCTACCCATTCTTTGGCAACTGTCACATCCTTTGACATATTTGGCAGCATATTTGAATATGCTTGGCCAATAATACCCAGAATGCAATACTTTGTATGCTGTTCTTTTATCAGAAAAATGCCCACCACAAGGTCCACCATGACATGCATGTAGGATCTCTGCCATCTCATCCTCTTGTACACATTGTCTAATGATAAGATCGGGACCAGTACGAAAGAGATCATTATCTACCCAAGAATAATTGGAACTTTGAACTATGATCCTATGTTTCTCAGGTAGGGAGAGATGGTTTGGCAGCTTTCCAGTCGCTAAATAATTGGCTATGTTTGCAAACCATGGGGTTTGAATAGATACAACGAATAAATGTTCATCTGTGAAGCTATCAGCGACAGGGCTGGCATTATCGCCAATTTGAATTTGAGAGAGGAAATCAGCTACTACATTCTCTCGACCAGGACGATCAACAATAGTAATGTTAAATTCTTGCAACAACATAAGCCACCGAGTCACTCTGCCATTTGTGATGGGTTTATTCATTAAAAAATTGATGGCGGAGTGGTCAGTATGTATAAATATTTCATATCTTGTGATATAATGACGAAACTTGTTGATAGAGTAGACAACTGCAAGAAACTCCTTTTCAGTGACAGTGTATTTCTATTCTGCATGAGTCAAATTTTTACTGGCAAAATAAATGGCATGTGATGTCTGTCCCTCTTTTTGACCTAAGACTGCCCCTATAGCTATGTCGGAAGCATTAGTGGATATATGGAAAGGAAGGATCTAGTTTGGGCCCCTAAGTATGGGTTCTACTAATAGCTTTGCCCTCAAGGTTTCGAAGGCTTGTTGACACGGTTCAGTCCATCGAAACTCTGTGTCTTTCATGAGTAGTTTGAACATAGGTGCGGCTACTTTAGTGAAATTTTCAATGAAACGTCTATAATAGCCGGCATGGCCAAGAAAACTTCTTACTTACTTCGGAGTCCTTGGAGGAGGAATATTAACAATTATTTCTATCTTGGCCGGATCTACCTTGATACCTTGAAGAGAGACATGATGTCCCAAAACTATGCCCTCAGTCAGTAACATCTTGCATTTTTCATGACTGAGAGCTAAGTTTGTTTCTTGGCATCGAATAAGAATTGTTTCGAGGTTATCAAGGGATTCTTGGAATGTATTACCATAAACTGTAAAATCATCCATATAAACTTCTACACAATCATGTATGAGATCATCAAAGATTCCTAGAACTACACGCTGGAAAGTAGCAGGTGCATTACACAGGCCAAACGGTAATACTTGATAGGCATATGTCCCCCAAGAACAAGTAAAGGTTGTCTTGTCTTGATCCTCTGGTGCGATTAGTATTTGATTGTATCTGCTATACCCATCAAGGAATGAGAAATATTCTTTCCCTGATAAGGTGTCTAACACCTGATCAATGAAAGGCAAAGGGAAGTAGTCTTTAAGAATGGCCTTGTTCAATTCTTGAAAGTCAACACAGATACACCATTTCCTTGTGACTTTCTTTGGAACTACAACCAAAGGATTGACCCTTTTACTGTTGGAAATTGGGTAAATAAATCCAGCATTAAGGAGCTTTTGTAGTTCGTCTTTTACTATGTCCTTTAGTGTTGGGTTCATTCTTCTCTGGGCTGCCAAACAGGAGGTATGGTTGGATCTGTGTAAATATGATGGATACAGGTGTCTGGGTGTATACCTTTCATATCAGTATATTCCCATGCAAATGCTCCAGTTTGACTCTTGAGAACTTTTAGTAATTGTTTTTGCTGGTTCTCATCTAAACCTGCATTTATATGCAGAAATTTGTCGGAACTAACTTCGCATGGTATGGTATAAGATCCTAGATGTTCTTCGATTGCGAAGACAAAGGGTGTACTGGTGAATGTTGAGAGGCTCATATTTTCTTCGAATTCATATGCAAAGATATGGTCAAATTGGGAAAAAGATTGGGGGAAATCTATACAAGTCGTGGAAGAGATAAATTGGTTCAACACATTCTCGGTGTTCTGTTCTTGAAGTGCCTAAGAGAAATCACTAACAAGGGAAAGTTCTTCCAAATTCTCATCTCCGAAAGGACAATCTAACCAAAAGAGGTTTTCAGCTATTGGCTGAGGTGGTGGGTATAAAGCTAATTTTCTTGTAGAAAACCCATAAGAGATAACCATCTCTCCATCCCTACATCATATAAATGCATTGGCAGTAGCCAACCAAGGCCTCCCCAAAATAATGGGGTGACCTTTGGAAGGGTATTTTGATTTAATTACCATGAAGTCCATGGGATATTGCCATGAGGCTTCTGATACAGTGATATCGTCTAAGATCCCAATAGGTTGCACCATCATGCGATCTGCTAGTTCTAGCATTGTTGGGGTAGGGCAGAGGAATTGTCCTAGATTGAGAGATTCGACAACTGTGGTAGTCATCAAATTGATAGTGTTAAGATTCAATATGATAAGATAGAAAATATCAGCATTGCATTTCATTTCACGACAATAGCATATACAGGATCACTGAAAGAACAACAAGCACAGCATAAACACAAGAGACACAGATTTATCCTGGGAAACCCTCATGGGGTAGAAAACCCAGCAAAGATTCCTCAATATAGATGACCAACAAATACAAAGATGTAATCCAAAACCATGAGCTCCTTCTCCTTCATAGTAAACCTCTCCCTCACCTATGCGCTATTCACAAGTGAGTGTAGTGTGTGCTAAATGAGGAACACACCTCCTCTATTTATACACATCTCCGTCTCGTCTTTTACATTAACTAGGTCGGCCCCAACTTGACCACTGGGTTAAACACCCCATTACAACTGACTAGGCCGACCCCTCTAGGGTGGTCTAATAACCCTTTGACCCACATAATACATACAGGGCCGACTCCACTAGGGAATTCTAATAACCCAAGTTACCACGGAGGGATAAACATCTCCGAATACATAACAAAGTCTAATAAGAGGAATGAAACATCTCCGGAATAATAAAGTACAAATATAATATTCTTAGAAGTTACAATATTTCAACACTCCCCCTTAACGAGAAGGATATTATAACAACATCTTCACGAGCAAGGAGTCATCAACTACATCATACATGATACATCTATAAATCATTGGAAGCTTTCTCAACATCATTAGTAACTCAAGCAGTTACTGGAACATCTTCAATACTGGAACATCAACATATTCAGTACTGAGTCTTCATATTCTGCAGCACTCGAATAGCTATAGCAACATCAACATCTGTATCCTCACGATCATCAGCATCATCATCACATGATCATCAACATCGTCATCATACGATCATCAGCATCGTCATCTAGATCATCACGATCAGCAGCATCGTCATCTAGATCATCACTATCAGCAGCATCGTCATCTAGCTCCTCACGATCAACATCATCGTCATCTAGACCATCACGATCAGCAGCATCGTCATCTAGATCATCACGATCAGCATCATCGTCATCTAGACCATCACGATTAGCAGCATCGTCATCTAGTTCATCACGATCAACAACATCGTCATCTGGATCATCACGATCAACAACATCGTCAATACAAGTATCCACACTAATACAAGTATGCACATCATCAATACAAGTATACATATCATCAACACAAGTATCCTCATCAATACAAGTATACATATCATCAATACAAGTTTACACATGATCAATTTAAGACACCATAACATGTCTAGGGACGATACAGTCCACTCGTCAACTTAGACAAAGTCTAAGGACCACTTTCTCGGAGACATATGTCTACGGATCAATTTAGGGACCGAAGTCCGGGGATGACGCAATCCCCATCACGGACATTTTGAACTAGTGGTTCCGGGATGATGCAATCCCCATCACATACATTTTGAACTGGTGGTTCCGAGATGATGCAATCCCCATCACGTACATTTTGAACTAGTGGTTCCAGGATGATGCAATCCCCATCACGAACATTTTGAACTAGTGGTTTCGGTATGATGCAATCCCCATCACGTACATTTTGAACTAGTGGTTTTGGGATGATGCAATCACCATCATGTACATTTTGAACCAAGCGTTCAGGGACGATGCAATCCTGACCACAGTGCCAGTCCTTTTTCATACTGGATGTGACCTAGATTAAATCTAGGATTTTATCACCTGTGAATGATCACCTGCTACAGTCCAGGAGCAAACATTACATCATTACAGGACTTGCAAATGATCACCTGCTACTACACTGAGCAGTCCAGGAGTGAACATTACATCATTCCAGTCAACCATAGAGCCAGTACTATTTCAACTGGGGTGTGACCTAGATCAAATCTAGGATTTACAACCTGTGAATGATCACCTGCTAATCTAGGAGAGAACATTACATCATTACAGGTTTCATGAATGATTGCCCACTGCTAAGCAGTCCAGGAGTGCACATTACATCATTCACCAACATATTTATCGAAGACAAGAGTCTACGGATCAATTCAGGGACTGAAGTCCGGGGATGATACAATCCCCTCACTCTCGGAGACATCTCTCTGCGGCTCATTTTAGGATTTAAGTCCAAGGATGATACAATCCCCTCACTCTCGGAGACATCTGTCTGCGGCTTAGTTTAGGACTGAAGTCCAAGGATGATACAATCCCCTCACTCTCGGAGACATCTGTCTGCGGCTCAGTTTAGGACTGAAGTCCAAGGATGATACAATCCCCTCACTCTCAGAGACATCTGTCTGTGGCTCACTTTAGGACTGAAGTCCACGGATGATAAAATCCTCTTACTCTCGGAGACATCTGTTTGCGGATCACTTTAGGACTGCAGTCCACGGATGATACAATCCTCTTACTCTTGGAGACATCTGTCTGCGGATCACTTTAGGACTGAATTCCATGGATGATACAATCCTCTTATCATCCATTTAGACAAATTCTAAGGACCATTTCATCGACCTCATTGTCGGAATAGGCAACCTCATCATCAACCTCATCGTTGGAACAGGTAGCCTAATCATCGACCATATCACTCCCCCTTTCGAGGAGGGTCCTTCTGAACTACACCAAGCTTGTCTCGGAAATACTCAAACTCTTCTCGAGACAGAGGTTTGGTCAATACATCAGCAACTTGTTCGTTAGTGCTCACATACTCGAGCTTGATAGCTCCTTTCTACACCATATCTTGTATATAGAAATATCGGATCTCTATGCGCTTTGACTTATCATGGAACACTGGATTCTCTGTCATCTTGATACAACTCTGGTTGTCACACAAGATCAAAGTGGAGTCCATCTCTAAGTCAAACAATCCTGATAACAACTTCCAAAGCCATACCGCTTCACAACTAGCAGAGAAAGAAACTATATTCTGCTTCAGCTATGCTGAGAGCCACACTAGACTACTTCCTGCTAGACCATGAGATCATGGTAGATCCTAGACAATAACATCCACCCGATGTGCTCTTCCTGTCTGAGACACTTCCTGCCCAATCAGCATCTGAGTAGCCATGTAATTTGAAGTCATGACCTCCAATATAACATAGACCAAAATCTATCGTACCCTTTAGATACCTCATCACATGCTTTGTAGCTATTAGGTGAACACATCTAGTTTCCACTATATACTGCCTAAAGGTGTTCACAGCAAAGCATATATATGACCTAGTATTTGTTAGATACATCAATGACCCAATAATTTGTCTGTACAGAGTTACATCCACTAACTCTGATGAGTCATCCGCTAACAGCTTCAAGTTGGAATCCATGAGAGTGGCCATTCCAACACATCAAGTCTTTTTAATCTTTCTCGGCATACTTTCCCTGGTTGAGAAAGATTACTTCTGAGCCTTGCCATACTTCCAGTTGTAATGTCCCTTGTTAGGAATTTTATTAAAATTGCAATTTTCCACTTTTTTCCTTGGTTCGACCTTTGACTAGTTTCGATCTCTAGGTCCCAAATTTTCCCCAAATGATCCCAAATATTATGATAAGGTATATGAATGATATTAGAACATAAATATGTGTTTCAGGGATGCCTTTGTACCTTTAAAACACTTCTGCAAATACTCTTTCAATTCTGGTCAATGTAGGTAACTTTACTAGTGATTTCCCTTTGACTAGTATTGGTCTCTAGGTCTCAAATTGACTCCAAATGCCTTCAAATATCCAAGGAAGGTTTATGAATGATATTAGTAATTGAATATGATGTTCAGGGATAACATATGGCCACCAAAAGACCTCTGAAAACTCTCTTAAGATTCTGGACCAAGTATGCAATTTTACTAGTAATTTGGGGTTCAAATCCCCCTAAGGTAAGTACTGAAAATGGCTTCCCAAATGCCTCCAAACCCACTCAAATTTATGAAAAGAGGTATGTAATGTGTTAAGTATGTTATTAAGGTCTCATATGCACCATTAATGGTTTATTACAACTGTTCTCACCCTCTCCCATTCAACTGCAAAAATCACCAATTCGACCCTTGGGGAAATGGCACTATTTCTTCTCCCAATGCAATTAAACTGAGTAAAAATGCTTCAAATGCTGAAGTACAGTACATGAAACTTGTATAAGACATCCATGGTAGTATATTTATCACAAATATATCATAGAATCATCCATTCATTCGAAATCATCATCAATACATTGGCTCACAACAAGGTAGTGGGGAAATGGAATTGTTCTTCCATTAAAAAATGAGATTTATACATTTCTACTTGGAATTTCGACCTGAAAACTTTTGGAGATGAATAAAATAGTATTTAATTCATATTACAAAATAAATGGGGCATTAGAAGCTCCCCCAAAGAGTACAATAGCTCACCAAAAACGCCCTCCCTCAAGGATTAAGAATATGCCATCAAAACTGGAAATGGTTGAAGGAGCGAGCTGCAATAGAAGAAACCATGAGCTGCCCTGTAGCTTACACCTGCAAATAAATACTCCATTAAAGATCCAAATGAAAGGTCTGAATGGCCTTTCCAATGGCCAACTTGGATGGGAATCTTTCACCCTCGAAATTGGCTAAGGCAAGAAACTAGTCATCCACTAGCTCTCCCTCTTCACAAATGCAATTGCAAATTCTACAAATGATCAAAAATCTGGTTTCATTCTTTGTTATTGACATTTATAAACTTCTAATGTCCTCCATGGGTCGAATTCCTTCCAAGAGACTCATGCCAACTCAAGTTGGGAAGAGATTCCAAAGAACGCCACTTGTACAACAATTCTTAGTCTCCCACTTCCACCAAATCACATGTGGAAGCATCTTAGCTTCCCTAACACCCTTGAGCGCCCTCTTGGAGTCTATTTTTAGCCCTGACATGTCATATATGTCATATTTCAGCCTTCAGGTCTGATTTGTGTCATAGGTGTCATAGCATCTTCATCATTGTTGTCATAGAGCTAGGGAATCTAGCCCAAGTGTCTCACTAGCTCCAAATTGCCTCTTCCTCTTCCATGGGAGTTACTTTTCCTCTATATTTCGACCTTGGATGATTCATGCAATGAATAATACCTTTTGGACTCCCCCAAGTATGTTACCATTCACCTTGAATTCGAATTGGTGAGAGAATGATGCCAAGTGTAGTGGGGAAATCTAGCCATATGTGGGTCCCACTTCCTCCATGTGTCTTCATGATGAAATGCCACTTTGATTTTCACTTGTATATATTTATTTAGCTCCTTTATTAAATATTTATTCCATTCTAATGTTCAAACATCATTTATTATCCCCATTATTCCAAATCCCAAAGCTTCCACCCCAAACCTATGAAACTAGTAATTTTCCTCGGCAATTATTTGACCTTTAGCATAAATTTGACAAACTCTAATGAATAGGGCCAATGTTATTAGGCCATTGTGACCCAATGCCAAATTTGGGACATGACACCAGTCCTAGGAAGTAATTCATCAATCTGAGATCTTTCATCTCAAATTCTGTAGCCATCTTCTTCTTGATTTCCATGATCTATTTCTCATTCCTTGTCAGAAAGAGATCATCCTCATACAATAATAGTATTATCCATAACCTTAAGGTAAAGGTTAGGAACAACTTTACTTCTGGTAAAGCCAAGCTTGTCAAGAAACTGTCAATTGTCCCTCTGTGATTGAACATCATTCACACTCTGCATTGAGTGATCTTCTGTATATCTATCTGTACCATCTCTCGTCAGATGGGTCTATTGATATGAACCTCGAGATCATTCGAACTCTGTGGTGAGTTCCTTCTTGCATTCGTGTCATTTGTATAAAGAAACCATCTTCAACCTTGTAGCAAGGGTTGAAATCCGCATCAACCATGGTGATCATTAAGCTCATCAAATGATTATCGATCCTGGGTATCCTTGCACTTCTTCTTCAATTACACCATTAAGATAATGGTCTTATCTAGCCACTTGGAGCAAACATCTCGTCATGATCCTATTCCTCTTTCTAAGAGAATCTTCTAGCCAGGATCCTTCTATAGTATGTTTGATTTGTAAATCTTCTTGTTGAACATCCATCGCTTGTTCGGTGTTCATGATCTTACCTACAAATCAAAGTTAATTACATGATTAGAAATACTTCATAATCATCAAATCATGTTGACATGATAACCTATTATGCATATAGATATGATTTTCATAGTTATGCTACTATCTTGACCAATACTTTGGCACAACACTTTTCCATATCCTGTATGCATACAGTGGCTATCTAGATGCCTTCCATCTCTACTAGAACATACTATCGAGAGCGTGCATAGCTCTCAGCATGTCAGCAAAGAAGTTTCATTCTAGACAATCAACAATGGAATGTTTGTCCAACTTACCAATCATATGCATATTAGTAGTATATTGTTCAATGCTATATGAATGCTTACACTTAGCATGATATATTCTAGGAATACAAATATGCATACAACTATTACGAGCAATATCATAGACTATTCAGTAATTCAAATAACAATTCAAATACTTATCTTTTTATGTCTTGTGAGGTTGCATCCTTCTTGGTCTCGACTTCCCTTCCATGTCATGAGCTTCTATCCATCCTTGACCACTATGCATGCTTAAGTGTGCACTAGTGTCATCATCATGATCTCATACATAATCATACATTCATTAGTATAAACTCAATATTATCACAACATTATGATTCTAAGTAATCTTGAATATGTACGGTCATGATCATTCAATACATGGGTATACTAAGATCCTAGCACAAAGTAGGATTCTAACTTGACATAGAAAAACATACCTGGATTAGATACATGCTTAGTTATGTCTAACATACCCAAACAATATCTTTATTCTCTTCAATGATTTAGAGACCTTGTGCTAGTAACCTGCATACCTCATAAGTTAAGCATAGTAGAAATAAATCATACATACCTCGTAAGTAGAGCTTCTATGTGATCAAGGATTATGGATGAGTCTTTGTTTTCATGTCATCATGGTCATGGAACTTGATTTGTCTTTCTTGATGTAACTGTATCTTGTTAGCAGACAACATCAACCTCATACAACACCACAGTGCATTAGTACAATCATATAACCCTAATCAATGAATGTCTTCTATCATTCACATGCATTCATACTTTTACTAGGGTAATGAATGTCTTCTATCATTCACATGCATTCATACTTTTACTAGGGTAATAAGACAATTCTAAGATTAATCAAGATTGTACTAACCTTCATAATATGAAGACTAGCATATTATAAACTTAATCATGAACAGATTTCAACACATACCTGTCAGGGAATTCTTGTAGTCTTCTTAAGTAAGGCCTTAGCCTCATCTCCCCCTGAAACTGGATCTGGAGCTCAATTAGGGTTTGACAGAGAAACCCTAAAAATTCAAAATTTGACTTTCACACTTTTGAATGGATGGAAATATGTGCCTTCCTGAGCTGATCAAGCTAGCATACTTCAATTTTGAAATCTCCAAAATTTGACCCCTCAAAATTGCCTTTGAAACTTCTAGATCTTCTGGATAGGATCCCGAACTAGGGTTTGATGAATCCCACCCTTCTGCCCAATCAAAAGGTTCGAACCAAATCTCTAAACTCTTATTTTTCTGAGGATCTTCCAGCTGTGGTCACAGACTTCAAAAATTCCAACTTTTGCAGAAGCTCTAATTTTCCACCTTTCTGATCAAAATCCTGAACTGGGGTTTGATAAAGCCCGGTCATCTACCCAACCAAAAAATTCGATCTTGCTCTCTAAATTTCGATTTTGATGAGTAGCATTCAGCCGTGGTCTCCGATTACAAAAATTCCAACTTTCTCCGAAACCCTAAATTCCCAAATCCATGAATGAAAGTGCTCAAAAAATAATTCTGTTTTGACAGAAATATGTACCTGATTGTTTCTGGTGTAACTCTGAACTTTTCGATCCACATGGTCTAAATATTCTAACTGTGGTAGCCCGACCTGTCATCTTTCCAAACCCACATGTCTGACCTCAATTGGATTCTCTGAGAGAGATTTATGCCAAGTGTCGCAACATGACCTGTTTATGGGATAAAACAAGAGAGAGAAATTGTACGGAGTGCCACGTGTCACTGGTTCAACTTTGGCCTCTACAAAAGTTACCGGAGATAGTACAGTCCATGAAATACCTGTCACTTTTTACAAAATTTCATTTGGAGCTTCCTAGCCCAAGTTATGACATTGTTTCCTAGGTCACCTGATTATGACTGAGATCTGGAAGAGGCAAAAATCCTAACTTGTACTGATCATAACTCACAAAGTACAACAAATATGAGGGTTTCCTTTGGAAAAACGATACATGGGAATGTTATCTGTGACCTATAAAATTTTTAGATCCTAAAACTTCGCCAAAATGGATTTATAGCGAAAGTTCCACAATGAATGGTTTTTGCTATATAAAACCCTAACCTTCAAATTGTCGTAAGTGAAGTAAGTGTCGTAAGTGCCATACATTGCCTTCCTTAAGGTAAGCTCTGATACCATGTTAAGATTCAATATGCTAAGACATAAAATATCAGCATTGCATTTCATTTCAAAACAATAGCATATATAGGATCACTGAAAGAACAACAAACACAACATAAACACAAGAGACACAGATTTATCCTGGGTAACCCTCATTGGGTAGAAAACCCAGCAAAGATTCCTCAATATAGATAACCAGCAAATACAAAGATGTAATCCACAACCATGAGATCCTTCTCCTCCATAGCAGACCTCTCCCTCACCTATGCGCTATTCACAAGTGAGTGTAGTGTGTGCTAAATGAGGAACACACCTCCTCTATTTATACACATCTCCAACTTGTCTTTTACATTAACTAGGTCGGCCCCAACTTAACCACTGGGTTAAAAACCCCATTACAACTAACTGGGACGACCCCTCTAGGGTGGTCTAATAACCATTTGACCCACATAACACATACAGGGCCGACCCCACTAGGGAATTCTAATAACCCAATTTACCACGGAGGAATAAACATCTCCGAATACATAACAAAGTCTAATTGGAGGAATGAAACATCTCCGGAATAATAAAGTACAAATATAATATTCTTAGAAGCTACAATATTTCAACAGATAGCAGCTCCTAGATCAATAAGTGTATTTCCTATGGCAGTGTTATTAATAATAATAGCCACCACAGGATTCCCAGGGTTGGAATATTTTGGAATTCTAGGTTGGCTTGCTATATAATTTGATATCTCTCCTATTACATGAATTGTTGGAGGGTCCTTTTGTTTTCTCCCTGGTCTCTTAATACATAGTTCCTTTATTACCTTGCTATAGATTGGGATATCCTTAATGGCTTGTAACAAAGGGATCTTAATGCAAATATTTTTTAATTCGTTAATGATATCGTACTCTAGATAAGTTACATGTTTCTCTATTATTAGATGCTCCGGATATGGGGGTGACTTTTCTCCTGAAATTACTTCTTTTTGTTGATGGTTGTGTGCTGAAGGTTTAGGAATAACCACATTTTCAAGAATGGCATTATTCAAAACTTCACTAGGTATGTCTTCTTCGTTCTCTTCTTGAATAACAACTGATGACTTGGGTTTATCTTGCAAAACTCTTCCAGACCGCATTTGTATCTCATGTATTGGTGCAGTCGAAATGACATATGATGGAAGAGGCAACAACCCAATGTTGTTAAGAGATTGGGTTGGTTTGTTGTTAGGATTCGGTATCGGTTGTGCAGGTAATATTGTGGGTCTTGGAGGATTCATATTCTGGAAATGGTGAGGTTGATTGGGGATAGGGGGTAATGAAGGAGGTACAAATATAGGAAAAAGTTGCTCAACATTAGGTGGGTAAGGATAGTTAGGCATAGGAGGAGGTGTTTGAGTATAAGTTTGTCCTCTCTATCCATGTGGCCATTGCTGTTGTTGAACATTCTGAGGAAGGTACTGCGGTGTCCAATTCTACCAACCCGAAGTGTTCCATTGTTGAGAGGGTTGATAAGGATAGTAATAGGGTGGAATTTGGGATGAATCTCGATACGATGGTTGATCTCTAGGTTTCCAAGGCCTCCTAGAAGGTTCACCAAAGTTTCCAGTCTTGTATACAGCTTGCAATGCGGGCAACGATGGACAATCACTGGTTGGATGTTCTTTAGTACAAAGGTGACAGACTGAAACATTATTTAATGGACATTAAACATTATTTAGTGGACATTCTCATTGAGGATGTTTAGTGATAAACCTAGGACAGAAAACACTCATTGCTGCACGCTCTTCATCCTCTCTCTTTTTAGCTTGTAGTGCATCTAATTGAGAACCCATGGCTCGTAGAATATCTATTTTGAAATTTTCCAACAGGTTTCCCAATTCTACCCCTGTAACTCCACCAGGACCAGATGTGTTTCCTTTGGGGTTTCTAGCATAAGATTCTCAAAAGTGTCTTGCACCTTTCCCTCTGCTCCTAGAGTAATTCCTGCTGCCATGAGATTAAGGTTATCCAAGAATTCTTCTAAGATTCCTTTAAGGAAGAGTGTTCTTACTGCATCTTCTCGAAGATCACTATATTTAGATTTGTGTAGCACATAGCTGAACCTCTCGAGATAGTCTTCTAAGCTCTCGTCTTCAAGCTGTTGAATTTTAAAAATATCATTGCGAGAGTCCTTTGGTCTATAGTAATCTTGTTATTTCCGAAGAAATGCATTCTTCATGTCTTCCCAAGATTTAATACTAGATTCTCCTAATCCCATGAACCATCGAAGAGAAGAATCTTTTAATGTGGTAGGAAAGAGTTTTAGTTTTTGGCCATCTTGTGGGTAATTGTAAGTCCTATGCAAAATGTCAAATTTGAACATGAATGTGTCTGGATCCTCACTACTCTTCCCATAGATGGTTGGTAGTGAGGAGTGAGGGATGTTTTTCATAGTAACATCTTGTGCAGTGTCTAAGATAGGGAACCCGAAGTTACATTCAGTTCTAACTTCTCCATCTTCTTCATCTTGTCGGACACGATCTTCATTTTCATCCCCCATGAAGATTCTGTTACCAAAGAGAGAGAATCTAGGTGTCTCCTTCCTTGGTGAATATGGGATGTCCCAACGTATTGTTTCAGGAAGGGTATTCTTCTTTTTAGGAGGACAATGATCAGCTCCGTGGGAATCTAGTTTTGGAGATCCTACTGTTGTCGTGTCAATCTGTCAGATAACAATGTTTGTAGAGCTCCCAAAATGAGCATGTACTTGTGCGGGATTGACAAAATCTACCAAATTTGGACCACCTACTATTGAAAAAGTAGTGTCTGTAGGATTTCAGACTAATGGAGGGTTAAGAAGTTCCAAAATTTTATCCTTCTGAGTTTCCTCTTGTCTAAGTTCAGTTTCAATATGAGCTTGAGGTTCTTCTAATGGAATTTCTTTATGAACAGACTGTTCTGATGTCCCTATAATTTCCCTTAAAATGTTTCCCGAAAAGGTTTCTTTAGCCTTCCAAGTAGGACTATCCCCTTTAGGTGTCTTCCGATACCTTTCTGCTGAGTTAGTAGTTGGGGTGGCACGCCCCCCTTATAAGTCAGTAGAGATTTTAGTAGGGTTTTTAGTGAGAGAACTAGTTTTAATAAATCTACCTTGTGGATCTCTGGACCTATTCATGAAAAAAAATTATGACTGAAAGAAACTATGACTGCATAAATACTATTGCTGGGTTTTGAGGATGCCTATTATAACAGATGCGCAGGTTCTTACCTCTCGTCTTACCGCTCACCCTCCACCAGCCTAATCTAAGTTTCAAAGAAAAGAACTGAATTTTAAAAGGTAGTTCAACTTATCTATAACTGAATTCTACCTATTTATCTACAACTCCCCAGCAATGACGCCAAAATGTTGGGTGTATGAGCTATCTCGGAATGAACACCTAATATTTAATTATCGACCGGGGTTGGTAATGTTAGAGTTGAGGCAAAATATATGCTAAGGTAGAATGGTACCTAATTTTTTCGGCTTGTTAGAGCTTCAAATATTTAATAAAGAAAAGATCGAAAGATCTTTCAAAATGAAAAACTGAGTCAAACTTATAACTACTAAATATAACTAAACCAACAGATCAGAATAGTATAGATTATACTACTCTACTCTATGTTCAGACAACGAAAAAGGAGGAAAAATAAATACTCAGAAGCAACTACTTATAAATAAACAAGAAACTATTGAATTTAAATTTACAATTATGAGCAAAGTATGAAATGATTAATTCACAACTAAACTGGGAAAAGAACTGATAACCAATGATAATTATTAGGGAGAACTTGTAAATGTAAATAATCATTACTAGGGAGAACTTGTAAATGTAAATTATTATTACTAGGGAGAACTTGTAAATGTAAATTATTCTAGAACTGAACTGCCAATTTTAGATTCAAGTATAAATAACTATCTACGAGATAACTAAATTCAATAATAAATTACATAAATAGAAACTATGCTAATCAAAAACAAATGAACTAAACAACTTCAACAACTAATTCAAGAAAAGCATCTATTCCCATGTAACAGGAACTGGAGTGAATATATCGTAATGGCTTTCCAATGTAATAGCAAAACATAATGGAAGTAAATCTAATCTAACTTCGATAAAGAGATGTAAACTACAAAGGGACCAACTACAATTAACTGTAAACATGTTGATCTATCTACTATCCATGAAACTAATGAGACTAGAAGCAAGTAGAAAACTTGATAAAGATATTCACTTCTGAACTTGATTTAGAAGCAAGTAGAAAACTTGATAAAGATACTTATTACTGATCCAAATCTAAATATTATGAATATCTCATTATTTACATGAATGGAAACTAGTATTGACAATTAACTAATTAAAAATAAATTGAAGAAGGAAATTATTATCTATAACTTGGAAATAAATTATCTAGAAATAACACTGATAAATTTTGAGACAACAACTAATGATCAAAACTGAAACACAAGAAACTTAACTTTTGGAAGAAAGTTAGAAGAAGGTGAAGGGAAATGAGATAAAAAGAGGAAATAATAAGAAAACTTGATCAAAAACTCTGTGAAACATATAACCAGATTTAAATTATACCTAAAACTGTAAATTAAAAGCAAGAAGAATGATATCTAATAGGCAGACGAAACTGGATTCTAAGAAATCATAAAACTAGTATAGAAAATGTAAAAATCCAAACAACGATCCGAATGGCGGTCCGAATGACAGTCCGAATGGCGGTCCGAATGGCTGTCCGAATGAGGAAAAACAAACTAAACTAAGGAAAAGGAAGGTTTAAATGATCTTGACGTCAGCTGGCGAATGCACATGAACCTATGATGCAAAGAAATCAGTTATAAGACTTGTTGAGAAATTATGTTAATAGAAAGCAAGCTGATTTAATCATTATCTAAAGGAGATAAACTGTTTCTATGATATGTAGAAGAAAAAGGTTGAGGTAGAAGAAAAGAGAGATTTAACCTACAGCTACAGGAAGGAAACTAACAGAGAGAAAGAAGTTGAGGGATAATGCTAACTAATGGAGGAATTGGTAGCAATATCTAATCATAGACGATGGAAGAAGAAAAGACAGAAAGCAAACTATGAATTATTGAACTATTGGTCGACCATTTACTAATCCTGTAAACACAACTATGTTATCAGCATAACATAAATTATAGAGAAGCAAACAACATTTACAGAAAAACGAAATGATTACAAACACAGGAAAACAAACTAACTATTTGCAGAATAGAGAATACAGAAAACACAGATGAAAACCTCTGGTTGATGAGGGGCCCTTCCCAGCAATCAGAGATGGAAAATGAAACTGGCTTAGCTACTTAGAATATCAACGAACTGAAACTTCCATTAATCTTCAGAAAATTATAGTCTGTCAGCTATCTACTTGTAAATCGATAAAATATCTATGATCTTCTCCAACTATCAGCTAACTAGAGTCTCTGTTTCTATCTGCAAGTGTCTATTTATACATTTTACAAAAATGAGAGGGTCGACAGAGTCGAACTCTCTAATAACAGAGATGTATAATGCGTAACAGGATGCTTTGAATGGTGTGTGACAACGTAGGGAGTATCTTCTAGGATGAACGGAGCCGATTTATTTAACGTGGGAAGAGAGATAGCACTTTGTCGAACTGAGCAAATGGAGGTGAGCAGGTGTGAGTGCTGGCAGGTTGAATCATGTGCGACCTGGACTCCTTCCAGAACCATGGTGTGAATTGGCATGAACAAGCAGCGTGATTCCAGGCTGAACGCAAGGCTGAACAACACGTTGGAGTGTTAACGTGGACGTGAGATGCGCTGTCGAGCTTGGCGTACCTAGGGATGGATCTTCTAGAGCAATGGCTCATTAACCATGCCCATTGTGTGGAGAACAGAACCCACGTGCCTGCTTTTGCATTTAACGGTCTCGAATATGCCAACCGTGGATTTCGGTAGCTGAACACAGGATTGAACGATGAGATGAACGCGCTTGAACTTAACACGTAGCACATAGTCTGAACGAAGGGTCATTTGCAAAACATAGCCTGTCAATTAAAACATAAGTGTTAATTATGCCCATGAAATGTCATTTTAACATAAATAAACCATGATATAATGAAATATAAACAAGATTTGCATAATAGGTAAATATATGCATACCTGGACTGTTTGATGGGATGAATGATAAGAAAACAACCTAATGTAATAAAGAATGATAGAAACAATGCCATTTCGAGTAGATTAAATGATAAAAAATAGTGACAAAATGGACACCAACATTCCCCCAAACCGAAGACATGCCAGGTCCCACTGAGCAAAAGAGAAATTAGGAAGAAGGATGAGCTGCGGCAGCAGCTGCCTTCGACTTGGATGATGGATATGTAGATTTAGCCTCGAGCTCCTTGAATTGGTCTTTTAAGTTATTATATCTCATCCTCAAGGCAGTATGAGATGTTGTTTTGGCGCTAACCAGGCATTCGATGTCTTTTACTTGTGCACGTAGTGCCTTATTTTCTTCATGAAGCTCAGAAATTGTTTCCACATAGCTTTGATTTTCATCTGTTAGTTGTGCTATCACTTCGGTAACCTTATCCCATTTTTGATGACCCAAAATAGGTTGCTCTATAGGATTCTCCAAGTCCAATTGAGGACTCATCTCTTTTGGAGATGTCTCAACATTAATAGTCTATTCTTCAGAGCTTTTGTCCTTATTATATGCAGGAGAGCTTTCAGTAGCAGAGGCTTCAATCATTCGAGCAGATGCATTGGCTAGTGTGAGGAGGGGTGATTCAAGGATATGATCGTCCGACTGCATATTTGAACATGATGGTTGATCAACAATCTGAGTGATAGACTAATTAATGGACTGGTCACAATTGGTTCTCATAGATTTAGTAGGCTCTGAAGGTTCCGAAATAGGGTTACCAGGGGCATTATCAGGAGAAGGCAATGGGTGTGTATCATCTAAGGAATTCTCATCAAACCGTACACGTTTAGCATTTGATTCTGCTTGGGCATGATGATGTTCTTTAGAAGATGAAGGTTTGACAATAGATAAATGAGGGTTCAGTATCTCAAAAAAAAAATGATCCCAAGTTTGTTATCTTTTCTCCAACTCGTGAATGATTAGAAGCTTAATAAGACAATGGTGATACAAACTACCAGAAGGGTTGACTGTATTTTTCCTGACTTGGCTTGACATCTTTTCCAAACTCTTTAGAAAATAAAATGGGAAGTTAAGGGTCTGATTGCTGACGAAATGTGCTAACAGTCTGAAATGGCAAGCTTTAAAGACAATGAATTTACCTTCGCAAGTAATTAAGTGAATGATGACGGTCAGAGGATCTAAGTACTCTGGTTTGATCCATTCTCTGTGAAAACCTTTGGTACCAGCAATATGTTGAAAATCGGGCTTGAGAGCGAACTGGTGGGCTGTTCGTCGAAGAAACAAATGCTTGTGCCAATGGGCACCTTCCCTTGGGAGATTTGTAGCTAATGTTATTGATTCTTATGTCACGGAGAAAACAAGATGGCCGACCTTGGCCATCTTGCCATAAAAAATTTTGGAAAACAGTAGCAAAATTTCATGGTTGTAGCCTTGGAGAAGGCAGAGAAAATTCTCCCAACCTGCTCGAAGGAATAACTCACGACAGGCTCTAAACTCAGGGACGAGAAGGAGATATTGGTAACTACCAGGCTCATAACGATTAGGCATTACTGATGGAGGACGGGGGATGTAATGGATAAGTGTGGAGGATTCAAGCAAAAATGAGGGCGAATCAGACTGAGGCGGAACTCACGCGATCACTAGTTTAAACTAAGGTCCGTTTGACTGTTTAAACGTCAGTGGACAGGGACTTGGCATGCTCGAGAGATTGCACATGTCATTTGAAGATCTTAAGTTAAGTGCCAGCGTAGAAGTGTGTGAATTCAATGTAGACGTGTTGTTCAGAGTATGTTCAACCATGTCCAACACCAAGCTTTTTACAGGTTGAACGAAATTTACATAACGAGATTGATCACACGTGGAAGATCATAAAGATTCCATCCAGATGCTGGCAGTTTGTACGATAATTAAGATTATGGTGGTCATACAATGATTCGAAATGACACAAGATTCATTCGTTCAACAGAGGCGAGATGGATAAAGGAATAAAACCAAGTGTGAGATTTGATGTTTGATTGATTCCTGTCATCATTGGTTAGTAAAAAATTCTCAAAATATCTAGCATGATATTTGTTATATATTCAAGCTAAGATTTCATTCAGCAATTTTTATTCAAAACGTTTCCCATCTACTGCATTTGTCACTTCTTTCGGATCGGTTTTCGACCCGTCATTTAGTTCTTCATACAGACTTTTGCCTGTACAAGATTTGCTTGCTAATACTTGACTGAAACTGATTTTGCAAAGGATTTTTGAAGCTATTAATGCTCAAAAGATGCTTTAATCTTTTCTTTTCTGGATCTTTCAATTGCGTTCCTCTTTTGTTCTTAATTAGACCAATCTTTCTTTTGCTTTTTGTATTAACCTGTAAACACCTATCATTATATCAGAGATAAATGGAATTTCATAAATTTTCAACAAGTAAGAACAGTTCTAATCTCCCGTAAGAACAGTTCTAATCTCCCCCCCAAAACCAAAAATATGGCGTGTCCTCAAGCCATCAAAGAGAAAAACAAGTTAATATTTAAAAATTTTCAATTAAAAGTCTTACAGGTAGCTTCTAAAATACTGTGGTAATTTTATAAAGCGATGGAATATTAACTAATACATGTAGAGGATTCAGATATCTACATTCATCAAAAAGAATATAACAGTGCTTAAAAGACCATGTGAAGAATAATAATATAAGAGATGTGAAATATGCCATAGGAAAACTAGTCATCCATGACTCATTGTAAAGATCTCTTGTCATCCAAAGAATATTGATAAGGTTCATCATAAAGTTTGTGAGATCTACTATCACTATGGGTCCCATTTCTAGGATAGTCATATCCTAGGTATTTATTTGAATTAGATGACAAGGTCCAAGTTCAACTTACAACCATTATCTAAAGACAGTATATATAATTGGCCTAAACATGTGTTTGTATATTAGGGTTTTTATGAGCTATGTGAATATCAATGCATTAACCAAATCTTTTTTACCCAATATTGACCTGCTGCCAGCAGGCCTGTTCAGTACCCCGACGGTTTACTTGCATTTACCGAGCTTCTTTGTTTAAGATTTTACTTAGCATGGACCCACTGCCAGCGAGCCTGTTAAGTACCCCGACAGGTTTGCTTCATATATATATATATATATTGTAAGGAAGTTGGTTGGCACTAGAGTGTGCTAAGGTTGTTAAACACATAATTCAAAATTTAGGACAAACCTTATGAGTAACTCTATTTATAATGGCCTAAATTACAGATCATGTCAAAAGATAATAACTTAAAGCTTGTTCTTTGACTCCACAGTCTATCTTCTTCACAAAAGGTCAGTAATGTTCCCCACAAAATAGAAAATACCACCTACGTTAGGCTACCTTTGAAAGGTGCTTTTAGAGACAAGTTTTGATAATGATTCCAGGATGAACTAGCAGTCCATAGGTGTAAGGTATAGTCTGTAGAGATCATAATAATTGAAGTAGGTCTTTTAAACAACTGTTTTAATGATAAATTGGAAATGTGCATGTTTGAATCAAATACTGTACACAGAATCATAAAATAAAGTGGTTAAAAAGTAATGTAAAGAATGCTTTAGCTTTTCACTATAACTTTTCAATTTTCAATGATAACTTGGAAAGAGAAGGAAAAAGTATAAGTTTCTTTTAGAGCACTTCCCTTTCAGATAGTACTGCATGAGCTGATTATAAGGATAAATTTCTTGTAATTGAGCTACAAAACCACTTATTAGATGATTCAATTTTATTCAAAACAAAGGCATATGTACACAACAAGCTATGTAAAATTTTCAAAATTAACAAAGGGAAAAGAGTCTTCCTGTTTTATTGACAACATTTTACAAACTCATCATAATAAATTTATTGTAGAAAGAATGTAATCGGTTGTTAGAAACGACTCATTATTATTGAAAATGAAAGACATATTTACATATATATAATAAGGAGATAAACCAAAATAATTCAAGGACTAGGAGGAGGAGGAATGACTTCCTCTTCTACTAGCTCCATTTCTTCTTGTTGTAAGACATTCTGCACAAAATCTTGTTTAGATATTGGTTGATGATGAAGTATAAGCCTATGTCCATTTACAACAAAATAAATTTGGGAATCATCAATTGTCTTAATTTTAACGGATCCACTATAAAAAGCTGTAACAATCTCATATGGACCCATCCAACGAGTGGTTAATTTACCTTTAAAGTTTTTATATCTTGAATCAAAAGTAGTGCCCAGTCTCCAATTTTGAATTGTTTTTGTTTAATGTATCTATCATGCCACTTTTTACGTTGGTTTTGTATCAAGATTGTACATTGAATAACATCTTGCCTAATCTCGTCTAATTCATTTATCTGCAGGATTCGTTGCCTCTGTGCTTCTTCTAAGTTCATCCCTAACTATGCATCCATACCAAAGGTTTTGACTTGAAATTCAATGGGTAAAAGAACTTGTTTACCATAAATGGGTTCATAAGGTGTGTGGCCAGTAGTGTTTCTCCAAGTTATATTATAAGCCCATAAGGATTCTGGGAGCCTATCTGCCCAGTCTTTGTGGTGTAACTGGATAGTCTTGGTCAAGATAGCTTCTAACACTTTGTTTGTGCTTTCTGCCTGACCTTTTGCTTGAGGATGATATGGCGAAGATTTACAATGTCTAATACCATATTTATCAGTAAGCTCTTTCATTAATTTGGAGGTAAATTGAGATCCTTGATCGGTTACAATTTCCCTAGGTACACTGAATCGGGTGAATATTTCTTCATAGAGGAATTCTACCACAAATCTCTCCGTGGCTCGGAATAAAGCTTTGGCTTCTACCCATTTGGTGACATAATATGTACAGACTAGAATGTATTTCTTTTTGCGAGACATAGGGGAAATTGGTCCAACAATATCTAGAGCCCATTTTTCAAATGGCTCAATCATAACTTGGGGTTGTAAAGGCATCTCATCAAATGGTGTAGGTCTACTCATTCTTTGGCAACTGTCACATCTTTTGACATATTTGGCAGCATCTTTGAAGATGCTTGGCCAATAGTACCCAGAATGCAATACTTTGTATGATGTTCTTTTATCAGATAAATTCCCACCACAAGGTCCACCATGACATGCATGTAGGATCTCTGCCATTTCATCCACTCGTACACATTGTCTAATGATAAGATCAGGACCAGCATGAAAGAGATCATTATCTACTCAAGAATAATTGGAACTTTGAACTATGATCCTACGTTTTTCAGGTAGGGAGAGATGGTTTGGCAGCTTTCCAGTCGCTAAATAATTGGCTATGTCTGCAAACCATGGGGTTTGAACAGATACAGTGAACAAATGTTCATTTGGGAAGCTATCATCGACAGGGCTGGCATTATCGTCAATTTGAATTCAAGAGAGGAAATCAACTACTACATTCTCTCGACCAGGATGATCAACAATAGTAATGTTAAATTCTTGCAACAACAGAAGCCACCGAGTCACTTCGCCATTTGTGATGGGTTTATTCATTAAAAACTTGATGGCGAAGTGGTCAGTATGTATAAAAATTTCATATCCTGTGATATAATGACGAAACTTGTTGATAGAGTAGACAATTGCAAGAAACTCCTTTTTAGTGACAGTGTATTTTGATTATGCATGAGTCAAATTTTTACTGGCAAAATAAATGGCATGTGATGTATGTCCCTCTTTTTGACCTAAGGCTGCCCCTGTAGCTATGTTGGAAGCATCAGTGGATATATGGAAAGGAAGGGACCAGTTTGGGCCCCTAAGTATGGGTGCTACTGATAGCTTTGCCTTCAAGGTTTCGAAGGCTTGTTGACATGGTTCAGTCCATCAAAACTCTGTGTCTTTCATGCCTAGTTTGAACATAGGTGTGGCTACTTTAGTGAAATTTTCAATGAAACATCTATAATAGCCGGCATGGCCAAGAAAAATTCTTACTTACTTCGGAGTCCTTAGAGGAGGAATATTAACAATTATTTCTATCTTGGCCGGATCTACCTTGATACCTTGAAGAGAGACATGATTTCCCAAAACTATGCCCTCAGTCAGTAACATCTTGCATTTTTCATGACTGAGAGATAAGTTTGTTTCTTGGCACCGAATAAGAACTGTTTCGAGGTTATCAAGGGCTTCTTGGAATGTATTACCATAAACTGTAAAATCGTCCATATAAACTTCTACACAATCATGTATGAGATCAACAAATATTCCTAGAACTGCACGCTGGAAAGTAGCAGGTGCATTACACAGGCCAAACGGTAATACTCGATAGGCATATGTCCCCCAAGAACAAGTAAAGGTTGTCTTGTCCTTATCCTCGGGTGCGATTAGTATTTGATTGTATCCGCTATACCCGTCAAGGAAGGGGAAATATTGTTTCCTTGATAAGGTGTCTCACACCTGATCGATGAAAGGAAAAGGGAAGTAGTCTTTAAGAGTGGCCTTGTTCAGTTCTCAAAAGTCAACACAGATACGCCATTTCTCTATGACTTTCTTTGGAACTACCACAAGAGGAGAGACCCATTTACTGTTTGAAATTGGGTAAATAAATCCAGCATTAAGAGCTTTTGTAGTTCGTCTTTTACTATGTCCTTTAGTGCTGGGTTCATTCTTCTCTGGGGATGCTTAACAGGAGGTATGGTTGGATCTGTGTAAATATGATGGATACAGGTGTTTCGGTGTATACCTTTCATATCAGTATATTCCCATGCAAATGCTCCAGTTTGACTCTTGAGAACTTTTAGTAATTGTTTTTGCTGGTTCTCATCTAAACCTGCATTTATATGCATAAATTTGTTGGAACTAACTTCGCATGGTATGGTATAAGATCCTAGATGTTATTCGATTTCGAAGACATGGGGTGTACTGGTGAATGTTGAGAGGCTCATATTTTCTTGGAATTAATATCCAAAGATATGGTCAAATGGGGAAAAAGATTGGGGGAAATCTATACAGGTTGTGGAAGAGATAAATTGCTTCAACACATTCTTGGTGTTCTGTTCTTGTAGTGCCCAGGAGAAATCACCAACAAGGGAAAGTTCTTCCAAATTATCACCTCCGAAAGGACAATCTAACCAAAAGAGGTTTTCAACTATTGGCTGAGTTGGTGGGTATAAAGCTAATTTTCTTGTAGAAAACCCATCAGAGATAACCATCTCTCCATCCCTACATCCTATAAATGCATTGGCAATAGCCAACCAAGGCCTGCCCAAAATAATGGGGTGACCTTTGGAAGGGTCTTTTGATTTAATGACCATGAATTCCACGGGATATTCCCATGAGGCTACTGATACAGTGATATCATCTAAGATCCCAGCAGGCTGCACCATCGTGCGAACTGTTAGTTCTAGCATTGTTGGGGTAGGGCGGAGGAATTGTCCTAGATTAAGAGTTTCGACAACTGTGGTAGTAATCAAATTGATAGCAGCTCCTAGATCAATAAGTGTATTTCCTATGGCGGAGTTATTAATAATAATAGTCACCACAGGATTCCGAGGGTTGGAATATTTTGGAATTCTAGGTTGGTTTGCTATATAATCTGATATCTCTCCTATTACATGAATTATTGGAGGGTCCTTTTGTTTTCTCCCTGGTCTCTTAATACAGAGTTCCTTTATTACCTTGCTATAGATTGGGATATCCTTAATGGCTTGTAACAAGGGATCTTAATGCAAATATTTTTTAATTCTTTAATGATATCGTACTCTGGATAAGTTACAGGCTTCTCTATTATTAGACGCTCCGAATATGGGGGTGACTTTTCTCTTGAAATTACTTCTTTATGTTGATGTTTGTGTGCTGAAGGTTTAGGAATAACCACATTTTCAAGAATGGCATTATTCAAAACTTCACTAGGTATGTCTTCTTCATTCTCTTCTTGAATAACAACTGATGACTTGGGTTTATCTTACAAAAATCTTCCAGACCGCAGTTGTATCTCATTTATTGGTGTGGTTGAAATAACATATGATGGAAGAGGTAAAAACCCAATGTTATTAAGAGCTTGGGTTGGTTTGTTGTTAGGATGCAGTATCGGTTGTGCAGGTAATATTGTGGGTCTTGGAGGATTCATATTCTGGAAATGGTGAGGTTTATTGGGGATAGGGGGTAATGAAGGAGGTACAAATCCAGGAAAAAGTTGTTGAACATTAGGTGGGTAAGGATAGTTAGGCATAGGAGGAGGTGTTTGAGTATAAGTTTGTCCACTCCATCCATGTGGCCATCGCTGTTGAGCATTCTGAGGAAGGTACTGCGGTGTCCAATTCTGCCAACCCAAAGTGTTCCATTGTTGAGAGGGTTGATAAGGATAGTAATAGGGTGGAATTTGGGATGAATCTTGATACGATGGTTGATCTCTAGGTTTCCAAGGCCTCCTAGAAGGTTCACCAAAGTTTCCACTCTTGTATACAGCTTGCAATCCGGGCAACAATGGACAATCATTGGTTGGATGTTCTTCGGTACAAAGGTGACAGACTGAAACTTTATTTAATGGACATTCTCGTTGAGGATGTTTAGTTCTACACCCAGGACAGAAAACACTCATTGATACATGCTCTTCATCCTATCTCTTTTTAGCTTGTAGTGCATCTAATTGAGAACCCATGGCTCTTAGAATATCTGTTTTGAAATTTTTCAATAGGTTTCTCAATTCTACCCTTGTAACTATAATAGGACCAGATGTGTTTCCTTTGGGGTTTCTAGCATAAGATTCTTGAAAGTGTCTTCCACCTTTCCCTCTGCTCCTAGAGTAATTCCTACATAGTTCACAAATCTCTGCAAAATATTTATGAGAAATGTCCCCTGCTGCCATGAGATTAAGGTTATCCAAGAATTCTTCTAAGATTCCTTTAAGGAAGAGTGTTCTTATTGCATCTTCTCGAAGATCACTATATTTAGATTCGTGTAACACATAGTTGAACCTCTCGAGATAGTCTTCTATGCTCTCGTCTTCAAGCTGTTGAATTTTAAAAATATCATTGCGAGAGTCCTTTGGTCTACAGTAATCCTGATATTTTCGAATAAATGCATTCTTCATGTCTTCCCAAGATTTAATACTAGATTTTCCTAATCCCATGAACCATCGAAGAGAAGAATATTTTAATGTGGCAGGAAAGAGTTTTAGTTTTTGGCCATCTTGTAGGTAATTGTAACTCCTACACAAAATGTCAAATTCGAACATGAATGTGTCTTGATCCTCACTACTCTTCCCATAGAAGGTTGCTAGTGAGGAGGGAGGGTTGTTTTTCATAGTAACATCTTGTGCAGTGTCTAAGATAGGGAACCCGAAGGTACCTTCAGTTCTAACTTCTCCATCTTCTTCATCTTGTCGGACACGATCTTCATTTTCGTCCCCCATGAAGATTATGTTACCAAAGAGAGAGAATCTAGGTGGCTCCTTCCTTGGTGAATATGGGATGTCCCAATGTTCTGTTTTAGGAAGGGTATTCTTCTTTTTAGGGGGAGAATGATCAACTCCGTGGGAATCTAGTTTTGGAGATCCTACTGTTGTCGTGTCAATCTATGAGATAACAATGTTTGTAGAGCTCCCAAAAAGAGCATTTACTTGTGTAGGAATGACAAAATCTACCAAATTTGGACCACCTACAATTGAAAAAGTAGTGTCTGTAGGATTTTGGACTAATGGAGGGTTAAGAAGTTCCGGAATTTTATCCTTCTGAGTTTCCTCTTGTCTAAGTTCAGTCTCAATATGAGATTGAGGTTCTTCTAGTGGAATTTCTTTATGAACAGATTGTTCTGATGTCCCTATAATTTCCCTTAAAAGGTTTCCAGGAAAGGTTTCTTTAGCCTTCCAAGTAGGACTATCCCCTTTAGGTGTCTTTCGATACCTTTCTGCTGAGTTAGTAGTTGGGGTGGCATGCCCCCCGTATAAGTTAGTAGAGATTTTAGTAGGGTTTTTAGTGAGAGAATTAGTTTTAATAAATCTACCTTGTGAATCTCTAGACCTATTCATGAAAACAAATTATGACTGAAAGAAACTCTGACTGCATAACTACTACTGCTGGGTTTTGGGGATGCCTGTTATAACAGATGCGTAGGTTCTTACCTCTCGTCTTACCGCTCACCCGCCACCAGCCTAATCTAAGTTTCAAAGAAAAGAACTGAATTTTAAAAGGTAGTTCAACTTATCTATAACTGAATTCTACCTATTTATCTACAACTCCCCAGCAACGGCGCCAAAATGTTGGGTGTATGAGCTATCTCAGAAAGAACACCTAATATTTAATTATCGACCGGGGTTGGTAATCTTAGAGTTGAGGCAAAATATATGCTAAGGTAGAATGGTACCTAATTTTTCCGGCTTGTGAGAGCTTCAAATATTTAATAAAGAAAAGATCGAAAGATCTTTCAAAATGAAAAACTGAGTCAAACTTATAACTACTAAATATAACTGAACCAACAAATTATAATAGTATAGATTATACTGCTCTACTCTATGTTTAAACAACGGAAAAGGAGGAAAAATAAATACTAAGAAGCAACTACTTATAAATAAACAAGAAACTATTGAATTTAAATTTACAATTATGAGCAAAGTATGAAATGATTAATTCACAACTAAACTAGGAAAAGAACTGAAAACCAATGATAATTATTAGGGAGAACTTGTAAATGTAAATAATCATTACTAGGGAGAACTTGTAAATGTAAATTATTATTACTAGGGAGAACGTGTAAATGTAAATTTTTCTAGAACTGAACTGCCAACTTTAGATTCAACTGTAAATAACTATCTACGAGATAACTAAATTCAATAATAAATTACATAAAAAGAAAATATGCTAATCAAAATAAATGATCTAAACAACTTCAACAACTAATTCAAGAAAATCATCTATTCCTAGGTAACATGAACTGGAGTGAATGTATCGTAATGGGTTTACAATGTAATAGCAAAACAGAATGGAAGTAAATCTAATCTAACTTCGATAAAGAGATGTAAACTACAAAGGGACCAACTATAATTAACTTTAAACATGTTGATCTATCTACTATCCATGAAACTAATGAGACTAGAAGCAAGTAGAAAACTTGATAAAGATATTCACTTTTGAACTTGATTTAGAAGCAAGTAGAAAACTTGATAAAGATACTTATTACTGATCCAAATCTAAATATTATGAATGTCTCATTATTTACATGAATGGAAACTAGTGTTTACAATTAACTAATTAAAAATATCTTGAAGAAGGAAATTATTATCTATAACTTGGAAATAAATTATCTAGAAATAACACTGATAAATTTTGAAACAACAACTAATGATCAAAACTGAAACACAAGAAACTTAACCTTTCGAAGAAAGTTAGAAGAGGGTGAAGGGAAATGAGATAAAAAGAGGAAATAATAAGAAAACTTGATCAAAAACTCTTTGAAACATATAACCAGATTTAAATTATACCTAAAACTATAAATTAAAAACAAGAAGAATGATATCTAATAGGCAGAAGAAACTGGATTCTAAGAAATCATAAAACTGGTGCAGAAAAGGTAAAATCCAAACGACGATCTGAATGCCGGTCCAAATGACAGTCCGAACGGTGGTCCGAATGAGGAAAAACAAACTAAACTAAGGAAAAGGAAGTTTTAAATGATCTTGACGTCAGCTGGCGAATGCACATGAACCTATGATGCAAAGAAATCAATTAGAAGACTTGTTGAGAAACTATGTTAATAGAAATAAACCTAATTTAATCATTGTCTAAAGGAGATAAACTGTTTCTATGATATTTAGAAGAAAAAGGTTGAGGTAGAATAAAAGAGAGATTTAACCTACAGCTATAGGAAGGAAACTAACAGAGAGCAATTGGTAGTAATATCTAATCATAGACGATGGAAGAAGAAAAGACTGAAAGCAAACTATGAATTATTGAACTATTGGTCGACCATTTACTAATCCTGTAAACACAACTATGTTAGCAGCATAACATAAATTACAGAGAAGCAAACAACATATACAGAAAAAATGAAATGATTACAAACACGAGAAACACAAACTAACTATTTGCATAATAGAGAATACAAAAAACAAAGATGAAAATCTCTGGTTGATGAGGGGCCCTTCCCAGCAATCAGAGATGGAAAACGAAACTGGCTTAGCTACTCAGAATATCAACGAACTGGAACTTCCATTAATCTTCAGAAAATTACAGACTGTCAGCTATCTGCTTGTAAATCTATAAACTATCTACGGTATTCTCCAATTATCAGCTAACTAGACTCTCTGTTTCTATTTGCAAGCATCTATTTATACATTTTACAAAAATGAGAGGGTCGACAGAGTCGACCTCTCTAATAATAGAGACGTTTAATGCATAACAGGGTTCTTTGAATGGTGTGTGACAGCGTAGGGAGTATCTTCCAGGATGAATGAAGCTGATTTCTTTAACGCGGGCAAAGAGATAGCATGATGTCGAACTGAACGTACGGAGGCGAGCAGGTGTGAGTGCTGGCAGGCTGAATCATGTGCGACCTGGACTCCTTCCAAAACCATGGCGTGAATGGGCGTGAACAAGCAGCATGATTCCAGGCTGAATGTGAGGCTGAACGACACATTGGAGTGTTAACGTGGACGTGATATGCGCTGTCGAGCCTGGCGAACCTGGGGATGGATATTCTAGAGCAATGGCTCATTAACCTGCCCATTGTGTGGCAAACAGAACCCACGTGATTGCTTTTGCATTTAATGGTCTAGGATATGCCAACCGTGGATTTCGGGATCTAAACGCAGGGATAAACGGTGAGTTGAATGCGCTTGAACTTAACATGTAGCACATAGTATGAACGAAGGGTCATTTGCAAAACGTAGCCTGTCAATTAAAACATAAGTGTTAATTATGCCCATGAAATGTCATTTTAACATAAATAAACCATGATATAATGAAATATAAACAAGATTTGCGTAATAGTTAAATATATGCATACCTAGATTGTTTGATGGGATGAATGATAAGAAAACAACCTAATATAATAAATAATGATAGAAACAATGCCATTTCGAGTAGATTAAATGATAAAAAATAGTGACAAAATGGACACCAACAGTAATCACTAATATTATCTAATGCAAGAATCAAAGCATCTTGTAACACATCACCTGCCACATTTGCTTCCTCAGTAGTCTCCTGCTATCCATCTTCTTTCTTCTTTAGAGATCTTCAATCTTTCTTCAAATGTCCTTTATTTCCACAGTTCAAGCACTCTATATTTCCCAATATGGACTTGGATTTGCCCTTCCTAGACTTTTTGCGATTACCTGGGATATTTCCTCTCTCCCTTTGTCTTCCCCTGCTCTCCATGGTCAATGTATTAATTGATGTCTCACTTGTTCTTGTCCTTTGCATTTCATCACGAAGAATAACACCAACAACATCATCAAATTTCAAAGTGTTTGAACAAGAGAAAGAGTTACTTTCAACCATGACCAAGCCATTCCAGCTTTTTGGAAATGAACACAACATTAGAAGAGCCCTAACCTCATAATCAAAGTTCACTTTTACAGAACTTAGCTGATTTGTAATAGTATTAAATTCATTTAAATGATCAACAATAGATCCACCTTTTGACATCTTCATATTAAATAAACGCTTCATTAGAAATACCTTGTTGAAGGCTGAGGGTTTTTCATACAGCTTACCTAATGCACTCATCAGACCCTCCGTTGTCTTTTATTTTGAAATATTAAAAGCCACCGACGAAGCTAGGCATAGCCGTATTGTTTACAGTGCCTTTCTGTCAAGAACCTCCCATTCTTTGTCCTTCATAGTTGCCGGTCGTTTTTTTTTTCCTCCCAATGGTAGGAATAGATCCTTCTAGTATAGATAGTCCTCCATTTGCATCTTCCATAAGTGATATTTTTGGCTGTTAAATTTCTTGACCTTAATCTTTCCTTCTTCTGCCATTGCTCCCACTCGAACTAGGAACCCTTCTTTCTTGCGAGTTTATATGCCAAATAGACCTTTGGCTCTGATACCAATTGTTAGAAAAACATGATCACAAAGCAATAACAATAAACAAGATGAAAATATAAATCACATAAAATCAATTACAAGAGAGACATGAATATAATGTGGTTCACCCAAGATGGGCTACATCCACACAGAAATTTCCAGTCCTTATTATTATACCATCCAACAAAATGAAGAGATATGACCTGTAGAACATTTGCTACGATTTCCTCTTCATTCTCTCACAGTATCTCTTACATAATCATGGATATCTTTACAATGCTACAATACCCAACCATATTACAATGCCTTCATTTTAAATAAGGATTACCATGGTAAAATACTACAGAACGGCCAATACTATGGACCTGTAAATCACCCATTATTGACCAAGTCATGACTATGAAATTACAACATTTTACAAGGCATTTTTTTCCAAAATTTTCGCTATGGGGGCACTACCCCCGAATCTCCGCTAGGGGATAGGATCCAGAAACAGATGAAACATGACCTTTGAATAAGGAAGATCATGATCCACAACCAACATGGTGTTGTTGTTGCAATACAACTTAAGAAAACCTTATAATTTCATGTAACCTTGTTGAAAAGGTATCTTGGTGGTATTTCATGTATCTTGTTGGAAAAGTATATACCTGACAATAATAATGTGATTGCTTAGAATGCCATTCATGTATCTTGTTGAAGATGTATTTCATGTGTCTTTGTTGGAAAATTACATACCTGATACTAATCATGTGATAGATTGGGATGTGGTTTAGGTGGAACCGAAAGGGGATTTTTCGGTATAACCAGTTTCCTTATTGGGAAGAAAATCAAGCTGCTCCAGTTTCTAGTTGTTTACCTTTGTTCCTCGTAGACCATTACTTGTCCCTAGTCTATCACGTAAATCCATTAGGTGAGGGTGGTGATATATGAAGGGTTGTGGTGAGTGCGGGTAGTCACAACTCACCGGGTAGTGTAGATGGAAGGAAAGTAGATGGTGAGGAAATGAGTTGTGGTTACTTTGTTTGATTACTTGGGAGTTGGAATATGTTATGAGGGAAGTATACCCTCATATTTTTTTGAATTGAATTTTAGGTGTGTAATAAATAAGCATTGAGGACGATGCATTGTTTTAAGGGGAGGGGATGTAATTCCCCTATGGTAATCCCCAGACATATGTGATGATGTTATTTTTTATTATTGTGGAACTAGGTTCCTAGATATTAATAATTGGACCTTACCATTATTATTTTATTATTATTTACTTTTAATTAAATAACTAGCTCAACATGGACAACTAATGTGGCTGGGGGGTCATGGATTCCACATGTGAGGGGGTTGGGGACTAGGAGTTGTTGCTTTCCCAAAAATTTCTCTTTGATTCCTATTTTTGATTTTTTTTTATGGAGACTCTATTACACCTTAATTGATGCTAGTGGGACCCACTCTCTCATCTCTCTTACCTTATGTGCCCTCTTTGTCTATTTTTATCCATGCACTTGATTTTTTGGTAACCCTAGACTAATTCGAGTTAACCTACTAGTGATTTGGAGTCACCTTTCCAGTTAATTTGAGTTATTCTCAGTTAATTAGAGTAATTTTGGGTTAATTATAGTTATTCTCAATTAATTAGAGTAATTTTGGGTCAATTCGAGTTATTCTCAGTTAATTAGAGTGATTTTGGGTTAATTCAAGTTATTCTTAGTTAATTAGAGTAATTTTGGGTCAATTTGAGTTATTCTTAGTTAATTAGAGTGATTTTGGGTTAATTCGAGTTATCCTTAGTTAATTAGAGTTATTTTTGGGTCAATTCAAGTTACCCTCAATTAGTTAGAGTAATTTTCGGTCAATTTGAGTTGTTATAAGCTAGTTAGAGTAATTTATGGGTGAATTTGAGTACCACTTTTGGAATTCAAGTTTCTCTCATGAGGACTTGAATGGTAATCCAATGAACTAGAGAATCTCTCAGTGAATTGGAGTCTAATGAGTCCCATGATAGGTAATAGACATATCCAAAAACTAATTATGCAAGCTAAGAAGTATTATTTCAAGAGTTTGGTTGAATATTTTGAGGTTTATTATGTATTTATGAGTAGAATGATGATGATATAAGTGTTTATATTTCTTTTGATTGTTTTACTTTAGTTTGGTTAAAAGAACAATTTAATTCATGGTATTAGCATGTGATTTTGGATTGCAGAGAATCAAGTTAGAAGTTAAAGTCAAGCTCCAACATCTTCCCTATTTTGAGGACCGATTGTGAACCAATGTTACATGATTGCTACCGTAGTTCTAGGGATGGCATAGCCACAACTAAAGTCCACTACCAAAGTTCACTAGTACCAGTAGTCTCATATATTAATGAAGGAATGTACAGCCGCTAGAAGGGGCAGTTACAATATTCACCAAGACATTTTGAGATCTCGATCGAACTACTAGTTATCTCCAGCGTTCAAAGAGTTAAGGCTTAGTTATGTTTGAGTTTAGACTTAGTTTAATTTCAGTATTTAGTTTTGATTACACATTTTTGTAATAAATAGACCTTCGGGCTTTAGGAGGTGGGGTTCAACTCTCACATATTTTTGAGAAACAATGGATACAACACTTTTATCACAGGTTTATCTTGTTTTGCACATTTGATATGAATATTTCATCAGTTTAATAATAATGATTTGTTTAATAAACACTTCTATCATCATCATTCTACTCATAAATACATAATCAACCTCGAAATATTCAATCAATCTCTTGAAATAATACTTCTTAGCTTGCATAATTAGGTTTTGGATATGTCTATTACCTATCAAAATTGGGATTCATTATCCTCCCCAACTAAAGGGATTGCATGCCCCTATGAAATCGATCACTTTGGCATTATGGAATCCCCTTTTTTAATGTTTACTTCCCTTCCATCTTAGGAAACAATTCTTGGGAGCTCCCCCTATTTATAATACCCCAAACTCTATTCCTCTTTCTCCCATTTTTCTCTTTCTGCTTCTTCATCAATATCTTCAATGTTGTTGAGAGGGAGTATGAGAGGTGTATTTAACTTAATACCAATCCATTTAAGGCATTTTCTTTTTAGATTTTCCTTATACTATTGGGCCTTAAAGAGGGAAATTTTCATACCATTTTTGGAGTGAGGTTCCTTCTTCCTCAGTTTAGGGGACAACCCATTCCATCTTTTTGAGTTCTCTCTGATTGCATCTGTTTGTATCCCCCTTAGAATCTGATCACAATGGGCTATAACCTGCTGATGCTTTTCTCATGTAATAGGAATGAGGTCCTTGTCAGTAGTCAGGCGCCGATGACTCTTAATGATAACATCAATATGGGGAGTCTCGGATCTAATTCACAAACCAGTTTTCCATTCCTATGAATGGTATAGGTATACATATTGATCTCTATCAACCTCGCTGTTAAACCAAGAACACAAAGCCCTTAGATATACATCCCCTACATAAGGGTTTGGGGACCACTTGTAGGGGTGAGGAAGATTAAATTTATGCACATATAACTTGATCAATAAGTATTTTTCTTTCTTAGTACTATCCTAGTAGGCTTCAATAAAATATTTTGGATTTATGATGCAGTATGGAAGCCATTTATTAAGTCGATATATCTGGTATATGCACCGCCTTTCCCTTAAAAATACCACATAGAATTTTGATGGGGGTTGACAACCGATGATTTCTTCAAAGAAGTTCTCTTGCTCAGGATACCTTCTAGATATTATATCTTCTGACCCTTCTCTTCCATGTCCCCCTTATATAATTCTACTTCCTGTTGAAGCTTTATGTTCCTTCGTTCTAATTTCTTTTGACTGTCTATATACCGAGTTTTCAAAATTTGTATATTTTCCCTCAACACAGATACTTCATTATTTAGTGCTTCATTTCAACCTTGGAGAGTGGCCATTGAAGAGTGCGGCATTTATTTCAACTGTGTCAATTCATCCTTTAACTAGTGTTAGTTCTTTCATTGTATTTTGGAGTTGGATTCTCTTTGTTACTGCCTCCTCTTCCCTTGGTGACTGCACTGCTCCTTCTGTGTCATCTATCTCAATTGGTATGGTCTCTTCAGAATCATCATTATAACTCGTTTCCTTCCTTGAAGTAAGAGCCTGTCCTCTTAATTTCCTCTAAGTTTTCCTATACTCATACCAAAAGGAAAAATAATTATTTTCTTTCTTGGAAGTAGGCGACTCATTCTTCCTCATCCAATCCAAGGTGCTTATGACAATGTCATCGTAGTCTTCTTCCTCCAGTTGGATCTCTATTTTGTTTTTTATTTTGTAGTGGATGAATCCATTTATTTATTTTTTCCTTGCTGAGTTGAGTGGGGAACCTTGACTGAGTTTTGGGATATCTTGTTGCTTGTCTCTGCGGCATACATAGGTATTCATCCTGGGCTTCTCATTAAGTGAACATCCTCTACTAAAATATTAATGAACTCATCCCAGGATAATTAAGGAATATGCTATTGCATTTATGTCTTAATAATTAGTTTGATGAGAAAATGGTGGGATAAGGCATTAGTATTTCCCTGCCTCACCCTCTCAGACATCTCTGACAAAGAACACAATAGTAAGTAAGGGACATTGATATTTTATCCTAGCTTGAGGTGGGACCTGTACCTTTACAGAGTTAACATTCTAAAATGAAACACATGAATTTGACTCAGGCAGCCAGTGCAAGTAATATACTTAAGGACCTAAGCTTCTGCCTCCTTCGAGGGACTAGGCATAGTTTCCCTTTTCACTCCATTCCTATCTTCCTCATACATCTCCTCCTCCTTGAAGAATTATTTCCTAGTAAGAAACTCATTATCTTTTAACCGCTTTAGATTCCTAGCAAATTCAATGGCTATTTCCAGTTCGTATCCATCCAACTTATCAAAATAAGTCATCCACCTAGCATTTTGGAATATCTCCAACATTTCTAGATTCCTCTGTATCTCAAATGTGTTTTTTGGCTCACTTCGTTTGAACTCAACCGTCATCTTTTCTATCCCCAGTAACCGTGGTTTTCATGAAATATCAGATTTGATGTACAAACTTATAGCTCTAGGCAGAGAAAAACTTCTAAAGACAATTTTTTTTTTCAAATTTGTCCAAGAAATGATACAGACACTTACTTGTTACTTTCATTGTGGTGCATCTTAACGTCCTTCTTTCTTTGCTCTCCAAACCATACACACAAATTCCAAATTTTGAACTTGCTTCGAAATTTTTGAACTTGCCAACCTTCCTTTCTTAACAATCTTCCCTTCTCATACCATAATATTTTTCGCATATGCTCCTCTTCTCATTATTGGTCTGGAGGGTGGCAACCTTTCTTGAAATGACACGCCTTTGTACTTCGACCATATTTCTGTAGATTTGTACTAATGTTGCTCATGCTCTTACATGGAAATCATTATTCCATTGATAATTCTAAGATTGTGCCTCTTGATGACATGATTTCCCCTCCCGGAACTGTAGTGTGCCAACCTCAGCACAATTATGTTTTTGTTTGGTGTGTATTTGGAGGCTGACTAGATATTTGAGAGATAGATATGACTAAGACAGAAATGTGTACCTTATTTTGATGACTCACCATAATTTGGTCCTTTTTTTATTTAGTATACGTGTGGATTTGGAGGTAGTGTTTGTGTTGTAGGTTGGTGGAGTCCTTGTTGTAGGGTCTTGGTTGGTGGCCTGTAGTTGCTGGGGTTTGCTTGTTTGATTGTTTTTTATACTTTAGGGATGGTGGCTTGCTTGATGAACTTGGTAGGATCGCTTGATATATTTGGAAGGCTCGCTTGATATGAGTGTTGCATTGTGGTTTTTATCCTTTTGCTATATTTTTTCTTCTTTTTTTCTCTTTTTCTTTTTCTTTTTTTTCCTTTGTTTTATTATATATCTTTGTTGTTCCATCTAGTTTTGAGAACATCTATGTTCTCAATTATCATGAGGTATGTCTTATAGAGTCTCTTGGTGAACAAATGCTTGGATAATGACCTGTTGTATAGCTTAAGTCGATGACCATTTACTAGTAGTGGGGTCTGTGCTTCATCAATCATTTTTATTTTGATTGATCCATTGTTGTAGTAGGTGTCAACTTGGTATGGCCCTAACCATATTGTCATCATTTTTCCCTTAAATTTTTGGAACCTTGAGTCATATAATAATGCCCAATCTCCCTCTAAAAAATTTTTAGTGTTGATATGCTTATCATGCCATTGTTTTCTTTGTTGTTGTATTACCTCGGTATGGAAGAGGGCTTCTTTCTTGGACTCATCCAATGCATTAAAATGTTGAATCCTACATTGTTGAGTTGCCAAGAGATCTAAATTGAGTCTGGCAGCTATTCGAAGAGTTTTTATCTCAAATTCAATAGGAAACATCACCTTTTTTACATATACTATTTCATATGGTGTAAATCATGTAGTCGTCTTCCAAGTTGTATTGTAGGCCCAGATAGCCTAATTTAACCTACCTATCCAATCTCTTATGTGTAGCTAGACTATTTTTGTGAGTATCCATTCAATCTCCCTATTCATGACCTCTATTTTCCCATTTGCTTGTGGGTGGTAGGATGAGGATTGTCCGTGGCTAACTTTATTCCTGCTAAGGAGTTCTTCAATGAGGTTAGACGTGAAATGCGTCTTGATATGAGGCTAGCTCCATAGGAACCCCAAATATTGTGAAGACATGTTCTGTAAAGAACTTGGCCACACTTTTCTCATATGTTGTAGTCAATTCCTTAACCTCGACCCATTTTGTAAGATAATCGGTGCATACCAAGATGTAATTTTTCTGATTGGATGGTGGGTTTATTGGCCCTACAAAGTCAAATCCCCACCTGTCAAAAGGATCTAATGAGAATTGTGGTTGTAGGGGAATTTCATCCCTTTTTTTAGGCTTCCCCATTCACTGCTAGTCATCACATCTTGTCACATACTCTTAGGAATATTTATGTAGTGTAGGCCAATAATATCCGGTTTGTAAGATCTTATAGGATATTCTTTTGGCTGCATAGTGACCTCCACATGGTTCAATGTGGCAAGTGTGTAGTATATCATGAACCTCATCTTCCCTGATGCACCTTCTTATAATTTGATCTAATCCTTTCTTGAATAGACATCCTTGGATCCAAGTATAATTTGCACTTATTCCGATGATTTTACATATTTTTTTGTAATCAAAGTGTTGTGGAAACCTCCCAAATACAAGCAAATTAGTTATATCTGCAAACCAGGGGATTTGTATTGAGATGGAAAAGAGATGCTCATCTGGAAAAGCATCGTCAACTAACTTGTTGTCTGCAACATGTGTTAGTCTTGACAAAAATTATGCAACAATGTTATGCTTGCCTAGTTGATCTAATATTGTAATATCAAATTCTTGTAAAAGTGGTAACCATCTAATGATTTTGGCACAAGTATTGGGTTTATTCATCAGGTACATGATAGTTGAGTGGTCAGTGTGAACATATACTGGGTAACCTGTGATGTAGTGCCGAAACGGATTAATGGAGTGGACGACATCTAATAAATCCTTTTCTTTCACTATGTAATTGAGCTCATCCCCAACTAAATTTTTGTTGATATAATAAATTTTGTAGGGGTGCTTGTCTTCCATTTGACCCAATACTACTCCAATTGCTTTGTCAGAGGATTCCGAGTCAATGTGTTGGCATATGGTTGTCCCAGAATATATGGATTTCTAGGATTAGTGAAAAGAAGATTGGGTTGTCCAAAGTTCTGGCCATAATGGTTTTGAAAAGAAGGGTAATTTGTTCTAACAATCCCTCCCATCCCTCCTAAAGGTTGGATGCCTTGTAAAAAACTTGTCATAACAGGGTTAACCATATTGGAACCTCACATACCAGAAAAAGGGATATTTCCTTGGGTGGCATTTTTCCCCATGGAAATCCAGTGCTGGTGCCCCCTTGTATAGATGAATTACCTTGCGATACATTTAGTCCAAAGGGGTTACCAGAACTCATACCTCCAACAGATTGGAAAGGTAAGATCAACTGGGGTAGGGTAGAATTAGAAACCACTCTAGTGAAGGGTGGGTTATGCGTATACACGTGTCCATTGAAGGGTGGAAAATTATTGAAAGGGATAGATGGGCCACTACCTGAAGTAATGGTTAATGTTGAACTAGGAGAAATAGTAGCAGGAATAGGTTGAAAGCCCAAAAAATGAAATCCAAAAGAGAAAGGGTTTGAACTCAATTGAGTTAACGAACTAGTACCAGTAAGTATCATCAAGGACAGGGGAAACCATCTTGATCCTGTTGTGGATGCCATATTAAAATTAATTCCTCCTATAAGGGTAGTACTAAGTGGAGTAGATACCTCCCTTGAAGTAAACACTTGTTCTCTATTTTCCATATTGAACTGTCTACACAATGGATTAGGAACGTTGATACCAACTATTTGTGAAAAACTAGGACTTTGAGGTGGGTTCAAAAGTCCAAACGGATCTAAGAGGTCTCAATGGGACCTAAATTATCTTTAGGATGAGGGGAATGAACTCTAGGAGATTTATGTAACTACTCCTCAATATGTCTAAAATGTCCTTTGTGACAAGAACTCTCAAACTCACTTGACCTAGAACTGTTTTCTTCTATTGGTTTTTCTGTTCGATGTTCTTGGTTTTCCTCTTCTACCCCCCTGAGGGGGTGGATACGTATAATCCAGTCTTCACCTCGGCACAGGGAATTCTCTCTATTTAGGAGAGTATCCTTTAATTCTTCAAGATCTATGCGAAGGTTGATCGACGATGGTGTCTCATAGAAGAAACTAAGAAGAAATTCTCAAAAAAATCAAAATCAAACAACACACACTAAAAAATCCCTGAAAAATTCCAAACAAGCAAACAACACACTGAAAGAGTACTTGGATGCAAGCACAATCCAATGAAGAGTCGGATACGACCTCCCAAATATTATCCTGGGATGATGAGGGCCCAAGTCTAATTATTGAATATCATAAAGTAGTTACTAAGGCTGGGCATGTTTCCCTTATCGATGCAAGTGTTTTACTAGATGGATCTGGAAAACACCCTCCAAGGGTACTAATGCTCTAGTCACTAGGTCCACCCAAGGTGGTCGCAGAAAATCCTCTGCTAGCACCTATGTATGATCCTAAAGAAAATATTCTATATCTACCAATCTAGAGACAACGTCTGAGGGAACAATCATATGTAGGGATCATGCGTATGGGCAGGGTAACTTAGCTCGAAACTCTACAATATTATTATGTACAGTGAAAGTCCCCATACACGAAAAATACCTAGTTGTTGCTCAATTAAGTATTGGAGGGGTCTCTCTGCAACTTAATCTCACATGACCTCGTGCTTGACTCCCGTGTTAGAGGATCTTCCCAACCACATCCTTAGGGTGTTGGATTTCCTCCCTTATGAAATACACCTATGTTTGACAAGTTTAAGTGATCTTGGAGGAGTTACCTCTCAAATCCATACCTCCAAAATCCTATCTTAGCTCTTAGGTGTGATTCTTTCTAGAAGAAAACCTATGATCCTATATCAATTACTAATTACTTGCTTAAAATGCAATTTCAAAATATTTTCAAAAGAAGTAAACAAGTGAAATTAAAGATAAATGTTATTTAACTGAAATATGAAGCACTCTACTGCCACAATCATGCACTTTTCATTTTCAATTACTTTCAAATGCAAGTTCTAAAGATATGATTCAAAATGCAAATGCAAGTTTCTGACATGCAATGCAACTTTTTTGGTCTTTTCAATGTAAAAGGAGACTAAAATTTTACAACCTAAACGCAAACTAAAGCCTACACCATAAGCATGCAATTATCTTTCCAATTAACTAAATGTAAAATGAAACTTGATCTAAAAACAAAACAACCTATGCATGAGCATTTTTGTTTTCGATATAAAGCAATTCGAAATCCTTCAAAACATTTGCAATGTACTCAACCAACACTAACTTTTGAATTGAACCAAATTTTTATTCTTTTTCCAAAATGAGAAACAAAAACAAACTCAAACTAACACACAACCAAATCAATGCAAACGCTTTTGATCTCCTCATTAAATAGTAAAAGCAATCATAAACACTAGACTTCTCATTCATGTAAGCATGCCAAGTTGGGAAAAGTAAAAATCAATAATTTTAGACTCAACCAAATCAAAAGACCTACTAAGAAACAAGGTTTGGTAAATCTAGGTCTACATACAACAAATGCAATCAAGTTCTTAAACAACTAAAAGAAACCCTGAGCTTTCACTTGAAAGGAGTAATCAAAAGCACACCAACTCAAAGAGAAAAATAAACCCTACTAAGAGAGGAATTTTCATCCAAAGAGATACAAAATGAAACAAACAAATTCAGTTGGTTCCAAATCAACTCAAACAAGCCCAAATTGATTCAGACCGATCCAAATTGGGTAAAAAAACTCCAATTTTTTTCAAAGAGCTCTAACTTGGGTTTAAAAGCTCCAAATTGGTCCAAACAAGCCTAAATTGGCTCAAAAATATCCCAAAAATCAATTTAAGAGCAATCAAAAGGTAGACATAACACTTCCAAGGGGTCCTACCCAGGACAAGGACCAATAAAGACTCTCCAAAATCCAACCAAAACCTCTCATGTAGAGCCAAAATTAAAAAACACCACCTACAGGAGGGATGCACTGGTGAAGTACTAGCAGAATAGGGTGTAACACACTTGTGATAAGACCATCACATGCATGCATTTAGTAGACATGCAACTGTCATCAGGGTCACCTATGTGTGGGTACTGAAAGTATTCAAAAATCGATCCCAACACAAAAAATTGACAGTGGAAGTGTCTATTAAATCCCTAAGATCATTCCTAACTTGACATTAGGCCTAGAACTTCAATAAAACTAGAGAAATAAACTTGGAAACCCAAAATAAGACAAATAAACTTGGACACCCAAAAGAAGACATGATTTCTCCCTAGTGGTGTCACCAATTCTATTGTTAGTAAATTTTTCCTATGACTGGGGTTGAGGTCACCAACATACTAGGGTTTGAAAAGACACACATCTAGGGTTCTTCAACAAGCAAAGTAAACAAAGTGTTTGTAAATCAAGATGGCATGTACCTTATTTCTAAAGGTTGATCCTAGGATTTTCGTTGAATCCTTGAGCTTTTCTCTTGATCTTGAGTCAAAGAACTTGCAAAACCCACTCTAAAAACCTTCTTCAAACACATTTGGATACAAATAAATAATTGATATTCAAATAGAACATAAAAATTTAACCTAATGAACATCAACAAGTAACCAAATCTGATGCAAGCATAAACAAAGCTGTTTGGAAAGGGAAATATGTCTATTCTTTCATTAATGAATGAAGAAATTACAAATTTACCTTCCTTCTATTCAAGCACCTCACAAAAAAATTGATTCAAGATCTCCTCCTTTTTTTCTCCAAGAATCCCAAATTCAAATTAGATATATTAGGGTTTGGTAGTATCTAGGGAATAAGTGATGGGGAAGGGAGTCATAATTTATCCAACATAAAATTACTTTGGCTAAGAGTCCTCTTCATGGTCTATCTCCCTTTCTTTTATAGTGGAAGGATATGGTTGGGTCGAGGAGGGAGTAGTTGTAACGAAGGAGGAGGTTTCCAAAACCACCGAAAATGCCCCAATTTCGAGATGTTTTATATATTTTTGGCATATTTCAAGTCACACGATGGAGAGATAAGGGGCAAGGTGCATACCATATGCAGGTGAGCCATTTGAAACAAGCGCGTGGGTGAAACAATAGGCTAAAAATTCCATTTTGAGGGCTTTTTGGGGGGTGTTTTGGTCTCTAAATATGGTCAGAAGCTCCCAAACTATTGGATAAACAATTAATAAGTTAAGGCCATACTAATGAGCACCCAAATATGGATATTCCATCCATACTATCCTTTTTTGTGACCAACAATAACTTCATGAAGTGTTGTCATGATAGCATCAACATGCAAGTGTCGTCGCAGACAGAGAAGCGCCAATTTTAGTTATAATAGATTCCCCCTAATGTATGAGGTCAAAAGGGAACATGATGACCGACACACATTATAAAAAATAATGGGTTGGGCTATATATGGAGTCGAGGAAATCAGAGGATTCAATAATATTAGGCTCAAATGAGGTACCTGAAAGAGAGAAAGGTGTTAGACAATCTTATCCCTAGGATAAATGTCCATATTCAAATGATAAAACATGACCTACATAAGGATATAATGGTGATCCGATACATATGTATAGCTGATGCATATATCATGGCCACACGAATACAAGCATGGATCCATGAGAAAAACATAAGCATGAACATATCCACATTAATACAAAGGTGGAACTATGTCAAAACCAGAGATCATAGCCCACTGAACAAAGTGGATCTATGTCTCATTAAAATCCAAAGTAAGTATGACTCAGTGTTGTGCAACTTGGGAAATAACACAATATGTTGATGTTACTATAGGCCCAAGGTATTCAATCCAAGCCACCTAAAGGTATGAATCATAACCATGTCAATAAATGAGTTGAATTCAAACATGGGGGATACTGTTTGATTAGAGGTCATTGAGGTAAACCGTTAACAAAAGCGAGGGAACCCATCGATAATGAAAATGGGCCCCAAGGTACCTAGTACATTCTAACAGGTGTGGATAAATGTTCTTGGAGTTGAACATCTGAAGAATCTATTGAGTAGTGGACATTGATGTATTCCAACTACTTTATAGCAAGGTAGACTACAACTAATCATTGCAATCCCCAAGGTACTACCGAAAATCTAAACTTCATTTTCAGAGCAAGATGAGTTGAAGTTGATGGGAATAAGTTCGTTGGAAGGGAGGCCTTAAGCAATCCTACATCATCCAACAAGAGGAACAATCAAGGATTGATATTATTTGGAGCAAGACCAAAAACATGAAGAAACATATTGACACCAGGAAATGGACGACATATGAAGTCAAGGAAACTGCAGAATGAATGACATAGGTTTTATCCTTAAACAATGAGGACGACACAACAGTGATTTAGGAAGCTTTGAACACAAAGAGAACCATGATATAAATATGCAATGTAGGAGACATTGACATATTCTCCATATGATTAGAAGAGCAACCAACTGGAGGAGTAATAAATTTGAGATCAGGTTTACCCTAAGGCCAAAACTAGAACCCAACTTGTTTGAGAGACTCAAAACATGTGCTTTGTTAAAGGACATAGTTGACTTGCTGCCATTATATTGAAAGACATTTGAGATCCTTCCCTTCCCTTTCTCTTTTTAGGTACCTTCTTCATTTTTTAACGAGCTTGAAAATGAACTTGAAAAAGGAGGTGTTCGGTCCCAAGAAGGGTCCTTCCATGTATAGTTTTATGAGTCCATGGAAGGTAAGCTATATACTTTCTTCTTTGTTTAACGAGCTTGAAGACAAGATAGAAGATTGTTCATTAAAATACTGATCTGTGGATTTTATATCGAGCCTGGATCTGTTCACGATCGCTAGTGTTTTCATATTTAAAGAGTCTGAAAAACTTAAACAATAACTCTATACACCATCTCGTGGATTTTATATCGAGTCCGAGTTTGTAAATGCTCGTCGGTGTTTTCATATTTAGAGAGTCTGAAAATCCTAAATAAGACTCCAAGGTGAACTTTTTTGTAAAGTTAGTCTCCTCGCCCAAAAAAGGATAAAGCAATGTGAAAGAGAAATCTTCAAGCCAAGTATGACTAGAGTATTCCTTTTTTGTATATATTCTACATGGTCTGGAAAAGGGCTAAACTTATACCATATAGACGAACTTTCAAGTACTTTAATGAGTGTGAAAGAGACAATCTAACTTGACAACCTTTTCCTATTTAAGGAATCCGAAAAGAGTTGAAAGAAGACTCCATAAAAATATTTTACGTGGAAATTTAATGATCTCAAAAAATTAAACTCGTGGCCTCCTTCTGTTTTCAATGAGCTCAAAAGAAGGATGAAAGAATGCTCGTAACCAGGGAGGAAACGAGTGTTAGGGGCATGCGGAACTAACTCCAAGCGGATGGAACAAACCTATGCATAATGCAAGGAACATGACCAAGATAAGGACACTCAGGGTGTGTCTCTGTTGATGTATATGTAACTTCAGAATGTATTTCATATATATTTATTGTACCCTTATAAGAGATGTGTTATTCCTCTATAAGGAAGTGTCGTCATGTGTATTGACAAGTGTCGCAAGTGTGTGTACTTGCCGATGGGTTATTAGACCAGCATGTGTGGGGTTGGCCCTCAAATATATATTATATTGTGGATGTATCTAGATAGACAAGTCGGCCCCATAAGGTCATTGGGAAAACAGGTTAAGTATAAATAGAGATCGGGAGATCTCTATTTGAATCATTCGGAAAGACACACTTCTCTCACTCAGAAAGTGGCGCACTAGTGAGGAGGAGGATCATCTGCTCTAGGAGACTATCTCAAGTGTATTTTGGTTGTACTTTGGTTGAGCCATTGCTCTCTCTATCTCTGAGGAAGTTGTGGGGTTTTTCACCTTAGGGTTTTCCCCACGAAAACTCTGTGTCTCTTGTCTCTCATGCTTTTGATTCTTGTGATGCTTGTGATGCTTATTGTGATTGTTATGCATTGATATACTGTATATGACATTCTCTCAGTAAAGATCCAAGAGTATTGTGAATTAATGCTCAAAATTTAACATGCTATCAGAGCTAACCTGAGAAGAAGACATTTTGCAGTGACGGAAACTTGAGTTTCTTGTTTATTGGGTTTCTCTCCACATTTTTTGGAAAAGCAGTATAGTAGATTGACTCTACTCATCAAGGAGAATCTATCTGTCCAATCAGAATTCAATTCTGAGCATTTTCAGATTTGGCCCTAAAAATTAGGGTTTCCACAAAAATAGGAATTTTTGAAATCTGAAGCCATAAATGGAAGCTCGTTGCAAAAATCGAAGTTTAGAGCTTTGGATCGATATTTTTGGCTGGGTAGATCTCCGGGAAACTCAAACCCTAATTCAGGGCTCTCCCTAGTGAACCCGGGAGGACAAAAAGGAAAATCTGAAGGGTAAAGCTTTGCTGATCTCAAATTCTGAATACACCAGGATGATCAGCTCATCAAGGCGCATCTTTCTATCGTTTTAGAAAGTCAAAATTCACATTTTGAATTTTTAGGGTTTTTTCGACAAACCCTAATCCGGGACCAGATCCAGTTTTCAGCATTTCAAGTGGTAAGACCTAAATCTTTTCTATTTCATTTGAAGTACTCTTTAAGATGTCTCACTGCACCAAGCTTGAGGATAAGCTTGAAGGGGCTGATAACTTCCGAGCTTGGAAGTATAGGATTGGGTTAATCCTGGAAGAGAATGAGTTGGACTCATATATAAAAGAAGACATCCCTATCCCAGAGGATGAAGAGGCTAAGGTATTGCATAAGAAGAACTTGGTCAAGGCAAAGAGAATCATTGCTGATTCTATCAAAGACCATCTCATACCCCATGTGTCTTCTCTAAAGACACCCAAGGCTATGTTTGACTCTTTGACCAAGCTATTTGAAGGAAAGAACATAAATCGAAAGATGACCCCGCGGAATCAATTGAAAGGGGTCAAGATGTCGAATGGAGAAACCATTTAATCTTATTTCTCCAAGGTCTCTCAGATCAAGGAACAACTTGAAGCTGTAGATGAAATGGTGGAGAATGGTTAAATTGTTATGACTACTTTGAATGGCCTACCTAGGTCATCGGACTCTTTTATCCAGGGGATTTGTGCCAGAAAGAAGTTAATCTCCTTCAGCAGATTATGGGAGGAATGTTCTCAAGAAGAACCAAGGCTTGTGGCAAGAGAAGAGAAGATGGGAAATGAAGATCAAGCTCTCACAACTCACACTAAGAAGGGCAAGTTTAAGAGGGAGCCATCCCATCACAAGAAGAAATCTTCTCATCATTTTCACAAAGACAAGAAAGATCTAAGCTGTTTCACTTGTAATGAGAAGGGTCACTTTGCTTCAGAATGTCCCAAGAACAAAAGGTACAAACACAACAATAACAACTCCAGCAAGAAGAAGAAGGGTAACAAAAGAAGGTACCATGCTCATGCTTCCGAAGATGATGAACCTCCAAAGAAGAAGGCTAGGGCAGAAAGTGATGATAGTAATGATGACTCATCAAGTGAAGAAGAGTATGTTCTAATCTTTGCTCTCACAGGTACTATCTCCCATGGTTGTAATGATTGGTTAATTGACAGTGGGGCTTCCAAACACATGACTGGGTTTAAAGAATCCTTTGTAAATCTGTTTGAACATGAATCACCCCATAAAGTGAAACTTGGGGGTGATTATCAATATCCCATCAAAGGAAGTGGTGAAGCCTCCTACAACCTAGATTCTGGAAAATCTCTGAAGATGAAAGAAGTGCTTTATGTACCTGGGCTCAAGAAGAACTTACTCTCCATCTCTGCATTGGATACAAAAGGTATGAGGGTTGCATTTGTGGATGGCCAAGTCCTAATGTGGCCAAAGGGAAAGACCATAGATGATGCAGTTGTGATTGGAGAGCAAGAGGGAGGTTTGTATAAATTAAAAGGACAACCTGAACATGCCATGGTGCATGAATCCATGGAGCCAAGTGAACTTTGGCATAGAATACTTGCTCATATGCACTATAGGGCACTTCCAATTGCAAGCAAGGCTGTAGAGGGTCTTCTTGAAATCAAGACCAAACATGAAGGTGTTTGCAAAGGATGTGCAAAAGGTAAGAATATTAAGAAGGATTTCCCAAGCAGTGAAAGCAAGGCAAAAGATATCCTAGAAATCATCCACTTAGATGTATGTGGTCCTATGTCATCCAGCTCTCTAAGTGGGTATGTTTACTATGTCTCATTTATTGATGACTTCTCTAGGAAGACTTGGGTATACTTCTTGAAAAACAAAGATGAGGTGTTTAATAAGTTCAAGGAATTCAAAACCTTGATGGAGAATCAAAATGACAAAAAGATCAAAACATTAAGATCCGATAATGGTGGAGAATTCACCTCAGGTGACTTCAAGAAGCTTTGCAGTGATTCAGGGATTAAGAGGGAGTTGACTGCTCCTTATAATCCTCAACAGAATGGAGTTGCAGAAAGGAAGAACAGAACAATCATGGAAGCAGCAAGGGCAATGCTGCATGACCAGGATCTACCTATGCATCTATGGGTAGAAGCAGCTAGAACAACTGTATATGTGTAGAACAGAACACCCCACAAGATATTGGACAACAAGACACCAGAAGAGGTCTTTTCTGGTAAGAAACCCGAAGTCAGCCATCTCAGAATATTTGGTTGTCCAGTATACACTCATGTCCCAAAGGAAAAGAGGACCAAACTAGATCCTTCAGGAAAGAAGGGTATCTTTGTGGGTTACAGTGAAAGCTCAAAGGCTTACAGAATATACTTTCCAAGGTTCAAGAAGATTGATGTCAGCAGGGATGTAACATTTGATGAAAACTCAGCATTCATCAAATCAAGGAAGGCACCTATCGAAGTTTATGAAGAACCTAAGGAAACTAGATTTCAAGACACTACCATGATTGAAGCAATTCCAGAAGTTGTTCGTGAGTTTGAAGATCCGCAAGAACTTGTAGATCCACCACGTGAGGATAACTCTCACAAGAGGAAACCTGCATGGGCTAGAGAGCTCATTCAAGATGCAGAAAGATTTGGCATTCCAGAAGAAGAACACAGAGAAAAGAAGAGAACCAGATCACATACCAGCTATGTTGCTTTACTCTGTGACATTATGAACAAAGAACCTTCCAGTTATGAAGAAGCAGGGGAAAAGAAAGAATGGACGAATGCCATGGTTGAGGAATACCAATCAATAATGAAGAATGATGTTTGGGATGTTATCCCAAGACCTAAAGAGAAGTCTGTTGTGACTTCCAAATGGATCTACAAAATCAAGCATGCTGCAGATGGCAGTGTAGAGAAATACAAAGCAAGATTCGTAGCTCGTGGCTTCTCTCAGAAAGAGGGAATAGATTATGAAGAAAATTTTGCACCTGTAGCCAGGTATACTTCCATCAAAATAGTACTTTCCCTGGCTGCAGCAATGAAATAGAAAATACACCAGATGGATGTCAAGACTGCTTTCTTGAATGGTGTAGTTGAAGAGGAAGTATACGTGGAGCAGCCACTCGGTTTTGAAATACACGGCAGGGAGTCATATGTGTGTAGATTGAAGAAATCCTTGTATGGCTTGATGCAAGCTCCCAGAACTTGGTATGGTAGGATGGATAGTTTCCTATCTAGTTTGGGATTTACCAAGAGTAAAGCGGATTCCAACCTCTACTACAAGGTTGAGGAAGGGAATCCTGTGATTCTATTCCTGTATGTGGATGACTTATTTGTAACAGGAGATGACAGATTGATTGCAGATACTAAGAGGAAGCTTGCTGCTGAGTTCGATATGAAAGATTTGGGAATGATGCATTATTTCCTAAGTATGGAGGTGTGGCAGAATTCAGGTGGGATCTTCCTTGGTCAAGGGAAGTACACAGTAGATATTCTGAAGAGATTTGGGATGATGGATTGCAAGGCCATGGCCACACCCATGGCATCGAATCTAAAGCTTCTATGTGATGCTTCATCTGAGTCGGTTGATGTCTCTATGTATTGTCAGATGATTGGGTCCTTGATGTACCTGACCAACACGAGACCAGATATTTGCTTTGCAGTGAACACATTGAGCCAGTTCCTGAAGGATCCGAGGAGTGTTCATCTAGTTGCTGTAAATCATGTTCTGAGGTACTTGAAGGGTACAGTGGATTATGGGCTCAAGTATGAAGCGAATCAAAAGTTTAACCTGTAGGGTTATGTTGATTTAGATTGGGCTGGCAGTGCTGCATATAGGAAGAGCACATCTGGGTGCTGCTTCAGTATGGGATCAGGTGTGATCTCTTGGTTCAGCAGGAAGAAGTCCTACGTAGCACAGAGTACAATTGAGGCAGAGTATGTTGCATCCTGTTCAGCTAGTTGTGAGGCAGTATGGCTACGGAAGCTACTTTCTGAGTTATTTGATCTCCCATTGGATGTTACTAGTATATTCTGCGATAACCGGAGTTGTGTGAAGCTGTCTAAGAACCTAGTTTTTTATGACAAGTCGAAACACATAGAGATCAAATATCACTATATCAGGGATATGGTGCAGAGAGGAGCCGTGAAGCTCCTGTATGTTGTGATGGACGAGCAGATTGCAGATGTGCTGATGAAGCCACTAGCCAGGGTGAAGTTCGAGTACTTCAGGGAGAGGCTTGGTGTTCTTCAGATCGATGACACTTTGAGGAAGAAGTGATGGACACATTTGCTGAAGCCATTCCAAGCATGTTGGAAGGAGGATCCTTCACATGACTGTGGATGTAAGCGCTGGATGATGAGTATTAGGACGATGCTCCAATTACTGCTCTGTATATGCATCATGTTGGATGTTGGATATGATCAGTTGGATCATTTATATTTGTATGTATGTATGCATCATGTTGATGCTGGATATGATCAGTTGGATCATTTATATTTGTATGTATGTACGCATCGTGTTGATGCTGGATATGATCAGTTGGATCATTTATATGTATGTATGCATCATGTTGGATGCTGGATGTGATCAGTTGGATCATTTGTATGTATTTGTATATGCATCATGTTGGATGCTTGGACCATGTATCTGTATCAGGTGGATACATTGTATGATCAAGTAGATCATGTATGTTGATATGTATCATGTATTTGTATTTGTATCAGGTGGATACACTGTATGATCAGGTGGATCATGTATGATGATATGTATCAGGTAGATACTTGGTATGCATTAGGTGGATGCATTGTATGATCAGGTTGATCATGATGATGAGCTTCGGGATGTTGCTCCAGATGATATGTACCAGGATGGTACAAGTGATGATGATCAGTATGATCATGGGCGTCAGGATGATTCCTCGTGCGATGATGATCCATTGGATCATGAGTATCAGGTTGATACTTGGAGGTCAGAGATGATATGTGGCAGGTTGTGCAAATAGCATGTAATCAGTCTTGGGAGATCTTGTCGGTCATGCTGCGGCACATAAATGTTCCTGGGGTACTCTTTCCGGTATTTCTATGTAGTATGTAATCAGTCCTCAGATATCCGATAGGTTGAGTTATGTGCTCGTAATCAATCCTGGGATGAGGTATTACTACGGAGACATGTAATTAGTCCTGGAGATCCGAGAGGTTGAGCTGTGTGCTCGTAATTAGTCCTGGGATGCTCTTTAGAGATCTTGCCGGTCGTGCTGCGGCACATAAATGTTCCTGGGATGCTCTTTAAAGGTTTTGTCTATCCACATGTAATCAGTCCTAGAGATCCGAGAGGTTGAGCTGTATGCTCGTAATAAGTCTGGGATGCTCTTTAGAGATCTTGCCGGTCGTGCTGCGGCACATAAATGTTCCTGGGATGTTCTTTAAAGGTATTGTGGAGGAGATGCATGTAATCAGTCCTGGGAGATATTTCCGGTCGTGCTTAGGAACATAAATGTTCCTGGGATACTCTCTCCCGTATTGCATCCACACATAAAATTAGTCCTGAGAGGCCACCTCTATCAGACCGTTCGCACAGATGATGAAGACCTGCAGGTGGTGGGCCTCCATCCAGTATGAAAAAGGACTGGCTCTGTAGAACTTCCTATGATGAGTAGAGTCAGAGATTGGTTGAAATAGTAGTAGCAGTGACGATGATGATGACGATGATCCCAAGAAGAAGACTTGTCTAGCAGAATTGTGTCGAGAAATACCTTCCTAGTTAAGAGGGAGTGTTGATGTATATGTAACTTCGGAATGTATTTCATCTATGTATTTCATATATATTTATTGTACCCTTATAAGAGATGTGTTATTCCTCTATAAGGAAGTGTCGTCATGTGGATTGACAAGTGTCGCAAGTGTGTGTACTTGCCGATGGGTTATTAGACCACCATGTGTGGGGTCGGCCCTAAAATATATATTATATTGTGGATGTATCTAGATAGACAAGTCGGCCCCATAAGGTCATTGGGCAAACAGGTTAAGTATAAATAGAGACCGGGAGATCTCTATTTGAATCATTCAGAAAGACACACTTCTCTCACTCAGAAAGTGGTGCACTAGTGAGGAGGAGGATCATCTGCTCTAGGAGACCATCTCAAGTGTATTTTGGTTGTACTTTGGTTGAGACATTTCTCTCTATCTCTGAGGAAGTTGTGGGGTTTTTCACCTTAGGGTTTTCCCCACGAAAACTTTGTGTCTCTTGTCTCTCATGCTTTTGATTCTTGTGATGCTTGTCATGCTTATTGTGATTGTTATGCATTGATAGACTGTATATGTTATTCTCTCAGTAAAGATCCAAGAGTATTGTGAATTAATGCTCAAAATTTAACAGTCTCCTCCGGGCAAAGGGTGTCAAGTTGCAAAGGAAAACTGATACATGGATTAGTAGTAATGAGATAAAATATGAAGGATTATATAACGAGCTCAAAGTGTGGATTATGATATCAGACTCAAAATCTTAAGTGGGATTGAGGCAAATGAATATGCAACTTAAACACAAAATAGGAAGCCTTATAAGGAATGGCCATAAATATATGAGAAATAAAGGCATGAAGCTTCTTCTCAAAGTCAAGATAAAACTAGAAAGGCTCCCGATCCTATGAGAGAAACTCAACATGGGCACCAAAATGGCATAGGGGTGTTGGCTAGGGTGGCCCATGTTAGGTAGGATCTGCTGCTGAACTGGTGCACAATGAATATAGAGATGGATAACACACCAATATTAGATAAGTTCAACCCTATGGCGAATTCAGATGGAAAAAGGTTCAAATTCATTATAACAAAGGGGAGGCCTAAACCTATATACAAGTTTCAAAATATACCTAAAGGAATCAAGCAATCCGTCGAAAAGGACCAATAAGCAACCATGAATCCAATGAAGATTCCTATCTCCAAGAAACAATAGTACCAAGATCATATCCAAAAAATGTGAGAAGAAATATCTGATACAGGTCACTTTGGTAGAAATACCTTCAACTTCACTATCTTCAACAACATGCATAATCAAGGTAGAGTTAACAAGTGGAGACTCTATAGTACCAAGGCCTGAGGAGCTACAATCAACAAGATCAAACTTGAGAGGAAAATCAAAGTTGAAAGAAGTGATGGAATCTGAAAGAACAAATTCATCATCATGGGAGTCGAAAATTCCACAAACAGGAGCAAACTCATCAGGAACACCGACTTGAAACTCTATGGGAGAGTCCAAGGACTCAATACTTCCAATGTCCAATGATTTATAATTATTAAGATCAGAATCCAAAGGAAAAACAGGATTGGACTTAATAGAAACTAGATCAAGATCCAAATGAATGGTTGAATGTATTATAGACTCTAGAAAGACTTCATCAGAAGGAAGTAATCATCCAAAATAGAACACATCTCCAAAAATTCAGTTGGATCAATACAAGATCAATAGGGTAGAGAGAGGGATCCGATGACCTCATTGGATGAATCACCTAGTCAACTGCTGGTACCGAGTCCCAAGAAGGTAAGCATGAACACATAGTATTCTTCTCAGTATCAATTGTACACAAGGGATATGAAGGTTGAATGATTTGAATACACTCAACTTTAGAGGCTGAACACTTCCAAGGGCTATTAAAGTTTGAGGTCTTAAATTGAAGCACCTTATCTGTGGAAGTTGTGGCAATTGTTGAAATTGTGTGTACCAGAGATGCATTAGTATGCAAATCAGGTGGGGGGAGATTAGAAGTCCCCATTAATGAACGATACATTCCCACAACAATGTTTTCACAATTCCTCGCGGAATGGGATAGTAAAGGAATATTGGATCCATGATCCTGGTTGGACTCGTTACTGTTTAAGGCTAGTTGGTTAATTGTGACAATCATTCATTCACGAGGAAACTTGATGATGCAAAATATCAAAGAGAACACTACCATCATAGATTGAGTCCAACATATCGCTAGTAATAAATTACAATCAAGTGGGGAATCAACCATTTCCACATCCACTTTGACTAGTTTTCCCCTTAGATCTATAGGAAAAGGTGGGATAATTCCATGAGGTTAGAAAAGGTGGTCATCGAAAGCTTTCAACACGGTGATAGGAGAAACCACGTTAGGTGATCCCAAAGCCTTCTAACATGATAAAGTCATGACGCATGTGGATGCACCCTCATCTACAACTGTCCCATGAATCTTAGTGTTTCCAGATACAAATTGGATTTGAAAAGCAACATGGTGGGGTAAACAAGGCTTCCAATTCTCAAAATAAAAATAAATCACTTGACTATCCTCAAGATCTAGAGCTCCTAAAGATGAAAGTAAGGTCTTCCTTTGAGTTGGACAACTATGGAGTACCTCAATCATAGATATTGCACACAGATTTTGAGCCAAATATTCAACTATACTATAATTCTAAGTAGCCCATGCATTAGGATTATACACGTCTTTCTTGAGAACACCCTTAGGTATTCTAGGCATAGTATTGTTGGAAGGTTTCTCTATGTGCAAAGAATTGCCATTAACATTAAGGGGTTCCTTACCTTTGGATCTAGATGAATTAGATTCATAATTCTTGTTCCTTTTCTGGAGATAAAAGTACCATTCACACATGAAAAATTCACCTGATCCTGAACTACCTCCTTGAGATGGGGTCCCCTGGTTGCCCCCTTGAGAGGCTACAAGGTTTTGGTGAACACCAACAATCATTTGTTGCTGATGTTGAGGAAATGGATTAGTTAAAATAGCAGGTTGGGAGGACCCTTCCTGTTGGGACAACAACTTCTGATCCATTTCCATGTTAGGGCATTTATAAGTTCGGTGATATTCCTTGCACAAAAAGCAAGGGAGTTTTGTATTACCTTTTTCATTATTTGACTCACCAACTTTAGTGTTATTTTTATTGTTGTTCCCCTTATTCCTATTTTTCTTGTTCTTATTTTTCTTCCCTCCAGGTTTTTGGTTTGCTTGAGAGTTATGTACTAATATAACATCACAAGGAGGGTTGGGTTTAAGGTTCTGTGTGTTATTCTGACTAGTTTCTGATGAATGTTGACTTGAAAATTTATTACTCGGGCTAACTAGATTGTTCTCAATTACACCGATCACACCATCGGCGTGAGGTGTAGGGGTGGGTTTTGTGGGTCAGCTTTTTCTCTAGGATCCATGGGTAGAATTTTGTACAACATCCTGGATTTGGAATAAACCAAATCCAATTGCTGGGCTTTAATAATATCCCTCTCTTCGGTATGAACCCCAAAAAGAAACACATCTTTTGCAATAACATGTTGCAATGAATTAATAAACCAATCGATAAGGAATTCATCATGGATTTGAGCCTTAATCAAGCTATGCCTCCTTCTCCACTCATGGATGTAGTCAGATATATGAGTATATTTATCATGACGAAAGGATGTTAATAGCTCTATTCTAGTTTCATAACAGATTGGTAGCTAGAAGAGGTTTAAAAATACCATTGCAACTGCATTAGAAGTTTGAAAATATTCTCATGGTAACTCAATGTACCATTTTGTTGCTACACTAGTTAAAGTCCTTTGGAAGAGACATAATCAAATAGAATCATCCATCAAAGAGTTGGTTGAACACCATAGATGAAAATTCATCACATGGTTAGCTGGGTATTCCTTAGTTTTACCTTCAAACTTAGGAATGTATGAAGGAATCTTAGTGGGTAGGGGTGGCCATCTTGGGTCATGTAACACTGGATCATTATTCAACTTTGAAAAATCAGATAAATTCAAAGTGGCCAAAAATGGAAACTTCGTCTGAGCCATTGTGTTCCAGGTTATGGGAGCATTAGTTTCCCATTGGTTGGTGTTGGCATATGGTTGTCGTAGTATATATTGATTTCTAGGATTAGTGAAAAGCAGATTGGGTTGTCCAAAGTTCTGGACATGGTGGTTTTGAAAAGAAGGATAAGTTGTTCCAATAGTCCCTCCCATCCCTCCTAATGGTTGGATGCCTTGTAAAAAACTTGTCATAACAGGGTTAGCCATATTGGAACCTCCCATCCCAGAGAAAGGGATATTTCCTTGAGTGTCATTTTGGCCCCATGGAAATCCAATGCTGGTGCCCTTTGTATAGAAGAATTACCTTGCGATACATTTAATCTAAAGGGGTTACCAGAACTCATACCTACAATAGATTGGAAAGGTAATCTTAACTGGGGTAGGGTGGAATTAGAAACCACTCCAGTGAAGGGTTGGTTAGGCATAGACATGTGTCCACTGAAGGGTGGAAAATTATGGAAAGGGATAGATGGGTCACTACCTAAACCAATGGTCAATGTTGAACTAGGAGGAACACTAGAAGACATAGGTTGACAGCCTGAAAAAGGAAATCCAAAAGAGAAAGGGTTAAAAATCAATTGAGTTAACGAACTAGTACCAATAAGTATCATCGAGGATGGGGGAAACCATCTTGATCTTATTGTGGATGCCGTATTAAAAGTAATTCCTCCTACATGGGTAGTTCTAAGTGGAGTAGTTACCTCCCCTAAAGTAAACACTTGTTCTTTTTTTTCCATTTTGAACTGTCTAGATAATGGATTAGGAACGTTGATACCAGCTATTTGGTAAAAACTAGGACTTTGTGGTGGGTTCAAAATTCTAGACGGATCTAAGAGGTACTTAATAGAAATGGGACCTAAATTCTCTTTAGGCCGAGGAGAATGAACTCTAGGAGAGTTATGTACTTTCTCCTCAGTATCTCTAAAATGTCCTTCGCGAGAAGAACTCTCAGACTCACTTGACCTAGAACTATTTTCTTCTATTGGTTGTTTTGTTTCATGTTCCTAGTTTTCCTCTTCTGCCCTCTGAGGGGGTGGATTAGTATAATATAGTCTGTGCCTCGACGCAGGGACTTCTCTTTTTTCAGGAGAGTGTCCTTTAGTTCTTTGAGATCTATGTGGAGGTTGATCGACCATGGTGGCTCGCAGAAGACATAAACAATAAAGTCTCAAAAAAATAAAAATCAAACAACAAACACTAAAAAATCCTTGAAATATGCCAAACAAGCAAACAACTCTCACGATGAAAGAGTACTTGGCTGCAAACACAATCTAATGAAGAGACGAATACGATCTCCTAAATATTATCATGGGATGATGAGGGCCCTAGTCTAATTAGTTAAAATCGGAGAGCAGTTACAAAGGCTGGGCGTGTTTCCCTTCTTGGTGCAAGTATTTTACCATATGGATCTAGAAAACACCCTCTAAGGGTACTAATGCTCCAGTCACTAGGTCCACCCAAGGTGTTCGCATAAAATAATCCACTGGCACCTGTGTATGATCCTAAGGACAAGATTCTATGGCTACCAATCCGCAGACAGCATCCGGGGGAACAATCTTAGGTCGGGATCATGCGCATGGGCAGGGTAACTGAGCATGAAACTCTACAACAACTCTATGTACTGTTGAAAGTCCCCGTACATGCAAAATACTTGGTTGATTCTCAATTAAGTATTGGAGGGATCTCTCTGCAACTTAATCTCACACAACCTCGTGCTTTAATCCTGTGTTAGAGGAGCTTCTCGACCACACCCTCACAGTGTTGGATTTCCTCCCTTATGAAAGACGCCTATGTTTGACAAGTTTAAGTGATCTTGGAGGAGTTAACTCTCAACTCTCTACCTCCAAAATTCCAGCTTAGCTATTAGGTTTGTTTCTTTCTAGAAGAAAACCTAGGATCCTATCGCAATTACTGATTGCTTTCTTAAAATGAAATTTCAAAATATTTTCAAAAGAAGTAAAACAAGTGCAACTAAAGATAGAATGTTCTTTAAATGAAATATGAATCACTCTACTACCACAATCATGCACTTTTTATTTTCGATTACTTTCAAAATCAAGTTCTAAAGATATGATTCAGAATGCAAATGCAAGTTTTTGATGTGCATTGCAACTTTTTTTGTCTTTTCAATGTAAAAGGAGACTAAAATTTTACAGCCTGAATGCAAAATCAATCCTACACCATAAGCATGCAATTATCTTTCCAATTAACTAAATGTAAAATGAAACTTGATCTAAAAACAAAACAACCTATGCATGATAATTTTTGTTTTCGATATAAAGCAATTCCAAATCCTTCAAAACATTTGCAATGTACTCAACTAGCATTAACTTCTGAATTGAACCAAATTTTTATTCTTTCTCCAAAATGAGAAACAAAAACAAACTCAACTAACACACAACCAAATCAATGCAAACGCTTTTGATCTCCTCATTAAACAGTAAAAGTAGCCATAAACACTATACTTCTCATTCATGTAAGCATGTGAAGTTGGGAAAAGTAAAAACCAATACTTTTACACTCAACCAAAGAAAAAGACCTACTAAGAAAGAAGGTTTGGTAAATCCAGGTCTACATACAACAAATGCAATCAAGGTACTAAACAACTGAAATAAACCTTGAGCTTTCACATCAAAGGAGTAATCAAAAGCACAAAAACTCAAAGAGCAAAAGAAACCTTACCAAAAGAGGAATTTTCACTCAAAGAGATACAAAATGACCCAAACAAATTCATTTGGTTCCAAATCAACTCAAATAGGTCCAAATTGATTTAGACAAATCCAAATTGGGTAAAAAAACTCCAAATTGGTTCAAAGAGCTCCAACTTGGGTTTAAGAGCTCCAAATTCGTCCAAACAAGCCCAAATTGGCTCAAAAAGATCCCAAAAATCAAGTTAAGAGCAATCAAAAGGTATACATAACACTTCCAAGGGGTCCTACCCAGGAAAGGACCAACAAAGACTCTCTAAAATCCAACCAAAACCTCTCACGTAGATCCAGAATTCAAAACACCACCTATAGGAGGCACACACTGGTGAAGTACTAATACAATAGGGTGTAACACGCTAGTGAGAAGACCATCACCTGCATGTATTTAGAAGAAACACACCTATCATCAGGGTCACCCGCGTGTGGGTACTGAAAGTATTCAAAAATCAAGCCTAAATAAAAAAATTAACAGTGGAAGTGTCTATTAAATCCCTAAGATCATTCGTAACTTGACATTAGACCTAGACCTTCAAGCAAACTAGAGAAATAAACTTGGAAACCCCAAAGTAGATAGGCTTTCTCCCCAATGGATTTTCCAATTATGTTGTTAGGAAATTTGTCCTTTGACTAGGGTTGAGGTCACCAACATACTAGGGTTTGAAAAAACAGACATCTAGGGTTCTGCAACAAGCAAAGCAAATAAATATTTTCTAAATCAAAAGGGCATGTACCTTATTTCTGAAGGTTGATCCTAGACTTATCCTTGAATCCTTGAGCTTTTATCTCGATCTTCAGTCAAAGAACCTGCAAAACAAACTCAAAAAACATTTCTCAAACACACTTGGATACAAATAAATAATTGATATTTAAATAGAGCATAAAAAATTAACCTAATGAACATCAATAAGTAACCAAATCTGATGCAAGCAAAAACACAACTATTTGGAAAGGTAAATATGTCTATTCTTTCACTAATGAATGAAGCAAGCACAAAGTTACCTTCCTTCTATTCAACCTTTGATTCATGATCTTTTGCTTCTCTTCTCCAAGAATCCCAACCTTATATTTGTTGTATTAGGGTTTGGTAGCAACTAGGGAATTAATGATGGGGAAGGGAGTGATCATTTCTACAACATAAAATTACTTGGGCTAACAATCCTCTTCATGGACTATCTCCCTTTCTTTTACAGTGGAAGGAGATGGTTGGGTTGAGGAGGGAGCAGTTGTAACCGAAGATGAGGTTTCCAAAACCACCCATACTGCCCCAATTTCGAGATTTTTTTATATTGTTTTTCCATTTTTCAAGGTAGACGTTGGTGAGGCAAGGGTAAAGGTGCGTACCACACACAAGTGATCCATGTGCAACAAGCGTGTGGGTGAAAAAATAGGCTAAAAAATCCATTTTTAGGCTTTCTAGCGGGTGTTTTGGTTTCCAAATATGGTCATAAGATCCCAAGCTATTGGATAAACAATGAATAAGTCTACTAAGCACCCAAATATGGATCTTCCATCCATAGTGTCATTTTGTGTGACCAACAATAACTTCATGAAGTGTCGTCATGAGAGAATCAACATGCAAGTGTCGTCACAGATAGAGAAGTGCGAATTTTAGTTATAACACTGTCATGCTGAGAGATTGATGATCATGGCATGTCTATGGCTGGGTGGAACGTTCTCATGTTGAAGCTAGTTGCGCCCTTCAGAGATAAGTATTTTATTATGCATTTAGTTACTATTTTATGGATGCCTGTGTGCCTGTGGAGATTGATTTTATTTCTATTATGTTATGCAACAGATTTGATTATGTTGTTGTGTTAATTGGATTATTTAGTAGTGTTAAAATGGCAGCTTGTAGATCAAAATTGTTTTTGTTATTGCAGCTAGTAGATACTATTTTGTTTATGTATTATGGAAGCCAATAGATCTGTTTTTTAGGTTGTTCATATGGCTAAAGATGGAAGCTACGTATCTTCTATTGTATATGTTAAATTGGATGTGGTGTGGTGTCTTAAATATGATCTATTTAGTTTCGTAAAGCTGATTTGTTTTAGTGTCCTAAAACTAAAATTGTTAGCATCTGTAGATTTGATTTTACTTGTTGATCTTATTGTTTGAAGATATTTCGTCTATGCAAAAGGAAAAATATCTCTAGCCTAAATGGTTTAGATCTAGAATAAAAAACGATAGAATATATATAATTTCCTAGATCAATCAAATTACAAAGAGCACAAGGAATTGCTTACCTTGTAATCGCGATAATGTTTTACTGGCTTAATGTAGTCTTCAATATTCAGTTGCAAAACAACATAAGGCAAACAAATGGAAACACAAAGAAAAGTAATATGTAATATTGGTCAATCTAAACAAGTGGTCAAGGAAACAAGTTCTAAAGATCTAACACAATTAATCTTTATGGAAAGAGAATATATATTATTGTATTAACAGAAAATACAAAGGGAGAGATTACAACCATTTCCTTGACGTTGCAATTTCTTCCAATTAGCCTTTGCCTCAAAGATTCAACCTTGTTCCTAATGGAGAAGAGAAACTTAGCTCTAAGAGTATTTCAACAGCATTTGGGTGCTCTATCTATCCTCCCCTATCCCATGAGGGTAATGTTTCATATATAGGCCAAAGAGGATAGAGGGAGTTGAGGATTCAATGGAGAAGGCTAAGGGATCATCCCAAGAAGTTAGGGGTTCAATTACCACCTATGTTGATTTGTTGGGATAAGCCTCCACGAGAGATTCTTTCTAGAGGACTCTCAAATCTTCTCTTTTTTCCTTTAAACAAGCAGTTCCGCACCTTGTCAAAGAGAAACATGCGTCATTAGAGGGTGATGCATGCTAAATGAAGGAAATAAGGGTTACTGACACACCTTGTTAGTGTGCAGAGTGCATCATGAAGGGTCTAACGTCCTGTTGTAAACATGCAGGGTGCGTCGGTGTAACAAAATTGGAAAATAGGAAGGTAGAAACCTCTTCTCAAGAAATTTGGCATTAACACTTTAGGGATTAGGGAAAATACAAGGGCATATATCTCATTACCAAGATGATGATGAGATTTTGGTGTAATAGATTCCCCCCCAAAGTGTGAAGCTAGAGGGATAGGATAGGTGAAAGACTTTGATATATATAAGTTGAGGCAAAAGAGGCAAACGACTGTTGGTTGAAATGCCGAACAAGGAATTTGCAGTGCAATAGACTCTGAGATATATGTCCCAAATGACTCATAGCATGACTTCCGACAAATACATTGCAGATCCATGTTGGTATTGAATGACTAAACAAAATCATGGCTACTAGAATTCAAGTGTAGATCCATGATGAAATAATGATACAACCACGACCAATACAAGAGTGGATCTGTGTGACAGTACTTCAAATAGGGTCACCAACATGATCTCCATGTGGGAACCTACTCAAAAATATCCATCGCAACCTGGGTTAATATGTAACATAGATATCCTAGGGTCTTCATCCCGAACCCAAAAAAGTACAATTCTATCCATGTGAATAGATGTCTTGGTGCAGAACATGGTAGAAATCACTTGATTACTGGTCATTGAGGTATATCATTAACAAGTGTGAGGGATATAATCGTTGATGTCGATGATTCCCAAGGTACCCTAGTACATTCCCATGAATGTGAATCAATGAGTTGAGGTCGAACATTTGATGGAATCTTTCAATCAGAGGCCAATGATGTAATCCTATTGCTGGAAGCGAGGTAACCTGCCATTGAGGTATGTAGGACCAAGGTACTTAAGTGGTTTCTAGGTATAATCCTTGGATGATGTGTTGCGATTGAAAAGGATAGACCCATCGAAGGAGGACCGTGATGTTTCCCCCATCATCAACATGAAACAGGACCAAATAGTTTTGCTAGATTAGATCATACTGAGGAGTGATTTTTGGGACTAACTCATGGGTAACTGACATAAAGGAAGGTAAGATGCTCGACAAAGGTTGACTCAAGTGATAGATCTCCCTTGAGCATATAACGACACGATAAGTGAACTGGCAGTAGTGAATTAACGAGGGAAATACCAAGACATAATACAACAAATGATTGAGGTATTCTTCGGATGACCCAAAGGAGTAAGATGATTCGTGGAATTGGTATGAATCGAGGACAAGCTGATTACCCAACCATCTAAATGAAATGCAAATAGGTTCCATGCTCGAGGGTGAAAATAAGCTGCCATTAATATGGATGTAAATACATACTCTTTCCTTTAATTTCCCCATCATGATTGATGAGTGCCTCTTTGATTTTTTACAAGCTGGAAGAGGGTAACAAATGCTCGTTATAGCTCATTTTTGGATGAGTCCAATCTCACATATTTTACGAACCTGAGAAATGTAGGGTTCGCTCCCAAAAGGGTCCTGAATGTTAAATTTTAACGAGTCCAAATAAGGTTAAATCGGTGTCATTTCATGTTTAGAGAGTCTGAAAAGACTAAAGAAGAGTCTAGGATTAACTTTTTCGTAAATTTAGTCCCCAAGGTCCGAAAAAGTATAAAATAATACATGGAAGAACTCTTATAGTCAAATGTTGACTAGAATATTCCTTTTTCGTAAATAGTCCAACCTGTCCGAAAAATGGGTAAACTATCACCGGAAAGATGACCTTTCTAATACTTTTACAAGTGTGAAAAAATCAAGTTCGCTTGGTGATATTTTCCTATTTTGGGAGTTTGAAAAGAGCTTAAAGACAACTCTAGGGAGGTTCCTTTTTTGTAAAGGTTTTATGAGCCCGAAAAAGTGATAAAAGTGTGCTCGACACCTTTTTACTTGGTTTTTAACGAGCACGACCATGGTATCAAAAGTGCTCAGAATATTTTTCATGTTTGAATCCAGATCACGAAAAAGGAAAAAGTAAGCTCGACACATCTTTTTCATGTTTTTTTACTAGAGCATGAAAAGGTGAAAAGTAAGCTTGACACATCTTTTTCATGTTTTAACCAGAGCACGAAAAAGTGGAAAAAGTAATCTCAACACCATCTTACTGTTTTTAACGAGCTTGAAGATAGGTTGGAATAATTCTCATGGTATCTGCTTCAATTTTTAGCGAGCTTGCAACAAAAAATGAACTATGCTCGGGACGATTTTCATGGTTTAGCGAGCTAGAAACCGAAAAGAAATTATGCTCGAAAAGATTCCCATTGGCTAATGTTTCCCCAACATGATGTCCAGAGGTTGGTACATGCCCCTAGCGTGATTGATAGAAGTAAGTGATTTAGTTACAACATTATGTGGAGAGGCGGTCGATTTGACTTCAACATGATTTCCAAAGGTTGAAGACATGCTCCCTAAGCTTCTTTTCATTCACCTAGTCTGCTTCTTCATCCGATTAAACTCCTAGATACTAATAGGAATATGTTCACCAGAGACGAAGGATGAAAAATGATAAAATGGCATAGGCGGATGAAAAGGAGGTTCAAGTACTAAGTTCTGTGAAATACTCGACTTAATGGGAGAAGAATCCGTTTCAATTTTTAACGAGCTTGGCATTGAAAGGGAACTATGCTCATGCTGACTTGTTTCATTTTTTAACGAGATTGAAACATAAATGGAAATCTACTCGTGGTGACCGTTTTCATTTTTTAACGAGCTTGACACGGAAAGGGAACTCTTCTCATGAGCGATTTAATTTTTACGCAAGCTCGAAACCGAAAGTAAACTATGCTCAGGATTGGTTTCATTTTTACACAAGATTGAAACCAAAGGTAAACTATGTTTGGAATCAGTTCCTACCCAACATGATGTCCATAGGTTGGAAGTGTGCCCCCAGCGTAAGAAGATAGGGGGATAAATCTAATAGGATTTCCAGAGGCTGGAGACATGCCCCCATCCCTAAGGGGAAGAAACCACTAAAACATGCAGAACATTCAGGGAAGTTTGATGACTAGCAGTCTTGCGATGATTGTGTGTCATGAAGTAAAGTTGATCAATAGTCATTATGTTTCCATGGTTAGGAAAATACATCACTCGAAAGAGTGTGGACACTACAACTTTCATGGAATAGCCATAATCTCCTCCAAGAAGTATATTAAAATCTAAGGGACCTTGGACTACCATAACATCCATGTAGGCAATTTTTTCTCCTAAAATGATAGGTAACTAAGGAAGGATCCCTAAAGGTCCAGTAGGTCTTCTATTAAAAGCCAGTATCTAGTCAGTGACTGGCACAAGATGAGGAGAATATATAGCTTGCCAAGAATTTGAGGATAAAATACTAACAAAAGCTCCTTCATCAAATATAGTGTGAAAAATTTTCTTATCGGAAAATCCTATAGATATCTGGAAAGGGACACTTGAAGGAAGACGAGATTCTACTAGACTATTCCAATCAAAGGAAATGACCTCAATATTTGGAGGGGGTCCTATGGAAATGAAAAGGATTTCCCCTTGTCTAGAACAATCTGAACTGACTAAGAAAACATCAGTTATTTTTTATTCACTCTCAACTGGAAGAGTGGAATGAGACGAATATTGTGTCATGGTGACTACTTCAGTATTAGCATTCTCTAATGAAAGAGTGGGATTGAGTGGAGATGACATAGTCTTGACCAATTCAACTTCACTTTTCAAAGGAAGAGAGGGATGAACTACTTGTTCTTCACTCTTTGAGGAAAGAGTGGGATCGACCGAGGATGGAGCTAGATCGACTACTTCATCAACCAATGGGGGGTCAAGAGATAACTTAAAATATCCCGTTGGAATGTGTTTCTGAGATACAATAATGTATTCCAACAATTGTGAGGCTACATCCACGCGAGGACAAAGGTAAGTAAGGTGCATGCCCTTGCATAACAAACAATGATTCTTGACTTTATCTTTCCTCCTCTTAACCATAGAGTCATTGGAAAATGTGGTATCATCAATATGATGTCCATAGGCTGATGATATGGGTTGTTTGGAGGCTTTATACCACTCTTCTAACACTTTGGAAAGACCGGGACAATCCTTAATAAGGTTATAACCCCTGCAAATCTTGAAAGGGAAGTTGGGTCTACGAGGTGTTTGAATATAATGATTGCCATTAGAGGCAGGTGGTTGATGCTTGGTCTCTTTCTTATCCTTTTTCTTCTTAATATTCTTTTTCTTCTTCTTCTTGTCGTCTTGATTACTAACACCACTGCTTTTATCAGGCAAGGAAGAATAAACGAAAGAAGATACATCCGATGAAGAAGGGGAAGGATCAATTTTGGGTTGATACTCTCATGGTGGAGAGTTAACATTTGAAACATTGGGTACATCTAGAAGCACTAGATTGAATAACCATACTTGCTACACCTCAAATTGTCACACTGTGTACCATTGAGAGTCTTCCAGTCATATCACCATGAGAAACATGATTTTTGTGCATCCTAGGGATGTTAGGACCCTTTGTCATAATGTTGGTCCCTTCCTTAGCCATGCTGGGTGAGTTAGGAAAGGTTCAGAACACTATAAAATTTTTATGTGATAGCCAAAGTGCTATTCATTTGGCTAAAAATACACCTTATCATAGTAAGACAAAACACATTCATGTAAAATACCATTTTGTAAGACATATTATTGATGAAGGTGGAGTGGTTCTTGAAAAGGTCCACACTCAAAAGAATAGTGCAGACATGTTCATGAAACCAGTTACTTTAGAGAAGCTACGGTGGTACTTAGCGTCTCTAGGTTTGCAGGAAAGGTGATGAATAGAGAAATGAGCAAGGTATCAGGTAAATTGTTGTCAAGGTGGAGATTGTTGGAAACGGGTGACAACCGGCTCTCCCGGTGACTATGTAAGTGTCTAACCAAGTAACTAAGTTTGGTCAGTTATGAGTAACCGTGTAAGAAATATATTTATTTCTTGGATTCTGGTAGGATATGTGTAAATTGAGTTAAGGGTTTTACCACGTAAATCTCTCCGTATATTTTATGTGTGCCATTATTTGTTTTCTAGTTTAATATCTTCTGTTGTATATTGTTTTTATGTGGTTGCTTGATACAACAGATCCATCCATTTGTGATACATATATTGGATAAGTGTTAACCTTCACTTCTATATCTTGCGAATTACTTACCGATCGAGTTCTCAGGATTTAGATAAAGCTTCTCGGGTTGTTTCTTTCACTAATCAGACTCTTCAGGTATTACAACAGAAAGTCATTATTTTTCTTAATTAGGCTCACAATAGGTCGAATGACTCGGCGGTGGGCTCGTCTTGGCTCAGTGTAGAAGAATTAAATCTATCTCCAACTGAATCCATTGATTGGGTGGGTTATATATCTGAATTCACACATGCAGGAATCAAACTTTGTGTTGAAAATGACGAGATTGTATGGGAATTTCAGAATTATTCGGAGACCATTACTACTATTCAAGCATACTTTTCCATTGCAGCCTCTTCTCAATATCCTTTGCATCGGTGGTGGCACAAATCTATTTGGAAATGGGCGATTCCGGTCAAAATCAGGTGCTTTCTTTAGATGGCCTTACAAAACTGCATCCTCACTGATGAAAACTACTGGCATCGGGGAGGTCATTGTCTGACTGGTTGTCCCTTTTGCTACTCGGCAGCTGAAACTATGGACCACATTTTTGCACAGTGCCCAATCACATTGCAAGTTTGGGATGAGGTACCTACTAAGCTACAGGTTGTGGGACATTGGTCATTTTGCTACTCGACAGCTGAAACTGTGGACCACATTTTTGCAAGGTTACCGGTCACATTGCAAGTTTGGGATGAGGTATCTACTAAGCTACAGGTTGCCGGACATTGGTCACTTGGCATATTGGATGAAAACCTCTCACATTGGCATCGGCACAATCGACTCCATATATCCTTTTGGTGGTATCAAAACTCGATTATGTTTGATGATTCAATATTTTCAATGCAGTGGGCTATTAGTTTTGTGTTTTTTTTGTTACACGTTTTTTTTGTTACACGTGCCCCTGTGGGAAGATCGAAGCCACTCCGTGCTACTGTTCGGTACCCTGAATTTCTTTCACATATGTCGTCAGTGGCCTTTTTTGACGGAGCATAACAGGGTGGTTCTTGTGGCATGTGCGTTTACCTATTGATAAATCAAGGTCTGCATTTCGAGTTGTGTTTGGGTTGCGGTTTAGGTACAAATAACACGCGCAGAACTTTTAGCGTTCTGGGGAGCTTTGGTGATTGCCAAGACAAAGGAGCTATGTTTTCTACAATTATTTTGGGACTGCACTGCTATTTTGAATTGGCTCAAAGGGGTTCAACGTCTTCAGATCCCTCTATTGGCTCATTGGAAACGTCATTTTCAGGACCATATTGGCTGCTTTGATGAGATACGCTACACTCACGTTTCCAGGTCTTTCAATGAGAAAGCTGACTGACTTTCTCTCCAAAGCGGAGCTGTATTTGGAAGAGGGATGGGAACAACTTCGTGGATTTCACGACCACATCTTTTTGAAGACCTCAATCTTCAGCTATATTGATCATTTAACAATTTCCAGGATTGATGTTTTTTGGTTTTTTTCCTTGATTATATAACTGGTTATTATAGTAAGTTGAATAATCGGAAGCTTATTTTGATGTCAGGGATTATTCGTAACAATGGGTTAGAGTTTTATGATCCATATTCTTAACACTATTGTTATCTTTATGGTTGTTTGTAATGGTTTATAGGCATATTATTTCTCTTAGTGAAACTGAAATATTATAGTTTCTTTGATTCATTCATTTTGTGAATAGCAAGAAGCTTTTTTCTTTTGTTGGAAAAAAAAAATAAAGCTTCTATGCTTCATCTAAGTTGATTTTGCTATAATCCACGAGTCACTTAATATAGATATCTCGGAAATCAATCCCTAACTTGTATACAAAATTAACTACACCAACAAGAGCATTAAACCAGAAATTTATACCTTTATATAATCCTATGATTAGGTATCACTCTGATCATTCCCAATAGGAGAATTGTTTCAAGAGTCCGGTTATTAGCGTTTGAATGCAAATAGATCCTCTCATAGGATGTATGCCCACAAAACGGTAGGGTTCATTTAAGTTACCATGTTTATGACATATGATTAAGAATCTGCTGGAGTTCTTAAGTAACTCTAAGACGTCAAGTAACAGATTCTTCATGATGGAGTCAACTTGGATTCATTTTTCCTTTGGGTATTTTAATAACATACAGTGGAATAATGTACCAAATGACTGGATACATCAATTTGGAGATATGAGGATGGAAGGCATACACAAGGAGAACATGTAGTATAGATATGACTATGAAGTGAATTAGCAGATAAACATGATTGGCCCAATTTTGAATTTTCTTCTGGAATCGTGGAACTATTAAAGGGTTTACCATCTACATTAAAAATTGAATTCAAAAATGTATTTACAACTATTTTTTCATTCATACAGTTAGGTTGGTATATTATGCAATTCTTTTTAAGAAAAATGAAAAGAGATTAGTGCAATTGTAGTCACCTTTATTTGCTTGCAATTCTTTTGCATTCTTCCACGTAATGTATTCTTCTAAAGCAACATAGCCAAAGCATTAGGCATGTCAACCTCATCCAGATAATATTGCAAACACCTGTACATTTCTTCATGACTAACACATATGTTTATATCTCTACCTCGAATCAGTCTTCATAACTATTTGCCTTCAAATTTTATTTAATGAAATGATTTGCACAAACACAAATACCGTTCAACAAATTGTTTGGGACAAAAGAAACATGCAGAGCATTTCATGAAATAATTGTATGGGACAAAAGTAACGTGCAAAGCATTTCATTTCATTGCTTATAGTAACACGAATCCATCTCTCGTTTACCCATTTTCTACTATCGTTCTGCACGCCTATTCCATAAGAATAATAAGACTAAAGCTCCTGCTCATTTAGAATGATAAACAAGGGTAGTTTTCAATAAGTTTTCCAAGAAGGATTTTTTCATAGAATAAACTTAAGATTGTAAAAAATAAAAAACTCTTAAAATTTAAATTTCAATATCTACAATTATTAATAAATAAAGTAGTTTTAACAACTATAAACTTTAGTTTTAATAAATTTATCCGAATCACTTTCATACCTAGGATTAATGAGCAATGCCACAATGTCTACAAGCAAAGGCAAACAATATTCTTCTTACACTAATCAAAGAATTCAAAGAACTATAAATAAGTGTAATTGCAATAATGAACAACACAAAAATATACAACCATTAGATAACGATTTCTCAGAGAATCCCTTTTGGGGAAAAAACCCATTTCAAAATACACTCAGTGTATTATTCAACAAATAGTAAATGATTACAATACATTACAATGTTTTCATGCTCTGAGCATGAGTGTTCAATAACATAAGAATTTTGGAAAAATTTCGATAGCATCGATAAGTTAAAAAAATCACAAACTCTATTTTCCTCCAACCACAACACTCAATAAATAGTCATAACAAATCATAAATCATTTATGGCTTTACAATTCCACAAGATGAAAATATCCTTCAATTAATTGGCCATTTGTTTTTTCTTAGCGTTAATTGGCTATTAGTGTTATACATTTATTTACTGCCACTACTTAATGTTTATTCCCTCCTAAAGTTTAACAATCATTACCTGCACTACTATAGGATTGCAAGGCGTATGACACACATGTCCCAACATTCTTCCACTTGTCATCACAGGGGTTCACTCAGTGAACTTGTTACATAGCACCATCGTTCGCAGGATATTAAAGAATATCCCTAATTTCACTAAATATTGGAAAATGCGTCCTAAAATTGTATTGTTGAACCCCCCTCCCAATATACCTTTCCAATTAAGAAAACCTCTATTTTCACCAGATATTGTAGGTATCCATTTTTATCAACCCATTTTTAATACCCCCTTTATATCATATTATCAAGGTGTAACAAACATGATCCCTAATGCATCTTAGTATAACCAAACAAGATGCTAAAGAAAGTAGTAGTATAATGCTAACAATGATCCCACTAAGATTGTAGGGGCGACTGATCAATTTGTAGCATTGGATAGTGGAAGACCCAATGAAATAGTAATGGGGAAGGTAAAATGAGTAAAAGGCAACCCGTTAAGAGATCAATGCAACAAAGAAAGTAAAAGATAGATAGTCCAATAGTCAGTGCAATGCTTATAAAAGATGAGAATTACAGATGTTTCAAACCACAACCTACCAATCTACCAATTTTATATCATGTAAATACAAATATAGCCTTAGAGAGCTCATGTTTTCTATAAGCTTAATAAAATAAACTCCATAAAAATACAAAATTGAAACCCTTTCGTGGATGGACTTCCCTACCTTCCTATCAAAACAAACATCATTGATGTTTGAACCCAAATGAACATAGAAAACTTCCTCTTACTTTCCAATAACATCATATGATCATGTGCATATCTTGGATTTGGGTCATTCACAAGATTCAATGAATTACCTCTACTTCCTCTACATTTATTCTTGCAATCAAGGGAATTAGAAACATTTAGTTACCTTTTCGTGGGTTAATATATCTAATTGTTTTTATCTTTATGGGAGAGGAAAAAATATCCATTGTTAAGTTTCAATCATGCAATAGATATAAAGATACACAGATCATGAAACTTATATGATACCATTTCATGGTAATAATAACATATAATGTATGTAAACAAGGATTTAGATTTTCACCTATGTTCATGTCAGTTCCAATACAATATTAAGAAGGATGCCTTGCATATAAGAATTGAAATTTCAATTATGAATGTGCCAAATATAACTCAATATAATAACTATTCTTAACTGGAAATGTGAAAATGTTAAAGAAGAATACAAAAAGTTGAAAGAAATTATTAGTCAAGAAAGATTGATCTAACTTTTCTTGGTTCCAATGATCCAAGAACGATTGATCTTGCTTTTCTTTCTTGTCGTGGAACAATGTCTGATTGAATCTCAATACCCACCTAAACCCCAACCTAAAAAATGAAGAGTTAGATCTTTTACTAGAATGCCTACAAAAATTACAATATAATTGTTCAACTCTAGAATTCTCGATTAGCTACATCTCGTAACCTTGGAGTTGACAAGGAACCAAAAGCACACTCAAACATACTGAACAGTTTCATAGGCTACAATGTGACTTATATCTAGAAAAGAAACACACTTTGGAAATTGGTCTCATATAGAACAACAAAAGGTATAATGTTACAAGCTTTACTCACTTTTAACACTAGAAAAATCAACCTCAATTACAAAGAAAGCGTAAAATCTTGCATACATATTCATAAGTGGTAACATGGACCTTTTGGACATCACATCAATAACATTCTACATAAAAAAAAAAAAATATTACCACCATGGTTATCTCAGTGCCACAAAATTCTAATATTGTAATGCATGATATTCCAAGAATCATACCTCATATCTAAATAACTTCGCCAAGCAACAAAAAGAGTAACCCCACCAAAATAAAACATAGAGCAGAGTTAATAGTAATAGTTGCAATATTTTTGAAATTTTAAAAATCCAAATACATTGTAGAATTTGCCTCGAGATCTTTACAAAGACATTCAAGTCTTTGCTGGAAGAAGAAAGGATGAAAAAAATTAACTAACACATAAATCCATAAAGTTTAAATTAATTATAGACATTCACATATATTTTTACTAAGCAAAACAGAAGATATGATAAGTCAAAATCATTGTTAAATCAAGAGTATTAGTTTATATTATAGATATGATGCTATGTATGATATAAATTGTACTCAAAAGAGTCACCTTCTCCATTTCCAGTACTAAAAAACTACTAAAAGTTTAAAGAGGGCATTGCCCTAAATTTTGAAAACATGTAAGTATAAAGTATTTGATCAAATGATCTTGACATGAGCTCTAAATGACCACTAGTGTAGAGGAAAACAATTTATCCAACTTCCAAAATGTCAATTTGCTTGATTGAAAACCTTCCAACACCTTTAGCCTTGATTTTTGAATCTCGTTGACATGAGGTTGACATCATGAATGACACATGAATTTGCATCAACCCATGTACCTGTAACAATCAAATCATCATGTGAAATCCAAATCTGTATTGAAATCCGATTTAAAATCATAAGATGGATGGTTACACTAGCACAATATCTATCTTGAAAGCTGAAATACAACTACAAAAGATGAATGGTCAAAGAAACTTACACAAAAAAGTAGGTGGAAGAAATTAGGTTGGTTTATCCCAAAATTCACCATTCGAAGGGTTCACTGCACCTGAGGCCAAAAAATATAAAATCAAGATGGCATTACTACATGAAATCAACAAAAATACAACCAATAATTATTTATAAATTATCTATTAAATGGGAATGAATAAGGAAAAATAAATTACAATAAACTTTAAATTAACCTTGTTGAGATTTCTGACAAAATCAGAAAAACTTTGTAATCTCTTTCTTCTAATTTGTATGTGTCATTCCTATTGTTGTATGATAAGTTGGCCATTGCTATAACAGATTCAAGTTGTACAAAAAAGGTGATTTGTCAAATCATACTTGTACAAGCATTGCCCTTTTATTTTATTGTACCAACAAAACTGAAGCTCAACACCTTCTGGCCTATCCAAAAGATCAATGTCATTATGGTAATCAAACACCCTATTTCCATCCTTCTTTCTTATTCTTTGAACCCTCAAACAACACCCTGCAGTCCGATCCAATTCCAAAGCCGATTGAAACACCCTTTTTTGAAGCCCTTTCATCTTGCCTAAAGTAGACCACATTTCTCACTCTAGTCAACCTATCTTTGGATAATGTTGGATTTCCTTTCAACTGACTAACAAAACAAGATTTGAACATATCCTTACCATCAAGCTCTACCATTGGTTTGGTAGTTGTGTTCACATTATCATCAATGGTATCTAAAATTTCATCCAACTCATGCCTCCACTCACTTTCCATTGTTTGCAATTCACTAACATTGAGTATGGATGAAGATGAAGATTGGAATATTGAGTTGGAGTTATTCGGTGTAGAACCATCAACTACTTCATCCACTACTTGGAATGTTGTATAGTTTTAATCCTTCGTCCATGGTTTAAACCACCAAGAAGATTGTGTGTGTCCTTCTGGTTGCATGCCAAGTCTTGATAAAAGGTTTTGTGCATCATTCAATCCTACTTTCAGAGCTTCTATAATTTTATCATCTGTAGATATTGGACCATAATGCGATAATACATCATGATTCTCTGTTGTTTGTTGGTGCAATTTATTCCAGAATGATGCTTTCTTGTTTTTTATGAGATTTATTAAAGCAAAACCCTTGTGGATTTGATTCTTCTTTGGCAACTCTATTAAGAGTTCCAACAGCATGAAGCAAGTCAGTGAAATCATAGGCCCTCTCTGATCCAACCATCCCACCAACTTTTCTAAAGAAGTTCTCACACACATCTGACCCAGTCAAGTGCAATACACATGGCAAGTTAGAGTAGTGGTCTCGAAACAATCTCATCAATAAAATCGCAAAGTGGCACAAAATTTTCACATCCTGATATGCCTCTCTACTAATGAAATTTATGTTGGCATTAACATGAGATTGTTTCCGTACCCAACATAACCATAACAAAAAGAAATGTTGAACTCTTGAAGCATTTCACACTCTTTCCCAAAGAGTCAAACTATGAGACATAAAAATGTCAATGTAGTCAACAACAATCATTAGATAAATCTCTGTACCTAGTGTTCTCTCTGCCCTACCACTTGTTGTACTTCTCATCTCTTTTAAACACCTTTGAACATGCCTTGAAGCATTGCGTTGCGCTGAACCCCAATTTTGTCGATCCATCCTCTCTATATCTTCAATTTTAAGCTTGTGATCATCCACTTTAAAAGTGTTATAAACCATTCTGACATGATTAAAACTTACCAACTCTTCTCCATGGATCAAATCTCATCGGCCACTAAACAAAGGATTGATTAGATTTTTCCCGTTTTGTATGTAATCCGGGTCATGTAGTCCTGTTACGTTGCCACCATCATGCAACCCAGATAACCTCCACCCTTCCCAAGGGATTTGATATCCAATACCTTTTGTTGAAGAATAAGCCTTCAACATAAGTTGTCTTCTTCTACTATCCCCATCAGATGAATGACCAATAATAGGTCCCAAACAATTTTCCACGTGTTTCCTCCTCATAACTTCTATTTTTTCCCATTGCTTGGCAACAAAATTTGCATCGAACCTATTGCATGTTGGATGAACAACCACAACCAAACGGGGAAGATTTTCATGTAAAGGGTTTGCAATAATGACACGTGCATAATGACCAATTACATTGTTCTTAAAAGTGTCTGTAATAACATCATAGCGTGTAGCTCCCTCGCTCACAATCACTAAGAAATATGATTGGCATTGATGATTTTCTTTATTACCACAAAAACCAACCAAAGTATCACTTTTTGCTACCCACCTAACATATTTTTTCACAACGGTCTCATCTTCAGCAAGGCATACAGGAATCGGACCCTCTATACCATGTTTGGATTTATAAGAAGCATAAACCTTTCCAAGTGCCTCAAAAATGTACTCATGCTCCCCTGGGATATATGACAGTGATTTTCTCACTTGCCTTAAAGTTGTAGATATTGAAGGACCATCTAAATTCAAGCTAATGAAGCTATGCAATCTAGGACCCCGCCATAACTTAATCATCTCATAAATGGATTTAGTGGATGCACCATACCTTCTCCCTGCTTTTGGACGTGTCAGGTTGTGAAAGATATATTTGACAAATTCCCAAACGACATCTTTACCTTGTAATTTTCCTTATCTATGTGTCTCACACACATCCTTGCAAAACCTAAATACATCTTTCCTTTCTGTAGATTCGAACAACTTTTCCTTTAGGGACCTTATTCTAATAGAGAGTATAGCAACCTTTGTCCTCTCCCACCAAAGAGCTCTCATTGTTGATCTATAGCTAGTATTTGTAACCCTTGCAACATTTCTAAGCTCAGTTTGAGTCAAAAAGTCTAATCTTCTCCCTTTCCCTGTATCTCGCCCATGTATTTTAATGGGGCTCCTTGATTCACGACATAAACGCATCCTAAAGTCATCACAGTCTGGAATCAACTTACAAAACTTGCATGTCAATGATTCAAAAGGTATCCTTGTTTCAGAAGCCCTCTGACAATGAATATGCCTATATGTACCATCAATACGGCATTATGTACCATGATAACATAGCATCCTCTTGGTATGCTTCTCTATGGCCCATAATTTCCCACCCCTTTGATCATCCATTAGGATTTTTGTGTTCAATATCTCGCCATTTCTATCAATATATGGATACCAATAGCCCCAACATTGTAGTATCAAGGGAGATAAATGATCTACAATAATACAATAAAAGCAAATAAATTTGAAGATAAAAAATAAAATTATGTTCAATGTCATATTCAAATTAAATAAGCTTGTGAAATTAACATACATGAAGTAGAAGGATTTGCACTTGTAGAACCCCTATATGATAGTGGTGTTGATGATGGGACCAAGAACCTAGTCAAACTCTGTTGGGACTTATCATTGGTAGGCTTCTTGGGTCTCCCAACTATGCCAGTCCTCAACCCAATTGTATTATGTGAAGCCTCATTTGTAGTAGAAATGTGCTTGTTTGATTTCATATGTTCATTTAGAGAACTAACAATATTACCACTTGCTGGTACTAAATAAAACCATTTATTGCACCATGTACATTTCACTTTTACTTTTCTCTTGTCCTCGTATCCTGCAAGTGTTGCTTCCACCACTTTGAACAAATTTGGATCTTGTGTCTTGTTGAAATCATCTAGTATTTTGATGGCTTTATCAATCTCAAGTCGATCTCCAACCATTGATGTCTGCCTTTCTATGTTACATGAAGGAGTTTCACTACTTCCCACCCTTGAAATGTTACGTTGATGGGCCCTTGTTTTCATGTGATTGTTTTTTAAGTTGCGAAGTGTTCGTGCTGCCAAAGATATTTCCCCTGTTCCATAATCAATACCACAACTTTCACAACGTATATTTATTTTAGATGTTCCATTTTCTGAATATACTTTAAGAGTAACCTTGTCCTCAACAAACTCTTCCATTAAACTATTCACTTTTTGTTCCCAAGATGCCAATATAGTAGAATCAACACCTATGTTTTGTTCTATCGAAACACACTCAACTTCAACTCTTGCTTGTTTATGCATAGATTCCTCCATGTTCTCCTCGATGATTTCAACATTTGGTGTTCTTTCCATTACATTTGATTGCAACGCTTCAGTATCCAATGTGTCTAGTTTCCTCTTGATGCCTATAGGTGTTTTTGTAGCTTTCCATCTTTTCTCTTGTGTTGCATTTAAAGTATATCCTTGATTGTTGGTAAACTCAAAAGGATATCCAATGATATTATCAAGCACAATTTCTTGACGGATTTCTACAAATGTAGCATCTGATTGACACCTAACTATGCCAAGGGTAGAATGTTCTTCACCAATTACAATTACAAAGTCAAAATCATTGTTTGGATTCATCTGCATTTCCATCCACATGTACCTTTTAGTTAGATAAAAATGGATAAAGATATAGAAACATTTTTCAAAAGATTGGATATAACATACATTTGTCAAAGTGGTTTTGAAACATTCAAACTAAAATTGAATTTATATAGAAGGAAATTCATTGAACTAGAAAACTGAGAAATATTTGGTTTATTCAGGTTTATTCAATAGACAATTAACTGCCTCTTGTAAATATTAAATAACATTCCCAATCGACCCACTAGGAATTCAAAAAATGGGTGGGCCATAATAGTTCCATTCATTGGATATGCATGCCCCACTATGCCATCACACAAGCCTTACATAGGGAATCTTTTCCCCATAGGCATGATATGATTTCCTTTTCAAGACTCGTAATACAACGAGGAGGTGACTCATAAATGAAGGGTGGGGCTTCATAGTGGAGAATGGGATCTTATGAACCCATATTAGGCACTAGGGGAAGAACCTTTGATGTGCGGGGGGACCTTCATGATTTTACGTAAAAAGGTCAACACCAAAAGTTTTCGCAACAAGTCGAAATCGCAATAGGTCATGTGTAGGTATTTTTTATGCATAAAGTATTCCAGGTTTAGAGAACATGGATTCTTCCACAACAAATGAATCTCATTTCTCTATCTATACAAGATCAAAATTAATCTAAAATTAGAGTTGATTCTAAGGACGTGGATTTGGGATGTTTCCCATGGTGTTGGTCGATATACCACTTTGCGATAGTGCTAGTTAGGGTCCTCTGGAACAGGTGTAGCCTAATAGAATCATCAATGATGTTGTTTGGTGAGCACCATAGGTGAAACGACATGATATGATTTTAGGGGTCTTCTCCAGCCTTCCCTTCAAAGTTTGGGATGTATGACGAGAGTTCGATAGGCATAGGGGGGAATTTGGATCATGTTGGATCGAATCATTGGTCAATCTCATTAAATCAGGGAGGTTGAGGCTAACCATAACTGGAAAGCTCGCATTTGGGAAAAGCTTGTCCTCATGGTTTCCATCTAAAATATTTGGGGTTTATAAAATATGTTTCATGATTTAGGGACCAGAAACCAAACAAAACAACAAGGTAGAGACCAAGTGAAACAAAAGATGGAGAAGTCAACCATTCTATCTTCTTGTTTTATTAATCCTACAACTATTATCGAAGGATTAAAAATATTTTGGCCACATTTTTCCATTTTTTAAAGAATACTAAAAATAAAAAATAAAATTAAACTAGAGCACTACAAAATGAAAAGAAAAATAAATCCACAAGCATTAATTAAAACAAAAATAAATTTACAAGCATTAATGAAAAGAAAAATAAATTCACAAGCATTGAGGAATTTAAGTGGTTTTAGGTTTTTATGGTTTAACTTTTTATGCCTTCATAATGAGGGTTTTCACATTTGGGTTATGTTATCATGGTTTTATGTTTTTATTTTTTGTGTACTAAGTTCATACTTGTGGATTTTGGTATAAATTAAAATGAAAAAATGGACATTCCCAAAACAACAAAAAACTTAACAAGTGGTTGGTGAAATAGCCCGAGAATAAGGTGAAGTTGTCCAATGGGTCCATAGGGGGATCTTCATTGTTTGAGGGTATTCTCTTACAATATTGACATTTCTAACCTTTTAACTTGTCACAACTATGACAATCTATGAATGATTTTCTTAAAAAATTTCAAACACATAAATATAATTTTAAAGAAAACCAAGTGATTCCTTACATTTTTTGAAGTCCATATACTAAAGTGGATGTTAATAACCATCATTATCTTCATCAAAGAATGTTTGAATAAACTTAATCTTCTAAAAGAGGAGGCTTGAAAGTACACAAAATATATAAAGATGCAATGTATTTTTTAAGAGAATTATTGCAAAAATAAAATACAATTAGAAACTAAGTAGATGTAATAAATTAAATTAAAAAGAATTAAAATACTTAAAAATACATAATAATAATAAAAAAGTCTACCATAATAATAATAAACTAAACTAAGTGTCATATAGAGAGAGAGAGAGAGAGAGAGAGAGAGAGAGAGGATAAACCCATCTAAACTAGATCATATTTTAAAAAGATGTGTTTAGATTTAGATCTCTCTTACTCTCTAATAGATAATTAAGATAAATTCCTCTCTAGTGGGATGTCCTAATTCCACTTGGATTTTTTTTAGACAAACAACATATTGTTCTTTGATTGATTATGTACTGTATCCTATGATCTTCCAACACAATACATATCTTGCTTATTTTCCAAAATTACCTTGTTCACAAGCTAAACACAAATGATATTTATGTGATATTCCTACATATGAGGAATAAATCAATAGTTTCCATGAGATGGATTTTATCCTACCTTGATGTTTTATCATTGTATGTTCTAACTAGTGATACTTTACTCTAGTCTAATTAATTTTTTGTTTCATGCATTGATTTTTTCAACAAAATATTATCTCTTGCAACAAAATCACCATTCTAAAAATCATCTCAAAATTAGTTAGAAATCCCTCATGGATACCAAAAAGATAACATCGACAATCACTACTTTTCATTGTGATATAATATTTCGTATACTAAATCCTTAAATGGGAATATTTTACTTCCTAATGATTTCATCCACATCACGGGGGGTTCACTAGTGAGGCAATATCATATCACGTCCATTCATATTGGGGGGTTGAATACTCTTAAAAACCTCAAAAATATATTGCCCCGTATTAAGGGGTCAAGGGTTTTTTTTATTTGACATAGTAATATAAATATTGGGGGTTATTTTATTTGGGAGTGTTGAGGAATAACCTCCAAATCGTGGGATGGATTCATACGTCCAAATCACGGGGTCAATTCATACCCACCTAAGACTTAAGGACCTTCCATTTTTATTTGATATTGCTTATGATCCTAAGTTTTGAATAAATTTGATAATAGTGTACCAATGATAATATCGATGGAAGTCTCTTTGGATTATTGTCCTTGAGCAATGTAACATCCCGATAATTTCATAAAAATTTTAAAAAAAATTATACCAGCATTAAATGTTAAAATTGTGATTGCGGAAGTAATAAATGCTTGTTAAGGCAGTATTAAATAATAAAGTCATTAATGTATATAACAATTTAACTACTATGTCCTTTTAACTAATGATGCTTTAAGACAGTGATGTGTCTTACCTCCATAAAAATGATTACGACACTAATTTGTTTGTAGTTGTAATAACTGAAATTTCAAAACAATATAAGACGGAGTTCTCCTTGACAAGGTACTGACAGTTTTAATTTCGGGATGGTGATGAAAGGGTTCCTGCGAGGTGCCCCGAGACTTACTTAGCTAATTAGCTAAAGCATTTGTACCTGTCCTTCTTGCGAATATTCACAGGTAAGGATAACAATGAAAAAACAATGTTTAAGAGTATTTATATTTTCCAATTAGTCGTCTTATTTGGTTAAAGAAATTATAAGTACCTCCTTGTTTCAGGTATGGAATTCTATCCAAGTTCTAAATGTATTATTTCGAAAAAAAATACAAGTTGCAGAAGTTAATAATATTTAAACAGGGTTCAAAAGTACATTATCTTGGTAGAAATATCTATGCTTAAAAATATTAAGATTAATTACTAGATTTGAAGAATGAATTGCTAATATGATTCTGCCAATATTTTCCAATTCATGAAACTTTTTACTACCAGGTGAAACGATTGATGGACAAATTCAATTTGAACTTTATTCCTTTATTATAACATCAAGTTTCACTTACTATTTCAATGCTTGGTATTTTATTTAAGATAACTATGGTAGCTTCTACTTTCTCCATTTATAATTTATATATATATGGATATAGTCTTGATATTTATAAAGTCAAAATCATATTTTATTTAAGAACATAATACAATATAAGTGTGGACCCTTTTTAACTATAGGGTGAACCATTATAATGTGATATTGGTGCATTATTATAATAAACAACTTTTATATGGTTTATTGTAATAATATTACAATGTACCGATACTATTTTCTAACCTAAGTTCTAACTATCTAAATCTTATATGCATGCGATTATTACCAATACAAACTTTTGATTTATGTAATCATGCATTCGATGGTTAATACCATAGCGATGAAGCGATATACAATGCAATCCTGACTTTACTCTATGTATTGATAATGAACAACATTACACCAAGCATTAAATACGACACTGGTAAGGAAGTGACGGTTATTAATGTCGCTGCTGCATCGATCTGACAGGTTGATGGTGTCTCGTTCAAACATTAATGGTTATGAACCAACTCTTTAGTGGAGTGTAATGTTGTCTATCCACGTTGTCAAACCACGTGAAGCCTAGTTAAAATGTGACTCACGAAATCGAACTATGCGTAGTGAACAAGCAGCTCTCCTCCGAACTGTACATGGGATTGACTCCTTGGCATGCAGCGTTGGCATTGTCGTAGCGGTTACAATAAATGAGGTATTTATGTTATGGTTGCCCGATTCTCAAAGCATCAGGCTGTCACCTTCTCACTCGTCGATCACAATAGATCTGGGTCGTTGAATGATAAACCCTAAATTCTCGTTGTAAGTAATGCTGGAGGGTTTCTCAGTCTTCACTTTCACGTTTTGGAGTTAGAGTGTGAGGCCGACACGCTGCTAAAACTTAGGGTTAGCAAGTTTGCTTGGAGTTTGGAACCCGCGACCTTTGCGTTATTTTAATGGTGTTTTGCAGACATGTAAGTGAATGCTCAGTAGTTGATACCACGACCTTGGTGTGGTTTCTATTTTAAGGTGAAAGTCTATTTTTACAGTGCTGGGGTTGGATCGTTGGCCTTTCCACTCAAGGTAATACATCTCTATGTTCCATCATTGAAATTTGAGTTTTCATAAATCCTTTATTTTGATTCATTCTAATTTATTTAGATGTATATTTCACTTGCAGGGTCAATCAAAGGTCTAACATCCAAGCTTGATAGACAAATGAACGTCGAGGACTCCGTCGTCCTGGTAAGTCTCGGGTTCATCCATAACCCTGGACTCGTCAGAAGTTAAAACGTTCTGCTCAGTAAAAGAGTTAGGTTAATCCGTAAGCAATGATAATGTTTAGACTAAGTTTTTGTGTTGCCGAGGCTTCAAGCCTGCATTGTAAACTGAAAATATTTCACAATGGCATCTTCGCCATAGTACAGCTTGCAAGCTTCGCTTTAAAGGATTGAAAGTCATTTGACTTGGTATTATAATACTGGTTTTTAGTTACAGAAGAAAATAAATGTTGCGTTGTTCTTTTTTTTGTATTCGGTACTATTAAAGTTGTTGCGAATACTGTAGTTTGACGCTCAATCTAAAGAAATGAACTTCTGTAGTTAGATTCTGGAAATAAATAAGAATGGAGGTTTTGAAGATTTCGATTTGAACTGTCAGAAAAGTAATTTAATAAACAGGCCTTAAAGTTTTAGTGACAAAGTATTGTTTCCAAAGTCGTAAACGAAATTACAATGTAAAAAAAAAAAAAAAAGTATTTACAGGGTTGAAACCTTGTTCCTGTGTGAGCATAACTTGAATTACTTCTTGCTCGGTTTGATATGTAGAAGATATGGGTTTTGAAGCTCAAGTACTGCCTGTGTGTCTTCTATCAATAATGTTTAAAACAGTTGTAATGAAAAGTCGAGAGTCAACCTAGGGTTTTGAAGTGAAATTGTAAGAATAATGGGATTTGAACAAGGATTCAAACTTCACCTTTGGTTTAAAAAGTGATAGAAAACAAATACTAGAAAATTTTATGAAATAAAAATAAATACTAAGATGCCCAGTCTCTCCGATGCTGTTTCTCCTTGTTGCAGAAGGCCTCAGTCATTTTATACTGAAAGCAAAAGCTGAGGGTTCCTTTCGAGGCATATCCATTTCTGAGGTATTGTATATTACACATGTACTTTTTGTTGATGATATTCTGATATTTTGTGATGACACACGACAGGATATTGATAAGGTGGTTGAAGGTCTCAATTTAGTGCAAGTAGCAGCGGGTATGTTAGTGAATATTGACAAGTCTTCAATCACATGTTCGCATTTAACCGAGCAGGAGATTCTCAGTATGGCACTCAGACTACCTTACAGGACATTGGATATTGATGATGGTTTAAAGTACCTTGGCTTTCACTTGAAACCAAATGCTTATCTGAAGGCTGATTGGTACTGGTTATTAGCCAAATTAGAACAGAGTCTACATGGATGGAGTCATAAATGGCTCTCTCGGGCAGGGAGGCTGGTTCTGATTAAATCAGTTTTGGAAGCAATTCCGGTGTATTGGCTGTCTCTCGCTTGGATCCCCAAAGGAGTATTGGAGCAGATCCGTCGGTTGTGTTTTGCTTTTCTTTGGAAGGGTAAGTGTGACAAACGAGCGTTGGTATGGGTCAGATGGGAAAAAATTGCGGTCCCAAAAGCATTGGGAGGATGGGGGTTAAAGAATATATTTCTGTTTGCAAAAGCCTTGGGGGCCAAGGTATCATGGCGACTTATTCACACTCAGAGTCTCTGGACTAGAGTGGTATATCATAAATATATTGCCCCTCTAACTCTACTCGAATGGATCAGGCTGGGCAATAAGTCGCGGGCAAATTGCTCTGTGGTTTGGAAAGCGGTGGTGCATCATTTTCATTTGGTTGGCTCTGGATTAGTGTGGAGGATTGGAAATGGGCGCCTTATTCGTATCGGACTGGACCCTTGGGTTGGCTGTAGGGGAGGTCATGTCCTTCATGTGGAATTGCGAAATTTTTTGGCAGCTAGAGGTTGTCATTTCCTGGATGATATTGGGGATCTGGGATCATCTACTCTTTGGCATCAGGGGTGGATCTCTGCACAGCGACTTGAGATCCCTGGAGAAATGCAAGGGGAATGGGAGGAATTCCTCCAGCTCTTAAGGCATTTGAATATACGACTGACCAATAGGATTGATGAAATTATCTGGGATCATCATCCCTCTGGAATATACTCCCCAAAGAATGGATATATTCAGCTGAATGTGGAGGTACATAACAGGGGATTGGTGTGGTGGTGGAAATATCTGTGGAAGTTAAGGTGTCCAGGTAAAGAAAAAATACTCTTCTGGGCTATTCTGGAAAATAAGGCTCCAACTTGGGACATACTACAAAAACGTTTCATCCTAGGACCGGGATTCTGTCCTCTTTGTAGGGACGCGGAAGAGACTATTTCCCATCTTTTTGTACATTGTCGGTATTCTCAGGTTGTTTGGGTTGATGTTTGCCATTTTCTGGATCTAAATGTGAGGTGGCAGGGAGCGAGTGTAAATGAAGCGTTCCAAATGTGGTGGGCATTTCAAAAGATCTCATCCATCCGGGCTCTCCCTTGTATTTTCGCCTGGGGCATCTGGATTACCAGAAATAAGATCATCTTTCAAGATTGTAGGGTTCCGATGGAGATAGTAGTGGCACAAGTTGTGGCAATTATCCAACAATTCAAGGCACCTATCCATGTGATTAGAACTCGACCTGTGTGTGTGGAATTGATTGATAAATCCATGCCGTGGGATTATTTTGATGGAGCTTCAATAGATCATCAAACGGTGTGTGGAGGGGGGGAGTCCTCTTCAAATCTGAGTCCCATTACTTTCATATCGTGGCTGGATTGGGGAGGGGTTCAAATAACTATGCTGAACTTATGTCTCTTAGGATGCTGATGTTATTTGCACTTGAACAAGGATGTCTATCTCTACAGATTTTTGGCGATTCCATGTTAGTTATCGAATGGGCAATGGAGATCACACATTGTTATGTGAGTGTACTCCTACCTATCCTGGAGGAGGTGATACGGTTAAAGCAGTCTTTTAATCAAATCACATTTACACACATATACAGGGAGAGGAATGGGAAGGCCGATATGCTTTCCAAAGAAGCGACGCAGCAGAATTTAGCATTTGGCACTTGGAGGATTTCTATACACTCACCTGAGGGCACCTACAGTTTTTATCACAGACCTTTTTATGAAGATTTCGAGGCACAAAATTGAGCAATTGCTCAGCTTTCAACGATGGACACTCCTTTCTGTTACTGTCATAGTTTATATCTGTTACAGTAATTGATTATATATAATTGGATAACGGCGGGCTGTAGGGTCAGCCGTATACATGGATCTGTTTTAAGCCGACCAGCGATGGACACATTCTTCCTTTCTGCTCATTTCTGTTGACAGTTTTGTTTATATGTAATTGGATAAATGCGGGTGGTATGGACAGCCGTATACCATGTTTTGCTTTATGTTTTGGGACATCAGCTAGGATATTAATTTGGGACAGTAAATATGTGACAATGTAGGGATCTCAGAGATCCTATTACATGTGCAGAATGTAATTTTGTTCAAATTTTTTGAAATAAAATTACGAATTTTTCCAAGGAAAAAAAAATGTCTTTGCATGTAAATAATGTAACTCTGCTTTCAAAGCTTATAATGACTCTCGGAAAGGAACAGATTTATTTTTATAACTGTTGAAAATAAAATTCAAAGATATCGAAGAAAGAAATATTATGAAATATTCAAGATGCTAGATGGTCTAAAACAACTGTTACAATTCATAAATAATTAGTAAGGTAAGAATAATTGATAAGTATTTAAACTATAGTTTTATGTGCGGGGATGAAGTATTTTACTTCTGTAATTTGATGAATTAATTGCTATGCTGGCATTTTAAGAGAAACTGTTCTGTAATTTAAGATCAATCTTTCTTGGTTCACTGGAACCAAGAAAAGTTTGATCAATGTTTCTTGACTAATTATTTATTTCAACTTTTTGCATTCTTCTTTAATTTTTTCACATTTCCAGTTAGGAATAGTTGTTAGATTGAGTTATATTTGGTACATTCATAATTGTAATTTCAATTCTTATATGCAAGGCATATGTTTTAATATTATATTGGAATTAACATGAACATAGGTGAAAATCTAAATCCTTATTTAGATACCCTATGTGTTATCGTTACCATGAAATGGTATCATATAAGTTTCACTATTTGTGTATCTTTATAACTATTGCATGCTTGAAACCTAACAATGGATATTTTCCCCTATCTAGATATAACCCAAGAAAAGGTAACTAAATGTTGTTAATTCCCGTGATTGCAAGAATAAATGTAGAGGAAGTGGAGGCAATTCATTGGATCTTGTGAATGACCCAAATCCAAGCTATGCACATGATCATATGGTGTTATTGAAAAGTAAAAGGAATTTTTCTATGTTCATTTGGGTTCAAACATCGACAATGATGTTTTTTTTTATAGGAAGGTAGGGGCATCCTTCCACAAAAGGGTTTCAATTTTGCATTTTTATGGAGATTAATTTACTAAGCATATAGAAAACATGAGTTATCTATGGCTATATTTGTATTACATGATATAAAATTGGTAGATTGGTAGGTTGTGGTGTGAAACATTTGAAATTATCATATTTTCTAAGCATTGCACTAACAATTGAACTATCAGTCTTTTACATTCTTTGTTAATATGTTGATCCCTTGACTAGGTTTTGTTTTATGCATTTTGCCTTCCCCAGTACTTTATTTCTTTGGGTGTTCCACTCTCCAATGCTACAAATTGATCGGTCACCCCTGCGATCCTAGTGGGATCATTGTTAGAATTATACTATTATTTTATTTAGCATCGTGTTTGCTTATACTAAGATGTGGCAGGGCTCCTGTTTGTTACAACTTGATAATATAAAGGGGGTGTTAAAAATGGGTTGATAAAAATGGATACCTACAATATCTAGTGAAACTAGGGGCTTTCTTAATTGGAAAGGCATATTGGGAGGGGGGTTCAACAATACAATTTTAGGATGCATTTTCCAATATTTAGTGAAATTAGGGATATTCTTTAATATCACGCGAACGATCGTGCTATGCAACAAGTTCATTGAGTGAACCCCCTGTGATCCACATATTCAACTTTGAATATTTTGATCTCTAAATTTTATACAAAGTGACTCTTGTTAATTTAGAAATACCCACTATTTAATCTTTGTTCACTAATTCCAATGTTTGTATAACTATTGCACTTTACCTTTTAGAAAGAGAGATCGTATTCCAAAATATTAATTGCCACTTTTTCTCATCGTTATTCCTCCTCTAGAGAAATATCCTTGTATTACAAACTATTTATGAAAGGAAAACCCATAAATTTATTAGAATGCAGTTTTGATTCTAAGGGATTATTATACAATATGCTAAATGAGGAACCCTTTATTATCATGGGGAGAAACAAGTTGTATAATTTTTTATGTTATTGTTCATCTTATTAATGGGGGATTAATCTCAAGTTTATGTCTAGAGATAGATAATGGATACCTTAAGCATTTGGTTTGGATTTCACACATCTAGAATTTCACAATCTTCAATTTCCTTCTCTATAAATCTAGGATTGGTTTACAAAGAATACTTTTGAATTTTCCCAAATGATTTCCTAGCCCAAAGCTTCGTCATTATTCTGCAGAACCCTCAAAATATTTTTGGTTTCTCGAAAACATCCTTGATTAATGATGAGTATATTATCAACATTATAAACATGGGAGATAGGGGAACCTAAACACATAATTTGGAGGCCCTTAATTGTGTTATTTTTCTCAGGTTTCCCTAATACCTTCCTAATATTATTATCATTATAATAATGAAAAAGGGAGATAGATGGACACCCTAAAGTTGTTTTCCTATCTAGGATAAATAATTTACTAAGGCCTCCATGGGTAAGGATAAAGAGAGATTTTATAAAAAATCACTCATTTATCCAACAAACTCATCACCAACTAAACCCACTTATTAAATATTTTTAAGGAAATCTCATTACACTTTATGATAGTCCATATCTAAATCTAGCTTAGATTCATAAATCATTCAATTATATCATTATATGTTACTTTGAAAAAGTAACTATTCTAAACCATTCACTAAAAAGCTTAGTCTCTCCACTTTAAATAAATAAGAAGAGATTTGTATCAAAGGTAGTTGGTGCCTTGAATAAGATGGTTTTAAGCATTGAACGAGGAGATAATTACAGCTACTGATCAACGCATTGGACTTGATATGAGATGGGGCCATGGTGATGTTTTCCCATTTGTTGTGCTTATGTGGTGCTTACATGGGCATTCTATTTGCGTTTTCAGCATCTATCCAACTAAATGACCAAGGCAGGTACCCCATTTCACATTAACATACATACTGCTTACTCCTATGAATGTGAATTGTTTATAATTATAACGCTTGGTTATGCAAATTGTTATCTATGGCTTTCGCTTTATAGTTTATCCAATGTTGTAAACATGATGGTTGTTGTCAACATGAATAGACACAGCTGCAGCAGGTATATAGTTGATATAACAACTTTTTGGTTGGGACTGGCACTCTTTGTCAAGGTTGTGATAGAGGCACGCTTATGGGAAACGAATGGATTGAAATTGAGAGAATTATGATCTCTGGACATGGAAAGGAGAGTTGTGAGAGAGAAGATGGTAAGTGGGCGAGTGTGAAGGAAGTCCAAAAGATTTCCTTATATTTGAAGAAAAGGAAGAAACAATTCTCTCAAAAACTAAAAACATAACTGATTTCCAGAACAATTATTGGACTAAACAGTTGTGATGTGTTTTCGAGGAAGAGAAGGTGGAGACTGCTATCAAATGCAAGCCATACAAAGAACTTATCTTTATTTTGAAAGAAAATTGACATTGAACTTCTGAAATGATTAATTTGACATGGATCTTTTCTCCAATATAGTGATGATGAGTTGCACAGAAAACCCCAAAGAAACAAGAAACTATGTCTAATGTCAACTAATCCAATCCTATATTTGAATAATGAATGTATTTATCTCTTATTTAGTTTAATTTCTCTGACGCCGACTTGCATCATTTATATGTTGGGGTAGGGACACAACATCAATCCAATTTCAAAAGAGCAATCAGTTTCCTGAGCATTAAATCCTATGATAACGATAACAATCTATGACTATTAGCATAGATAGAAACCTCTATGCAAAGCAGAAAGATGACTAAGGTATTATGTCATAATACACTAATTATAACTGTGTAGGAAAAAGATTTCGGTTTTTTGAAAGTAAACATCAATATTTTTTTTTAATAACCAACAAATACTTGCAAGCAAACTAGCGTAAATTCCAGACAAATTACATTCTTAAATTGGACATCGAGTACCATACAATATTACTCAAGTAAAGTATTCTGATTCAAATCAAATTCCATAGCATCAGCCTTAGTTTTATCCTTTGTCAGGCTTGAACTAGCCAATGTCAATCATATATATACCTAAACCTAATCCTAATACCAAAGTTAAAGTTTAAGGAAATTTGTTTGAGCTTAATCACTTTTACATAAATGGTTGGTAAATTAGTTCGAACTTAGCTACTTTTACCTGAGTCGTTGCTAGATTGTGTCACAGTTTCTTGGTGTCATTTTTTTTCTAAGCTTATACTGAAGCACTCTGAAATGCAACAATCAACATGTTGATTTTTCCATGAATCTGAAATTGTTTTTGTGGAGTTTTCCATGAATCCATTGTGTCATAGTCTCTTGGTGTCATTTTTTTTTCTAAGCTTACACCGAAGCATGCTGAAATGAAACAATCAACATGTTGATCCTGGTTGTGATGAGACTTTTGGAGTCTACTATAGTATTAATTCATTGATCTTGTTGTGTACTTAACAACTGGTATAGGAGTGCCTAGGTTGCTTGATAGGGGTTGTATGAGATTGTCCAATTGTCCAAAATTGCTTCAAAATTCCCAGAACAACCTATACGAAATGATTCATAATAGGTCTAACCACTGTATACTTGGGATTCTTGTGGGAATGCCCTGAAATTTGAATCCATCATGACTGATTCCGTAATAATTACTGCGAGATGACAACCATGGGGATAATTTTCTTGTATGTATTCTGGTTATTTCTTAAATTGTTATTACATGTAGATTCATGCCTTCTCTTTACCTGATGCCTTCTCTATGTAATAAACCATGCCACGATCGAGTAAATATTAGTGATATCAACGAGAACTTCCTCGGATCTTGATCAGAGGCTATGAGCAAAGAATTTTAATGTATCCCTCCATTTCCATAGAAACATCCTTTCCCCATAATCATAAACAATAAGAAACCATGTGTGGAGCGACTACTCCTTGTTTCAAATGGTATTTTATCTATTACTATGTAAATATGCATACATGAGGGTTGTTACAACTTGATACTTGATTGAGTAGAACGTATGATAGCACTATCTGTCTCTATACCTGATTGAGATAAATGATTTATAAATGATTTAAAAGGAGGTCCATACTACCACAAACAATGACAAAAAAAATTAACTCTGGTATTGAGGTGCTAAAAAAATGCTGAAGATGGACAGAGATTTATAAAATTGGCTCCGTAAAAAGAATGATGCTCTCGCTTACACCTAATGTGCCTTGTTGTTGTCCTACATCAGGTATTAATACAAAGATATTTATAGATGAGCATCAACATTCCAAGAAATGAAGGTAATTAAATTGCAACCACATGAAACTGTTAAAAAATACGATTAGTGAGTGAAGTTTCATTGGCTAATTATAGTAAGAAGCTCCTTAAGTTGATAAGATTCACTGATGAAATTGCATTCTTTAGCATTGGTTCACTGATAAGCATAACTAGTTCACAGAAAACAATAAATGGTTTTCTTGTAAATACCTTTTTAGGCAGAACACAGAGTCGATCCCAAACCTGCTTCAAAATAAAATTCACTCTTGCTTCACTGCCAAGATTGATAATGCAACACTGGTATAAACGTTTCTCCAACGCATGTCCTCCGTGTTGAGATATTGTAACTTCAAAGGGTCTGAAAAGTTTCAGGTCGAAGATAACATCCCCAGGTACCTTGTGTCCAAAGGGCACCCTCAGATTCGTTGTACTTTATGAGTTATGATCAGTACAAGTTAGGGTTTCTGCCTCTTCCAGAACTCAGTCAAAATCAGGTGACCTTGGAAAAAAGGTCATAACTTGGGCTACGAAGCTCCAAATGAAATTTCGTAAAAAGTGACAGGTAGTACACAGACTGTACTATCTCAGGAAACTTTTTTCAGAGGCCGAAGATGAACCAGTGACACGTGGAACTCCGTACAAGTTCGCTCTCCTGTTTTATCCCATAAACAGGTCACGTTGCGACACTTGGAATAACTCTCTCTCAGAAAATCCAATTGAGGTCAGACCTGTCAGGATGGAAAGATAACAGAGCGAGCTATCTCAGGAAAATTTTTCAGAGGCTGAAGTTCAAATAGTGACACGTGGCACGCCGTACAAGTTGGCTCTCCTATATTATCCCAAAACAGGTCACGTTACGACATTTGGCATAACTCTCTCTCAGAAAATACAATTGAGGTCAGACCTGTCAGGATGGAAAGATGACAGGTCAAGCTACTGCAGAAAAAGTTTTCAGACCCTGTGGAGCGATAATTTTGGATTTATAGCAGAAACAATCAGGTACATATTTCTGTCAAAACAAAATTATTTCTGGAGCACCTTTATTCATGGCTTCCGGAATTTAGGGTTTCAGAGAAAGTTAGAATTTTTGGAATCGGAATCCACGGCTGAATGCTACTTAGGAAAATCAAAATTTAGAGACCAAGATCTAATTTTTTGGTTGGGTAGAAGACCGGGCTTGATTAAACCCTAGCTCAGGATTTTGATCAGAAAGATGGAAAATTAGGGCTTCAACAAAAGTTGGAATTTTTGAAGTCTGTAACCACGGCTGGAAGCTCCTCAGAAAAATAAGAGTTTAGAGCCTTGGATCGAACCTTTTGATTGGACAGAAAGGTGGGTTTCATCAAACCCTAGTTCGGGTTCTTGTCCAGAAGATCCAGAAGTTTCGAAGGCAATTTTGAGGGGTCAAATTTTGGAGGTTTCAAAATTGAAGTATGCTAGTTTGATCAACTTAGCAAGACACATCCTTCCATCCATTCAGAAGTGTGAAAGTCAAAGATTGAATTTTTAGGGTTTCTCTAGCAAAACCTAATCAAGCTCCAGATCAAGTTTCAGGGGGAGTTGAGGCTAAAGCCTTACATAAGAAGACTACAAGAAGTCTTGACAGGTATGACTCAAGGAGGTTCAGGTATGTCTTGAAATCTGATTCCTGATTAAATTCACAATGTGTTTGTCTTCATATTATTTGTTAGTACAATCTTGATTAATGTTAGACTTATCTTATCACCCTAGTAACAGTATGAATGCATGTGAATGATCGAATACATTCATTGATTAGGGCTATATGATTGTACTAATGCATTATGGTGTTGTGTGAGGTTGATGTTGTCTGCTAACAAGATTCAGGTACATCACGAAAGACAAATCAAGTTCCACATGAAGACAAAGACTCATCCATATTCTTTGTTCTACTTACGAGGTATGTATGAATTTGATATATTGTGCTTAACCTATGAGACATGCAGGTTCTAGCTCAGGATCTCTAAATCATTGAAGAGATTGTTTAGGTATGTTGTACATAACTAAGCAGGTGTACTAATCCAGGTATGTTTTCCTATGTCAAGTTAGAATCTTACCTTGTGTTAGGATCCCCTATATAAGTATACTTGGTATGATTGGTTATGCTTATTAATAAAGTTAATCAAGGGTTTATGCACATTATGTCTCTTATCTTGATTGATGATTTAACTAACCAGAAGAGTACTATGATCAAACAAGAATATGCATGAGTAAAAGAAGACTTCCTTGAAACCCTGAATACTAATGATCATGACTATACATATTCAAGAAATAGAATGTTTTGATAATATTGAGAATATACTAATGAATGTATGTTTGTGTATGAGATCATGAGGATGACACTAGTGCACACTTGAGCATGCATAGTGGTACAGAATGAATAGAAGTTCAGAAGACATACAGAAGATCAAGCGGGAGGCAACCACACAAACATAAAAGATAAGTATTTGAGTTGTTATTTGAAATAGTAAATGATATTGCTTGTATCCATATTTGTATTCCTAGAATATATCATGCTGAGTGTAAACATTCATAGAGCATTGAACAATATACTACTAATATGCATATGATTGGTAAGTTGGACAAACATTCCATTGTTGCTTGTCTAGAATGAAACCTCTTTGCTGACATGCCGAGAGCTGTGCATACTCTCGATAGTATGTTCTGGTAGAGATGGAAGGCATCTAGATAGCCACTATATGCATACAGGATATGGGAAAGTGTTGTGCCAAAGTATTGGTCAAAATAGTTGCATAACTATGTAAATGATATCTGTATGCATAATAGGTTATCATGTCAATATGATTTGATGATTATGAAGTATTACTAATCCTGTACTTAATTTTGATTTGTAGGAAAGGTCATGAAGAATGATGGACACCGTACAAGTGATGGATGTTCAAACAAGAAGATTTACAAATCAAACAAAATATAGAAGGCTCATGGATAGAAGATTCTCTTAGAAAGGGGAAGAGAATCATGACAAGATGTTTGCTCCAAGTATGGTGTAATTAAAGAAGAAGTGTGAATCAGGTTCTGTATGGGTACTCAGGATCGATAATCAATTGATGAGCTTAATGATCACCATGGGTGATGTGGATCTCAACCTTTGATACAAGGTTGAATATGGCTTCTATACACATATGACATGGATGCAAGAAGGAACTCACCATAGAGTTCGAATGATGTTGAGGCTCATATCAATAGACCCATCTGATGAGAGATGGTACAAATAGATGGCTGCAGAAATGAAATTGAAAGATCTCATATTGATGCATTACTTTCTAGGTCTAAAAGTATGGAAAGTCTCAGAAGGAATCTTTCTCAACCAGAGAAAGTATGCTGAGAAATCTTGAGAAGACTTGATATGTTGGAATGACCACTCTTGTGGATTCCAACTTGAAGCTGTTAGGGGATGACTCATCAGAGTTAGTGGATATAACTCTGTACAGTCAAATTATTGGGTGATTGATGTATCTAACATATACTAGGTTAGATATATGCTTTGTTGTGAACACCTTGAGTCAGTATCTAGTGGAAACTAGATGTGTTGACCTGATAGTTGCAAAGCATGTGATGAGGTACCTAAAGGGTACAATAGAATTTGATCTATGAGATCATGACCTCAGATGGCTACATAGATGTTGATTGAGCAGAAAGTGTATTAGACAGGAAGAGCACATCGAGAAGATGTTATTGTCTGGGATCATCCATATGGTTTAGCAGGAAGCAGTCTAGTGTGGCTCTCAGCACAAGCAGAATATATGGCTGCTTGCTCTGCTAGTTGTGAAGAAGTTTGGCTTCAGGATTGTTTGACTTAGAGATAGAACCAACTGTGATCCTATGTGACAAATAGAGTTGTATGAAGATGACAAAGAATCTAGTGTTCCATGATAAGTCAAAGAACATAGGGATCTAACAAGATATGACGCAGAAAGGAACTATAAAGTTTGAATTTGTAACAGGTTACCGATGTACTAACCAAACCTCTACCTCAAGTGAAGAAGTTACCAACATACTAACCAAACCTCTGTCTCGAGTGAAATTTGAATACTTCTGAGACAAGCTTGGTGTAGCTCAAAAGGACCCTCCTCGAAAGGGGGAGTAGTATAGTCACTGATGATGAGATTGTCTCATCGAACAACAAGGTCGATGATGAGGTAACCTGTTCTCTACACCTAGATACTTAGAAATATTTAGATTTAGGACTCTTATGCTTAGAATACTTAGTTTTACTTATACATGCTTTTGATGTTAGATGTATTAGTGAGAATACATGCCTTTGATGATAGATGTATTAGTGAGAATACATGCTTTTGATGATAAGATGTATTGGTAAGAATACATACTTTTGATGACACATGTATTGATTAATGTACTTGTATGGTTGAGCATACTTGTACTTGTATTGATGAGAATACATGTGGGGATTGTATCATCCTTGAACACTTGTTCTAAAGTGAGCCATAGACAGGTGTCTCCGAGAAAGAAGAGGGATTGTATCATCCTTGAACACTTGTTCTAAAGTGAGCCGTAGACAGGTGTCTCCGAGAAAGAAGAGGGATTGTATCATCCTTGAACACTTGTTCTAAAGTGAGCCGTAGACAGGTGTCTCCGAGAAAGAAGAGGGATTGTATCATCCTTGAACACTTGTTCTAAATTGAGCCGTAGACAGGTGTCTCCGAGAAAGAAGAGGGATTGTATCATCCTTGAACACTTGTTCTAAAGTGAGCCGTAGACAGGTGTCTCCAAGAAAGAAGAGGGATTGTATCATCCTTGAACACTTGTTCTAAAGTGAGCCGTATACAGGTGTCTCCGAGAAAGAAGAGGGATTGTATCATCCCTGGACATCGGTCCCTGAATTGATCCGTAGACGTATGGTCTCCGAAAATGAAGTCCTTAGTGGACAGGTAGGGGATTGGATCATCCATGGACTTTCAGTCCTAAAGAGAGCCGTAGACGTGAGGTCTCCGAGAATGAAGTCCTTAGTGGACAGTTGAGGGGATTGGATCATCCCTGGACTTTCAGTCCTAAAGAGAGCCGTAGACGTGAGGTCTCCGAGAATGAAGTCCTTAGTGGACAGTTGAGGGGATTGGATCATCCCTGGACTTTCAGTCCTAAAGAGAGCCGTAGACGTGAGGTATCCGAGAATGAAGTCCTTAGTGGACAGTTGAGGGGATTGGATCATCCATGGACTTTTAGTCCTAAAGAGATCCGTAGACGTGTGGTCTCCGAGAAGTGGGGATTGTATCATCCCCGGACTTCGGTCCCTGAATTGATCCGTAGACTTGTGGTCTTCGAGAAGTGGGGATTGTATCATCCCCGTACTTCGGTCCCTGAATTGATCCATAGACGTGTGGTCTCTGAGAAGTGGGGATTGTATCATCCCCAGACTTTGGTCCCTGAATTGATCCGTAGACGTGTGGTCTCCGAGAAGTGGGGATTGTATCATCCCCGGACTTCGGTCCCTGAATTGATCCGTAGACGTGTGGTCTCCGAGAAGTGGGGATTGTATCATCCCCGGACTTTGGTCCCTGAATTGATTCGTAGACGTGTGGTCTCCGAGAAGTGGGGATTGTATCATCCCCGGACTTTGGTCCCTGAATTGATCCGTAGATGATTGGTCTCCGAGAAAGTGATTTTTTTATGATGATGTGGTTACTTGTATCGGTAGGATACTTGTATTGATGATGTGGTTACTTGTATCGATATGGATACTTGTATTGATGATGCGGTTACTTGTATCGGTAGGATACTTGTATTGATGATGTGGTTACTTGTATCGGTATGGATACTTGTATTGATGATGTGGTTACTTGTATCGGTAGGATACTTGTATTGATGATATGGTTACTTGTATCAGTGTGGATAATTGTATTGATGATATGTATACTTGTATTGGCATGAATACTTGTACTAATGATGTGGATACTTGTATTGTTATGGATACCTGTATTGATGACGATGCTGATGATCGTGAGATGACGATGCTGATGATCGTGTGATGACGATGCTGATGATCGTGTGATGACGATGCTGATGATCGTGTGATGACGATGTTGATGATCGTATGATGACGATGCTGATGATCGTGTGATGATGATGCTGATGATCGTGTGATGACGATGTTGATGATTGTGAGATGACGATACTGATGATCGTGAGGATCCAGATGTTGATGTTGTTGTAGCTGTTCGAGTGCTGCAGAAGATAAAGACTCAGTACTGAAGATGTTGATGTTCCAGTATTGAAGATGTTCCAAGAACTGCTTGAGTTAGATGATGTTGAGAAAGCTTCCAATGATTTATAGATGTATCATGTATGATGTTGATGACTCCTTGCTCGTGCAGATGCTGTTATAATATCCTTCTCGTTAAGGGGGAGTGTTGAGATATTGTAACTTCAAAGAGTATTATATTTGTACTTTATTATTCCGGAGATGTTTCATTCCTCCGTGAAGATCTTATTGTATATCCGGAGATGTTTATTCCTCCGTCGGAATGTGGTAACTCGGGTTATTAGACTTCCCTAGTGGGGGTCGGCCCTGTATGTGTTATGTGGGTCAAAGGGTTATTAGACCACCCTAGAGGGGTCGGCCCAGTCAGTTGTAGTGGGGTATTTAACCCATTGGTTAAATACGAGCCTACGTGTACTTGTGTAAAATATATGTCAGAGTGGTGTATAAATAGAGGAGGTGTGTTCCTCATTTGACACACTCACACACTTGAGGATAGCGCACTTGTGGAGGAGAGGTCTGCTATTGTGGAGGAGGAGATCATGTCTCAGGGTTTCATCTTTGTATATTGCTGGTCATCTATATTGAGGAAGCTTTGCTAGGTTTTCTACCCCATGAGGGTTTCCCAAGATAAATCTCTGTCTCTTGTGTTTATGCTATGCTTGTTGTTTCTTAAGTGATCCTGTATATGCTATTATTGTGAAATGGAATGTAATGCTGCTATTTTCTGTCTTAGCATATTGAATTTTAACACTCCGTTCACATATTAATTCACATTCTAGAAGTTTCCTATCCATCTCTGCAACAAGCAATTCCTAGTGTGAGTGATGGGTCGCATAATCACCTGGACTCAAGTAATGTTATTTCCTGACAGGTCTAGTGTAAAAGGTTCCTCCCTCTAGCTAAATTCAGTCCTCGGTTCCTTCCCTAGAAATCCGCGAAAGCAATCTACGGTAAGCCAATCTAATAAGAGTTTACCGATTTCCAGACAGACATTCATGCACCTATGTTGATTATAGATTGCTTGTCTTAGTCATCTAATGGTAGGGATCTCAATAAAATATCCATTTCCATATCCAGTCATTAAATGGAAACCAATAAATAAATTATCCAGTAAATTCCTGAATGAATAATCCATTGATCTAAATCCCATAATTCAAATGAACCGGTCCTTTAGTTTCTTTAAAAATTAAAATTGCCTTTATTTCCAATCACCCGAAAAATCTATTAATGTGGAGCACTACGAGGAGCTATGAATTGGATTGGACGCCACCCAACTAGATTTTCTATCTACAAATTGATTCCCAATTGTAATTCATCATGTGATAGTTTCGGATCCATTGTGTGTCTGTATCAGTCTGATATGAGGGTGATTGAACCCTATCCAGATACATATGATACTCACCTGATTTAAACACCGGAGGAGCAGTGAAAACATGTCCTACCTATCATACGGAAATGTCATAAAAGGGCATAGTTCATTAATAATTGAATAAATGCACACCAAACTTCAGCCTCCGTTTACATGGATTTTGGGCAATTGCACTTGTCATATATTTAATAGCACTACGGTAGCAAGTGGATCCAATAAATCCCTGTAGTTAAATGCAGATTTTTCTAGATTCTAGCTTAAAGTCGATGCCTCGTAAAATGTTTGTAATTATGACATACCATGGGAAGGGGATAGATGCTCGCCAACTACAGATTTTTCTAGATTCTAGCTTAAAGTCCATGCCTCGTAAAATGTTTGTAATTATGACATACCATGGGAAGGGGATAGATGCTCGCCATATCTGGCATGGTTGTCATGTCAACCAATAGCTATTTTTTTTAAAGTTTAATTTCTTCACATTTTCTTATGCCTGCAATAACATGAATTTGGTCCTATCTTTGCCATATCACACATTTGACGAATTGTAGGGTAGATAAATAATTTCAAAGAATAATAAAAACATATTAATTTTTAAATGATAAAGATTAATTTTAGAAACGAAGATATTATGTTGTTATCTAATAAAAAGTCAATGTAAATAGACCATAGATTGATTACTATATATTTGTCGGAGGAAGATATAAAAATGGGTAGTCTAGGTAGCCTAATGGATAGTTCAGAAATAAATAATACGGTTTTTATAGCGTATCATTCATGAACAAAAGTTAAACTTTTTAAACATCTAACAATTTTTTGGGAAATTGACAAGTATGAATAATTTTTTATTTTAGAAAAAAATATTTATTAATTTTTGGTATTTTTAATATCATGCATAGAAAAAAAAATATACTTTAAAATTATTTGTAATAAAATACACTCTCGTCCCCTCCACACTTCTACATAAAATATACCCTAAATATTTGTATTGCTATATAACATATTTAAGACCCTTTGACCCCTTAATACAAGGAAATATATTTTCTCATTTCCATATCATAGTTTATTCCCCAATATGAATGGACTTGATAGGATATTGCCTATCAAGTGACCCCCCCGTGCTTGTCATATACTTTGAAAGAGTATAAGGGAGAATGCATCAAGATGTGGGATAACTACTAGGGGCCATAAGTCCTAGAGAATCACAACACCACTTGAATTTACTTGTGCTCACCCATTTTGTCAACACATTTGCAACATTTTGCAAAGTATCAACCTTCTTTGATATCCTAAATGAAATGGTATTGGATATCGATTTGCTTTGTCTTCTCATGAAAGGTTGGATTCTTAGATAGAGATATGAAAATTCTACTATCACACTAATTGTAATAGATCTCTTACTTGGCCCTACATATGAGCATAGTTTCATAAGCCCAATGGACTTCATACTTGTTTGAGTAGTTGTTGTTTACTTAGCCTCTACAATGGACAAAGTGATCAAAGCCTATAACTTGCTCATCCAACTCATTGCTTCACCAAATAGTAGAAACACATATCCACTCATAGATATATTTCTATTTATATCTCCTACCTTATTATAATCTGGACACATAACCCTATATGTCCAATGAATGTGGGTCCCATGAAACATTGTTATGATAACAAATATAATTTACTCAGATGTACCTTATAAATCCCTAAACACCTTATTCACTATATCCCAATGTTCACATTTAGGGTTATACATGAATTGACTTATGACTCCCACTACTTGGGAATGTCTGGTCTAGCACAAACCATAGGATACATCAAACTACCAATTGTTCTTAGGATATATAGACACTTATGATTTAGTTAAGATCAAATTTGTCTAATGTATTTAGGTAATTTGTGTTTCTTCAGTATGCATTGGTATGCGTTTATCCTTATGTAATCCGGCGATCACGTTATGTTCTAGACATGAAGTGTGCCGACAATTCACCCTCTCCTCAATAGTAATGGATATATTGATATGTGGCTTAACATCTTATTGGTCCATGATATCTATTTACAAAATATGGAGGGTCATTTGTTGATGATTGGTTTTGAGAAATTCTTATGTAAAATATCTTCCTTTGGCATTCATATATTGCATCAAGTGGCCATATTGGTTGGGGCTGTGGATTGTTTCCCTCTAAGGGTTTTAACCATATAATATGTTGGCGTGTTGATTTTTTATCCAATTGTGTGAGAAGTTGTTTAAGGTGTTTTGATTGTGTGCAAACACCTTGTTTTTTCTAACATGGTATCAAAGAACTTATGAATATCCCCTCTCATTGTTGATCAATATCTTGGACATATGCCACTATATGCATCCGATTATTGATGTATTCTACTATTTCTATGAATTTCTAGAGTAAAAGAGGCAATACATTGCATTGGGAGCATTTATTTTAGTTGGAAACACTTTTCATTTCACCCAAAAAGGTTTTTGTTTTCCCAAGGTATGATCATTTTATCAAACATGGGTATATTGTTTTCATTATAGTTTTTTTGAAATCTTTATCATACTGTTTAATATTTTAGTTGGGTTTTTCTATTCATATTCTTGGTTTTCTCTCTTTCTAATATCCATAGGCTCTTTTCCATGTGTCATTTGCAATCTTGGAAAATCATAAACAAATAGGAAATTGTTTTATTTTATATGTATGCTCTTTTCCCTACACTTTATGAAATATCGACAAACTAGAAACAAACATATAACTTGCATTTTCTAGGTATGTTAATCGAAAGATAACCCCGAGGTTAGAAACTTTCAGTTTTGAAATTTTTCTTGTTGTTGTGTGCGGCTATGTTGAAGTGTTTTGTAGGAAAAAATAAGGGTTTTGGGGTAAGCATGCACTTGGAGGCAAAGACTAAAAAAAACCTCCATAAAATTTTCTATATGTCAGTCAAATTATAAGGTAATAATTTATGTTACATTTATCATCAATCCGAGTTTGTAAACTTATGAGGTGCATGGAAACATATTTGTAGAGATAAGCCTTAAAGTGCTTCAAAATCTCTGAAATCAACTCACCAATCACCACACAACTTACTACAGGTCATACTTTTATGGACTTGTCACCACCAATTTGTGAATCACTAACGTAGAATTGCAAGTCTAGTACATATCTTGTAGCCAACAACACTCTATTGATTTCACCTAGATGAACTATTAAGGGAAACATAATCCATAAATGTAGCCACAAAGAACAAATCTTGAAAACAGAAAGCAACCTAATTAATCCTAAGATATCATTCAAGATTGATTGAATTCCATTATGAGCTCATACGATAGGAATGTAGGCTAATCATATATCCTTATGATCAGTAGTACTCTATGATTCCCACTTTAATGGATTTGATCAATGCTTAGAAAGACATCTAATTATGTCGAATATGAAAACAATAAATTAACTGCAATTATGAACCCCTAAAATCAATACTATCCAACTATGAACTCTAAGGTAGAAATCCAAGTTAGCATGCATTTAAAAAACCAATAATACTTGTCAATTCCCGCTATCTCACTCGGTTAAGTTGCGGGTCTCGTCAGCAAGGCAACTTGAGTTCAATCCCCCTTAGGGGTGACTTAGTTGGGAGGCGACACCCAAAAACCCAGTGAAGTTGAGGCTGCAGTCTAGGCCGTGTGCGATCCCTGGGTGATTTTGATGGCTTAGATTCCCATGGGTCGTGGTTTCTTAGACCACATGCCACTCCCGCAAGTCGGGGAGATTCGAGCAAAAAAAACAACAACCAATAATACTTTGCAAGTTTCTTCTAGCTGATATTAAATTAAGGAGTGCATGAATTAAACTCTTAAATCATCACACCAGATCAGATAACTCATTCGATATGTTGGGGGAAATATATGTTATTAAATCGACATTAAATTATCAACTAAGGAGTTGTAGACTTAGAGGTGTTGGCACTGTATGTGCAGGATCGGAGCCTAGTCTAGCCTACTCTAAATCCAACAACACGCTTCAAACTAGAAAATGAATTTAATTGAAAATAAACAAATTAAGACCTTAAGTTCAAACCCATTACAGGAAATCCATATCTCACAAGTTAGGATTTTAATCTTCCTTTGATAATTGAATACGTAAAATTAAAGTACAAAAAATAATGTCGACATCCAAAATGTAGAAAATAAAACTAAGTTAAAGACAAAGTAAATACTTTAACAATATTTTAACATTATAAATATTTTAACAATACATTCAACACAACATTATAAATATTTTAACAATATGACAAAATACAAAATAAATTAAAGATACACAAAATACAATATAACAAAATACAAAATTTATTAAAGATATACAAATTACCACACATATATATAAATATATACAAAATATGAAATGATGTTTAAACTATGGAAAGCACTTTATTAACATGACAACACTTTATACAAAATATGAAACATTTTTTTTAATTTGTGAAAAACACTTGATTAACATTAACACAATGGCAACACATGAAACAAATTTACATCCATGAAGAGTAACATCCCAAACAAAGATTCAAAATTACCATTTGTTAACAGAATGTTATTCATGGCAAGTTGACTTTGGAACGAAAGTGCATTGTATTGAAGCAGAATTGTGATAGATTAAAACAAAGTTGTAAGGTGAAATTATGATGGGTTTGAGAGGAAGTTTGGTTACAGTTTTGAAGAGGTGGTGAATGCAGTCAACCTGGAATAGAGTATATGGATAAAATATGTGTTTTGTGAATCGCAAATGTTGGAGAAGTGTACACTACAGGAAATGCATGCTACATGAAATATACGTTACAACCACATAACATATCTTCTACAAGAATATGTAATACACTCAATGTATAAAAAATAAGGCTACACACACAATTTTGTAAATAATTGAACAAACACACAAGGACGCTATTTATGAGAGGAAGGGGGCCCTGCCTTCTCCTAGAAACTTTCCCACTACTCTAATGAAAACTCATAAATATATCAGTCATGAATGCATAAGAAACCAACTCTAATTCATCATAATAACAGAGTACAATAATTCTAAGTCCTTTGCTCCTATCTGATCTACAAGTCTAATAACTTAACCTCCCACTTAATGTTACATTGTATAAACATTGTGCTACAAAATTGATATTGCAAAAATGCGCTACAGGAATAGTTACAAAAATTACGCTGCAAGATTACAATGCAAAACTGCCTTAAGCTAACTTTGGAGTAAGAAGTTACATCAAGATAGATCATGCCGGATAAACATAGCAAAAAGAAATGATCCATCTTCATCATGAGATTTCATGACCGAAGGCATGGAATCTCTCCTCAATATTTCGTGTTGCAGGAACGGTTGAATGGGCCATAGTTCTTGATCTGGAAGTTTCCTAGTGACAATTTACGCTGATCTAGACAACACATCACCATTTCAAAATGATTTCCCAAAAAACCCATGTTCCCCCTTTGGTTCATAAAGATAGAGGTACTCTAACCATTGAGGGAATTACCAGAAACGAACAGTTACTGCTAGAACCTGCTGCAGGAACCTGATCCTATAACCTTGTCAACCATAACAACTTAAATTTCAATTTATTCAAAATAAATTAATAAATTATGAACATAGGAAAGGTTTTGTACCTCTGATCCCAATATGACACTTCTTAGGAAAAATGTGGAATATTAGGCTATTAGAGGTGGCAAAATAGAGTAGTTTATAGGAAAATGGCCAAAATAAGGGTTCATGGATACTCCCAAAAATGCCAAAGCAGGAACCCTATTTCTCCCCCTGCCTGAGGATTTGCATGCCCTCATGAAAAAAAAATTGGGACCCCTATAAATACTGTTGCTTCCGAAACTGGTAAAACAAATGCCCATGACTGCTAGGAATAATGAAAATTCAAACTTGAGTGGCTGCTTGAATGAGAACATCAAGGTTGTAATTTTTGGGATGAATCCTTTAGAGTTTGGCTTGGAGTTGTCTATTTCTTGCAATGATTTTTCTATCTTGCCCATACCACCTTCAAGCCAATTTTACAAACTTCCTATGATTGGCCTTAAGTTGTTCAATATCCTCCTAAAATATGAGACTGGAGCTCTTCAGTAGTTCATTTTCATTCTTGAGAAACTTTTCTAATATTGTCAACTCCCTGATATTTTCCTGTAGCGTCTTTATTTTCTTCCTCTTCTTAGCCAATTGAATATCAATAGTATCTGACAATTTACCTACCTCATCTTTAGGTTTCTCCGAGAAAGGATGAGTGCCACTAGCCCTGACCTTTTTGACTAGATCCCATAGATTCTCATCCATATCCTTATAGGATGAATGTGTTTCCTACGATTCTCCATACACAGCCCAAATTCTTTTCTTCCTAGGTGGACTTGCAAAACATGCTTCTTCATGATGCTCCTCAGCAATCGATTTTGACTTGGCCATGGCCTTCATAGTCCAACTTCTAGTTACTCAAGGTCGTGGAGGCAAGATTTGGGACTATTTGCCTCTACTAACTGAACCCCTTTTGCCCTTATGTTGTACATGCTCTTTTATGATTTGAACATCATCATCTAATTCTTCATACTCCTGAGTATCTTCGGGCTCAGACTCATCTTGAAGCTCTTCCCCCGTTTCTTGTGCAATGTTAGGTTCACCCTCTCTTTCTGGCACATTCTCATACTTGTTTCCATCAAATCCTTGTTCCATGAAATCACCTTCATCAACGAATTGATTTCGAACCAGGAATTGTACCCAATCGTCTTATCTTTTTCTCATTTCATCCACAATCAAAATATTTATGAGGACATGATGATACAAGTTATGTTCTACATTCTGAGTTATCCTTTGTGCTATCAGAGCCATTTTTGAAAGATATTTCTTCAAGTAATGTGGTAGGTTAAGTTTCTTTTCTTTAAAATTCCAGAGAAGTATGATATGATACAAGAAAACTACACCATAGCAGCCCTCACATGTAATATACTTCTGAAGGATACAAAGGAGGTATTTATACCATTTTCATTAACCAGGTCTTTGGTATTCCTTTTTCCCAGTTAGGGTCTATGAAGGTCTCCATGGTCCAAACAATTAAAGATAAAGGAGATTAAACTAAACAAAAGGTGGATGACTTGGGTTTTGATCCAAATAACCCAACATCTATTCAATCCTTGATTAAGGAGAAGGACACAGAAATTCAGGTGTCAAAAAATAAGCTCAAATTGCATGACACAAAACATGTGCAAACTACTAAATGGATACCTATGCAAGAAGAGAAAGACCAGATTTACAAGCAAATGCGGGAGTACACAGATCAATTAGGACAATCCAGGAATGAAAATACTAGATTGAAGATGGAAAATACCAATTTTTTGGCATCCAAGCCTATCATATCATAGTCCAATTAGGTAGTTTCCGTAGATAATCTAGCTAAAGTTTTGTCAGGATTGAATCTTTAAGAAGTGGAAATGAGTACTTTGAATAACACAATTCAGAAAAAAGGATGAGTAGATTACTATTTTAGGAGACATGGTTAGAAATGGGGAAGCTCTCATTGCAGAAGTATAGGCAACAAAAGATAAGATGCATACAAAATTAGATCAACCCACAAACAAGCTTGTTGGTAAAACAACATTGAAGGGAGGGAAGCATCTATTATGGGATCAATTAGTAGTTGAGATTTCAAATTACTGGAATTATTTTGTTTTGGTTCAGGATGGATACAGTTTGGCCATCACTTCTTTACAAGATATCAAGAGGACATGAAATGAATTGGTAGGTAAATTTGTAGTAGAACATAATGTGATAAAAAAAATGAATACAAGAACAAGAGTTGAATTAGAGGTGTTAAGGGTGGTAGACAGAACCAACGTCATAATGGAAGTTAATCAAGTAATCACTAAGAGGAATTTGGTCCAAAGGCTCAATCTAAGGCACATGCCCTCTCAAAATATATTGCATCTTTCAAGGCTATTTTTAAGAGGTAATTTTGAAGGGGTTTCCCTCAATGGGGGATGTGAATGGAGATTTATATTCCAAGATATTGCATCTTTCAAGGCTATTTTTAAGAGGTAATTTTGAAGGGGTTTCTCTCAATGGGGGATGTGAATGGAGATTTATATTCTTAGGAGGTGTATGATGGTATGATAGTGCAATGTAAGAATGATGATGCTAAATTTTCAGGAATGGAAGGACCTCTAAAAGGGAAAGTGGTTATTGATAAATTGTCAACTGATTTTAAATTGCTGACCAACATTAAATATGGTGGGCAGGAGAATGAAGGGTCATGCATATCATATGGGGAAACCATGGAAAAATATTTCCAAGTATGGAATTTTAACCTCCACAACACACGAGGCATTGTCATCACAACATATTCACCACGAGGCATTGTCATCACAACATATTCACCAAAGATAATTGTAGTAGTTCTAGCTATTCACATTTGCTTTTCACATTCATGAATAAATTATAGGGGCCACTTACGTACATGCTTAAATTAAATATAGTTAGTTATATTTTAAGAAATAATATCTTCAGATAAATTGCAGTTTCCAGCTCATTATTTTCTAGGAGGAAGTAGGTATAAAAAAGAGGACCGATCTAAAAATTAGGCATCAACAATTTTTGGGAAGTGTAACTTTCTTTACAGGGTGAAAGATCAAGAAGAGTACCTTAGGTTAGGGAAAAAGAGCATATCTTTATGTTGTAGATCCAAGAATATTCAAATTTTTATGATGTATTAGTTTGTAAAACTCTTGATGTGTTGTGTTTTTCCTTTGTGATTCCAATTTTTTTTCCAGACTATGTATATGAGTTTCTTTGTTTAATAAAATCTAGTGGCAACCATTAATGTCATTATCAATGATCATGGTGCATGTATTGTGGTAATCTATGAAGAAGAAGGATTTCATGTTTAAACAAACTATTTTCTTATTTAATCCTTTATATTAATGAATAATATCATAACCATATAGAACATAAACTCGATTAAATCGAATAATATCATAACCTTATAGAACATACAAGAGTTATATTAAAATTTGACATACCTATATATTTATAGAAACTTATCCTTATGTTTGACACTTTCTAACAATTCACATGCAATAAGTATAATGTTCATTCATTTTTACGCCTCTCAAACATTAGTCTAGTTATTTTAATTTAACAATCACACTTTCAACCAAACCCTTCATGAAGTCCAAGTCACTTGGGGAAAAATATAGGATTCTCAGTATTTTCTGGCATGTGAAAAATCTATTCTCTTGGCCATGCATCACCTAACCACTTAAATACAACAAGTAGGTTTGTTTAGCTGATTTTTTAGCTCAATAAACTAAGTATGATGATCTCTACTGGAGGGATGATATACTATGGCATTTGCATATCATTCAAGAACTTGCCATTATCATTATGATTACATAAACAAACATTTTAGTTATGATCAAAACCCACTCTTCAATCATGGACTAGTAGTCCCTTGGGGTATAATCATTTATATCTATTCATATACAATCAACATTTACTTGCTTTCCACATCTATAATGTTTCCAAGCCAAAGCTTTGGTCAACCATATCCAAACTTACAACATTTGTTTAGTAACCAAACATTCACCACAATGGTCGACTTATGAAATTGATGAGTACGTTAAGGAATATACATATACATATAACCAAATAGGATTTTGCGGCATAATTCTTAGCAATTTCTAGCATATTTCTTCATTCCGAGTCACATAAACCCTACAAGAAGGTAAGAATATTCAAATATATTTTCCATGATCTAGGCTACTCATCCATATAAAGATATTCTATATCATTATGAAATCTAAAAACATATATATGCATTCCAATCATTTATTTGAAATCACTGAACTATATTAGTAACATTTCCTTAACATTATCCCATCTTAAGTTTTTAAGTTTTTCTAAACATGGATGACTAAAAATGACACATGAATAAAAAAATATTTATACACTCCAAAATTTGTTGAACAATAGAAATAAGTGTGGTTGCAACGTTCCACCCAATCGTAGGCGCTCCATGTGGCTCTATCTAGCCTATATTCTTTTAGCTGAGAAGCAACCCTTAAGTCAAGAAAAATATCCACTAAAATGAAGAATCCACTTAATCTCTTACTATACTAATAAGACACACTTTTACACAATTTGGGCCGACTCTCCAACACCATGCTCTGTAATTTAAAAAGAAATAACATAATTTGGGCCGACTCTCCAACGAAAATCTCCCTTTGTAACTACGACATAGAACAATTATATTATGGGTCGATTCTTTAAATAAGATCGCCCTCTATAACACCAGGATTTCTACATCATTATGTCGTATCATTTAAGCAATAAGATGAAATCCGGAGTTGGTTCACTATAAGATGAGACCACTCCACTCGACCCCACACATATAATATTGCAACAAAAGGAGTTAGTTCCTACCTCTCTCCACGCAGTAGTATTATAAGTATGTAAACAGGTGCAGAGTTTATTAATATTATATTTAAAATCAAGTAAGTCTGAGGGTGATCGGTTATCTACAGGAGAGGTGGAAAAATATTTAAGAGACTACTGGAGATGGAACCATTTGATTCCCTCCTTACCCAGAGGTGAACAATGAACAATATGATTGGTTCCCCAAGAGAGATTACTTTCTTATAAATATTTAACAACGTGTGGCCAAGAGTCTAGAGAAAGTTGGGGCCGCCGTTATGGTCGGGTGGCTGGGGCAGTCGGCTATGGCCGTCCCCACCCAGCGCTCTCATATATTGAGCTTGCCAGTTTCACTACCGTATGAAAAAAAAAGAGTCTAGAAAAAGTCTGGTGTATGTTAAAGCCACGGAAGGATATAATAAATATTTTCTAAAAAATTGCAACAATTACCAAATCACTATGATAATTAAAACCCAAATATCTGTAAATAAATAACTTCAACTGGTAAGTGGCCCGTAAAGTAACCAAGTATTAAATTGTTGTTTAAAAGCAAAAGAAACAAAAAAAATCATTCTGCACATCTCGGTCATAGTCTTTGCCATCACGACCGAGAAGAGGGTTCAGACCCTTAATTTCTTTCTTAAAAAAAAATTACATAAATTCATTAGGGGTCGAACACTAATAAGAAGTATAGGCCGAGAGTTTGACATAGAGTTCACCTTCAGACTAGAACCAAGATTGTGGGCTCCAATATAATGACCTCGCCCTTTATTGTGAATCCACGAGTGATATATCATAAGTTGTTTTTAAAACAGTTGCATAGTTATAAATTAAATGAATTCTGGAAGAAAGAAAAGTTAACCTGAGCGAAGGGAATGATTTAAAGGGGCAGCCAAAAATAGTTTCGTGGACTGTTCGCAAACCAATTGAAGGTCCTAGAATTCATCAAAACTTGGAAAGGATTAGAAAACCCCTTTACTTGTTTTGCAGTTTGCACATAACTTGTCCATTTCTTTTACAGTGATCTCAAAGAGAAAACCGTGTAAGGAATGAAAAAAAAACTTGGCATTTACAGTGGGATAAGTATGTAAGATATAGATTACAGTAACTAGCAGTATAAAATTTTATAGTGGATCCAACAAAAATATGCCTTATAGTCCGAGATTCAAAGTTGTATAATGAAAAAATAAAAGGCAAGCTTTATATCCATGGATAGAACCATGCGCTTTCTCCTGCAACCTTTTCCTAACCTCCTGCACGTCATATTGCTGCTTAATTCATAGATGGCACTAACATTGATTGATGTTTCCTTTGATTCTGCTAGCTTGGATGCCTAGATCTCCCACCCACTGGATCTTTATTTTAACTGGATTCCATTGGGGCAACACACTTAAAGAAGATAGACTCCAATCAAGCTTCAAATAGGCATGGACCACACAATGTCAAATTTTACTGACATAAAAATGTTGGCATACTTTCCAAAGGATGCACAGGACGTACACAAAAACTAAGTATGAGTTGGCAGAAAACGTGTACGAAGGATGCCAACAAATGAATAGATACATGGCAGCATTATGCTATCACTGTTGGAGTGGAGTGAATGCACATAACTTACAGACACTCCCTACATGATTGCACAACAAACATGCATAGAAACTAGACAATGGAGGTGCCAAAAACACACACGAACTATGCACCAATCGATACACAATGCAGTGTCACCAGGAGAGAGTAGCATGTAGACGGGACCTCAAATACAGTCCAAAAAGTTTTGCAATGTTGGACGAGGAAGAATGCTCACCAACACAACAACCAGTGTGGGCACACATACCAACCATCGAGTTTCAAAGGCAAAAAACACAAGGGGCAGTGTGTGGGTGGGCGACATGCACTATGCCACCAAGAAAGGGCCCCTGACACATGTCTAACATGCACACTACACGGCTTATCCATGTACATAGTATTGTACCGTAAGCCTGTACCGTACCACCATAACCTAAAGTGCCTCGAAAAGAGGCCAAATAAGGCCTCCAAACAAGCTATTGGCCAGAACACAAGAGGAAACCAAAATCTTTGGTTAAAATGTTTTGGGAATTGTGCCAAACTAATAAGAAAGACCAACATCGATTTCTATAGTCCCTACTGCCTGCGGGCAGGGACTAATAACAAGGGATTCATGGTTAGGATAAGATAATTCATTTTCTTAACTCGACAGCTATAAGAGGTAAAAGAATGATATTAGAATTTTCGTATGAATATATTGTAACTTATTTTTATAATAAGAATGAATGATATCCATTAACTAATAACCATTCTTGAAATGGAATTTGGCTTCTCCCCATAGAGGTATCCTTTTCATCCAAAACTTTTAGGAACGCCTCTCGCCCCGATTGACAATTATTTATAATAATAATAATAATTTCATTTCATTTAGACTTGTATTAGTAGCATTTGGGTTTTATGAGCTTTGATCGCACTAATAACCAATCAATATCAATTTAGTCTTGTTTACACCCATGAGCTAATAATACTCCATTCGCTTCCTCGTGCAAATGATGCATTATTTCACAATGTTCAAAGGTTAAAAATAAGACTCATAGTCATACCCACTAAGTTGGGCTAATAAGTGAGTGTTCTCAACATGCCTCTTTTGTGCACCTGAAGGTACCATGATGACATCCATTCATCATAAGGATTCTCAAGGCTTCACTAGACTTCAATTCCCCCCTAGTGGATACTTTTCCCCTCTTTTCAGTTGTGTTGCACATTAATCCCCCTAAATACATTTTTGTATTATTTCATCATTGCATTCCACATTGTACACATACCATGCGTTTAGCTATCACATGGATCCATCACAAAATAACAATGATGTCTAATGCTCAATGTTCATTGGCAAGCCCTTGGTCTTCAACTCCTCACCATGAACTAGTACATACACATATTTACATCTCATATATTCAAATACAACATTAGGGGTCAAGGACGAGGGATATTACAAAGATTGACTTAAGGTCAGGGCACCATCAGGTCAAGATCAAGGAAGAAGATATTCATAAGATAACTTTCAGAATGTGATGTAACCACTATGAATTCACAGTTGTGCCATTTGAACTCACCAATGCGCCATCTATTTCATGCACCTCATGAATAGTGTGTTTAGCCAGTATTTGGATAAGTTTATCTTGGTATTCCTAGTTGATATCCTCATCTATTCCAGAAGTGAGGAAGAGCACACAGAGCATCTCAGAATGGTATTATAGGTGCTCCAAGAGCATAAGTTGTAGGCCAAGCCCATTAAATGTGAGTTTATCAAAGGAAGATTTAGTATTTAGGTCATGTTATTTCAGCAAAGGAAATTTCAGGAGACCCTGAGAAGATTGAGGTGATATTGAATTGGTCTACACCCAATAATGTGATAGACGTTCGATATTTCATGGGTTTAGCAAGATATTATAGGATATTCATCAAGGATTTCTCCGAAGTGGTGTATCCTATCACGTCACTGTAGAGAAAGGATGTGAAGTTTGTATGGTCTGAAAAATGTGAGGAAATTTTCCAGTGCCCCTATTTTGAAAATCACAGACCCTAATAAAGAATTCATAGTATGCACAGATGCTTGTATCGAAGGGTTTGGAGGAGTACTTATGTAGGAAGGACATGTGATGTGTTATGAGTCAATAAATTTAAAGGATTACGAGAAAAATTATGCGACGTATGATTTAGAGCTGGCATCCATAGTTCACGCATTGAAGATGTGGAGACACTACCTACTTGGAAGAAAGTTTGAGTCAAGTGCACTGATCATATGAGATTAAAGTAATTTTTTGATCAACCGAATTTGAATGTGTGACATTAGCCAAGTGGTTAGAATTCCTAAGTGAATTCCATCTTGAGATCAAGCATGTCAAAGGTAAAGAGAACAAGGTTGCTGATGCACTCAGTAGAAGGTTTCATGTTGTAGACATGAGCTTGTGCTGCGTTGAACTCGGAGAATGAGTCAGCAAGGTCTCAGTTGAAGATGAGAAGTATGCGCAAGTAAGGGAATGACTTAAACAAGCTAAAATAGACAAGAAGTATGAGGGATATCAATTAAAAGAAGATGGAATTCTTTTGTTCCAAGGACGGCTATGCATTCCATACAACGCGGAATTAAAGAAGATGGTAATGGATGAGATTCATTAGACACCTTACTCAAGTTACCCAGGTTACCATAAGACTGTCATGGTAGCTAGAAAGCAATACTTTTGGCCATTGATGAAGAAGGACATCACGTAGTACATTGCTAGATGTTAGAAGTACCAACAAGTGAAGGTTGAGCACTAGTACCAAACAGGATTATTGCAACCAATGCCTACTCCTAAGTGGAAGTGGGAAGAAATATATATGGATTTTATTACAAGATTACCAATGACAACAAAGTTGCATGACTCGATAACGGTGGTGGTGAAAAAGCTAGACAAAGTAGCGCATTTCATTCCACTCAAGTCAATGCATAAGACTGTTGACTTTGCGCATATTTTCATGAAAGAAATTCTCAAGTTGCATGGACTGCCTAAGGCAATAATATCTTAATGGGATACAACATTCACATCGAATTTCTAGACAGGATTATTTAAGTATTTAGGAACTCAACCAGGGTATTTTTTAAGGATTATAATAGTATACCTACGTATAGTATTCTAGGCAATTATTTCATATTGAAAAAATCATTTATATAGATAGGTAGGTGAATATTAAAATTGAAACATACAATTTACTATTAAAATCTGTCAATTTTGGCGAATATTATAATAAAAAACATATTTTATGTAAATATGGGTGATATTTGAGAGTAAAAATGACTAATTAGCGAATTTGTTTTTTGAAAAAAAAATGAAAAATAGCTAATTGGTGAAATTTCACCCTTAAAAATTACCCTGAACCCAACTCAATTTTGGCACAACCTAAAAATGTCCTCAATCAGATGGTCAGACAAAGAGACTGAACCAAGTGTTGGAAGATATGTTGAGGATGTATGTGATGGATAATCCATCCAAGTGGGAGGTTTGCATTCATTTGGTTGAATTTTCCTACAATAATGGTTACCATACACCATTGGGTATGAGTCCATTTGAAGCCTTGAATGGCAAGAAATGCAAGACTCCTTAAGTTGGAAAAAACCAGTAAACAAAGTTGTGCTTGGTCCAGAAATGCTCAAGGAGATGGAGCAGGAAATAGTTAAGATTAGATAGAATTTGAAAGCAGTGCAGGATATGAAGAAGAGCTAAGCAAATCTGAAAATAGTGCATATAGAATTAAAAGTTGGATACCATGTTTATTTGAGAGTTAGCCAACGAATAGCTCTTTAAGGCCTAGAAGTTGTGCCAAGTTGGCATCAAGATATTGTGGACCATTTGAAGTCCTTGACAGAATATGACCAATTGCATTTAGGATTGCATTTCCTACGCATTTGGAAGCTCATAGTGTTTTCCATGTTTCATTGCTTAAAAAGTATATACATGATCATAATCACATTATTGATTGGAATGTGATTCAGATGGAACTCAAGGGGGAGTTCCAAGTGGATCTTATGCGCATCATAGGTAGGAAGGAAATCGTGCTCTAGAATCGCACCATCATCTAGGTAAAGGTGCAGTGGAATCACTTTGACCCGGATGAGGCTACATGGGAGCTAGAGGACACCATGAGGGAAGTGTACCCAATTTTGTTTAGTTTTTAAGAGCACTGACAGTATTGTTTCAAGGGGGATGGTGTTGTAATGTCCCTAGTATGGCCCTTGACAAAGGATATGTAAATGATGTAATATCATTGAAAATTGTAAGGAACATGGTGAGGAGCTCAAGGAAAAGGCCTTGCCATGGATTCCTCAAGTGCATATGTATATGTATCGTCAATAAATATGGTTAGTGAACCATGCACTGGTCAAGCGTAGTAACATTGTAATGTGATGTACATGTCCATAATAATAATAATAATAATACTAATAATAAAGAAATCCATAACTGACTGTGCAAGGAAACAAGAGCAAGGGGCATGATTATCCTAAGGTTATGAAGGGATGTATGGAATCCATGAAGCATATATATGAGATCCAAGTTTCCTAGAGAGGACTGATGAGCCATCAAATGTTAGGTTGAATCAAGCGCCATAATCATTTAATGCTTATAAGAGGAAGGTAGTTGAGATAATTATTGACTTGGGGAAAGAAATGCATGGGTTTGAGTTTCCTTGTGATAGAGTAGTGTTAGTTAGGTGTAAGTCACCCTGCAAAACTGGGAATGGGAGTTTCTTATTGGGTAAGCATACAGTCAAATTGAAGTCATATTTAAATTACCTATCAGTTGGGGGTTGGTGCAGTAATCCTATCAGCGAGTCTGACAGTCAGCCTGTCAGACAGATGGTTAATTAGTTTATGTCGGCAAGTAACTCGATCATTCATGGGTGTATCTGTCTCTCCTTGTCTTGAGTGCAAGTCATATTATCCATTGACCAATCTATCAATATCATTTGTGGAGAAATATTTGACCCTTGCATGAGAGGAAGCCTAACCTAATAGTGACATAGTGGATAGTGGATATCAAATCTGGTTCATGGTCATGACTATGACTCGAAGAGAAAACTAGAGAGCGTAATTGATATGTGTTCCTCTGTTGATCTAGGCATCAAGATGGTATCGAATCGCCCAACTATTAGTTTGAGCCTTTGTGCCTTGAGTTCGTGTTGAAGAACTGTGTGATAGAGTCAGTTCCCAAATGTTTCCGAGTAATTTTTAGTAGAATGGGGAAGTTGTCTATCCTCAGTCGTGCGCCTAGTGGTCATGAGTGTACCCTAAAATGTTGAGTCTTCAATTTATCAGTCGCATGCCTGGAAGTCCTAGTACATTGTTGTTGATTCCATCCTGAGTAGAGCTTCTTGTTAGTCCTGTTATAGCATAATGGTCTATTGGACAACGAACAGAGTGATTCCCTGAAGCCATTGGTTGTGCGCAACCAAGATTTGTAAGCCTTGGAAAAACATATCGTATAGGAAGATGATATGGGGTTTGGGTGATATTTATATGCACACACTGGTGGAGCACCTAGAGGAAGGTGATGTCTGAGGGACCATTGAGTGGTGAAGGGGTACCTTCTTGGTGTTGTGTGGGGGGGTTAATGTGGACCTCAAGCTAATCGAGTCTGTGCGAGGCATCTGTGGTTCTAGAGGTAATCCAGATTAAACTGTTTGTCCTACTTGAATTATTGTAATCCCTGAGGAGTGAATAGAGTGTTGAGCACAAAGTGGATTGGAATCCAATAGAAATTGCGTGACCTCCCGATGGAATAACGAGGTTTGAGTGGTATTTCGACACACACAATGGAATAAAACCTTCTGGGTGTTGTGTGGGGCAAGTATTGTGGATCCCAAACTAGTCGAGTATGTGCGGGGTTGATTGCCGGTCTTGAGTACTAGAGTGGTGTAGAGCATGTATCTGGATAACAGACTAGTGAAGGTTGTGACCTCCTGATGGAATAGCAAGTTTTGGGTGGTATTTCTATGCACACAATGGTATAGAACCTAGAGGAAGGTGGCGCGTTAGGGGTTATTGAGAAGTGAAGGGGTACCTTCTTGGTGTTGTGTGTGGCGTGTTGTGGACCCCAAGCTAAGCGAGTCTACGTGAGGTGCATGTAACTCTATGGTGAGTCACTAGTTAGCATTTCCCCTCTAGTACCTAGAAAATCCTATTAACTCAACATAGGCTAGCTTGGCTTGAGAGTTGAGTCCGTATGACTATAACAACTTGTTAACCAATAAAGGTTGTCTTGGTTGTGGCCTTGTGCCTATTTGACTATGAATGAGCTTTGGATAGTTCCCCTTCCTTTAAGGTAATCATGCCCAGCGCAGGGGTGACCTCTTAGCATAAAGAGTATATGCTAGACAGAGTGCCTACGGTTGGGTGGAACATTTCTCTTGCGCAATCAGTTGCTCGGAGAAGCTTCATTCAAGATAAGTGTTATTTGATGTTTCAATGTTGTTATTCATTTCCATTGTATGAATGTGATTCAAAATTGATGAAGATGCATGCTGGAAGCAGTGACTGTGAATACGAGATTGCTTAGTTATAAATAAACATAATTATTTTTCGTTGATTGTATGTATATGAAGTTTCGTTATGCACGTAGCGCTAACTCTGCAGGAAGTTAGTGACTTGTCATTGCAAGCTAAGTTGCCATGCGGTGGTAAACATGCGCAGTGGTAGTCGCACAATAGTTCAAGGAAGTCATGCAGTGGGTCACGCGTTGGTTTAGTTTAGTGTGCGCAGTATAGTTTATCAATAAAGGAATTGATAAGCGCAGAAGTGTGCAAGGTTAAGTTAGTTGTGCAGTATCGCATATGGACTAGAGTGTTTTGCATGTAGTGTCACGCTTAGTGTATTGAGATCATGTAGCATAGGTTGTTGCGCAGTAAAATAACTTAGTATTAGATAGTAATGTCTTGGTATCATAAGTAGAAAGGAAGATAAAGATCCCCTATGGTCACGATAGGCCACTTGGGACGTGGCATAGTGGTATTAGAGCAGTGGTTTCAACACTAGACCTCTGAGTGAAAAAGGAACCCAATGCAGTAATAATAAAGTGATTTTTAATATTATGTATGTGTTCGCTAATAGATTTTCCTTTGTGCATAGCGCTAGTAGTAGCAAAAATGTCATTATAACAAAAAACTAAAGCAAAGAGTAGAAGGATCAGGGAATTATCTGGTTGAATGATTACCATGGATTATGCACAATATCCCTATGATCATGAAGAATATGTGATGGGATAGGATGTGCATGGTGGTAATGCAGAAACAGAGTCCAATGGAAGGAGGGCACAAATCGCACCTACGAATATGGATGAAACTATGAGGAGTTTCAATGAAAGGATGACTAAGGCACATGAGGAGTAGCATCATATGAATGGTTCCATACTACATATTCTAACAAACCTTCAACATAAATCCAATCTAGGATCAAATTAGAACAATGGCAGTAAGGATGGAAGATGTGCGAGCAGTCACTTTAGAGGAAGATCATGACGCCAAGAAAGAAGTGTGTGCAAAACAAGAATGAGCATGTCTCCATTAGACACCTTGAGCAAGAGATTGAGTAGATCATAAATCCATTAGAGAAAATTTGAGGTCTAAAATGGGCCTCCTAAGGAAAATTATAAAATAATAGTGGAAATCATTAAATTTTTTTTAGCATACCTCATCCAATTTTGGAGGAAAAAGGAAGAAAACAAAATTTTCAACTTATCTCCCTGTATATTCACTCAAACTTCGAGCAGGAGCACTCGTAGGATGTGGAATTCAATTCCGCATCCAATGAGTACCCACACAACATACTTTTGATGGACCGTGCTCCTCGAAAAAACAAGAAATTCATAAAAAAATGTGGTGATGACATCATCATCACGTTTACACATCCACGAGAAAGTAGTCTTCCTTATTCTTCAAAAATCTCCAATCTTACAAGTGAGCTCCTCTCCACATATGCTTCACAACTTTACAACATGATAGAATGATATTCACAAGATATGCCCAAAGGCTCTCCTTCACCTTTATTATATACCAAGAGGTATGGAAGAATTACATCCCAAAATGCATGTGGGATAAATGATTTTCCACCTCTTTATATAATGGATTGTAATAGGAGAATATTTCTCCATGATGCATGAGGGATAACTCATTTTACATAAGATTATAGTTATTTATGTCTTCCAATGCTAGATAAGACATCTTACGACATTATACTAGACATCATTACACATGTAATATTAAAGTTACACATTCCAACACTCCTCTTCTACTATTTGACATCTGCAAAAAAAAAACTATTTAAGATTCTGTTAACAGTATGCCTGAATAGCCCACAGGGGGTAGAGCAATTGGTAATGAGTAATTGAGATGAGAAGTTGTAAGTGGAAGGTCATACGTTTAAATCCCCGTGGTTATTAGCCTACATAAAAAAGCAGTATGCCTGAATCATTACCATGCACAACTTTCTTACATTCAAATGGATAGAAGGTATTAGAGAAATAAATCAAGGAACAAAAATCAAGTCTACAAAGGGCTCAACTTTGCCCTCCAGAGCTCACATTAATATTGACATACCCATGAAAATGTTGGAGCTTGCACTTCCACTATTACAATTCATCCTTTGGGAACTAATATACTCATTTACCATGATTAGGGTTTGAGACTACTATCCTTGCACTTCCACTATTGCAATTCATCCTTTGGGAACTAATATACTCATTTACCAAGATTAGGGTTTAAGACTACTATCCTTTCCTTCCTTATGTCAATCTCAAGGTTATGCAACTTTCCATGAAAAAGCCAAAGAAAAAGTTGTAGCCTAAACGTTCGACAATTTTCCTTTTCTTGGCAGCGTTTTCCGACACGAATCCACTAAAATAGTTTAAGATTTTGAATAATTGTGTTTAAATTTGTTTGGATGCCTTAGGGATATTTGAGGGTACTGAATCCATTTATAAATTCATAAACTTGATTTAAACAACACAGAATCCAGATTTAAAAAAAAATATCACTAGTCAAAAACTCATCGGATGAACAAAATCATTGAAAATTTATACTCCTTCCAATAAAACTAACTACTCTGTTGTCTGCATCATCTTGTGGGCATTTTTGCTATGTCAAGGTATGCAATAAACCGAGACTTCCAATTGACTTATTGGTATGATGTATCCTAGCCACCCTACCCCTTTACATGTAATGACCAAGTCCAAGATCAATTAATCAAGATTGAATATTACGCAAACGTTGGTCTACCTAATGATAATCCGATGAGATGGAAAGGCTTGTTAATTAATTTATTAAGAGTCAATGACGTGTAGAACATAAAAAAATGCAAATGCTTTTACTTAAACGGGTCCACCTCCCGGTTTACCTGCTCTCCTTTTTACCCGAACGGCTGCCGGCCATGACCGCCCATGACAAAAAAAACAAGAAATGGAAGTCTGCAACAGCGATCGTTACAGCCCCGCAATTAGTGCCCATCTTCACGCCCACCCTGACACGGTCACGAGATTCCAAGCCTTGAACTTCGCCTCATTCATTTTCAATCCTTCAAAAATGGCCGTCGGATTGCATAAGATATTTCAAACTCCATTAGAGGACCTTGAAGGAAAATTTTGTCATCCTTTGAATATTTCTTCAATCAATTTCAAGAAGCTGTCACACACACGGTGAATTTAAAAGTATGCGAGTCTTGGGTAACAAGATTCGATCCTTGACCACGCGGCTCGATAGAAAAGGAAAGGCGTGCACCCGTGTCAGAATGATAAGAATTCAAGCATAGAAGTTAGCTGAATTCCCTGTGGGGAAAAGCAGAGTATTGCTTCATGATACAATGTTAACTACTTATTAGCAATTTGGCAAAACGAAATTAGTTATGATGTTACTAACGGTAGAACTGGGGAATTACTGCAGCAAAACACGTCATGCGAATCGAGAAAAGCTCAACGTGCTGATGATTTATAGCTAAAATGGCTTCAGCAATTTCAGTTATAAATTCTGGTAAGTGGAAGTTCAGTTCCATTTTAGGCCGGCCCATTTTGATTTGTTCACGAACCTAACAAAACCGTTGAAAAATGCCAAAACCCCAGAAGCCAAGATGGTAAACCTACGACTCTTTCCAAAATTCACTGCGCGAGTATTGATCTCTTGACCTTGGCTGAAAATACCTTCATCAATTCTCATCAGGACAATATAGTCAAACAACAAAAGTTTAAAAGGCCAAGAAAAGAAGCTCAAGAAGCACAGAAAAAGAATTGAAGTGCCGGCCGTGGCGAAATCCCCCGTCATGAGGAGACCTTGAGAACCATGATACAATCTCTGCGAGCACTCGACGATACATTGCAGAGTCCTTAAAATCCCCAATCAGAGACACAGCTGAAAGTATAGAGGGGTTCAAGAAAATGAGCGAGAGCGATGGCAAGTCCTCCGGCCTGGACAAAGATCAAATCGCGCAATTGAAAGAGATTTTCACGTCGTTCGATAGAAACCACGACGGGAGCCTGACCCAGTTGGAATTAGGGTCCCTGTTACGATCTTTGGGGTTGAAACCGAGCCAGGATGAGATAGACGCCCTTATACAGAAGGCCGACACAAACAGCAACGGGCTCATCGAATTCTCCGAATTTGCCGCTCTCGTTGCGCCAGAGGTCGTCCCGGAGTCGCCTTATTCGGAAGAGCAGCTGCGTGCGATATTCCGTGTGTTTGACAGAGATGGCAATGGCTACATCACGGCAGCGGAGCTCGCGCACTCCATGGCTCGACTCGGCCATGCCCTTACTGTCGAGGAATTAACGGGAATGATAAAGGAGGCCGATACAGACGGTGACGGTAGGATCAGTTTCGCCGAATTCGTTAAGGCTATAACTTCTGCTGCTTTCGAGAATGCTTGGATTTGACAAATATGATCTGCGTTGTTTCGATTGTCTTCTTTTTATGTTTTCGAATATCAGCCTAGTTCGGTGTTCGAATCCAGACGAGTTCTCAAACCCAAGTTTGTAATTTTTTGTTCTTCTTCTGTTGTACATGTCTGGATAGTAGAGATTAACTGCAGATTTCCAAGCATCTTATTTTGTATTAATCCCGGTGATGCCCACTCTGTGTCTGTTTTTATCTTGTTGCAACCGATATTTTATGTCATTATGATACTTATATTCATGTTGATAAAAATTAAATTGCCATATTTGTCTTTGGGGATCTGCTCACAGTTTGATTATTGATGGAGATTATTTATTTATTGATGTACTTCCTTTGATTTATATAGCCTTATGGGTTTTTGAACCGGGGTTTTACTATCTTCAAAATATTGAATCATTCATACTATATTTTTAAATTTTATCTGTGCAATGCTCAAGACAAGAAGCAAAATTAACACGTAGAACAAACCAGTTGAAGGTTTATTGTAGATTTTCATTTGTCATAAATTAGAATTTAGAACGATTGATTCTGCAGAGGAGCTATTCCTATTTCTTGGTTGACGGTGTATTGCTCATATGAATATCATCAATCTTTCTGCTGCAGAGGAATTTTCAATTTTCAGTAGAATTTAATGTCGGTTGATGATTACATGGCTAACCCCATGTGAGTTTGGGATCTCACTTAAAACTTGATGAATTCATTACAGCAGAGATTTAAAACAAATGGAATCTATCTGCACATTGTAACCCAATATCATCTGTAACTGGCTACACCAGGAATGGATGGTGTATTTTCTATTGAGAACCAAAATGCTGTGATGACTGATGAATTTAGACTTGCAGAACAAGATCATATGGTTTAGAACCATGTCTGTTAGGCTTCTGTGTGATGGCACAACACAGGATCAAATATTTTAGTCTTATCTGTCTGTTAGGTTGTTAGGTTTATGGCTGATGGTTACTCCTACATGGGAATTGTTGCTACCTAAATAATATCTAAATGATTTCACCACATGCGGTACAAACAGGTATTTGACTTTAAATCTGCACATCATTCCCCACGTGGCTGGATGTATTAAATTTTTTGAAAGACCATGTTGGCTGGATGGATTAAAACTTAAAAGCATTGTCGGAGGAAGATCTCTGATAGAGCTCAAGAAATGTGGTGTCCTTTTTGTTTAAAGGAACTAATTTAGACTCTAGAGTGATCTCATCTGTAGTACTTGGTTATTTTATTTTTATCTCATATAATGTGTAGTACTTGGTTATCTTATGGTTATCTCATATAATGTATTGCTTTTTCCATTTCAACTTCAAATCTGGGAAACCTCAACTAGTCTTGGAATTGAGCAACCAATTTGTCCTAAACAGCATCTATGTATGGACATGTTAGGTATTTTTGTTTCAGGAGGATATTTGGTATTTTAATCTTACATTACCAATAAATCTGAATAATAAAAATCTCTGTCAGGAATCAACTATTAAATTTCTTTGTCAAATATTATTTTGAATCTCTAAACATCGGCATTTTTTACCCATCTGAGCACTGGATGCAAATACAATTTTAGCTACAGAGTATTGATTATTTCACTTAGCAGATTGTTTTGCAAGGCTTCATTTCGTTTTTTCTCAATATATCGTCTATGATATTATGGCAAATTAGATGCCCAATGTTTGTATCAAACATAATATTTACTGCTCAGAGTGGCGTGTTTCTCCTACTTGTAATTCGTGGAAAATACGATATACTAAAAGTTTAGTAAAAATGAATTGCGGCTAAGGGGCTAGGGTCAGAAAAATACTAGTCACAAACATGAGTGAGGATGAAGAGCAGATATTTATTTATTTATGTTTCTCTTAAGCAAATACTTCTTATATTATACAGAAATAGAAAAATACAGAGAAACTCACTCACAAAATACAGAGAAACTCACTCACAATCATTGCTCCCAAACTTAGCCTTGGAGTAGGTTTCTTTAATAACATTTCTTTCCCCTGACTATGCTGAGCTGTGCTTGGTCTTACCAGGTTTCCTATTAATCGAGAGAGGGTTTGTGTGGCTGGTGAGTTATCAAGGCTGGCCTATCAAGTTGAGATTTACCAAATCTGAATTTACAGTGTGCCCACAATGTTAGACGCTAGAGACAGACTCAATTCTTTCGAATGAGTAAAAGATGTATTATCAGACTTAACTTGGCTTAAAATTAATTTGAATAGGCAGCATAGCATAAAAGCAAGAACTACTTCCATGAAGGGAAGTCGTAGATAAGGAATAAATTTGGCAGCTATGGAGAAGGGCTTGCTTAAGTTTTAACTAAATTATTGTTTGTCTGGTTTCAGAGTGAACTGGACAGGTGGTAATTCACCCATCTCTGTTGAGCCTGCTCAAGTTGAGAGAGATTGAATTGGAAAACAGTAAAGAATTTTTCATGGAAGTTGAGGAGGAGAATCAGCGAGTGTTCAGACTTGGTTTGTCCATTAGCTAGCTAAGCTATTGAAGAGTACTCTATTCCATAGTAGCATTATTCAGTCATATTGGCTTCGAAATTTATCAAATATTCAATGTAGGTGTTAGACCATTTTTGAACAATTGAAAAAACCCAACTTTAATTATTTAAACATTATAAAACAAAAATACTATTCAATTTCATACTTCTTTATTATTATATATATGTTTAATTTTATTATATAGATATCTATATACATTTATGATATATTTGTAAATATTTAATTAAATGTATTATATATAAAAAGTCTATTTCCATATCTTATTCAATATGCACTTTTAGTAATAGTAAAGGACACCCACTTTTATTGAAGATATATACTGTCATACCTGTATCTGAAATCATGTACGAAATTGCATAATTGCCTCCAGAACTAACCAGAAGATTGGCGGGGTTAGGTAGGTACTGGCATATGACTAACGGGGAACTCCATAGCAGGGTGTGTATTTCTGCTTAAGTGAATTATTCTGTTTGGTGCTTTTATATTATGTCTGCCTGTAATGGCAAGCCAGGCAGGTAGAAGGAATGGAAATTGGAATGGTTTTCTTTTCCTCATGAGTAGTTTCCTACCACCATATTATTATTAAAAGAAAGAATGCAGAGGTAAGTGTATTCTTATCAGCCAATCACTAATTTTTTATGGTATCATAGCTGTAAACAGACCTATTCTCAACGAGTAGTTGTGACTCGTGAGGTCTTTTCTTTAAAGGTAGAATTTTGACTTCACGTGAATTGTAAGTGTTGGGTTACAAACGATCGATTAAGAAATATGCTGTTTGATTGAAAAACGAGTCCTCAATCAAATCAAGTAGAAAGTTGTTTGAATTAATTAGTCTTGTGAACGAGAATGAAAGTAACTTTACTTTGTTTTTAATCAATTCTTTTAAAAATCGTGAAGCACTGGTTAAGTTGATTGGTTTCCGAAAAAGTAAATATTGCTATGACACCACAGGAATCTGTGCCCCTTTTGTCTTCAAAATTTGGTTTTTAGTCATTATTAGTCCCTGATTTGGCAGGGATTGTTTACTATTATTTTATTTTGCTTTTCAAAAACACTTTTATATTTTGAGAAAATATGTATAATTTTAATTATTTGGCAAAACCTTTTTTTGCAATTTCAGTTATGAATATTTTTTTGTTCTAATCTAGTGATGTGATTTAAATATCTTGGTTATCAAAATTAAAATATCATTTAAAATATAAATTCCAAAAAATACTAAATATGACCCTGTATACACAGTGATTTAAATGCACTTAAAAAACATCACATAAACATTAATGTTAGAGGTTAAATATGACCATGTATACAGTGCTTTAAATACATTTAAAAAACATCACTTAAACATTAAAACAATGTTAGAGGTTCAATTCCACATGACATGAACATTCTCCATCTTGTAGATGGATGGCCTTCTAGCCTTATGCATGGTCTTTACTTGACATGCAATTGCACCTATCTTATCATGTTCCATCCAACGAATTAAAAAAGCTTGCCTCTAATTTTGAAGCGCACCAACATATTATTGGTTGTGGAGCTTGATCTTTCGGTCTCATAGATAATGTTGTTTCAACCGTGTTGTACCCTAGGTTTGGTTATGATCCCGACACGTGCCCCAGGGGCCAGCGGGCCTTTGTTGGGGGTTCGGGGGCGAAGCCCCTGAAGGAAATTTTTGAGGTTGTTTTATGGGCCCATGGTTTTGGGTAACCCGTGGTATTTTCCCATTATATTTTCCCTTTATAAGAAAGACATTGTAATATGGTTAGGGTTGATGTATTAGGTATTATGCATTGAAAAGATCTCTGAGATCGTGAAGAGAGACTGTGAGACAGTGAAGAGGAAGTGCAATGGATGTACTGCAGGTTGTATCCCTTTATTTGCTGGATGGTATAATAATAAGGACTGACAATTTCAGTGTGGACGTAGCCCATCTTGGGTGAACCACGATATATTGGTGTCTCTCTTGAAATGTGTCTGTGTGATTATATTTGCATTTATGTTGTTATTGCTTTGCGATCCTGTTTTTCTAACACATATGTGGCACTAACATATATGGTGGCGAGGATGATAAATCATTTTTGTTTGCCAAGATTATTGTATTTCTGCTCCTTCACAGGGCCTTTTGTCTTTTGATTTGATGTTTGATCTGGAGTACTACCAATATTGCTAGAAGACAACCAAACAACTAATGCTAATTCCTATGCATTTGGTGTGTTGTGAATAGCTCAATCAAAAGCATAAATCAATTTTTTTCTCAATAAAGAACTTGCAACAAATTACAATATATTGGATTATGGTTGTTGTTAAGATGAGTCCAAGTAGCTACCACCTATTGCAAGAAATAACATTGTAACTTCATTGTCTAGAAAATGCTGATTGGAATTCTAGAATTCTAGTTGTTTGCTATCATGCAAGTTTGGTTGTCTTCGATAATTTCACTGCAAACATTATTCTCAATGAAGCAGATAAAAACATATATAAATTGATGAGTCTAAATAAAAAACTTTCACATCTCAAATATGTGTACACCCTAACAAGAAATAGTACTAACCTCTCGAAGCTGACATCAGAAGGGGAACTATAACAATTCCTAGGCTTGCTAAAAGGTGAGACATATACCTCGCAGAATTAATCCTGAGCACAACAACTCTTATATGTTTGGAACAAAATGGATGGATATCCAATTAAATGATGTCACTTTAAAAGGCATTGGAAACCGCTAATTCTTTTAAATCGAGCAAGGACTATAAACAAAAGCGAGAAAACTTTTAAATATGTTATGCATGTGAGTGTTTTCATTTGATTATGGTGTACTTAGACGATGTGTATGTGTTATTCAATTTTTATTTTTGGTTAATATATGAATTTGTGATATGATTGCCATTGTTACAGAACACGGCAGGAATAAACGAATTAGTGTATAAAGTTAAATAGGGTATTTGGGATTCTAAATATTGAATACAATCATAATGGTAATAGTAGGTATGTACATTCAAATATATATCATTGCATTGAATAAATAATCAACTTGTAAGCCTATGAAGTGCCAAAGGACAAAGGACGCAACAATAATAAAACAAAAAGGTGTGTGCATGTATCATGTATCATGTATGCGAGTAAGTCCATTGGGTTACCATCTTCTTGTCGATTTCTTACTTCCATTTCCATTGATTGTGCTTCAACTATAATATATGAACTCAATAAGTATAGTTGGTTTTAATGAAGCTAGATCAATTGATGATTTTGGTTTTAGATTGGCTAGAATTGGATCATAAGTATTTCCATTCATTTTTTAATTGGTGTTGCAAAATATATTCATGTTTTTGAACTAACTTTGCTAACACCAAAACTAACATTGTCTCTATTATATTATATTAGCAAGAGAGGGATTTCAATTAGGTGAAACTACATATATTATAAGATGAGATGTAGCCAATTCAAGGAGGGTTTTAGCATTACCACAAAGGCACCAAAGTACTTTGCACTTGGCTTCCAAAGCATACTCTAGAGAGAATTATCCCTTCATAAAAGGTTTTTCTAATGCCAAGTCCTCTAGAGGAATTGAACCCAAAGCATAGTGTGTATCAGTTGACACATTAGCATATCACCAAGTCCAATACCCACCTTACCTCCCAACTACCCCTTCATCCCCTTAAAGACATGTGGCCTTGCCTTCCTTCAATGGCATGCATCTTCTCACTCCAAGGTAAAATACCTTGAGTACGTGTAGAACATTATCCCTTGAAAGACCTGTGGCCTTGCTTACCTTCAACGGTAGCCATCTACTCATTCTAAGGTAGAGGACAATGACCACGTGTAGAAATGTTGCATGGAGTACAAATGTCCAATTCATGTCATTGAGGAAGCACTGACCATTGTAATTTTACATTGCTTGTTGAGACACTCCTTTGCCACATAGGGTGTGCTTGTTGTTTGGGGAAATTATTGTGGATTACTTACAATAGTTTTTATATTCCACCATTAACTAAATGCATCGATATATGCATATTGACCAAGGGCATATAGGAAGGGGCTGATCGCTTGCTTTAATGAATGATTAGTCACTATATTTGTGAGCTTGTTGTAGAAAAGTGTATAGGATAAAGACATGTGATGAACACTACCTGAGGGAATAAAGACCAACTAGCAGAAATTAGTGATGGGGTTAGGTACTTGTCATTGAGGTGAGGCTTCATGGTATACACGCATAGGGTAATGAGAAAATCCCTCGAAAGGAGACAAACTTCATGGCTACTTCCAGATGATTCCACCATAGTTAAAGAGGACATGGTATTAGCATTCTATCAAGTGAAGAAGGTATTCGTCACTATGTTTTTCCTTAGTTAATTTGACTATGGAGATGGGTTGATATAAACCTTTGAAATATGAAGACTTTGTATGGGAGTGCATGATACTTGAGATTAATTATGTACATGTCCTATAAATTTTATGGTTGTGATCTCATTTGTCTTTTGAAAGATAGTATATATAACTATTTTTATAATTCCTCAATTTTTCTTTAATTTGTAGAGGACTAAAAATGCTTTAGATTCTTACTTTTAAATCTCATTGCATGATGGCCTTGTAGGACTCTACTCTTTTACAGAATTTAAAATATTAAACCCATAACTTGTAAATTCTAGTTTTAAGCATATAAAAAATTATATTTATATGCTTTCACATAACAATTTTAAAAATTTTAAACTATTAGCATAGTGACGCAACTTTGCCTTGTGTAAATATTGGAATTATAAGGTAGCTAACCTAGCCAAAAACCCTAAAAAATTCTTGTAATAAAAGTACTAATCCACAAAAGAACCTCGTATTAAAACATCAATCACAAAAATCTAGTTTTCATAGATTGTAATTTTCGTTATCCAAAATGTTGCTACAATATTGACTTGTTGGCAGGCAGTTTGATGAGTCAGCATCGCAACATCGCGGATGCTGCGCAAGGCCAAAGATACTGCGAAAGGAGGAAAGTGGCGCGCAAGGAGACAATAGTTTACGTAGTTTTGGGTCACTTGGACTGCGTCATGTATAGTTTTGGGTCATTTGGACTGTGTCATGGGTATTTTGGGTCATTTGGACCGTATTATGTGGGTTTTGGGTCATATTTTTGTAGAGTTTGTTAAGAACTAGTTAGGCGGTTGCCTAAGTGGACCGTAAATGTAAAGGCGCAAGCCTATAAGTAGATGTAGGTTTGTAAGTGTTGAAACATCGGAGATCTTGATATCTGATAGATCTGGATCTTGACAGAGCTGAAGACTGAGAGTTGATGATTGAATACCTTGTTGTATCTGGGTTTTTTGCGGAGATAAATATGATGTGACAGAGTTTTTGAGCAGAATCCTTGTGTCTTTTTCGTTTCTCTATGGTAAATGCATTATGCGATATGAATATGTGAATGATGCGATGTTTCCTTGCTGCAATTAATGCTTTACTATTATATCTGTTGCATATTTATGGTTCTGTCAATGATAAGATCTGTTGAATGATGTCGCGATTATGCTTAATGCCTGAGTTGAATGCTTAGATCTATTTCTGAATGTTGCAATAAGTTAATCCGTTAATGCACACCATCCTCCTTCATTCGGCGGAAACATGGTTCCGTCAACTCTCCCTTGAACATCTCGGCTGAGACCTCATCTACTCCGCAGGTGTTGCTGGATAGGGTTAAACCTATCTGGGCTGATGTTTAGGGACATCGCAGTGGCTTGGGTGTCGACAGTGTGAGGAACCCCTGTCGACTGGGTTGTGTCAACAAATGGTTCCGTTGCCGGGACCATAGCGCGAAGTGAAAGGAGGATATGTTGTGGCATCGGACGAGACCGGAGATCCAAGATTGGTTCGACCTAAAATTGCGAGAGTTCGTTGAGAAATAAAATCAAAACCCTGAGTTATCGACAGATTGGTGGTTGGCGAAGTACATTCATGATGGTCCACATGAATATTTTTAGTGTGAGTTCCCAATCATCCTGTATGAGTGGTTAGCAAAATTGACCTTCCAAAAGAGGAACTTCCAAGGTGGTGAGCCGACAGCTTGGACCCCAGAACTGATCCAGGAGCTGCAGGAAGTCGACAACAAAGCATCGTGGGCTGTTGAGGTTTGGGTCGATAGTATACTGGAAGGCTACATTACTGAGTTTGCGGTTGATACAATAAAGTATTATAGTGAAGCAGAAAGGGAATTCTTCAATGGACCAAGAGGTAGGTTTCTGTTGTCGCTATAGTTTTCCATTAAGATGCTCATTTGCGAAAAGGGTATACTGAAGATGCACCTAGACCAGTAAGAACCCTGGTGGGTGGAGGCTGTGGATACCGCGACGGTAGGGGGGCAGTACATGGAATGATAAAGGGTAGATGGGTGCAGCTTATGACGAGACTGTGAAGGAAGCCAAGGGAGAGAGTGGTCTTACATGGGGAGGAGTAAGGTTTCGACAGGAAAAGAGGCAGAGGACATGAGAAGGTCCTAATACGATAGAAATGCGAAGCCGCGAAGGAATACCACATGGGACGAAGCGACCTCACAGTGCCTACAAGGACAACTAGGCTACGCCTAGGATAGAGGCAGGACCAACCCCCAGCAGCAACGTACCCACACCTCCGCTCACTATATATCAACCAGTAAGACATACAACTTTGACACCACCGTGTCAACAGAACTTGATTGCTAGTAGCTCAATGACTGTAGGAAGGAATCCCAGGATGGAGGCTGAAGATGCAAAGTTACCGCTGTTCCACAGAAATGGAATAGATAATCTCGATCAATATTGGTTCTTATGTGAAGCAGTATGGACTGTTAAGCAAATTACTAATGATAATTCCAAGAAAGGACAATTGGCGACAACTATTCGGGGTCGTGCATTAGACTGGTTCATGAAATTTGTGCAGGTTCCTGTAGGCACTTGTTAACACCCAAAAAGTGCTCACTAGATCATTTCCCTATTCACATGACCCATTTGTCCACTTTTTCACCATTTGAGCCTCTGAAGCCAACAAAAGGTCACCAAAAGGCCTTAATACACCCATTTTTCCACTCAAAATGAGTATTTTTGCTAAAAAAGCATAAAAAACCCTCAAAAAGGGTCCAAAATTCTCAAAATATTAAAAATGGAATAAAAATAATAAAAATATTCAAAAAAGGAAAAAGGAGGAAAAAGTACCTAAACCATGTTGGTCAATACCATTGGTTTCCACAAAACCACAATGGTATTCCCCACCACCAAAACCTATAAAAAGGTGGTAGGGGCTCCTCATTTCATATCCATCCATCTTCCTATCCTCATGCTGCCAAAATCTCCCTTGAGCTTTTGGCCATTGTAGCTACCTTGGAGAAAGGACCCTTTGGAGTTTGGAGCTGCTCACCATTGGAGCTTCTCAACTATCTTCATCACTTGGAGGTATTATTATTGCAAGCACTTGCTTGCCCCCATTTTCAATACAAAGTTATTTTCTATATTTCTTGTTCTTGTTTTTTAATTCAAAAGTTTATTATGATATGCACATGCTAGTTTAGTTTAGATTTAGATTTAGTTTATTGTTTTTGCTTAATATTGAAACTGCCACTACTAGTTAGTAGGTGCCCATAGCACTAAGCTTGGTTGCAAAACCAAGCCAACAGTTTTTGGCGACTCCGCTGCTTTCGAATCTTTAGATCTCACTTTTGCTTTAGATCTTAGTTTTTGATAGTATTAGTTAGTTTAATTCATAGATCTGCCACCCTAGACAGCAGATCCATTGCTGTTCTAGATCTTGGCCCATTTTATTGCCATTAACAGCCCGAAATCTTCAATTTTCGGGTTCATTTTTCGGCATCCGTGTATGGCTTTCGCCTCGCGGCTTTTTGCCCAACAGTCGCACGGCTCATCGCGACTGCGCGACTCTTTTCCGTGCGGTTCATCGCGGCTTCGCGGCCAATTAGCGCGCTGCACATCGCGGCTTCGCGGACCTTTTCCGCGCTGCACATCGCGACTGTGTGACGAAATCCCGCGCTGCACATCGCGGCTTCGCGGCTGAAACCCACGCTGCCCATTGCGACTATGCGACAGAAACTCGCGCGGTCCATCGCGGCTGTTCTGTCAAAACCCGCGATGCCAATTTTTTCATTCGGCCGATTTGTTTAAAAAATTAATTTTTTACTGTATTTTCTGCCCACGAAGCCATTTTACAGTATCAAAAAATCTACATTATTACAGCCATTTAATCTTTTTACTATTTAGAATGCACATTTAAAATAGTCTTTTTAAAAATTTTCAGAAATTAAAAGAAGGATTTATTTTGCATTTTATCTAGATTTAAAATTTTTGCTGTTTACTTCTTTAATATTTTGCCCATAGCAATTTTTGAAAAAGAAATCCATTTATTTCTTAAAGAAGTCATATTATTTGCTTTCCTATTTCAAAAGATCCTTTGTTTTTTGAATAGTTTTTGCAAAGCATTTAATTTCCATTTATTGAAAAAGTCATATTATTTGCTTTTCTTTTTCAAAAGATCCTTTGTTTTTTGAATATTTTCCGCAAAGCATTTACTTTTTCAATTTCAGTTTAAAATACCACACGTGCACCCACTCAAACACTTAATTTAAACTGAGCCTTAAAAAGTACCCTAACTTCAACCAACTTTTAACCCCACTTGGGGAACACTTAAAAGAACTTTGTAGCTAGGTAGTATTGAGGGGATAGGTGTTCCAATAACACCCCTAAGTTATTACATTTGAGACATAGAAGTTGTCCATTAGGGAACCAAAATCTTCTAGTATTTTTTGGCACGGTCATAACCGGTTTATGGGAAGGCCTCTCCCCTAGGAGGGTTGAAGTCGCGAGGATGGTTCCGGAAGCCTGAGTGGAATACCGAAATCCATTCAATAACTGAAGGGCTACCATTTGCAGTTCTCGGGATATCCCTGTATGGGGGTATTGCGGTAAAAGGACCAAACGGCAGATTTACCTTTTCTCGACGTGTCATGAACGGAGTATCCTAGTTGCCATTATTTAGGATTGATTACCCGATGTCCCTCCCGGTAGGGGGATATCTAGCCATTGATTCAATACTCAATATTTTCTGACTTGGATTTCATCACCTTGCAGAGAATATCGTTTGTTGATTCACAATACTTTTAGTTAGTTGTTTGCATGATATATTCCACCTTTTGGTCTAGTTGCACCTCTTTTTTCTAGAAGCTGTTTGCATGTTGGTATTCTGACCATTTTTTGCATCCCTCCACTTATTATAGCACAGCTGCTATAATAAGTGCCTTTTTGAGGTTGATTTTTTGGCCTGAGAGCCTTCATTTTTACTCCCCTTCTTGCACCCTTGGTTGCATTAGGGTTTAGAGTTTTTTATACATTACCACCTTACACAAAACATATTTTTTACACAAAAACTTATTTCTCACCATTGAGAATTTTAGACGCTCTCGTCGTCTTCAGGGCGAACTCCCAGAGTTCAGTCTACTTGGCTCTCCATGTCACCGATGCAGAGCCTTATCCCTTGACTCAACACATCGTCGGTCAACCATACAGTCATCCGATTCTGACATGCCTCACTTCACATCTGATTCTGAGGCAGAATCTGAAAACCCCACTGCGTTATTCCCAACCAACCTTATGGCTTGAACACCATTTGACCCACTTTTTACCAGCACCATAGGAGAGACGTCCATCAACCCTTCTACTGCGGTGCCATCCATGGAAACCACCCCCCCCCTAGGTATTCCTAATATGGCGGACACTCCACCTTTAGGAATTCCCAACACAGGGCCACCTCCTGTTATAGGAATTCCCAACACAGGGCCACCACCTGTTATGGGTATGCCCAACATAGGGGTCACACCTCCTCTGATTACCACAACCCAGATTCCGGGAATCACCGCTACTATTCCTAACCCCGATGTAACCCATGTTGCACTCGGAAACGCTGGCCCATACCAGACCACAGCTATTGGAGGACACATACCTTCAATACCTAGCATACCTTTAGGCGCTACTGGACCCCTACATCATACCACCATGACTAGTCATGTCCCAGTCACTACGCCACATCCATCTGCTACCTTACCTTACATGGCGAGTCTGAACTTACCAGACTTATCCAGGCTCACCAATGACCCTATCAGACACGATCCTGCGTGGCCTCTCATGCCCACCAAACTCCCCTCCGACATCCCTAAGTTTGAGGGCAAGGCAGGTGAGGACCCCCAGAACCATATCATGTCCTTCCATCTATGGTGTTCCTCCAACTCCATAGTGGACGACTCTGTTCGTCTCCGTCTGTTACAGCGCACCTTCACTGGATCTGCAGCTAAGTGGTATATCGAGCAGCCCCATGGGACGCATGCCACCTTTACCTCGCTTGCCTCGACCTTCCTGCAGTTCTTCCAGTTACCTGTCCGCTATGATGCGGGAGTTGAGATCCTACTGTCTTGCAGACAGAACACGGACACCCACATCACTGACCACATTCATGAGTGGCGTCGACGCCGAAGCCTTTACAAAATCAAGTTAGATGACCGCATCTTCTTAGATTGGTTTCTAAAATCCCTCCTCCCTCTCATTGCGAAGGATGTGGCATCCGAACGACCCCAGTCTGAAGAAGAGGCCATCCTCAAAACCCAGCAGTTTGACCTCATTTACGCCCAGTCGGGTTATCTGTATACCATTATACCGGACGCCCCTCGAGCTGATTCATCCCAACACGATGCGTCGGGGGCATCCCATGCCGCAGATGGCATCATTGGTCATATTACCCCGCATCCCCAACCCTTTTCCATTGCACATCCTAACCATGGCCCCGACCTTTCGTGGGCTACATCTCAATCTGGAGCAACCAATTCATATGCTCCTATGGCACATCACCACCATACCCACAGACCTTCATGTCCACCTCAGTGCTTTGGTCATGCACCACCTGCATACGCCCCCCCAGCCGCACCTCAACCAATGTATTACCCGCAGCAAGCTGCGACAGCTAACCCAACATCTCCAATAGCTCAGGGTTACCAAGAACCCCAGCAGGCAACTGGTCCACCTCCGGCCCCACCGGCTTATTATCCACCACAACCTGCTCCTGCACATGCGGTGAACCAAAATCCTCCCACTGCTCAAGGGAAAGTGTACACACAGCACAACCAGCCCCAGCACCAAAAAAACCAGCGCAACCAGGGTGCGCAACAGAACCGTGGAAGAGGACGTAACCGCGGCAATAACCAACAACATCAGCAAGGTCCTCCACCTCCCAATCCTCCACGAAATAATAACGCCGCGCCTCCCAACCAGAATCCGGATCGTAATCCCAGGCAGCCTAAAAACAGTAACCTCAGAACAAACCATCCTTGTTCTATTTGCGGGGTTTATGGTCATTACACGCATGCTTTCCCACATTTGGAGCGAGCTCGGCAACTTTGGACTGACGATGCCCATCGTCAAGGGCAAGCGGCTCCTCAGCCGTCACCCAACCCTCCACCACCTCAACATCAACCTTTGGTGCTGCAAAATCCCTTTCCAAACCAAGGTGTAGTGAACACTCAGCCGTTAGCTCCCCCTCAGGGAAACGCGCCACCACAACAGATCACTTATGCAGCTCCTGATCAACCCATGTTCGATTCAGGTACTCACCACTTGTTGATGATGTCAATCACCGATGCCAACCTCCAAACCCGTCGGAACCAATATGGCTCCACCTCTGAATCCCCTCCCGCCGACAAGAACACTAACATTAATCCCAAAGATCAAACGTTACATATACCTTCGGCTCCACTTGATGGCACTCCCAAAGCACCTCGCTTCCCACTTCGCCGCATCAATAATAACCCCAATGCTCGTGCTGCGTCAAATTACAACATTGTAGATGACTTAGCCCAATCTCCTGCAGCCATGTCTGCTTTAGAAGTCCTAAAAAACTGTCCTTCGCAGCGCAAGACTTTGCTCTCTACCATTGGCGCTATTGACCCCAATGATTCACAACTGATCGCATTCGATTCAGACCAGTCCGAACCACGCTTGCCTTCCTCTTTAGCATTCCAAGTTTCCGTTTCCGTTCGGAATCTTGTCATCCATCGGTGCATTATCGATGAAGGGGCCTCTACATGCGTCATGTCCACATTCGTTTGGTAGAAGTTGGGATCCCCTACTCTCCAGCAGTCCACCACTGCGTTGCGAGCCTACGACGGCCGTTCGGCTCAACCCCAGGGTCTCTTACCTAATGTCCCCGTCCAGCTGGTTGGTAAAACCGTACTCATTGACATAGAGGTCATCAATGCCCAACTTGACTATAACCTCTTACTTGGCCGTAGCTACATGTATGCCATGCGGGCTGTTGCCTCATCCATTTTTCGTACCATGCAGTTCCCCCATGAGGGACGCGTGGTCAAGGTCGACCAACTCACCTATTACGATCCCAAGGCCCCCGCTGCACCTGAAATTTTCTCCCCATGGTTGAACAACCTGCTTGTGGTGCAAATACCTCATTCGTTTACTCAGTGGGACCCGAACTGTACTCCGACGCGCCGATGACTTCTACATTCCGGGCCATTCCACCACCGTCACCGGAGACACACGTCGCTAACCTCTGTACTATTTCCCACAATACACAAACACCCAACAATCAACAACCCTTGTTACCTAAACCACCATTGGTTCGTAGTCACATTGGTGTTACACCCATCCACACAATCCCCTTTCTATTCTCTCCTTCGGGCGTAGTAAGCGCTCCGTTATGGCTACCCTTAGTCTCCCCGGGCTAACCTTGGGATTACCCGTGTGGTATATTTCACCTCCCGTTCCCCCGCTGACACCAAATGTCATCCTGCAACCGGTGCAACCCATTGTCACTTCTACCCAACCACCTCCCGGTATCACGACTCCCTCGTCATCTACGAATCCCCCTCCTCTCATCAGGCCCACTGGGGGCAGAGGCCCACAACCATACACTGCCGTACCTCCTCCCAAAGCAGTTAAACCTCCCCCCGTGTTTCGTGCTCCTCCCAAATGCTCGTTGTGTGATGAGTTAGGCCATCCAACTCATCAGTGTCCATAGTTACCTGCATTACAGGAACACATGCAAATGCTGGATGACGACCCCAATATCCCGGTTGTCAAACTCGACCCAAATCCCAAGCCTCGTGATAAGTCACTGCGCACTAACCACCCTTGTGCCATATGCGGTGTTTACGGTCATTACTCACATCACTGTCCTGATATCCCATATTACAGAGCAGCGTTGTATGAGTTGAATAACGTCGACTTAGAAATATCTCCTCCCCTCATCGAGGAGATCTACCCTCCCCCATCATCCTCATCTGGAGAGATTAACACCATTTATATGATCTCTTCGACTACCACTTTCAAACCAGAACCCCTTGATTTGTGGTCTGACTACTTCAATACTGATGAGCAAATTTTGGAAACACTCACTGCACCCGACTACCCTTGGGATGATATGCATCATCGCTCCTACTTCCTCCCAGAGGCGTCTACATCCACGACATCTAACCAGCTATCCGTCGAATCAAAAGATTTCATACCCACTAAGGTCGATTGGTTAAAAGACCCCATCCCAGCACCGGATGCCTTCGAATAAGGGAACATGTCCAACATTTCCCCCATTATACAAATTGACATTTCCACCACACCTAGGAAACCTGAGCTCATCTCACTGGGTGCATCTTGCACTCAAGTAGAGACTCAGGCATACAATTTTTTTTTTCAAGAATTTCGTGATGTCTTTGCCTGGTCCTATGCCGAAATGCCTGGTCTTGACCCCGCCATTATAGAGCACCACATTGACACATGGCCTGATGTCCCCACCGTTCGTCAGAAACAACGACCCATTCATCCTTCCAAACTCCCCGCTGTTAAAGCCGAGGTTGAGAAACTTCGCGAAGCAGGATTCATTTATCCTATTCCTTATACCACATGGGTTTCAAACCCCATTCCAGTCAACAAAAAACAAGGCACCCTTAGAGTATGTACTGACTTCCGTGATTTAAACCGCGCCTATCCCAAAGACAATTTCCCCACACCATTCATTGACCAACTCATCGATGCGTGTGCGGGACATGAAGTCCTATCTTTCATGGACGGTTTTTCCGGATACAACCAGATTCAGATCCGTAAGGAGGATCAGTACAAGACTGTCTTTACCACCCCATGGGGCACATTTTCCTATCGTGTCATGCCTTTCGGCCTCAAAAATGCTGGTGCCACCTTCCAGCGGGCCATGACCTATTGTTTTCACGACTTGGTCCATATCCTGCTAGTCTATCTTGATGACCTTACAGCTTGTTCCCGGAAATGATCCGACCACCTTAACGACCTCCGGCAAGTTTTCCTGTGTTGTCGCAAATATAAAATCCGCTTGAACCCACACAAGTGTGTCTTTTGCGTTCCTGCAGGCCGTTTTTTAGGTTTCATTGTTTCCCAGGATGGAATTACTGTTGATCCCCTGAAAGTCAAATCCATCTTAGACCTTCCCTCTCCGCGCACACTTCGAAAACTCCAGAGTTTGCAGGGGTAGTCCAATTTCCTTCGTCTCTTCGTGCCTGATTACGCCACCAAAGTTCACGGATTCTTACGCCTACTTCGCACCCACATACCCTTTGTTTGGGATGAGCAAGCAGACACGGCATTCGAAGCCCTCAAGAAATCTCTCACACAAGCCCCCTTGATCTCCCCTCCGGATTTGTCTCAGGACTTCATCCTTTACGTCTCGGCATCTGAACATGCCGTGTCTGGAGTCTTGGTCCAAGAAGATGCCTCCCACCAAGAACATGTCATTTATTACGTTAGCCAGACCTTGTCTGGCCCACCCCTATGTTACCCATACGAGGAAAGATTAGCCCTAGCTGTAGTCTTTTCCGTCCAAAAATTGCGACACTACATTCTGCTCGGTCATACCACGGTTGTCGCCGACTCCAACCCTATGGTCTATCTCCTAAACCGCCGGCTCCTACAAGGTCGTGTTGCTAAATGGGTCATTATCCTCCAGGAGTATGACCTCACTTTCAAAACTCCCAAGAGCACCAAAGCCCTCACACTTTCCCATCTCATCACTGACCTCCCATCCTCTTCGTCATCACCCGCTATTGAAACGGATCTGATTGACGATCACATCTTCATTATTTCGTCTGACGACCCATGGTACGGTGACATCCTAATGTACCTCCACACGCAGAAGTTTCAACCCCACATCGATCGTGACAGAAGCCGTCGTATACGACACCACGCCCCCCGATACCTCTTGTTAGGAGATGTACTTTATCGACGCGGCGTTGATACCATTCTCCGACGTTGCCTATCCCATAGCGAGGCAGAACAAGTCCTCAATGATTGTCACAGCGGTGCCTGTGGAGGCCATTTCTCCGGTATGGCCACCACCCAAAAGATCATTCGCGCAGGTTACTTTTGGCCGTCATTATTTACTGATTGCATCACCGCAGTCAAACAGTGCCAAAACTGTCAACTTTTTGCCCCCAAAGCAAGAACACCACCCGCCCCCCTTCATCCAGTCGTTACTGCCGGACCATTCTGCAAATGGGCCATCGACTTCCTCGATTGCAATCCCACGTCAGCCAGTGGTCACAAACATATTATTGTGGCCGTATATTATTTCACCAAGTGGGCAGAGGCCATGCCAACTTACAATTGCACAGCCGACACCGCAGCACGATTCTTTCTCAACCACGTTATCGCACGTTTTGGAGTGCCAAAGCAACTTGTCTTAGACCACGGCTCTCACTTCGAAGACGCCGTCTGGAAAGAACTATCAACCTTACTAAAATTTGAACACCATTTCTCCTCCGCCTACTACCCCCAAGGAAACGGCCAAGTCGAAGCAATCAACAAAATTTTGAAAACCATCCTCCAGCGCACTGGAGACAAACACAAGTCAAATTGGCACCACATGCTTTTCTTGGCACTATGGGCATACCGCACATCAACTAAAACCGCCATCGGTTTTACCCCTTTCCACTTAGTTCACGGGGTCGAATCTGTCCTCCCCATTGAGTGCCAGATTCCAACCCTACATATGGCCGTTGAACTCCTACCGGACACTGCCCCAATTGAGCAACGCTTGCTACTCTTGGAGCAGGCCGATGAAGATCGGCACACAACCCTTCAAACTATGGAAGCAGCCAAGAACCGATCCAAATTGAATTATGATAAACATGTCCACCCAAGAACTTTTTCTGAAGGAGACCTTGTCCTCTCTTACGATCAAGCTCATGACAAAACTGGGAAAGGAAAGTTTGTATCCATGTGGCAAGGCCCATATATTATACACACTTGCCTCGGACAGGGGGCATACATTCTGACCGATTCAGAGGGAAACCCTCTATGCAACCCACGCAACGGGTTGTACCTCAAGCGATTTTACCCATAGAAAATCGGATGGACATCACCGTCCATTATTGTACTTCATGATAGTTCTTTCCTTTTCCTATTTTCATCAGATCCATTTTTTGACCATTTTTTGGATACACCTGTCGCCTCGGTTTGCGTGCCACATCGGCCGACGTCAAAGCCTTATATCACCAGATTCAGTTTTCCGCGCTCGTGATGATGCTTGAGATCATTTCTCGCTCTCACACCCAGATTTTTCGGGCATTTTTTCCATGCCCCCTTGTCGCCTCGGTTTGCATGCCACATCGGTCGTCGTCCCTTTTTGACGAGTGTTATATCGCCGGATTCAGTTTTCCGCGCTCGTGATGATGCTGGAGATCATTTCTCGCTCTCACGTCTAGATTTTTCGGGCATTTTTCCCATGCCCCCTCGTCGCCTCGGTTTACGTGCCACATCGACCGTCGTCCGTTTTGGACAAGCCTTATATCGTCGGATTCAGTTTTCCGCGCTCGTGATGATGCTTGAGATCATTTCTCACTCTCATGCCCAGATGTTTTGGGCATTTTTCCCATGCCCCCTCGTCACCTCAGTTTGCATGCCACATCCACCGTTCTCCATTGTTGACCATCTTTATATCGTCGGATTCAGTTTCCCGCGCTTGTGACGATGCTGGAGATCATTTCTCGCTCTCACGCCCATACTTTTTGGCCATTTTTTCAAAATTCCCTCTCTTTGACTCGGTTGGCGTGCCACATTGGCCGTAGCCCCCTTTAGACAATTTTTATGTCACCGGATCCAGTATCCCGCACACATGATGACGCTTGAGACCTTTTCTCCCTCTCATCAATCCCTTTTTGTTCGGTATATTTTTACCCCTTTTTCGGGGCGAGCAATCCCTTTTACGAAAAAGGCACTTAGGGAGTTTCCGTTAAGCTCTTTTCTGACTCCTAAAACAATGAAAAGATTGCCGAGCAACCTTGCTTCCTTTCATGCTCATTAAACGTATCTGAAAGGGCGTCTACCTGGTATAAGTTTACCCCTTTTCCGGACCTCGTAGACTAATTACGAAAAAGGAATACTCTAGTCACATCGGCTAGAAGAGTTCTCCATTTGCATCATTTTATGCTTTTTCGGGCCTTGGAGACTAACTTACAAAAAAGAACACCAATGGAGTCCACTTACCGCTTTCAGACTCTCTAAAAATGAAAGCGACCACGAGCAATCACCATCCTGGGCTCGTAAAACCAACAGGACAGTACTCATAACCACTGCAGAGTCTTCTTATCATTTTCAGACTCCTTAAAAATGAAAGCACCAATGAGCACGAACAGTCCTGGGCTCACAAATCCATAGGACAGTACCATTTCAGAGCACACTTTTATTCCTTCTTGGAGCTCATTAAAACTACGAAGAAGGACCCAATGGCGCTTCTCGGTGCCACGACAGATCACGTCTACTCATATGGCAGCTTCCCCATTTTGGTCGCCTTTGTTCAGAGTATTCTGCAGTATGTCACCCTGAGAACCCCTCGACAACACCCATCAGCTTGATTCCCCCCCAGAGTCAATACATACCCTTCAGTCCTTAAAAGTCATGATCCTCACACCTACAAGTCAGTCCCCTACGCTGCCAGGTCAACCGTGTCATCATGCTCTGAACAAAGGAAGTTTGAGTCTACCCACTCTATGACCCCACTTACTTCCCATCCCCACAAGTATGTCAGTCCTACCATCAGTACTACCACACTTCAGTTCTACACCTCGCGCTCCTATCAAGGAATCATCATTGCCTTGCTAGTTGCTGGTCTCCCTCTGTCGATGACAACCAAATTTATTCCAGAGGATAGACCTAGAGGTCCCTGTGTCTTGGACTCATCACCATTTATGATGAGTGCCTACGAATCATTTCCAGAAGAGTCCTCAGTGCCTCTCCAAATGGTTGTTTCTCACATGCTCGACTTCAACACCTTGATCGCATCGTTGAGACTCGCACAGGGTATTGCTCCGCTCAGTTATTAGTCGAAGACCTCGGATACCATCTGACTCCTCCACATTTGAGAGTCTACCTATGGATACAACCAGTTACACTTTTCCTATAGATATCCGGGTTGCGCATGGCGACAGTATTCAGATGTACCCCAGTTTCATACTCCCTTGAGTATACAGTTACATTAATTCTCAGAGATGACTCACACTCTTTGAGTCCCTACAGATGTTGGACACCTTCAGTTTCAGCAGTTCATCAGTTATTCCAGTGTATCAGTTATTGAGATCAGTCATGTTATGATCATGAGTATATACCAAAATAATGTCCCCTCTGGACCATTATGATGTACCCGTAGATTCTTTATGTATTAGATCCCCCTTCTTGGGACTAATTGTTATGTATATGTCTTGATACGAGCATGGGTATGCCCGCCTCGTCCATTATCAGATATTATTCCTCATTCATATTGAGACCATGTAACATTTGTTTATTTTTTGCAGCTTCCAAGGTCCGTGGATCCAGACTCCAAACGGTCTCTTCTCCTCCCCAAACCCCAGAAAAAAGACAAAAGAACTATGATGTCTATCGGCCATACGATGAGCTCCTGCCCTCACACATTAGGGGGCAATCTGTTAACACCCAAAAAGTGCTCACTAGCTCATTTCCCTATTCACATGACCCATTTGTCCACTTTTTCACCATTTGAGTCTCTGAAGCCAACAAAAGGTCACCAAAAGGCCTTAATACACCCCTTTTTCCACTCAAAATGAGTATTTTTCCTAAAAAAGCATAAAAAACCCTCAAAAAGGGTCCAAAATTCCCAAAATATTAAAAAGGGAATAAAAATAATAAAAATATTCAAAAAAGGAAAAAGGAGGGAAAAGTACCTAAACCATGTTGGTCAATACCATTGGTTTCCACAAAACCACAATGGTATTACCCACCACCAAAACCTATAAAAAGGTGGTAGGGGCTCCTCATTTCATATCCATCCATCTTCCTATCCTCATGCTGCCAAAATCTCCCTTGAGCTTTTGGCCATTGTAGCTACCTTGGAGAAAGGACCCTTTGGAGTTTGGAGCTGCTCACCATTGGAGCTTCTCAACTATCTTCATCACTTGGAGGTATTATTATTGCAAGCACTTGCTTGCCCCCATTTTCAATACAAAGTTATTTTCTATATTTCTTGTTCTTGTTTTTTAATTCAAAAGTTTATTATGATAGGCACATGCTAGTTTAGTTTAGATTTAGATTTAGTTTATTGTTTTTTCTTAATATTGAAACTGCTGCTACTAGTTAGTAGGTGCCCATAGCACTAAGCTTGGTTGCAAAACCAAGCCAACATCACTCCAGAAAAGACGCTGGATGAAGTTCAAGCAGGACTGATTGTAGAGTTCAGAAAACCCAAATCTGAAGCGCAGTATATTACAGAACTAAAAGAAATTAAGCAATATCCCAATGAAACTGTGTGGGATTTTGACTAGCGATTCAAAACACTGATGGCAAGGGTCAGCTTCGACATGAGCAATGTCTAGCACAAAGAATGGTTCATCGCGGCATTGCTTCCTCACATTCGACTACCGCTGATGCAACAGAACATTACAACATCGAGTGAAGCCCTGGAAATTGCGATGCGGTTAGAAGATTCGCTGATTGGTGAGAATGCAGCTGGTATGTCGCAGATTCAGACGCAGCTGGCCAACTTGAAAATATAGCTGCAAGACCTTAAGAAGGGTAAAGAACATCGTGAAGAGGTGTGGTGTACGCGATGTCGCAGAGAGGGGCATACTATGGATAATTTCCCAGACTTCTGCAATTATCTAGTTTTAGGAGCACCGAATCCATTAAGTGGCGACAGTATGCCATGGTGTCGCATTTGTCAGGTATATGGGCATCGACATGAGGAGTGTCAATACATGCAAAAGATGGTCACAAAGTCGATGAATTTGTATTGTACCTTTTGAAAATCTGTGGGACATGAAGATAAATATTTCCGTGGCTATGACTTGCTTCAGGTGAGAACATACGATGCATTCTATGTGAAGGACGACCAGCGTGCCATACAACAACCGCAACTGTAGCCACAGGTGGCTCAGCCGCTACCTCAACCGCAGGTGCAGTTTGTACCGCAGCTGCAACCACAACAACAGTTCATGCCACAATATGCTTCGATGCAGATGCCTCCACAACAGCCACAATATGTTTAGCAACCATAGTACATTCATCCTGGGCAGTGTGTGAGACTGCAACCGAATCCCATGCAGCAACAGTTCAATCAACCACAATATCAACAACAAGGGGGATTCTACGGAGGATTCCAGGGAGGACGCGGTGGCAGCTTTGGTCGTGGAGGCAGACGAGGAGGTCATAGACCTGTCCAGTGTTATAATTGTGGAGTGTTGGGACACTACCAGAGAGATTGCCCACAATTGTAGACACAATGTACGTTTTTTTTTGTTACTGATCACACTGTTGAAAATTATCCACAGTTGATTGCGCGATGGCAAGCAGGAAATGTTTAGCAATTGCATAACTAGAATCAAGTGCAGCAACTAGTGTAGAATCAAAACCCGCTGCAGAACTAGAACCAACGTCCAAATTAGAATTCCAACCAGGATGTGAACCAACCTGGGAATCCACCGCTGAACCAGACTCAGGGTGCAACTATCGCGATAATTTCTGTGGATACGAGGACACAAGATGCTTCTATCAGAGTTATCACTCGTGGAGGTGCGACGATAGGAGAAGATGGTCCACATCCACTCATCTGGTTAGTAGGGTAGAAGAAGGTGCAGTTTGACATTGATTCCAAGCATGATGCATTCTTTCAAGCGTGTCGTGCGATGGAAAAAGGTCGCGGTAAGGCCATTATTTGCAATACGCCCCCTGTTTTTTATTCCACTTCAGAGGCAGGTCCACCACGACAGTCTGGTACCTTAACACATTTTTTGAGAGTTGTTTATCGTTGGCAAGGGATCCTGAAGCTCTTTCCGAGATCGAGGGGCTATTGCAGTGACTTGCTAGGGGACGACGAGAGTCCGCGGTAAAATCCTTGTTGGTTGTGGAGCCCGATCTTCCAGTCTCATAGATGATGATTCAGCTGTGTTTGTACCCCAGGTTTGGTTATGATCCCGGCACGATCCCTAGGGGGTCCAGGGGTGAAGCCCCTGAGAAATTTTTTTTGGGCTGTTTCGCCAACAGATTTCGGGCCCATGGTTTTGGGTAACCCGTGGTATTTTACCTTTGTATTTCCCTTATAAAAGAAAGACATTGTAACACGGCTAGGGTTTATGTATTAGGTATTATGCATTGTAAAGATCTCTGAGATCAGAAGAGAGACTGTGAGAAAGTGAAGAGGAAGTGCAACGGTTGTGCTGCAGGTTGTATCCCTTCACTTTGTTGGATGGTATAATAATAAAAACTGGAAATTTCAGTATGGACGTAGCCCATCATGGGTGAACCACGATATATTGGTGTCTCTCTTGTAATGTGTATGTGTGATTATATTTGCATTTCTGTTTATTTTTATTGCTCTCTGATCCTGTTTTTCTAACACTCCTTACAAAGGCGGAAGACAGGTAAGGAGGTGCGTATGAACATTTAGATTGGGGACTATGAGGTCGGTTCAGTCATTCTGGATCTTGGTTCGGATGTCAAAATCCTAACCAAGAAGGCCTCGTAGAAAATGGGGAGTCCAACGCTTAGTTGGTCTCCCGTACAGCTCCGACTGGCTAATCAGGAAAAGGTGACACTGATTGGGAGAGTTCCACACCTTGTTGTGGACATTGAGGGGATGAAGACATACGTTGAATTCGATGTTATCGAAGTTGTTGAAGGGGGAAGTTCCTATCCCGCGTTTCTGGGGATTGGATGGTCTAATGACAGTGCAGCAGTAATTAACTTTAAGAAGTGGATGATGACTTTTGAAAACTGCAACCTCAGAGTCATAGCTTCGTTGGATCCGGTTGAAGGACGCAGGTATATTGAACCGGTCAAAGATGAAGTTCCCAGTGGATGGGACCATGCATACAATATATCAGAAGATTACATTCATCTGACTACTGATGGTGAGCTTGGGTGGCGCAACTCCAGTTCTGCGTCTTCCGACTCTGATGACGCTTTGGAGAATTAGCAGAATCGCTTGCATGAGGTGTCACTCTACAAGTGTGGGTTGATCATGCAGTCATTATGTCGTGTCACAACTGAAACTGTTGCACTACCAGTAAATGAAGGGCTTCCTGGCTTGTCTGAATTTCTCGTGGTGTTCGAGGAAAAGGTATCAGAACCACAGCGGTTGTTGGCATTAGAGGAAGCGCTGAAGGCTACTCCAGCACGTTGGTGGGAGACACATGAGAACTTGATTGCTGGGTGGTCGCAGTGTCGAATATTGATGATGGTTCGCTTTGGCAACATCGAAGTTTACCACACAGGGAAATACGATGGAAGAAATGACCCTGGTAGTCATTTGATGGAATGTCAGATGTTGTGGGCATCGCGACCAAGGGATGAGTGGGTCCATGCCTTTGTCCATACTTTGGACAAGATGCCGCGATCATGGTAAGCCGCAGCTGAATTGTGAGGGGAGATTACTACTTGGTTAGAATTGACAATTTGTTTTATTCATACCTTCATCTTCGCGGATGCCAACTCGGATGTCCATAATGCTTCGCAGCTCATCCGTGACGTTGTTCTAAAGGTTTTTCCCGTGGCATATCCTGTGGATACACATACGCATTGCAAGATGCATTCGATGATGGAATGCTATAATATCATTGGTGGGCCAAAATATGGTGATGATCTGCGGAATGTGAATATTCCGAATTCAGAAGGCAGTCGTGATGTTGTAGCTCCTCATGCACCGACAGATCCGATAAGTCAACTGCTGAAGCTCAGAAAAGTCAACATTGGGATGGAGGAAAACCCAAAGTTCGTGAATGTCGGGGCCTATTGGGATGACGAGATGATGGCGAAGGTCACAGACCTGTTGCATGAGTTCCAAGACTTGTTCCTTATGAAGTTTTTAGAGATGAAGGGAATCTTGGGGGATTTGGGGGAGATGAAGATCCCGTTGAAACCAGATGCAAAACCAATAAGGCAGTGACCGTACTGACTGAATCCGTGTCATAAGGAAAGGGTCAAAGTCGAACTTGATCGCATGTTGGATGCTGGCATTATTGAACCGGTTGAGGAATCAGATTGGAATAGTCCTATGGTGGTGCAGGACAAGAAGACAGGTGAAGCGCACATTTGCGTTGACTTGCGGAAGCTGAATGACGCATGTCTGCATGATCCATTTCCGACCTCGTTCACTAGTGAGGTGTTGGAGGGCGTGGGTGGGCAAGAGATGTATTCTTTTACATATGGGTTCTCTGGATATCACCAGATCAGAATCACGAAAGAAGACCGCCACAAGGCAACATTTGTGATAGAATGGGGCTGTTTTCAGTACACAGTGATGCTGTTTAGGTTGAAGAACGCACCTGCGATATTCTCTAGGGTCGTTGTTGCTGCTTTCAGGGATTTTATTCAGAAGTTTCTGCAAGTTTACATGGATGACAGGATGGTTTATGGATTAATCAGCGATCATCTGGAAAATCTGCGACTGATGTTGTAGCACTGTCGACAGCATTAGATATCGCTGAACTTGAAGAAGTGCATCTTTTTTGCACCATTTGGGATATTGTTGGGTCACATTGTTTGCAAGTAGGGATTGTTGGTCGACCCAGCAAAGATTGTGCTCATTCTGATCTTAACATCGCCGACTAATGTCAAGCAGTTGAGAGCGATGTTGGGACACACTGGGTACTATCGTAAGTTCATCCGGGGTTATGCAGCGATCACGACCCCTATGGAGAAATTGTTGAAGAAGGATGTGGTATTTCAGTGGAGCCCCGAATATCAGGTTAGTTTTGAGACGCTAAAAGCTAAAATGTCTTTAGCGCTGATACTGGTATTTCTGGACTGGAGCAAGGAATTCCATGTCCATGTAGATGCATCATCGATTGCACTGGGAGTAGTGCTCGTGCAACCAGGGGAAGGGGATCTGGATCACCCCATTTCTTTTGCGAGTTGGAAGTTGTCCTTTGCAGAGAAGAACTATACAACTACAGAGAGGGAAGGTCCGGCGATGGTATATGCGCTGCAGAAGTTTAGGCACTACTTATTGGGAGGTCACTTTAAGATGTTCACAGACCATTCTACATTGAAATATCTGGTCAATAATTCTATGTTGGGGGGGGAAGATATGTCGTTGGATACTTCTTTTTCATGAGTTCGATTTTGAAGTGATTATGAAGCCAGGACATTTGAACACATGACCAGATCATCTGTCGCGGATTGAGACTGGGGAGGAACCAACCAACATTGAAGATGGGTTTCCAGATGCGCAACTCTTCAGGGTTGACGTCGCTGATGACTACTATGAAGAAATCATTCGGTTTTTGGCGAAATGAACTTCACCAGAGGGGTTCACCACCAGTCAGTAGAAGCAGCTGGTGGTCAAGGTTGCAGATTTCCAGCTGATTACAGGACAGTTGTACAAACTGGGATCAGATGAGATCTTGAGGCATTGTGTCCTGCCTCATGAGAAAGGGTAGATCGTGTTGGAAGCACATGCAGGAGTAGCTGGTGGGCACTATGTCGGTCATGCGACTGCCAGAAAGGTACTTCGCACGGGGCTTTGGTGGCCCATGCTTCACAATGATGCGACATATTATGTGCAGACCTGTGATGTTTGTCAAAGAACAGGGAAACCCTCCAGGAGGGATGAGATGCCCCTAATACCTCAAGTGACACTGCATCCATTTGATAAATGGGCATTGGATTTCATGGGCCCTATCAACCCACCTGGGAAGCGCACTGGTGCAAGATACATAATCATAGCGACATATTATTTGACAAGATGGGCGGAGGCTGCACCAATCGTAGATTGCACTGCTACAACACCAGCGTGGTTCTTGTTCGACAACATTGTCACTCGGTTTGGATGCCCGAAGGTATTGATGAGTGATCAGGGAAGTCATTTCATCAATCGCACCATCAACGCATTGACAGTGGAACTGCAGATACAACATCGGAAGAGCACGCCATATTATCCACAGGCAAATGGGACAGTAGAAGCTTTCAACAAGGTCTTGGAGCATGCGCTGACAAAGGTTTGTAATGTGAACCGCGACGACTGGAATTTAAAGATTCCAGCAGTTTTGTGGGCATATCACACCACTTGTAAAAGGTTGACGGTATAGACACCATTCAAATTGGTGTATGGGAAAGAAGCAATTATGCCTATGGAGTACATTGTTCCGAGTCTGCGCATAGCGGAAGCGACAAACATGGATGATGAAGCGGCATTAGGAGACCGTCTGGCGCAGCTAGTACAGCCTGAGGAAGACCACTTTATCGCAGGTTTCCACCAGAGCGTGGAGAAGGATCGTCAAAAGGCTTGGCATGATCGCCATATCAAGAAAAAATAGTTTTAGCAGGGTGACTTTGCTGTTATATGACAACAAGTTTATGAATCATCCAGGGAAATTGCAGATGTATTGTCTTGGTCCATATCGCATCAGTAGCATAAATTCAGGAGGCGCAGTATAACTGCAGTAGTTAGATGGAGCGATGCTCCCAAAGTTGGTCAATGGTAGCAGGTTGAAGCCCTATAGGACAGGTGTGGAGCAACGAGATGCCTGAGTCGCATCGAAAAAAAAAAGAAAAAAAAAGTGCAAGATGCTAGGTGGAAGGATGGCGCACCAGCAGGAACAAAATGCGCAAGTTGGAGCACTTGTATTGCAGTTTAGGTGCTGGGTCGTGACAGCGGCAGGGTCGTGATTGGGTCAAATTGGCAATAAATGTAGGGAATTAAAGACAGTTAATTAGCGGCGCATGATGAAATGATCGGAATTAATGGTGGATTCGGTCGTTGGATTGACAGAATCTACGACAGATTTGGGTAATTAAGGCATGATTTGGTCATGATGAATGGTCCGATTTGGTAATGATGGTTAAGGACAAAATTTGACATTATAAAAAGGGGTTGGCTCTGCTCGGAAGGAACCATTGTGCCGAGTGTGAAGGATCGCTCAGTGTTGCATTGTTGTATTGAGTTGCTAAGTTAGGTGTTGAGTGTTTACTGGCAGCAAGTTGTGTCGGCGGGTGAGGAATTGTTGAGCCAAGAGGGGCAATGCTGCGGCATGCCAAGTACACCCATGGTCGAAGTTTCCAGTGGTGTAGAGTTACCAGCTAGGCTAGTAAGCATCGAAGAAGAGGTTGTCAGCATGCTGGGTGGATTAGCGTTTACAGGAATCCCAAAGAAGCGGAGGGGGGGTCAGCATTCCGAGTCCCCACAGAGCAAACGCCAGCTAAGATCATCCACAGCTGTTGTGGAGGAGGTCCAAGAGGAAGTGGGACAATCGAGCCACGGAGTTGAAGATTCGGCCACATGGACAGGGATATCTGCTGCGGATATCCCTGGGTATGTCTCCCCTTGTCGGCCTGGTATACCACCCCGAAATCCCACGAAGAACTAGAAATTCCCGGTGCGGATGCCAGCACTGCTAGTAGGAATGGAGTGCTTTGCAGATATTGTGCCGGTATTGATGCACCTGAAATACGATGATGACATGGTGGCATATAAGGAAATTACGTCAGACCCCTATGTGCTGGGGACACAAATTAGTGGTAAGTCGATTCCGCAAGATTAGGCGATTGCCAGAGGTTAATGCTTGTGTGAAGAAGCTGCTGGCCTACTTCCACGGTGGCACATTGTGGCTGGACAGATCGATTCCAGTCACTGTTGATTTGATTGCTGAGATCACTGGGTTGCCGAAGGATGGAGTGGACTCGTCGCAATACTTCAGAGGGAAGGAGAATGATAAGAAGAGGGTTGCACAGTTGGTGCTGCGCTACGTCTTGGAACGTGATGGCCGTGCCTACTGCACTGGAAGTATTAATGATCAGGCGGTCCTCACCGATGCAAAGATACTGTGTTTCAAAGTGGTCCGAAAGAATCGACCCAACCTGTGTAATTCGGGGGTCGTAGCGTGTGCAGAGCAGTGCGTGGAAGGTGTACAGATGAACTCGTTGCTGTTTTTGTTGAACCAGTTAGCGGAGGATGCAACAACCATCCAAGATGGGAAGGGATCCTTCATGTACAGTTGGCTCCTGATTTTGATTGCGCTTGTTTCCTGAAAGGAGCTTGACACTTACCAGGGCATGGGAGTTGATGCCGTGAAAACACGTAAGGATGTGCGCTATCAGAATCTGTGGTGGGTGCAAGAACCCGAGTTCCTTAAGGAATGTGCCATGCAGTTTTGGCTCTATTGGGAGATGCTACAAGCGGCAACGACGAAGGTTCCTTGCTTATCTAAAGAAACCGTGGTGAAATACAAGTAGATTGCGCTGTTCACGATTCGGCCTCATGCTATTCATGTGCAAGCAAGGCGTGACCTTGCGAAGCAATGGTTGCTGACACACTGCAAATTCTCCGAGGAGGAGCTGGAGGGAATCGTCAATGATTGGTCGATCGAATGGTGGGAACTAGTTAGTCTGGAAAAGATTGAGGCGGGACCACTAGCGACGGGCCCAGATTATCCATTATCCGCGCAGGACCAACAGAGTCACCATGACTCGGATCAGGAATCAACGAGGACACCCACAGATGATGATATCGATCGCGAGCTTGAAGAGGGAAGAACGGAGGCGCATCATGAGCATGCTACGATCAGTGGGGCCTCTCCAGCAATGGAAGCGTAGTTGGGATGACTTATAGTGGTTGTCACCAATGCGACAAATGTGGCAGCTGGAGCGATGATGGCACAGGCGGAAGCAGGTTTCAAAGAGGTAAACGTTCACCTTGATTCTTTATGTGATATTGTTTCGCAACGAGTACCAAAGGTAGCAACTGGGCAGGCAGTTGGCGCAATTAGCACTGAGCCATGGGTTCGGAATGTGAATCTTCCCCTGACTGCAATTGTGACTGACAACGAGGCTCTCCAGGCCTTGCTGCAATAGTTAGAAAATTTGACCATTAACAAAAATGAGATGCCTACGAAGGAGTTGACGAATGCACAAGTGGTTTCCAGCTAGGAAATGGCGAACATAATATAGGAGATCAGCGGTTAGTTCCTGTGATCCCAGGAAAACGAGGCAGCGACCCAACAAGAGGTCGTAGAGTTAAAAGGAAAGGTAGTCGTGGTGCGGGAGGTCGTCGATGAGTTGGAGGATAAGCTCGAGCAAATGATGGTGGAGAAAGGTCGGGCGATAGAAGAATTGAAGAAAGAGAAGGAACACCTAATAGTGGATAAATCCACCATTTGGGATAGCAGAGTGCAATTGGAGGAGACAGTCTCTGAAGCATGTTAGCACATACCGGAGCCCACCACGCAGTTGGATCCGGTCGAGCAAGAGCAACGATTTGGGGATATCATCGCCCAATTACAGCGTGACAATGCGGAGTTAACAGCTCTATATAACCCTGACACACCCGAAGTACAGGTAGATGTACGGAAATGCGCCCTCGAGGAGGTGGAAACACAAATGGGAGAGCTGGAACAAGCAACGACAAATCTGATTGCCGAGACTACGCAGTTTTGGGGAAGCATTGTTTAGGACGAGCAACTAGAACAACTAACCAAGCTGGGGCAAGAAGCAGAAGGGAAATTGGAAACATTGAAGGTGTCGATGAGAACACTACCACCAGTTGCTCAGGTCACCAAATCAACAGAACTGAAAGATTTACAGCAGCGCATCACAAAGGCCGAAGAGTGCCAGAAGAAGCGCATCGCGCAACTAGAGGATTTCCAAGAGATTGGAGGTGATTTTTTGCTCAAGGAAAGTTCCACACTACAGGTTGTGCAGGAGGGTTGTCGACAAGTTGCAGAGAAGATGAATGAGCATCCATCCGCATAGGATATGACAGCGAGCCAGGCGGTGGTCGTGGTGGCGAAGGAGCAGGTCCAGGAGGTTGATCAGTAGTACGAGGACTTCAGGCTGAAGACCACTCAGTACACAATGTCCAGTTGACATGGATCGAGGGTGAGCCACAAGATTGTGTTAGGGGCCTGTTGGCAAGCGGTTTGATGAGTTAGCATCGTGGATGCTGTGCAAGGCCAAAGGTACCGCAAAAGGAGGAAAGTGGTGCACAAGGCAATAATAGTTTACGTAGTTTTGGGTCACTTGGACCGTGTCATGTATAGTTTTGGGTCTTTTGGACTGTGTCATGGGTATTTTGGGTCATTCGTACCGTATTATGTGGGTTTTGGGTCATATTTTTGTAGAGTTTGTTAAGAAGTAGTTAGGCGGTTGCCTAAGTGGACCGTAAATGTAAAGGCGCAAGCCTATAAGTAGATGTAGGTTTGTAAGTGTTGAAACATCAGAGATCTTGATATTTGATAGATCTAGATCTTGACAGAGCTGAATACTGAGATTTGATGATTGAATACCTTGTTGTATCTGGGTTTTTGCGGAGATAAATATGATGTGATAGAGTTTTTGAGCAGAATCTTTGTGTCTTTTTCGTTTCTCTGTGGTAAATGCATTATGCGATATGAATCTGTGAATGATGCGATGTTTCCTTGCTGCAATTAATGCTTTACTATTATATTTGTTGCATATTTATGGTTCTGTCAATGATAATATATGTTGAATGATGTCGATTATGCTTAATGCCTGAGTTGAATGCTTAGATTTATTTCTAAATGTTGCAATAAGTTAATCCATTAATTCACAACATCCTCCTTCATTCGGCGGAAACATGGTTCTGCCAACTCTCCCTTGAACATCTCGGGTGAGACCTCATCTGCTTCGCAGTTGTTGCTGGACATGGTTAAACCTGTCTGGGCCGGTGCTCAGGGAGATCGCAGTGGCTTGGGTGTCGACAGCGTGAGGAACCCCTGTCGACTGAGTTGTGTCAACATGAATACTGGATTTTGTCCATCGAATACTACCTAACAAACACACTCTTCATATTAGCTTTTATTGATGCCAATAATCATTCTTTGTAATTAAAATATTAAACATCTAACTAAATTCCAATATATATATATATATATATATATATGTGCTTTCACATAATAATTTAAAACAATTTTAAACTATTAGCATGGCTGGGACTGGCTCTATTAGCTGTAGTGATTAGTGATTATTTGTTTATTACATCAAATTAGTTCTAAAGGATCAGCTTTAAATTTTCCATCTAATAGTCATGAAATTTGTTAGTCATGAAATTTGTGCCCTCTCTTATCATAAAGTTATTGTTTGTTTTGTGTGAAAAAAAGTTATTGTTTGTTTGTTAGTTGTCGTTTACTATTAATAGTCATGAAATCCATGCAAGACCGGTGCTATCCATGAAAATATAATCACAATGATTCACGTGTTATCCATGAAAATATAATCACAATGATTCACGTGTTATCCATGAAAATATAATCACAATTTGATTCAAGTTACACTAACTTGTGAAGATTAATTGCTAATGTTACATACGGGGCACACATGGGCACTTAGGGAAGATGTTGAGAAAAGTAATTTTAATGAAAGGGATATTTAAATAAATATGACTTGGATCATCTTGGGTGGTAAATTTTGAACATTAAATTTAAGAAAGAAAGCCAAATTTTAATGGTGTAAGCTAAATGTTCTATGTTTTGGACTGTTTTTTATCTGCATCGTAGTTGGTATTTTTGTTGAATGCTAACTTCCCATTGCAACAATTAATCAATGTCGATACAAATTCGACATGACTTCGACAAACTCAGCAACTTTGACACAATTCTGATGAGTCTTGACTTCGACAGAATGCGAAACACTCCGCACCTTCGACATGTTCAACAACCTCACAGTTCGCGACATCGACATGCAACGTCGACATGCGACCAACGACTGTCGAACTTCGACATACTGTCTCTCTGTCTTCCAATCGACTGTAACAGTTGAACTGTTGAACCGTTCTAACTTCTTCTTTGTAACTGAACGTAACGGGAAAGCACCCAAGCGTCTCAGAATTCTATATAAGCATGTATAATATTGTAACATACATCAATCTATCTGTTTGCAAGTAATAGAGAAGAACAGTTCGCATTCCTGCATATTGTCTGTGTGTATTTGTGTTTATCTGTGTAGTGTAATCCTGCTTTGCTTATTCTACTTCTTATTGCTTCCGCCATAATAGAGCCGACTCATTCAGTCAAACTGCTGTCCCTGTCGTGCTTCCTAGCCACGTGCGGAATATTGGTATCAGAGCAAGACTCAATTAGAGCAATCCATTTTCTTGCTTAAGTTCTGCGTATACACTTCTCTTGAAGTTACCTGACTTATGCCGATTCAAGCTCGCTCATAATATCAGCAATCCAAGCAGATGCTACCTCCAGAAATGACATAAGAAACATACAATAGACATGCAACCGACTAGACAACACAACTTATTGAGCAAGCATTGACTCGGAAACAGACTGAAATGTTCACCCAATTCAATGAAATTCTCACGCGATTTGCTTCGACATTCGAAGTATTTTCGATGAGAACTTAATCCGATAAAATCATCCCCTTTAAAGTGAAAATGAATCTGGACATACCAAATATTGAAGGTAAGATTGATGCGGAATCCGTCGACAATTGGGTACAACAATTGGAATCCTATTACGCTGTGAATTTACTCTCAAAAGCTGAAAAGATCACCATTGCATCCTTAAAGATGTCAACATCTGGGCATTGTTGGTGGGAGAACCTCTCGACAAAGATGGAGAAAAGAGGATCCCCCATCGACACATGGGATAAATTTGTCGAACACATCCGAAAAGAATTTTACCCGCCCAAATACCTCGAGCAGCAGTATAAGAAGTGGCAGCAGCTAAGGCAATGGAAAGACCAATCAGTACAGAGTTACACTGACGAGTTCTACCGAATCATGGCTAGACTTGGCGTCCAAGAAGAAGAGAAATTGCTTGTTCTGAAGTATGTTAGCAGATTGTCCCAGTACATTCAACAAGAGAAGGAATTTTCGACTATCAATACGCTTGCAGATGCATTCCACTACGCTAGCAAACTTGAAACCAAGCAGAAAGGGAAAGCACGCTTCGCGACAAATCCAACATCATGAAGACCACCTGACAAGAAGACATGAGCCGACTTTGACAAGTCAAAATATTCTTAGTCGACACCGCCAAAGCCAGATCACAATAAGAATCCTTTCGACAAGAGGGAATGTAGCAAACAACCGCCTAACGGAAAATGGTGCGATTACCACCACTCATCTTGGCATGATACATCTGATTGCAAGTCTTGGAAGAATTTTTTGGAAAAAGTGTTGACCTTGGATGCATACGAAAAGACAGTGGAAGAATATGATCCAGACGCAACGACCCTTTTTACATCGACCACTCCAGCAGCCTCGACTATCGTCGACGAGGAGGAACGAGAACGCTTGTTCCATACACGGATATGGTTCCAGAGAAACCCATTGTATCTGATTGTGGACAACGGTAGCCAGAAGAAATTTGTTTCTAAAGACCTTGTAAAGAAATGAGGTCTTGTTACCACTCCGCATCCTCAGCCTTACAACATCGGTTGGATGAAGGATGGAGAAGAACTACAGATCACTCGACAATGCAAGCTCTCCTACTTCATAAAAACTTTTGAAGATGAAGTACTCTACGACATGGCACCACTCTCCGTAGATGACACCCTGTTTGGGAAACCTTACCTCTGGGATAGACATGGAAGTTATCAGTCATGGCCTCAGAAGGTGATTGTCAGAATCCAAAATTGATGGTTCAACATACCATAGCGTCAACCTACACCAACGGTTGCACTGATATATGCCAAATAGACAAAGAATCTCATCAATCATGCTCAGAAGTTCGCATTAATCATGATCAAGCCGCAACATTCTAAGAAGACTCTAGCAATGATTCGAGTCACCAACCAATGCAGATCCCAACAGAAGTAGCAAGTCGATCATATTCTCGACGAGTACCAGAACCTCTTTCAAGCTCCCGACGGAGTACCTCAACATTGTCAGGTAAAACACTCCATTGAACTTGTTCCTGGTTCTTCTTTTCCTAACACATATGTTTACAGAAGATCCATTCTTGAAAATGAAGAGATTCATAGAGAAATCCAAGAATTAATCGACAAAGGCAACATACGCCCCAACTCATTGTGGAAGTCCAATCGTCTTAGTTCCGAAGAAATATGGGACTTGGCGCATGTGCATCGACTACAGAGCTCTCAACAAAATTTCGGTAAAGAATCTCTACCCTCTGCCGTAGATAGACGAGCTCATCGACTGTCTGAAAGGTGCTAAATTCTTTACTAAGCTCGACCTCAAGTCAAGGTACCTTCAGATTCCAATCGAGCCCTCAGATGTATGGAAAACTACTTTCAAGACCAAGGAAGGATTGTTTGAATGGTTACTCATGCCTTTCAACTTAACCAACGCACCTGCGACCTTCATGCGACATATGGATAACCTTCTTCGACCTTTCATCAGCAAATGGGTCATTGTCTATCTCGACGATATATTGATTTTCAGTTGATCATGGGAATAACATGTCGGACATCTTCGATAAGTCCTCGACACTCTCCAGCAATATCGGCTCTATCTAAACATATACAAGTGCTCTTTTGTTATTCACAACATCAAATATTAGGGGTATGTAATTGAATCTGCAGGCATTCGCGACGATCCATACAAAGTACAGATCCTCAAATATTGGCCCATTCCTAGAATCATTCAAGAACTAAGAAGTTTTCTTGGTTTGGAGAATTTCTACCAATGATTCATACTCGGTTTCAGTCACATATCCTGGCCCTTGTATCAGTTGACAAAGGGAAATGGGAAGATTTTCTTCAAATGGACAGCAACACATCAAGCAACTTTTGAACAGCTCTAGCACAAGCTCTGCATTGCACCAGTACTTGTGTTACCTGATTTGCATCAACCCTTTGGGATTGAGACGGACGCATCGGACTATGCCTTGGGCGCAGTGATCACTCAGTCTGGTCGCCCAGTCGCTTTTCATTCGGAGACTTTTAATGAAACAATTAGAATATAATCGATGTACGAAAAATAACTGAACACCATTGTGAAATCTCTCAAGCAATGGAGGCATTACGTCCTTGGCAAGGAAACGGTCATTCTCACTGATCACAAGCCTCTACAGTTCACTCCGACACAATCAAAGTTGCAGACAAACTGACAACTCAAGTGGATTAATTACCTACAACAATTTGAGTTGGTGATGAAGTATCGAAAAGGTAAATTTAACGGCGCCATTGATTGCCTAAATCGACCACCCATTACTCTCCTTTTGACAGTGATGAGTATGCAGGGATACGATATGACCACTTGGCCACAATTGTATGAGGACGATAGTGAATTCTTAGCAGTCTACTGACAGTTACAGACTAACAAGTCGTCGACCTCCGACTACTTCCTGAAAGACACCTTACTATACAAGCTTGGAAAAATTTGTGTACCAACCGGTGAGCACCGAAAAAAACTCATTTGGGACGTGCACTATAGCAAGACTGCAGGACACTTTGGAGTATTAAAGACATTTCTATTTTGAAGAAGTATTTCTTTTGTCCTACACTTAAATCCGACATCAACAAGTACATTCGATCATGCGTGGTTTGTGCCATTTCTAAATTGCCTAATCGACGACAGGGATTGTACACACCTCTGCCAGTTCCTAGTCGACCATGGGAATCTATTTCTATGGACTACTTGACGGGTTATCCTAGTACCAGACATCAGCATGATGCGATATTAGTAGTAGTCTAACGATTTTCCAAGATGGCCATTCTCATACCTTGTAAGAAGACCATGACAATGCAACAAACCACTCAACTCTTCATTACACATGTTTGGAAACACTTTGGTTTACCAACGACCATCATTTCCGATCGAGATGCCAGATTCGTCAGCATATTTTGGAAGACCCTATGGAAACTGCTAGACACACAACTCTCATTGTCGACAACTTTCCATCCTCAGACCGACGGAAAGATAGAAGTTGTGAATCGCTTGGTAGTACAATTGCTTCGCATGTACAACCACAAGCATCGATGCACATGGGATGAAATTCTTCCATACATCCAACACAACTATAATCGAGCTCAACATAGCCATAATAAAGCTCAACACAACTCTACAAGAAAGAGTCCATTTGATATCTATTACGGATTTCAACCCTCAACGCCTATCGACTTGATCAGCTCCTCGACACAACAGAGTGACACCGACTATATTTAGCGAGAAGTTGATAAAGCAGTCAAGTTCAAAGATCATATATGTGACATCCACAAGCAAGCACAGGAAATGTTGCAAAGAGAAAGCGAGAAAGCTAAGGCCCGACATGACAAGCATCGTATCCCTCATTCATTCCAAATTGGGGATAAGGTCTGGTTACATCTCAAGGAGTTCTTCACTGGTCCATTCAAGAATCTCAAGCCTTTGCGATATGGTACGTATAGTATTCTTCGATAGATTGGAGAAAACGCTTTCCAGCTCGACATTCCTGCATGCCTGGTTCTGCATCCAGTATTCAATGTGGATTTACTTCGACCATACCAACACCCTTGTTGGAACATAACGACTTATCAATAGTAGAACCCGAAGACATCTATCCAGATGTTCAGGAGCCTCTTCCTTGTGACACCATCATGGGACGACGAGTACGCCATATAAGGACGATCACAATTCCCTTTTTTCAGGTTTCCACAGCTGGCCATCTCCCATCTCAAGGAAAGTGGTACTCTATTATTGAAATAACTGACAAGTTTCCTCACCTTCGTGAGCAAACAATGGGGACCATTGTTTCTTAAGGAAGGAGGTCTGATCCACATCGTAGTTGGAATTTGTGTCTAATGCTAACTTCCCACTGTGACAAGTCATCGATGTTGATACAACTTCGACAAATTTCAACTCGACACAACTTCGACAAACTCAACAAATCCGACAAGTTCCGATTTCGACACAATTCTGACGAGTCTCGAATTCCATAGAATGCGACACACTCCGCACCTTTGACATGTTCAACAACCTCATAGTTCGTGACATCGACATGCAGCGTCAACATGCGACCAACGACTGTCAAACTTTGACAGACTATATCTTTGTCTTCTAGTCGACTGTAACGGTTGAAATTTTGAATCGTTCTAACTTCTTCTTTGTAACTGAACGTAACGGGAAAGCACCCAAGCATCTCAGAATTCTATATAAGCATGTATAATATTGTAACATACATCAATCTATCTGTTTGCAAGTAATAGAGAAGAATAGTTCGCATTCCTGCATATTGTCTGTTTGTATTTGTGTTTATCTGTGTAGTGTAATCTTGCTTTGCTTATTCTGCTTCTTATTTCTTCCGCCATAACAGAGCCGACTCATTCAGTTGAACTGTTGTCCCCCTCGTTCTTCCTGGCCATGTGCGGATCAGTTTTTTAGTAATTTTTTTAGTCGAAATCCAATTAGAATTGTTAAAATTGTAGATATACATTATTGAAATTGCTATTTGGGGTGCCTAGGGGTTTTGAACAACACTGAACCCATTTCTGCAATTTGAATAATGGAAACTTGTGATTTCAACAAAGATTCGTTGCCGGATTCTGGCAAAAATGGCTCGGAAATTCCAAAACGCAGAACGATTAGCTAACTCCAATTTTGATTGTCTATGTGTAAATGTCTATTTCAACATAGTTATGATGGGGATGAAATGATTTTTTATAGCAAGGTGTATAGCTCATTTAATATTTTTTATTTTTTAGTTGGTATTTTTGACCTTCATATGTTTTCTGGCAATAAATTTCTTAATGTTTTTTTAAATTTTAATTCTCATTTCGTAAAAGAGGTTTTAAAGGGTTTATAAATCCATTGAAACTATTCAAAGTTGATACCTACGTCAATTTTGGTCCCAAAACACCTTTCTTTTATGGAAGTTGAAAGATAACATTTTAGAGGTCCTTTGAAACTATTTGAATTTTGAATATCTACCTATGTCAATTTTGATCCCAAAACCTTTCTTTATGTGGCACTTGGAAAGATAACATTCAAAGGAATTTTAAGAGTTGGTATTCATTGGCCATACATCCAAGTTATTTTGCGTTATGTTTAGGTTCAGAAGTAGATCATATGTGGTTTGGATGAGTCATAACGAATTATCATTTGTTCTACTAGTTCCTCGCATCTTCATACTTTGTGATGGGGAAAGATTTTGTTTTTAGAAACACCAATCTCTTCATATTCATGGCATGGAAACCACTATTCATTTGAAAGGTTAAGTAAAAGGCTTCGAACTAATACAAAACCTTCAGAGTTGAAGGTCACAAGGACCATCTTCCATTCATTATCAAAGCATTTGTTCCCTAAGTTCCCATCAACGAACTTGAAGGAAGGATAAGACGTTTGGGAAAACCAATAATGACAAAGAATTTAACCTTTTAAGCTTCACATAGTTCATCCTTGGTGCTTTGAAGGTTATGTGACATTCGAATATGACAACATTGGATATTCGTCCTCCCAATTCCTAATGCCTTAAATGGGGAGGATAAGAAGTCATTCCCATTTGAAGATTGAACTACCAAAGGATTTGTCCAGATCCTTTTCAATATCCATCTAATATTTTTGCAAACAATGGAAGTTGTAAACTATATGAATAAAGGAATAATGAAATCCTTCATTTTTTTATGTCCAACCTAACAAGTGACCATTGTTATGGACATATGAATTTAATTGAAAATCTAGTCATGGGAGGCTAGATTTTTAAAAGGTATTGTTAAGACCTAAATTGGGGTCTTTCTTTCTTCAAACTCAGGATACTAACATCAACATTGTGGTATTTCAAGCTTTTAAATTCCAAAGTAAAAAAAAACCTTTGTGTACTAAGAACCCAACTCATAACTTGGGTCTACCTGCCAAGATAAGCATGCAACTCATATGTTTTGTTATTGTTCAAGTGGGTTCTTTGGAGGTAGGAATTTTACAAAGTGTTAAACACTTTGTTCTTCCAAAGTTGAAGGGAGAAGATAGGGTCAAGAAATCTAATCGTTAAGAGGGCCATTTGTCTCCATAGTGTCCAAGCAAACCCTCTATGCTAATTGAAGGATGTCGAAGCAAACCCTCTATGCTAATTATAGGATGCGTGAATGTGACCTATTAGATATTTGACCATCCCAAGATTGAATAGGAGGTTAGACCCATCAATTATAATCATTCAATGATAGTCCAAAGTGCTTCATTATTCCAAAGTCTAAAGGACAAATTCACTAGTTAAATCACCTAAGTGGAGTAAGCATCCAATTCAAATTGAAAATTCCTTAGAGGATAGTGAAATAATTCAAAGTTAAGGGATTAAGGTATAGATGAATGAGCCTTAAAACATATACAGGAGAAAAGGGAACCTTGAATACTTCATTACTTGGCATGTATCGCTTCTCTTGTTTGTTCTACATGCTAAGGAAACTAAGTATCAATTCATAGTCTTTCTCTTGCAATTGATGAGAGGTCAATGGAATTAAGAAGGCATAAAATATTTGTTTCAAAGGTAGGTATGACTCCTTGTTTGAATTATCATATACATGAGAAAAGGGAACTTTGAATACTTCATTACTCGGCATGTATCACTTCTCTTGTTTGTTCTACATGCTAAGGAAACTAAGTATCAATTCATAGTCTTTCTCTTGCAATTGATTAGAGGTCAATGGAATTAAGAAGGCATAAAAAGATTTGTTTCAAAGGTAGGTATGACTGCTTGTTTGAATTATCCTCGGTTACCTTGAATTGCTTGCATTTGATATCATATTCTATTGTGTCTATCATTATTTCATGTGCTTGTGCTTAGATTCCATGCCTTTATTATGTTCAAAATTGTATTGTGGACTTCGAATTTAAAGGATTTGAATACTTTAAAGGTCCCCTTGGACCATTTGGAATCCAACTTTGAATTCTCATTCTGAAAACAAGACAAAGGGAAAATGAATATTTTCTTGAGAAGGTTTGAAAATGTTATATTTGAATAAATCCATGCATACATGTTGTTAGTCCTCCAAAGGATGATTTCCAATTTGAATCTTGACCTAGAATGTACATCCAATGATTGATTTGTTGTTAAGTTCACATGAGTACATGTATATGGTGCATTTGTATCTATCACATAAACAACATAGCTCTTAGGAAAGGAAGAAAGAGTAAAACTATAGAGGATAAATTCCTAAACCTCTTGAAACAAGATAATAACACTAAAGACCTAGAGGAAACCATAATATTCAATACATGACCTCCACAACATACTTTTCTTCTCATTACTCTTATGGAAAAATATTTAAGATATACAATAAGATGCCTTCATTGCCTTTGAGATGGAGTAGTGCCATGAGGATTGAAGACTTTGATGAAGTGGAAGAGAATTATGATGTTAGAAAATCCTATTTGCATAATGTTTTTGCTTTCATGGAGTTGGAAGAATGAATTTTATAAGATGAATTAATTTATATTCAGCTTGTCCCTTCCATTTTTGAACATCTTTGAAATCTCAAGCATCTTTGTAATGAGTGGACACTTTTTTTAGTGGTCATGGATTTTAAAGGGACCTTCCTACAATTTGTAATGGTCAATTCTTTCAACTTCCTCCAAAGTAGAGATAGAATTAAAAGGATTGTATACCCCAATTACAATAGGATAAGGGGAGAAATAATTTATGTTCTTAATATTTAAGAATGCATTGAATTCGTCAATGGAAAGTTTGATAAGTAACTTCCATTAAGACTAATCGATCCGGTGAATGTTGTGGTAGTAAATATGAGTCTTTGTGCTACCATAGATTATAATATACCTTTCCATGTTGCTCAATGTATTGATTGATGATGGGTTCAATTTATGGCCTCCTCAAAAAATCTAGGGCATGCCTTGTCGAATATGGTGTCATATAAAAATACTAAAAATTTGTCACATGGGAATTCATACTTCAAATTATACTTAATTAGTGTTGGAAATATATGTGAATGTGTGCTTTTGAAGGACTTCGAGCCCAATTTTGTTCCAAGGAAGGTGTTAGAAGTACAATTGTTGTCCATCAAATATGAAGCCATGTAAAACTTGGCTATTTTGTTGACTTTAGTTTCATGGACTTTGACAATCATTGAGGCTAAATTTCTCAATATTATTTCATCTTAGTTGAATATTGACCCTTTATCAATGACTTCATGCATTAGGGGAAGCCACGATTCTTGCAGATGTGATGTATCTTTCTTGGAATGTAACTTGATCACTAATGCTATAGGGGTAAAATGAATAGCAAGTGATCAAGAAAACAAGAAATAAGTGAGTGGAAGCATTGTACTCCTCACTCTTTGGCTCCATTTCTCTAATGATAACCATTCTCTTGGTTACTTCTTCTAAATGCTTGGGAATCACTTATACATATAGGTTGAATTGAAGTTCCAATTTGAAATATTTCTCATGTGAATGCTCCTCTTTATACATGGGAACCCATGTTCTTTATTAGACCCAAAGGAGGACCAAAGGATTAAGTGTTAATGAGAAGGGATATGTATAAATTACCATATACAACCACCACATCACTAAAGATGTCTTTGGGCATTTCTAAGCCACAAAAACATTGAATTCATAGATTTACAGGGGTGAAGTGCCTATCAAATACTTTTAGGCACAATTGGCATGAGTATTAAGGTCTATGTCATGCAAGCTTGGAAATGAATAACTAGGAGTTTGGCTTTTCTTGATGGTGTATAGATATTATATTGTAGATCATGTATGTGGCTACATTATGTGAGTCATCTATGCATTTTTTATGCTTCTAGTCACAATCACTTAAATGTTGTAGGTGAGTGGAATTATCATGATAACAAACACTAACTAGGGTGATTGAGTTAGATTTTATGTCCATGGCTAGAAATTAATTGAATATGTCAAGGCTCCATGGGGATGTCCAATCTAGGAATAAACCAATAATGATTTCATTCCATGAACCAACATCTTGTTTCGGAATTATTTTGAACAATTTGTAGTCAATGTTAAATTCCACACATTTGGCATGCATGTCTACAAACACATCTCTCATGACAAAAATTCACTTCTTATTGTATAACCATGGATTAATTTACCTCATTTTAGAGCCAATAAATATTTACATGTAGGAAAAATAATAATCATGGTGACTAAGTTGGGTTTTATGCCTAGGATTTGCATTATTTCAAGAAAGCAAGGCATCATGAGGATGTGCAATCTAGGAATGACCATGATTTCATTCCATCATCATTGTGTCAATAATTTTGATTATGGTTTCGAAATCTTGAATTTGGTTCGTAGAAAGGATCTCATTAACTGTTGGAATTATTAATGATACTGAGAGGGGGGGTGAATCAATATCATGCAAAGATTGAACAAAATTTCTCTTTTAAAAATTATGCACCAATTCCTACTTAAATCACAACAATAAAAGAAGACTGCGCATATAGTATATGCAAAGTAACTATATATATATATATATATATATATGAAAAATTTGATTACATAGATGGGAGACACCAATCTCCTAAGAGGTGAGCACCAACTCACTTATACACCAATCTGATTGGGACACCAATCCCACATGCAAGCACCAACTCACTGATTACAGGCACCAACTTGTGAGGACACCAATCCTCTGCGCAAACACCAACTTGCTAATACATGATCCAATCTGTGAGGACACCAATCCTCTATGCAAACATCGACTTGTTGTGTTAAGGCACCAACCTGAGAGGAAACTGCATCTCCTTTACTTGCCTCGTCCTTCCTCCTCGAGATAGATGTATAATTCCTTCATTCACACTTCTAGTTTGCGCACATAGCTTCACACTTGTCTTTTTCACTGTTCCACTTTATTTTGCACGCACTTATGTGCTCTACTTTAGTTCTGCAAAACTGTTATGCTTCATTATCTGTTCTATGATTTTCTCCATTTACTGTGTACTCTGCTTCGGTTCTGCACACTTGTTCTCTTGATGTATACTCTACTCCATTTCTATGCACTACTTTGATCCAACATACTACTTTAATGCTACGTGCATCTTCAATTTGTACATTGCTCCAGTTCTGCGCATTGTTTGTTGCTCTGCTTTTCTGTTATGCACACTTGGCTCTCTATGGTTTATTTCTTCTGGATCAACAAGCCATTGATACACCTATAAATCGAAGCTCCCAAATACATAATAATTTTACATTTCCATTGCATGCACCTCCCCAAGTAGGGGCTTCTTTATGTTGGCTACCTCTTGTTGATGTATATGTAACTTCGGAATGTATTTCACATATATGTATATTGTATTCCTATAGAGATGTTATTATTCCTCTATACGGAAGTGGTTGTATTCCTATAGAGATGTTATTATTCCTCTATATAGAAGTGTCGTCATGTATATTGTAAGTGTCGTAACTTATACTTGATGGGTTATTAGACCACCTTGTTGGGGTCGGCCCTGTATAAGTCATGTGGGTCAAAGGGTTATTAGACCACCCTATTGGGGGTCGGCCATGTGGGTCAAAGGGTTATTAGACCACCCTAGTGGGGGTCGTCCCAATTAGCATTATGTTAAGTGGTTAAGTTGAGGCCGACCAAGTTGAGTAAATGTCAAGTCAAGTTAGTGTATAAATAGAGAGAGTGTCTCTCTCATTTTACACATTCTATTCTCTCACTCACACTTGGGAGAGTGGAGCACTTGTGGAGGAGGAGGCTCTGCTACTAGGAGAAGACCATCTCTTGTATTTTGGTTGTATCATTTCTCTATCTATCTCTGAGGAAGTTATTGGGGTTTTTCACCTTTATGGTTTTCCCCAAGTAAACTCTGTGTCTCTTGTGTGCTTGCATTATTGTGTCCATGATTGATATGCTGTACATGTTGTTCTCTCAGTTAAGATCCTAGATCAGATTGAAGTAAATTCTGAAAATTTAACATGGTATCAGAGCTAGCCTGAAAGAAGGCATGATATGGCATGTATGACACTTGTTGCACTTACGATGCTAGGGATTGATATAGCAAAAACCAGTCATTGTAGAACTTTCGCTATAAATCCATTTTGGCAAAGTTTTCGGATCTGAAACTTTTACAGGTCGAATATCAGATCCCCATGTACCTTGTGGCCAAAGAAAAACCTCTAATTCATTGTACTTTGTGATTTATGATCTGTACAATATAGGGTTTTTGCCTCTTCCAGATCTAAGTCAAAATCAGGTGACCTTGGGAAAAAGGTCATAAATTGGGCTAGGAAGATCCAAATGAAATTTCGTAAAATGTGACAGGTAGTACACAGACTGTACTATCACAGGAACAATATTCAGAGGCCGAATTTGAACTAGTGACATGTGTCACTCCGTACAAGTTCACTCTCCTGTATTATCCCATAAACAGGTCACATTGCGACACTTGGTATAACTCTCTCTCAGAGAATCCAATTGAGGTCAGACCTATCGATATGGAAAGATAATAGGTCGGGATATCTTAGGAAGATTTTTCAGACCCCGTGGATCAAAAAGTTTGGAGTTACACCAGAAACAATCAGGTACATATTTCTATCAAAACAAAATTATTTTTTGAGCACCTTCATTCATGGCTTCCGGAATTTAGGGCTTCGGAGAAAGTTGGAATTTTTGTAATCGGAGACCAAAACTGAATGCTACTCATCAAAATCGAAATTTAGAGACCAAGATCAGAATTTTTGGTTGGGCAGAAGGCCGGGCTTGATCAGACCCTAGTTTGGGACTTTGATCAGAAAAGTGGAAAATTAGGGCTTCTGCAAAAATGAGAATTTTTGAAATCTGTGACCACGGCTGGAAGCTCCTCATAAAATAGAAGCTTAGAGATTTGGATCAAACCTTTTGATTGGGCAGAAGAGTGGGCTTCATCAAACCCCATTTTAGGGTCACGTTCAGTGAATCACGAAGTTTCAAAGGAAAAATTGAGGAGTGAAACTTTGCAGTTTTCAAATTTTGTATATACCAACTTGATCAGCTCATCAAGGCGCATATTTCTATCCTTTCGGAAGTTTGAAATTCAAAGTTTGAATTTTTGGGGTTTCTCTGACAAACCCTAATACAACTCCAGATCCAGTTCCTACAAATCAAGTGGATTGGTTTAATCCTAGAAGAGGATGGATTGGTCACCTGCATAAGTGAAGAAGTTCCTGTTTCAGAGGGAGATGAGGCTAAGGACTTACATAAGAAGATTACAAGCAATCTCGACAGGCATGACTCATTGAGGTATGTTTCAAGATTTGTTCATGATTAAGTTTATGGTATGTTTGTCTTCATGGTTATTACGGTTAGTACAATCTTGATTTGAGATTTGTCGTATAACCTTAAAAAAATTATGAATGCATGATAGAAGATATTCATTGGTTAGGGTGTTGACACTTATGATTGTACTAATGCATTATGGTGTTGTATGAGGTTTATGTTGTCTGCTAACATAAAAGGTACACCAAGAAAGACAAATCATGTTCTACTTCAAGAACATATGATCATGGTGACATGAAGACAAATATTCATTCATTGTCATGGATCACATAGAAGATCTACTTATGAGGTATGTATAACTTGGTTCTACAATGGTTAACTTATGAAACATGCAGGTTACTAGCACAAGTCACTGAATAGAACCAAAAGACATTATGCGGGTATGTTAGACATATCTAGCTAGCATGCTAATCCAGGTATGTTTTTCCTATATCAAGCTAGAATCCTACCTTGTGTTAAGATCTTATACTGTTGTGTTGTTGATAATGATTATTCATGAAGTCATAGGTTTGAATAGTCATGGTTGTATGCATATTATGTTTCTTACCATAATTGATGATATGACTAACCAGAAGAATCATGAAGGTATAGGTTTGAGTAATCACGGGTTTATGCATTGATGATTTAACTAATCAGAAGAGACCTATGATCAAATAAGAATACGCATGAGTAAAAGAAGACTTCCATGAAACCTTGAATACTAATGTTTATTATCTGTGAAAGATCATGACTATACATGTTTAAGATTATTGTGTTTTGATAGTATTAAGATTATACTAATAAATGTGTGATTATGTATGAGACCTCAAGGATAACACAATGATGATACTAATAAGCATGCATAGTGATTAAGGATGGATATAAGTTCAAGGATAGGTAATCCAGGAAGCAAAGATAAAGAGGGAGCACACTCCAGTTGTTCCTGCAAGAAAGCAAAGGAGCACACTTCAGTAGTTTCTGCAAGGATGCATATATTCAGAGGGAGTTGACCACTTCTCACAATCCACATCAGAATGGAGTTGCAAAGATTCAGAGGGAGTCCACCCAGCAACCAAACAAAGATAAGTATTTGAATTGTTATTTCTTACATAATGTTATTCAATAATGTATATATTGATGTTCCTAGAATTAGGTTGTGTATTATGCATATTAGAATAGTTGCATTGATGAACAGTATACTACTAATATACATGGGTAAGTGGCCTATGGCACTGTACAACATTCCATTGCTACTTATCTAGAATGAAACCTCTTTGCTGACATGTTGGGAGTTGTGCACACTCTTAACAATGTTCTGGTAGAGATTGGAAGGCATCTAGAAAGTTACGGGATATGGATAAATGTTGTATTGAAGCATTGGCTAAGATAATTGCATGACTGTATGACATATTTCTTTATGTGTAAAAATTTGTTCTGAAAAATATGAGATGTTTTCTAATCATGCAATTTAACTTGTTGTGTAGGAAAGATCATATACCATCACCTACAAAAGAAAGACTACAACACTTGTTCAGCAACAAAGTTATCTATTGAAAATATTGAAGATATTGAAGTTCCCAGGATCTGGGAAGAATGCCATGATCGAGGAGTACCAGTCGATCATGAAGATGTTTGGGATGCAGTCCCAAGACCTGAAGGGGAGTCTGTAGTGACTTCCAAGAGGATCTACAAGATCAAGTATGCTGCAGATAGTAGCATAGAGACTTTTGCTCCTGTAGCTAGATTCACTTCCATTAGATTAGTACTTGCTCTGGCTGCAGTGATAAAGTGGAAGATACACCAGATGGATTTCAAGACAGATTTCTTGAATGGTGTGGTTGAAGAAGAAGTGTATGTGGAGCAGCCACTTGGTTCTGAGACACATGACAGGGAGTCATATACGTGGAGAACTTGGTATGGTAGGATAGACAGCTTTCTATCCAGTTTGGGATTTATCAAGAGTAAAGCGGATTCCAACCTTTACTACAAGGTTGAGGAAGGCAATCCAGTGATACTACTTTTGTATATGGATGACCTGTCTATTACAAGTGAAGATAGATTGATTTCTGACACACAGCAGAAGCTTGCTGCCGAGTTTGAGATGAAGAACTTGGGGATGATGCACTATTTTTTTTTGGCATGGAGGTGTGGCAGAGTGCAGATGGAATCTTCCTTGGACAAGGGAAGTATGCAGTAGAGATCCTGAAGAGGTTCGGGATGATGGAATGAAGGGCTATGGCCACACCTATGGAATCGAACCTGAAGCTTATGTGTGATGCTTCATCTGATCCGGTTGATGTCACTGTGTTTCATCAGATGATTGGGTCCTTGATGTACTTGATGAACATGAGACCAGATATTTTCTTTGCGGTGAACACATTTAGCCAGTTCCTGACGGATCTAGGGAGTGTTCACCTCGTTGTTGTAAAGCATATTCTGAGGTACCTGAAGGGTACAGTTGATTATGGGCTCAAGTATGATGCGAATCAATATTTTAACTTGCAGGGTTATGTTGATTCAGATTGGGCAGGCAGTGCTGCAGATAGGGATCAGGTGTGATCTCTTGGTTTAGCAGGAAGCAGTCCTGCGTAGCACTGAGTACAGCCGAAGCAGAGTATGTTGTGATGGATGAGCAGGTTGCAGATGTATTGACCAAGCCGTTGGCCAGAGTGTAGTTTGAGTACTTCAGAGAGAGGCTTGGTGCACTTCAGATCGAGGTTCCTTCCAAAGGGAAGTGATGAGTCCGGAAGATGCAGATGCACATGATATTTTCTGACATGGTTGATGTGTTCTCCCTTGGTCATGATGTAATTGCTGAGCCATTTTTCACATGGTGGTAGATGTGTTGTCCCATGGTGAAAAAGTTGTTGGTTGTGGAGCCAGATCTTCTAGTCTCATAGATGATATTGTATCAGCCAGGTTTGTACCCCAGTTCTATATGATGTGTAGGTGGACTGTACACTCACCCCAGCGGGGGGGTGTGGGGGGGCATCGCCCCCAAAGAAAATTTTTGGGGTTGTTTTCGCCAGCTGTTTTGCGGGCCCATGGTTTTGGGTATCCCGTGGTATTTTCCCATTGTATTTCCCTTATAAAAGAAAGACATTGTAATACGGCTAGGGTGGTTAATGTATTAGGTTTTATGCATTGTAAATATCTTTGAGATCTGGAGAGAGACTGTAAAACAGAGAAGAGGAAGTGCAGTGGTTGTGCTGCAGGTTGTATCCCTTCAATCTTGCTGGACGGTAATAATAATAAGGACTGGAAAATTCAGTGTGGACGTAGCCCAAGTTGGGTAAACCACGATATATCTGTGTCTCTCTTGTAATGTGTATGTGTGATTATATTTGCATTTCTGTTTATTGTTATTGCTCTGCGATCCTGTTTTTCTAACAAAAGTAAGGGCTGGAGCCTTCCCCGAATGGTGGTAGATGAGTTCTCCCATGTCGGTGGTGTAAGTGCTTGATGATGTGCATTTGGGATGTGCTTCGTGGACGATGAGATGATCTGAAGAGGACGATGCTATGATGATCAGGAGGATCATGGATGATGAGCATCAGGACGATGCTCCAGTTAATACTCTGTATATGTATATGCATCATGTTGGATGTTGGATATGATCAGTTGAATCATTTATGTATGTATGCATCATGTTGGATGCTGGATATGATCAGTTGGATCATTTGTATGTATTTTGTATATGCATCATGTTGGATGCTTGGACCATGTATCTGTATATGTATCAGGTGGATACTGAGATCATGTATGTTGATATGTATCAGGTGGATACATTGTGTGGATCATGTATCTGTGTATGTATCAGGTGGATACATTGTATGATCAGGTAGATCATGTATGATGATATGTATCAGGTAGATACTTGGTATGCATCAAGTGGATGCATTGTATGATTAGGATGATCGTGGATGACGAGCTTCTCCAGATGACATGCAGCAGGATGTTGTAGTGATGATGATCAGGATGATCATGTGTACATCAGGATGGTGTATGGTGAGTATCAGGTCGATACTCTGTGGCCGTGGATCAGGTTGTACAGATGAGCATGTCTGGGAGATACTATAGGTCGGAGTTGTGTACCCATAACAGCCTGGGATGCTCTTTCGAGACATTGCTCTAGGAGGACATGTAATCTGTGCCTTGAGAGATCTTCAGGTTGGAGTTGTGTACTCGTAACATCTTGAGATGCTCTTGTGAGGTTTTGTCCTATGGCATGTAATTTGCTTCTGGGAGATCTGGAGAGGATGAAAAAGGCCTCAGATGCTTTAGCCAGGTTTTGCCATGACCACATGTAATTTGCTCCTAGGAGATTTGGACAGGATGAAAAAGGCCTCAGATGCTTCAGCCAGGTTTTGTGGTGGACCACATGTAATGTGCTCCTAGGAGATCCGACAGGTAGAGCTGTGTGCTCATAACAACCTGGGATGCTTCAGCCAGGTTTTGTGGTGAGATCACATGTAATGTGCTCCTGGGAGATCCGATAGGTAGAGCTGTGTGCTTGTAATAGCCTGGGATGCTTCAGCCAGGTTTTGTGATGGGTCACATGTAATGTGCTCCTAGGAGATCCGATAGGTAGAGCTGTGTGCTCTCAATAGCCTGGGATGCTGCAGCCAGGTTTTGTGACGCATGTAATAAGTCTTGAGGATTCCACAGTTTGGCCAGTGATGATGAAGACCTGCAGGTGGTGGGCCTACATCCAGTATGAAAAAGGGCTGTCTCTGTAGAGCTTCCTATCACGAGAAGATTCAGAGATTGATTGAGATAGCAGCAGCAGTGACGATGATGATGACTCGATGACGATTATCCAGTGACGATGATCCAGAGAAGATGACTTGTGCTAGAAGACCTGTGTCGAGAAATACCTTCCTAGTTAAGAGGGAGTGTTGATGTATATGTAACTTCGGAATGTATTTCACATATATGCATATTGTATTCATATAGAGATGCTATTATTCCTCTATACGGAAGTGGTTCTATTCCTATAGAGATGTTATTATTCCTCTATACGGAAGTGTCGTCATGTATATTGTAAGTGTCGTAACTTATACTTGATGGGTTATTAGACCACCTTGTTGAGGTCGGCCCTGTATAAGTCATGTGGGTCAAAGGGTTATTAGACCACCCTATTGGGGGTCGACCATGTGGGTCAAAGGGTTATTAGACCACCCTAGTGGGGGTCGGCCCAGTCAGCATTATGTTAAGTGGTTAAGTTGAGGCCGACCTAGTTGAGTAAAGGTCAAGTCGAGTTAGTGTATAAATAGAGTGTGTATCTCTCATTTTACACATTCTATTCTCTCACTCACACTTGGAAGAGTGGAGTACTTGTGGAGGAGGAGGCTCTGCTGCTAGGAGAAGACTATCTCTTGTATTTTGGTTGTATCATCGCTCTATCTATCTCAGAGGAAGTTGTTGGGGTTTTTCACCTTTATGGTTTTCCCCAAGTAAACTCTATGTATCTTGTGTGCTTGCATTATTGTGTCCATGATTGATATGCTGTACATGTTGTTCTCTCAGTTAAGATCCTAGATCAGATTGAAGTAAATTCTGAAAATTTAACACCTCTTTCTTCCTGGTCAAGTTTACCCACCATTTGTTGAAGCCTGGATATACTGGAAGTGTCCCAAACGTCAATGCAAGAGAGATAGCCCAGCCGAAGGATTCGAATAATCCCACGCAAGGATTACCCTATATTCAAGCTGTTTGGTATAGCTAACTCTGATGGGTTTCACGGCTCCGTTAGCCGCTAAGTGATGGTTTCTCCTCAAAGAGGAGACTTTGAATCATGAATGAAACTAAACCTTAAATTCAAACCTAAACTTAATATGTAATTTATTAAATGTGATTGTGATAATCAGTTCATGTCAATCTACCAATCTATGATAAATGATAAAATAATCATCGAATAGAACTAACATAATGAAAATAGAAAATGCTTGTTTCACAAACTGATTATTGAAAAATGAAAAATATTAGTTTTAATTAGTATTCAATTGATTATCAAGATGAAAAATCATATTCATAGCAATTGGTGTGTTAGAAAACATTAGAGGTTATGCAATGAAAAAAAATCAAGATAAATCAAGAATTCTGCTCATCACAGAATGAAAATGACTCGTGTTGCAATTGAAAATAACTTCTGAGGTCTAAACATAAGCAACAAAATGCGAATATAAGATGACAATCAACATATTATGAAAATAAATTGCAGAAAACAAACCAAATTCAATTTATCAAATAAACTGATGAAAACCTTATAGAAGATCTCCAGATCCAATGAATCAGCTTACTGAAAAATCACAGAGTGTCATCCATTGATATGAATAGCAAATTGTATGCATAAAAATGCATAACAATTCTATATTACAGAGAAAGAAATAAATTTGTCTCTCTTGATATCCCCCTTCTTTAAAGCATATAAGGTAGGTATTTATACAAAATAAATGATAGGAGAAGATAAGATGAGTTTCTCCAATTGCTGAGCTAACTAGCTGAGTTGTTCCATTTAGCAAATCCGTCCATGAGAAAAATATGGGAAAATCCATTTTGAAAAACTAGTAGGATCTACCAAATGAAGAAATTTCTGAGGATTCTGCTCAGGAGTAAACTAATAGGGCATATTCTCCAGAAAACCCATGTCTCAGATTGTCTTGATTCATCTCCCAAAGTTCCAGAAATTGCATCTGAAAATCACTGCTTTTTAGCTTGACGTTTTTCTTTTTAAATTCTCCATGATCTAGGAGGTTAATTGATTTCTTCAAATCCAAATCCATACCTGTATAATTCAAAAGAGAAATTAGAAAATAAAACAACATTCTAAATATAATGAAATAAAACCAAATCCATAAAAATCCATTTTCTGATCAAATCATAACAAAAATAGGAAAATCTTAGTCAAATTTGAAATTGATTTTAAAATAGATTTTTAGGGTGGTTAAGTTATCGCTCTGCTCTCAAAAAGTGGGCCTCCTCTTCCTTTCTTGAACCTATCTCCCAAAAAACGAGGCTTCAATCTGACCTAGCTTCTCTCCACTCCAAAATGGAGATTGATGAAATTACTATCTCCTCCATTTCCCAAGGGAAAACCTTAAATCTTGAGATTCTAAAGACAGCTAGACTTGAAGAAGAGAGTTGGAGATTAAAATCTAGACATGTAACATCCCGTAAAATACCAAATTTTTTTTTTTTTTTTTAAATAGCAATAATTATTGAATTTGTTAGCACAGAACATATAAAATAGTTAATTCTCTTAACTAGGATAATTAATAACGATGACACGTCATAATTCTCAAAATAAAATATGATGTTAGTTGTAATTGCTATTGTGGATGAAATGGATGCTAAACTCTTTAACGAAAGACATTTTATGAACGTAACACAAGAATGCAATCTTCAGATCTGTTTAAGTTCTAAAAGTAATTATATGCTATACATAAGTTTGTATTCTTATGATGTTCTTGATGATGTGCTGACAGTTTGTTTTGTATGATGACGAAGGGGTCCTACGAGGTACCCTGGGGTTTACTTAGCTACGTTTAGCTAAGGCATTTGAATCCTGTTTCCATGTGCAGAACGCAAGTAAGAAATTCTACAACAAACCTGAGTTAAGAGCACATGTGTCTTTCAATTCAACGCCAATGTAATAAGAAAATGCTAAGTACTTCCTTGCAAAATAGTTACTGGAGGTATGGATATTTTGTTTCCAATTCTAGTTTACGTGCTAGCTTACAAACTCTTCAGTGTTACTAAACTTTGCGTTGTCAAATTGTTGTTATATTGCTATATTGATTATCTAGGAGAAGTCACCCTAATATGGCTATTTGTCATTACGTCACGTGTTGATACCAATACCCAAATGTAACTCTATTTGAAAGCTTGTAGAAATAATGTTTATACTATTGAATTATCATTACATTTTGCATCTACAGAACTTAGACTATTCTAAAGTCTCACAATTATCATTTGATTAACAATATATGAAATATATAGTGGTTATAGTACTAATGATATAAGTTAACATTTATTGTACATGCATACTATACCTCTAGTCTTACTCTTATCAATCGATTTCAATACATAGCTATTGTGTGAAATATATTATGAATATAGTGCTATGCTATAACTACATTATACTTATGCATAAATAAAATCATAAACTGATATCTATGGTCTCCATTTATCAAATGATTAACAATATATATGGCTAATATATGAGACATATAAGCTTTATTCTATATGTCTATACACAAGCCATAGAAATGAAATGTAAACATTATATAGTGACTATGCATTCACATAATACATTGGCATATAATACCATTGTTATGATGCCTAAAACAAATCTTTGAACTATGTAAAAATGTGCACTTATGGATCTAATATTGCAATGAAACGATCCATAATATGCAACCCTAGATTTTATTCTAAGCCTTGACATTGTATGATATTACCCTATGCAAACAAAATTGTCGTTGGTAAGGATTTGACGGGTATTAAATTTGATGTTGGAATGAACTGGCAGGTTGACAGTGTCCCGTCCAAGTATTAATGGTTCTGACCAAACTCCACAGTGGAATGTGCTACTGTCAATCCACATAATCCACCCACGTGAAACTTGGTTGATAAAACAACTATGAATCCGAGCTGTTCATGGTTAACATATCGATTCTCCTCCGAGCTGTATATGGTGTTGTCCCTTGGTATGTGATGTTGGCACCGTCGTGGTTGTTACAATTAATGAGATATAAATGTGATGGTTGCCCGACTCTCAACGTATCTGGTTGGCACCATATCGCTCGTCGATCTCACCAGATCTTGATCGTTGAAAGAGAAACCCTAAAACCTCGTCGTAAGTATTGATGGAGAGTCTCCCGGTCTTCATTTTCACGTTAGAGTTGGAGTTGTGAGGCCGACAGGCTGCTAACATGTAGGGTTTGAAAGAGTATTTTTTGGAAGGTTTCGATCCTGAGACCTATGGGAAGAACCTACTAGTTCAATGTAATGAACCTTTTTCAAAATTTATTAAAATGCCCAATTTTCCACTTTTTTACTAATTTGACCTTTGACTAGTTTTACTGCTTTAACCTCCAAATCAACCCAAACGCTCCCAAATATTCTGTATGAGTGTATGAATGATATTTAGACTTGAATATTAGGTTCAGGGATGTTTTATGGTCCTCCAAAGACTTCTGAAAACTTGATTTATATTCTGACCAATATATGCAATTTTGACTAGTAATTTGTGCATCAAATCCCCCCGGGGTAACACTGGAAAGGGCCTCCCAAATGCCTCTAAAATCCCTCAAATTTATGAATATAGGTATGCAATTTGATAAGTATGTTATTAAGGTATCATATGCACCATTAATGGATTATTACAACTGTTCTTACCCTCTCCCATTCAACTGCAAAAATACCCAATTCGACCCTTGGGGAAATTGCACTATTTCACCTCCCAATACAACTAAACTGAGTAACAATGCTTCAAATGCTCAAGTACAGTACATGAAACTTGTATAAGACATCCATGGCAGTATATTTATCACAAATATATAAAAGAATCATCCATCCATTCGAAATAATCAACATTATAGTGTCATACATCAATGCATTGGGGAAATGGACATTGTTTGCTCATTAATCAATATTTTTGCATACAACCAGTGGGTATTTCGACCTGATAATTTATGAATATTAAGAACAGAGTATATGAAGCTATTACAATTAGAAATATATAATGATAAGCTCTCCCAAGAAGCACACGAGCTCACCAAAAACACCCTCCCTCAAGGAGCATGAATATGCCTTCAAAACTGGAAACGGTGGAGAGAAAGTGCTGCACTAAACCAAACCATGAAACTTCCTGTAGCTGCTACCTGCAAATACAAACTCCATTAAAGCACCATGAAAGACCTGAGTGGCCTCTCCAAACACCAACTTGGATGGGAATCTTTCACCCTCGAAATTGGCTAAGGCAAGAAACTAGTCATCCACTAGCTCTCTCTTCACAAATGCAATTTTTCTCAAATCATCAAAATCCATTCTCATACTTCATTTCTACATTTTATAACCAACATTATCCTTCTAAGGGTCGAAATCCTCTCAATATATTCAATAGATTTCCATTTAGGAAATATTCCACATTTGCCACTTGTCTCCTAGTTCCAACCTTCCATCTTCTCCCAAATTCGATTTTGAGTCTCTTTGGCTTCTCCAAATCCCATGAGCGCCTTCATTGAGCCTATTTTTGGGGATGACATGTCATAGTGGTAATATGTTAGAGGTCAGGTCTTCAATTTGTCATAGTTGTCATAGATGCTCCATCATTGGTGTCATAGGGGCTAGGGAATCTAGCCCAAGTGTCCACAAACTTCCAATTTGACTCTTTATCTTCCATGGAGGTTACCAATCCTTCCCCATTCGACCTAAGATGCTAAATGACATGTGTTATGAATTACCAACTCACCCAAGAGTTTTAACCTTCCCATTAATTCGAATTTGCAAGAGAGAGATACCATGTATTATGAAAAATCAAGCTAGTGTGGGTCCCACATCCTTCATATGTCTCCAAAACCATTTGCCACCTAGGATTTCTCTTGAATTTATTTATTCACTCTATTTATTAAATACTTGAACCCTTCTAATGTATAAACATCATTTATTAGCTTCCTTATTACCATTCCACATGTGCCCATCCAACCTAGGAAGCTAGTAGGATTGATTGGATTGTCTTACTAGGAAATTATTTGAATGGGGACATTACAGTCCTCCCCACCCAAGATTGCTTGCCCTCAAGCAATCTCAATTTACCATGCTACAAACTTGTCCCTCCTCTATTAGGTGGCCTTCCATGAGTAATGTCTCCCAAAATCTTTCTATTCCGGTGCTTCATGCTGTGGGAAGAAGCTACCTGATTCGAATAGGTGTGTTGCCCTCTCACAATCCTTAGTACTCCTTTTGAATCTTGGAATTTCATTTCAGGAGTTTTATAATTTACTGTATGATCTCCTATTGAATAAAACCATTTCACTCCCAAAACAACATTAGTATCAGCAATATCAACCACATAAAAACTATCGACAAAAGTATAGTTACCTACGGTGACTTGTACCTGTGGAATCCATGTTTTGCACTCCATTGTGTTGTGACCGGGAATGACAACTGTGAAGCCATCGAATGGTTCAATAGGTATATTTATTTTCTCCACCATTTATGCATCAATGAATTTATGGGTGGCTCCTTTGTCTACCAAAACTGAATTTCTTTGTCCTTGTACCATACCCTTCTTCCTCCATGCCCCCTTCATATCCCTCATCACAAAATACTTCAATGAATTGGGCCTTTCCTTTAACACATTTATGTCCAGGTACCCACGGTTGGAAGCATGAGTAACACAATTTCTTCCTTCTGAGCTCTTCCTTGCTTAGTTCCTCTTTCTTATCCTTTCCATATTCATCTTCTTGCCATGGCTTCTTATCAGGTCCATCTCTTTGCCAAGGTTTCTTTTCAATTCTGAGGTCAATCTTGGGAGGAAATCTCGTTCTAGGAAGCACATTTTGGAGATCCCTAGTCAAGTTCATTGCATCTTTTAATGTAGTTGGCTTGTGGGATTTGACCAAACCTTTTAAGGGTTCAACCAAACCTTCAGTGAATAGAAATACCAACCTTCCCATAGATACATCAGCCACCTTGACTGATAATTTTTGAAAGTCCAACATATATTCAGTAGGGGTCCCAGTTTGCTTCAATTGAGCTAATTCCTTGAAAGGCAATTCTGGATCTTTTTGTTCAAATCTCTCTAGTACCCTGTCAACAAATTCTCCATATGTTTTAACCTGATCATGACCCAAGGTTTTTAGGCCATAGAACCACCATTCATTGGAATCCCCTTCCAAATGCAAAATGGCCATTTTTAATGCATCCTCTTCCAACATAGGATTCAGCTGAAAATACACATTCAATTTTTGCACCCAAGTGTTAGCAGAATTTTGAGAAGAACCATCAAAAGTAGGAAGTGACATTTTACCAATAGCAATATTTAATTCTTTGTTTTGGAATGGACTCCTATTGTTTAACCTCCTTTTCATTTTTTGTATAGCATCAATGTAGTCACTGAGTGGTACACCTCTTTTACACTCTTTATTCAAATCATTCCAATCATTGACTAGTTTCTTATAATCCACCTCAAAATTGGGCTCTTCTTTGGGTGTGAGAAATTTAGGTGCAGTATGCCTTTGTGTTCTTTGGAATTCATCAGGTCTATTATGTGGTCCTGTGCTTGAAAAAATATGCTCACTCCCTTTGATCTTTTCCCCTGAATGTGAACCACTGTTATCTCCTATCATCCCTTTGCCTGAAAGTTAGCTACCCAACAATTCATAATTTTTCATCATTTGTTTATTTATCTCTAGCATAACCATGGTAATTCCATCAAAAAATGGTTTTAAGGCTTCAATAAATTCCTCCTTATGTCTTAATTTTTCCTCCTCCTCTCTACCCATTGTTTTAGAAAAAAACTCTTTTTCTGCTACTATCTCTTCTTCAACCAAAATTTCTTCAACTACTGATTCAAAGGGTGGTGGTTTATTTGTTTGGATTCTTTTTAATACCATTAGGTTCCAATACCATGATTTGATACCACTTGTAATGACCCTTTTTCAAAATTTATTAAAATGCCCAATTTTCCATTTTTTTTACCAATTTCGACCTTTGACTAGTTTTACTGCTTTGACCTCCAAATCAACCCAAACGCTCCCAAATATTCTGTATGAGTGTATGAATGATATTTAGACTTGAATATTAGGTTTAGGGATGTTTTATGGTCCTCCAAATACTTCTGAAAACTTGATTTATATTTTGACCAATATATGCAATTTTGACTAGTAATTTGTGCATCAAATCCCCCCGGGGTAACACTGGAAAGGGCCTCCCAAATGCCTCTAAAATACCTCAAATTTATGAATAGAGGTATGCAATGTGATAAGTATGTTATTAAGGTCTCATATGCACCATTAATGGATTATTACAACTGTTCTTACCCTCTCCCATTCAACTGCAAAAATCCCCAATTCGACCCTTGGGGAAATGGCACTATTTCACCTCCCAATACAACTAAACTGAGTAAAAATGCTTCAAATGCTCAAGTACAGTACATGAAACTTGTAGAAGAAATCCATGGCAGTATATTGATCACAAATATATCAAATAATCATCCATCCATTCGAAATAATCAACATTATAGTGTCATACATCAATGCATTGGGGAAATGGACATTGTTTGCTCATTAATCAATATTCTTGCATACAACCACTGGGTATTTTGACCTGAGAATTTATGAATATTAATAAAAGAGGATATGAATCTATTACAATCAGAAATATATAATGAGAATCTCTCCCAAGAAGCACAAGAGCTCACCAAAAATCCCTCAAGGAGCATGAATATGCCTTCAAAACTGGAAATGGTGGAGAGAAAGTGTTGCACTAAACCAAACCATGAAACTTCCTGTAGCTGCTACCTGCAAATACAAACTCCATTAAAGCACCATGAAATACCTGAGTGGCCTCTCCAAACACCAACTTGGATGGGAATCTTTCACCCTCGAAATTGGCTAAGGCAAGAAACTAGTCATCCACTAGCTCTCTCTTCACAAATGCAAATATTCTCAAATCATCAAAAGCCATTCTCATACTTCATTTCTACATTTTATAACCAACATTAGCCTTCTAAGGGTCGAAATCCTCTCAATATATTCAATAGATTTCCATTTAGGAAATATTCCACATTTGCCACTTGTCTCCTAGTTCCAACCTTCCATCTTCTCCCAAATTCGATTTTGAGTCTCTTTGGCTTCTCCAACTCCCATGAGCGCCTTACTTGAGCCTGTTTTTGGGGTTGACATGTCATAGTGGTCAGATGTCAGAGGTTAGGTCTGCAATTTGTCATAGTTGTCATAGATGCTCCATCATTGGTGTCATAGGGGCTAGGGAATCTAGCCCAAGTGTCCACAAACTTCCAATTTGACACTTTATCTTCCATGGAGGTTACCAATCCTTCCCAATTCGACCTAAGATGCTCAATGACATGTGTTATGACTTACCAACTCACGCAATATTTTTCACCTTCCCATTAATTCGAATTTGCGAAAGAGAGATACCATGTATTATGAAAAATCAAGCTAGTGTGGGTCCCACATCCTCCATATGTCTCCAAAACTATTTGCCACCTAGGATTTCTCTTGAATTTCTGTATTCACTCTATTTATTAAATACTTGAACCATTTTAATTTCTAAACATAATTTATTAGCTTCCTTATTACCATTCCACATGTGCCCATCCAACCTAGGAAACTAGTAGGATTGATGGGATTGTCTTACTAGGAAATTATTTGAATGGGGACATTAAATTCAAGGTGTCATGAATACTGGAGAGCCAAGCCACCAGTGGTCCAGAGTGATTTTCCTTCCTTCGTATAGTTTTCACAAGGTGATACTATCGTCGAAAGTTACAGGCGTCTTTCTATTGTAGTTATAATGCTGGTAATGTTTCCACACTAGTCTTAGCGTATTAATGTTTAAAGTCTTTCCTGAGATTTTTATCCTTGTTTAACCTCTTCAATACTGTGTGACAGGTGTAAAAACATCGATGAAGTTGCAGGGTTTGTGGGCCTAGAGGAGAAGGAGTTTCTCGGCCACTGGGTAAGCCTCGGAGGTTCACTTCCTCGTAGGTACCTTGGGCACGATGTGGCCAAAGTTCTTTTGTTTAGAATGAGTCTATTACTTTCATAGTTTTGGCAAGGTTTCCTTGGCCGCGGTGATGATTGTTTTTAAATGATAAGAGCTTTGCTCGATAGGGGTTAGATCTTTACCCTGTGAACCTTATGGCGTTTTTGCTAAGGTGTTTAGAAATGTATGAGGGTTGAAATTCTAAATTTATGAAACAGTTGATAAAAGAATTCATAAGTTGTTTTAGTTTTCAAATTCGTTTTTATCTAAAATGTAATCTTGTCTATAATGACACCATAAATATAAAAATGGCTGAAAGTCGAGGATTAAATTGCTTGGTTTTCAAAACTGTTGAAAGATGGTTCCTGAGCTTCGTTATTGTTTTTAAATTAGGGATTTGGTAAAGTTTGGTCTTCGTCAGTTTTGAAATGGCAATGCCATATGGTTCGATCTTGTTTAAAAGAGTGAAACCCAACCTTGTAGGTGTAGTTGGCAATCTTGCTTGTTCTGAGCCTTTGAACCCGAAACTGGGCCTTAACCTGTGTATGAAATGGTTTCGACACTATGTATGTTTCTAGTTAGGGTTGTAAGCTATTGTTAGACATTGATACGAAAATCGTACTATCTACTAAACGATAAATAGTGTTTTGTTGGTAAACTCGACCTGTATAAAAGATGGTATGTTATATATAATGTTGGTTAGGGTTTGGATAAACATGTGTGTTATAAATTTAGAAATAAATGTCTAAAGTTTGCCATGAATGGCTTGATGAGAAGTTTATGAACTGTGTATTTAGAATCTAGGGTCTATGATAACATAGGGTTTTGATGCTACTGTGCAGGTGTTTGTATTTAATAAATGAAATCAAATGTGATAGTTAGTGATGAAATAATATGTATTTACTTATAATAATTCTGTACAGAGAATAGTTTTACAACTGTTATATTTCTTAGAATATAAATGCTTGAAAACATGGAATTTATAATATTGAAATGCGTATGATTACTATCTGAAATAGATAGAGTTAAATGGGAAAATAGAGATCTGTGCAGAAATAAAATGTGTTTTTCTTTTATATAAGAAATAGATGAATGCTATGCATCTGTTTATACTTATACTGTACTATTTCCTGCATTTTAAAACATATGGTTGAAATGACATAATTTAACAAGAACACTACTGTATTCATCTTTTCATTCAAATGGCATTTTTCCTATCACTCATCTCTATTAATTTTTCTTTTTTGTACTAGAGTACTATACAGATACCAGTATGGGAAAATTATAGAAAAGAATTTAATCATTCATTAAAATTACTTAATCATTCTTAAAACAAATCATCTTTAAATCATAAAATAGAATAGTTTCTTTTGTATAACTGTAATTAATAATTCTACCATGCAGAAAACATTTAACTGTAAACAAAAGTAAGAACAGTAGAACCTGGTTGACTGCAGGAGAAACAAACAACCCAAGGAACTTGTTCCACCCAACCTATTCCTGAAGACAGCCAAGTTACTTTCCTTAGGACCCCCAAGCCTGTTCACTGAACCACCAGGAGGAAGATTCTATAGAAGCCTTAGTACATCGACTTGCAGTAGAATATAGATTATCCAGTCATCAAGACTCAACAGTCAAAGAGACCTACACTAGCACCTCTGGATTTCCTTCTTAGTATAACTAGCAGACTCACAATTGCACTCTCACATAGCCTCCCTATTCGAATTTCTCAGTGATCACCTGATGCACTTGAGGAATATTTCTGCAGAAAATGTTGCAGGAGCTGCCTGCTCAATTTGAATTGCCTTATCTAGGCTTCCTAGGCCTTTTAGTGGTTAACTAGTCATTAATGAGCTAACTACTCTCTTCCACCCACCTGGGGGATAATGCCACAATTTTAGGGGTAGTTGTCCCATAACCAACAGCTAGTGGTGGGGTGCAAATGCTGCCATCTGTCCCATGCCTTTTAACAGATTCCATTCCTCCTAGTGGGTCAGTGAACACTCATTTAACAGTTCCCTTGGGTGTTTGTCTCCTATTTTAATTTATTAAATAATAATAATCAGTAATTACAATCATCCTTGACCAAACTTGGTCATAATTATAAAACTTTGTAATTATAATTTAACATAAAGTATTTTGCAAATAAAATAATATTCTCAAAATTTTGGTAGGTGACATACACGCCCCCTTAAGTCTCAACATCATCCTCGATGTTGTTTAATAACTCTCTGAGTGTTCCTGAAACAAAGTTGGGTATGCTGCCTGCATACTACTCTCCAACTCCCAGGTTGCCTCTTATGGGCTAAGGTGCTTCCATTGCACTTTTACCTGCCCAATGGTGTGATTCTGGAGTAGAGTTTCCCTCCTTTTGAGGATACAGTCCAGTTCCACCTGAAAATCGTTGTCTTGTCCCACCTGTACATCATTCCAATTTAAAACATGAGTAGCATCGTGTACATACTTCTTTAAAAATGATATATGAAAAAAATTATGTATCTTTAAATTTGGTGGCAAAGCCAGTTGGTATGCCATAGGTCCAACCCTTGACAAAAATTTTAAAGGACCACGATACTTGGGTGCCAGCTTGGCACAACTTCCCAATTTCAATGAACTCTTTTTCAGTCTTACCTCAAGAAAAACATGTTCACCAACTTGGAACTATTTATGAGTCCTTCTAAGATCTGCTTGACTCTTTTGCCTATCTTGGGCAGCTTTAAGATTTCTTTGTACCTGTTTCACAATTAGTTCTAATTCCTGCAACAATTTAGGTCCTAAAATAACTCTATTTACTAGGTCATTCCAAGAAACATGTGTATCACATTTCCTACCATAAAGAACTTCAAAAGGGCTAAGACTAGATGATGTATGATAATGGTTATTATATGCAATTTATGCTAAATGCAAGTAGTCCTCCCACTTACCAGGCTGGTCTTTAACATACATCCTAAGCATGTCTTCCAATACCTTATTCACCCTTTCTGTTTGTCCATCCGTTTGTGGATGAAATGCTGTCCTGAAGTTTAAGGTTGTATTCAACCCTTTAAACAAAGACCTCCAAAAGTTTCCAGTAAACTTAGAATCATGGTCTGAAATTATCACTTTTGGTATCCCATGTAATTGAAAAATTTGTTTCATGAATATTTTTTCAATGTGTGTAGCCTTATGAGTAGTCTTTACAGGTATAAAATGTGCTGCCTTGTTGAGTTTATCCACTACCACCATGATAGAGTCATTTTGTTTCTGATTTTTGGGTAGTCCGGTAATAAAGTCTATGCTTATAACCTCCCATTTCCATCTAGGTATAGGCAATGGCTGCAACAGTCCAGCCGGATGTTGATGTTCAACCTTCACTTTTTGACAGTCCAAACACTTAGCTATGTATTCTGCTACTTCATCTTTCATTCTGGGCCAATAGTACTCTTTTCGTAACATAGTGATGGTTTTCTGACAACCTGGATGACCAGAATAATGGCTTTTGTGCATCTCATCTGAAATCAGAATTTTTACTTTTGGTATGTTGGGTACATATAATCTGTTTTTGTACAATAACAATCCATTTTCCTTCAAACTGTAATCTGCCATAGAATTTTCAGAATTGCTATTTGCTGTCTTTTCTTGTAATTTTCTGTATTCTTCATCCGTTGCAATCCCTTCAAGGATCTGATTTTCTAAATATGTTGAGTATGTACTGATGGATGAAATAAAATTCAACTTTGCTTTACGACTTAATACATCAGCAACCTTGTTCTCTTTCCCTTTAATATGCTGAATTTCAAAATCATATTCACTTAGAAAAGTTAACCATCTAGCCTGTCTAGCGTTCAAATTTGTCTGATCTAATAAATACTTCAGACCCATGTTATCTGTCAACTAGGTAAATTTTCTGCCAATAAGATGTTGACGCGACATTTTTAAAGCGTGAATTACTTCTAATAACTCTAAATCATAAGTAGAGTAGTTCTTCTCATGTATTTTCAGCTTTCTAGACTCATATGCAACAGCCCGTCCCTCTTGTGTTAGGACTCCACTAAGTCCGTCATTACATGCATCGATGCATATTATAAAATCCTTATTAGGATATGCTATCCTCAGAATAGGCACTGTAGTTAGTAATTACTTTAGCTTCTTAAAACTGTCTGAACATTTTTGATCCCACACAAATTTCTTCCCTTTCTTTTGTAAGGAGGTTATGGGGTTTGCAATCTTTGAAAAACCCTCTATAAATTTTCTATAATACCCAGTGATACCCATAAATGATCGTACATCCGACACATCCTTAGGAATCGACCAATCATTAATGGCTTTTATCTTATCAAGTTCAACCGAGATTCCTTCCTTAGAAATTATGTGTCCTAAATACTGAATCTTATCCTTGTGAAAGTCACATTTACTAAACTTAGCATATAACTGATGATCTCTCAGAACTTGTAAGATAATATGCAGATGTTCGTCATGTTCTTCTTTGCTTTTAGAATACACTAGAATGTCATCTATGAACACAATAGCAAACTTATCCAAGTATTTGTGCAGAATATTGTTCATTAAACACATAAATACAGCCGGGGCATTAGTCAATCCAAATGGCATGACTACGAACTCATAATGTCCATATCGAGTTCTAAAGGCTGTTTTAAAAATATCCTCATCCTTCACACGAACTTGATGATATCCTGACCTTAAATCAATCTTTTAAAATATCGTTGCTCCATGCAGCTGGTCAAATAGATCGTCTATGCAGGGCAATGGGTATCGATTCTTGATTGTCATCTTATTCAGTTGGCGATAATCTATACAAAGCCTTAGGGTGCCATCTTTCTTCTTAACAAATATAACAGGTGCTCCCCAAGGAGACACGCTGGGTCTTATATAGTTTTTATCAATCAGTTCCTTCAACTGTGATTTCAACTCATTCAATTCCAGTATATTCATCCTATATGGAGCTTTAGAATTCGGTATCGCTCCTGGTATTAACTCGATGGTAAAATCTAGGTCTCTCTTAGGAGGTAATCCTGGAATCTCTTCAGGAAAAACATCTTGGAAATATTTTAGGACAGGTATATCTTCTAGTTTTAGTTTGTCCCCTTTAGTAATCAACTCATCATTCACTACATTTACTGCAAACATTTGACATCCTTTTTTAACTGCTCTTTTTACTTGCATAACTGAAATCTGTCTAAGTGATGTCTTTCTTGGAATACCTTTTACTTCTACTATTTCTCCTTCATCATTTAAACATGTAAAACTTTTCTCATAACAATTCAGAATGACATGATGGGCTTCTAACCATTCCATTCCAATTATGATATCATAGGATCCTAAAGGTAAAACATTCAACTTGGTTTGTGTCTTTAACTGATTCATGGATAAAGCACAACTTTCAATAAAATCAGATACTTTCCTTTTTGTTCCTATTGCTAGTCTAACTAACCAGGATTTATTGAATTTTTCTGTTTTCAAATTAAAACTTTCTACAATATCTGGTGATATATAAATCAGGATAGCACCTGGATCAATCAAAATAGTAATATGATGGTTTTGTAGCATACCTTCAATCTCTACCATAGAGACTTGATGCTCTGCTCGCCTGTTGTCTAGTGCTGCATTAATTCTAGGCATCTCCCTTGCCGAGTCTCCAACAATAGGTTTAGTCTGTATGGAATGAATATTGTTAGCTTCCCGCTTCCTCTTGGGGCATTCTGATGCATAATGAGGACCTTGACACTCAAAACATTTGATAGGTGCCTTTCGGTTAGTAGTTCTGGTAGCATTGGGAGTATTTCTAGGAGTTGTAAAATTCTGCTGCTGATTATTTCTGGGATTGTTTCCTTGAAAATTTCGATTTTGAAAATTTTTCTTTTGGAAACCAGAAATTCCACTAAACCTGAAATTTTTCCTTTTCAGCTCAGAGTTGCTGGGTTTATGATTTTTCCAGTTTGATATCCCTTCTCTTTTCCTATTAGTGTCATAACAGAAAGTTTCTTTCCTCACGGCCTCTTCTAAGGTATTTGGATTGTCATACTCTATTCTGTCCTTGATGTTGAAAGGTAGACAACTCAGGTATTTTTGAATCTTCGGTTTTTCTTCCACGAGGTATGGCACATACCTCAGTAAATTCAGAAATTTACTGTTCATCTCTTTCATGTTCATAGTTCCCAGCTTTAAATCATAGAACTCCTTTGATTTTTCTTCATAGTATTGTTCATATAAGAACTTCTTCTTGAAGTATCTTTTAAAAGTGCTCCAATTTACATCCTTGTCTTTGATGCCCTTCACTCTTTTGATGTCCTGCCACCAAATATATTTCTTCCCAATCAAGTTGTATATTGCCATCTTTGCCTTCAATGATTCTGAATAATCATAAATTTGGAAGTACTTCTTCATGCCGGACAACTATGCTTCTGCTGTCTCTCCTTTTTCAGTTTCACCATTGAAGGTTGGGGGTTTGATTTTCTTGAACTCCCCAGAAATCTGTTCTTACTGTTTATGACTTTTTCTTTTGGGTTTGTAGTCTCCTTCGCTGCTATCACTTGAATAATTTCGTTTCTTTTTGCGTTTTTCATGGGAAGCTTCTGATGATGTTGAAATGCTGTTCGCATCATCAGTTTTAATTTTCTTACCCCTGTCTCGATGAGGTAAATATTCAATCTTGGAGGTATTTTCAATTTCTCTATCTTGTTCATGAGTTGGGCACTGTTTGAACAACACTTGATTAAGTTCCTCTTGTGCCTTCAGAATTTTCTCATTGTCTTGTTTTACAGATCTGATTTCTGATTTTAACTCTTTAAATGCACGTAACCATTCGGATGAATTGTCATTTAATTCACCATGGACTTCTTCTTCATAATGTTGTCCCGTGCTATGATTGTTGGGTCGAAATTTGTCCTCTATATGTTCAGCTGATCCTTCCATACCTGTAGCTTAAAACAATTTCTGTATAACACAATAGTTTAAAATTTAATTAATAAGATTTCTGTTGTACTAAAATTTTCTGTTGCATGTTCTTTGGACCTTTTCAGGCCTAGAGTTCAAACATGAGCTTTGATACCACATGTGACATCCCGTAAAATACCAAAAATTTAATTTTTTTTAAAATAGCAATAATTATCGAAGTTGTTAGTGCGGAACATATAAAATAGTTAATTCTCTTAACTAGGATAATTAATAACGATGACATGTCATCATTCTCAAAATAAAATATGATGTTAGTTGTAATTGCTATTGTGGATTAAATGGATGCTAAACTCTTTAACGAAAGACATTTTATGAACGTAACACAAGAATGCAATCTTCAGATCTATCTAAGTTCTAAAAGTAATTATATGTTGTACATAGGTTTGTATTATTATGATGTTCTTGATGATGTGCTGACAGTTTGTTTTGTATGATGACGAAGGGGTCCTACGAGGTACCCTGGGGTTTACTTAGCTACGTTTAGCTAAGGCATTTGAATCCAGTTTCCATGTGCAGAACGCAGGTAAGAAATTCTACAACAAACCTGAGTTAAGAGTACATGTGTCTTTCAATTCAACGCCAATGTAATAAGAAAATGCTAAGTACTTCCTTGCAAAATAGTTACTGGAGGTATGGATATTTTGTTTCCAATTCTAGTTTACGTGCTAGCTTACAAACTCTTCAATGTTACTAAAATTTACGTCGTCAAATTGTTGTTATATTTCTATATTGATTATCTAGGAGAAGTCACCCTAATATGGTTATTTGTCATTACGTCATGTGTTGATACCAATACCCAAATGTAACTTTATTTGAAAGCTTGTAGAAATAATGTTTATACTATTGAATTATCATTACATTATGCATCTACAGAACTTAGACTATTCTAAAGTCTCACAATTATCATTTGATTAACAATATATGCAATATATAGTGGTTATAGTACTAATGTTATAAGTTAACATTTATTGTACATGCAAACTATACCTCTAGTCTTACTCTTATCAATCGATTTCAATACATAGCTATTGTGTGAAATATATTATGAATATAGTGCTATGCTATAACTACATTATACTTATGCATAAATAAAATCCTAAACTATATCTATGGTCTCCATTTATCAAATGATTAACAATATATATGGCTAATATATGAGACATATAAGCTTTATTCTATATGTCTATACACGAGCCATAGAAATGAAATGTAAACATTATATAGTGACTATGCATTCACATAATACATTGGCATATAATACCATTGTTATAATGCCTAAAACAAATCTTTGAACTATGTAAAAATGTGCACTTATGGATCTAATATTGCAATGAAACGATCCATAATATGCAACCCTAGCTTTTATTCTAAGCCTTGACATTGTATGATATTACCCTATGCAAACAAAATCGTCGCTGGTAAGGATTTGACGGGTATTAAATTTGCTGTTGGAATGAACTGGCAGGTTGACAGTGTCCCGTCCAAGTATTAATGGTTTTGACCAAACTCCACAGTGAATGTGCTGCTGTCAATCCACGTAATCCACCCACGTGAAACTTGGTTGATAAAACAACTATGAATCCGAGCTGTGCATGGTTAACATATCGATTCTCCTCTGAGTTGTATATGGTGTTGTCCCTTGGTATGTGATGTTGGCATTGTCGTGGTTGTTACAATTAATGAGGTATAAATGTGATGGTTTCCCGACTCTCAACGTATCTGGTTGGCACCATCTCACTCGTCGATCTCACAAGATCTTGATCGTTGAAAGAGAAACCCTAAAACCTCGTCGTAAGTATTGATGGAGAGTCTCTCGGTCTTCATTTTCACATTAGAGTTGGAGTTGTGAGGCCGACAGGCTTCTAACATGTAGGGTTTGAAAGAGTATTTTTCGGAAGGTTTCGATCCTGAGACCCGTGGGAAGAACTTGCTAGTTCAAGGTGTCATGAATACTAGAGAGTCGAGCCATCGGTGGTCCAGAGTGATTTTCCTTCCTTCGTACAGTTTTCACAAGGTGATACTATCGTCGAAAGTTACAGGCGTCTTTCTCTTGTAGTTATAATGCTGGTAATGTTTCCACACTAGTCTTAGCGTATTAATGTTTAAAGTCTTTCCTGAGATTTTTATCCTCGTTTAACCTCTTCAATATTGTGTGACAGGTATACAAACGTCGATGAAGTTGCAGGGTGTGCGGGCCTAGAGGAGAAGGAGTTGCTCAGCCACCGGGTAATCCTCGGAGGTTCACTTCCTCGTAGGTACCCTGGGCACGATGTGGCCAAAGTTCTTTTGTTTAGAATGAGTCTGTTACTTTCAGAGTTTTGGCAAGGTTTCCTTGGCCGCAGTGATGATTGTTTTTAAATGATAAGAGCTTTGCTCGACAGGGGTTAGATATTTACCTTGTGAACCTTATGGCGTTTTTGCTAAGGTGTTTACAAATGTATGAGGGTTGAAATTCTAAATTTTGGAAACAGTTGATAAAATAATTCATAAGTTGTTTTAGTTTTCGAATTCGTTTTTAGCTAAAATGTAATCTTGTCTATAATGACACCATAAATATAAAAATGGCTGAAAGTCGAGGATTAAATTGCTTGGTTTGCAAAACTGTTGAAAGATGGTTCCTGAACTTCATTATTGTTTTTAAATTAGTGATTTGGTAAAGTTTGGTCTTCGTCAGTTTTGAAATGGCAATGCCATATGGTTCAATCTCGTTTAAAAGAGTGAAACCCAACCCTGTAGGTGTAGTTGGCAATCTTACTTGTTCTGTGCCTTTGAACCTGAAACTGGGCCTTAACCTATGTATGTTTCTAGTTAGGGTTGTAAGCTATTGTTAGACATTGATACGAAAATCGTATTGTCTTCTAAATGATAAATAATGTTTTGTTGGTAAACTCGACATGTATAAAAGATGGTATGCTATATATAATGTTGGTTAGGGTTTGGATAAACATGTCTGTTATAAGTTCAGAAATAAATGTTGAAAGTTTTCCATGAATGGCTTGATGAGAAGTTTATGAACTGTGTATTTAGAATCGAGTGTCTGTGATAACATAGGGTTTTGATGCTACTGTGCAGGTTTTGTATTTAATAAATGAAATCAAATGTGATAGTTAGCCGAAGAAATAATATGTGTTTACTCATAACAATTCTGTACAGATAATAGTTTTACAGCTGTTATATTTCTTAGAATATAAATGCTTGAAAACATGGAATTTATAATATTGAAATGCATATGATTACTATCTGAAATAGATAGAGTTAAATGGGAAAATAGAGATCTGTGCAGAAATAAAATGTGTTTTTCTTTTATATAAGAAATAGATGAATGCTATGCATCTGTTTATACTTATACTGTACTATTTCCTGCATTTTAAAGCATATGGTTGAAATGACAGAATTTAACAAGAACACTACTATATTCATCTTTTCATTCAAATGGCATTCTACGTATCACTCATCTCTATTAATTTTGCTTTTTTGTACTAGAGTACTATACAGATAATAGTATGGGAAAAATACAGAAAATAATTTAATCATTCATTAAAATTACGTTATCATTCTTAAAACAAATCATCTTTAAATAAGAAAATAGAATAGTTTATTCTGTATAACTGTAATTAATAATTCTACCATGCATAAAACATTTAATTTTAAACAAAAGTAAGAACAGTAGAACCTAGTTGACTGTAGGAGAAACAAACAGCCCAAGGAACCTATTCCACCCAATCTATTCCTGAAGACAGCCAAGTTACTTGCCTTAGGACCCCCGAGCCTGGTCACTGAACCACCAGGAGGAATATTCTGTAGAAGCCTTAGTACATCAACTTGCAGTAGAATATAGATTATCTAGTCATCAAGACTCAGCAGTCAAAGAGACCTACACCAACACCTTTGGATTTCCTTCTTAGTATAACTAGCAGACTCACAATTGCACTCTAACATAGCCTCCCTATTCGAATCTCTCAGTGATCACCTGATGCACTTGAGGAATATTTCGACAAAAAATATTGTAGGAGCTTCCTGCTCAATTCAAATTTCCTTATCTAGGCTGCCTAGGCCTTTTAGTGGTTAACTATTCATTAATGAGCTGACCGCTCTCTTCCACCCACCCGGGGGATAATGCCACAATTTTAGGGGTAGTTGTCCCATAACCAACATCTAGTGGTGGAGTGCAAATGCTACCATCTGTCCCATGCCTTCTAACAGATTCCATTCCTCCTAGTGGGTTAGTGAACACTCATTTAATAGTTCCCTTGGGTGTTTGTATCCTATTTTAATTTATTAAATAATAATAATTAGTAATTACAATCATCCTTGACCAAACTTGGTCATAATTACAAAAAATTGTAATTATAATTTAACATAAAGTATTTTTCAAATAAAATAATATTCTAAAAAATTGGGTAGGTGACAAGACAACTCTGGCTAAAAGGGGTGGACATAAATACTACTTACTTCCACAAGCAAACTAAGGCTAGACTGAGCTACAACTTCATCAAGGAACTTAAAGGTCGCAACAACCAAAAATTCACTGAGTAGAATGAAATAAAACAACTCGCCTTCCAACATTTTAACCACCTTTACTCTGATTTCGAGGATACTGATCCAGAATGCCAAGCAGAACTCCTCGTAGGTATCCATCCATATGTCTCTCATCAAGAAAATAATGATCTAGAAAAACCTATCTCAGCACAAGAAATCATAGTAGCAATCTAGTCTCTAAAACCTGACAAAGCTCTGGGGCCAGATTGTTTTACTATTAACTTCTACAGAGCTACTTGGGAAATTATAAAAGATGATATCAAAAGGATGCTAAATTGGACAAGGAAAAAAGATAAAATCAGAGGAGAAACAAACTCCACTTTTCTTTCTCTCATCCCCAAAGATAGAAACTCTCTCTCGATGGATTGCTTCTGGCCCATATCCCTCTGCAATTCTTCATACAAGATTCCCGCCAAAATTCTTGCAACTAGAATGAAGAAGATAATGGCGCACATCATCTTGAACACCCAAGGAGGCTTCAGCGCTGGAAGGAAAATAATGGACATTATCATCATTGTTCAAGAATCGATACATTCTAGCATTGAACGAAAACAACAAGGTATGGCAATAAAACTGGATATGGAAAACGCTTTTGATAGAGTAAACCACTTTTTTCTTTTTGAGATCATGCAAAGATTAGGCTTCTCCCCAAGGTTCATCAGATGGATCAAGGCTTGCATTAGTAGCCCTTGGATTGCCCCTCTTGTCAATGGCAGAACTACTGGTTTCTTCCAAGCATCTTGTGGACTTCAACAAGGCTGCCCACTCTCCCCTTTTTTATACCTTATTGTTGTAGAATCCTTGAGCAGAAAATTACAATACTTACAGATCAATGGAAAACACAAAGGCTTAAAAATTGCCAGAGGAGTAAAAGCATCCAACCATGCTCAGTTCGCTGATGATACCATTCTCCCTAGGGGAGCCTCAACCATCATTGCCAACAGATTCAAATAAGCTCTCAACACCTTCCTTCGAGCCTCCGATGGAAAATTTAATACCTTAAAAACCATAATCTATGGCCGGAATTGCACTGAAAGAACTATGGCAAGGATCTCTAGAAATATAGGGTATGAAGGAAAGCTAAAATGGAACTCCTTTAGCTATCTTGGGATTCCTATCCATCAAGGGAAAAAAAATTCTTATGACTAGCAGGGTCTGGTACAAAAAATCAAAAAGAAAATCCAATCCTGGGGAGCTAGGTGGCTAAACCTAGCTGGGAAAATTGTCCTCATTAATTCTATCCTTGCTACTTTCCCTACTTTCTCCTGCTCTATTTTGCTCGCCCCCAAAGCAATTCTTCAACACATCAACAAGGAACTCAGAATTTTTCTCTGTCAAGGTGGTAAAAGCAATGGCACAAAGGAATTTCATTTGCTCAACGGGGATTCCATATGCAATCCAAAATGTTGTGGGGGAGCAGGGATCCTAGATATAGGAATGATGAACATTGCCCTAGGTTCCAAAATCATATGGAGAGTCATCATTGGGGAAAATTTCTGGTGGAAGCACATACTTAGGAAAACATTCATGCAAGGAAATAGAAAACGCTGCATAGAAAATATACCCCTGGTCGAAAACAACTCCTATTTGGAACCTCTGTAAAAAAGCTATCTACGTTATCCAAGATAAACTTCATTGGTCCCCAGGAAATGGTAAACATATAAAAATTTGGATAGATAGTCTCTGAATCTCCTCTCCTGCCACTCACATTGGAATCCTAGCAAACCTCAAGCACTGGATGGAACAGAACAACCTCCATACCCTCTACGATATCTATACTTGGCACAAAATCGAAAAATGGGCAGGATGGAAAGATCTGTCAATCCCCGATCATCTTCTTCCCGACTACTCTGCGTTCCAATCCCTTCTTCATGGTTCAGCCCTAGTCCACTGCAACCTTCCTGACTCTAGGGCATGGGGAAAATAGGGAACCTATACAGTCAAATCCGGCTACAAGAGAATCGCTGAGAACAACAAAAAAGAAGCCATGTGGACTAACATTTGGGGGAAAAATGACATGCCCAAAGTCAATTCCTTCTGCTGGCTCTTAGCTCATCATAAAATCCTGACTGCGGAAAATTTAAAAAAACGTGGCATCGCTGGCCCCTCTCGATGCATTCTCTGCAAAAACTTTGAAGAAACCTTGGAGCATATTTTTTGGGTTGTACTTTTACTTAGGAGGTTTGGCACAGTGCACTCAAAAACCTTTGCATGAACCTCACTCTTCCTACGAATTGGAAAGACTTCTTTGCTTGTTGGAAAGATTACTATCAAGGATATCTTCATAACAAATCAGACTTCACAAAAATCTGGGTTGCTCTGCCAAACTATATTTGTTGGAAGATATGGACAACTAGAAACAAAGGCATTTTTGACAATATCCTAATCTCTCCCTCCAAAGTTTATTCCTCAGCAAAATCTCTATGGGTTGAAATTATACTCTCTAAAGGTCTAAATCATCTCCATATCGAGCCTCTCACGACTGAAGAAAGATATTGGGCCTCCGACTTCAGCTACTATTCTTCCAATCTCACTGGAACTACTATTGCAAGAAAACCAAACTCTCTAGATTGGAAAATTCGGCAGAGCATGGAAGACTTCAACAACTAGTGGAAACATCTTGGATGTCATTCATATTTCTTTGATGGTGCCTCTAAAGGTAACCTTGGGTTGGCAGGTGCGAGAGGGGTCATTTTTTATCTTGGTGGAAACAGATAGGTAGAGTTTGCATGGGGACTTGGAAAAGATACAAACAACAATGCGGAATGGCTCGCGTTACTCAAAGGGATGGAATTAGCTATCAATCTGGGACTAAAGGAATTGGTAATCTTCGGTGACTCATTCCTTGTAATCAGGGAGGCCAAAAAGATAACCATGAGCTATAAACAACCAATTTCTAAATATCATCACATCTTCATAAACCTCCTTAGCGAATTTACTGCCATCAAATTCCTTCATATCCTTTGAGCAAACAATCCAGCAACAGACAACATGGCTAACAAAGGGGTTCTCATTGATTATGGGTTTATTTCCCTTAATGAACAATTGGAAAAATGTTGGCTTCCCTAACTCCTCCCTTCCCTATTTCTCGACACCCTCCTCTTATGGATCCCACTCTTGGAATTAACTCCTCCCCTCCGTGTAGCATCCCACTCCCGCCACCTTTTACCTACTCTGACCATGCATTTATGGTGCCTCGGGCTCCCCCACCCTCCCCCTGGGATGGCACGCTTAAACTCTCCCACTCCTACCAGCTCTCTTCATTTCTCCCATCCTGCATTCTCTCGTCTCCGCTATGGTCTATACTCTGGTCTCGGAATCCCTGTGTAATGGGTGATTTTTCCTTTGCGTTTCATACAACATCCCCCACGGGTGCTTTCCCTGACTTTGGGCATATCCTTTCCCATTATCTCCTCTGTCACACGTCTCTTCCCACAGAGCTTTCCCCTGCACTCCATAACCTCAACCTCTCAACCTTGGAAAAATCCAGGAAAGCCCTGTTATCTCATACTCTTAACCTCGCAGCAGTTGAAGACACTTCCGAAATGGCAGATACTGAGGAACAACTTCACCATCTCAGGGCCGAAAATGCAAAACTGAAGAAAGCCCTGGGAAGGATATACATCCTGCTCTCCTCCACCATTACTGAAGTTCGCAATGGGAATACTCTGATGAATGGAAGAATTGGCACTATTTCTTAAACCTTGGATTACATAGTCCTCAAAATCTTGAATATCGACTCCAAGACCAATGACAACAACAGGAACATCACTGACGTTGAAGGAAGACTTGAAAATATCTGGGAAGAGATCAGTCGCTTCCTCCCAGCCACGCAGGACAACGCAGAATCGAATTATGGAAAACAGAAAGACCCATATGCTGATAGCATTCGTGGACCTCTGGCACAACACCATGGACATCACTGATACCTCTCAAGACTTTGTTTTTTCTTTTCTTTTCTGGCCCTCCTTTCAGTTTCCTGGAAATTGCTCCTTTTCTTTATAGTTTAGGATTTATAATAGAATCTACTTCAGAATTTTTCCATAATTATGCAGTAAAAGAAGCATCCCTGCACTTTCTATATGTTTTGTTTTGTAATATTTTTACTTGGGTAGTATGTAAGGAGCTATAGTCTCCATAGAATAGGACTCTACATAAACAATTTCAATTTTGTTAAAGAGAAGCAAGATGAAGCAGACACTAGCTCTGTCAGAGAGCAGTCACACTCTTCTTTTTTGTAATTCCCATCTTTTTTTAATATAAATGACTCTTAACCATTCCTGTTAAAAAAAAACGTTATCCATTTGGTAAAAATTCCCAAATCATTCCCAATCCTCTAATATTTCCAACAAGGCATCACGATCTTAATTTGAACTTCTAAAACTCAAGATATTACACCCGGAAGTCAAGACCCTAAAATTCCCTAAAATTGAGGAAACCCTAAAATTGCGGGAATGCAGAAATGATTTTAGAAATTTTATAGTTTCCGCAATCTGCAATAAATTTTCGGAATCAAATTCGATTGATTTATTAAATTTCTATCCGACTTCTGCAATCTGCATTCCAAAATCCGCAATCCCTAAAATTGCGGAAATTGGAAGGAGTAAAAAATGAAAATTTGAAAAATGAATTCCGTAATCCAGAATCCGATTTCCTAAAATTGCGGAAATCCCAAAATTGCGGGAGTCGGAAAATGATTTTAAAAAATGAGAAAATTTTTACCTCCCGCAATCCGCAATGATTAAAATTTAACAATTAAAATTAAAGGTTCCGCAATCCGCAAAAATGCATAAAAATAATCTAAAAACGTGTAATATAAAAATGTATTTTTTTTTAATATTGAATGAAGTAAATTAAAGTAAAATAAAAATGGTGAAATACAAAAGATGGAAATCCAAACAAATAAGAAATAAAAGGGGCTCCTATCTTATGTTTAAGATGGGATCTGTTGTGCATACAGCAAATGGCGACTAACTGGGCGAAGCAGTTATCTCTGCAAGAATAATCTTCAAAGATTAGGAAGAACCATAAAAGTATGAGATAATACTTTAGTCTGTAGCTCGAAAATGTCTTCATAAAATGCAACAAAATCTGCAGAGTAATTCATAACAAAATTTTCCCATTCCTTAATCAAAACCAAATGTTAGAATATAAAAATGAAAATTAGCCTAGGGGGAAATGGTGTTTTATGCACTAATATGAAAGCATGAGGGAGAAGTTTAATATAAACCTTAGAAGAAACTTTCCACCATTTTCAATTCACCAAATCACCAGTCATCTTGAATTATTATTAATTAATTTATGTATTTGTCGAATTTATTTATCCATGTATACACATATACTTAATTTTTTTTTTAAGAGAAGAAAATAAAAACCAACTTTGTTAAGACAAGACCATTGCCCTAACTTGGTGATCAGGTTTTGGCAATGCCATTCACAAATATTTCCCAGAAATTGAACAATGTCAAGAGACCCATTGTATTTTAGGTTTTCACCAAAAGCAATTACTATGACTTGGTGACCACATAATAGTAATTTCAGTCCAGAATAGGACCCATGATCATGGTCAGGTTGGCTTGTGATAAGAACCTCTTTCCTCGAGTCAACAAATATATTTGCAAAAAGAAAAGAAAAATTTATTAGATTGTAAATTGCAAGACACTACCTTAGCTTGGTAACCAAATTCCGGTAGCACCATTCACCGATACCTGCAGATCATGAATGGATCGACCTTTGATAGGATCTTCCAATTTCTAGCAAATAACTGAAAGTCATCTCCCTAGCTTGGTGACTAGATATGTAGATTTCATTCCACCAAATATCTATGATCATGATAGGCTGGCTTGTATTAAGACCCCCTATCTCGCAATTCACAATTATTTAGGTGATATTAAGTTCCAAGATGACTGAGATGGAAATAAAAAATAGTGAAAAGGAACACCAGATTATAAGAATTTAATTCTAACCACTGATGGAACATATAACATTAAAACCATTTACTCCTATGACTAATTCATCAAATGAGGTATTATAAAATGATGGTTCAATAGAGAAAGAGTAAATCTACAATCTACATGAATTATTTGCTACATTTTACAATGAGAACACTTTCAGATATAGGCCAAGCAAAGTGAAATCTATTATGGCCCTCCTAAATCTTTTCAATGCAATTGATCTGAGATAAACTGATCAATCAACTTTGGACAAAATGCTCCATTATTGACACACCTTGAAAGGAAAAAATTAGAAAAAGAAATTCAAAAGAAATAAAAGAAAGCAAACCAATCTGAAAAATTGACATCGCATATTTAAGATATATGAGTTAAAATCATGATTCAAAGGAAAATAAAAAAAAATTAAATTCCTTCAAATCGTGTTTGAAATTATCATAAATAATATATGATATGTTCAATGAATAAGATGTTTTATTGAAAATTCCGAAAACAAATTGTAAAGCAAACACATATGATTTGTAACATTAATTCTAAAGAAAATGAAATTCTCGTAATTGAATAATATCAATTTTTTTTATTTTTAAAGATCTATAAACCTTTAATAATTGCACATTAAAATTGTTTGCTTTTACTTATATTTTAACATAAACAAGTCTTAATAATTCAAAGTTAAAAATATGATTTGAAATACCTCAAATAAAGTAAGTAAAATAATCATTCTTGAAAGTGAAAGGTATGAGTAAACTTCCCTGAATATGTTGTGTTGAAAATTGCTTCGCTTTTAGAATCAATGTACTTGTAACGTCCCCTCCCGCGGACCCAATTCCTGGAAGGGAACATGATACCAATATCTGGGATTTTACATAAAATCAGCCCATTCATTAGATTCATACAATTAAAAACAAAAGTGTGCAGATGCAAATCAAGCAAATATGCACAGCAGAATTAAAACATCATGCACACACAATTCATGCTCATCCAGCATATCAAAATAATCATCAAATTAAACATTGTAGAAGTAAATACACATAAGAATATACTCATCTTCATTGTGAAATGGTCCCAAGCAACTAGCTATGTCGCTACAACATTCCACCCAACCATAGGCCAGTTGTGTTCATCAATTCTCTCAACACAACTGCCACCCCCGAGCTGGGCATGATTCTTACAAGGAAAGGGGGACACTCAAATGCATACACAGCCAAGTAATCATTGCATCTAAGCCAAGCCAGTCCATAGCTGGGTTTACCAGGCTAAATTAGAACCTTGGATGCTTGCACTCAAGATCAAGCCAAAACAATGGATTGGGAGAGGAAAATTCATCCATCGGGAAGAAAATGGTTTGGCCTATAGATATATAAGAATTCAACAGCCAAAACGTCTCAATGGAACCCCAATTCGATTCCCCTTCTTCCCCACTGGTATATAATACAAAAGCACTGTTCTCCCAGCTGAGAAACAAAGAGAAGCCATAAAAACGTGGCTGGAAAACGCTCAGGTAGCTCCAAACTCGTGAGGGAGAGCAACTAGTTGATGGATAATGGCTTGGGGAGCAATTCATGGCTCTTTTCTTTCCCAAGAAGCAAAACGCGTTTTTCCATGAAGGGTGGCTTTCCCATACTCGAATTTGGACAGCCATACTGATGGGTCCAATTTTCAGGTATTTGATAACCCTTTTTCCACAGTCCAACTCAAGCAATGGCGAAGAAACACACTCAATTGTGGGAAAAGTGTTTTACTTTAATTATTTAATGAAATTGTTTTTATGATTATTCTTGTATGTTAGAATGCGTATCAAATAAACTAATTATATGGAAACCAAGCATGATTGAGCAGGTTCAGGGTCATTGAAGGATGGACGTGTGGAAGACTAAAGGATCACCAAGCTCGGTGCCCTGTTTCCTGATTTATAGAGGACGCACTCCCACTTTCAAGAAGAATCGGCATTTTGACAATCAGTTAGGATCAACATTAAATCATATAAATATGGATCTCTCGGGTAGCGAGAGGCCCCTGCTGTTATTTTGAGAAAAAACATTGTTTTAACGTTTTCTGCCCTATCGATATTGTGAATTACAGACCTTTGTTTTGACATGGATTTTATATTTTAATAAGAGATTGATGATTAATTCCAGCCAGCGTTTCTAAGTTTTATTCTCTCCTGAGTACGGGTTGGGGAGGGCCTCTCCAACACGTAGGTCAAGAGATTTCTATTTGCAGGTATTTCTTTCAATTATGCGTTTTACATTGATGAACAGTTCTATTACATATGGAAGCGCTTGAATGATTTATTATTTCTGTAGTAGTTTATAATACATTCTGTAGTACAGCAGAACAATTTCAGTAGTCCTGTAGGTTCTTTCTTTCAACGCATATCTTGACCAACGATTACATGTGTAACAGCTTTGCTTTCAATGCCATGGTTTAGATCTGAAGTTTACTGCTGTTTCTCATCGTGATTAATTTCTCTAGACTTCTTAGTAATAGATGGGTAGCATGGAATGATCTCACTTCAAATATTAGTTTGGTATTTAAAACAATTTAGATTAGGACTCCAATTTTATGCACAGATAGTAGTTGCAGACTTTGTTTTCCCAATAGTAGGCTAGCTCTGTTATGGCATTTTCATTCTCAACATTTTTAATTACTTCAGCATTTTAATTATTTCAAATAGATTTACTGCAGTTTTTGTATCTTCATTCTTTAACCATAGATTTACTGCTTTCAGTACTTTAATTCTTTTAAATAGATTTATTGCTTTCCAGTATTCAATTCTTTAGCATAACCAATTTTACATATTTAGTAGACAACCTCTAGAACATCGATACTGACATCCAACTGTGACAGAGATTATCCTATAAGAGCATAGATAGTGCATGCATCTCTAAAGTTTGTACGTTCCATGGGTTGGCATTTAAAGTAGGCTCTTGGTATAGCTTCCCTCACTAGGCATCCATATTAGGAGTTCACCACTTTTTGGTGCCATTGTCGGGGAGGTGCTAAATCTTTTAGGAGACATCACCTAAAAAGCACAAAAAGAAAACAAAAACTACATAAAACAAAAACATAAATATCTGTACCAATGAATGCCTCATCGGAAAAGGGATAGATTTGGCCGCTTTCTGCCCAAGAACCCCATGAGCAAAAACGGTAATAACAGTTCTGACCATTCTTAGTTTGAATTGGTACACTCTGAAGACGAAACTGACCACACATACGACCCAAACAAAGAAAACTTCACTACCAGTTCAAGCTCAAACACCTCAATGGAAAACGAAGAGGAGGAACCTAGGGAGCTTTTCACTTTTCCCATTAGCATACCCTTCGGAGATGCCAGAATGAAGAACATAAATCCTAATAATCTGCCAAACTTTCATGGTTTGACTTCAGAAGATCCTGACACATTCTTGTTTGAATTTGAGGTAGTTTGCAAATCATTTGATTACACTACTAATGCACAAAAGCTAAGGCTTTTTCCTTCCATACTGAAAGACCTATCACTTCGGTGGTTCATGAGCCTTGAAGGAAATAGTATCTTTAGTTGGGATCAAATGAAACAGTCATTCTTAGAAAAATATAGGGACTACTGCAAGGCCAAAGATACTAGGGATGAAATCTTTAGGATGCAACAAGGAGATAGAGAGTCATTAGAAGATTATGCCCAAAGATTTCAACTCAGCTACAAACGAGCCAACCATTGCACATTGGATCCTGAATCACTAAAGCTTGTCCTTCTCAGAGATGTAAAAGAGGAGAATTTTGAAGTCTTAAATCTCCTTGGAGATGGAGATATATTCCAAAAATATTTTGACCAGATCCTGCAAATCTTCAAAAACTACTCAAGATCTAGGAAAACTAAGAATGGGACGAGGGATATACTTACAACCACTGGTGGATCATCATCCTCAACACCAACACTTACAAAATATGATTTAGGAAACATGTTGGATGACATGAAAACTGACATACTACAATCCCTAGCCATGCAACTTGATGCTCTTCAAATAAAAAAGAAACAAGATGAAATTAACCAAGCCTTGGCAGTATTGTGTCCTCGTTGTAGAAAGAAGCATGAGAAGGGGCAGTGCACCTTGAACACAATAGAAGTATGTGGTCTCTACACCGATGACCATGCCATTGATAAATGTCCCCTCTTACCCTCATGTAAGGCAGCTATTCAAGACCCAGCAGCTGAAGGAACAGTAGAACAGATCTATTTTATAAATCAGAGGAGGAATAATTTTGTTAGGCCATATCAACAGAGAAATCAAACTTACTATAATCAAGGGCAGCCAAATTGGAACTCTGCATCGACTCCATGGCAAGCACAGCCAAATCAAAACCAATGGAAACAAAACTAGCAAGCATATCAACCATCCTATCAATAGCCGTATTATCCACTGTCTTATCCTCAATACCCCCCACCTTTTCCATCCACCACAAATTATGCAAACCAGTACCCCCATCCATCAAATTGGAGGGCGCCATTACAACATCCACTTATTATGCCACCCCCACAACCTAAACCACCCCCCATACCTCCACCTATTCCAGCCCAACCAATTCCAAATCCTAATAATAACAGACCCCCACAACAGCAGCAGGCTTATAACATTGATATCACACAATTCCCAACTTATATTGTAGACACCATAGAAATAAATGAAATAAACCTACGATCTGGAAAAACGTTGCAAAATACATCCCCACACAACATCCAACAACTTGTACCTGAAGCTCAAGACCACACATTAGAACCCTATGTTCAGCATCCTGATGAACCAGAACCTCCCGAGGACGAAACCCAACCAGTTCCACGCAACAGAAATCCCCCATTTCCAGAAAAAATTGTCCGGAATACAAAAGAAGAGGAAGAGAATACAATCTTAAACGAATTCAAACACCTAAACATCCAAATCCCGATTTTACAAGCCATAAGGGATGTGCCCATCTGCAACAAATTCATTAGAGAAAATTGCCTAAAGAAGCCAGGAAGGAGGAAGCGTGACCCACCAACTATTAATGTAGTGGGACAATTGGACGATTTGATGCTATGTGTCATAATAAATCCTAAATATCTTGATCCTGGTAGTCCTGTAGTAAATGTCACCATAAATAACAAGCAAATAAATAAAAGCTTAATAGATTTGGGAGCTGCGATCAATGTCATGACTAAGGAAACCATGTTATACCTCGTACTCCAATCAATGGTCAGACCAACCACAACAGTACTCCAACTAGCAGACATGTCCACTGTGAAGCCCGAAGGAATGCTAGAAGACATTATGATCAATATCGAGTCCTGGGAATACCCAGCTGATTTTATAATAATCGAAATCAAAAGAAAACTTAGTGGCTATCCAATTATCCTGGGTAGACCTTGGTTAGCAACTGCGGACGCTTACATAGGTTGCAGATCAGGAAATATGACAATCACCAGTGGACATACCAGGAAGAAAATCACAATCTACCCACTAGCAATGAAATCTTCAGAGTTAGAGTATCAAAATTGGACTGATGATTACCAGAACACACCAAATCATGACCTCCGACCTATCCTAACAATTGATGCTACAATACCTTTAAAGGCAGTAGATGAAGATGGCCATTTAGATAGATTTATACAAAATATATCTCCTAACAATCATGTTATTCAAGAATTTTTTTCTACAAAAACAGGTGAAAGTTCCAAACAGAACATGGATGACGTATGGACAGAACTACTGGAGGAACAGATTGAAAAGGTAAAAGTCATGGAAATTCACCCTGGCAAAACAGTCAACATAAATTCCAATTTACAACCAGAGAAAGAACAGAAATTGATGAAGATACTAGCAGAACAAAGTAAAGCATTTGCATGGACATATGCAGATATGAATGGAATACATCTTGATATCTGGAAACACTACATTTACATAAAAGAAGGTTCTACTCCCATCAGGCAACCACAAAGAAGGCTGAACCCTGCACTAAAAGACATAGTCAAAGTGGAATTACAAAAGTTATTAGATGCAGGGTTCATCTATCCAATATCTAATAGTGAGTGGGTCTCACCACTAGTCATAGTGCCCCAAAAAGGAGGCAAATGGAGAATTTGTGTGGACTACAGGGAGCTGAATAAAGCAACAAAGAAAGATCATTTTCCACTTCCATTTATAGACTAGGTGCTGGATACATTATCCAGAAACAAGTACTTCTCATTCTTAGACGGTTTCAGTGGGTACAACCAAATTTTAATACACCTAGCTGATCAAGATAAGACGACCTTTACATTCCCATGGGGAACTTATGCCTATAGGGTCCTACCCTTTGGTTTATGTAACGCCCCAGCAACATTTCAAAGAGCCATATTGAGTATTTTCTTTGATTTCCTGAATGACAAAATGGAAGTCTTTATGGATGATTTCACACTCTATGGACAGAGCTTTGATAAGGCATTGAACAATCTTGAATTAGTATTAAAGAAATGTATTGAAATGAGCTTGTGCCTAAGCAATGACAAATGCAGGATGTTAATGGAAGAAGGAATTGTTCTAGGACATCATATATCACAGAGAGGTATAGAGGTGGATCAAGCCAAAGTCTCAGTAATCAGAACACTACCCCCACCTGTCAAACAAAGAGATGTGAGAAGCTTCCTTGGACAGACAGGATACTACAAAAGGTTTATTGAGAATTATAACAGAATTGCTGACCCCATGTTTGCACTTCTCACAAAAGACAATGAGTTCATATGGACAAGCAACTGCATGTCAGCCTTTGAAAGTCTTAAACAGAAAACCATCACAACACCAATACTTCAAGGACCAAACTGGGAAATTCCATTTCACATTCACACTGATGCATCAGATAAAGCCATCAGATCTGTGCTTGGGAAAGAACAAGACAAGAAACCCTATGCCATATACTATATAAGCAAAAATTTGGTTGGGGTAGAACTCAACTACACATTAACAGAGAAGGAATTTATGGCAGTCATACATGCAATCAATAAATTCAAGCATTAAATTACAGGATACCAAAGTTTTATCTATACTGACCACTCAGTGATCAGATATCTTATGAACAAGCCTAATACCAGTGCAAGAATTATTCGATGGATACTACTTCTATAGGAATTCGACATCACTATAATAGATAAACCAGACAAGCATAATGTCGTAGCAGACTTTTTGTTAAGAATAACACATGGGAAATATAATGAATTGGTTCAAGATAACTTCCCTGATGAGCACCTTTTTGCCATATCAATAAAAAGCCCATGGTTTGCTGACATAGAAAACTATTTGGTATCCGGGAAGTTTCCAGAACATTACAGCTATAAAGAAAGGACAAAAGTAATAAGACAAAGTGCCACATATACATGGATATAGGGCATGCTTTTTAAACAGGGACCAGATCAAGTACTTAGAAGGTGCATTAGGGAAGATGAGGTACATGACATAATGCATGCCACCCACAATGAACCCTGTGGAGGACACTACGCTGCAAAAAGGACAGCCTACAAGATCTTGCAAACAAGGTATTATTGGCCAACACTCCACAGAGATGCTTATGAGTATGTGTCCCATTGTGATGATTTCCAGAGAATGGGAAAACCAACACAAAAAAAAAGAAATACCACTACATCCACAAATCTCTTTAGAGGCATTCGATAAGTGTGGATTCGATTTTGTTGGCCCATTCAACCCACAGTCCAATCAAAAGAGCTACATCCTTGTATGCACTGATTACCTTACAAAATGGACAGAGGTAGCAGCACTGGCTGCTGCAAATGAAACCAGTGTGGCAGCACAGGCAGTCATCCTCCTACCACCCTCAAGGAAATGGTCAAGCTGAGGTAACCAACAGGGAGTTAGAGAGAATCTTGACAAAAACTGTCCAACTTCACAAAAGGGATTGGGCTGACAGACTTAGTGAGGCAGTTTGGGCTTACAATACTACATGGAAAACAACTACATGATTCACACCTTATGAACTAGTCAATGGGAAAAAGGTCTTGATACCAATCGAGTTTAAAGTAAAAACATTAAGAATTGCAGCCGATATAAATATGAACCTATCAGACATTCAAAAAGAACGCATGCTACAACTAAATCAACTGGATGAACACCGCCAACAAGCACTTACACATACTGAAATCATCCAACAAGAAAGAAAGAAATGGCATGACCAACATTTGAAGGATAAGAAATTCAACGAAGGTGATTGGGCACTACTCTACGACTCCAGATTTCACACATTCAAAGGAAAGCTAACGACTAGATGGCTTGGACCTTACAGTATACAGAAAATTTATGACAATGGGGCAGTGAGAATTATTACAATTGATGATGATGAGTTCCCCATGATAGTGAATGGGAATCGCCTAAAACTCTACAAAAAAACAAATTCCAAAGAAGAATTTACACAAGTACTCTACCAGCAACAATTGATGCTAATAGAGCATGCTGCAAATCAGTAAACTTCAACGCATATCATGAAAAAACAAAAAAAAAGAGAAAAAATATATATAAAAAAAAGAGAAAAAATATATATAAAAAAAAAGAGAAAAAAGAAAAGAAAAAAAACAAAACAAAAAAGGGTAACAGGAAGTTTATAGGGCATCAACCACAATTCAAGCAAGCTGGATATGCATTCAAGCGAGGCTACCACCGATTCAAGCAAGCCTGTACAATGATTCAAGCGAGGCTGCCATCAATTCAAGCGAGCCTGCAAAATGTATCAAGCGAGGTTGCCATTTATTCAAGTGAGCCTGAAATCAATTCAAGCGAGCCAACCACGTCTACATGCAGAAATCAGTCTTCATCTACTACGAAATTCTTCAAGACACACCATGCCAACCTTTTTCAAACATATTCAAGTGAGCCTGCAAGTTATTCAAGGGAGCCAATCACATCCAACCATGCAATCATCCAAATATAAAGCACAATCGCTTGAGTCGTATCAACAACTGGCACAATTTTCAAAAGCACATATTCAGCAAATTCAAAACGCGCAAAACGGGAAAAGTAGCCTACGCACATAACTACTGACATGCAGAAATCAACTACAGACACCGCCAAAATATACTACAGAATCCACCATGCATGAAATACGCACCAGATCATCAATGCAGGTACGCATACATACCAAGGTAATCTCTAAAACGATTTTATTTGATTTTTAAGGCAAAACATTTTCCCACAATACATTCGTTTCTAGTCAGCTGAGGACAGCTTCCATTTCAAATCGACGGCATGGTGGAATGACCTTCATAACTCATGATTGCTACCAAAGTACCGTCACCCTCAGCAAATCATGATCGCAACCTTCACCACATGAAGTACAGAGGTCGATCATGAAAAGGCATAGATCGATCATGAAAAATAGGGGATTAAAAGTGGCAAGTACAGGTATGATGGAAAGGATAGGTGTAGAAAGGCAGTGAATTAGGGTGCATAATATTCCACGATTTTGCATATAAGTAACCACTCGAAATTCCCGAGAAGCAGCCACCATTGTATTCCTTGAGCCTGTAGGCAGACCCCGACCAAGTTAAAGGTATAAAACTACATTCCAAAAGCCCTGGTTTTTTCTGGTTATAAAGAAGATTCTAAAATGACAAAGGGTTTTAAAAAGAGTGAACCGGAAGATCACAGTGCCATTTATCAAAGCCCGAGAGTCCTGCAGATCATTCGCAACTCAGGATGGATGCCATTTATCCTTGGACTGAGAGGATACCATACAGGGGTATCCCAGGAGCTCGCAAGAAACTTCAATCATATTAAGGATGAATAGTACGTCACCCAGGTGAAGGGGTTACGCATAAAAGTGGATGAGGACATGATAGCCAAACACATTGGTCTTCCAATGGGTCTGCACTGGAGCAGAAACGACCGGGAGGAAAACCACACAGCAAAAGCAGCATTCTTTGAGCGTGGAGAGGTTTATGATGAAGACAAAAATGGAGTCAAAAGACCCTCCATGCCAGCACCATGGGATGAAATGGTTGCAATTGTCCTGAGGTATATTACATGCACTGGAATATTAAGCTATGTTCCCATTTTCCATTTTCATATTTTAGAGCTTCTCAGGCACATAAGTCACATTTCATCAAACAACAATATTAGCATTCCATTTTACCTGCTCCAATCCCTAGCAGAGATGAGCAGGAAGGTGGCTAAGGGAAAAGAGGATGCTTTGGCCCATCATGGGATGATCAAAATAATAGTTGGTGAGGAGCTAAAAGATCAGATTCCAGAGCTCTCCTAGGAGGAGTTCATCGTGGTGTCTTCTAAGGACGTTCATAGAATGAGGACTACGCCCTTGCCACCTGAATCGAAAAGTAAGACCACCTCTGTATCAGGGGGAAAAAAAAAATTGACTTGGACAGTGTGGCCGACACCTTGGTCAAAATAAAACACTCCAAAGAGGACTCCCCCAAATCAGACCCAGATATTCCTAATATTAGTCAGGGGTCGAAGAGGCGCAGCAAGAGATTCACGCAGGTATCTAAAATCCGAGTCTCCAAGGAGAAAGAAAGGGAACCCATCCCCCTGATTACCAATGTGTCTGATGATGACATTGATCCTTTTATAGATCAGAAGGATCCCACTACATATGAAGAAGAAGACAAAGAAGAAAAAGAAGAAGAGGATGAAGAAGAGGAAAGGAATGAAGAGGAAAAACAGGATACAGAAGAAGAAATGGATAAAGAAGAAGAGCAGAGCTTACAGGAGCAAGGCAACTTTCAGGAAAACCCTCCAGAACGTAATGAAGACCCCGAGGTCATTTCCTAGCTCGCTGAAGCACGAGCAGAATTGGAAAGGCTCGGAAATGAGTCGGCAACATTAAGAATTGGGCCAAGAAGCCAGGCCACACCTCCCCCATTCTTAGCCGAGAAGACACAAATCCTAAAGATGCATCATGTAGAAGAGCTTAGGTTGGCCGAGAAGAAGAATTTAGCGCTGCAAGAAAAGTTGGCCGAAGCACAGAACGAATTAGCAAAGAAAGACCAGGAGATTATCAAATTTAAGGATGTTTTTGCCACTACTATCGGCATATATGAGAGACTGCGTGACCTCAGACCACCATCGACAGTATATGTAGTTTATTTACAAGAGAAATGGGGCGAATTCCAGGTCCAGAGGTTGAAGAAAGGACTCCCTATAGAGGTAAGCACTCCCAAAGAATTTATTGATACATCTTTGAACTCCACAGAGCTGGAGAAAGACCAATTGAGTGAGTTATTCTTGCATAATTTCGTAGTTTATGGCTCGCCCAACTGGTCACCAAACCCATATGTGGGCGATTTCTAGTTAAGGGCATTGTGTTCGTGGATGAACCACAAAATTGAGCGAGCCCAGGACTACCATCTCTATGTTGCATCCAAATGGAAAACCCCATTAATGATCAGACCAGAGCCAACTCACCCTGAGGGAATAATCTATAACCACAGGATTCTCACTCAGGACGAGGAACTGATACCCATTCTCCTCGCAAAACAATAGGAGGCAGTGATTCATTTTGACATTACACTCCGCAGCACACAAAAAGAAGTTAATGAGTCCATCAAGGAAAGGTGGAGCAGGGTGGAAAACGATCTAAAAAGAAGATTTACTGCTAAAAAGAAGATTTACTTTTTGCTCTGTTATGGCATTTTCATTCTCAGCATTTTTAATTATTTCAACATTTTAATTATTTCAAATAGATTTACTGCTTTTTGTATCTTCATTCTTTAACCATAGATTTACTGCTTTCAGTACTTTAATTCTTTTAAATAGATTTATTGCTTTCCAGTATTCAATTCCGTAGCATAACTAGTTTTACATATTTAGTAGACAACCTTTAGAACATCGATACCGACATCCAACTGTGACAGAGATTATCCTATAAGAGCACAGATAGTACATGCATCTCTAAAGTTTGTACGTTCCCTGGGTTGAAATTTAAAGTAGGCTCTTGGTATAGCTGCCCTCATTAGGCATCCATATTAGGAGCTCACCACATACCTCTCCATTCCCCAAGGCATTAACTACCTCAACCAACTCTTGGGAGAAATGAATGATTGGGTACAAAAGTCAACATGGGTAGTTGAGGGTTTTATGGGTTCCCTCATTGACACTTGTCTTGACTTGATTGGCTCAAGGGTTTGAATGTTTTCCCTCCCAATTCCTTGTAAAATCATGCCCCCATCTATTGTTGCATTGCATAGCTAGTTGTGGGTATTTTATTAAAATGCATATTTACATGATATTTGAAATTCCAATGTGCCTGGCTAGCACGTAAACCATATGCATCACTAAATCGATGGAGGGGCCTTGTCTTTGAGCTCCTCACCATGATTTAATAACGATATTTATATCATTTACAATTTTAATGCAATAGGGTCAAGATGGGTATGTTACAATACTCCTGCATAATTGCATTATAAAATAAAGCAATAAAATCTAAACTATTTAAAAACTACATCTAAGTTATACTAATCTAGAAAAAATCAATATAACTAAGTGAAATCAAATTTCCAATGCAACCATGAAAGCATATGAAAACCTGCAAAAAAGAAGAAGTGAATAATCATAAAGCATGATATGAATGTTTGAAAATAAAAATGAAAAAGAATGCATTAAAGCAAATAAAATGAGATTTATGCACAAATAAAGAGAATGGAGCCTTACCATCTTTATATACAAATAAGGAAAACAAGTTTTACCATAATGATGAAATATTGCTAAGAAAGATTTCTTAGGCCAATCAACAACCCAATCATGGTATGTACAATGAAAATCAAAATAATGACAGAAAGAGTTTGAAAGATTTATGCGAAGAAATTGATTATTTGAAAGAAAATCAACATTAGTATTATAAGAATCCAAAACTTCTTCTTGAACAATTTTCTCCTTATAATATTTTCTTGAATAAGATTATCAAAATCAGATCCAATTTGTTCTAATTTATTATCGTAAAAATCATCATAATTTGGTTGATTAAATTGGAAATTCTCATAGAGATCAAATTGCCTTTGAGTATTTACTTGAGAAGAACTAAAGATATGTGATGTTATAAGTGTAGAACTAGTATCATTAACATTTTGATAAGAATCTTCTCCATCAAGTAATTGATTGTAAGAAGAAAATGTTTCTTCATTGAATGATGAATCACAAAAGGAAAAATTCTGAAAATTAACCTTAGAAATAATATTCATTTCCAAAAAAGAAGAATGACAAGAAACATAGATTGATGATAAAGATAAGAATCTTCTTGATCTTTTTCATGTATTTCACAATTAACTTGTACCTCTTTAAGTTTTAACAATGGATAATTAGAATATGAAATATATGATTGAATGTCATTGTTATCAAATATATCAGGATACAAAGACAAATATGAATAGGAAATAAGTGCATGAATTTCATCTCTTAAAAGTAGAATATTTTTAGATCAAGATTCCTTAAGAGAGATTTTCTATTCAAAAGGGATATGTATGAAAGGTTCCAAATCGGAATGTGCTTCTTCTTCTAATGTAGAATAATCATCTTATGAAATATGCTCTCCTATAAAATCACTAAGGTTAGAAAATGGTAATTGGGAAAGCATATCACAAATTTCAGAACAATTAGTTGATTCAAGATCTATCAAAGGATTAACAGAATAATAAATATCAGAATATTGAAGCTCTTTACTTATGCTAGAAGAATATTGTTCGATATTATGATTAGAACTATTCTCTTTTACTTTAGAAGAATCTTCTATAGAAAAATGATCTCCTTCATGATTAGTTAAACTTTGAATTTCATGTGAAACAGATATGGGCATATCAGCATTTAAATCACCTAAATCATCATATTGATTATGATCTATATCTAAGAAAGAGAAGGAATTCATTTCTACACTTTTTAAATCCTTAGATTCTTTATGCAAATCTAAACCAAGAGGTGGGTGATTATTTATTAAAGTAAATAAAATAAAATAATCCGATTAAAGTAAATAACTCAAATGACCTTACATGTCGGATGGTGCTCCTTCTAGCACCATTTGTTGAAGCCTAGGATATACTAGAAGTGTCCCAAACGTCAATGCAAGGGAGATAGCCCAGCCGAAGGCTTTGAATTATCCCACGCAAGGATTACCCTATCTTCAAGCTATTTGGTATAGTTAACTCCGACGGGTTTTATGGATTCGTTAGCCGCTAAGTGATGGTTGCTCCTCTAAGATGAAACTTTGAATCATGACTAAAACTAAATCCTAAATGCAAACCTAAACTTAATATGTAATTTATTAAATGTGTTTGTGATAACAAATTCATGTCAATCTTCCAATCTATGATAAATGATAAAAATTAATCATCGAATAGAACTAACAGAAAATGTTTTTTTCATAAACTGATTATTGAAAAATGAAAAAATTAGTTTTAATTAGTATTCAATTGATTATCAAGCTGAAAAATCAGATTCATATCAATTAGTGTGTTAGAAAACATTAGAGGTTATGTAATGACAAAAAATCAAGATAGATCAAGAATTCTGCTCATCACAGATTGGAAATGATTCGTGCTACAATTGAAAATAACTTCTGAGGTCTAAAAATAGGCAATAGAATGCGGATATAAGATGACAATCAAGATATTTTGAAAATAAATTGCAGAAAACAAACCAAATTCAATTTATTAAATAAATTGATGAAAACCTTACATAGGATCTCCAGATCCAATGAATCAGCTTACTGAAAAATCATAGAGTGTCAGCTTACTCTCGACCTGATATTGCATATGCAGTGAGTGTTACATCAAGGTACATGGATCAGACACATGAGATTCATTGGAGGGATTCCAAAAGAATCTTGCACTATGTGCAAGGAACCAAGTCTCATGGGATTCATTATGTTGTTGATTCTTCTTTGGATCTTCATGGTTTTTCAAATTATGATTGGGTTGGAGATAGATCAAAACAGAAATCAAATTCCAGATTTGTTTTCATGCTTGGAGAAGTTCCAATTTGTTGGTCAAGTAAAAAGCAAAGTGCCATTGCACTATCTTCAGCAGAGGCCGAATACAAAGGAGTTGTGAATGCAGCTGCTTAGTGTGTATGGTTGCAAGGTATACTTTCAGAGTTTGGGGTTGACTTTAGCACTCCTACAGTAATCTTTTGGGACAATCAAAGTGCTATAAGGATATCAACTAACCCAATACAAATACAAAGGACCAAGCATATAGAGGTACACCGACACTACATCCTAGGTCTAGTGCATGATCAGATCATTGCTCTATAGTTTTTCCCATCTTCTGAGCAAGTTGCAGACATATTCACCAAAGCATTCTCAGAGAATACTTTCAGCCACCTCATATCACTGGTTGGGATGGGTGAACACATGGTAAAGAAGGATTGAAAATATTTTTTTTCAATTTTGTTCATGTCCATGTTTTGAGGGAAGATTTTCCCATGAGGTTTTCCTTCTTTCCTTGTTTTGTAGACAAACAATATGTAAAAGGGGTGATCAATACAAGTTGTCAGGACCTATATTTCTGATTTTGACTCACTCCAGTTAGATTAAGAGGGGGTGTTAGAATATTAAAAACCCACTTTAGACTTAGGATATAATGTATTAATCATTATTGATTAATTTCCTAGGTGGTGACTAGGTAGTTGGCCACATATTGCCTTCTTAGGCCATCACTTGCCATCATTATCCACATGAGTACACTTAGAAATATTCTGGATAATATTATGTTTGCTTTTATGACTGTCCTAAATTAGTAAGACTGCTTTCCTACCTTACACGGATTTTTCCTTCTTTTTCTGCTTTCAGTGGATAAGGATAAAGCTAGGTGCCCTCTTTGACTTGGCAAGTTGTCTTCTTTTTGGCCAACTCAACCTCCATATTTTTCTCTCTTAAATCCATAATATTTTTCCTTTCTCATCACTCATTATCTACCATAATTTATTTTTCCAATTCATGAGCCTCTTGACTGATTTGGAAAGAGATTTTGTCACCTTGGGGGGTTTTTTGCATATTTAGTAAACATGCTTTTGTGAGGATTTCAAATGCCTTATTTGGATTTCAAATCTATGATGCAATTATATATTTGGATATCCATTACATTTCCCAATTTTTTATGATGTAGTACTATTCAATAAAATTTTATTGTGTGCATCAATTCAGTGCCATTTTTTACTGATCAATGCAAGTTTTTGCTTAACAATTTTGTTAGGATAATGTTTGCTTTGCAAGATCAAACTATGAATTGAATTTCATAAAATGGGATCATTCAAATATTGGATTGAATCAATCACTTCAACATACAAAGGTTGAATAGAATGTTGGGAAATCATAGGTTGTTCAGGAGTAGAAGACCCTTGAGACTTGGACCACACTCTTTGTACCTCTACAACAGCAGGGCACAAGTGATTAAGGTGATCTCCCTTGAAAATATTATAAGAGAACTTAGGATTGCATCCTATATGTTTATACTTCTCAACAGTGTCAACATGTCCAGCATGACTCGCATTGGATGATTGTTTTCCCCCAGCATGACTTGCAGTCGCTGGTTGCTTGCCTCCAACATGACTTGCAGTGGCTAGTGACTTGTCATTAATATGACTGGCCGTCATCAATGACATGTCCTCAAAATGACTAGTAGAGGTTTATGACATACCATCAATATGACTTGCAGTGACTAAAATGTTCCCCCCAACATGACCTCCAGAGGGTGGTTGTAGGTTTTCAATATGACTATCAGTGACTGGATGAGTGCCCCCAGCATGACTTACAGAGGTTGGTTGTGGACTTCCAATATGACTTGGTGACGGGCTCAATCAATCAATAACAATACTAGATCATGTTGGGACAAGACACCAGTAAGGGTGTTGTATCTAAACCTTCCCTTTAATCATCAACCTAGGGATTCGTACAATCTTATGAGGTTCCTACACAATATGTGCAACCTGCACAGAAACTTCTAATTATTTCTAGTAGTATTCTAAAGCAGGAAAATAATTATTGCAGATAAAAAGAAAAAGAAATTTCTAGCCTATGACCTAAGGGTTGCAAGGGACATGGATCCCATCATCTGGTTAGGAATATATCCCTTTATCAATGGTTCATGGATTAGTTTCAAGACTTTCTTCATCGAGCTTTAGACAATACCTTTTGAGGAATATTCTTGATCTACCTTTTCATTCACACTTCAAGTCTAGCTATCTAATTACACCATATTCTGAGTGAGTATTAAACAAAGTTGGAACTGTCATGCTTAACTGAACTCATATGATCAGATCCCATTTTTATAAAATAGATACTGAATTGGAAATTGCAGAAATAATAAAGAGCATTCAAACTGATTCAAAGATGTAAAAATATTATGTTAAAGCTATTCTGTCAACATAATGTAAATTGTCTACAAACAACAGTAAATCTACTCTGTTCTATTCTGATTTATCTCATTCACATGAAATCAATCTAATCTAACTCAACACACATGCTCCTGCAATTTCCTATGGATGGGCCATTATCCATGGAAATACAGGAACACAAATTTACTCAATAAACTAGAATAATGGAAATATTCATTACTTTAAAAATCGTTGTTTGGACATAATTTAGATCTCAAAATGTATGTTGCTCACAAACTGTGGAAAGTAACCATGTTCATACAAAAATGGGAGTGCTTGATAATCCATGAAATACTGCTTAAATATCTCTATTATAATCTTATGAAACATAATGAATTGCTAGTAAGTAATCTGTGACTGCATGAGGCACACTATGGAGGACATCGCATAGTGGTAGTTTAACTAAGCTCAGTCCAGGCTTCGGGGACTGGGCCTCAATCAGATATGTCTTCATAAATCATCGAACACTGGTACTGGTACTTAGTGACTATAGTTTCTTCCTTTAGACTTTGCTTTCCATGTGCATTGGTCCATACAAAAATGTTGCAATCTAGGAAATCCTTCACATTACTTCGAGCTACGCCAATGAACTGCAAGTAAACTGCTTCTCTTAGCAAAATTGGATTGATTCCTTAGTTCGGAACTTGTGTAAAAAAGATACTGCTAACAACCAACCACATTAGTGTCATATGTGTATTTTAATCTAGAGAAAGGAATACTACATCTATAATATATAAATTGAAATCTTCTACAATCCTAACTAGGATGCACTCATCATTTACCAACTTGATACCATAACACTTCTTTTCTGGACCAAAATGACTGACTTAGAAAAGGATTTAGATTCCTTTTCTTACCTATTGTCGAGAGCCATCATCTCCCCCCAACTACCTTATTTGCACGTATCTGTGCAACCAATTGTTGACTCTGGGTCCTTTGTGGGCTCAAGGCTTTCTACAGGTTTGATTTTACAAGCATAACAACCAGTGATAGCTCCTAACTGGTAGAATCCTCTATATTTTTGAGTCTGCTCCCAATTGCCTACTTCCTCATCATGCTTCCATTCCTAGTTATAGTTTGATAGGAGCAATGGTGGGTTGAATCATAGCCCAATCCATTGTAGTCCCAACTTTTATACTGAGGTGAGATACAAAGTGGACCTAAAGAGGGATTTCTCAATGTTAGAAGGTGAGTGTACTTCGATCTTTTGGATCAGCTCGAGAGAGATGTCTTTCCATCTCTTTGTAATTAATTATATGGTATGAGTTTTATTTCCTGCAGCTGTTAGGTCTTTAAAATGGGAAATGGAAGCATATTATTTCTTCTTTTAGGATTGGTACCATCTCTTTATCATGAATCATAAGTTGATGAGAAGTGAGGACATTATCCACAATAGGTGCCTCTTCCCTTATTCACAATTGAGTGTCCTTTTTGGTCTCAAAGTAATAGAGCATTTCAATGGCTCTTTTATCTTCATTAGAGAGCCAAGATCCTAGTGCTATGAGTTTCACATCCCTTATATAAGTATTTGGAGACCATCCATAGGGGTGAGGTAGGATAAAATTGTGAAGATATAACTCACTGAGATGGTCTTTTCCAAGATCTCCCACTCCTTGACATGTTTCTATGAAGTCCTTGGGGGTATCCAACTATTCTGATCTCCTGACCTATATCCTCTTGAGCTTATACCAAAGATATCTCTCTATTAAGAAGACCGAATATAACCTTGATGGTGGTATACAGTGGATGATCTGGTTCATGATGCTAAAGTTTTTCTTACATTGCTAATCTACTTTGGATTTTTCTTTGATTTCATCCTTCATCTCAACTTCACAGTCTTCCAAATCTCTTTTTAATAGGAGGTTCTCGTTCATTACATGTTGTTTTCCCTCTTCATACTGCATTTTAATGACTTGCAGCTTCTCTTCTAGGGGGTGTATTTCATATTCTTGATGCCCCTGCGTGTTAGGAGAAGAAGATTTTAGAGCTTCTACTATATGGGAAATATTCTTCCATTTTAACACTTCCTACTCCATCTCCTTTAGCTACCCTTGGAGCTTCACAATTTCCACATCCTTTTCATTGAGTATTTCATGAATTTTGATGCTATATATTTTAGCACTGGCTACTAAAGAAGTAGGCACATTTTCTGGATTTTCTGTCTATTTTGCATTATGTTGGAGTTCAACAAAAATATACCCTGTCTCCTGTTGATATCCAATATAGGTTCTCCCTTATTCTTGTTGAATGTATTTTTCACAAAAAACCTCCTCCACATCTTCATCATCTGATTCAAAAGCCTACTGCTCATGAGGAGAATCGGTTTTTGTGAGTGAGTACTATACAATTTGGGGTTCTTCCTTTTTCTTCTTCTTTTCAGTCTTTTCTTGTTCACTGGTTTGCAGGGTTCTTTTCTTAGAATAGCTTTGTCCTTTCTTACCTAGGTGGAGGAGGGAAAAAAGGTGACAGGATCAATCAATCAATAACAATACTATATCATTTTGGGACAAGACACCAACAAGGGTGTTGTATCTAAACCTTCCCTTTAATCATCAACCCAGGGATTCATACAAACTTCTGAGGATCCTGCGCAATATGTGCAACCTACAAAGAAACTTCTAATGATGCCAGCTAATAGTATTCTAAAGCAGGAAAAGAAAGATTGCAGATAAAAAGAAAAATAAATTTCTAACCCATGACCTAAGGGTTGCAAGGGACATGGATCCCATCATCTGATTAGGCATCTATCCCTTTATCAATGGTTCATGGACTAGTTTCGGGACTTATTTTTCCAAGATTTAGACAATACCTTTTGAGGAAAATTATTGATCTACCTTTTCATAATTCACACATCAAGTCTAGTTATCGAATTACACTATATTCCAAGTGAGTATTAAACACACTCGGAACTATCATGCTTAACCAAACTCATATCATCAGGTCCCATGTTTATAAAACAAATACTGAATTGGAAATTGCAGAAATAATAAAGAGCATTCAAACTGATTTAAAGATGTAAAAATAATCCGTTAAAGCTATTTTGTCAACACAATGTAAATTGTCTACAAACTGCAGTAAATATACTATGTTCTATTTTGATCTATCTCATTCACACGAAAGCAATCTAATCTAACTCAACACACATGCTCCTGCAATTTCTTATGGATGGGCCCTTATCCATGGAAATACATGAACACAAATTTACTCAATAAACTGGAATAATGGAAATATTCATTACTTTAAAAATTGTTGTATTGAAATAATAAGTCTCAAAATGTATATTGCTCACAGACTGTGGAAAGAAACCATGTTCATACAAAAATGGGCCTACTTTATAAGCCATGCAATACTGTTTAAATATATCTATTCTAATCCTACGAAACATAATGAACTACTAGTATCTAATCTTCTACTGCACGAGGCACGCTATAGAGGACAACACATAGTGGCAGTTTAACTAAGCTCGGTCCAGTCTTCGGGGATGTTAACACTCAAAAACTGCTCACTAGCTCATTTCCTTATTCACATGACCCATTTGTCCACTTTTTCACCATTTGAGCCTCTAAAGCCATCAAAAGGTCACCAAAAGGTCACCAAAAGGTCACCAAAAGACCTTAATACACCCCTTTTTCCACTCAAAATGAATATTTTTCCTCAAAAAGCATAAAAAACCCTCAAAAAGGGTCCAGAATTCCAAAAAATATTAAAAAGGGAATAAAAATATTCAAAATATTCAAAAAAGGAAAAAGGAGGGAAAAGGTACCTAAACCATGTTGGTCAATACCATTGGTTTTCTCAAAACCATAATGGTATTCCCCACCACCAAAAACTATAAAAAGGTGGTAGGGGCTCCTCACTTTCCATCCATCCATCATCCTATCCTCATGCTATCAAAATCTCTCATGAGTTCTTGACCATTGTAGCAATCTTGGAGAAGAGACCATTGGAGCTTGGAGCTACTCACCTTGGAGTTGCTCAAACACCACAACATCCTCATCATTTGAGGTATCATAATACAAAAGTTATTTTTCATTTTATTTCTTGTTCTTGTTCTTCAATCTTTTCAAAGTTTATTGTTATATGCACATGCTAGTTTAGTTTTAGATTTAGATTTATAATTGTTTTTTTATTTCAATATTTGAAACTGCTACCACTTGTTGATAGGTGCCCATTGCACAAAGCTTGGTTGCAAAACCAAGCCAACAGTTTTTGGCGACTCCGCTGGCTTCGAATTCTTAGATCTTAGTTTTTGTTAGTTTTAATCATTTTAATTCATAGATTTGCCATCCTAGACAACAGATCCATTGCTGTTCTAGATCTTGGCCCTTTCTATTGCCATTAACAGCCTGAAATTTCCATTTTCGGGTTCGTTTTTCGGCATCCATTTTTCGGCTTTCGCCTCGTAGTTTTTTGCCCGACAGTCGCGCGGCTCATCGCAACCTCGCGGCTTTTTTCCGTGCTGCGCGCCGCGGCTTCGCGGCCATTTTCCGCGCTTCACATCGCGACTGTGTGACCGAAACCCGCACTGCACATTGCGGCTTCGCGGTCGAAACCCGCGTTGCCCATCGCAACTGCGCGGCCGAAACCCGCGCTGCACATCGCGGCTTCGCGACCGAAACCCGCGCTGCCCATCGCGCCTGTTTTCCCGAAACCCGCGATGCAATTTTTTTTAATTCGGCCAATTTTTTGAAAATGATTTTTTGCTGTATTTTCTGCCCATTTAGGATATTTTACAGCATTAATTTTTCTGCATTCTTTACAGCCACATTAAATCTTTTACTATTTAGAATGCTCCATTAAAAGTCTTTTTAAAATTTTCAGTAATTGAAAGAGAGATTTTTCTGCATTTTATTTAGATCAAGGTTTTACTGTTTATTTGCTCAATACTTTGCCCAAGCAACTTTTAAGAGATCCATTTATTTCTTGAAATATTTATGTTATTTGCTTCCCTTTAAATTATTTCAAAGATCCATTATTTTTGAATAGTTTTTTCAAGCATTTACATTTCAAAAACGCCTTTATTTTTTGCAAAACTGGAAGCGTCTTTTCTTTCATTTGTAATCAATCGCACAAGCGAGGCAAATCAATTTCAGTTTAAATACCAAACTTGCACCCACTCTACCACATAATTTAAACTGAGCCTTAAAATTTACCTTAAACTCAACAAACTTTTAACCCCACTTGGGGAGCACTTAAAAGAATTTTGTAGTTAGGTAGGATTGAGGGGATGGGTGTTCCAATAACACCCCTCAATTATTACATTTGAGACATAGTGGTTGTCCTCTATGGTACCAAAATCCCTTATAATTTTTACACGGTTACCAACCCATTTATTGGGAAGGCCTCTCCCTTAGGAGGGTTAAAGTCGCTAGATTGGTTCCGGAATTCTGAGTGGAATACTGCAATCCATTCAGTAACCAAAGGATACCTTTCGAAGTTCTCGGTGTACACCCTCTTCGTGTACAGCGGCGATAGAACCAAATTGCAGATTCACCCAACCGAACGTGTCATGAACAGGGTATCCTAGTTGCCACTCTTTAGGATTGTCTACCCGGTGTCCCTCCTGGTAGGGGGATATCTAGCAGTTGATTCAATACTCTATATTGTCTGACTTGGATTTCATCACCTTGCAGAGGATATCGTTTATTGACTCACAATACTTCTAGTTAGGTGTTTGCATGATACATTACCCACCTTTGGTCTAGTAACACCTCTTTTTTCTAGAAACTGTTTGACTTTTGGTATTCTGACCAATTTTGTTGCATCCCTCCACTTATTATAGCACAGCTACTATAATAAGTGCTTTTTGAGGTTGATTTTTGGCCTGAGAGCCTTTATTTTTTCACTCCCCTTTTGCACTCATTGTTGCATTAGGGTTTCAAGTTTTTTACATCACCACCTTACACTGAAATTTTTAAAAAATATTTCTCACCATTGAGAATTTAAGACGATCTCGTCGTCTTCAGGGTGAACCCCCTCAATTCAGTCTACTTGGATCTACACGTCACTGACGTAGAGCCTTATCCCTTGACTCGACACATCATCGACCAAACATATAGTCATCCGATTCTGACACGCCTCACTTCACATATGATTCTGAGGCTGAATCCGAAAACCCTACTGAATTATCACCAACCAACCTCATGGCTGGACCACAATACGACCCACGTTTTACCAGTACTATTGGAGATACATCCACAAACGCTTCTACTACTGTGCCATCCATGGTAACAACAACCCCTCTAGGCATGCCTAATATGGGGGACACTCCACCTTTAGGTATGCCCAACACAGGACTACCTCCTATTATGGGTATGCCAAACATAGGAATCACACCACCTGTCATTACCACAACCCAGATCCCAGGAATTCCTGGCACTATTCCTAACCCCAGTGTAACCCATGTTGAACTTGGAAACGCTGGCCCATACCAAACCACAACAGTTGGAGGACACATACCTTCAATACCTAGCATACCCTTAGGGGCTACTAGACCACTACATAATGCCACCATCAATAGTTATGTCCCAGTCACTATGCCACACCCATCGGCTAGTTTACCTTACATGGCTAGTTTGAACTTACCAGACCTAGCCAGGATCACCAACGACCCTATCAGGCACAACCCTAGATGGCCACCCATGCCTACAAAGCTCCCCTCGGACATACCCAAGTTTGAAGGAAAACCTGAGGAGGATCCCCAAAACCACATAATGTCATTTCACCTATGGTGTTCATCTAACTCCATAGTGGATGACTCCATTCGATTGAGACTGTTGCAACGAACGTTCACTGGCTCTGCAGCCAAGTGGTACATCGAACAACCACATGGGACCCACCATACTTTTACGTCTCTCGCCTCCACTTTCCTTCAGTTTTTTCAGCTACCTGTATGCTATGATGCAGGAGTTGAAATACTGTTGTCTTGCAGACAAAACACAGCTACCCACATCACCGACCATATCCATGAGTGGCGCAAGCGTCGTAGCCTTTGTAAGATAAAACTGGATGACTGTATATTTTTGGACTGGTTTCTTAAATCACTCCTACCCCTCATAGCAAAAGACGTAGCTTCCAAACGACCCCAGTCAGAGGAAGAAGCTATCCTAAAAGCTCAACAATTCAACCTGATCTATGCCCAGTCAGGCTATCTCTACACCATCATACCAGACGCCCCACGAGGCGATTCTTCACGCGGTGACGCTCTGGGGGCATCACATGCCGCTGATGGTATTATCAGCCAAGTCACGATGCAAATTAAACCTTTTATCATGGTGAGCACCATTAATGCCTCAGACCTCTCTAGGGCTACATCTAATTCTGGAGCGACAACTTCGTACGCTCCAACGAATCAGACTCATCACACTCATGGACCCTCTTGTCCACAACATTGCTATGGGAAAGCGCCATCAACATATGTACCACCCACATACTATAACCAACTGGCCACCCAGAACCCAATTCATTTCCTGGCACAACCAATGTATTACCCACAGCAAGCTACAACAGCTAACCCAACACCTCCAATAGCTCAGGGTTACCAACAACCTCAGCAGGCAACTGGACCACCTCCAGCCCCACCAGCTTATTATCCACCGCAACCTACTCCCGCACCTGCGGCACCCCACAATCCTCCCACTGCTCATGGGAAAATGTACACACAACACAATCAGCCCCAACATCAAAACAACCAACGCAACCAGGGTGGACAACAAAACCGTGGAAGAGGACGTAACCGCGACAACAACCAACAACATAATCATGGTCCATTACCTCCCAATCCTCCAAATAATAACAATGGTGCTCCTCCCAACCAAAATCCTAATCGTCATCCCAAGCAGCCCAAAAACAATAACCTGAGAACAAACCATCCATGTTCTATATGTGGAGTCTATGGACACTACACTCATAACTGCCCCCATTTAGAGAAAGCACGTAAACTTTGGGCTGATGATGCCCAATGTCAGGGCCACGCTGGACAGCCTGCTCCACTTAATCAACCACAACCCATGATACTACAAAACCCATTGCCAAACCAGGGAGTAGTAAATACTCGCCCTATGGATCCCCCACAAGGATCTGCTGCACCCCAGCAGCAAATCACCTATGCCGCAACTGATTATCAACATGCGGATCCAGGCACACACCATTTATTGATGATGTCATCCAATGACATCAACCTCCAAACTCGTAGGAATCAGTACGGCCCACCCCCGGAAACTCCTCCCACTGACATATCCACCTCCCTTCCACCAAATCAACCACTACGCATACCAAATATGTCGTTGTACGGAGGACCTAAAATCCCTCGTATCCCTTTGTGAAGGATTAACAACAATCCTAATGCTCGTGTAGCATCCAATTACAACGTTGTGGAAGACCTAGCACAATCCCCTGCTGCTATGTCTACTTTAGAGGTACTGAAAACATGCCCTGCACAACGAAAACTACTACTATCCTCCATCGGAGGAGTAGACCCTGACGACACACACATGATGGCTTTTGACTTAGACCAATCTGAACCTCGATTGCCATCAAATTTGGATTTCCAAGTATCAGTAAACATTCGAAACCTTGTTGTGCATCGATGCATCATTGATGAAGGAGCTTCCACCTGCGTTATGTCCACCCTGGTGTGGCAGAAGCTTGGCTCCCCCGCTTTACAACCATCCACCACGACATTACGAGCTTACGGCGGACGCTCAGCTTAACCACAAGGCCTCTTAGCAAACGTACCCGTAGAACTAGGTGGAAAATTAGTCCTTATCGACATCGAAGTGATCAATGCCCAGCTCGACTACAACCTCCTTCTTGGACGTAGTTATATGTACAAAATGAAAGCAGTGGCTTCATATGTTTTTCGCCTCATGATGTTCCCACATGAAGGACGCGTTATCAAGATCGATCAACTCACATATTATGATCCTAACGCCCCCGCAGCTCCTCAAAATGTGCTACCAATGATTGAACAAACCATTCAAAACACACCAACATCATTTGTGTCGTCAACTGGTGCTGGAATCTACACCGAGTCACCTATGACTTCCACATTTCCATCGATCTCACCACCTTCATCGATAACAAAAACATCGGATTTGTGCACCCTGTCGCACACCACACAGCAACCTTTGTCACTACCACAAACACCCACAGTGCCTACTCATATTGGCACAACGCCAATTCACACTATCACGTTCTTGTTCCCATTTTCCAGAGTTGTCAGTTCGCCAGTAATGGCTACACTCAACCTTCCTGGCTTAACATTAGGGATACCTGTATGGTACTTACCTGTTCCGAGTTCCCCACCGACTCCGACTGTTATTTTACAACCGGTACAACCTATCCCTACTACCAGCCACCCACCCCCTCCGGTCACTCATCTGCAAAACAAACCACCCCCAATAGTGACTGCGGCATCAACATCCAGAAACGCCCCACTTCCGTTACGGAACATAGGGGGAAGAGGCCCACCAACTTATAACACTGGACTCATAACTCGCACCCCCCCAGCAACCCCTAAGGTAGCTAAAAACCCCTCAACTATTCGCATTCCCCCTAAGTGCTCGTTGTGTGACAACGTAGGCCATGCCACTCATCAATGTCCATAATTACCGGCACTCCAAGAACACATGAATATGTTGGATGACGACACCGGAATTCCAGTGGTAAGACTTGAGCCACCTCCTCACCCTCGCGACAAAATGCTCCGCACTAACCACCCTTGTGCGATATGCAGCATTTATGGCCATTATTCACACCACTGCCCTGATCTCCCAAATTACAGAGCAGCATTGTACGAGTTGAATAACGTCGACTTAGAGATATCTCCTGCCCTCATCGAGGAGATCTACCCTCCGAAATCATCTTCTTCGGAAGAAATCAATACCATCTATATGATTTCAACCACATACAAACCAGAACCCGTTGATTTATGGTCTGATTACTTCCATACTGATGAGCAAATTTTAGAAACACTCACTGCACCGGACTACCCTTGGGACAATATGCATCATCGCTCATACTTCCTCCCTGAGGCGTCTACATCCACCGCAGCAAACCAGCTATCAGTCGAATCGAAAGATTTCCTACCAACTAAGGTTGATTGGTTCAAGGACCCCATCCCAGCACCAGATGCCTTCAAAGAAGGGAACATGTCCAACATTTCCCCTATTATACAAATCGACATTTCCACCACACCTGGAAAACCTGAGCTCATCTCACTAGGTGCATCATGCACTCAAGCGGAAACTCAGGCATATAAGAAACTCTTCCAAGAGTTTCGTGATGTCTTCGCCTGTTCTTACACCGAGATGCCTGGCCTCAATCCCAAAATTTTGGAACATCACATCGACACCTAGACCAATGTGCCTCCTGTCCGACAGAAACAACGACCAATTCACCCGTCTAAACTCCCAGCTGTTAAAGCTGAGATTGAAAAACTCCAAAAAGCAGGATTCATATATCCTATTGCCTACACCACCTGGGTTTCAAACCCAGTGCCAGTAAACAAAAAAGTGGGCACCATACGTGTTTGTACTAATTTCTGAGACCTCAACCTCGCTTGTCCCAAAGACAACTTCCCCACACCTTTCATTGACCAACTAGTCGATGAATGTGCGGGACATGAGGTCCTTTCTTTTATGGACAGTTTCTCCAGTTATAACCAAATAAAAATCCGTAAAGAAGACCAATACAAGACAGCTTTCACTACCCCCATGGGGCACCTTCGCCTATCGCGTCATGCCTTTTGGTCTCAAGAATGCTGGAGCCACTTTCCAATGCGCCATGACTTATTGCTTCCACGATCTACACAAGATTATAAAAGTTTATCTGGATGACCTCATTGCTCGATCCAAGAAGCGATCTGACCATTTAGACGACCTTCGACAAGTTTTCTTGCGTTGTCGAAAATACAACATCCGCTTGAACCCTCTCAAGTGTGTCTTTTGCATTACATCAGGTCGCCTGCTGGGGTTCGATATCTCAGAAAAAGGCATCACTGTAGACCCCTTAAAATTCCAAGCCATTCTAGAATTACCGTCACCCCGTACATTAAGACAACTTCAAAGCCTACAAGGGAGGTCCAACTTCCTCCGCCGCTTTGTCCCTGACTATGCCACAACGGTCCACGGTTTCCTACGACTACTATGTCTGCATACCCATTTCATATGGGACCAACAAGCAGAGACAGCTTTCACCGACTTAAAGAAAGCACTCACAAACACCCCGTTGATTTCTCCTCCAGATTTCACAAAAGATTTCACCCTCTATGTTTCAGCATCCGAACATGTTGTATCTGGAGTTCTTGTACAAGAAGATACTGCTCGCCAAGAGCATGTCATCTACTATGTGAGCCAAACCTTGTCTGGCCCACCCCTCCTCTACCCACATGAAGAAAAGATGGCCCTCGCCATCATTTTTTCAGTACAAAAGCTATGACATTACATTCTCCTGAGCCACACCACAGTCGTAGCCAATTCCAATCCCATGGTTTACCTCTTGATGCATCGCCTTCTTCAAGGCCGCGTAGCTAAATGGATGATTATCCTGCAAGAGTACGACCTAACTTTCAAGACCCCAAAGAGCACCAAGGCCCTAGCACTTGCTCAACTCATCATAGACCTCCCATCCTCTTCGTCATCACCCGCTATCCAAACGGATCTCATTGACGATCACATTTTCATCATTTCGTCTGACGACCCATGGTACGGCGACATCTTAATCTACCTCTGCACACAAAAATTTAGACCCCACATCGATCGTGACGGACGCCGTCGTATACGACACCACACCCCCCGATACCTCTTATTAGGCGATGTACTTTATCGACGCAGCGTCGATACCATCTTACGACACTGCCTATCTCATAACGAGGCAGAACAAGTCCTTAATGACTACCATAGCGGTGCCTGCGGAGGCCACTTCTTCGGCATGGTCACCGCCGAAAATAATATACGCGTAGGTTACTTTTGGCCTTCATTATTTACTGATTGCATCACCGCAGTCAAACATTGTCAAAACTGCCAACTTTTTGCCCCCAAGGAAAGAACCCCACCCACCCCCCTTCATCCAGTGGTCACTGTCGGACCATTCTGCAAATGGGCCATCGACTTCCTCGATTGCAATCCCACGTCAGCCGGTGGTCACAAACACAATATTGTGGCCGTAGATTATTTCACCAAGTGGGCGGAAGCCATGCCAACTTACAATTGCAAGGCCGACATCGCAGCACATTTTTTCCTCAACCATGTTATCGCTCGTTTTGGAGTGCCAAAGCAACTCGTCTCAGACCATGGCTCTCACTTCAAAGATGCCGTCTGGAGAGAATTATCAACCTTACTGAAATTTGAACACCATTTCTCCTCCGCCTACTACCCCCAAGGAAATGGCCAAGTCGAAGCGATCAACAAAATTTTGAAAACCATCCTCTAGCGCACTGTAGACAAACACAAATCCAATTGGCACCACATGCTCTTCCCGACACTATCGACATACTGCACATCAACCAAAACCGCCACCGGTTTTACCCCTTTCCATTTAGTTCACGGTGTTGAATCCGTCCTCCCCATTGAGTGCCAGATTCCAACCCTACACATGGCCATTGAACTCCTACCGGACACTTCCCCAATTGAGCAACGCTTACTACTCCTGGAGCAGGCCGACGAAGATTGGCGCATAGCCCTTCAAACCATGGAAGCAGCCAAGAACCGATCCAAACTGAGTTACGACAAACATGTCCACCCATGAAATTTTACTGAAGGGGACCTTGTCCTCACCTATGATCAAGCTCATGACAAAACCAGGAAAGGAAAGTTTGTGTCCATGTGGCAAGGCCCATACATTATTCACACTTGCCTCGGACAGGAGGCATACATTCTGACCGATTCAGAAGGCAACCCCCTACTCAACCCACGCAACGGGTTGTACCTCAAAAGATTTTACCCATAGCAAATCTGATGGACACCACCGTCCATTATTGTACTGTCTTATTTTGTTTTTCACAAAAAATTCAAAAAACCTAAATATTTGTTTTCTCTGCATGACCATATATGGATCTTGTTCCACTCTGCTACGTCGGTTTCGCTGATGGTGCAAGCCGTTGGTCCCCCAATCTGGCCTCCGCAGCTTGGGTAATATATTCGCCTTCACATGAGTTGATCCACATCGACGGAGTGTGTATAGGTGCCTCCACCAACAACCAAGCTGAATACGATGATGTGACCGGTCTCCTGGACGCACCTCTCCAAATGAGTATACGTCACCTTAACGTTTTCTTGGACTCACAGCTCCTTGTTTCCCAGCTCAACAATGATTACCAGGTACACGATCCCTGTCTTTTCAGAAAATTCTTGCGCACTAAACAAATGGTTCGACAGTTTGAATCTATTTCATTCACACATGTCCCAAGGAATCTCAATAGTGTAGCAGACCATATGGCCAACAACATTCTTGACTGGCACACCAATCAAACCATATAGTAAATACAAAAATGCATCCACATGCATAACATGTGCCTCCATGGGCATATATACATTACAAAAATGCATCCACGTGTATAACATGTGCCTCCACGGGCATACATAAAATCAAACATGCCTCCACGGGCAAGCAAAAAGACAATAAATGCATCCATGTGCATACACGACTATATACCAAATCACATATATATATACATCATAATATAGTCAAACATGTCATAGGTGCCCTCAGCACCCAATATACAAAACTACATCAGCCGTACAAAAAGTACTTCCCCATATGCTCATCAGCATTTGGGGGCAGATACAAGATCATCTAATCATCACGGTCTCCAGGCTCCTCTGGCGCCTCCTCCCCTGATCGGTCCGAATCCGAATCATCAAATCCTCCTCCATCTCTCGCTCTCGCCATGACACCAATGGTATCCTCAACATCCTGCCAAAAAACAATGAAATTTTTTAGGACCAGAAAAAAAATTTCAAAAAATTCCATCGCGGCTTTTCCATCAAAAGCCACGATGATCATCGCGGCTTTCATCCAAGAACCTGCAATGAACATCGCGCGTATTGACCAGACAGTCGCGATGAACATCGCGACTGTCAGCCCCATACCAGCAATGAACATCGCGACTTTCAGCCCGACATCCGCAATGAACATCGCGACTGTCAGCCTCAAACCCGCGATGTCCATCGTGGCAAAAGACACGAAACCCGCGATATTCCATGTTGGAAGGCCAACATGGAATTTCGTGGCCTCGGGGGCCCGCCGCTAACCAAAAAAGACATAATTGAAAAGGCTAAGGCGAATAGGGTTACCTGAAACTCGCGGAATCGAAAACTAATGGTCAAATCTCCCAGAAATCAAGAAAGAGCTCTGATTGCTCTGCCAAACTCACACGTAACAATGACACGTCATATGGGCCCCACACCCTATTTATAGAAATTTCACCATTTTTCAAACAACCATTACGGTATCATACGACGTCCGTTCCTCAAACCGTTGGTACCGTTGGAATCAGCACAGGGAGAAATTCATGATAGTTCTTTCATTTTCTTGTTTTCACTAGGTCCATTTTTTGACCATTTTTTCACGCCCTCGTTGCCTCGGTTTGCGTGCCACATCGATCATTCTCCATTTTTTATGAGTCTTATATCGCCGGATTCAGTTTTCCGCGCTTGTGATGACGCTTGAGATCATTTCTCGCTCTCACGCCCAGATTTTTTGGGCATTTTTTCAAAATGCCACTTATCACCTCGATTTGCGTGCCACATCGGTCGTCGTCCCTTTTTGACAAGTTTGATATCGTCGGATTCAATTTTCCGCGCTCGTGATGATGCTTGAGATCATTTCTCGCTCTCACCCCATGATTTTCGGGCATTTTTTCAAAATGCCACTCATCGCCTCGGTTTGCGTGCCACATTGGCCGTTGCCCCTTTTCGACAATCTTTATGTCACCGGATTCAGCATTCCGCACTCATGACAATGCTTGAGACCTTTTCTCGCTCTCATAAATCCCTTTTTGTTCGGTATAGTTTTACCCCTTTTTCGGGCCGAGCAATCCCTTTTACGAAAAAGGCACTTAGGGACTTTCTGTTAAGCTCTTTTCTGACTCCTAAAACAATGAAAAGATCGTCGAGCAACCTTGCTTCCTTTCATGCTCGCTAAACGTATATGAAAGGGCATCTACCTGATATAAGTTTACCCCTTTTCCGGACCTTGTAGACTAATTACGAAAAAGGAATACTCTAGTCACATCGGCTAGAAGAGTTCTCCATTTGCATCATTTTATGCTTTTTCGGGCCTTGGAGACTAACTCACGAAAAAGAACACCAATGGAGTCCACTTACCGCTTTCAGACTCTCTAAACATGAAAGCGACCACGATCAATCACCATCCTGGGCTCGTAAAAACCCACAGGACGATACTCATAACCACTGCAGAGTCTTCTTATCATTTTCAGACTCCTTAAAAATGAAAGCACTCATGAGCACGAACAGTCCTGGGCTCACAAAATCCACAGGACAGTACCATTTTCAAAGCACACTTTTATCCCTTCTTGGAGCTCATTAAAACTATGAAGAAGGACCCAATGGTGCTTCTCGGCACCACAATAGATCATGTCTACTCATATGGCATCTTCCCCATTTTGGTCGCCTTTGTTCAGAGTATTCTGCAGTTTGTCACCCTAAGAATCCCTCGACAGCTCCCATCAGCTTGACCCCCCCCCAGAGTTAATACATACCCTCCAGTCCTTAAAAGCTATGATCCCCACACCTACAAGTCAGTTCCCTACGCTGCCAGGTCAACCATGTCATCATGCTCTGAACAAAGGAAGTTTGAGTCTACCCACTCTATGACCCCAGTTACTTCCCATCCCCACAAGTATGTCAGTCCTACCATCACTACTACCACACGTCAGTTCTACACCTCGTGCTCCTATCAAGGAAACATCATTGCCTTGTTAGTTGCTGGTCTCCCTCTGTCAATGACAACCAAATTTATTCTAGAGGATAGACCTAGAGGTCCCTGTGTCTTGGACTCATCACCATTTATGATGAGTGCCTACGAATCATTTCGAGAAGAGTCCTCAGTGCCTCTCCAAATGGTTGTTTCTCACATGCTCGACTTCAACACCTTGATCGCATCATTGAGACTCACACAGGGTATTGGTCCTTTCAGTTATTTGTTGAAGACCCCGGATACCACCTGACTCTTCCACATTCGAAAGTCTACTTATGGAAACAACCAATTACATTTTCCTATAGATATCCGGGTTGCGCATGGCGACAGTATTCAGATGTACCCCAGTTTTATACTCCCTTGAGTATACAGTAACATGTTCTTCTCAGAGATGACTCACAGTCATTGAGTCCCTACAGATGTTGGATACCTTCAGTTTCAGCAGTTCACCAACTCTTCTGAGACCTTATTCAGAACAGTTGTCGCTTTATTCCAGTGTATCAGTTATTGAGATCAGTCATGTTATGATCATGAGTACATCCAAAAATAATGTCCCCTTTGGACCATTATGATGTACCAACAGATTTTTTTATGTCTTATTTGCGTCCCCCTTCTTGGGACTAATTGTTATGTATATGTCTTGATACGAGCATGGGTATGCCCACCTCGTCCATTATCAGAGATTATTCCTCGTTCATATTGAGGCCATGTAATATTGTTTATTTTGTAGCTCCCAAGGGCTGTGGATCCAGTCTCCAACCGGCCTCTTCTCTTCCCCAAACCCCAGAAAAAAGACAAAAGAACTATGATGTCTATCGGCCATACGATGAGCTCCTGCCCTCACACATCAGGGGGCAATCTGTTAACACCCAAAAAGTGCTCACTAGCTCATTTCCTTATTCACATGACCCATTTGTCCACTTTTTCACCATTTGAGCCTCTAAAGCCATCAAAAGGTCACCAAAAGACCTTAATACACCCCTTTTTCCACTCAGAATGAATATTTTTCCTCAAAAAGCATAAAAAACCCTCAAAAATGGTCCAAAATTCCCAAAAATATTAAAAATATTCAAAAAAGGAAAAAGGAGGGAAAATGTACCTAAACCATGTTGGTCAATACCATTGGTTTTCTCAAAACCATAATGGTATTCCCCACCACCAAAAACTATAAAAAGGTGGTAGGGGCTCCTCACTTTCCATCCATCCATCATCCTATCCTCATGGTGTCAAAATCTCTCATGAGTTCTTGACCATTGTAGAAATCTTGGAGAAGAGACCATTGGAGCTTGGAGCTACTCACCTTGGAGCTGCTCAAACACCACAACATCCTCACCATTTGAGGTATCATAATACAAAAGTTATTTTTCATTTTATTTCTTGTTCTTGTTCTTCAATCTTTTCAAAGTTTATTGTTATATGCACATGCTAGTTTAGTTTTAGATTCAGATTTATAATTGTTTTTTGCTTTCAATATTTGAAACTGCTATCACTTGTTGATAGGTGCCCATTGCACAAAGCTTGGTTGCAAAACCAAGCCAACAAGGGACTAGGACTTAATCAGATATGTCTTCAGAAATCGTCAAACACTAGTACTAGTTCTTAGTAACTGTAGGTTCTTCCTTTAGACTTCGCTTTCCCTGCACACTGGTCCCTACAATAATGCTACAATCTAGGAACTCCTTCACATTACTTCGAGCTGTGCCAACAAACTGCAAGCAAACTGCTTCTCTTATCAAAATTGGCTTGATGCCTTAGTTCAGAACCCGTGTCAAAAAGACACTGCTAACAACCAACCACATCAGTGTCATATGTGTATTTTAATCTAGATAAAGGAAGACTACAACATCTATAATATATAAATTGAAATCTTCTACAATCCTAACTAGGATGCACTCATCATTTACCAACTTGATACCATAGCACTTCTTTTCTGGACCAAAATGACTAACTTAGGAAAGGATTTAGATGCCTTTTATTACCTATTGTTGGGAGCCATCACTCCAAGTGTCTGAATAGGTTCCCTAGCATGACTTTCAAATCCTGGTTGTGGACTTCCAGTATGATTCGTAGTGACTGTATAAATGCCCCTAGCATGAATTGCAGATGCTAGTGAACTACCCATTTGTTTTCGCATCTTCTTCCTATTCTTCCTCCTTCTATTCCTTTTAGACTGTTGGTTACTATTGTTAAAACTTTCACCACATGAGGTAGAAGGAGGAGGAGAGGATGTTACTAGCAATGAAGGAACAAGGTTTTGATGTCATTGACATAAGGTGCTTTCTTGAGAAGCATCAGGAGCATTCAGGACATTCGGAGTGGAAAAAAAGCAAACTGGCAGCCCAAGGGTGAATCCAAGGAAATTCAAAGTGGCCATTAATGGAACACCAATGTTCCCAAGAAATGGAAAAGGCACAAGCATCCCCTTGCATAGGGGTCCCTTGGTTGGTGTCTAGAGGAATACTAGCCATAGTTTCCGATTCAAAGAGCAAGAAATATCTAAGGCCAAATAAAACACTACCAACACAAAGAGCACACCACTAGAAAATATCCTAGAAATAAAACCAAGAAAATTGACAAACCTTCCAAATATTCAATTGTGGGTTGATTAAGTCCCACCACTAAAGCAACAAAGGTTGGAATAAGTTGTTAAGGACGGGTGTTTTTCCCTTATCGATGCAAGTGATTTACCATATAAATCTAGAAAACTCCCTTCAAGGGTACTAATGCTCTAGTCACAAAGTCTTCCCAAGATGGTCGCAAAACATATTCTGCTAACAATTGCGTGGATCCCTAAGGACAAGATTCTAAGGCTACCAATCCGCAGTCGGAATACGGGGGGACAGTTGCAAGTCGAGATCATACGTATGGGAAAGGTAGCTAATCCCGAAACTTCAACAGTACTTAGGTACTGAAGAAAGTCCACGAACATGTAAAATCCCTGGTAGATGCTTAGTTAGGTATTGGAGGGATCTCTCCACAACCTAACCTCACATGACCTCATGCTTAAATATGGTGTGAGTAGAGCTTCCCAACCACACCCTTACAGTGTTGGATTTTACCTATCTTGAAGAAAGACACCGAGGTTTCACAGTTTAAAGTAGCTTTGGATAGTTTACAAAGAACCTAATCCAAAGCTCTAGTCTTAAGATATTGGTGAACCCTATAAAATAATAGTCTAGTTCATTTCAAATTAGGCATTCATTTTTAATGGTTGTTTGTTACTAAGAAGGATGAAGAAGTGTAAAAAATATAATATTCTCAAATGAAAAATAAATAAAAATGGAATTACCTACAAATGGAAAATACCACTTAAACTTTTGAAATAGTTACTTGACTATAAAAAACTTTCAAAAGAAAGAAAAACCAAGCATAACCTTTCAAATTTTTAAGCAAGATGCAACTTTTTAAGGAGATTATTATAACCAAAGCAAGCAACTTCTTATGATTTTTATGAGATAATGCAAATAAAAGCAATATAATATTTTATTTTATAAGAACACTTCCAAAAACATCAAACTGCCCGAAAAGTTGCTAAATGAATCGAAAACAAACTATTTTTTTTGTTGAAAAATTCAGTTTTTCTTTTCTTTCAGGGCCTAATAAAAAAGCACAAAACATGATTTTTGAGGCTTAAAAATCAGAAGTTAGAAAATCTAAGAAAGACCCAGATCTCCACTAGACCCAATAAACCTGAAAAAAACCAATAATTTGTTTTTAGTTTTTAAAACAATTTACTCTATTTTTGGCCTACCAGGACATATAGGCGACCTAGCACATTGTAGCATGCGTATATTATACATAGCTTAAATACACAACTTAGCTTAAGGAAGCCCGCATATACATGTGTTACACTTGTGTTTTTGCATATTTGGGTATATACGCGATCTAGCATAAGCAACCTGGCTTAAGTTAGCCCACGTATACATGAGCTGTATGTGTACAACTAGCGTATGGGTAGAAAAGCAGTGAAAAAAAAGGCTATCCTATAGGACAAATACGTGACTTTGTATGCTCACAGACAACGTATAAGGTCGAGGAAAGTCAAAAATAAAATTCACAGTGCCAAATACCTCAGATTTACAAACTTATAAGGATTAAGGGATATCTTTTCAACTGAAACCTAAACCACCCAGCTAGCCAAAAACAACCATAAATATAAGAGAAGAAACTCTAAAAATCAAACAACCCTAAAACAAAAATACCCAAAAGAAAAGAAGAACACAAGCGAACTCTCCAGTTCTATTTAAAGAAATAAATCCCCAACAACTGTTGGGTTTAGTTTTTGCAAAGCAGAGACATAAACAAACCCTAATCTTGAAAGTAAACAAAATACTTTCTTTTCAACAAACAATTGGCATACAAATCATTAAGGGTACATACCTAGCTCCAAGCGTTTGAAGTAGAATCCTTTGGTCTTGAGCAAGTTACTCATTTTCCTCAACCTCTTGCTGCAATTCCTGAAATGAAAAAAAGGAAAGTGAAAGCATCATGATAACCATAAAATATTATAAAAGAAACTTGTAGAATTATAAATTTCCAATTTAATAGCAATAATCATTCACATAAACTAACATGCATGTAAAGATCATGTACTGGATAGGAAAAATAGTTCATTTACATATTGAAAATGGAAACGAAGTAGAACAAGTAAACCTGATCATATTGTTGTCGTTCTGAAACGAAGTCATGGTTCTTCCTCCAAAGTGAATTCTGCAACACTCCAATCTTAACTCAAGTTATTTTCACACAAAGTATGCTCAAAAGATTTAGGGAATTCTCTAGCATAATAATCTTATAGTGAAAATAATGGAAAACTAGGCTTCCATATAGGGAAAGAAGGGTGCTGCAGACTTAGGGAAAATGGTCATGCAAATTGATAATAGAGAGGGTTTCTTCTCCAAGAACAATCTAACCAAAACTTGGGCAAGGTGATTGTATATTATTGTAACCTCCAAATTCTTCTTACCTATTCTCTTTTATACTTTTATGGAGAGCAGTTAGGGAGTTAGGAGAAGTTATTCACGGGATTTGGGAGTTTGGGGAACAGTCTGGAACCAAAACTAACTCATGAAATAAATTTTATCAATTATTTTTTATTTTTTACCCTCATTGGGGCACATACATGAGATAAACATAGTTAGGTTGCGTATATGCAGGCTATCCAAGGATAGGGTGCGTATTTGTTGAGAAATAGGGTTTTTTAGAAGGATTTCTTAAAATGACAAATTGTCCATAATAACACAAGGGAAAAGGATGTCCACAACCATGAACATGGATAAGATTAGCCACTATAATGTATTGGGATAAACTGTGTAAAAAGGCGCTATAACGGAGAAGTCTCCACCAATTTGGGTTCCTCGTCATCCCTCATTCGCTTCTTGAAGACCCAATCTGAAGTGGCCTTTTTTAATAGTTTCAGGTTTGAAGCAAAGTGAATCGTAGTCGAAACCCACAAAGTTGTATCATAGGGAGTCCATAAAACCATTGAGACGACAAGAAAATCTTCCTCCTTTCTCCAGAGGCATTAAATTTGAAAGGGATTGCAGGTTTGAGAACGTCTCCTCTTACCTCAAGGAAAATTGGAAAATGATCTAATTCACCCCCACTCCCCATCCACTGTCGCAACTGAAGCGGGAGATCCATCACAGGACCAAAGACCAAAAAAAGATCAATTCTTTAAAAAACAATTCCTCTCCCACCCTCTTATTCCTCCAAGTATCCCTTAGCTTGACTGGCTCAACATCCACCAGTCCATTGGTAACCAGTTTATGAAAAAAATACTTCAACTGAGGATTGGCTCGAGCCCTCAGGCCCCAAGGAAAAATTGAAGTCTCCCCCCACAATAATCGAGCCTTCTTTCAGGAAATACTTGTTGAAGAAAGCATCCCAAAAAGGTATACGATCCCCATAAGGACCATATACATTTAGCACATTGAAGGGAGTCCCCAACGAGTCCAAATGAAATTCCAACCCAATGCCATGATCAACACTCCAGTAATTGTATACTTTAATAAAATTATGTTTCCAACCGATGGCTAGCCCACCAGAACGTCCTCTAGCATTAGAAGCAACAAACCTCCACCCTTGGAGGGAAAATTCCAACACTCAAGAAATGGCCTCACTGTCTCCCAAAGTATCTTGAAGTAGAATTATATCCAGCTGGTTAACCTAAACCAACCTACGTAGGGCCAAGTTTTTGGAGGGGTTCGCCACACCCCGAAAATTGAAAGAGAGAATATTCATGAGGAAACCCCTACAAGGGTCATCGCCACTCTAAGCACCCCAGTTGTTATCGGTCAAATTAGCACTTCTCCATCCGTGACCACATCCTTGTTGGTCACACAAAAGGACACTATGGATGGAAGAGCTTACCTTGACCCTAGATGACCTAGAGATGAGCCTTGAAATCCTTTCTCAAAAGCATCTTTCTCTACCTATTTTAATACATAACTGCAACTCTTATGCTTGTCATCCATCGGGTTAGTCATGAGTGTTAATACTGACAACCCGCGAGTATCAATAAAAAGATGCACCCACTAGTTGCAAGTTATGATAGTAGCGAGTCCCTCACTAGTTTTCATATACTATAGTCGCGGGTGTCTTAAGAAAAAGTTAAAAAATATATTAGAAACACGAATTGGGATTAGTTGAGGCAGGTACCCAAACTACCCCAACTTCCCAACTCAACCACCTTTCGAACCTGCCCTCCTTTCCTTGCCATAAATACAAGGGGAGAGGCTTGAGAAAGGTACCTTACAATCATTGGATAACGTTATGCTGGATAAATTCATAGTTGAGAGAGAGGAGTAGGAGCCCAGGGTCTGGTTACGAGGGTGCCAGTGCAGGACAGGTATAGCCTATGTATTTTCTGCATTTGTCAATAAATATTTGGACATTCTTCCCTTCCCATAGATTTGTTTATATCTATTTTATTTTGATTACAAGTTGATGTTATGTTGTCTTATTAATATCAATATCTTATTTATGGTCAAACTGGTTTGAGGAAGGTTTTATGTTTGTTTTGCAAGTTGTTGCAGTAGAGAACAAAGGGAGAAAAGTTTGGATCAACCTTCATAATAAGGTATACATTTATCCTAACCCTACCTCTATTTGCTTAATAATAATGTTGCAAAGCTTTATATGTTCATCTGATAACCCTAGTACGTTGGTAGTCTTTGCCCTTTTATAAGATTAATTTTCCTAACAACAGAATTGGCGACTCCGTTGGGGAGCACCATCTGTTTTCTGCTTTGGGGACTCTTATGAGTTTTCTTCAGTTTTTTATAAATTTTTGGTAAATGTAGAGGTCTTTAGGGTATTCTGGACCCTTTGTGTTAGACTCAGTAGATTTTTAGATCTTCAAATCTCTTTTTTTTTTAAAATTTCAGAGCCCACCAACGCATTTCCTGTAATTATAGGCGCGGTTATTCAGTTGCACTCGCGATTTGCGTATATCAGTACCCACGGTTATTTAGTTTCACCCGCGTGCTTCTGCATGTTACAGTCACGAACATTGCCTGATATTTTTGCTTTTTATATTAGGGTTTGGTCTTAGGGATTTTGGTTTGTGGCTTTGGAAGTCTTTTGTTGATCTGATACCCCCTCGACTTTGTTCATTGTATTATGAGTCTGTTTGCAACCTCTTTAAGAGTTCTCCTTTGTTTTTTACTGTGCTTGTGAAGTTACCCTTAATTTCTAGCCCATTTTTTGTTTGGAAAGTTCTTGGATTTCATCCTCTTTGATAACTGGTATTCAGGAGCAAACTGATCTCTGCATAAGATTCTTTGTTTTCTACCTTACATATCAGTTGTCTTTGCTTGCATTTTGTTTCCAAACTTAAGTTACTTTTTAGGGTTTCGTGGAGAAACTTGTTGGGTTGGTATTTGTCGGTCTTGCATAAGGTCCGATTGCTTTATTTTTGGGTCATCATCTCTTTACTTGCACTATTTGATAAGTCTTGTTTGTTCATATTTATTTGTATTTCTTTCATAGTTAAAGAAAATATCAAATTTAGAAAATAACTTTCCCTTTATAGAAAGAGTTGTCATTTTTATTTTCAAAGTAGTTAAAAGTTATTTATGCTTTTTATCTTTGAAAAATACAAAAAAAAAATTATATGTTTAGGTTTACTTTTCATTTCATGTTTTGAAAGATAAAGCAAGCTAGAAAAATTGTGACGTTTTACATTTTATATACACATTTTCATTCTGTTGCAACCATCACCACACAAAGCACTATCCTTTGAGTAAGTAACAACCTCTAAAAAGAACCATTAATAAAATTTATTAGTAACTTTTCTTTATTAGGTTACACACAAACCAACTAGCTTAGGCTAGGGTTTCAGAACAGAACACCTTTAACTTTTTGAAACCATTTAAAATCTCAAGTCATAGTGAGACTATTTTTTAGGTAAATCCATTGTTGTGGAGGTTTCTGAGAAGCTCTACTCAAACCAGAGTCAAGCACGAGGTCGTGTGAGATTGGACTGTTGGGGGTATTCCCCCACTTTTCTTTCGAGCATACACTAGAGCATTTTCATGTATGGGAATCCATTAGTGCCTTGTGTACTCTTGGATTTCGGGCTTAGTTACTTGGTTGGACCTGCGACTGTCCCCCCGGGACCTTTCTGCAATTTTGGTATCCTTTAGTATATTTGACCTTTAGGGATCTACACAGGTGATGGCGAAAGGCTATTTTTGCTGTACCTAGGACAAACGTGGGAGGAAATCCATTGCAGGTATTTGGGAGGGCGGTTTGGTGATTCAAACGCTTGCACCCTTAGACATTGTATTGTGGACCCTGGGTAACTGTCCTTTGTCACTATACTAGTTTGTTTTGGGCCCTCATCATCCCAGAATTTCCTTTGAGAGTTCATCTTTGTTTTACTTGTTTTGACTACTTTAGGAAATTTTTAGTGGTGTGTTGTTTGTTCCTTGCTTTTGTAGTGGCCACTAGGTTTAATACTTAGCTTATATTTTTTGCAAGTGTGGAGGGATTCCCTCTCCATAGGTCATGAAGGTTGCAAAACCTTCCTCCATTTACAGTGGAGCCTCCACCGCCACATCAGCGGCGCCGAAATGACTCTCGTGGTTCTTATGAAGTCACAGGTATGACTGAACCCCCCAAAGAACCTCACCTAATCTCTCAACGTCAACCGATTCAAGACACTGTTGAGATTGAATACTTGACTTCTGAAGATTTTAATACACCCTTCAACTCTCCATTTACTGGAACCAATGATCCTTTGTTGGAAAGAGTAGTTTCTCTAGGGATTCCAGAGTTCCAAGTGTGTATAGGTTTACACCTGGTTTGTTATGGATAACACAGGGGAAGGATCGGGAGTGCCTCATACTCCCACCGCAACTATCATATCAGGAGGAGTATCTCCTTCTCATTTTAACACATCCACACCGAGCTCACTGCAGTTTAATTTTGATCCAAGCACCCCATTCAGTTTCAATGTTGGTTCCTCAGGTTTGTCTAGTACTCAAGGTACAACGACATCTATTCCTTTTGGATCCTCCATTGTCCCATCCAGTGTTCCTTTTTCAGGAATACCCTTGGTGTCTTCACATCTTCCCCCTTTGTTCAACAATTCAAGTTTAACCCTACTTATGCTCCGTTTAATCAAGGATTTCCTTGGCTTGGAGGACACATAGCTCCTTCTATGTCATTTGTGGGCTCAATGCTTTTCTTGTCTACTGCATCTATGCTAGGTTATAACCCCTTCACAGGTTTTAATGCACATTCATCCATTGTGAAAAATTCTAATGTACCTGTAGGGAGCACTCCCTTTTCATTATTTGGTGGAATGGGAAGTAACACTGACCCACATTTTGGGGGTGCCAATACCCAACTGCAGTGGAAAACACCTCAAGGAAGTAATCCATTAGCCTTCGGCTAGAGAAACTTTAAAAATGTTCCTTCTTCACAACCGGTGGCCGGGGGAAACCCCAACCAACACTATAGGAGCCATGTTTCGGGTGGTTCCCATTACAAAACGCCTCCACATCATATGTCATCGGCATGACCTCGCTTGTTGTTTTTGGCAACTTTGAATTTGCCATACCTTTCGAAACTAATGAACGATCCGGTATGTCACAATCCTACTTGGCCTCTGGTCCCAACCAAGCTTCCTTCGGACATTCCAAAATTCAAAGGTAATACTGCTGAGGATTGTGGAGATCATGTTACAACCTTTCATCTATGGTGCTCCTCGAACTCCTTAAACGATGACTCAATTCGATTAAGGCTCTTTCAGAGAACCTTAACGAGTGTAGCAGCTAAATGGTACATCTAATTTCCTGCTGTAGCATACGATAACTTTTGGGATTTAGCGACAGTCTTTTTGAATCACTTCCAGCTCCCAGTACAGTATGATGCCAGCACGGATCTTCTATCTACAATTAGATGGAACAGATCCACTCACCTTTCTCATCACATTCAGGAGTGGCGAAGAAGGAAGAGGCTCATCAAGGCTGAGATTCCCCCGGATTTCCTTTTGGAGTGGTATTTGAAATAATTGCTCCCCTACGTCTCTAAAGATGTTTCAACTTCTGTGGTAACAACTGAAGAGGAAGAAATACTAAGGACCCAACAACTTGACTTAGTTTACGCTCAATCTGGGATCCTCTACGAGATTATACCTTACGCGTCGAGATCTAATATAGATCTTGGCAAGCCCAAACCTGTACCTCATGCCGATGGCATCGTTGGTTCGGTTAACTCATCCGCACTGGAGGATTTGACGAAACAAGTGCATGCACTTTCCATGAAGCAATATGTTTCGGAAGCCACTACTGTTGCACCATCCCCCTCACAAACAGAATTGGACAGAATGTGTAGACAAACCAAAAGGTCCCTCGGGAGCCCAACAACAAAAAGAAGGTAAGAAAGGGGATGGCAACCATCAAAATCCCAAAAAATTTGAAAATACCGAGGAGGGAAAAGAAGATAAAAAGAAGGTGAAATTTCCTTGCAAGATTTATGGTTCAACGAAGCCCAGAAGCTATTAAGTGAAAAGAAACCCGCTATTCTAAAGGATCCTTTTGCCAAGGGACAAGGTTCAACTTTTGGCACCTCTAATACTGTGGGCACTAATAGTGCCACATCAACTGATCAGTCGTATATCAACATGGTTAAATCACACGCTCTTTAGAAAATAAGAGATAGGAACTATAACCCGGGAATGCAGCAAAAAGATAAGGAGATTCCCGAGTCATATGTTCCTATCCACATCGAGAGACCAACATATCCTTTTCCAAAGATACCTAAGTGTGTCTACAAACGGGCTATGCACAACCCTAATGCGCGGGCTGCTCCCAACTACTCTATTGTGGAGGACCTAGCCCAAAAACCATGTGCTATGTCTGCACTAGAAGTCTTGCAAATCTGTTCTTTGCAGCGGAATGCACTTTTAGCAGCAATAGGCAGTATGGACTCATCAAGTATGCTTGCTAGGTTTGATATGTCCAATATCAAGCCACAGTTTCCAGACCATATAGCTTTCCATATTGAAGTAGTCCATGGTTCAAAGACCATTGGATGAACGGTCGTAGATGAAGGCATGTCGACATGTGTAATGTCCAATCTTCTTGGAAATCCTTGGGGTCTCCTGAGTTAGCCCCGTCGATTACACTACTTATCGTTTTTGACCGAAAATCTTGTCATCCGCATGGAGTCTTCTCAGATTTCGAGATTCAAATTTCTGAAAAAGTAGTGTCCATTGAGGTAGAAGTTGTGGATGCTTCTCTCGACTACAATTTGTTGTTGGAAAGAAGCTGGACGCATGCTATGTAAGCTATTCCCTCATTCGTCTTTCGAATGCTCATGTTCCCTCATGAAGGTAATATCATCATAGTTGATCAACTATCCTTCACTCGGAAGAACAACACGACTTCTTTGGATTCAAATATCCCCTGGATTGATCAAGCTTGACTGCCCAATGAGAGCATAGGAGTAGGCATGTATTCAACGTTGATGGGCACTTTTGACTTACCTGCTCCTGTACATTATATTGGTTCTACGAGTACTAGCGACACACAATCTCGGGAAGTTCTTATGGTTAGTCATACGAATGATCCATGGATCCTTCTGACTAAAAAAGAACCAAATGTGCCCTTATCTGTTGCAGAAGTTGCATACCAAGCATCACAAAATGCTGCAATGGATTATATCTCGACTTCGCCCGTCTGAGCTGAGTCAGATTTTGATTATGCACCTACATGGTCAGTTGAATCTACCCATTCTTTTTACTATCTGGATACATTTTTTCCTTCCGATGAAGCTATCCTTGAAGCCATGGTAGGCCTGGATCATTTGTGGGAACACCTGCACCACATGTCCTATTTTCTTCTGGATCTAGACATGATTGAGAAGGGTGAGTTTTCATTGAGACCCGGTAGGGATATCGATTTGTCCATCACTCCTTCTACTAAAAAGACAATTTACGCTGAAGGTAATATGGCAAACATCTCGAAGATGATACCTATCAATATCTCCACTAAACGTAATGTTGTGTAAAACATCTTTATTGGAGCAGACTGTTCTCCTTAGGAGATCACTTTGTACACCAATCTATTTAAATAATTCCATGACATTTTCTCCTGGTCTTACGAAGATATTCCAAGCATCGACCCCTCCATTGTGGAGCATGTCATCATGACTTACCCTAATGCCAAACTAGTAAGACAAAAGCTCCGTCCAATAAACCCTCAGAAAGCAGCAACCATTAAGGCCAAAGTTGAAAAACTGCTTAAATTTGGTTTCATCTATCCGATCGACATAACGGAATGGGTCTCCAACCCAGTCCCATTAAAAAAAAATCAAGGAACCATACGTGTCTGTACGGACTTCAGGGACCTTAACAAAGCCTTTCCAAAGGAAAACTACCCCACACCTTTCATAGACCATATCATTGATGTGTGTGCAGGCCATGAAATCTTTTCTTTCATGGATGGTTTTTCAGGATACAATCAAATCCAAATAAAACCTGAAGACCAACGCAAAACAACTTTCATTTGTCCATGGGGTACTGTTGCTTATCGGAAGATGTCGTCTGGGTTAAAGAACGCTGCAACTACCTTCCAGTGAGCCATGAACTTTTATTTCCACGACATTAAACACAAATTCGATCCATATCTAGATGATATCCCCGCGTGATATCGTAAGAGACGAGATCATCCTGATCATTTGCGACTCGTGTTTGAGAGATGCAGATAATATAAGATTCGATTGAATCCTAACAAATGTGTATTCTGCGTCGAGTCTGGACGCTTACTAGGTTTCATTGTGTCTAGTCGTGGCATTATGGTCGACCCATTGAAAGTAGAGGCCATTGTAAATATTCCTCCTCCTCGTACCCTTAGATAAATTCAGATCCTGTAGGGCATGTCAAACTTTCTATGATGTTTCATTATAAACTATGCTAAAATCACCAAGGGATTCATGAGATTGCTCAAGCAAGATATCCATTTTTTCTAGGATGAGGCTGCACAAACTTCGTTTGATGCCTTGAAAAAGGAACTACTATCATCCCCCTTGTTGAGCCCGCCAGATTATACTAAGGACTTCCTTTTATATCTTGCGAGATCTCTTTCCATGATTGGTATCGTCCTTGTTTAGGAGGATGACAAGATCCAAGAGCATGTCATTTATTATCTCTCGCACGCATTGGTAACTCCTAAGTTCAAGTATTCTCATGTTGAGAAGTTGGCATTAGTTACTGTCCATGCTGTTCAAAGACTGCGTCATTACATTTTATTGCGAACCACCCTATTTGTTGCATAGGTCAATCCCTTTCAATACGTATTAACCTGACGTATCATCAACGGGAATTTCAATAAATGGAATGTCATTCTGTAGGATTTTGACCTAAGTTTCCAATCTTCCAAGTCAAAGAAATCTCTAGTGTTCGCTGAGCTGATTTCTGAGTTCCCTAGTGACGTTGCAAACAATGAGGAAGAGTCGTCATTTTCGGATGAAATTTTTTCTCATTGCAACCTCTGGTCCATGGTATGGAGATATCCTAATATATCTCCAGACTCTGAGGTGTTCCCCTGCTTTCTCTAGGTATGAACGATGGAAACTTAAACATCATGCATGGAATTACCTCAGCATTTCTGACACATTATACATACATGGGATAGATTCCATTTTATGATGTTTTTTAACCCTGGAGGAAGATGAGATAGTATTAAATGATGCCCATAGTGGATCCTGTGGAGGTCATCTTTCTGGGTTGGCAACAACCCAAAAAATACTACGTGCTGGCTATTTTTGGCCCACTATCTTCAAAGATTGTGTGGAAGCTATGAAACCTATCAACCTTGTCATTTTTTTACCAAGAAAATGCGAGCACACCCGGATCCTCTCCGTCCTATTATCACAACAGGCCCTTTCACTAAGTTGGGGGTTGACTTCATGACTTGTAATCCCGCTTCAGCAGGAGGACATCATCAAATCATCGTTGTCGTCGACTACTTTACGAAGTGGGCCAAGGTAGTGCCTACTGTGAGAGAAGACGGAGAAATGATTTCTTATTTCATTTTTAACCATATCATTTCTAGGTTTGGTATTCCCAAAGAGATCGTCACAGACCATGGTCAAAATTTTCAAAACAATATGATGACTAAATTGTATACCATGCTAGGTTTTCATCAGGAACACTCGTCTTCGTTTTATCTGCAGGAGAATGGTCAATGCGAAGTAGTCAACAAGAATTTGAAAACAATCCTTGTTATAGGTCAAATCTGCAGTTCTCCGTCTGTGATCACATTGCTCTGTTGATCAAACAAAAGGACATTATGGATGGAAGAGCTAGGTTGACCTTGGATGAGTTACTGCTGAGATCACACATCTTCAGCTGAAAAATATATTTTTTTCTGCATATTTCAGTGGATGTGCATTACTCTTATAAATGGAGCACATATCCTAAATGTGCACAGGTTTCACTATAGACAACCCGCGTACATATTCTGAAAGTTGTATGCGATAGTCATTAAGAGCACTAGTTGCGCACCATGCGCGGGTTTTCTAGTGTCATACCCGCGCACATCTTAAGATGAAATGAAAAAATATATTAATATTATGAATTGGGATTAGTTGAATTTGGTTCTGCAACTTCCCCAACGTCTCAATTCAACCACCTCTCGAATTCAACTGCCTACCTTGTCCCATAAATACAAGGAGGATCCATGAGAGAGGGACCTAGAAGGAAGGCTTTAACTGCTGTTACACTGGAGGAATTCCCAAGTCATTGTGAAGAGCAGGAGCCCAGGACTCGGTTGCAGAAGTGTCTGGACAGATCAGGTATATCTGTACTTATCTACATTTCTTTGACAATAAAAGGTGGAAATACCCTTCCCGTCCCAAATTGAATGTCTATCGGATTGAATGTTCATTTGGTTCAATGTCTGATTGTATTTTATGTTAATTTGTTTCTGATTTCATCATATTTATTACAGTCAAGATATTCTTAGGAAGGTTTGCTTTGTGTTGCAGGTTCATCATAGCGGAAGATCAAGCGAAAGCTAGGACCAGTCGTCGATAAAAGGGTACTTCTTTCGATATCTTGATCTCTTTCCATTTGTACTAACTAATGAAAGACAATGAATGTATTTACCTGTCACCCCACCCAAGTTGGTAGTGTCATCTCCCCACTATAAGGTATTTTTCCTGAACAACAGACTGGCGACTCCGTTGGGGATTAACCGGTTGTTTTTATGCTCTAGGAGACCTTGTTAGGTTTCTTCCAGTTTTTTTAATTCTCTGAGAGGTCTTACAGGTCATTTTTTCCTATTCTTTCTATCTTGATTCATCTCAGTCTACTTTAGCAAATCCCTTTTGCTTGCTTCAATTCCCTGTGCGTTGGTTTATCCTACTTACAGTAGCGCATTTTTTTCATGAGCGCTGCTTTGTCTTGTGCACAGTGGCGCATCTTTCTTGGCATGCGCTAGTTTCTGTACTACACAGGAGCACATTTTATGATGTGTGCGCAGGTTGCTAGTATTACAACCTGCACATTTTCTGATGTGTGTGAGGGTTTCTAGTATTACAACCTGCATACTTTCTGATGTGTGCGCGGGTTGTTAGTGTATACAGTAGCGCACATCCCTGTAAGTTTGAACCTTTTGCTGTAGGGTTTGATTTTTGGATGTTGGGTTTGTTCCTTCTTTTTCTTTGCCTCTCTGCTGATGTTGAGACACCCTTGTGTCTTTTATTGGTTTTGTGTAACCTCTCGAGAGTCCTTTTAGATTGCTTCAGTGCTTTTTAGGTGTCTTTCTTCTTTTATGCCTTTCTGAACCTGTGCGCTACTCCCTGCTAGTTACAGCAGCGCACTTTGTGCCCTAGATGCATGTTGCACTTCTGATGACCTGCGCACAGAATGCATGTTGTCTGTTGCAATACCCATGCACATTTACTGTGTTTGACCTTTTTGCCAGGGTTTGACCCCAATTTGAACTCTCTTTGGTGCTTTTGGAAAGTTCTAATGATTTGATGCCTTCTGAACTTCTGTTCAGATCAGTTTGATTTGCTTAAAGCCTTCTTAGCTTTTCTTTTTAGTTTGTGTAGTGGTAAAGTTATTTTTGGTTTGCTTACCTACTCTGTTTACTTGGCTGGTTTTTTACTGGGTTTTGATGCTTTGGAGCAGCCTCATCGGTTTGTTTTTCCGTTACCTGCATCGTTTCCCCCTTTTTCTTTTACATTCAGTTCCAAGTCTAGAGTTTTTTTTTTTGTTTCGAAATAACTCGGTAGGTCGATTCTTCCTCAGTTTTTGCTTTGATCATTTAAGCCATTAGTCTTTTATCTTTACCTGCACCAGTGTTAGATCTTACTTTTTCCATTTTCTGATTCAGTTTCTTTTAAAAAGAGAAAAATATAAATATTGAAAATTGGTAGCATAAATATAAGATTTATCATTTCTTTTCAAGGTAGCGTAATTTGTCTTGCTTTGAAAATTTAAAATAAAAATAAAAAATATTCTTAGGTTTGCTTATCTTTAGTTTTCAAAGGTATATAAATGAAAAAATTTGGTGAAAGTTGTTTACTTTTATGCACTCTCCATTTCAGTCACAACCACGCCACACACTTCACTACAACCTTTGAGTAAAAAACAACCATTTAAAAAGAACACTTAATAAAATTGATTAGCAACTTTTTCTTTTTAGGGTGGTCACTACACCGACTAGCTTAGGCTAGTGTTTCGGATCAGAACACACTTAAACTATCTGGAATCATTTTTCATTACTCAATAATTGTAGTAAGACTTTCTATAGGTAAATCCATTTGTATCAAAATATCTTGGGAAACTCCACTGAAACTGGAGCTAAGCATGAGGTCATGTGAGACTGGAATTGTTGAGGATAACCCCTCACTTTCCTTTCGAGCATAAACCAGAGTTGTCTCGCGTACAGGGGTCCTTTTGGACTTCGGGCTTTGTTACCCTGCCCATGCGTTATGGATAGACTGATGACTATCCCCCCAAGAATTTTTGTACTTATGGTAGCCTTAGTATCTTGACCATCTAGGACTCTTCACAGGTAGAGTGGAAGGTTATTTCCACTTCACCTCGGACAAACACAGAAGGTAACCCTTTGGAAGTAATCCTGGGATGGCAGTTTGTTGATTCAAACGCTTGCACCCAGAGGACATCCATTGGACGCCATGTAACTAGCCGTCTATACTCTATTGGTTTGTTCTAGGCCCTCATCATCCTAGACTGACTTCTGAGAGTATTAGCTTTGATTTCCTGGTTTTGATCACTGTAGGACATTTTTAGTGGTGTGCTCTTTGTGCTGCTTGTTTTTAGTTGGCCTTAGAGATTTCTGTCATGTTGAGTCAGAAACTATGGATAGCATCCTAATGGGCACCAATCAAGGGACCCCTGTTCAAGGGGCTCCTTGTGCTTTTCCATTTATTGGGAACATTGGTACTCCCTTAATGGCTACCTTGAATCTTTCGGGATTCACTATAGGGCTACCGGTTTGGTTGTTTTCCACTCCGAATGCCTTGCATGCTCCTGATGCTTCTCAAGTAATCACTTCACATCAAGAGGATCAGAACCCTATGCTTTCTTTTCCAGTAACATATTCTCCTCCTCCTTCTACCTCATGTGGTGAAAGTAGTAATACTAGTAACCAACGGTCTAAAAGGAATAGGCGGAGGAAGAATAGGAAGAAGATGCCAAAGCAAAGGGGCATCCACCCAGCCTCTGGAAGTCATGCTGGGGGGACCCACCCAACCTCTGGAGGTCATGTTGGGGGGACTCTTTCAATCACTGTAAATCATACTGAACCTATGCAACCAGCCTCTGGAGGACATGCTGGGGGAACCCACCCAACCCCTTGAGGTCATGTTGGGGGAACTCATTTAGTCACTGCAAATCATACTAAAAGTATGTCTTCAACCACTGTTAGTCATGTTGGGGACATATCATTGATCACTGCTGGTCATATTAATGACAAGTCACTAGTTACTGTGAGTCATACTGGAGAGACTGAATTAGCCACTGCAAGTCATGCTGAGAAAGTTGACATTGTCGAAAAACCTAATAAACAGAAGCTTAAGTTCCCTTGTAAGTTTTGCGAGGGAGACCGCCTGACCTATTTGTGCCCTATACTTCTAGAAGTGCAAAGAGTGTGGTCCATAGTTCAAAATTCTTCTACTTCTGAGCAACCAACCACTTCAAGTAATGCTGGGGGCACGCTATCAGCCAATTCTAGTCATGCTAAGAGTATTGTTGCTGTAAAGGAGTCTAAGCTTATAGGACGCAATCCAAAGTTCCCTTGTAAAATTTGTAAGGGAGATCACCTTACTCACCTGTGCCCTGCTATTCCAGAGGTGAAAAGAGTGTGGTCCATGTCTGAAGGATCCTTTGCTCCTAAACTATCTATAGATTCCCAACAGCCTGATCAACCTTTGGTTGATGAAGTGGTTGAACCAATGCCATCTTTGGTCAACCCCACTCTTCCTTCAGAGAGTGAAGTGATCGAATTGATGCAATCCTCAACCAATCCCGTCAGTCCTTCAGAGACTGATGCACCTGTTCCTGAAGTCTTCTGCATTACTAGTTCAGATGTTTCTGAAAATGGGGGCACTTCATCTGTGCTGAGTGAACCCTTACCAAGCTCTGGGATTATTTCCTTTGATTGGAATAGTCTAACTGAGCCTCGCCTTCCTTCTTCTTCACCTTTCCAGATAAAGGTTGATATCGGCAACCATGTGGTTCACCAATGTATTATAGATGAAGGAGACTCTGTTAGTATCTTATCCCCTTATGCTTGGAGAGATTTAGGTTTCCCTAACCTTGCTACAGTTGTTAATTGGTTGTTGACCTTCAATAGAAGACCTAGTGAACCGTTGGGATTCCTCCCTCAAGTACCCGTTACTTTGGGTGGAAAAATAGTCTTAGTTGATTTTATGGTTTTAAAGGACCCTATGGATTTTGATATGATCCTCGGGCGTGATTAGGTATATGCTATGCAGGCTGTGGTGTCTACGCTCTTTCGTGTGATTCATTTTCCTCACAACGAAAGCATTGTCATTATCGATCAGCTTACATTTGTTGATCCCTCTTATTACCCAACTATAGACCAAGTATATCCCTCGCCAGTAGGCACTACCATGTCACAATCAAATTATGTGGCATATTGTTCCTTAAGTCCAATTGCTACTGAGAAGAAGCCTTTAAATTCATGCTTACCTTCTAGGGACTGGGTCCCGACGATTGACCAGGTGATGACTCCATCTGAATGTTTAGATATGTGTTCCATCTGGGATAATATACTTCCCTCTGATGAAGTTTTCCTAGAGTCTATAATGCAGTATGCCATTCATTTGGACATTGATCCACCTACGAGCATTCTTCCACCTTTTCTTCGAGCTAGTTAAAAACAGTAAGGAGGCTACAAGCATTCTTCCACCTGTACTTTGAGCTCGTTAAAAACAGTGAGGGGGCAATGAGCATTCTTCCAACTTTCCTTTGAGCTCGTTAAAAATAGTAAGGAGGTCACGAGTTTACTTTTTTGGGCTCGTTAAAACTTTACGAAAAAATTTTTTATAGAGTTCTTTCACGCTCTTGTTAGACTCTTTAAATATGACAAGATTGCCGAGCATACTTGTTCTCTTCAGACTCGTTAAAGGAATTGAAGGAACATCCACCTAAGTATAAGTTTACCCCTTTTCCAGACTTTCGTGGATTAGTTACGAAAAAGGTATACTCTAGTCATACGTGGCTAGAAGAGTTCTTCTCTCATTGTTTTAGACCTTTTCGGGTGAGGAGACTAACTGTACGAAAAAGGAACTTTTGGAGCCTTCTTTAGGGTTTTCAAGCTCTCGAAACATGAAAACACCAACGAGCATTCACCTACTCGGGCTCGATGTGAAATCCACGAGAAGGTGTATAGAGGATTGTTTAAGTTTTTCAGACTCTATAAACAGGAAAACACTGGCGAGCATATACCAACCCGGGCTCGATACTAAAATCCATGAGTAGGTGTATGGAGTTATTGTTTAAGTTTTTCTATCTCTTCTACGAACTCTGTAAACAATGAAGAAGGTCCTAAGTCTTCCTCCTATGGGCTCGTTAAACTTTTACATGGTTGGGCTTATTGAGTTTGCTTTCTTAGACTCATTAAAACAACAAGAAGGACATTCTTTTACCAAAAAGAATAAGGGAAGAGAAGGGCATGTCTACATCTTTTCAGTTTCAAAGGCAGTTAAGTCAGTCATGTACTTGAACACAACACCTATTTGAGTCCATCATTCAGTTGGGTTTTAGTTTTTGACCTTAGGGTGAACCTGATCTCAGAGTTTGTTACTCCTCCGGTTGGTTATTCTTCCAATTATATGGAGAGTCTGCCAATGTATCCTACATTGCAGGCTTATATCACTTTCCCCTTCATGTTAAAAACTACCTAAGTCACTTTGTGTCGTGCTCACTGTTCAAGGATACAGCCTGTGTCGGCCATTTCTGCAGTTTACCTTATTACTTGTCCTACTCCAAATCTTCTCATACCTTTGAGTGTTCCTCGTGTTGGATGATGGAGGATGTATTAAGGCCTCCCCTCCAGCGGATTTCTTCCCATCGACTTCAACTCATTATGCTCTGGGAATGAAGTTTAGAGTTTCGGTTAGTACCTTGGGGATTGCAGTCACCAGTGGCAGTTTCCCTCACTATTGAATAATGACAATACATCAATGTCTCTTATTTGATAGGTTCCTCAAGTGTTCGAATTCAAGTCCACTTATTCACACTTGTTGGAACATACTAGGTACCTTGGACCCCATTATCATTATCGATGGAAGTCCTCGTGTTTGTTAACGGTATACATCAATGACCGATAATCAAACGATACCCCCCATGTTCGAATTCAGCTCATCTATTCACATGGTTAGGGTTTGTACCTTGGGTTGTTTGGATGAAGACCTTGGGACTCTGATAGCATCACCATATTTACGTTATCCCCCAAGCTACGCAAGACTGAGCCTCACTCATTTTTGGCTCTTCATGAGACATAGATCCAGTTTGTTGTTATGGCTGTGATCTCTCATTTTGACATGGATCCACACTTGTATTTCAGTGGCCATACTATATATACATCTTCTAGTTATGTATCGAAGATCATGTTGTATCCTGCTACACATCTATATGATGTCAAGATTGTAATTGCTCATTGACCTTGATCATTGTTTTCAGGTACTTTTGTGACTTGGTTCTTTGGTTTCTTGCTCCTCTGACTTGGAATTATAATGTATTCCGGCCATCGTTTCCCTCTGACCTCACACATTAGGGAGCATATGTTATAGGTCAAATCTGTACTTCTCCATCCGTGATCACATTGCTCTGTTGATCACACAAAAGGACAATATGGATGGAAGAGATAGGTTGACCTTGGATGAGTTACTGCTGAGATCACACATCTTCAGTTGAAAAATATATTTTTTCTGCATATTTCAATGGATGTGCGCTACTCTTATAAATGGAAACCCACGCACATATCCTAAATGTGCGCAGGTTTCACTATATACAACCCGCGTACATATCATGAAAGTTGTATGATCTAATAATTAAGAGAACTAGTTGCGCACCATGCACGAGTTTGCTAGTGTCATACCTGTGCACATCTTAAGATGAAATGAAAAAATATATTAATATTATGAATTGGGATTAGTTGAAGTTGGTTATGCAACTTCCCCAACCTCCCAATTCAACCACCTCTCGAATTCAACTGCCTACCTTGTCCCATAAATACAAGGAGGATCCATGAGAGAGGGACCTAGAAGGAAGGCTTTAATTGTTGTTACACTGGAGGAATTCCCAAGTCATTGTGAAGAGTAGGATCCCAGGACTCGGTTGCAAAAGTGTCTGGACAGATCAGGTATATCTATACTTATCTACATTTCTTTGACAATAAAAGGTGGAAATACCCTTCTCGTCCCAAATTGAATGTCTATTGGATTGAATGTTCATTTGGTTCAATGTTTGAATGTATTTGATGTTAAGTTGTTTCTGATTCCATCATATTTATTACAATCAAGATATGTTGAGGAAGGTTTGCTTTGTATTGCAGGTTCATCATAGCGGAAGATCAAGCGAAAGCTAGGACCAGCCGTCGATAAAAAGGTACTTCTTTCGATATATCGATCTCTTTCCATTTGTAGTAACTAATGCAAGACAATGAATGTATTTACTTATCACCCCACCCAAGTTGGTAGTGTCGTCTCCCCACTATAAGGTATTTTTCCTGCACAACAATCCTTCAAAGGACCATTAATGCCAGTAGATCTAAATGGTACATCATTTTGTATCCCGCTCTTTGGGCTTATCGATCTAATGTTAAGACTGCTACCGGGTTCTCACCTTTCCAAGTCGTTCACAGGGAGGAGGCAGTCATTTTGGTTGAATGTGATATTCCCTCGTTGAAGTTGGCTATCCAACTGCTTCCTGAAACTTCAGCTTTAGAGGAGCATTTGCTTCATATAGAGCACTTATATGAACAACGCAGAGATGTGTTTACCGCAAATGAAGATCACAAAAGCCGAGTCAAGCATCAGTACGACAAACCTGTAAAACCAAGGGTTTTCTCAGAAGGAGACCTTGTTCTTCTCTATGACCAGGGCAAGGATCCATTGGGGGCAGGAAAATTTAAATCTATGTGGTGCGGACCTTACATTGTTTATAAAGTGTTGAAGAAGGGAGCTTATGAGATAACTGACTACGATGGTTCTAAGTTGCCTGAGCCCATAAATGGGCTCTACCTGAAAAATTATTATGCTTAGGACTCTATGCTTTTTCTTATATTATAACTGTACATGTTTGTAGAGTTAGTATTTTCTTTTGATTTTTTGCGTCTTATGTGTCTTTTGCATTATGGTTTCAAATGAAAACCGAGTGCTTTATAGGATTCGCTGATGGCGCTAGCCGACACACCTGTTAGTTGTCTTAAGTAGGTTGGGTTATTTACTCACCGTCTAGCCAACTTGTGTCTTCAGGCGATGCTTGCTTGGGCACTATGACGAACAATGTAGTTGAGTACACTGCATTCATTGAGTTACTCCGAGATGCTATCCATCACAACATTTCACATTTGGAGGTAAGACTCGACTCGCAGTTAGTAGTACTTGAGTTGATGGGTGAGTACAGGGTTAGGGATCCTTCTTTGCTTTGTCAGTTTTAGCGTGTTAGATTGCTTGAAAGACACTTTGATTTTATTACATATCATCACATTTCAAGGAATTTAAATTCATTAGTTGATTCATATGCAAACTATATACTAGATTGGCATATGTACCATACACAATCACATTAAACAGTCACACACATAAAGACAAATGCATGTATATATATAAAACGATACTGTATATATCAGGGTAAAAAAAAAATGAGTACGAGTCATAGGATGGCGCAGTGTTATAATATACAAAATTGGGCTCAAAGGCCTCAAAAATATAACATGTCTCTCTCCCTATGGAGAGGGAGGTGCCTTTGCTAAATTTTCTACAGCCTCCCTATAGCATATGACTAGCCTGGCTACTTTTCTAAGTAGCCTGATCCATGCTGGGGGCACCCCTACTACATTCTCATGCATCTCGAGCGGCATCTGCTCGATCTTGTACGTCGCGATATCATGAGTCAAACGACTCATCTTCCCCTCTAGGTTCACCAACATCGCATCCGCAACACCAGGCTTAGTCAGACGTATAAATATGCAAGGGTGTATGTCAGGTCTCACAGGCCCCACATCTGCATAAATCACATTATTAATACGCTTACTCATCATAAAAATCATATATACATAAAGCATAAAAATGAAGTAAATTTCAAAAGCATAAGCACATTTTTACCTATATCTCCCCAGGTTGATCCTGAAAGAAGAGCGAGCTTTGGATCTCCTAAAAAATCCATACCTGCGTATGAGGACTGTTCTAGAGCCGGCACTTGAGAGCTCCACGATGATAGGTAGTCTTCGTCTGCATATGAGATACTATTTTCGCCACCAACCTGGCGTAAGAAAATTTCTCCCCATCAAGTCATCAATGGCTCGCGAGGATCTAGTACTGGTAGAGCTACCCTCGGACTCAGAGCGGGGACTCTCAAAGAAGAAGAAAGTATATAAAATTCTTCCATAGCCAAATTTTTTCTTCTTCCTAGTTTTGAATTTATTCAATTGGTGTTTCATACTCACCAAGAGGCCCAAACACCAATCAAGCACTACACCATGCAAGCATTCAACCCTGATTTGCATATAGTTTCGAGAGGCCAAATGTTGTGCGGCACTCCCTCCAATTTTGTTAAGGGTACTTAGTATCACTTTCAGCGGGAATCTCACAATAGATCCAATTGGAACTTAGCTACCACTCTTTTCAGTACCCGGCAATCAATAATCATTCATGTAATATTGGATCGATAGTGCACCGGCTTGTTGTAGCATACGATAAATTTTGGGATTTAGCAACAGTATTTTTGAATCACTTCCAGCTCCCCGTCTGGTATGATGCGGGAATGGATATTCTGTCTACATTTATACAGAACAAAGACACTAACCTTTCTCATCACATTCAGGAGTGGTGAAGACGGAAGAGGCTCATCAAGGCTGAGATTCCCTAGACTTCCTTTTGGAGTGGTATTTGAAATCACTGCTCCCCTACGTTTCTAAATATGTTTCAACTTCTGGGGTAAAAATTGAAGAGGAAGCAATACTAAGGACCCAACAGCTTGACTTAGTTTACGCTCAATCTGGAATCCTCTATGAGATTATACTTGACGCACAGAGGTCTAATATAGATCTTGGTAAGCCCAAACCTGAACCTCATGCCAGTGGCATTGTTGGTTCAATTAACTCATCCCCACTGGAGGCTTTGACAAAACAAGTGCATGCACATTCCATGAAACAATCTGTTGCGGAAAAAACTACTGTTGCACCATCCCCCTCACAAACGGAATCTGCACAGAATGTGCAGACAAACCAAAAGGGCCCTCGGCAACCCAACAACAAAAAGAAGGGTAAGAAAGGGGATGGGAACCATCAAAATCCCAAAAACTCTGAAAATGACGATGAGGGAAAAAATATAAAAAGAAGGTGAAGTTTCCCTGCAAGTTTTGTGGAGATGATCACCTTACTCATTTGTGTCCTCTTATCAATGAATCCTAGAAGCTGTTAAGTGAAAAGAAACCCGGTGTTCTAAAGGATCCTTTTCCCAAGGGACAAGGTTCAGTTTCTGGAACCTCTAATACTGGGGGTACGAATCATGCCACATCAACTGATTAGTCGCATATCAACATGGTTAACTCACACACTCTTCTGCAAACAAGAGCCAAGAACTATAAACGGGAAACGAAGCAGAAAGATAAGGATATTCCTGATTCATCTGTTCCTCTCCACATCGAGAGACTAGCAGATCCTTTGTTGAAGATACCTAAGGGTTTCTACAAATGGGCTATGCACAACCCTAATGTGCGGGATGCTCCCAACTACTCTTTTGTGGAGGACCTATCCCAAACAACATGTGCTATGTATACACTAGAAGTCTTGCAAAGCTTCCCTTCGCAGCGGAATGCACTTCTAGAGGAAATAGGCAGTATGGACTCATCAAGTATGCTTGATAGGTTTGATATGTCCAATATCAAGCCACGGTTGTTGTACCACGTAGCTTTCCAAATTGAAGTAGTCCATGGTTCAAATACCATTGGACGAACGGTCGTATATGAAGGTGCGCCAACATGTGTAATGTCCATATCATGTTGGAAATCCTTGGGATCTCTTGATTTATCCCCATCGATTACACTACTTACCACGTTTGACGGAAAATCTTGTCGTCCGCATGGAGTCTTATCATATTTCGAGATTCAACTTGCCAAAAAAGTAATTTCCATTGAGGTAGAAGTTGTGGATGCTTCTCTCGACTACAATCTGTTGTTGGGAAGAAGCTGTATGTATGCTATGCAAGCTATTCCCTTGTCCATCTTTCGAATACTCATGTTCCCTCATGAAGGTAAGATCATCACAGTTGATCAACTATCCTTCACTAGGAAGAACAACACAACTTATTCGGATTTAAATATCCCCTGGATTTATCAAGCTCGACCTCCCAGTGAGAGCATAGGAGTAGGCATGTATTCATCGTTGAGGAGAAGTTTTGAATTACCTACTCCTGTACATTATATTAGTTCTACGAGTACTAGCGACACATCATCTCAAGAATTTCTTATGGTTATTCATACGACTGATCCATGGATCCTTCTGACTCAATAAGAACCAAATGTGCCCTTATCTGTTGTAGAAGTTGCATACCAAGCATCACAAAATGATGCAATGGATTATATCTCGACTCCGCCCATATCAGCTGAGTCAGATTTTGATTATGCACCTGCATGGTCAGTTGAATCTACCCATTCTTTTGACTTTCTGGATATTGTTTTTCCTTCCAATAAAGCTATACTATAAGCCATGGTAGGCCTCGATCATTTGTGGGAACACATGTGTTAACACCTAAAAAGTGCTCACTAGCTCATTTCCTTATTCACATGACCCATTTGTCCACTTTTCTACCATTTGAGCCTCTAAAGCCAACAAAAGGTCACCAAAAGACCTTAATACACCCCTTTTCCCACTCAAAAAGATTATTTTTCCTAAAAAGGCATAAAAAACCCTCAAAAAGGGTCCAAAATTCCCAAAAATATTAAAAAGGGAATAAAAATATTAATTTTATTCAAAAAAGGAAAAAGGAGGGAAAAGTACCTAAACCATGTTGGTCAATACCATTGGTTTCCACAAAACCACAATGGTATTCCCCACCACCAAAACCTATAAAAAGGTGGTAGGGGCTCCTCATTTCATATCCATCCATCTTCCTATCCTCATGCTGCCAAAATCTCCCTTGAGCTTTTGGCCATTGTAGCTACCTTGGAGAAAGGACCCTTTGGAGTTTGGAGCTTCTCAACTATCTTCATCACTTGGAGGTATTATTATTGCAAGCACTTGCTTGCCCCCATTATCAATACAAATTTATTTTCTATATTTCTTGTTCTTGTTTTTCAAATTCAAAAGTTTATTATGATATGCACATGCTAGTTTAGTTTTAGATTTAGATTTAGTTTATTGTTTATTGTTTAATATTGAAACTGCTGCTACTAGTTAGCAGGTGCCCATAGCACTAAGCTTGGTTGCAAAACCAAGCCAACAACATGCACAACATGTCTTATTTTCTTTTGGATCTATATAGGATTGAGAAGGGTGAGTTTTCATTGAGACCCTGTGGGGATATTGATTTGTCCATCACTCCTACTAAACAAATAATTTATGCTTAAGGTAATATGGAAAACATATCGAAGATGATACCTATCGATATCTCCACTAAACCTAATGTTGTGGAAAACATCTTTATTGGAGTATACTGTTCTCCTCAGGAGATCAGTTTGTACACCAATCTATTTAAATAATTTCGCGACGTTTTCGCCAAGTCTTACGAGGAGATTCCAGGCATCGACCCCTCCATTGTGGAGCATGTCATCACGACTTACCCTAACACCAAACCAGTGATACAAAAGCTCCATCCAGTAAACCCTCGAAAAAAAGAAACCATTAAGGATGAAGTTGAAAAACTGCTTAAAGTCGGTTTCATCTATCCGATCAACATGATGGAATGGATCTCCAACCCAGTCCCCTTTGACAAAAATCAAGGAACCATACATGTCTGTACGAAATTCAGGGACCTTAACAAATCCTTTCCAAAGGAAAACTACCCCACACCTTTCATAGACCATATCATTGATGCGTGTGTGGGCCATGAAATCTTTTCTTTCATGGATGGTTTTTGAGGATACAATCAAATCCAAATAAAACATGAAGACCAACACAAAACAACTTTAATTTTTCCATGGGGTATCGTTGCTTATCGGAAGATGTCGTTTGGGTTAAAGAACGTTGGAGATACCTTCCAGTGAGCCATGAACTTTTCTTTCCATGACATTAAACATGTAGTCGAGCCATATCTAGATGATCTCCTATCGTGATCTCGTAAGAGACGAGATCATCCTGATCATTTGCGACTCGTGTTTGAGAGATGTAGATACTATAAGATTTGATTGAATCCTAAAAAATGTGTATTCTGCGTTGATTCTGGATGCTTATTGGGTTTCATTATGTCTAGTCGTGGCATTATGGTCGACCCATTGAAAGTAGAGTCCATTGTAAATTTGACTCCTCCTCGTACCCTTAGAAAACTTCAGAGTCTACAGGGTATGTCAAACTTTCTACAACGTTTCATTATAAAGTATGCTAAGATCACCAAGGGATTCATGAGATTGCTCAAGCAAGATACCCTTTTTTTTCTGGAATGAGGCTACACATACTTTGTTCGATGCCTTGAAAAAGGAACTATTATCAGCTCCCTTGCTGAGCTCGCCAGATTATACTAAGGACTTCCTTTTATATCTTACAGCATCTCTTTCCACGATCGGTATAGTCCTTTTTCAGGAGGATGACAATCTCCAAGAGCATGTCATTTATTATCTCTCGCACACATTGGTAACTCCTGAGCTCAAGTATTCTCACGTCGAGAATTTGGCATTAGCTTACATCCATGATGTTCAGAGACTGCGTCATTACATTTTATTGTGAACCACCATAGTTGTTGCAGAGGTCAATCCCTTTCAATACGTATTAACCCGACATATCATCGGCTGGAAGTTCAATAAATGGATTGTCATTCTGCAAGAGTTTGACCTAACTTTCCAATCTGCCATGTCAAATAAATATCTGGTATTCGTCGAGCTTATTTCTGAGTTCCCTAGTGATGTTGCAAACAATGAGGAAGAGTCGCATTCCCGGATGAATATATTTTTCTTATTGCAACCTCTGATCCGTAGTATGGAGATATCCTAATATATCTCCAGAATCTGAGGTGTCCCCCTACTTTCTCCAGGGATGAATGATGGAAACTTAAACATCATGCACAAAATTACCTCATCATTTTTGACACATTATAGAGACATGGGGTAGATTCCATTTTACAATGTTGTTTAACCCAGGAGGAAGTTGAGACAATATTGAATGATTCCCATAGTGGAGCCTGTGGGGTTCATCTTTCTGGGTTGGAAACATCCCATAAAATACTACGTGCTTGCTATTTTTGGCCCACTATCTTCAAATATTGTGTGGAAGCTGTGAAACACTGTCAACCTTGTCAGTTTTTCACCAAGAAAATGAGAGCACACCCAGCTCTTCTCCATCCTGTTATCACAACAGCACTTTTCACTAAGTGGGGGGTTGACTTCATGACTTGTAATCTCGCTTCGGCAGGAGGACATCATCACATCACCGTTGTCGTCGACTACTTTACGAAGTGGGCCGAGGCAATGCCTACTGTGAGAGCAGATGGAGAAACGACTGCTTATTTCATTTTTAACCAGATCATTGCTAGGTTTGGTATTCCCAAAGAGATCATCACAGACCGTGGTCGACATTTTCAAAACAATATGATGACCGAATTATATACCATGCTAGGTTTTTGTCAAGAACACTCGTCTTCGTTTTATCCACAGGCGAATGGTCAAGTCGAAGCGGTTAACAAGACTTTGAAAAACATCCTTCCAAAGGACCATTAATGCAATAGATCTAACTGGCACATCATGTTGTATCCTGCTCTTTGGTCTTACCGATCTAATGTTAAGACTGCTACCGGGTTCTCACCTTTCCAACTCGTTCAAGGGGAGGAGGTAGTCATTCTGGTTGAATGCAAGATTCCCTTGTTGAAGTTGGCTATCCAACTGCTTCTTAAAACTTTAGCTTTGGAGGGGCGTTTGCTTCATTTAGAGCACTTAGATGAACATCGCCGAGATGCGCTTACCGCAAACGAAGCTCACAAAAGCTGAGTCAAGCATCTGTACGACAAATTTGTAAAACCAAGGGTTTTCTCAGAAGGAGACCTTGTTCTTCTCTACGACTAGGACAAGCATCCCTTGGGGGTAGGAAAATTTAAATCTATGTGGCTCGGACCTTACATTGTTTCTATAGTTTTGAAGAAGGGATCTTATGAGCTAACCGAATACGATGGTTCTAAGTTTCCTGAGCCTATAAATGGGTTCTACCTGAAAAATGATTACGCTTAGGCCTTTATGTTTTTTCTTGTATTATAACTGTACATGTTTGTAGAGTTAGTCTTTTCTTTTAATTTTTCGCATCTTATGTGTCTTCTGGATTGTGGTTTCAGATGAAAACCGAGTGCTTTATAGGATTCGCTGATGGTGCTAGCCACCACACCCATCAGTTGGCTTCAACAGCTTGGGTTATTTACTCACCGTCTGGCCAACTTGTGTCTTCGGTAGGTGCTTACTAGGGCCCTACGACGAACAATGTAACTGAGTACAATGCAGTCATTGGGTTACTCCGAGACGCTATCCATCACGACATTTCACATTTGGAGGTAAGACTCGACTCGCAGTTAGTAGTACTTCAGTTGATGGGTGAGTACAGGGTTAGGGATCCTTCTTTGCTTCGTCATTTTTTGCGTGTTAGATTGCTTGAAAGAGACTTTGATTTTATTACATATCATCACATTTCAAGGAATTTAAATTGATTAGCTGATTCAAATGTAAACTATATACTAGATTGGCATCTGTACCATACACAATCACATTAAACAGTCACGCACATAAAGACAAACACATGTATATATATAAAAAGATACTGTATATATCAGGATAAAAAAAAATATCAGTACGAGTCATAGGATGCCGTAGTGTCATAATATACAAAATTAGGCTCAAAGGCCTAAAAAATATAACATGTCTCTCTCCCTATGGAGAGGGAGGTTCCTCTGCTAACTCTACTACAGCCTCCCTATAGCATATGACTATCCTGGCTACTTTTCTAAGTATCCTGATCCATGCTGGGGGAATGCCTACTACATGATCCAACATCTTCAGCGGCATTCGCTCGATATTTTACGTCAGGATATCATGAGTCAAACAACTCATATTCCCCTCGAGGTTCACCAGCATCGTATCTGCAACACCAGGCTCATTCAGATGTATAAATACGCGAGGGTGTCCATTAGGTATCATAGGCCCCACATCTACATAAATCACACTATTAATACTTTTACTCATCATAAAAATCATATATACATAAAGCATAAAAATGAAATAAATTTCAAAAGCATAAGCACATTTTTACCTATATCTCCCCAGGCTGATCCTAGAGGAAGAGCGACCTCAAATCCATACCTACGTAGGGGAACTGTTCTAGAGGTGGCACTTGGCGGCTCCATCATGCCAGGTAGTCTTCGTCTGCATATGAGAGACTAGTTTCTCCACCACCCTAGCATAAGAAAATATCTCCCCATTGAGTCATCAATGGCTCGCGAGGATCTAGTACTAGTAGAGCTACCCCCAGACTCAGAGCGGGGACTCTCTCTCGAAGAAAGTACATAAAATGCTTCCATAGACAAAGTTTTTCTTCCTCCTAGTTTTGCATTCAGTCAATTGGTGTTTCATACTCACCAAGAGGCCTGAACACTAGTCAAACACTACACCATGCAAGCATTCAACCCTGATTTGCATATAGTTTTGAGAGGCCAAATGTTGTGCGGCACTCCCTCCAATTATTTTAAGGGTACTTAGTATCACTTTTAGTGGGAATCTCACAATAGAGCCAATTGGAACTTGGATACCACTCTTTTCGGTACTCGGCAAACAATAAGCATTGATGTAATATTGGATCGATAGTGCACCAGCCCCTCTAAATGTGCCCTTGATGTTTACTCCCTCACCTCTACGGGATAAACTGGTGATAAATTATATATCATCTATGGTAATGTCTAACATCTCCCCTTGGAGATTGAACATTTCGTGATCAGGATCCCAGTAGCCAACAATCATTTGGAGTAGGTGCGTTTTCACACGCATACTCGTTGTTTGGAAAAATTTGAGCAAACCGCATCTTTGCAATGCATTTAATGTAAGTGGATCTCCCATGGCATCTCTATCCATGGATTCATGCCCCCTCTCCCTCTAGGTCAACACCATTCCTGCATAATTCACCCCATTCATTCATTATTTTTTGGGTTTTTCTTTTAACTTGCGGTACCCGCGGCTTCACCTCTACAACAGAGGTGGGTACCCGAGGGTCGGTCTATGCCAAACACATGAACATTCCAAGTAACTGTGAGTTTAGCATAGATGGACCCGCAAGTACGAGGCCCTAATTTTTAAACCCACATAAAAATGAAGAAACACACTAAAAATTTAAATAAATGGATTGAATTGATAGACAAGGGAGAGATGACTTACTTGCAACTGAATAAAGTTGATTTGGTGACCCAGTTTGAGCGCTACAAGCAGTTGAAGTAAGGGGGTTCTTTTTCTCTTTTGATCCAACAAAATTTCTTTGTGAGTTATGTGGACATTTTGACACTATTTATAAAAATTACTTCAAATTTTTACCCAATTTCATATAGTTTCAAAATTATTTTTAACCTTATTTAATCACTTTCTTTGAGATTGTTTCAAAAATGAAGAAGGACTATTGAGTTTGCTTTCTTGGACCCACTAAAACTAACAAGAAGGACATTTTTTAAATAAAAATAGAAAAGGGAAGGGAAGAATGTCAAGTATCTTTCAGTATAAATGAAGCAAGTCAATCATGTCCTTGAGCACAACACCTTTTTGAGTCTTTTAAACAAGTTGGGTTTTAGTTTTGGCCTTAGGATAAACCTGATCTCAGAGTTTTGTACTCCTCCAGTTGGTTACTCTTCCAATCATATGGGGAATCTGTTAATGTCTCCTACATTATAGATTTATATCATGGTCCCTTTGTTTCCAAAGCTTCCTAATTCACTCTCGTGTCATGCTCAATGTTCAAGGACACCCCTTGTGTCGGCCATTCCTTGGTGTTAGTATGTTTCATCATGTACTCAGTTCTATTCCAGATCAAATCAACCTCTTGATTATATCTCGTGTTGGATGATGGAGGATTCCTTAAGGCATCCCTTCAAACAGACTTCTTCCCATCAACTTCAACACATTTTTCTCTGGGAATTAAGTTTAGAGTTTCGGGTAGTACCTTGGGGATTGCAGTCATTAGTGGTAGTCTCCCTCGCTATTGAGTAGTGGGAATATATCAATGTCTCCTACTCGATAGATTCTTCAAGTGTTAGACTTCAAGACCCCTTATTCACACTTGTTAGAATGTACTAGGTACCTTGGGCCCCATTTTCATCAATGGTGGGTGCCCTCGTGTTTGTTAATGGTTCACATCAATGATCGATAATCAAAAAATGTCCTCCATGTTCGACTTCAACACATTTATTAGCATGGCTAGGATTCGTACCTTGAGACGGTTTGCATGAATACCTTGGGCCTATAATAGCATCATCACATTTTTGTTATTTCCCAAGCTCTGCAAGACTGAGCCACACCCATTTTTTGGCTCTTGATGAGACATAGATCCAGTTTGTTGCTATGGCTATGATCTCTTGTTTGACATGGATCCACGCTTGTATTTCAATGGCCATGCTATATACATCTTTCAGTTATGTATTGGAGATTATGTTCTACCATTCTGAACATCTCCTGATGTCAAGATTGTAAACTGGTCACTGACTTTGTTTCTGTTTCAGGTATTGTTTGTGACCTCATCCTGCGGCCTCTTTGATCCTCCTCTGCTTGGATTGTAATTTATTTGAGGCATCGCTTCCCTTTGAACTCACACATTAGGGGGAATATGTTATCGGTCAAATTATCACTTCTTCATCTATGACCACATTGCCTTGTCGGTCACACAAAAGGACACTATGGATGGAAGAGCTTACCTTGACCCTAGATGACCTGGAGCTAAACCTTGCAATCCTTTCCTCATAAGCATATTTCTTTTCCTATTTTAATACATAACCGCAACTCTTATTCTTCTCATCCAGCGGGTTAGTCACACGTGTTAATACTGACAACCCGTAAGTATCAATAAAAAGATGCACCCGCTAGTTGCAAGTTATGATAGTTACGAGTCAGTCGCTAGTTGTCATATACTATAGTCGCAGGTGTCTTAAGAAAAATTTAAAAAATATATTAGAAACACGAATTGGGATTAGTTGAGGCAGGTACCCAAAATACCCCAACTTCCCAACTCAAGCACCTTTTGAGCCTTCCCTCCTTGCCTTGCCATAAATACAAGGGGAGAGGCTTGAGAAAGGGACCTTATGATCATTGGAGAAAGTTATGCTGGAGAAATTCATAGTTGAGAGAGAGGAGAAGGAGCCCAGTGTTATACCTCAATATTACACATTATATATTAGTGTCGCATCCTTGCACTAGCGACCTAAACGACAGTTTCCCCTAAAGATCATCTGAACATCCAGAGTGAAAACCGTTGACTGAATACTAAAAGCAAAACCTTTTTCTGCCATCTGCCAACCCAACTTAGCCCTGTTTGTGAGAACTACCGCTCCCTGCACATCTACAGGGGCGTGGTAGTCAGCACTACCGCGCGTTGCTCCTTCTCTGGGGCGCGGTACTACCGCGTTATGCTCAGTGGTAGGGGCACGATAGTCTAAAATTAGCCTTTTTTCCTTGGATTTTGGGATCTCAACCTTCGAGGATATTTTATTGGGATTACCATCTTTGGTTCGATCCTAACTCCTTCTCTGTTTAGTTGGCCTGATCCACTAAACACTCCATAGATCCACACTTCTGTCTTGTTGGTTAACCTTCCCATGTGCTATAAGAGAGAAGCTTCCATAGGCCAAAAGGACGACTTTTGGGGCATCAAACCTATGATCTTCAGACTTCTGCAGAGATAGCTAGAGGAGAAAGCACTTGGAGTTGGAGGATTGGCTTGGATATCAAGCAACCTTTGTAAGTACTCTTCAAGTTTGTAATATAAGATAACTTGTCTTGTTTTTCCCATTTCATGTGTATTGTATAAATCTTTGATATGAAATGTATCTAGTTTAGATTTGAACTTAATCTTTGCTTCAAGGTATTTGGAAGCTTGCATGCTTGTCCTTTGTTTGATTTCAACAGGTTCTACATTGGAGCTTCGGGATCAAGAGCTAGAAGCAGGACAAACGTCGAATTGGAAGGTGAGTTACGTCTTTCATCTCTTCTGAATGCATTTAATCTTGTTGTGAATATTAGTTCAGGAACTCAAGGTAGCATTTGTTTCCTTTTTGTCTTAGCATAGAGTCAGTGCATCCTGCTTTATCCTAAGAGAGTTTCTACCTATCCGTAGGGAGAAATTTCTATAACAAAAACTGGCGACCATACTGGGGACTTGAATCCATTTTCTTTGCTTGTGAAGTTTGCTTTCAATTTCACTCATTGATTGTAGAATTGGGTTCTTTCACCCTCATTCATTTCCCTGTTCTCTGCATTAGACTTCTGTTACAGATCAGTAAGTCCTCTGGTTTGGCAAACCCTTGAAAAGTCAAAATCTTTTCTCAAAATTCTGCCTCTTTCCCCCTGTTCACACACTATCGCGCCCCCATAACTGCCTACAGAGTGGTAGTACCGCGCCTTAACCACTGTCTAGAGTGTGGTAGTCTATCAGTACCGCTCCCTGGTTTCCTGTAGTTCCACGGTAGTCTATCAGTACCGCTCCCTGGTTGCCTACAGGCCTGCGGTAGTTCCTGGAAAGTGTTTTTATTTGGTTTTCTTGGTGATTTTTGGGTCTTTTCGAAATTTGGATCCATGTTGGCCCTTTGAGTAAACATTAGTGTTTTGCTTGCATTTTTAAGCGAAATAGGTTCTATTTTTGAAAAAAAAATTCCCCCTCATGGCCAGGGGGGCCATGAATCGTGCATCCTACAGTCGTTTTGACCCATATTAAGGTTTTGAGATCATTTTTGGTTTGGTGGGTTTGGATTGCTTGGCATCTTATTTCCTTTACATCCTATCTAATGATTGTTTGGAAAGATTGATTCCTTGTCTCCACTTTGGTCCAAAGAGAAGCTTGGTTTTGTCACTCTTTTTCTATATTCACGGAACTGGAAAAAATATATGTTCTTCTTGAATTAATTTGATCATTTGCAATTCTTGGTCTCAAATTCATAAGAAGAAGAAAGGCTTGTTTCAGATTCGTGTACATTCGAGTTAAAGATAGAATTGTAGAGTGCTTTTCTTTGTCTTCCATCTAATTGGAAGCGTTTGTGGAATCCTTCTTTCCATAGATTGGATGTGTCTTTTTCAAGTGTAAAAAGGTAGGAAACAGATTAGAATCGTTACGTTTGGTGTTCATATGAAGAACTTTTTCATTGCTTTGGGTTAGTTTTGGGTACATATTTTACTTCTTTCTATCATTTTGAAAAGGAATAAAATTGCATCTGCATTGGGTTCTGAATATTGGGAACGAAAAGAATTCTTCCTTACTTTAGCTAGTGTTCATCAAATAGAAAGGCTCATTTCGATTCATCTTCATTTGCATGGTTTGGGTCGTCACAACATTACCAAGTTTCACGTCCATTTACTCGATTGAGTAATACAACCACTAAAATTAATCTCCCTAACTAAACCAACATTAACCTCACTTGAGGAAATCAAAAGAATTTGGTAGTTAGGTAGGACACCGGGGATAGGCATCAAAATAATTCCCCCTTGTCATTTTTCATCTGAGACATAGTCGTTGTCTTCAGGGAACTAAAATCCTCTAGTATTTTTTGACACGGTCATACACCAGTTTGTGGAGGGCCCCCCTGATTGTTTTAAACTTTCAAGGGTTAAACCACCGCGAGATTGAGAACCGGACGGACTCTGTGGAATGACGCACTCCACTTATCCCTAAGGAAACATCTATCATTGTCTTCCTTGTATTCATAGCAATGCAAGGGGTGATAAGGCAAAAGCGGCAAAAACCTTTTCCAACATGTCATGAATAAGGTAGCTTAGTGACTTTTCTTCTAGGGCTCTTTACCCAGGATCCCTTTCGGTAGAGGGATATCCTTCCATTATTGGTCTCTCATTTTGTATTGTTCGACTTGGATTTCATCACCTTACGAAGGATACAATTTGTTGAGGTCTCCAACTCTTATTTAGGAGGTTTTGCTTGCTATCTTGTAGAGGGTCTTTTTCTTTGTATGGCTGCTTGTTGGCATTCTGGCCATTTTGTTGTACAGCTCGCTTACTGTGGCAATGGCCTCAGTATAGTTTTTTGAGCTTGCTCTTTTGGCCTGTGAGCCTTGTCTTTTCCTAGCTCCCCTTTCGCACGCTCGGTTGCCTGAGGGTTTTGAGTTCTTTTTAACAAGACTTCATCCACATCACTTGGTTTTTTTTCATGGAGAATCTACCTCCATGCACCCATGCTCCTTCTGGGACTACCAATCCAGAGACCCCTTTTCAAGGGGTACCTTTTACTTTTCCTCCAGTTGGAGATATTGGTCCTCCCTTTATTGCCACATTAAATCTTCCTGCATTAACCATAGGATTACCGGTGTGGTTATTCAATCCGGTGATTCCGGTTGTACCCAATGTTTCGAATGTTAACTCTCCACTATGAGAGAGTCAATCCCAAACTAATCCTTCCCCTTCTTCATTGGATGAATCTTCTTCCATTCCTTCTTCCTCGCCTGATCAAAGCAATAGTGTTAGTAATCAGGAGGATAAGAAGAAGAAGAAAAGGAAAGTTAAGAAGAAGAAAGATAAGGAAGAGACCAAGCGTAAACCGATTGCCCCTAATGGCACTCATTCTACGAAAACACCTCGTAAGCCCAAGTTCCCTTGCAAACTTTGTAAGGGTGATCACCTTCTCAAGGATTGCCCCGATATTTCTCATGTATCCGAAGTGTGGTCTAAAAAACCCAAACCACTTGTATCGTCAACCTCTGACCATCATGTCGATGACACTCCCTCAACCAGTGACTCCTTGGTGAAGGGTAAAGTCCTATATCCCTGTTTGATATGCAAGGGTATGCACCGTACTTTCCTTTGTCCAAGCATGGATGAAGCTTCACGGTGGTTGGAAGATATTACTAGTTCTCAACTGGTACCTCCAACAGACGATAGTAAGTTGTCCCTCGACCCCCCACTGGTTGGCCAAGTGATCAATTCAGTTTCATCTACAATTGATCCCACTCTCCCTTCCGAGAGTGAAGTGATCGAGTCGTTGTCATCTCCACTCGATCCCGCTCTTTCATTGAAGAAAGTCCAGACTTGAGCAATCATCTTGACACAATCTTCATCTCATTCTTATCTTCCCAGCGAGAGTGAATTGGAAACCGCTGATGTTTTCCTTATCGGTTCAGAATTTCCTCGGTAAGGGGAAACCCTGTCCGTTTCCGCGAGACCCCCTCCAAGTACTGAGGTTATTTCCTTTGATTGGAATGGTCTAACATAATCTCGTCTTCCTTCCAGCGTTCCTTTTCAAATATATGTAGGAGTTTTCGATAAAGAAATTTTCCGTACGATAGTTGATGAAGGAGCTTCTATTAGTATTCTATCCTCAACTGCTTGGAAAGCCTTAGGTTCTCCTCAGCTTGTGCCCGTCACTGACCAGATACTGGCTTTCAATAGAGGGCCTACTGGACCTTTAGGGTCCCTTCCTCAGTTACCTATCACTTTGGGAGGGAAAACTATCTGTATTGATGTTATGGTCGTCCAAGGTCCCTTAGATTTTAATCTACTCCTTGGACGCGATTACGTCCATGCCATGAAGGCTGTAGTGTCATCACTCTTTCGAGTGATGTATTTTCCCCATCATGGGAATGTTGTGACCATCGATCAGCTTTCCTTTGTGACGCCCACTCATCGCATGAATCCTAGTCACCAGACTTCCCTAAATGTTCCACATGTTTTAGTGGTTTCTTCCCCTTAAGGGGAGGCGTTGGAGCAAAGTTCTATTCCGGTGTCAAGCTCGTTAAAAAATGAAACCATTTCCTCAAGCATTTTTTACTTTTGGTTTTAAGCTTGTGTAAAAATGAAACCAACCATCATTTCAAGCATAGTTTACTTTTGGTTTTAAGCTTGTGTAAAAATGAAACCAACCATCATTTTGAGCAGAGTTCCCTTTATGTGTCAAGCTCATTAAAAAATGAAACATGTCACCATGAGCATAGTTCCCTTTCTGTGTCAAGCTCATTAAAAAATGAAATAGGTTCCTACAAGCATAGTTTACTTTCAGTTTCAAGCTTGTGTAAAAATGAAATCCACTACGAGCATAGTTTATTCTTTGTTTCAAGCTCGTTAAAAAATGAAACCGACCCTCAAGCACAGTTTACCATTGGTTTCGAGCTTGTGTAAAAATGAAACCAATCCCAATCATAGTTTACCTTCAGTTTCAAGCTTGCGTAAAAATGAAACTACCTTCGAGCATAATTTCTTTCTGTTTTAAGCTCGTTAAAAAATAAAAAAGGACCCTTTCAAGCATTGTTATTGTCTATTTCAAGCTTGTGTTAAAAATGAAAAAGATCACCCTTACATTTGTTCGAGTCTCTCGCTAGAGTTAGGATTTGAACCTTCATTTCATCTACCTGGGTCACTTAGTCCTAGTTCTCCCTACCACCCTGGTGAACACATTCAGATTAGTAGCTTCGATTTTTGGGTAAGGAAGAAGAGTAGTCAGACGAAACAAAGCTTGGGGGGCATGTTTAGGCATTAGCAATCATGCTGGGGGCATTTACCAACCTCTGGTAATCATGTTGGGAGGGAACCCATCAATGGGCCTTAACCATGAGCAGAGTTTACCATCGGCTTCAAGCTCATTAAAAAATGAAACCAGTAGTCTGAGAAAAGTTCTACTCCTGTGTCAAGATCGTTAAAAAATGAAACATATCCTTTCCCTTTGAGTCGAGTCTCCTCATAGACTTAGTACCTGAACCTTCTTTTCACTCGCCTATACCTTAGGTGAATGAAATGAAGCTTGGGGGCATGTCTTCAACCTCTGGAAGTTACATTGAAGTCAACTCGATCACCTCTCCACACCACGTTGGAGCTAAGTCACTTGCTTCTAGCAATCATGCTGGGGGCATGTACCAACCTTTGGATTTCATGATGGCAAGAAGTTCACCATTGGGAACATTTTCGAGCATACTTTCCTTTTTAGGTTTCGAGCTCATTAAACCATGAAAATTATCCTAAGCATAGTTCATTTTCTGTTACAAGCTCGTTAAAAAATGAAGCAGACATCATGAACATTCTTCCAACCTATCTTCAAGCTCGTTAAAACAGTAATATGGTGTTTGAGCTTACTTTTCACTTTTTTCGTGCTCTGGTTAAAACATGAAAAGTGGTTTGAGCTTACTTTTTCCTTTTTCGTGGTCTAGATCCAAACATGAAAAAGATTCTGAGTGCTTTTGATACCATTATCGTGCACGTTAAACAATTGGGGTAAAAAGGTGTGTCTAACGAGTATAGGTTTATCACTTTATCCGGCCTCGCTAGACTATTTACGGAAAAGGAACTGTGCCGAGTTTACTTTTTCTTTGTCGTACTCGGTCATCAACCATGACAAAGTTGTACATGGAGTCCTCTTTAAGCTCTTTTCAAACTCCCTAAATAGGAAAAGATTTCCAAGCAAACTTGATGCTTTCACGCTTGTAAAAGCATTTGAATGATCGTCTTTCTGGTGATAGTTTACCCCTTTTTCGGACCAGGAAGCATTATTTACGAAAAAGGAATACTCCAGCCAATCATGACTGGAAGAGTCCTCTCCCGCATGGTTTTACCCTTTTTCGGGCGATGAGGCTAACTTTACGAAAAAGGACCATTGGAGTCTTCTTTAGTTCTTTTCAGACTCTCTAAACATGAAATGACGACTGAGTTTTCCTTCCTTGGACTCGTTAAAATTCAACATCGAAGGGCCCACTTTGGGATGAACGCCTCCTTTCTCAGGTTTTAAAAACATGTGAGATTGGACTCATCTATGAGATGAGCTATACCGAGCATCTGTTACACTCCTCAAGTTCGTAAAACAACAAAGAGGTACTCGTCCATCATATCGGGGGAAAATGGGAAAATGAGTCAAGTTTACCTTGTTGGCAGCTTGTGAGTCATCACCTTTGAACATGGCATGCATCCTCACCTTGTCTATTTTGGGTAGTCAATCTTGTTGATAGTGTCATCATTATGATCATGCGTCCTCAATATTGCTATGAGTTCACACTTCCTGTGGTTCTGTCTGTTCAAGTAGTCCCTGCTACCAAGCTCTGTTTCATGCCATTATATGTTCAAAGGGTTATTACCTTGAGTCCACCTACACTTCATGTCAAACCTTCCCTTTGTGTCAGTACATATTCTATTGTTTCATCGGTCCATACTATCTTTTGTTCCGATTTCGTGTCGATGATGTGGGAATCATTATGGCCCACCTTCGATGAGTCTATTCCTGTCGACACCAAATCACTATCCAGGAATCGGACTTAGGAATCAACCACTAGTACCTTGGTACCTGCATGCCTCAATGGCAGGTTTCCTCGTGTTCGACAGTAGGTTTACATCATTGACCTCCGATCGAACGATCTCTCGAATGCTCGACATCAACTCGTTTATTCACATTTCGTTGAGATGTACTATAGATACCTTGGGGATCATTGTCATCATTGGTGATTTCCCTTGCATTTGTTAACGGTTCACATTATTGACCGGTAATCAAATGGTTTCTACCATGTTCGACTTCAACACCTTGTAATCACATGGCTAGATTCGTATCGTTTTCGATCAGGTAGAAGACCCTAGACACCCTTTTGTATTTTGATTACGTCCAGGTTGCAATGGAGATTTTTCTGTATTGTCACACAGATCCACTTATGTATTGGTCGTGGTTGTGTCATCACTGTCTCATGGATCTACTCTTGTTCATAGTAGCCATAATATGTCTACACTCTATATCATCTCAGTACTCATGGATCTACAATGTATTGGTCGGCAGCCATGCTTTGAGTCAATTGTTTCCGAACATGGGAATGCCCGCCTCGGTAGTATATCTGACATTTTGTTTCTGTTTCAGCTCCTTGTTGCTCCCCTCGATGCTATCTCCGCACCATATTTGTAAATTCTTTCGGCCATCAGTCTCTTCTGACCTCACACTTTAGGGGGCATCTGTTATACCTCAATATTACACATTATGTATTAGTGTCGCATCCTTGCACTAGCGACCTAAACAACAGTTTCCCTTAAAGATCATCTGAACATTCAGAGTGAAAAACACTGACTGAACACTGAAAGCAAAACCCTTTTCTGCCATCTGCCAACCCAACTTAGCCTTGTTTGTGAGCACTACCACTCCCTGCACATCTACAGGGGTGCAGTAGTCAGCACTACCGCGTGTTTCTCCTTCTCTGGGGCGCGGTACTACTGTGTTATGCTCAGTGGTAGGGGCGCGGTAGTCCAAAATTAACCTTTTGCCTTGGATTTTGGGATCTTGACTTTCGAGAGATATCATTGGTATTGCCACCTCTGATTCGATCTCAACTCCCCTCTCTGTTTAGCTGGCCTGATCCACTAAACACTCCATAGATCCACACTTCTCTCTTGTTGGTTAACCTTCCCACATGCTATAAGAGAGAGGCCTTCCATGAGCCAAAGGGGGGACTCTTGGAGACATCAAACCTATGATCTTGAATCTTTGTGGAGATAGTTAGAGGAGAAAGCACTTAGAGCTGGGAGTTGGCTTGGACATCAAGCAATCATTGTAAGTGACTTCAAGTTGGTAATAAAACATAACTTGTCTTGTTTCCCAAATCATGTATGTTGTTCTTGTTTCAATCATATGATTTGTTTTTGCTATAGATTTAGATTCTAACATATGTTTCAAGATTGCTAGAAGATTGTATATTGCTTATACCTTGGTTTCATTCTGACAGGTTCATTCACGAGGACTTGGAGATTGGAGCGACCATTAGGACGAGCAATTGAATCGAAGGTCAGTTAGATCTCTTCCATTTCTTTTAGCAATATAGTCTTGAGATGTTTGTTTAGATCTAGGAATTCAAGGTAGCATTTGTTATCTTTTTGTCTTAGTTTAGAGTCAGTTAAAGTCTACTTTAACCTAAGAGAGTTTCTACCTATCCGTAGGGAGAAATTTCTACAACACCAGGGTCTGGTTATGATGGTGCCGGTGCAGGACATGTATATCCTATGTATTTTTTGCATTTGTCAATAAAGATTTGGACATTCTTCCCTTCCCATAGATTTGTTTATATCTATTGTATTTTGATTACAAGTTGATGTTATGTTGTCTTATTATAATCAATATCTTATTTGTGGTCAAACTGGTTTGAGGAAGGTTTTATGTTTGTTTTGCAGGTCGTTGCAGTGGAGAAGAAAGAGAGAAAATATTGGATCAACCTTCATAAATAAGGTATACATTTATCCTAACCCTAACTCTATTTGCTTAATAATAATGTTGCAAAGCTTTATATGTTCATCTAATAACCCCAGTACGTTGGTAGTATTTCCCCTGTTATAAGAGTAATTTTCCTAACAACACCATCAATTAATAATTTTTTTCCTGCATCCATGTCCAATCGATCCTGATCCTGAGCTTTAGACAGATGAGAACGTCTACCCCTCCTGCACCCCCCAGCCATTGGGTTCAACCCCAGTCCCAAAGACCCTTTGGAAGAGTCCTCCAAGGTTGGCACCTCCCTGGAACTGAGCTGGTAGCAAATGGAATCTTCCTATGAATCCAAAGAGGATTCAAAATCAGTTGAAACCTTTGAAAAAGTGTTCCCCTTTGGATCCCCCCCCCAAACTACCTAGGCTTAGCACAACATGAGCAGTTGAAACACACAGACCAAGTGTATGAACATTTGAATGCACATCCCCCTCCCAGTATTTCCCTAATAAATTCAATGATTTTATAAGAAAATTTAAAGGTGGAAGAGAAGAATTTGTCATACCCTGTGCTATGCACGCCATGCAATCTGGAGCCAGTCCCGATGTTTCCTTAGAGCCTGTCACATACAATCCAGGAGGTGGATTTTCCGGATACATCAACGTTGTATTTTCGAATATAGGTTCAAGAGAGGAAGGGTCCTTTTCTTCCCTAGAATTGTCTTTTTAAGATCCATTTAATTGGTTTTCCTCCCCAAATTTCCCTTGCTTAAAAGCCACATCCTCCTAAGAAACCCCTATTTACTTCTCAATTCTCCTTTTAGTTGGACCCCCACATTTGTTCCCTGGGAGAGTTTGAAGAGGGAGCTGACATTGATTTATAAAATTTCTATATTGGTGGCATCTTCGGCAGGGAAAGGGAATCCCTTCATAGTCCAACTTCAGATGAAAAATCCCCTCTCCCGAGACAAATTCTAGCTCCTCCACCAGGCCTCCCCGAAGATCCAATGACACAATAATTGTTTCCACTAACATATCCCCTGATTGTAGAAAATAAATTTCCACCTCCAGAAACCCCCCAATGCCTTCCCAATATCCCTAAAGCCTTCATTAGTCCAAAATTCCATTGGTAATCCCAGAATCCACACCGAGGTTGGGGCTACATCAAGACGTTCATTGCTAGCATCAAATAGAGGGGTCCAATTCTTCAATGTGACTGGGGTTGAGTCAATACTCCAATTGTTTTGGAGATCCCTCCTTGCATCCTCTTCCTTCTAAAAAATGAAAATAAACCAGCCACGAACCAAGGTGCGGATAGTTTGAACATAGCCAAGGTTTGGTACCCAATTTCGATCCACCCAATCCTTTAAAGTTCTGAAGTCAAAACGATGTCCCCACGCCCTTCCTACCACCTCCATCTTTGTCATTTCCACCTCTTGAGTGACCCAAATGTCCACCCCTAGCACCATCTTAATATCCTTTCCACCCTTCATACACTACTTATGCTTCTTTTCTCTCCCAGATTTCCCACCAGACCCCATATTTAACCTTGCCTCCTGGATGATATCCTCTAGATTCTTAACCATTGAAGATACTATCGGCTCAGCTTTATCAAATACTTATGAAACCTCGTGCAGGTCAAGGCAGGCCTCTAACAAAGGGGGCAGAGAATAAATGCCCTCACAATCATGCGCATCTCTCAGCCCTAACGATGGCCAAAGGGGAACCCTAAATCCTTCATCATCAATGTTGGGTTTTGGAAAGAACATTCCATGCAGAGGGCTCTGAATCACCTAGAGATGAGGATCTATGAATGCAAACAGCTACGAAGAGGGAGCTACACCAGTTTCAAAGTTTGGAAAACTACCAAGGTGGCCTCACTGATGACCCCGGGCCAAAACACCAGGAGCCTCGAGCCCAGCTCTGAGCCAAGTCAAGAGTTTCCCACCCTCCAAAGAAGTCCAAGAAATGCCAGTTTCCTACCGAAAATAGGGAAGAAAAATAGGTGTTACCCTCTCGTCCTTAGGCCCATCCACCGCCCTGGTTTTCAAACCTGTACCCTCCATCAGAATTCCTCTAGATTCGTGAAAATCGACTCTCCCTCTAAAGGATCGACAGAATAATCCACAATGTCTCCATAAACTGCCATATTTTATAAAGTTACTTAGAAGGATAGAGTTAAAACGCTGAGTAAAACCTTGGATTACTTGAGAAGGGAAACACCCTAGTTAACCCACACCAGTTGCCATCCTTCTCCCTCCCTCCCTCTGGATTTGTTCGATCAATTTCTAAATTGTGTTATATGTTGTATGTTAGAGTTCATTGTTTTTTTGATATGTCATTAGCTCTTCTTTCGGCTTATATTATGCATGATGCTCCTACTTTAATAGCTACAGTTTAAATATTTTGTAATTATGGTAGTCCCTACTTTGACATTATTGAAGGGAATCAAGACCAATCAAGTCAATAGACTCAATTTTTTTTTGTATCCTGCAATATTTTTTGGACTGAAAAGACTCATGGGAGAGTCACAAAATACATGGAAACATGTATTCTATAGAATGTAAAAAAAAAAATCTTCAGATGAAATAAAATTTACGTTTTTTTCGAAGGAAAATTAAATATTCCTAAACATGATTTTATAGATTATGTATCTACTACCACAAAGTATTCCTTTGTTAATATTAATTATGCTATATTTTCTTTTCATATCAATATAAAAATAGTTTAATGTCATTTTAAATTTTCAGGAATCCTTTATGAAAATCTCAAAGTATGAATGAGGTGATATCCGAAATATGTCAGTAGAGATATCTAGAAAAGTGTACAAGGAGATGGTCAAAGAAATGGACACAATTGCATCGCAGGAAGAGGCATCTCAACAACAACATGCTTCAAATGTATGTAATTATTGAATTTTTCTATTATGTACATATAATTAATTAATTTAGCATTAAATATTAATTTTCAATTGTTTTGTTGTAGAAAATAAAACAAAATGGAACCCATTCAGCACATAAGATGGGATGACGAGGAAAAAAAGGGTTGATAGCAAAGTTTGTGAGTAACTATGATTTCCTGATAACAAATTAAGATTTCATATTGGTTGTGATCTTTATACCAACCATCCTTGAATCTCTTCAAACAGGTGCTAACATACAAAGAAGAGCCATCAAAAGAATCAATTGAGATTGGGTTAAGTATGGTTTGTGACTATGTGTTGGTGTATCAAAAATTAATTGTGGAATTTGTAAGTATCTATGTTGTTTTACTTCTCTCTGGGTTGGCAGGTGTGGGGGGAGTCCTTCTGGACTCCAACGGAAACAAAATGACTGACTTTTCCTGGGGAATTGGACGAACGATGAACAATGATGCTGAATGGATTTCCTTGATAAAGGGTATTGACGTCGCCAAGGAAAACAATGTCCAAGATCTGGTGGCCATTGGAGACTCCCTCCTGGTTATTAAGGAGGCTAGGGCCTTAGCCAATAAACATCGCAAATCTACCTCCAAGTTCCATTTCCACTTCATCCATGCAATAAAGGGTTTTATCTCCATCTCTCTTTTCCATGTGTTAAGGACTAATAATAAACAAGCAGACGCTATGGCGAATAATGAAGCTGGGTTAAACTGTGGTATTGTTGTGAAGAATGGACAACAACATGAGATCATTTGGGTCCCTTAGCAACCTCTTGGGGTGGTGTTTCCCTAGATCTACAAACACCCTCCTTAACTTTGGGTTAGCCCCATGCAAGGTAGTCAACCTCTGAATCCACTTGGGATCTCCTCACGCAATTTCTTGTCCTTTTCGACGGCGCTCTCAGCCTGTATCCACCTGTCCCACATGCGGGAATTTAATGCTTGCAAGTGACAAAGGATCCAATGACTATATCTTGGAGAAGACTGAGGACTCGAGCATCCAGAACATTCCTCTCTGTGTTATCTGTGGGATAGGTTGCATTAGGGTCAGAATGGATTGTGGTAATGCTGGTGCTAATGCTAGCTTCTACCTCCTTGTGTTGCAGTGCCGTCGTTGCAGGAAGCAAATTCAGGTGAATTCTAGAGGTGTTGGTATGAAGAGGTATCTCTCTACTCTGGAGGCAGTTCAGGGGAGTGGAAATGGTGGTAATGAGGTTCAGGGCTCGCTCAATTTCCAGGTGAATTATGTCTGCCGTGGGAATTCCAGCGACAAGCCCAGTAGAGGCTAGACTTCTCAGTACGCTAGCCAAGGTCAAAGCTTCAGGAACTCTGGGAATGTTGTTCATAGCGATTCTGAACACGACATGGGTAGGAATTGGAGACCCCTCGGCGTTGTATCCTGCCAAAACCAGGGTGGTGTGCTGCACAACGTTCGGGGTAGCCCTGGGGATCCGAGCAGTGGAAACAATTGGTCGAATATGATGGGGGACAATGGGGGAATAGTGAACCTGGAATCCCCTCGGTGACCCGACAGTCCTTCGCCTGGGGTGCTCTCGCATCTGTAGGAAATTGAATCCCAGGTCCATTGGCTGCGTGGAGAGAACAACGACATGAAGAAGCCCATCTCCCATCTCGCCACCTTTGTCCAAATTTCAAATTCTGACGCCAGGAACAATACCAATAAAATGAAGGAGTATTATGATGGGTTGGTGGGTAAAATTGAGTCTCTGCACAGTTGCCTAAGGATTGTTGAGGCCAAGGTGGACTGCATCAGAACTAGCAATCGCAATAGCCCCTCAGTGATTCTAGGCCTGGAAGAATAAAACGCGGGCCAAGCAGCAGGATGCAAGGATAAATTCCACCACCTTAATGACAAATGATTTCTGCTCTAGTCTCAGGTTCTCTAAGATGAAGTTATGTAGTCTCTCTTGTTATGTATTTTCTATGCATTTCCTTTGTATACGACATATATGGCAGTCTCTTAGTTCTCTCTATTTTCAAAGATCAGTAACTATGTATGACATTCTAAGACTGTATGAGAGGTGCTTGTTTGGAAAGACCTCAATTTTGGGCACAGTCTCCCTATCTATTTTGTACGACTGTCTCTTTTTTTAATATAAAGCTTGTCACCCGTTTCTGTAAAAAAAAGAAATGTTGTTTTACTTCTCTCATTTTATAATTAATAGAACAAAAATCTTTTCTATTAAATCTATGATTTGTTATGGGGTATAAAACTTGCAGGGAACAAAGTATGGAGTGGAGCCAATAGAAGAGTTGTTGAGAGAAGGAATCAGATTTGGTTTTGAAATAATTTCTTTCATTCATGACTCAATTCTTTCTATGGTACATCGCTTTTCAATTTACATTCATATATATTATCTATTTTAATTTTCATTATTACCACCAATGTAGATACACTCATTACACTTTATTTTTATCTTTGTAGATGGAAGTTGAAGATGAGGAAAACAATCAAGGCAATCAACAAAACATTCAGCCAAATAATCCAAGTCATGCAAGTGGATTGAGCACTAACAATAGTTCCAACTAAGAATGATGATCAATATATTTGAATGTTAATGCAAGCTATTGTATATTTTGAAATAATTGTCTGTGAAAATTAAACATTTTGTATAATGTATTGGACATAGTGTCCCAATTAAAAGACAATGGGTTACCAATAAGTGTAACAATTATATGCATGTTGACATTTTGATTATTGTGGACCTTTATGTTGTCCCAATTTGTATGAAAAGGGGACTCTTATTCATATATAATAAATTCAAGTTTCTTATTATACTGCATTTTCCAATGTTGCGAAATGTTACATCGTTGATTAAATATATGGATGATTTTCGTAAAAATCTCCACCAAAAAATTTGGTACCATTGGCGGAGGTTGTAGCGGAGTTTTTTTTGACAATTTTGACCAATCTTATAACACTAAAAACCTCCACTATAACCTCCTCTATAGGTCATTTTCCTTGTAGTACTGTCAAGACCTAAATATCAACATAAAAGTGGAAATATTGCGCCAAAACAAAATAGAAATAGTTATATATAACATAAACCATGGAAATAGATTCACTTTGGGGTGGTGTAATTCTTCTCAACATTCAACTTCTAGATCACAAACTAGATATGATGATCTACAATATCATCATATGGTTTCTATAAGGTTGTTAATCATGAATTTTGTAAGAATTTGTGTCAAGATGGAAGATTTTATCCCAATGTGGCTAGACCAAGATTGGTGCTTCTGCAATCTTATCCTTGATAGTATTGTAAGACTATTGAGGGGATTGTCCATTCGAATTGTATAACTTTGGTTAGGAGGTGATATGAGTATATATAAAAAAAAATTGACAATAGCCATTGTGACATAGAAGCGTGCACACTCGTGTTACATTAATCATTAGAGGTAAATTCATGATGGATTTGACATACTCAAAAAATCTTGAAAAGGGGAAGTATAACAATAAATTATTAGGGTTCATTGAGAAGTGATATCATGCTCATAGAATTCATATAATTTGTTAAACATGGTATCATAGGAACCCATCAGGAATAAAGTAATTAAGATAAAATCCTTGAAAATGTTTAGGATGATGCAACTAAAAAGAAACATGTGAACGTATAATCCAAACGACCTACTTATGTAGTAGTAGGAATCCCATTATATGACAAAGGAAGTATTTGGATTATCTTCCTTTCCAACATTTATTTCATGGTAACCACTAAAGCCAAGTGTGAAAGAGTGGAACCTTGCATGGGCATGGTTGAATAGGTTTGGCATTTAGCTGGACTTTGTTCAAGACACGGATATATTCAAGAATATCCTTCAAATGTTGATAGATATGAGTGAATACATCACCATAATTAGTGAAATTGATATATTCAAAGGTATATCGATTTTACTCTAAGAGCATACGCTAATTGTTAAATTGGTCCCATAACATCACATGATTTTGGGTGCACTATTGAAAGTGTTTAAAACTCATTATTTATATGCACTTTTTTAACAATAATAATCAACAAAGGAATAGCGGTAAGGTGAATCAATATTATCCACAGAGTTAAGCAATATTATCAAAGGAATTGGAAATTCGATCTTAACCCACTTTGTTCACTAAAACATGTCTTTTATGATTCGTCATAATTCTAAAATGTTGTAAATAGGTTTCTTAATAGTTCACGGGTGTGTGCTTCTTGCAAAATTTCTCGAAATTTCCTTTCCCAACATAGGACGTTTTTTAGAAGTAAACTACCCATAAGTTTTGAAACTTTCCCAACATTTCAAGTGAGAATTAAATATTACACTATCATGAGGGGAGTGGTCATAAGCTTAGAATAATAAAGAAGATTAACCATTTAATGAGTATAAATAGGTGTTAAATAGAAGTAGTCATTATACCTAAGAATAAAATGGTCGATTTAATATTAAAATAATTAATAAATTATTATTATTCTTTAGTTTCAATTCATATATATATATATGTGTGTGTGTGTGTATAGATCCGGTGGCAAGAATAGGCGATACGTAATTATGACGCCTTCCCCGCTCTCCTTGTTTACACAATTTGGGAAGCACGCAATCAAGCAATATTCAAGAATAGATGGATCCCAACAGATATTATTTATGTCACTTTATTGCAGAAAGTGCAGGAACACAAGACTATTGTTAAAACAAGGAAGACTCGAGAAATATTTTCCCCAATCATCAACAAAAATGAGCCATGGGCTTTCTTTGATGGTGCAAGCTAGGGTACTCCTCCACTAGGAGGTGCAGGAGGAGTTTTATACTTGAATGAAGAAACCAAGATATGCATTAAATATGCACCAGGGTCGACAACTAACAATAAGGCAGAATTAACAGCTCTTTGGGTGGTGCTCAAAATAGCGCAAAGGAAAAATGTGCAAAGAATCCAACTTTTTGGGGATTCCAAAATGGTGATAGATTGGGAAATGGTAAATCCCAAATACATGCTCCCCAGCTGCAACATATTCTAAAAGAGTTACAATATGTTTTAGGCTTTTTTGACTCACTCTCCTTCAATCACATTTACAGAGAGATCAATGAAGAAGCAGACTTATTATCTAGGTTAGCATTGGCAGTCCAACCGAGAGTAATTGAAGTGGAGGAATTCAGCAATGGGCAGTTGATGAACCACTTCACTATGGTATGAATCTAGACAAATCAGGATCGGAGCTCCAGTTTTGTTGAACGGTTCAATAGAATCCAAGGCGTGTACTGAGAACGCATTGAGCTTTTTACCACGCAGGACGAATGGAAAAGCGTAAAGCCATATATTGATATATTCTGCGCAGTTGCTACATTTTGGATGATTGAGCTCGCAATAAGAAAAATATTAAAGGTTTTTTTGCATAGGCAACTGGAAAAGGAAGGTAATGCTCGGATATGATCAATTGGTAAAATGTAAAAGCATTATTATGAACTATGTAAGACGGTAAGGCAGAAGAATGGAAGTTTATGAAGTAAATATTTTTGAATGATAATGATAATGATAATGTAAGTTCTAAGAGGACATTTCAAGGTCACTCTTTATTTAGAGTGATGGATATTTTCCATTTGGAAGATATATATGTGTGTGTGTGTGTGTGTGCGTGGAAAAAGTCACATTTTTATTTTCAAGGATATAAAAATACATTCTTCAAATCATATCGGCATAATAAAAATATTGATTCTAATATTGATATATTTTCCATGGCTAATAAAAATTTTTCACTCCCATGCTATACAATAGCCATATTATTCTAAATTTAGCTCCCATAGACAACAGTTGTAGAACTAGGAATAATTAATAAGACTCAAATAGAAAACATAAAACTAAATACACATAAACCCTATTGTAGAGATTTCTTCCTACGGATAGAAAGAAGCCCTCTTAGGATAAAGCAGGATGAACTGACTATATACTAAGACAAAAATGAAACAAATGTGATCTTGAATCCTAGATTAAACAAGTATTTCAAAGCTTTTGTATTGAAGAAAGTGAGAAACGATAACTGACCTTTCACTTTTGATGTTTGTCCCGCTTGTAGTCTAGATCTCGAAGTCCTCGCGATGAACTTGTTAAGATCAGACAATGTACAAGCATACACAATTCTCCAAGAATCCTTAGTCACAAGTTAGAATCCAAATCTATCTAGACACAAATCATGAAATTGAAACACAATCAACACACATGAATTGGGAAACAAGACAAGTTATCTTTATTACAACTTGAAGATGCTTACAATGGTTGCTTGATGTCCAAGCCAAATTTCAGCTCCAAGTTCTTCCTCTAGCTATCTCTGCAAAAGTCTCAAGATCATAGGTTGGATGCCCCAAAAGTCCTCCCTTTGTCTCATGGAAGGCCTCTCCTTTATAGTGCTTGGAAAGGTTAAGCAAAAAGAGAGTAAAATGGATCTAAAGAGTGTTTAGTGGATCAGACATACTAAACAGAGAGAGGGGGTTAGGATCGAATCAAAGCTGGTAATCCCAAGAAAATATCTCGAAAGGTGAGATCCAAGATCCATGGCAAAAAGGCTAAAAGAGTATTTTCGCGCCCCTGGGTCTGAGCATAATGCGAAATTATCGCGCCCCAGGGTCTGGTAATAGTGCGACAACCCTAATTGTTGCTACCCAGCATATGTGCAAAGCACGAAAATGTATGTAGATTGGGTCATATTTGGTGACATGTGGCAGATAATATTTGGTGACATGTGGCAGATAAGATGTTGTCTTCGGCATTCCGTCGGTGGTTTTTGCTCCTAGGTGTCCATATGAGACCAAGGAGGGTATCGATAATGTATGACAACCATTAGGGAGAAAGTGTCATTAGGTCACATGGTATGAGGATGCGACACTAGGGCTCAATGTGTAACTTTGAGGTATAACAAACCCTAAAAATAAAATATGTTAAAAATATTCCAAATACATGTTGTGCTCATTCATTATATCTCCTTCAGACCGGAGTTGAGTAATAGTCCCATGATCAAGTTTAAATCCATCTTTGGACAAACAATATACCCTATGACTATGCTCACAATATACATGACATAATCGGACTGAAGAGAAAACATTTGCAATATCCTTAAGATGAGACCCCAAGAAATAAAGGTGGATGTACTCTAACTGAACAGGCCCATGTATCCATTAGATTACCAACTTGGAATCCCCATTCACTTGAAAAACTTATATCCCCTCAGTCTATACCAATCTTAACAATGGAATTAAAGCCAATATATTGGCTTTGTTATTAGTGCCTTATGCACAATTGGATTTAAAAGTGATAGAATGCTCATCTGAGAAGTGAAGAATACCACCTATACCAAAAATATTTTCCCACCCCTGATACAACCAAAATCCCCAGCAACACTACTTATCCACCTAGAAATCACCCACACTACTAGGTAAGATACTGACTAATTCTTCTTTGGGAAACTAATATAAGGACATGATCCAAGAAATAGTTTGGAAAGAATGAATCTCACTCCCTTCAAAAGGATAGGATTTGTGAGCGATCCAAACCCCCCATATTGTAAGGAAAGGAACGCATCTGAAAGGTTTCAAATACAGCCTCACAAGCCAATTCCTTAAACTCTGATCGATGGTGACTCCAACCCAAAGATTCTATGATTTAAAACTAGACTCCACATCATGCCAAACTTGGCGAATATATGAATAGTGTTGAAACAAGTGAGCTACATCCTCCTCCACGGCTCGGCATAAATAGCAGATACCTAGGCCTTGTATGTTCCCCTTCCATAAAAAATCCCACATTGAACCCTATTCATAAAAATTAGCGACATAAATATTTGACTTTTATGCGTATCCTTTACCTTCCACAAAAAATGCCACCACCATAATCTATTTGCATTCAGTGACATTATTAGGACTTTACATCCCATCCTAACAATATAGCATCCTCTCACCTTATTCCCATTCCACACCAACTCATCTGGCTTGGGTCAAAGTTTAATATGGGCTCAATGAAGAAAGAGGATACAATTATCCCATTCCTTAACCAAATCATTTGGTAACCCAAATATTTGAGCAATAACGCAAACTTATTACTAGATCGAATTATTTGCAACATTGGCAATCTAAGATAAGAAAACAATATCATTGTCTCTAAGGAACTAGAGCAGTTTCGGGGTAAGAGAGACCTCTCGCCCACACCCCATAATCACATCCGAGCCAATTATGATTTGAGAACTATCTCCCACCCTCCATGCAAAGAGAGAATAAAAATAGGGAATGAAGTTTCCAAGGCCTTCCATTGAACAAAACCTCGATGATAGATGTTTTGCTCACCCTAAATTTGACCCAACGAAATTTTCCTGACCCAATACATATGACTAATAATACTATGCCATATATCGTTCTTTGAAATCAAATTCCAAATTGACGCAAAGAAGTCCTTAAGAAATCTTTAATGCACCACCCACCATCACCTTTTGGCTTGGCTATTGAGTGCCAGTTGGTCCAATGCATCAAACTCGATTTCTTCCCACAGAAAAAGAAGTTAAAGCTCAATCATCATAGTTTTCCCATTACACCTTCCAGGATACATGTTAGCATATGCCAATAAATTGACAATGCCTCAAGAATAGAATTGACTAGGATAAGTATTCCACTCTGAGATAGCCATTGATGGCACCAATGATGAATCCTTGATTCAAACCTACCAAACAACTAGACCCAGTAATATTTACAATAGCCATTCAGTTTAATAAGAAAACCCAAGTACTTGAAACCCTTGTTAAAGTCCTCCATATTATACTAAAAATATTATGAAGAGTTTGCACTACCCCCTCCTCCACTACATTATAATAACATGTCGATTTAGCTAGGTTTATCAACATACCAATAGCCTTGCAGTAAATTTTTAATATCTCATCTAGAACCCTAACCTCTAATACTAATCCATTTGTGATAAATAATATATCATTAACAAAAATAAAATGAGTAATTTAACTCCTTGCTATAGATTAAACTGCCAAGTTTCTTTTGATGTCAGGCCACTATAATAGCTCGACTTAGGACTTCCATAACTAGAACAAGAATTTGCAAGAGAGAGGGAAACCTTGTTGGAGACCCTGGATGGAATAGAAAATGGTGACCTTGATCCATTGATAAAAACAACAAAATAAATTGATTAGATACATCCCATAATCCAATTTACCAAATCTAATGAGAATCCAATATGAATTAGAAGAATCCAGAGATAGTGCCAATAGACCTAATCATAGGATTTTGATAAATGCAGTTTAATTAGCATAGTAGGAGATTTTCTCACCTTCGTTGTATGCATACACTCCTTTGCAACACCAATTGCATCATGAATCTGTCGACCTTCTAAAAAACCAAACTACTCAAGTGAAAAAAAAAATCCAACAAATAAGGTTTCACTTCTCCGCTAGAATCTTAGCAATGATCTTATACACTATGTTGCACAAGGAAATTGGTTAGAAATCCATTAAATATTTTGGTTTATTAGTTTTTGGAATTAAAGAAATAGACATAGCATTTAGAGTAGGCAATATCTTATTTAACTGACAAACTTCTTCAACAACCTATAGAAGGTACAAACCCATTATGTCGAAAAATACCAAAAATGTTTGATGGTCCATCCATACAAAGTAAGACACTTGTCCTTTTTAAATCTATGCACTATTGTCTTCATATCCCCAAGAGAAACAGGCTCAAATAGTTTTATATTATCTTTTGGAAAAATCATATAGGAAAAATATGAACAGGTCTTAACAATCTCAACAATATTTGATATTTATAATTCCTTGTTAATCTAACATTTTGAACTCCCAACTCTAACAAATCATAAAACACCCTCTTAAGGTACCTCTTTGCATCCCAAAGCTCCCATATCGAGTCATGGATTTTCCTTTGGCTAGCCACCTTATGTAAAATCGCGGTGTTTTCATCACCCAAAGTCAGCCAAATAGCTCAACTTGTCATTTCCATTCTGCATCCCACTCCCAGAGTAGCGTATTTTTCTTATTCTCAAGATCTTGAAGGTATATTAGATACCCCCATAAGAATACTCTGGAATGGTTACCCCCATAAAGTTATTCAATATCTCTCTCAATCTCCCCAAGAATCCAATCATGCTCTTGATTATTTTTTTGACAACCATTCAACAACCCGGTGCTTCAAATATTTAAGAGAATCCACCAGCTTCTGACTTGGAGAGAGTTCTAGATTTGCATCAAAATGTCACCATTCCAATTTGACCAAGTTCTAGAACTCTAGATCCTCAAGCTAGGAAGGATTAAACTTGGAAGGAGCTGGGGGATTACCAACTGCACTATCCAATTGGAATATTATTGGTTATTATTAGAACCTCCTTTAGATGCAACCCACATTTAGTATCTTGCCACTTTACTCAGGAGAGATTTTGAGACAATAAACAAGTCAAGTCACTTCACCACTCCATCCTTTGAGATGAATTTGTTCCTACATAATGGATTTTTACCACTGGATCAACATCGACCAAATTTAAACATTCTAGTTGATGAAAAATATAACCATTTATCGAGTCCTTTCTAGTATTCTCCCCCCATACGTCATCATAGGATAAGGTAAAACTTAAGTTCCCTCCAATAATAAAATTGTCCCCCTTCACCACCTGCATCAAGAAAAAACATTTCCATAACTCCTATTTTTGTAATAAGGGACCATAAATTGCTCGTAGGGGTGTAGCTCAACCGGCTATTCGCTTAATATGAAGGAAATGTTGTAAATGGAGGTCACGAGTTCAAATCACCCCGGATTACCCGTTCCCCATGCTTGCGGTTTGTGTGGGTGCACCTAGGGGTATAGTGGTAGCGGACGAGATTGGATCCCTAGACCCCGTGTGACATGAGTACCAGCCCCTTCCCAGTTGTCGATTCCCCTAGTTACAAAAAAAAAAAAAAAAAAAAAAAAGGGACCATAAACATTTAATATGGATATCTCCATATCCATATTAGCACATTGGAGCTACATGCACACCCCTAAATGAACAAAAAAGCAATTTTTTAGTGAAAGACGACAACAAAATCCTATTAACAGACCCCCCAACAAACCCATAGATTCCACCCATAAGAAATCCCATTCCTTAAATAATGACTTTAAACGACCTAGAATCTACAACCCTTTACACATTAACTCCTAGATCAAAATTACATTTGGTGCGTCTTTTTCAACCAACCAGTGAAAGAACAAGATTTTAGAGGGGTTAATTAATCCCCATGCAATTAGAGAGAGAAATTTCATGGATCCCCCTCACAAAAGGGCTTTCGGTCTCTAAGGGACCTGACTATTTGTTAACGCTTAAATTTCGCACAAATGTGATGTTTTGGCTAATCTTGCATAAAGACGTCGTCATAATACAACATGCAGCTCACCGAAGACAATGTCCTCATTATATACATAAGAGAAATTGATCCCTAGAATGACAAAGGCAATATGTACACACAAACAAGTGAGTATTTACACTAGACCCCTGTGCTACTAGTGCGACTCTTTGTTCAATGACCCATGTGTACCCGTGCGACTTTTCCTTTGAAAGTCACGCAAATTTCAAAAATGTTGGACCACCTACTTTTCATGGTGCATTCAAGGCTCATAATGTCTCTCTTGGCTCAAAAATTCTAACTTGACTCTCGACATGCTTGGGAGCATTCAATAGCCCCCTTCATGTACTTGGAGAACCAATTCACTAGCAAGGGTGTTCACATTTGGATCAAGATGTTTCTTGGCCCCCAATTGACTTATAAAAGGAAGCCACATGAATGCATTCTATAGGAGAAAATTAAGAAAAAAGTTATGCTACAATAATTGCACTGAGAGATCAAATTTCAATCCATTTCTTACCTCTAGTCAACATGCTACAAAGCTCCCTTCCTTTATTCCACTAAGAAGTAGGACTTTTCTCCCCATCCTTTTACTTAAGATTTTTTTTGTTGAAGTTGCTTTAGAATCTTAGATTGTGAGTGGATGGTACACCTAACCCATATCTAACATTGTATCCTTGGTTGCAAGCTGCAAGGATAACAAGGAATATTGCTCACCCTTGTGTCATTTTTCCCTCAACAGTACTTATGGTGACTCCACTCTTATTTTTGTTCATTTAATTATAGATAGGTTGCATTTTTCTGGATAACTATTTGGGGTGTTGTGTAGGTCCAGGAGCTTGTTGTTCAACCTCTCAACAGTCAAAATTTGGATGCTCATAGCCCAAGTTCATCAAAATATCAGTAGTGTGGTTCTAGTGTCTTGGACACACGATCCATCCCAACTTTCTCTTCGATAGTCACGCTATAGTGTTGATTCCATGTTTTGTACTCACGTGGTAAACTCGGGCGACCTTTGTAACTCTATTCCCATGTGATCACGCATCTATGGGTCCAATACCCACACCGTTTTTTAGAAATGTTGTTTTTTAGCTTAGATCTAATCATCACCTATATTTCCAACGACTATTTAATGAATAGGAAAATTGACAAACTCACATACAGTTTTATTTTCTCTAGTAATTAGACAACTTAGCTCAAGATAGGAAATAAAGAAGTAATTTCTTACATGATATTTAGGCTAAAGGATTCAAGGTTTTTAACAGACCTCTTAGTTCTCACTAGGAGTTGAATAATATTATGCTTTCCATTTGATAGAAATAGTGAGTTGAGGCAATTTGTTTTAACTACCGCTAGTTGTATATATTATTGCTTCTTTCTTATTTCTTTGATCTTATGCAAGATAGTTTAGATCACTCATTCACACAAACAAGGGACCTAAAGACTCCTCTTTCCCCAAGCATGCTATTTTCCTTACTCTTAGTGATCTTGGAAAATCAGAAAAGGGTGAAAGGTTTCAAATACCTCCCTTTTCACATTTATTTCATCAAACTTGTAGTAGTTCGTTATTTGCAAACAATTATTCATTTCACACTTAGAGTTTAATTAAGTGGAGTAAAGAACTGTCAATGATCATATGTCTTTGCTTTATTATTCTCTTTAGTTAGTTTCCAATCTCACTTCTATATTTTCTTTCAAAACACATGTGATTCCCACTTGATCACACACCAAGATAACTAAAGACTCTTTCGAAACAAGTATGCTATTCCTATTTCACTCATAAGTGATCTAGATGAATCAGAACAATAAGGAAGTTTTAAATATCTCTCTTTCACTCTTTAAATCAAATTTGGACCATTATAAAATCAACATCGCATTGTAATTCTCAACCAAATAAAATCCTCCATAGGAGGTCACAAAAAAGTTGATTGGGATAGGCATCCAAATAATGTCCACCAATATTCTACATTTTTGAAACATAGTGGTTGTTGACTTTTAGGTACTTATCAAATCCTTATATCAGCAAGTGTCAAAATAAAACCTGGATAAGAAATATGTGGTTCCCAAGGACATGAAAGCTGAGCTATAGCTATTTTTGTTTGCTATCTTTGTGGAGGAGACTCTTTACCATTCGAGGCCAAAACGCTTATCCACACTTGATGCATGTATCTTAGTGGACAAAAAATAGAATTATCACTGGGTGGAATTTATGGGATGCATTTTCACCCAAGTCAGATTTCCTTGGCTATTGGAAATTTTTCTAGTCCTTTCGGAACATAGCCCCAATACCTGTTGTCTAAAATGATTATGCCATACCTTCACTAGCTTCCTACGAGGGATTTCATCACCACTAATAAGAGAGCTATTGGAATTCCCAATGAATCTTTGAGAGAATTGCCATTACGTCTTCTACTAGGGAATTTACATCTTCTTTTTTTTATTTACAAGATCATCTAAATGTAATTAAAAGGAACAAACTTTTGAGATCATTTGCAAAAAGACTTGGCACATATACGATCATGTGCTCCATATTGCATCTGTTATTGTGGTTGTCGTATTTTTGCATCTGTTCAATTGTGATTAAATCGCCTCATCCCCATTCTCATTTGATCACATAACCAACACCATTGTGGAACAAAGAAATATGAGGCGGTCTCTCAAACTGCAAGGACTCTCTCCACCCCAAAGAGGTGTTTATTTATTTTCTCTCCATAGATCGTGAGGGAGATCATTTAGTTGGGGGCATACCTAGGGAGCATTGTTATGATTATCTTGGATAGGGAATACCTTTCTTAAATCTCATGTTTCTCCACCTCTTGCAGGATATACAACTCCACCACCCTCTCCATCTCGTGGAAGAGGCCATCTCCACCTTTTGTAGGAAACACCCCCCCATCACCTCCACCTCTCATAGGAAATACACTTCCATATTCACCTGAAATTCACGACCATATTCACCTCCACGAGGAGGAAACACACAACATAGAATGGAAGCATCAAACCTTCCATTCATGGCAAGCATAAATCTCCCTGAGTTATCCAAGTTTATCTCCTTGAGTTATCCAAATTTATCAATGATCCCATTCTTCATAATGCAACTTGGCCAAAAATGATCCCCAGGATTCCCTCGGATGTTCCAAAATGTTAGGGGAAACAGAGAGACGACCCAAACAACCATGTAATTTCATTTCACCTTTGGTGCTCATCAAATAGCATCATCGAGGACATCATTCACCTTCAACTTTTTCAAAGAAAAATTATAGGTGCATAAGCCAAATGGTACATCAATATACCATCTAGTAATTACTCCACCTTAGATTCCATTGCCACTATCTTCCTCACATGTTTTCAATTACCCACAAACCATGATTTAGGGCTCGAAATTCTCACAGAATTTCAGCAAAATAACTCAACTCACATTGCAGATCACATCCATGAGCGCCATAGACATAGGACTTTGTGCAAGACATCCAACCCCAATTCTTGTTGGATTGATTTCTAAAATCACTTCAACCAATGATCGCAAAGGATGTGGCAACCACATAGGACAAAATGGAAGAAGAGGCCATCCTCAAGGACAAGCCGCTTTCAATTTGATTTATGTGCAATTCAGGTGTTGTATATCATACTCCCAACATCAAACCTAGCACCCTCAGGTACATCACACTCTATTGAAGGGATTAACGAGACTATTTATCATTATTTAAATGTTCCCCAACCATCAATCTCTATGCCACACAATATGGCACAACAATACCTACCAGCACCCCTAGCATCAGTGGCTCCCACAACTGTTCCAAGTCCTCCATTTGGGAACTTTTCTTATGAACCATACATTCCTACTTATCTCAATGCTAGTCAATCTCTAATTGTACCACCACCACCAGCTCCTACATCCACCTCATTTAGAGCCCCTAACCCATACCTTCCCACACACATTTATAATCCACATTTCATACTTCTTGGTCCACCTGGCTCTTCCCCTATGCCCCATGTTGGGTTTTAATCTAGTACAACATTATCTTGCACAACAAACTCAACACTTTGAGTAGTTGAATGTGGGTAATTCCCCAAATATTCTGAATTAGGGGAAGAAGAAAAGAAAGAACATAAAGAATCAGCCACAAGGGCAAGGAGGCATTCCTCCTCCCTAGCAGAACTAGAACCTGGGAAACCCAAATGAGGGGAGTAACAATCCCCCTAAATAAGGAAAGAATTCTAACCTTCAGACGAACTATCCTTGCTTCATCTTTGGAGAATATGGGCATTACACTCACCATTTCTCGTTGATACCTTAATGTCAACAATTTCTTAAGGCAAGGAAAAAGGCTACGGCCAACCCTCCTCAACCACCAAACACCCCATAACCTCAATAGGTTGTGTTACAACAACCCTTGACAAAATAAGGGGTAGTTACCCAACCACCGAATGCCCCATAACCTTAACAGGTTGCGTTACAACAACCCTTTTCCAACCAAGGGGTAGTTACCCAAAAGTATGGTACCTAACCCCACCATATCCAAAAATGGAACCAAATCCAATAGCCACTATGATTTTATGCTAGTATCACTGGCATGCATACCATCATGGCCACCCATAGGACCGACGCCACTTAACAAAACCACCACTGGTTCTCACCTAACCCAATGTTTGGGGCATCAACCAACCAAAGTTGAAATCCCCCTTTGCACTAAATACTACCTCTGCCCCAACAGTCAACCAACCATGCTCTTTATGCAAATAGTTAGGACATGCAAAAAACTTGTTCTCCACATTGTCGGAGCTTAGGAATTTTCTCAACACACCTATTAGTGCAACTCATGCCACTATCACTTCAGCAGGGGGCATGCCAACCACCTAAACCATGCCCAATGACACAGCCAAAACCAATCCATTGCGCACCAATCATGTGTGCATAAAATGTTCTCAATTTTGGCATTATCAACATCACTTCTGAACTCCCTCGAATTTGGGATGCACTGGCAATTATTTACCTCACACACCCCTTGTTTGAAATACCTCAACCAATTTCCTAATAAATCGCTTCCATTAACGTTTTCACTACATCAAAACCAACTAAGGAAGAGCATGGTGATTGTTCATCATGTGGACACCACACCCATATGATTTCATCCACTATAAGCACGGTTGCACCTAACCATGCCTCTAGACCACTAAACCCATCCCATACTCTCAACCGTGTGTGTGCCACTCGACCATGTCGATCATGAGTTCTCTACCTATGAATATCCTCAAACCAAAAAGCAAGTTGAGGTAGTGAACAAACTCATCAAAACTATGCTTCAACGAACTCAGGTAAACAAGAACAAAACTCAATCAGCATCACATGTTTCTTTCTGCCCTATGGGAATACCAAACATAAGTTAAAACTGCCATGGGATTTACTCCTTATCATGGGATGGAAGCAACCCTACCTATTCAAATGCCAAATCCCTATACTCCAATCATCCATCGAATTATTACAGTACACCCCGGCATTAAAGCAATGGCTATTCACCTTGGAGCACCTCAATGAATAATTTCATGACTCATTATAGCAAAATGATAGCATGAAACTTCACTCCAAAGAACACTACAACTGTCATGTCTAAACTCACACTTTCAATGAAGGCGATTTTGTCCTTATTTTTAATGCCAAAAAAGACAAAAGATGTGGACTTGGTAAGTCTGTGTCCATGTGGATTGGACCCTACATAGTTAAACAATTCTTACCCAAGGGCACATATGTCCTAAGTGATCCAGAAGTGGTTCTTCTCGATAGCCCTGTCAATGGGCTATATCTAAAGAGGTTCTTTCCATAACACCTAGTTTGTTCTCTAGGTATGCTACGTTTCTTGTCAATTTGTATGCATTGTCTATATTCTCATCATAATCATTATTACTTGGGTACTTGTGTGATGAGTGCAGGATTATCATTAAGAAACAACTCTTCCATCATACAACAATGGTGCATGGACCTCAAGCACATGTATATCATCTCGACCTAGAATATAGGCAACGTACTCCCTCTATTTACATTTCATTTACCCAATAATCCCACTAATAACCATAGATTCCTAATTCTCAGTAATGGCACACCATCAATGTCATTACCAAGAAGAGCATATTTCTCCATGGGTATACGCACCATTATGACCCATGATGTCAAACCCTTCCAAGTTTGAGGAATATGTTAACTCACCAATTTTTTCAAGTTGAATCCACATATTATCATCTTTCATTCTTCCCACTTCATCCCTCAAATTCCCCGTCACATGTTACGATAATGATTCACAAATAACATCCTATCCCTAAATGAGAAATATACCATATGCATCCCTCTTCGTATCATCAACCCCCATGAAGACCACAATGGGGCCCCAACCTCTAAAGACAATAATATCATACAGTCATTCCCGTAGGAACGTTCTGTAGGGAATTTTCCCATACGGAACCCATCTTCTCGTTTACACAAAACCATTACACAATCATCAAAATGATTCCCCAACTCACTCAAAACCCTGGGAATCCCTCCCATATAATTCTTTGGTTCCCCAACCCACTCAAAACCATGGGAACTGCATATATATTATGTTTGTACAAATGGTTCCTCGGTTCACTCAAAATCATGGGAACCTCTTTACATTACTCTTTTGGAAGCACCCCCTAGCATCCCTTGATTGATGTACTTGAGTCGACATAACCCCAGCATTGTTAGTTTTTTCATTCAACTTACCCCATTAGTATTGTTCCTATGATAAAAACCTTCATCTGCAACCTGTTTCATTTCGTTACACCCTATATCACCATTTGAAGAATGTTGTCATCGACCACTCACCTAGTTTACAACAATCAAGGGAATTCATGAGCCCCATGCTTATCAACTAATCTTGTGTCATTTCTGGCAATGCCCCAATTCGTTACAAAATGATCTTGACAAATCATGACCATTTGTGCAAGGTGTATTTGTGCTTGTACACAAGTCCCAGTAAACCATTTAGGGATCAATAGAAACCATCTATTGTATCTTGAAACCGTTTATCAATCCCATAATACCTCTCATCGTCAACCCGAACCCATCCACTGAAACCCAAATTCCATTCACCGATGACATGGATGCCATTTACCATTAACCTGAGACTCTTTACTATTAACCGGAAGAAGCCAATGGTAAAGGAAAAGGAAAGTGTCGTGAATGGCTAGGATCCAACCATGTGCTTCCGATAGGTTGATCCAAACGATTGGGACAAGTGAAGGGATGTGGCTTATACCCATCGCTAGAAAAGAGTCATCGAGAAAAAAGGACCGTGGTACTCACATTCGACTTTCAAGTGCTGGAAATGTGCAGAAATTGGGTGAATTAGTCGATTTTGGAAAGGTTGTAATGTTCCCCTAAAAAATTATAAATGTTTTAGAGCAATGCGAGAGTGCATTGGGTGCATGAGCATAAGTGAATCATGTGCATTGAATTAATTATTGGGAAGAGGTTCCCAGTGCTCTTGAGACATCGTTAAGCAGTGAAGGGAGTAGCTCGGGATGTGAACATGCTAGTGTGTGTCTAATGATATGACATTATGGTATTCATGAATCAATGCAGGGGTGCATTGAGTGAATGTGCATTACAGGATTATGTGAATACGTGGTTATGCATGCATATGTGTGGGTATGTATGCTAGAATGCATTGTGTGAATTCCTATTTGTGCCATATTTCATTGCAATTAGCTAGTAGTTGAAATGGTAGAATCATTGGGAATTTTGAGATCATTTCATGAATGTTGTGGGTATGCAATGAAATTTAGATTATGGAAAAACTAATAATTGTTTCATTGTTTGAAAGATTCAGATTACAGGTAGAGTTGAATTGGATATGGAAATAAGTGTATATCCATAATGAAGACTGAAAGCTACTGTGTGCAAAGGCCAATCATTATGAGAAGGATCTCATGTTTGTGAAATCTAGTTTTTGTATGAACCGAATTTGAGAATTTCTAATGGAAATTATTATGATGTCATCTCATGGTAATTGTATGTGCGTAATAGAGGTGAGATTATGGATCTATCTAGTGAATACAGATGATGGTTGTTTAATGCTTGTAAAAAAGGGGAGAATGCTACTATAATGTCACTAGAACCATATGATATGGCTTGATTTCCATGAGTTATGTTAAGGGTTGCTAGTGGGATGCCCTAGCAATAAGGCATGTGAGTTGGTGCACTCTTCTTGTACAAGAAATCCTAGGCCAATGATGGATCACCCAAGGGAACCGTGGATCAGTGAAGGGGATTCATGAGCCTGAATGGTGAGTAATTACAAGGAAGAGGCAACTTGAATGAATCTGAGTGAGAGATTCATGTTATACTAGATGGGATCAAGAAGGCATTAGAAGTATATGTAGATACCTTAGGTCTGTCATAGAATATAGTAAGATGAATCTAGCCCATGGAAACCATATGGAGAAAATATATATTCATACATATAAGTATTGGACTTATGGCATAATTTATCTTGTGTTATGAGTACATATACTTTCGTTATGAAACTTGCATCTTTGTTAACAGATCAAGTGTTTCTTAAAATGGCTATGACAAGCATGTTTTTCCTTTGATGAAAGTAATAGGTATGTGAAGAAATTCCAAAGGCCTTGGAGGTGTTTCAAGGTATCCCAAAGGAATGATTGAGCATTATTGTCCAAGATAGCGAGAAACAAGATCTTTGAGCGCATTGATGAAGAAGGAAACACCATAACAATAAGATACATTACAAAGGATGTTTCTATTAGATAGATTTCAGCCATGTAGCTAAATAAATTCTCCAAAAAATGTTATCAATTGTATGCATCCCATGTACATGGAATAGAAGAAAATGAAGTTGTGAGATTGGAGTATTATAGAATCCTGCAAGAATTTAGGGTTGTATTTCCCAATGAAATGCCAGGACTCCATCCAAAGAGCGACATTGATTTCATAATTAAGATTGGGCCAAGAGCCGCACCAATGTCTAAGACACCTAACAGGATGAGTGCCCCAAAGTTGTTGGAGCCAAAAATGAAGTTGTGGGAACTATTGGAAAATAAATACATTAGTCCAAGTGTGTCTCCATAGGAGCACCTGTACTATTTGTAAATAAAAAACATGGAATTCTCAAGCTATGTATTGACTACATACAGCTAAAAAAATCCACACTGAATAACAAGTATCCATTTCCTCGAATTGATGATCTCTTTGATCAAATGAAAGGGGAGAGAGTATTTCCAAAGATCAAGTTGAGTTTCGGTTACTAATAGGTCATAATTAAAGAAGAGATATCCATAAGATAGATTTCAGAATGTGATATAGCCATTAGGAGTTTAAAGTGGTACCTTTTGGTCTCACTAATGCATTAGCTACTTGTATGTGCCTCATGAACAGTGTGTTCATTTAATATTTGGATAAATTCATGTTGGTGTTCTTGGATGACGTTATCATTTACTCTAAGAACGAGAAAGAGCATGAGGATCATCTAAGAATGGTTTTGAAATTGCTCGAGAATCATCATCTATATGCAAAGCTCAACAAATCTGATTTTTATAAGAAGCAAGTTCATTATTTGGGTCACATTGTTTATGAGGAAGGGATATCAGTAGACCTAGAAAATATTAAAGCAATTATGAATTGGTTGACTCGAAGGAATGTGACAGATGTGAGGTATTTTATGGGCCTTGTCGGTTTTTATATGAGATTCATCGAGGGATTCTACAAGGTTGCACACCCAATCACTTTTTTGCAGAAGAAGGGAATCAAGTTTGAGTGGAAACATTAATGTGAAGATAGATACTAGTGGCTGAAGAAGCTTCTCACTAGCATGCCAATTTTGAGAATTGCGGACCCAGAAAAATATTTTGTGGTGTGCACAGACGCATGCAAGAAAGGCATCAGAGGAATTCTTTTGCAGGAAAATCATGTGGTATGTTATGAATCACAGAAGATGAAGGAATATTAGAGGAGTTACGTTTCCCACGATCTAGAACTCGATTCCATAGTGCACACGTTGAAGATGTGGAGACACTATCTTATGGGTAAGAAATTTGAGCTCGAATCATAGCATTGCAATCTAAAGTATTTGTTCAAACAACCAACACTTAATTCCATGAAATCTAGATGGTTGGAGTTCCTTTGTGAATTTGACTTTGATCTCAAACACATACAAGGAAAGGAGAACAAAGTGGTTGATCCACTCAGCAGGAAGATGCATACAATGCATGTGGCATCCACGAGTGTTTTTTAAACAGACTCTGAGGAAAAGGATCACCAATTCTCTTGTTGAAGATGAACATTATCAACCTGTCAAGGATGAATTACAAAATCCGAATGCTAAGAAGAAGTATGAGGGTTACCATCTACAAGAAGAAATACTTCTTACCTTTTACATCAAACTGTACATTCCCAATGCTGGGAATTTGAGAAGGAATGTTATGGAGGAGATTTATGCAATGCCATATTCTAGTCATCCATGATATCATAAAATAATTTCTATAACCAGAAAGCAGTACTTTTGACCAGAGATGAAAAATGAATTTGTTGATTATATTTCTAAGTGCATGGAATGTTAGAAGGTGAAGGATGAGCATCAACACCCATCAGTTTGTTACAGCAGTTTCCCATACCTGAATGGAAATGAGAAATCATTTCCATGGATTTCATTACAGATTTTCCAATGACAATGAGACAACATGATTCCATCATGGTTGTGGAAGAATGTTTTTCAAAAGTAGGACATTTCATACCTATTAAGTCCACTTAGAAAGCATCTGAAACTGCAAGGATTTTCAAGAAGGAGATCTTTAGCTTACATGGATTTCCTAAGGCCATAATTTTAGACAGGGATGCTAAGTTCACCTCCAATTTTTGGAAGGGCTTGTTCTAGGATCTAGGAACTTAGTTAATTTTAGCACAACCTACCATCCACGGACATATGGGAAAACAAAAAGAGTGAATCAAGTTCTTGAAGACATGCTTTGCATGTATGTGATGGACATACCTGTTAGGATATTCCTATACTCCATCCTAGTCCTACCAACATTATTCCTTTTTGCATTTTATGCATGCATGCAATTGCATGCATCCTAGTCATCAGTCCCAGCACCTAGCCCTCAGTTAGCTAGCCCCAGGAACTTCTCTCATATCAGTTTTATCCCTCCTAGAGCTTAGTGTGCCCTTCCTCCTTGATTTAAGGAAGCCACTTGTCCTCTCTCACCTACCACTCAGTTGCACTTCAGTTATCTTTATTTCCTTCCTTGATTTAAGGAAATACTGACTCTCAACTAACTGTATCACTCCCATGGACCTCCAGTGAAACTAGACTTCCCATTCTGACTCCAGTTAGCTCCTCATGCGCCCTCCACTGAGCCTCCTTCATTCAGTTAGTGCCAGTTACACTCAGTTACACCTACCACAATCAGTTAGAATCAGTTTGACTGATGGTTGACAGTTACTTGAGCATTGATGACTCCATTGATGATGATGAAGACTTCTAGTTGTGCTTGTGATGAATGTGATGAACCTGCAATAATTAATTAATGCAAATACACGAGATATCAGAAATAATAGAACTCAGAATCACTTTTATATTGATCACAGGCCACTTCGAGGGGGCAACCTCCTTTGAGCAAGCTCAATACAATTAACTTCACGGTGCCTTCAATGACCTCAACACACACTTATATACTAAGTCTATGCCCAATACTATGAGTCAAAACCATGGGACATATAATACTACGGGACGACTTACAAAGCATATGCGTCCAATACTATGGGTCAATACTATGGGCTAATATAAACTACGGATCAACAAATACTATGGGACGACTTACAAAGCATATGCGTCCAACAACATAGTAAAGAGAAGGGTTGACATAGGTTCCTAACATCCCCTCTCCCTTAGAAAAAGCTTTGTCCTCAAAGATTTGGTTGGAGAAATTGCTGCAAAATCTGAAGGAGTGGTTCCCCGGTAGCATCCTCGGGTTGCATTTCGTGCCACTGACGCCTTTGGAGTGTCAAGGAGGATTGCTTGGAAGGCTATAGATGAAGAAGAACCCTGTCAGCTGCGTGGAAAATGCGCTCAGAATGGTGCTGATCAGCTTGTTGTTTCAGGCAAATTCTAGCCATGTGAAGATTGTCCTGCAGAATGAGAAGAATCTGATCGCGGTTTCGAAGAACCAAGTCAATTTCCTGAACTGGGGAGCTGCTAAGGGTGTATGGAAGAAGAACTGGTGGTGTTTTTCCATAGACTGCTTCATATGGTGTCCTTTGAGATGTGGTATTGTACCACCAGAGCGCTGCTAGGAAATCCATAGAAATAGTTGGCCAAAGCTGTGTAGGAATGGGCAAGGGTTTGAGCAATCCCGAAAGGAGTGTCGTTTCACCCTTGTTGACTTGGAAAGTATCATCGTCAGCCACCATCTGTTGAATTGTCATTTTTAGTCCCTGCCAAAAGAAGTTACATTGTTCCCGGTCATACATTTTGCAGAACCCAGAGTGCCCTGTTGATGAAGAAGCATGGAGTTCATAGAAGAGATAGCCCTGTTGAACATATTGCAACCAATTTGGAACAAGCAGAGAAAGAGCTATAAGAGAAACTGGGTCATCAATTGTGTGAGAAGGAGCATCTTCCACCATATTGTCCTTACCCTTCTTGTAAGTGATCACATAGGGATAACCCATTTCAGGTGTGTTGGGGAGGAGACCCATTGTTCCAGAAAATTTTCCAGACTCTGGAGATCAGTCTTGATGCAGAAAGAATTCCCTAATAGGTATGGCTGCCACTTCTATACTGCATGCAAAATAGCCATCATTTCCTGCTGAGAGGTAGATGTGGCTAAATTCTTGCTGGAAAGGTCTCTTGAAGGCAGCAAGCGCATTGGTTCAGCAAAGATACCTACATATCTATCCAAGGAAGTAGTGGAGACTGTTGATGGGTGCATCTGAATGGAATTGAGCTGAGCGATGACACCATGTGAATTATTCTTAAGGATTTTTTCCAGGCAATGTGAACTGATGATGCAAAGTGTGAGGCACCTGCAACAATTAATTAACAAGAATACGCAAAATAGCAGAAATGACAGAACTCAGAATCACTTTTGTATTGATCACAGGCCACTTCGAGGGGGCAACCTCCTTTGAGCAAGCTCAATACAATAACTTCACCGTGCCTTCATAGGTCTCAACACACACTTATATACTACTTCGAGGCGCCAATACTATGGGTCGAAACCATGGGCCGTTACAAACTATGGATTAACAATACTACGGGCGACTTACAAAGCATATGCGCCAATAACAATAACACAACTATTGATCAACAAATACTACGGGACGACTTACAAAGCATATGCGTCCAATAACAACATGCTAACAAAGTAAAGACATGGGTTCCTAACATCCCCTCCCCCTTAAAAAAAGCTTTGTCCTCAAAGCTTTAGATGTGGAAATTGCTGTTGAATCTGAAGGAGTGGTTCCCATGTAGCGTCCTCTGGTTGCATGTCGTGCCACTGAATTAAGACCTCTGTGATAGAGTGAGAGCGAAGCTGACGCGTGCGCCGATTGAGGATGGCCTCTGGCTCCAAAAGGATGGATCCTTCATTATCCAGTTCAGGTAAAATCGTTTGTCCGCTGATGTTGGTGCCAAGAACTTTCTTCAGACAAGAGACATGAAAGACTGGATGAATGCGGGAAGAAGGAGGAAGTTCCAATTTATAAGAAACGGACCCAATCTTCTGAAGAATCCGATATGGCCCATAGAACTTTGGAGCGAGCTTATGACGCCCTTTGAGTTTCAAGGAGGATTGTTTGTATGGCTGGAGACGAAGAAAAACCATATCTCCGACTTGAAAAGTGCGCTCCGAACGGTGCTGATCAGCTTGTTGCTTCATGCGATTTCTTGCCATGTGAAGATTGTCCCGCAAAATGCGAAGAATCTTATCGCGGTTGCGAAGGACCGTGTCAACTTCCTGAACTGGTGAACTGGTGGGGGTGTAGGGAAGAAGAGCTGGAGGTGCCTGACCATAGACTGCTTCATATGGGGTCATTTTAGAGGCAGTGTGGTAAGAGGTATTGTACCACCATTCAGCGAGAGGGAGCCACTTTGCCCACTGATGTTGTTGTTCCGAGGTGAAGCAACGAAGATAAGTTTCCAACCATTTATTGACAATTTCAGTCTGACCATCTGTTTGTGGGTGATACCCTGAACTCATCTGCAGTTTGGTGCCCGTGTGGCGAAATAGTTCTGTCCAAAAATGACTGGTGAAAGTTGCATCACGATCCGAGACAATGGAAGAAGGGATGCCATGAAGACGAAAGATCTGGTCCAGAAAAAGTTGAGCGACGGAGGAGGCTGTATAGGGATGGCTGAGAGCACAAAAATGACTATATTTGGAGAGGCGATCAACCACAACGAGAATCACTGTCTTCCCACCAGATTTAGGGAGCCCTTCAATGAAATCCATAGAAATATCTGTCCAAATCCGTGTAGGTATGGGCAAGGGTTCAAGTAATCCTGGGAGGAGTGTTGTTTCACCCTTATTGCGCTGGCAAGTATCACATTCGGCCACCATCTGTTGAATTGTCCTTTTCATGCCCTGCCAAAAGAAGTTACGCCGTGCTCGTTCATATGTTTTGAGGAACCCAGAGTGTCCTGCCGATGGAGAAGCATGGAGTTCATAGAAGACAGCCTGTTGAAGATCTGTGCTCTGGGGAAGCACCAGACGACCCTTGTATCGTAGAGAAGCACCATCCCAAGAGTAATGTGGTACAGCAGAAGGATTGTTGGTCAAGCGTTGGATGATTTGCGATAAGGAAGAGTCATTGACATAACCCTGTTGAACAGATTACAACCAATTTGGAACAGGCATAGAAATAGCTGAAAGAGAACCTTGGGCCTCAAATGTGCGAGAAAGAGCATCTGCCACAATATTATCTTTACCCTTCTTGTAAGTGATCTCATAGTCATAACCCATGAGTTTGCTAACCCATTTCTGTTGTGCCGGGGAGGAGACACGCTGGTCCAAGAAATATTTCAGACTCTGGTGATCAGTCTTGATGCAGAAATGATTTCCTAATAGGTATGGGCGCCACTTCTGTACTGCATGCAAAATAGCCATCATTTCCTTTTCATAGGTAGAGGCAGCTAAATTCTTACCTGAAAGGGCTTTGCTGGTGAACGCAATGGGGTGTTCATCTTGAAGGAGAACAGCACCAAGTCCATTGCCGCAAGCATCACTCTCAATAGTGAAGGGCTTGGAAAAATCGGGCATCGCTAGCACAGGTGTAGTACACATGGCTTGTTTTAGTTGGTCAAATGCACACTGAGCAGCAGGTGTCCATGTAAAAGCATCCTTTTTCAATAGCGCAGTTAATGGAGCTGCAATCTTCCCATAATCCTTGACAAATTTGCGGTAGTAGCCAGTCAACCCCAAAAAACCATGAAGGCTCTTGAGAGTCTGAGGATGTGGCCAATTGGTCATGGCATCGATTTTGGCAGGATCCACGCGAACCCCTTGTGCTGAGATAATGTGCCCGAGATACTCAACTTCCTTCTGTCCAAAAACACATTTAGACTGTTTGGCATGGAGATGATGGTCAGAGAAAAGTTGCATGACAAGATCCAGATGCTGGAGATGTTCATCCCATGTTTTACTGTAGATGAGGATGTCATCAAAGAATACCAGAATGAATTTCCGCAAGTAGGGTCGAAATATTTTATTCATTAAGGCCTGGAATGTGGAAGGGGCATTAGTGAGGCCAAAGGGCATGACCAAAAACTCATAATGGCCATCATGTGTGCGGAAAGCTGTTTTAGGAATATCATCCTCATGAACCCGAATTTGATGATATCCAGAACGAAGATCCAACTTGGAGAAAAAGCGGGCCCCATGAAGCTCATCAAGAAGCTCATCAACAACAGGAATTGGAAACTTATCCTTGATGGTGAGGTGATTAAGTGCTCGGAAGTCAATGCAGAGGCGCCATGACCCATCTTTTTTGCGAACAAGAATAACTGGAGAAGAGAAGGAACTAGTGCTTGGGCGAATAATACCGTGCTTCAATAAGTCCCGAACGAGCATTTCAATCTCCGTTTTTTGATGAAATGGGTAGCGATAGGGTCTGATGTTGGGAGGAACGCTGCCAGGAAGGAGCTTAATACGATGGTCTTCTGGCCTGGAAGGTGGTAAGCCCACTGGTTCAGCAAAGACACCTATATACCGATCCAGAATTTGTTGTAGATCCAAAGGAGTAGTGGAGACTGCTGCTGGTTGCATCTGGATGGAATGGATCTGAGCGATGACACCATGTGAATTCTTCTTGAGGAGTTTTTCCATGCGATGTGAACTGATGATGCTGAGAGAACCTGGTTGTAATCCTGTCAATGTGTGTTTGTGTCCATTCTCGGAAAACTGCATCCAAAGTTCGGCAAAATCCCATAAGATAGGGCCGAGTGTGTGTAGCCATTGAGCGCCCAAAACCACATCACATCCGCCTAAGGGCAAGGCAAACATGTCATAGCGCAAGGTATAATCTCCCATAGCGATACGCACATTTCGACACTTCCCTTTGCAAGGTAAGGTGCCCCCATTGGCAATCATGACTTCAAAGTTGGAGCAAGGATGGATAAAACAATCAGCTTGTTTGGCGATCCGAGGGTCATGAAATTATGCGTGCTACCAGAATCAATGAGGATTGTAAGAGGAAGCTTCTTGAAGTAACCCCTGACCCGCATTGTTTGGGGGGTGGTGATTCCCGCTAAAGCATGGAGAGATATCTCTGGCTGGTCATCCTGAGACGGAGGGTCACTAGGCGGTTCCTGAATGTCGACCGGTGCATCCAGTGTTTCTGGATCTTCGTCACCCATTTCAGAGGCAGGCGGAGACTCCACATCCAGGAGATAGAGCTTTTGCTGAACACATCTATGTCCCCGAGTGAATTTCTCATCACAATTATAGCAAATCCCCTTTTCTCTGCGTGCTTGCATCTCTGTTTCAGACAAACGCTTGATAGGAGTCGGTCGAGGAGCCTGTGGTATAGGTGGTCGCTGAGAACCCATATTTCGGAAGGGAACAAAAGTGGGCTTGGAGCGTTGTTGGGCTGCAATCTTGTCTTCTGCCAACTTAGCCAACCCGAGTGCTTCCATCATTGTGTTGGGACAGAACATTTTGACCTCAGAGCGGATGGCATCCTTTAGACCACTGATAAAACAACTCCGGTAAAATTCATCAGACAATCCTTCGGTGTGGTTGGCTAGATTCTCAAATTCGGTTTGATACTCTCTCACAGTGCCAGTTTGGCGAAGTTTAGTGAGGGCTCCTGTGAAGTCATCAAAAGCACTAGGACCAAATCGTTGCAAAAGGAGCTGGCAAAAGTTTGGCCAGTTGGGCTCTGGATGAGCCTTGATGTACCAACGGTACCATTGAAGAGCTTCCTGTTCCAAATGAAAGGATGCCAACGGAACTTTGTTGACATCAAAAGTATTATGCAGACTGAAATACTGTTCTGCCCGATAGATCCATCCAGTTGGATCGGTACCATTGAAGCGAGGAAAATCAAGCTTCGGACCACGGAAATTGCTGGAAGAAGAGAACCCATTGTCTACTGAAGACTCGGACTGCCGTTTGTTGTTCATAGCTGAATGTTCAAGATGGAGACCAAGAAATTTTTCATCAAGATCCTGGAGTTTGGCTTGGATGGCTGCAAGGGCTTCCTCCATGGTTTTTGCTCCTGCACGGGTGACAACCATAACCAGGGATTTTTTTTTTTATTTTTTTATTTTTTTGTACTGGGTAGGAAAACAAAAATAGGAACTACTTCAGTAAAGGAAAATTTGGATTTGGGAAAAAATCAGAAGGGTAATTGGGGTTTGACTCGTTTTTTGGACACTGTTGGATAGACAGGGAAGCAAAAATGAGGATTTCAGAAGCGGGGTGAAAGGATGGGAAAATTTGGCAGAGGGGAACAAAGAAGCAGAATTCAAAAAGGAACTCTGTGGTAAATATTGAAGGAGATTGGGTGAAATCTGAGGAAGTTATGGCAAACCCTAAAAATAGACAAATGTGAGATTTCGGGTTGTAGGAAGGGGAATTGAGGATAGGGTCCTCAGGGATGAAATATGCAGAATGGAATGACAGGGGTTCCCTGAAATTTTCAAGGAAAACAGAGGTAAAACAAGGGAGATATGGAGAAAAAGCTGAATTTTATACTCTTTCTTTTTTTCTTTTCTTTTTTTTTTTTTTTTTTTTTTTTTTTTTTTTTTTTTTTACAGACTGGAGCGGCTACGGCTCTGCTTGCAGAATGGGATCTCCGGTTTGAAGGATTCTGGAACAACGCCGAACGGCTGGATCTGGAACGGCTTGCAAAATGGATCTGAAACGGCGCAGCAGTGATCAACAATAGTTCAGCTGAAGGTAGATATGGACCCCAGGTATGTGCGGCTTCCTAAAAGTTCAGGGTTTTCACTCGGCCACCAATGCTGTCTGACGGCTTGCGTATTGGGGCAGTACCCCTCACTCCACGGCTCAGGTAAAACTGATAACCGCTTTGCCACAAACGACAGCTCTTGGTTTACCTCACGGGTGGGAACTAGTCAATCAGGTAGGGGTCGTTGCCCTTTTCGCCGGCAGGTCCTCTCAATGGGCCAGCTACTTCGGGTTCCTGTGGTACTCCTCACAATGAGTTTTAGGGCTTATGCCCAAGTACTTCCCACAGTTAAGCGGATAGGGATTATTCCCAAATCCGAACCTGCAACAGATGCGAAAAAAAATTTGGCAGAAATTTCACCCAGCGAGCCCAAGAAAGTGCTCTGATACCAGATGTGAGGCACCTGCAACAATTAATTAACAAGAATGCGCAAAATAGCAGAAATGACAGAACTCAGAATCACTTTTGTATTGATCACAGGCCACTTCGAGGGGGAAACCTCCTTTGAGCAAGCTCAATACAATAACTTCACCGTGCCTTCATAGGTCTCAACACACACTTATATACTACTTCGAGGCGCCAATACTATGGGTCGAAACCATGGGCCGTTACAAACTATGGATTAACAATACTACGGGCGACTTACAAAGCATATGCGCCAATAACAATAACACAACTATTGATCAACAAATACTACGGGACGACTTACAAAGCATATGCGTCCAATAACAACATGCTAACAAAGTAAAGACATGGGTTCCTAACACAAAGAGACCCTGGTTGTAAGCCCATAAATTTGTGTTGTGCCCCATTGACTTTAAACTGCATCCAAAGTTCAACAAAATCCCATAAGATGGGGCCAAGTGTGCGTAACCATTGAACGCCCAAAACCACATCACATCCGCCTAAGGACAAGGCAAACATGTCAGAGCGTAGGTTATAATCTTCCATAGAGATATGCACATTGTGACACTCCCCCTTGCAAGGTAAGGTGCCCCCATTGGCAACCATGACTTCAAAGTTGGAGCAAGGATGGACAAAACAATCAGCCTGTTTGGAAATCCAAGGGTCAATGAAGTTATGAGTGCTACCAGAATCAATGAGTATGGTAAGAGGGAGATTCTTGAAGTATCCCCTGACCCGCATTGTTTGTGGGGTGGTGACGCCGGTTACAGCATGGAGAGAGATCTCGGGTGGGTCGTCCTGAGATGGGGTGTCAATAGGCGGGTGTTGAATGTCGACCTGATCATCTACTATATCTATAGCTTCTTCACTAAGTTCTAAGGCAGGTGGAGAATCCACATCCAAGAGATAGAGCTTTTGTTGAACACATCTATGTCCCCGAGTGAATTTCTCATCACAATTATAGCAAAGCCCTTTTTCTTGGCGTGCCTGCATTTCTATTTCAGAAAAATGCTTGATAGGAGTTGGTTGAGGAGCAGGCATGATGGGAGGTCGTTGGGAACCCATATTTCTAAAGGGAACAAAGGTGGGTTTGGAGCATTGTTGAGCTACAATCTTGTCCTCGGCCAGCTTAGCCAACCCTAGGACTTCCATCAGTGTGTTGGGACAAAACATTTTGACCTCTGAGCGGATTTCATCCTTGAGACCACTGATAAAACAACTCCTGTAGAATTCATCAGAGAATCCTTCTGTGTGATTGGCCAATTTCTCAAATTTTGTCTGATACTCTCTCACTGTGCCAATTTGGTGAAGTTTAGTGAGTGCTCCTATGAAATCATCAAAAGCACTAGGACCAAATCGTGGCAAAATGAGTTGGCAAAAATCTGTCCAGTTTGGATTAGGATGAGCTTTGATGTACCAACGGTACCATTGAAAGGCTTCCTGTTCCAAATGAAAGGATGCAAGTGGAACTTTCTGGGCACCAGAAGTATTATGCAGACTGAAATATTGTTCTGCTCGTTATATCCATCCAGTCGAATCAGTACCATTGAAGCGAGGAAAATCAAGCTTCGGCCCACGAAAATTGCTGGAAGAAGAGAACCTGGTGGCTGCAAAAGATTCTGGCTGTCTGGTATTGTTCATGGCTGAATGCTGAAGATGGAGGTTGAGAAATTTTTTATCCAGATCTTGGAGTTTGGTTTGGATGGCTGCAAGTGCTTCCTCCATGGTGTGTGCTCCTGCACGGGTGACAACCATAACCAGGTTTTTTTTTTTTTTTGGGTGGAATGGGTAGAAAAACACAAACATAAGCTGATTTAGTAAAGGGAAATTTGGATTGGGGAAACAATCTGATGGGTAATTGGGGTTTGACTAGATTTTGGACACTGTCGAAAGGACAAGAAAGCAAAAAGGGGGATTTCAAAAGCGGGGCGATAGAATGAGAAAATTTGGCAGAGAGGGACAAAGAAGCAAAATTCAGAAAGGAACTCTGTGGTAAAATTTGAAGGTGATTGGGTGAAATCTGAGGAAGTTATGGCAAACCCTAAAAATAGACAAATGTGGGATTTCGGGCTTTGGGAAGGGGAATTGGGGATAGGGTCCTCAGGAATGAAAGATGCAGAATGGGATGACAGGGGTTCCCCAAAAATTTCAAGGGAAACAGAATGAAAACAAGGGAGATATGGAGAAAATATATATATATATATATATTTTCCAGAAATGGATCGGCAACAGTGGCGCAATGGCGCGGAAGGGATAAAAAATGGTTGGATCTGAAACGGCGACTGGATCTGGAACGACTTTCAGAATAGATCTGAAACGGCTGGATCTGGAGCGGAAGTGATCGGCAACAGTTCAACTGAAAATAGATATGGACCCCAGGTATGTGCGGCTTCCTAACAGTTCAGGGGTTTCACTCGGCCACCAATGCTATCTGACGGCTTGCATATTGGGGTAGTACCCCTCACTCCACGGCTCAGGTAAAACTGATAACCACTTTGCCACAAACGACAGCTCTTGATTTACCTCACGGGTGGGAACTAGTCAATCAGGTAGGGGTCGTTGCCCTTTTCGCTGGCAGGTCCTCTCAATGGGCCAGCTACTTTAAGGTTCCTGTGGTACTCCTCACAATGAGTTTTAGGGCTTATGCCCAAGTACTTCCCACAGTTAAGCGGATAGGAATTATTCCCAAATCCGAACCTGCAACAGATGCGAAAAAAAATTTGGCAGAAATTTCACCCAGCGAGCCCAAGAAAGTGCTCTGATACCAGATGTGATGAACCTGCAATAATTAATTAATGCAAATACACGAGATATCAGAAATAATAGAACTCAGAATCACTTTTATATTGATCACAGGCCACTTCGAGGGGGCAACCTCCTTTGAGCAAGCTCAATACAATTAACTTCACGGTGCCTTCATTGACCTCAACACACACTTATATACTAAGTCTATGCCCAATACTATGAGTGAAAACCATGGGACATATAATACTATGGGACGACTTACAAAGCATATGCGTCCAATACTATGGGTCAATACTATGGGCTAATATAAACTACGGATCAACAAATACTACGGGACGACTTACAAAGCATATGCGTCCAACAACATAGTAAAGAGAAGGGTTGACATAGGTTCCTAACAGTGGTCCGATGACACTCCAGTGATCTTTTGATCACTCCATGAAGGATAATTCAAATTACCACCTTGGCATTCGAATTCTCGTGCATTGTACTACTTATTTTTCCATATTGTGATTAATGAATTAGTGTGTGTGAAGTTATTTTGCTTCTATCCGAGTTCTACTGTATTATTATTCTGTTGCTCATTTTACTGCATTGACCACTCTTAATCTTATTCCTAAATTCTTTCATTGTGAGGTATACATAAGCTCTTAGACCTGCTGTGAGGATTTTCACATGGTATCAGAGCATGTTGAGAGTATTGTTTATTTCCATTCCTGAGAGTTTTTTGCAGGTTATTATCAAGATTTCGATGCAGCAGTTGCAGCAGTTTCTGCATTTTTGCAGCAATGGCAGTTGCAGATATTTTATATTGTTTTTGCAGGTCTTCTACAGCTTCCATGAATTCAGAAGAAATCCCTCCTCTTTCTCCATTCAACTATGATGAATGGAAACAAAAAATGATAGCATATTTGAAGAGCCATGATCTCTTTGATTATTGTTTTGAAAGAGAGTTCAAATCCTCTGAAGAAGAGAATGACTGGTTAAATGAAGGTGAAATAGCCATTGAAGCCATGATGTTTGCTATGTCTCGATACATGGTACACCCCTTCCTTGATGTTGAATCTCCAAAAGAGCTATGGGTCCATCTGGATGAAAGATCTGGCAAGCAGAATGAAGGGATTAGTCGAAACCCTTTCTAGAGCAAGCCCAGTGATGAATTCACCCTCCTTGATGATCTCATTGATCATGAATATCTCATATATCATATTGAAGTTGTCCACAAAGAAGAAGAATTTGCAGATTCTACACTCATGCTCCAAATTTCTTCTATTTCGAATTTTGTGCCAGCTCACACTCTAGAAATTGCAGAGGTTCCTAAATTCTCTCTTGCACCAGAGTCTATTGGTTTGCATCATGATCTCATGAATGTTTCGGAGGTTAAATCAGCCATTGGAGGTAATGCATTCGCTCTCCTTGATCAATCACCTCGTATTTACTATTGTAAGATCATTATTTCATGCTCTCAGAAGGTTATTGAAGATGATGGCCATTGCCATTCGCTTGGGATAATTTCTCATGCATTTACTGGTTTAGATCTCACCTCAAATGGTTCAAAGGAGATCTTAAGAAACCATGATTCAAGTCTTGGATCTGATTTGGATTCCAAGCAATCACTGATATTTGATGGTTATTTTGAGCATAATCTCACCCATGATGGTTTGAAGGAGAAGACAAAAGACTATCTGCACATTCATAGATTTGATTCTACCTCAACTGATTCAAATCACAGGTTCAAGGATCATCCTCATACTTTTGGATTTGTTCTCATCACATTCGATCTGAAGAGCAAGTACAAGCACATGCTTTCTGAGCATGATCCACTTCTTCCCAAGAAGAAGATACCTCCAGAAATATGACCAAGCATCACACCTGCTTGAGTTTGGAGCATTTATTTTTGTGTGTGCCTTACAGTCTATTTTGAGGGGGGGTATTTTTTCCATGAGGTTTTCCCCATTTCCTCAGTTTATTGACTGTTATTATTCATTGTATTGGGTGACCTTTGGTCTTAGTTACCAGTGCCCGGGATGGATTAAGGGGGGGTGTTAGGATATTCCTAGACTCCATCCTAGTCCTACCAGCATTATTCCTTTTTGCATTTTTAGTTATGCATGCATCCCAGTCATCAGTCCCAGCACCTAGCCCTCAGTTAACTAGCCCCGGGAGCTTCTCTTAGATCAGTTTTAGCCCTCCTAGATCTTAGTGCACCCTTCCTCCTTGATTTAAGGAAGCCACTCATCCTCTCTCACCTACCACTCAGTTGCACTTCAATTATATTTAGTTCCTTCCTTGATTTAAGGAAAGACTGACTCTCAACTGACTGTATCACTCCGATGGACCTCCAGTGATACTACACTGCCCATTCTGACTCCAGTTAGCTCCTCATGCACCCTCCACTGAGCCTCCTTAATTCAGTTAATGCCAGTTACACTCAGTTACACCTACCACACTTAGTTAGACTCATTTTGACTGATGGTTGACAGTTACTTGAGCATTGATGACTCCACTGATGATGATGAAGACTTCTAGCTGTGCTCTGATGACACTCTAGTGATCTTTTGATCACTCCAGGAAGGATAATTCGAATTTCCACCTTGGCATTCAAATCCTCATGCATTGAACTACTTATTTGTCCATATTGTGATTAATGAATTAGTGTGTGTGAAGTTATTTTGTTGCTATCCGATTTCTACTGTATTATTATTCTGTTGCTCATTTTACTGCATTGACCACTCTTAATCTTATTCCTAAATTCATTCATTGTGAGGTATACATCATCTCTTAGATATGTTGTGAGGATTTTCACAATACCATCCAAGTGGGAATATTATCTACATTTGGTTGAATTCGCTTATAAAAATGGGAAACAAGTATCATTGGAAATTATCCATTCGAGGCTATGTATGGTAGAAGGTGCAGGAAACCGATTACTTGGGATAGGCTAGTGAATAGAGTTATTCTTGGGCCATAATTGCTTAAGGAAATGGAGCAAGAGGTTGCAAGAATCAGTCACAATTTAAAAGCATCCCATAATAGGAAAAAAATCTATGTAAATAGAAACATAGTGCACCGGGAATTCAATTCCGGGATCATGTTTACCTCATAGTGAGGCCAAGAAAGAGTTCCTTGAAGCATGGGAGTTATTCCCAACTATCACCAAGATATTGTGGGCCATTTGAAGTGATTTAGAGGATAGATCCAATTGCATATATAATTGCATTTCCTACTAACACTATAGTTCATAATTGTTTGCATGTTTCTTTGCTTAAGAAATATGTACATAATTCTAACCATGTGATTAAGTGGAATGTAATTTAGGTGGAACCTAAGGGAGAATTCCAAACAGAGAAACTATGCATCGTAGGAAGAAAGGTAACATTGCTTCGGAACTGAGCCATCGGGCAGGTAAAGGTGCATTGGCAACACTTTGGCCGCGATGAGGCTATATAGGAGTTATAGGATGACATAAGAGAGGCATACCCATTTTTGTTATGATTTTGAGAAAACAACGATGATAGCATTATTCCAAAGGGGAGGGAATTGTAATACCCCCAATTTGACCTTTGGAATATGTATTGAATCCATTATGTAATTTTTTTCTTATTTTGACTCTGCGATTGGCTTATCAAGCTAATCAAAATGCTATGTAAATATTAAGTTGATTAAAATATGAATGGTCTGAGGCGGATGTTTAAGGTGCACCAAAGGGGCTATGATTCCACTAGAGAGAAAGAGGAAAGGGGGCATATGGGGGATTGAATTTTTAATTACCAAGTGTAAGCCATAGATCCAATCCAATTGTAGCAATGAGCCTTGAATGAGCCAATTACTACCTTTTATTGCTTTCAACCAATCATTTAATTTTATGTGTGAGGTTGGTCAGGAGAAGTCCCTTTGTGTAGTTAAGGAAGCATGGGGATGAAGATTCTTCTGGGGAACAATTGCAAAATCCCTTTTCCCCATGATCATAAGTTTATGTTAGGGGAGTCAATTTCTTTCCTCTCTATCCTACCCTAGATTCAAGTCCATCGAGCTTACCTTCAATCCTGCACGCTTACGGATCGGATGACACATGCCTCTACTTTCCTATAATCTCTTAAGACTTATGCACCCTTGTAGAAACAAACATCCTCCCTCATAGTGCTACGAATATAAATAGCATATTAAATAAATAAATTGTTAATCATTAAAGTAGTTATCTTCTAATGTGAAAGGACATAACCTTTCATTAGGAACACTCAAGCCATATTAAAGGCGAGCTCTTGTAATACATTAATCATCCTTTTATCAATCATTTTATCATATATATTTTTATATTCAATTATATGAAGTCAGATTCGCTTCTCAACGGAGACAACCGGATTCGGTTGCTACATTGGTATCAGAGCCAGGCTTGTAGCCACCAATCTAGGACCTTGTCCAAAACCAGGCCCGTGGCCCAAAGAAGTTAAAAAAAAAAGAAAAAAAAAGAGAAAGAAATAAAAAGGAAAAAGTAAAAGAAAATAAAAAGCATAAGAAGAAATGACCCGAAATCTTAAAAAAGAAAAAGACTCGTTAGACAATAAGTTGGAGCAAATTCAAAAGAGGACATCAAAGCCCTTGGACTCAAAAATCTACGTTGAGAAAAAGAAGCAAATACAAATTCAGTCCTCGTCACAGTTCAGAAAGAAGACAATCTTGTAAAAAAACAAACAACAATAACTCCCTATCGACACCCCAACCATATAAACCAGTATCCTAAAAAGTGGGAATTGTTGAAAGATAATGGTACTAATTTTCTCAAAGCTCCTGACAACAGATCAATAGAGAATCCCAATAGTCAACAACAAATCAATTTGGGATGGATTGACCCCTCCACATATCGAAAGTTATGCTCTACACTTAGTAGTTCGTATCGACATGTTTCGTCAGCCATGACATCGCAAAGAACAATGTGACAAAATTATAAGGCTTTGAGGACAAAGCCTTTCTAAGAGAGTGGCAATGCTACAAATATAAATAGCATATTAAATAAATAAATTGTTAATCATTAAAGTATTTATCTTTTAATGTGAAAGGACATAACCTTTCATTAGGAACGCTCAAGCCATATTAAAGGCGAGCTCTTGTAATACATTAATCGTCCTTTTATCAATCATTTTATCATATATATTTTTATATTCAATTATATGAAGTCGGATTTGCTTCTCAATGGAGACAACTGGATTCAGTTGCTACACATAGACACATACTCACTCTCGTTACACTCATACCACCCGACATGGTCTTACACTCCTTGAGACTCGTTGATGCACAGACTCACCCAATTCATTTACGTGGATACCTTCGCTTGGTTCACCCTTGTGCCTAGGTTGTTGCACTACATTAACACTCATGGAATTAACCTCACACATGGACACTCTACCCTCCTTCATGTTTCCATTACCATTACCGACACCAAATACTGTGTTTACCATGTACCCGAACTTGAATCTTGAACTGTAGAGTTGAAGATGAAAGAGATGGTTGTAACTGAGCCCTGAGGTCTGAGACCTTACCCTTGAGTTATGCTACTCGTTCCTGCTCGAGAATCCATGAGTGAAGGTTACAAGTAGATCTCCAGTAGTTTGCAATTGGTTGGACTCTTTCTATGCACATAGTTGAAGCACTTGGAAAAATGGATCACTCGAAGGACTCTGATTGGTGTTGGGATGCCTGAGTCTAGAAGGTGTTGTGATGGGAAGGTGTTGTGGAGCCAGGGGTATTCCAGCTGAGTGAGTCTATTGTAGATATTTGTATGAGCATTTGGATGAGCATGGAGATTAGAATGGGTTGTGGTTCGAGATATAGAAATTTGCAGGTGTTTCATTCACCCTGATGGACTCATAGCTTGGCTTGAAAGTGGACTCTCGGCATAAATAGTATAAGTTGGACATAGTAGCTATGGTTGGGTAGAAAATCGCAATTACACAATCAATTGCTTGGATCTTTGTTCCAGATAAGTATTTCTTTGTATTTGATCTAATACGTTGTTGTTGATACGCAATGAATTATGTTAATGCATGTGATGTATTATGTTGGTAAATGCATGTATATATGTGTTTGGAATGAGCTTCATTTCGATGTGGTTATTCTTCATGTTTATTATGCTTCTGCACAATATTATTCTTGTTATGAATTTGTATATGGAAATCGGGCTTAATTTTGAACCCTAAATCATTCATATCCCCCTCTATGTCGTTCAACTGATGGACGAGGATGTTGTATGAGACCTCAAGATGAGGAAACCCATCAACCTTCTTCCTCCAAACTTATCTTCTAAAAGACAATGGGAAAACATTGACCACATGGCCATAATTATGGAATTGGACACATCTAAATGGAACATTGTTGTAATTCGTTGTTGTTCAAAACACATTTCACCTTCCACAATATCCACCATATCAGCAAGACCTTCATCCAAATCTATAAGAACGAGAACCTTCGCTACAGTTCACAGAGCACTATACTTGTAAGAGGGATCAACCATAAGAGTTTTCCTCAACATATTTCCTAGGGTTGTCAAAAATTTTCCAACCCATAATTCCACCAAAAGACTCAGGACTTTAACCCAAATTGGGAATCCTCTGGATATCCCCATATTCGGGTCAAAATAGGGATGCCAAAATTTTAATGTGAGAAAATAGGATCCCCAGAACAATCACCCTTGCAAAATATGAACTGAGTACTCCTCCATCTTGAATTTAAAACCCAACCAACCAATAGCCAAGATATATAAAGGAGGACAATATCAAAGCATCGCCCTTAGGACTCCTCAATCCACAATATCAAGGAATGTTCCACGATCCTTATTCCAAAGAAGCATCCCAAGAGGGTCTTCCCCATGAAATCCATAATATTTTCTACTTGAATATCTTCACCAAGCATCAACCGATGAATATTTTCCTGACACTTAATCACTCTATCTCTTTTTCTTTCTTTATACCTCTTGCTTGGAAATCCTTTGTTCAATCCCCCAACAAAACTTTCATAAAACCTACCACCTCCTACCAAACTATCTAGAGAGATCCCTCCTCCCACAAAGACTTTTATCATCCCAAGGTTACATCCTTTGACACCTAAGAGCATCAAATTGACACTTGCATCACTTGGAAAAAAACAAACCTCTCATGTCGGCCCTTGCTTTACCTCCAAATGCTCCAAAAAATGATCTACTTCCACAATGCGATGAGTGTCTCCATCAGAAAAATAACTTTCTTCCACCAGACAAATATTCTTTAAAATCAGGCTAACTGGAACACTACCAAGACAACCAAAATATGTACCAACAAGATTTGATAAGGAATCATCATATTCAACAAGGCCTACAGATACGTGGGTTTTCACCATCGCCTCAATATCCCCATGCAGCGAGGGTAGAACTGACACCACCTAGTCATCTGGAAATATACCTTCATCATAAGGTTGGTTCTTTAATGCTAATGGTGCACCTTCCTTTGGCCTATATTAAATCTCTTTTCCATTGAACCATTTTCCAACTAAAACCACGACCTCTCCCAACAGTCCAACAACTCCTCCCTAGAGTGAAATATCTCTAACGACCCTGACACGACATCCTCAGGATACTAGTCCACTAGATCCACGTCATCCATCAACTGCGAGACCCTACATAGAAATCTTAAGACTATAAACCCTAACCCTCCCACCAAGAGCGAAAATTAATCCTTGTCATTTGTTTCTTTCGTAGGAAACTAATTTTATATATTCAACATAAATAATTCCTTATACCAAAAATATCCAACCATTTAAAGTGAAAAAATAAAGGGAAATTCCATATTCAAAATAGTTGGTGAAAAGGGGAAGTAAAGGAAAAATAATTAACAAGGTTCGTGAGATTAATTTCATACCTTGTCTACTCAACCATTGAGTAGACAAGGTATGAAATTAATCTCACGAACCTTGTTAATTATTTTTCCTTTACTTCCCCTTTTCACCAACTATTTTGAATATGGACTTTCCCTTCAAAGTCATGCATATCATTTTACCCACATCCCCACATCTAGCATTCACTATGGTGTGTGGAGTCTAGTTTATACACCAACTATTTTGAATATGGACTTTCCCTTCAAAATCATGCATATCATTTTACCCACATCCTCACATATAGCATTCACTATGGTGTGTGGAGTCTAGTTTATATGTTTTTCTGTATTTTTTTGCAATTCTACATTTCTACATTCTGCATATGGAATGTGGAGTGCAAAGAGTTTTGTTTCTTTTTCCCACATTCCCAAGTTGAATCCCTGCATTCTTTCATCTTCGCATCTAGTGCAAAGTAGTAGAGTTTCATTATTCCAATATGTCATATATCATATGCCCACAATTCGCACCCCTCCATCATGCATCCTCTGCAGAGAGCAAAGTCTAGTTTCTAAGTTTTTCTTTCCTTTTTTTTCATTTCTACATTTGCACATTTTTCATGTTGAATGTGGAGATCTAAGAGTCTTTCTTCTCTTTCATAGGTTCCCAAGTCAAATACTTGTTGTCTGTAATGTCCCCATTCAAATAAATGTCAAGTAGGGAAAATTCCACCAACCTACTAGTTTCCTAGGTTGGGGTGGAGACATTAAAATTGGAATAAGGAGACTAATAAACCCAATTGGACTTTGGTTTGGGCATAAATATATTAATAGGGGCAAAATAAATATTTATGGTGAGAAAATAAGATGGCACTTGGTCATGGAGACACATCGGTGGTGTGGGACCCCCAAAACGCTAGATTCCCCATGCCACATGGCATTCCACTCTCACCCATTCGAATCCAAGGTGGATTCCACTATCCTTGGGGGAGTTGGAAAGGAATAATACTTGGAATGAATCAATGAGGTCAAAATGTAGAGGAAGAGTAACTCCCATGGAAGAGGAAGAGGCGATTTGGAGCTAGTGGGACACTTGGGCTAGATTCCCTAGCTCTATGACAACAATGATGAAGATACTATGACACCTATGACACAAATTAGACCTGAAGGCTGACATATGACATATATGATATGTCAGAGCTAAAAATAGCCTCCAATAGGGCACACAAGGGAGTTAGAAAATCCAAAGAGACACCTACTCAAATTGAGTGGAGGAGGAGGCTAGATTTGGAGGGACAAGTGGCATACTTGGGAATCTCTTCCCAAATTGAGTTGGCATGAGGCTCATGGATGGAATTCAAGTTAGGGAAGCCTTATGAAGTTTATAAAAGTTAGGAACAAAGAATAATACCAGCTTTTTATCATTTTACATTTTGCATTTTGCATTTGGAGAGAAGAGCTAGTAGAGAGCTAGTCTACTTGCCTTAGCACCAATTTTGAGGGTGAAATATTACCATCCTAATTGGAAATGGAGATTCCATTCATAAATTTAATTTGGATCTATAATGGATTATTTACTTATAGGTTGAAGCTACAGGGCATCTCGTGGTTCATTCATCTGCAACTTGTTCTTGCATCTCTTTCACATTTTCTTGCATATTTGGGCCCCTGGAGGAATTGCGCCCTTGGTGAGATGATGATCTCTTTGTGAGAGTCCATGAATCTTAATTTATTTTTATTATGATATAAATAATCTATATTTACTACTCAGAAGACTCGCAGGTCGAAATACCAAGTGAAACTATGTAAAAATATCAAACAATGCATAAATGATGCCATTTTCTCTATGTCTTGTTGTTGGAGCTTGAAGAGCCATTATTTAGAGTTGTATCAATCATTCTCTATGATTTTGTTGATGTATGGAGTTTAATTAATGTTTTGAAGAATTTTCATTATCATTGCACAAGTCCTTGGCACCTAAATTTTGAATTTCATAACATATGGTGAAAATTACTAGCTTCCCCCCTATGTGAAGACTTGCATATAAACATCTGATTTAAGGGAGTTTCAAAAGGTCATAAGAACTAATTGATGATCCATTATGGAGATAATTAAATTCATTTATCAGTACCATACCTCTGTTCTGAAATTTGGAAAGTTTTAACATCATTTGGAGAGCCATATTTGACCACTACCCCTGGGGGATTGAAGCTCGATTTGACTAGTACATTTCCCTACTTTGTCCAGATTGTAAATGAATGTTGAAGAAGTTTTTTAAGGGTTGTTAAGAATCCATAAGCCTCACTTATATGTATTAATACCTTCCAAACTCATTCATACCCCATTTGGAAGCATTTGGAGCCATTCAGAAGCAGTTGGGTTAATACTAGTCTAAGGGTTGAATTGGTTTAAAATTGCAATTTTTCCTAGTTTGTGAAAATTATTAAAAAGGGACACTACAAGTGGTATCATAGCATGGTCCTTGCAGCTGATGTGGGTGACCATTTATGAAGACAAGAAGTCAAAATAATAAGCCCCCACCCTTAGAAACTAAAACGGAAGGTGCTGTTGTTGAAGAGGAAGAAATAGGAAAAGAAGTGCATTTTGCTGAAACTATGGCTAAGGATGAGAAGGAGAACTCAGAGGATAAGGAATAATTTAATAAATTCATGAAACCATTCTTCAAAGATATGACCAAACAGATCATGAAAGGGTTCGAATTATTGGCCAGTCAACTTGGGAGCAAAGGAGTAATAGGAGGCAGCAGTAGTTCTCATTATGAGGAAAATAAGGCAATGCGTGAGCATATTTTCTCAAGCACGGGACCCCACAATAGACCTAATGAATTTCAGATCACACCAAGGCCTACTACACCTAAATTTCTCGAGGTCAAAGAAGAGCCTAACACCCAATTTGATATGCAGGAAGTGGTGACAGAATGGGAAAAGTTGAGTGAAGATTGTAGAAGAACTCTACCATTTGACCAATTCTTTAATGTATCAAGAAAAATCAAAATAAGGGAAGGTAATAGGAATCCATTTCAGAATAAAGAATTGAATTTTTCTATTGGTAAAATTCCCCTTCCCACTTTTGATGGCTCACCCCAAAGTTCTGCAAATACTTGGGTACAAAAACTAGATGTTTATTTTTAGTTGAATCCTATGGTGGAAAATGATGCTTTAAAAATGGCTATTTTGCATCTAGAAGGAGATGCTAGTGATTGGTGGTTCCATGGTCTGAAAAATTTGGGACATGATCAGGTTACAACCTATGGAGAATTTTTTGACAGGGTATTAGAAAGATTTGAGCAAAATGACCCAGAATTGCCTTTCAAAGAACTAGCCCAATTGAAGCAAGTTGGAACCCCTGCTGAATATATGATGGAATTCCAAAAATTATCAGTTAAGGTGGCTGATATATCTATGGTAAGATTAGTATTGTTGTTTACTGAAGGTTTGGTTCAACCCTTAAAAGGTTTAGTTAAGGCCCACAAACCCAATTCATTGAAGGATGCTATGAGCTTGACAAGAGATCTACAAAATGTGCTACCTAGGACAAGGTTTCCTCCCAAGCCTAACTTCCCTTCCCAATTTAGATCTGAAAAGAAACCATGGCAAGAGGATGAATGTGGAAAGGATAACAAAGAGAAACTACGCATGGAAGAACTTAGAAGGAAGAAACTATGTTACTCATGCTTCCAACCATGGGTACCATGATATAAATGTGATAAGGGAAATGCCCAATTCATTGAAGTATTTTGTGATGATGAGTATGAAGGGGGCATAGGGGAAGGAGGACATATTTCTTCCCAAGAAGAGGGATATGCCACAGCAGAAGAAGAAGAGAAAAAATAAGAATATCATCCATTACCTGACAAAGGGAGACTAGTAGTGCTTTCAGGTGTGCCTCGTTTCCACACTATTCGATGCCAAGGAGCTGTACAAGGACAAAGGGTTTCGGTATTGGTAGATGGAGGAGACACACATAACTTTATTTATGCAGCCATGGTGGAGAGGAGAAAGCTACCTGCTGAACCATTTGAGGGCTTCACAGTCATCATTCCAGGTCACCATACTATGGAGTGCAAAACATGGATTCCGAAGCTACAACTCACCATAGGTAATTACACATTTTTTGATAGCTTTTATGTGGTTGATGTTGCTGATACTAATGTGGTATTGGGAGTGCAATGGTTTTACTCTATAGGGGAACATACATTGAACTATCAAATCCCTGAAATGAGATTCAAATATGCAAAGGGAAAACAATGGGTATTGAGAGGAATGCACACCTATCCGAATAAGGTAGTGTCCTCCCACAATATGAAACACAAGAATGAAAAGGTTTTGGGAGACATTCCTCATGGAAGGACACCTGATAGAGGAGGAACAATTTTGTAGCATATTAAACTGAGATTGCTTGAGGGCAAGCAATATTGGGTGGGGAGGACTGTAATGTCCCCATTCAAATAAATGTCAAGTAGGGAAAATTCCACCAACCTACTAGTTTCCTAAGTTGGGGTGGAGACATTAAAATTGGAATAAGGAGACTAATAAACCCAAATGGACTTTGGTTTGGGAATTAATATATTTTGAGGGGAAAAATAAATATTTATGGTGAGAAAATAAGATGGCACTTGGTCATGGAGACACATTAGTGGTGTGGGACCCCTAAAAAGCTAGATTCCCCATGCCACATGGCATTCCACTCTCACCCATTCGAATCCAAGGTGGAGTCCACTATCCTTGGGGGAATTGAAAGGGAATAATACTTGGCATGAATCAATGAGATCTAAATGTAGAGGAAGAGTAACTCCCATGGAAGAGGAAGAGGCAATTTGGAGCTAGTGGGACACTTGGGCTAGATTCCCTAGCTCTATGACAACAATGATGAAGATGCTATGACACCTATGACACAAATCGGACCTGAAGGCTGGCATCTAATATATATGACATGTCAGGGCTAAAATTATCCTCCAAGAGGTTGCACAAGGGAGTTAGAGAAGCCAAAGAGACACCTACTCGAATTGAGTGGAGGAGGAGGCTAGATTTGGAGGGACAAGTGGCATACTTGGGAATATCTTCCCAAATTGAGTTGGCAGGAGGCTCATGGATGGAATTCAAGTTAGGGAATCCTTAGGAAGTTTATAAAAGTCTGGAACAAATAAGAATACCATCTTTTGATCATTTTACATTTTTCATTTGGAGAGAAGAGCTAGTAGAGATCTAGTCTACTTGCCTTAGCACCAATTTCGAGGGTGAAATATTCCCATCCTAATTGGAAATTGGAGAGGCCATTCAAACCTTTCATTTGAAGCTACAATGGATTTTTTAGTTACAGGTTGAAGCTACAGGGTAGCTCATGGTTCATTCATCTACAACTTGTTCTTGCATCTATTTCACATTTTCTTGCATATTTGGGCCCCTGGAGGAATTGCACCCTTAGTGAGATGATGATCTCTTTGTGAGAGTCCATGAATATTCATTTATTTGTATTCTAATCTATATACTCTGTATTTACTGCTCATAAGACTCTCAGGTCTAAATACCAAGTGAAAGTATGTAAAAATATCAAACAATGCATAAATAATGCCATTTTCTCTATGTCTTGTTGTTGGAGCTTGAAGAGCCATTATTTCGAGTTGTATCAGGAATTCTATGTGATTTTTTTTATGTATGGAGTGTCATTAATGTTCCCAAGAAGTTTCATTAGCATTGCATAAGTCCTTGGCGCCTAAATTTTGAATTTCATAACATATGGTGAAAATTACTAGCTTTCCCCCCTATGTGAAGACTTGCATATAAACATATGATTTAAGGGAGTTGCAGAAGGTCATAAGAACTAATTGATGACCCATTGTGGATATCATTAAAGTCATTTATTAGTACCATACCTATGTTCTGAAATTTGGAAAGGTTTAATATCATTTGGAGAGCCATCTTTGACCACTACCCTTGGGGGATTTAAGCTCGATTTGACTAGTACATTTCCCTACTTTGTCCATATTGTAAAGGAATGTTGCAGAAGTGTTTTAAGGGTTGTTAAGCTTCCATCAGCCTCACTTATATGTCTGAATACCTTCCAAACTCATTCAGACCCTATTTGGAGTCATTTGGAGCCATTCAGAAGCAGTCGGGTTAATACTAGTCTAAGGGTTGAATTGGTTAAAAATTGCAATTTTGCCTAGTTTGTGCAAATTCTTAAAAAGGGACACTACATTGTCCTACATCTCAACATTTAGAGTGGAGTCTGGAGCTTCTTAATTCCATAGTTCCATATATCATATGCACATGATCCTCATCCTTGTGTTTTACATCTGTAATGTAGAAGACTTCCAATACACATTCACATCTGATTTATTTATTTATTTTTAAAATTGTTATTAATTAGTATCCAATCAATATTTTACCAAAAATTTATTATTTTTATTTATATTAAAATATTCAATCAACAATTTATTCCTAGGTATAATGGCTACTTCCATTTAGCACCTATTTAAACTCGTTAAATGTTACTATTCTCCATTATTATATGCTTATGACTAATCCTTTGATTATAAGTGAACTGTCCACCTGGAATGTTCTTAAAGTTTAAAAAATTATATACAATTTACTTCTAGAAGATCCTCCACAATAGTGTATGTATTTGTTGTTTTCATTGAATATAAAGTAACAATTCAAATTTGATTTATATATTTGTCATTGTATTGGAATTTGAAGTTTGGGGTGGTGAAATGTTCAAGAAAACCTTTTCTTGAATCCTTCTCTTAATAATAACAATAATAATAATTCGATTTTAAGGTCACAACCTAGCCAAACACCAAATTGGTTATGTGAACCCCTTGTTTGTGGGGCAAGGGACCCTCTTTAGGCAGTGATTTGACTACTAAAGTCGAGTGAACACAACACCATTTTGAAAAAACAAGACCATTGCTTGTTGTATGACATCATTATGCCAATAGTCACCAATGTAAAGTTTCCAACCATTATATAAATCCAATGTATGTGACTTGAATTCATCTCAATCTAGTCATTCAGGGGATTGGATGTGTTTCTACCAACTATTCTCTTAGAACAATTGTGTTGGAATTTCCTCCTCCTTATTGCATGCCGTAATTTGTAGGTGAGTGGTCGTGACGTTTAATTAAATATCACAAGGTTCATGCAAACTTGTAATTTTGAGGATGAGAATGAATCTTTACTATTGTAATTCCCTACATTAGCACAATGTACATCTCATTGATTTCATTTTGTTAATGAATTTAGCACATAAATAATCATGTTCAACAAAGGTCTATCAATTTCCATTACTATGTGATCATGCACAAGTATTACACTAGTTCCATAATTTCACGTGATTTTGGGTGTGTTTGTTTAAGTGTTCAACATAGTATGTTAATGCACAATTTTTTGCAATAGCACCAAATGATGAAATTCCTAGGTGAAGCAATATTTTCCAAGGAAATGGAAATCCGATCATTGCTCTCTTTGTTCTCCACAACATATATCTTTGCAAATTCATCATCATCTAAAATTTTAGGATGAGATTTTTAATACTTTTCCATATGGATTTTTATGAAGTTTGTATGGCTTCATTGGTCAATGGGGTTGGAGGATGAGTATAACAATACCCCTAAGGATTTGCATGCATTACTACCTAGACTTTTCCTCTAGGAGTCTTGTTGTAAATAATTTGGTGGTATATGTATTTGTTCATTGTGTTGAATATAAAGTAACTATTATGATGCAATTTATAGTCTTACTACAAATTAGGGCATTGCATTGAATCGTGATGAGTTGCGACTCAAAAAATAGATAATGTTTGGTCTACATTACTAAAAGGGTGATTCATGGAGGTATGACCCCACACACCACTATTGTAGCACAACATAACCTGACAAAAATTATCGTTATCTTAACCTTGATTTTAATTTTGATTCTACCACTATTCTAATTCCTAGTCTAGCTTTGCACCTAGATTACATATATAGATGCCCAATTTAGAGTAAAATTATGATATCCAAATCTGGGGTGTTTTGCTAGTTTCTAAGGTTGTCATGCAATAACCAAGGTGTGATCAATGGTCCAAAAGGCATAGGTTTTTGAAAAAGTCACTATGCTAGAACAAATTGATCTAGACTGGGACTAATGTGATATATTGGTGTGGTAAAAGTATACAATAGCGAAGCCAATATAATTTGTCTTTCTCTTGCCGACATCATTCATCAACATGCAACAAGTGTTCTAGTTGTGCTTCCATGTGTTGTAGGCAAAAAAGTGTCTGTAGAGTTGCTTTTGACCCATGTTCTTTTTGTGAAGGTTGTCGTTAAGGAGATGATGGAAGTGTGATGCCCTAAAGAGGATGCTCTTTACAAAATGGTTTTACTAACATTATCAACATAAGATCTCTCAATTCTTGGAGAATATGTTTTGCACAATTACCTTGTTGTACAATATGTATTTATTGTCCCAAACCTAGAGTCAAGACAATGGTAAGTGCAGAAAACTCCAAGTCAGCATTGCAACACTACAATTTTTTTCCATAAAGCACATCTCATAGGTACGAGGATGCATATCATGGCTAAGTATGAGGATTCATGCCTTGAGAAGTCATGCAAAGGAGTAATCTTCAACACTTATCAAAAGTATGATGTAACTTGTGATCAAAATTATTTAAAGACATCATCACTACATATCAAAATCATCATGCAACGTTTGATCAAAATCATTAAGGTAAGAATCATGAATTAAATTTGAATCCTCCATTACCCTTCAAGTCCCTCTATCCCTTCATAGAAGGGCATTAAAGTATTTTACCTGAAAAATAAATTTAAAATAAAATATTGCATGTCAATGATGGAATGAGGATCATTCCATATCATTTCAAATGAAGGGCTATCACTCTTACAACTTCTCGATATTAAATTTTTCAGAATAAATACTTAAAATCGAGATGAGATGCCTTTATGAATTTTAAAGTTGTATTATATATCATTGATTCTTGAACTTCATAATTGGTTAAGTGCTATTGATTCCTTTTACAACTTTTTAGATTTCCACGATATACATTGATACACATGTTGCCATAATCCCAATGTTGAGTATAAATTGACCTACGGCTAATGATCTCCATGTTGAATCTCATATTTAGAGCAATGAACATTACATTAATTGTAGAACTTACTTAAGAGGATTTCCCAAGTAATTGGTTTGAGTAGCTATAACATGTCGCTGAAGAAATGTTCTTTTAAGTGAACATTGTTTTTAGAAATGTTCTTTTAAGTGAACATTGTTTTTTTTCAATGATTGTTTTTGTAAGAGTTACTCTTGGTGTATCATATTAGTAACATAGTTGTAAGTAGTTCTGAAAATAATATTTTAAGAAGATTATGATGGGATATGTAGGAAGTTGATTTTGTATTTATTCCATTGAAAACTAGCTTCTATGAAAACTATGAATCTAATTTATAGTGGCAATCAATCATAGCTGTAATAAAAAAAAAAGCATCTTTTTCACAATACAGTTTCATATTTTTCAACAACTAAAACTTTTAATTAATAACTCACCAATCTAAAAAATGGACATTCATTTATCAAAATCCTAGGTAGATTGTCTTTTGCTATTTTGCTATTTGTGTGGAGTTTGTTGGATCTGAGAGATCCTCTCCTTATTTGATGTGATTAAGATCAGATCTGAATCTGATCTTCTTGATATCTTATCAAGAGGTTTGATGTGTGAATGTGAATAGTATGTGCATACATGACTAAAATTGTGTCTCTTCTTCTTCAGCTCTGTTCCAAGTTATTTAACTCTTCATTTTCTGCTGTTTTGAGGGCCTTTATTGTGCAGGAGGGTTGGGATGAGACCACTGAAAAGGGAAACTCTGTTTCCATCAGAGTAAGAGTAAGATTTATAAAGGTTACAAGTGTACTCTGTTTCCATCACAGAGTAAGATTTATAAAGGTTACAAGTGAAATGATATGAGATAATAACTCTAACCCCGACATTTCAACCAAACACAGGTAAAAATTAATGGTCCCATTAGCCTCCTTTGAGTTATACTTGTAATATAGACAATTAGCAGATCCCAAGAATTTGGACCGATTGAAAGATGACATTCCCTATACATGTATAGGGTTCCAAAAAGATTACTAAGGGCTCCTAGCCTAGAATACTTTAGAAGCATTCATGGAGATAGCTGTAGAGAGGGTCATCATGTTGTGCAGTCAAAATCATCCCAGGCACTTCAAAACTTTTCATGACAAAACTCATACAAAGGACGATCATCTAATACAATGAAAGATGAATCAATGATTTCTGCCCCCCATCGTTTCAATAAAATAGTAAACTAAGCAAATTATTGCTTCCAACAAGATCATCTAAGCATATAGGCAGGAACCTGGAGTGAAATCATACGCATAGTTTACCAGTAAAATGAAAAATTAGATATCCCTACTGCATGTGGTGGTGTATCAAACCCTGGAGAGGATTTTGGGTCCAACGGGCAATTAATACATTATATACAGAAATGTAGAGGGTTTGCTTTCAGAAGCTACTTTTAAAGTAAAGTTTTGAAAGAGAAGATCTCATCAATGTTTCTCAAGCTTCTGTGAACTAAACAAAAACAGGTTGTAGTAATTTGTAATAGCAATACTGAAAAGAAGAGAATAAAAGTAACCCATGTGCCTTGTTCATGAAGAAGAAGTCTGCAGACAAACACATAGTAGATCACCTTGACAGAGAATGTTGCATGAAATTTACTTAACCTATAGAATTTTTAAACCGGTTAACATAAACAAATTTGTAAATTTTTTACTCTCTTTTCTGCTCCAAAATTTTCCACCAGACAGACACCAAACTTCCCATTTTTGTTGAGCAATAGTCAATAGCCCCCTATGGATACCAATAGCCTCAACTCCAGCTCTCTTAAGCACTTAGAGAGATCAAAACACTGACAAGAATGCACCAAAGCAAAGGCATCGGGATTTCACAGTAACAGAATATCACTCCAAGGCATCGGGATTTCATAGTAACAGAATATTACTCCAAGTATGATTGACTTTAAAAAAATCACATTGGGGGTAATGAATCATCAGAACTTGCAATGCATCATGTTTAAATTCTTAAAACGAGATGAGTAGTCTAGTACATGGGCTAGCACATGCTCATTTTCTTTATGATATCAAAGCACGAAAAATGATATCAAGTGAAACTGCACAGAATGCTTGGAATCTGACATGAGCTGGAAAGGCTGAGATTGCACACAAAACTTGAAATGTGCTCTACATGGATATATATCATCTCATTTGAAAAGATGAGATTGTATACAGAGCTACAGATGTGCTATACTATTTGAGCTTTTCAAAAGAAAGGTTGAGCTTTTCCAGCTCAAACAAGTGTTCTTCAGAAGTAATATGCAAATGAACCCTCAGATCGGCTAGTAAAAGTTCTGTTTCCCAGCTTAATGTTTTTCGAGCACTAAAGACCCGTAACACAGAACGATATGCATTTACTTCTAGTTGATGTGTTGTCTCATCTACTAAGTGTTCTTGGCCAGAGCTATACTCGGTGGCATGGCCAGTCGTGTCTTTCTGTTCTTGCATATTATGTTTTCTGTCGAGGGAAGAAAGGACAAAAGTAGTGCAACTTCCATCAACAGAAAGAGGACGCCCTTTATTGTCAATGTCCATTTTGGACTCCCTAGACAAAAGGCCCTTAGGTACACGAAACTTTGCAGGAAAAATCTTCGGCCTTGTTTCCTACAAAAAGATGTTCAAGCAGAAATTAGTAGTTACTCACTTGTAGAAGGATTCAACATTTTATGAAACAATCTTTAAATTAATTCACAAGTTGTCTGGAAAAGGATGTTTTCCAAAATTCAAGCAAAGCAAATAAAAGAAAAATACACATGGGAGATAATGCTCATAACGAATGAAATTTCCCACTATGCATAGAATTATCATCTTTAGTTTCAATTAGTGGAGTATGAACAATATAAAAGCAAAAATATGGAGAGACAAACTCCAGCATTGTGAACTCAGAATAAACATAACATTAGAATATTGTTTCAAAAAACCACCATAAAACAGAAAGAAAAAACAACTCGAACACACACAAATATATGTAAACCAGTGATTTCAAAGAGGTGTTTCCCACGTTTTGGGGACAAGGACACCCCAGGGATCATCCCCAATTTTAACTTGTGTGGGTTTCACAATAAACTAACAACATTCCTTAAACCTATTCACACAAAATCCCTTACAGAGTGCTAATCTAAGGCAAAACGCTTGCACATTCTATTGAAAATAACTTTTGGTACTCGGTAATTACACTTATCAACCAACAATATGGGAGGAATAAAGTAATGTCAAAGCATAGGTGACTTGGATAGGGGATTGACCTTGCTGAAGCCCTAAACCAAGATTATGACTACAACCCAGAATATGTCAGCATAAGCCTCAACAAATAAAACAGTTCAAAATATGCTCAGGATGGATCTAAATAAAAAACAATTGGCAAAATGCTTAAGATGGACAATATTGGTAAAAATTAATCAGAGTCAACTTTGTCAAACTTGGTTGAACTCATGAATTCCCAACTATTGGAGAGTTTAACCAGACTTGCCTGAATTTGGTTCAAATTGATAGATTTAACTAATTACAGAGCCAAGCCAAGTAAATTTGTGGAGTATTCAATCATCCTCAAAAAGCCAAACCTTCGAGAAATACATGAAAATACCATTTTTATATATCTATCCTTAAACCTCTGAAACCACCCTGCAAAATCACTTTCCAATCAACAATAGCGATGAGCAGAGAAGTAGCAAGACTCACCTGAATATCCGCAAAGATTAACGAAAAAAGAAGGAATGGGTATCAAAATCAGGCTCTAACTACAGCACCCAAGACAGCAAAGCAAGCTAACATTTCTGCACTGCAGAATCCCAGCGATCTTTGAATCATAGTAAGATGGGAATTGCAGTTTAGCATAGGAATTCTTCCATACAGATATATGATAATAAAACAGTTATCTTGAAAACAACCCAAATGTCTAAATGAAATGGACGCAAAAATACCTTAACTCGATCTATCGCCCTGTTCTTCTCTGACGCAAAAATACCTCAACCCGATCTTCTCTGCCGTAACAAGTCCAGTAGAAAGCATCTTTTTATTGTAGTACAAATTATTTGTATGGTTTGAGATCCCCATATATGGAGCAATGCATGAGTATTGTATTTAATGAGAAAACCTTCTAACGCCCTCGATTCAGTGAATGAAAGCATGTAAGAGTCGAGTAAGATGCTTTTCATGCATTTAATGAACAAACCTTCATACGTGTGAGGACTGCCCAAAACCCCTCGATTCAGCCCATGTAAGCGCAGTGTAGGATGCTTTTACCGCTCATCGTGAGTGGTTTTACACCCTAACATGAACATGAACACGTGGTAACATGAACATGAACACATGGTAGTAGTTGGTAAAAGTAGTGGTTGGGAAGTTTATGTATTGAGAATTCATTATTTATTAATATTAGTTCAGTATGGGGAGATGTTGTAACGTGTGTGGATGTAACGTTACATACGAGTATGAGGGAGATGTTGTTGGGTCTATCAATCAAGAGATATCAAATTTCTTGAGTTTAAATTTAAAAAAAGAAATACACTTCAAGAAATTGGATCCCTCTCGATGCTTGATAGATATGGGTTTAAGATGGATCTATGCTGGTATAATCTTTGCTATAATACAAATTTTCTTAATATTTTAAGTTGTCAAAATTATGGTGATATAGGAATGTTTATTTATCATTATCATTAATAAATTGATGGAAATCTAATGCAACATTATTGGTAAAAGAGATTCTATGTTGATGTTTAATTTTCCATCAACATTTAATCAGCCAATGGTAATAAGTTGGTGGATGTACCATCATAAAATATTATGTATTAAGATTTGATCATCTATCAATATTTAGTTAATATGTGGCAATAAATTTGTGGAAGTATAATGCAATATTATTGGAAAAAGAGATTATGCGTTAGCATCCAACTAGCCACAAATATTTAGTTAACAACATTGATTTAGTTAGCATGTAGTAGTAATTTGGTGTGGTGGAAATATCGTGAGCATTTTTGGGAAAAAGATTTTGGATTGACATCTATTTATCTATCAATATTTAGTTAAAGGTCTTATTAATCCAAAGTGTTTTCAATATTAAGAGAACTTCTTTTTATGGAGTTTTTGGGCGGATGAACTTAGGGTTTCTAGTGTTTTGCGATACGTGATTAGAAGTTTTTAGTGCCAAAGAGGGTGACGGTGGGTAGACGCGACTGAAGATGAGGATGCTTGGAGGGGGTTCCTCCCCCTCCCCCCCGGATTGAATCATGGATGGATCGAATCCTACAATGGGAGATCCTCACCATGGGAATTCTAAGGCCAACGAAGCCATAGAGAATGACGAAGAAAGGAGGGATGAGCAGGGTCGTCACACTGGGGGTTGTTTACCAAAGTCCGCTGAGATCCCTTCCCTCCAGATCCAGTCTACGAAACTGTGAGAAAGGATTGAGCTATGGAAAGAGAAATCCCTAATTAGGAAATTCATCGGGGTGTGGCCCAAGGAGAGATATCCTTAGATGGATCAAAGTTGCGTGGAACCCTAAAGGCCATTATGATTTGCAGCTTGGGTCAAAAGGATTCTTTACCATCGTCTTCTTCAACCAGGAGGATCGAGATAGAATTATGGATGGAGGGCCCTATTTTTTCTTCTCAATTGGTCTATACCTCAAACCCTGGAAAGAGAGGTTTAACCTAGACATGGAGGACATGCGAGTGGCCTCGATATGGATCCTTCTCTACTCGCTCCCCTGTGAATAATGGGAACCAAAGATTCCGAGGAGAATTCCTTATTTGAAACTCCTTAGGAGAATTCGTGAAAGTCTTGGAACAGACAAAACAACTCAAGTATATGTCATATGCTCGGATTTGTGTGTATATGGACATCTCTCGCGATCTTCCTGAAGCCATAAATTTGACGTGGGACGATGAGGACTAGTTACAACCCCTCGACTACGAGCAGATCCCCTTCAGATGCAGGCAATGCCATGTATATGGTCATCTAAGTGGAGAATTCCCCCAAAACAAACCACCCCCTCCTCCCCCCAAGTCATCCCGGGAGAAGGAGAAGGATGATGAAGGTTTCACCTACGTAAATAACAGAAGGAGGCATGGACGCAAGCATATGGGATAGGTAAATGACAAGAAAGTAACTAGCTTGAATAGATTCAAGACCTTAAATTGAATGGAAGAAGATCAGCCTCAAGAGGAACTGGAGAAAAATCTGTAGAAGGTGGATCAGATCCAAGCGGACGATAAAAGATCCCAGGGAACTCAAGTTGAGCAGCTGGATCAAATGGACGAAGATATGCAAGATGAGGGGGAAGATATGGATCCGAAAGAGCTCGATCTGGACGAGATAGAGAAGGAATGCAATAAGAAGGGGAAGGGTTATGTTCCTTGGTGCCAGATCGAGCTTCTCCAAGAAGCCATATTGAAGACAAGGGCCACATCGCAAAGGATAACCAGAATGGAAACAAAAGGAAACTTCCAGAAGAAGGAGAAAAAAGGGGCAGAAAGACCAATAGATAAAGGATAGCGGAAGTAGGAACCAAGCTAATCAAGTTAGGCCAATACCCCACGATAAAGGCGGCCTTCTCTGAAGTAAATAGAGTTTCCTAATGAAAGTAATAACATGGAACATCTGAGGGGTGAATAACCCCCGCAAGATTAGGACATTAAGGAATAGGTTGCGAAAGGAGAAACCTGTGATTGTTTTCCTCCAAGAAACAAAAGGCCAAGCATAAGTTATTAACGAAATAAGTAGTTGAATTGGAGCACTACGCTCAGGACACAAAATCCATAATTGAAAAGAATAGATAATTATTATTGAATAGATGATAAGATTTACAATGAAGCTCACCGTTATAGGCTTGAGCGTCTAAAGTGAAGGGTTACATCCTTTCACTTAGTAAATAATACATTTTAATTAATATTTGTATTTGTATTTGTTACATTGCCACTCCCTTTAAAGGAGCTTTGTCCTCAAAGCGATGTTAGTGAAGGATGTAGTTGTCGAAATTGTTCGGATTCCCATGTTGTGTCTTCTTCAAGGAGGTTTTTCCATTTTATAAGGTACTCTTTAATTACTTGTGTTCTTAATCTCCTTTCTTTGGTAGTGATGATATATTTTGGCTCGAAAATTATTCTTCCTTCATCATCTAACATGGGAAGTAGTGTTTGTGCCTGCCGGTGTTGACCTATCACCCTTTTTAAGCATGAAACGTGGAAGACATTATGGACGCGACTTGTTATTGGAAACTCCAACTCATATGCCACCTGGCTAATCTTCTTATTGACTTGATATGGGCAATAAAATCACGGAGCCAATTTATTCTTTCCGCCTTGTTTAAGTGACAATTGCTTATAGGGTTGTAATCGCACAAATACCCAATCTCCGACTTCAAATTCCCATTCTGTTCGATGTCGATCTGCTTGCTGCTTCATTCTATTCCTGGCGGTGTTCAGATTCTCTTTAATTATTTGGACAACCTTTTGGTTTTCTTCTAAATGGTCATTTACTGAGGCGATCCTTTCTTGGTTGGTAATAAGATCCTTCCATTTTGGGGGTTCATATCCGTAGAGGGCCTGAAATGGTGTCATTTTTTCTGATGTATGATAAGTAGAATTATACCACCATTCTGCAAGATGTAGCCATTGAAACCATTTATTTTGCTTATTAGTTACAAAACAACGGAGGTAGGCTTCTAAGCATTTATTGATGACTTCTGTCTGAGCATATATCTGGGGATGATAAGATGAACTCATGTTAAGAGACGTTCCAATTTGCTTGCAGAATTCTCTCCAAAAATTACCTTTAAATTTGGCATCGCTATCACTCACGATAATCTTGGGAAACCCATGTAACTTGTAGATATTTTTACAGAAGGCTTCAGTTGTTTCTTTTGCAGAATCATTTTTCCTTACTCCTACAAAATGTGCATATTTGGTTAACCTGTCTACTACTAGTAGTATTTTTTCTTTCCCATCTGATATTGGTAGACCTTCAATGAAATCCATTGAAATTTCCTCCCATTTCTGATTTGGAATATGCAGTGGATGGAGTAACCCGGGACTTGAGATATTCTCTGTTTTATTTCTTTGACAAATGTCACATTCTGCAACATACTTGTGAATCTCGACATTCATACCTATCCAAAAGAGTGATTGCCTTGCATTATAGTATGTTTTAAAAAATCCTACATGTCTAGCGGTTGGGTAGTCATGTGACTCTTTAAGCACCTTGGTCTTAAAACTGGAGTTGGAACTTAAGTAAATTTGTCCTTTGTACCATAAGAGGTCATTCTTCCATTCAAACTTCGGATACTGATTTATGTCGTTAATTATGGAGCAAACCTCTGAATTCTTGGCATATTCCTTGCGAAGTTCATCCAAAAATTATGGGATCACCATTGATACGACATAGACTTGTACCTCTTCATCTTTCCTTGATAGGGCATCAGCTACTACATTGTCCTTCCCCTTTTTACGTAATATATCCATATCGAAGGTAGATATTTTTTTGATCCACTAATGTTGTTCGGTTGTTAATGTCTTCTGCTGTAATAAGTGTTGTAGACTATTATGATCTGTTCGGATTAGGAATTTGCTTCCCAAAAGGTATTGTCGCCATTTAGTTAATGCATGCATGCATCATGGCAAGCATTTCCTTGTTGTATGTAGATTGTAGGTATTCTCTTTTGTTCAAGTTCCTTCTTTCAAAAGCGATTGGATGACCTTCTTGCATTAGCACAGCTCCTATCCCAAACCCTGAAGCATCACATTCAATTACAAATGGTTTTGAAAAATCAGATGTTGCTAAAACGGGAGTTGAAGACATAATTTGTTTCAATATTTCAAAGCATTTTATTTCTTCATCATCCCATTGAAAATAATTCTTTTTAGGAGATTCGTTAATGGAGCAGTGATGTGTGCATAGTTCTTGATGAACCTTCATTAGTAACCCGTTAATCCCAAAATTCCTCGTAATTTTGAAACATTTTTTGGTTCAGGCCACTCCTTCATCGCTTGGATCTTCCTTGGGTCCACCTTAACTCCTTCCTTTGAGATTATATGAACGAGATAGTCTACTTCTTGCTTCCCAAATGTGCATTTTGACTTTTTTGCATAGAATTGGTTTTCCTTCAAAAGAGATGAAACCTTTTTCCAGATGCGTCAAATGTTCCTTCCACGTCTTGCTATATATAAGGATGTCATCGAAGAATACTAACACAAATTTCCTTAGGTATGGCTGAAATAGTTCATTCATAGTTGCTTGGAATGTGGCAAGGGAATTAGTTAACCCAAAAGGCATTACTTTGAATTCATAATGTCCTTCATGAGTTTGGAAAGCAGTCTTTGCGATATCTTCTAATCTGACCCTGATTTGATAGTACCCTGACCTTAATCGAGTTTTGAAAAATACTTTGCTTCATGAAGTTCATCCAGCATATCGTCGATGAAAGGGATTGGAAACTTGTTCTTAATTGTTATTTTGTTTAATCCTCTATAATCTATACATAATCTAAACGATCCATCCTTCTTCCGAACTAACATGACTGGAGCTGCATAAGGGTTTCTGCTCTTGGTGATGACACCACAATTCAATAGGTCTTGAACTAGCCTTTCTATTTCCATTTTTTGGTGGTGGGGATACCTATATGGTTTAACCATGACAGGGTTTGATCCAGGTTTAATCTCAATTGTGTTATATACTCCTTTCTGGTGGTAGCTGCATGGGTAAGTCTTGAAATATGTGTTCATGTTTCTGGAGTAATTTTTGAATTTCATTTTTGAACTCATTTTTCTCCTCTTTTCCTTCCAATTGATGGCATTGGATTATGTATGCTGGTGCTCCTTTTTGAATGAGTTTTTCCATATGCTGAGATGAAACTACTTGTGTGTCTGGTGGTTGAAAACCATATAGCTTAAAATTTTCCCCTTGCCATTTAAACTTGATGAAATGTTTTTGGTGATTGGTGGAATATGTTCCTAGTGTTCGTAACCATTGGACTCCCAAAACGATGTCTACTCCTCCCAATGGTAAGGTGTAGAGTTCTGATTCCAGTTTGAAGTCTTGTATATGAAGTTTCACCTTGTGGAACTTTCCAACTTTTCCGATCTTCTTGCCATCTGCAACCATCACCTTCATGTCTGGAACTGGGTGTACGAACAACTTGAGTTTTCTTGCAACTCCTATATCAAGGAAGTTGTGAGTGCTTCCAGTGTCTACTAGTACTATAATGTTCTCATTCTTTATATGTCCTCTTAGCTTAAGTGTCTGTGGTTGGCTAATGCTTGTCATAGATTCCAGGGATATTTTGGGCGCCTCATCGATTTCAGATGCCATATTTGGGGTAACTTCTTCTTCACTTTCTGACTCTTCTTCTTCTTCGGAATCACTATTCTCCTCTGCCTCACAGGTGTATAATTTATTTGATTCTTCCTCTAAGCAGCATCTATGTTTAGGATTCCATTTGTCTCCACATCGTCGACATTTCATTCTTTCATTCTTTGATTTTCCAAGCTCCTCCTGTCGTCTCTTCTAGGTGGTGGAATGTATTTATTTCTATCTATATATGTTGTTAGTATGTTTTTTCTTGAATATGTGTTTCCATTATTTGTTTGGAAACTGTTAATTTTGGCCTCGGCTGCTTTTGCTTTATGTCTTGCCACCTCAATGTTTGGTATGTCATGCATCTTTATTTCCTTCTGTATATATGGTTTAAGGCCTCCAAGATAAGTTTCCAGACGTTGCTTTTTTGATAATCCAAATACTCTTGTGGAAAGCGATTCCCATTGATGTGTGAATTCCTCGATGCTTCCTTTTTGTTGCAACCTGGTAAGCTTCAAAAAGAATTCATCCTCATCGATTCCTTGGAACCTTTTTAGGAAATCGTTTTTGAACACCTTCCAAGTATACAACAACTTGTCTCCTTTCCACCATATGTACCAATTGTATGCGTTCCCTTTCAGGTGCATTGACGCATATTTCACTTTTTCTTCGTCCGTCGTAATATTGTATATATGGAAGTATTCTTCAGCCTTATTTAACCATGCGACAAATTGGTCGTCACTTCTATTCAACTTCATAAACTCAATTTTTGCTCTTGGTGGGCATATTATAAAAGGTGGATTGTCTTTTACTTTGTCGCATGCTGGTGACTCCAAATTGCAGAATGATCCTGTCGACATATCTGGGCCGCTTACTTCTTTATTCGCATCTAGTATTTCTAAGATGGTATTCAACTTGTCATCTAATGTATCCTGTTTCTCTTTCATGTCTTCCAATTTGTTGTCTAGCCTTCTCTCTAACACTAACACAACTTCCTCCTTGGGCTCTTTTTTTAGCTTTGCATTGCTAATTTTTATTTCTTCTTTCAAACTTTCGTGGGTCTGGGTGATCCGATCATTGAAATCTTTCTCTAATTTTTCAATTTGGTCTCGTAATTCGGCCATGGTTCTTGATCAAGTGTGGGGAGGTGAATATTTGGGAGCAATCTTGGAGTAAGGATAAGGAGTATTTTTGGGTGATAGGGTGAGGGATAAAATAATAATACAAAATTTAAATTATAATAATAATTTATTATATATTATTTAAAAAAATATAATAATACAAAATTTATTATTAATTTTTTATATTAACTTTTTGTTTGATTGGTGCAGGTCGTTGGAGATGAATTCTGTGTTGGATTTGGGAAGGTGGGATGGACGGTGTTGGGCGGAGGGGAAAGCAGGAATATGGGAAACGTTGGTGTGGAGTAGAGAACTGGAAGAGGAGATGCGGAAATGGGAGGGAAGGTTGGCAGAGTGGCGGTGCAGGTAAGTGAAATGAGTCAGGAGGGTGACGGTTGGGGAAGGTGAAGTTGCGTTATGAGGAGTTGCGTGGGAGGGATGAGGAGCTGGGAAAGGTGGCATGGAGGGGGGTGACGGTTGTGGTAGAAGGGACATGATGAGCGGCAGTTGTCGTAGAAGGGAACGATGGCTGAGTGGAGGACGAGGCGGAGGGGACGAGTGTCATGTCCCAAATTTGGTATTGGGTCACAATGGCCTAATCACATTAGACATATTCATTAGAGTTTGTAAAATTGATGTTAAGGGTCAAATAATTGCCAAGGAGGAAAATTACTAGTTTCCTAGGTTTGGGGTGGAAGCTTTGGGATTTGGAATAAGGGGGATAATAAATGATGTTTAGACATTAGAAGGGTTCAAGTATTTAATAAATAGAGTGAATAAAGAAATTCAAGAGAAATCCTAAGTGACAAATGGTTTTGGAGACATATGGAGGATGTGGGACCCACACTAGCTTGATTTTTCATAATACATGGTATCTCTCTTTTGCAAATTCGAATTAATGGGAATGTGAACACTCTTGGGTGAGTTGGTAAGTCATAACACATGCCATTGAGCATCTTAGGTCGAATTTGGAAGGATTGGTAACCTCCATGGAAGATAAAGAGTCAAAGTGGAAGTTTGTGGACACTTGGGCTAGATTCCCTAGCCCCTATGACACCAATGATGGAGCATCTATGACAACTATGACAAATTGCAGACCTGACCTCTGACATCTGACCACTATGACATGTCAGCCCCAAAAATAGGCTCAAAGAAGGCGAATTTGGGAGTTGGAGAAGCCAAAGAGACTCAAAATCGAATTTGGGAGAAGATGGAAGGTTGGAACTAGGAGACAAGTGGCAAATGTGGAATATTTCCTAAATGAAAATCTATTAAATCTATTGAGAGGATTTAGACCCTTAGAAGGCTAATGTTGGTTATAAAATGTAGAAATGAAGTATGAGAATGGCTTTTGATCATTTGTAGAATTTGCAATTGCATTTGTGAAGAGGGAGAGCTAGTGGATGACTAGTTTCTTGCCTTAGCCAATTTCGAGGGTGAAAGATTCCCATCCAAGTTGGCAATTGGAAAGGCCATTCAGACCTTTCATTTGGAGCTTTAATGGAGTCTTTATTTGCAGGTGTAATCTACAGGGAAGCTCATGGTTTCTTCTATTGCAGCTCACTCCTTCAACCATTTCCAGTTTTGATGGCATATTCTTAATCCTTGAGGGAGGGCGTTTTTGGTGAGCTATTGTACTATTTGGGGAAGATTTTAATGCCCCATTTCTTTTGTAATATGAATTAAATACTCTGTTCTTCATCTCCAAAAAGTTTCAGGTCGAAATTTCAAGTAGAAATGTATAAATCGCATTTTTAATGGAAGAACAATGCAATTTCCCCACTACCTTGTTGTGAACCAATGTATTGATGATGATTTCGAATGAATGGATGATTCTCTGATATATTTGTGATCAATATACTGCCATGGATGTCTTATAAAAGTTTCATGTACTGTACTTGAGCATTTGAAGCATTTTTACTCAGTTTAGTTGTATTGGGAGGTGAAATGGTGCTATTTCCCCAAGGGTTGAATTGGGAATTTTTGCAGTTGAATGGGAGAGGGTGAGAACAGTTGTAATAATCCATTAATGGTGCATATGAGACTTTAATAAAATAATTAACACATTACATACCTCTGTTCATAAATTTGAGTGGGTTTGGAGGCATATGGGAAGCCATTTTCAGTACTTACCCCAGGGGGATTTGAACCCCAACTCACTAGTAAAATTGCATAATTGGTCCAGAATATTAAGAGAGTTTGCAGAGGTATTTTGGTAGACATATGTCATCCATAAACATCATATTCAAGTTATAATATCATTCATACACCTTCCTTGAATATTTGAAGGCATTTGGAGTCAATTTGAGACCTAGAGACCAATACTAGTCAAAGGGAAATCACTAGTAAAGTTACCTACATTGACCAGAATTGAAAGAGTATTTTCAGAAGTGTTTTAAAGGTACAAAGGCATCCCTGAAACACATATTTATGTTCTAATATCATTCATATACCTTCTCAGAATATTTGGGATCATTTGGGGCAAATTTGGGACCTAGAGATCGAAACTAGTCAAAGGTCGAACCAAGGAAAAAAGTGGAAAATTGCAATTTTAATAAAATTCCTAACAAGGGAAATTACAGTGGTATCAGAGCATGGTCATTGCGCCTGATGTGGTAGAACATTAATGAAGACCAGGAGTCAAAGAAATAAGCCACCACCCTTAGAAACTGAAACTGGATGTACTTTGGTGAAAGGGAAGAAGTAGGAGAAGAAGTGCATTCATTGGTCACCATGAGTAAGGATGAGAAAGGAACCTTAAAGGAGAATGAGGAGTTTAGGAAATTACTTGAACCATCCTTTGAAGACAAGTGGAGACAATACTTTCAAGAGTTCATATTGTTGCTTAGTGAAATTGGAAGCAACTCGGAAAAAGTAATGAGCAATGGTTCTCTTTTGAAGGAAAAGGATGAAACAATTTATGCCACAAAAGAGGAACCTAATGTAATTGTGGAACATGAGGTACATGTTGATATGCAGGTTCTTGAAGATATTACACTAAAACAAGAAGAAGGACAAGCACTTGTCCTTGTTCAAAGGGATTATGAGTTGCCTCATGGAGAGAGTTGCAAAGCCTTGGAAGAGGTACATGATCTCACAATAGTTAGACCAGCCAATTATGGAGAAGATGAATTAAATATTTCAATGGGTAAGAGTTGTAAAGAATTAAAGTTGGTTCATAATTCCTCATCCCATACTTCTTTTCCAGCCACATCACTTTGGGATGAAAATTGGGTGAAAGGTTTTTTCCTAGTGGTGCCACATGAGAGGTATGAAACTCCTACCTCTCCTTTTGATGATGACATGAATAGAGCACCTCGTTATTTAGAATTGCAGCAGCATATTGCTTTACCTTATGATGATACATATCCTCATGGATGTATGGATGAGACTTCTTTGAGTCCCTTGAATTCTCCTTGTTTTTCTTGCTCATTATTTGGTTCAGATTTTAGTGGAGATTCTTCATTCACTTCTTGGATGAAAGAATGCATGGCTGAATATTTTGATGCATATCACATTCTCTTGGAGAAGCACTATTGGACATGGGATCCTCACCTATGTCATTGGAGCAGATTTGATGGGTCACTTGAAAATTGTATGCACTTGGAAAATGGTGGTCTACATGCTTGGAGGTATAAGCACTTTCATGACTCTTTGATGAAGCATCTCCTTTATGTACATTTTCATTATGTTGTTATGTACTTTGATGATATATATTTTGTACTCATTATGTTTGGAAGAATGCATACAAGAAAATGGGATCCAAGAATCCTCTTATCTGATGGTATGGGTTGGAGAGCACTTTTAATTGTTGGGGTGCAATACAAGCAATGGGACCCTGGAATAATTTTTATCTCATTGGTTTCATATTTTTTGGGGAAGCAAGCAGTATGGGAGATGGATTCCCCACTTAATAAAGTGATTTTAATCAGAGTAGTGCAGCAGCAAGCATTGTGGTTCCTCTCTAAAATCTTCATGGAAACTCAAAGACTCAAGGTTGGGCAATTCAATGTCAACTTCAAAGAATTATACAGAAAGCAGGTTCTTCAAAACCCACATTTAAAATTGCTTGAGGACAAGCAATATTGGGAAGGGAGGATTTGTCATGTCCCAAATTTGGTATTGGGTCACAATGGCCTAATCACATTAGCCATATTCATTAGAGTTTGTAAAATTGATGTTAAGGGTCAAATAATTGCCAAGGAGGAAAATTACTAGTTTCCTAGGTTTGGGGTGGAAGCTTTGGGATTTGGAATAAGGGGGATAATAAATGATGTTTAGAAATTAGAAGGGTTCAAGTATTTAATAAATAGAGTGAATAAAGAAATTCAAGAGAAATCCTAAGTGACAAATGGTTTTGGAGACATATGGAGGATGTGGGACCCACACTAGCTTGATTTTTCATAATACATGGTATCTCTCTTTTGCAAATTCGAATTAATGGGAATGTGAACACTCTTGGGTGAGTTGGTAAGTCATAACACATGTCATTGAGCATCTTAGGTCGAATTTGGAAGGATTGGTAACCTCCATGGAAGATAAAGAGTCAAAGTGGAAGTTTGTGGACACTTGGGCTAGATTCCCTAGCCCCTATGACACCAATGATGGAGCATCTATGACAATTATGACAAATTGCAGACCTGACCTCTGACATCTGACCACTATGACATGTCAGCCCCAAAAATAGGCTCAAAGAAGGCGAATTTGGGAGTTGGAGAAGCCAAAGAGACTCAAAATCGAATTTGGGAGAAGATGGAATGTTGGAACTAGGAGACAAGTGGCAAATGTGGAATATTTCCTAAATGAAAATCTATTGAATCTATTGAGAGGATTTCGACCCTTAGAAGGCTAATGTTGGTTATAAAATGTAGAAATGAAGTATGAGAATGGATTTTGATCATTTGTAGAATTTGCAATTGCATTTGTGAAGAGGGAGAGCTAGTGGATGACTAGTTTCTTGCCTTAGCCAATTTCGAGGGTGAAAGATTCCCATCCAAGTTGGCAATTGGAAAGGCCATTCAGACCTTTCATTTGGAGATTTAATGGAGTCTTTATTTTCAGGTGTAATCTACAGGGCAGCTCATGGTTTCTTCTATTGCAGCTCACTCCTTCAACCATTTCCAGTTTTGATGGCATATTCTTGATCCTTGAGGGAGGGCGTTTTTGGTGAGCTATTGTACTATTTGGGGAAGCTTTTAATGCCCCATTTCTTTTGTAATATGAATTAAATACTCTGTTCTTCATCTCCAAAAAGTTTCAGGTCGAAATTCCAAGTAGAAATGTATAAATCGCATTTTTAATGGAAGAACAATGTCATTTCCCCACTACCTTGTTGTGAACCAATGTATTGACGATGATTTCGAATGAATGCATGATTCTCTGATATATTTGTGATCAATATACTTCCATGGATGTCTTATACAAGTTTCATGTACTGTACTTGAGCATTTGAATCATTTTTACTCAGTTTAGTTGTATTGGGAGGTGAAATGGTGCCATTTCCCCAAGGGTTGAATTGGAAATTTTTGCAGTTGAATGGGAGAGGGTGAGAACAGTTGTAATAATCCATTAATGGTGCATATGAGACTTTAATAAAATAATTAACACATTACATACCTCTGTTCATAAATTTGAGTGGGTTTGGAGGCATTTGGGAAGCCATTTTCAGTACTTACCCCAGGGGGATTTGAACCCCAACTCACTAGTAAAATTGCATAATTGGTCCAGAATATTAAGAGAGTTTGCAGAGGTATTTTGGTGGACATATGTCATCCATAAACATCATATTCAAGTTATAATATCATTCATACACCTTCCTTGAAGATTTGAAGGCATATGGAGTCAATTTGAGACCTAGAGACCAATACTAGTCAAAGGGAAATCACTAGTAAAGTTACCTACATTGACCAGAATTGAAAGAGTATTTTTAGAAGTGTTTTAAAGGTACAAAGGCATCCCTGAAACACATATTTATGTTCTAATATCATTCATATACCTTCTCAGAAGATTTGGGATCATTTGGGGCAAATTTGGGACCTAGAGATCGAAACTAGTCAAAGGTCGAACCAAGGAAAAAAGTGGAAAATTGCAATTTTAATAAAATTCCTAACAAGGGACATTACAACGAGACCGTGAAAAGGGTGGCGAGACAGTAGTGTGACAGGTGCTGCTTAGAGTGGGTGGGGTGTGCGACGTGGGGTGTGTGAAGAATGGAGAGCCGAATCCGAGGAGCAAGAACCTGCTTTGATACCAAATGGAGAACTACACTCAAGACACGAAATCCATAATTGAAAAGAATAGATAATTATTATTGAATAGATGATAAGATTTACAATGAAGCTCACCTTTACAGGCTTGAGCGTCTAAAGTGAAGGGTTACATCCTTTCACTTAGTAAATAATACATTTTAATTAATATTTGTATTTGTATTTGTTACACGAATATGGAAAGGAAGCAAAACCATAGAAATTGACGCTAATAGGATGACAGGAGGCCTAGCGATCTTATAGAGACCCGATGAAGTTCATCTCTCCAACTTCATGGCGACAAGATTCTTCCTCTTTGATGAATTCCAAATAGCCAATTCAGTTGTCGAAGGTATTATTACAAATGTGTATGGCCCTACTGTTAACCCACAAAAGGCTTCCTTCCTTGACGATCTTGCATGGGGAAGCAAGGAGGTTCGGGGAGAAGCATTGGATTGTGGGAGGAGACTTCAACCTTATTACCTCCCTAGAAGAGAAGAAGGGGGGTAGAAGGATCCTAGGGGCAGCAAATTAGGACTTTAGAAACTTTATTAAAGGCAATCATCTGGTGGATGTGGAAACTGGGAATGGTTGGTTCACCTGGAATAACATAAGAGGAGGTGAAAACCATGTGGCATATAGACTCAATAGATTCATGCTAATAGAAGCCATAGTTATGGGGGGAGGTGATTTATCATCTATGGTTCTCCCAACTGCTGGATTGGACCATTGGCCGGTATGCCTATGCTTGGAAGGTATGGCCCCCCTGACGAGAAAATCATTCAGATTCGAGCAATTTTGGCTCGAACACAAAGCCTTCAAACAAATGGTCCAACAATGGTGGAAGGATCTGGAACCCCGAAAGGATCGAGGATGTTCCAATTCTAGTAAAAACTAAAATCCCTAAAATCCAAGCTCTATACATGGAACAAAAAGGAATTTGGGAACATATTCCACGATAAAAAGTACATGTCAGAGCAACTTGAAGAGATACAAAAAGAAGGGATGGAACATGGGTATGATGAGGACTTGAAAACTCGTGAGAACAACACCCTCGAGCAACTAAACGCACGAGAGAAATAAGAGGAAATCTACTGGAAGCATAAATATAGGAACTAATGGTTAAGGGAGGGAGAACACAACACAAAATTCTTTCACCAATTGGTCATAAAAAACGGACAAAGGAATTAGATAAACCGCCTGGAAAAATATTTCGGACAGTATGTGGAAAGCAGGGAGGACATTGAAGAAGAATTGTTTAGTCACTTCAGGAACATCATGGAAGACGACAGGTTGGACCAGTCAGAGGATATTGCACAAATAACACAATATATTCCTGCTTTGATCTCCCAAATCCAGAATGAGATCTTGACGAGTCCAGTGGAGATGGGAGAGGTGGAAGAGGCTGTTCACCAGTGCAATAGCCCATTTTGACCCTTAGGATATATTAGCTTTTAATGTAAATATTGTATACATGTGATGTATGTTTTCCTAGCATGGAGCTCAAGGCCAAGGCCCCGCTAGTGGAAGCTCGAATTTTATTTAAAAGGCAAGTATCAGACATTATGTTACCCATGTGCTATTTAGCCATGGAACATTGTAAAAATGATGTAAATAAACATCATGCAATAAAATACCAAAACTGGCTATGGAGGAAACGAATGAGAAGGGGCCATGTGTATCCACTAGGGAGTGGTGAGGGGGCTGTGGGGATGAACCATATGTTGCTAAATGTCATTGTGAGAACCCATTTGACTTTCCCTGATGACATTTATTTCTGTTGTAAGGAAGTAGTTGAAGATTTCAGTCCATGGCTTCAATGGAGCATGGGCAGCCCATAAATTCGTATGGTAGAGTATGGGCTCTGTTTCTTGTACCACAAGTCACTATACCACATGAGAGTTGCTTCTTCCTCATTCCCATTCCAGTGTGGAATAACCCATCATCAATTTTCATCCAAAACGAATGCCCAGCAGTGAGAAAAACCAGAAATCGCAACTTTGGAAGAACCCACGTTTTGAAGAGCCATAAACACCCAAAATTGGTAATGGATAGTGAAATCCAATGGGGGATCCATAGGTATGAACCTTGGGGTGAATTTGGGAGCATTAGCTACCCCGAAATCCATTGAAAAACCCAGTTTGATAGCCCAGAAAACCAGTGACAGGATTGAGTTATTCCTTTTCCTATTTCATGCTTGATAAACCCAACTGTGTGTTGGATTAGCATGACTGTTTGAGTGAAACTATGACTGTGAGTGAGCCCATCTAGTTCCTCCTTAGTGGATACACAACCCAGCTCGGGGGTGATCTCTCAGCTAAAAGAATACAGGCTAGACAAATATCTATAGTTGGGTGGAACATTTCTCTCACATAGCCAGTTGTTTGGACAGCTTCATCTTCAAGATAAGTGTTTTCTGTGATTTACATTATATGCATTATGTGTTTTGCAGTGTGTTAATTCTGAATGATAATTGCCCATGTTAATGAAATGAAATGATTGTCTTAATGAAATTGACATGAAGTCTGTGCATAGCATGAGGACGAGACTGAATTCTCTGTATGTTGACTCATCATCTTCCTGGGTTAAATAAGCTGATGCATTACTGTTTGTGTGTGTGCAATAGTGTTTATTTCCGCCGTGTTTATATTGATTACGTATTTGCACACATAAGTTTTTATTTATTATGAATTTCTTAGTAATGAACGGGGCTGAGATTTCCAATAAGCCTGGTATGTTGGTCATGTTTCCTCCCTTGCATCGGATTGAAGAAGGGGACGTGACAACCAGATGGATAATGGAAAGGCCCCAGGACTTGATGGTTTTATGACGACTTTTTTTCACCACTTCTGGGACCTAATTAAGGAGGAAGTCTAGCATATAGTGGAAGAATGCAGGAAAATAAAAGGGGAACTGAAAGCCTCCAATGCCATGTTCTTGACTCTCATCCCCAAAAGTGAAGGAGTTGAATCACCAGGTAAGTTTAGACCAATATCTCTTTGCAATGTTATTTACAAAAATATAACAAAAGTTATTTCCAACAGACTTAAGTCGCTCCTCCCTAACCTAGTATCCCCAGAATAATCTGGGTTTGTGGAGGGACGACAGATTCTGGATGGGGTTATCCTAGTTCATGAGGTAATTCATTCTTTAAGGAAGACAAAGAATCCTGGAGTGGATTGAATGGGTGATGAATAAGGACACGTCTCATATTTTTTTCTTTAATGCGCCTAGAGTCACCCAAAGAAATATAACTCGCATTCTTGGCTTCCATGGGAGCTCCCTTCCATCCAAATATTTAGGTGCCCCCCTTGCTGAAGGAGTAATCATGAAAATCTCTTGGTCTGAACTATTGGATAAGATTAAAGGGAAGCTCTCGAACTGGACTCTTCGGCCCCTCAACTTGGTGAGCGGGCTTACCCTTATAAAATATGTGCTCAAATCCATGCTAATCTACCTTTTCTCGATTATGGCTACTCCAAAGGCTATTATGAAAGAAATCATAAACCTCCAATGCTAATACTTATTGAAGGGTTCCTTAGATAAGAACAAATGGGCCTTAGTTAGTTGGGAAAATCTATGTAAGCCAAAATCTCATGGAGGTATGGGTCTGTAGGACCTAGAAAAGAATAGTGAAGTTTTAGGAGACAAAATTTGGTGGGGTTGGTTTACCTACACCTCAGAGCCTTGGGAAAAAGTTTGGCATGTTAAATACGCACAATATAGATCGAAGTAGGAATTAATTCGCTTCGATCAAGAGAAAATAGGATCTCATATCTGGAAAACCACTATTCATAGTAGGAAAATAATTCAAGACTGCACCTTCTGGGAAATTAGAGAAGGGGAAGCGACAGATTTCTGGAAAGACTCGTGGCATTAGATGCCAAAGCTCTCCCATCAAGCCAATGCCCTGGTAATCCGGGCTAGATGTATAGAAATGGGACTTATGAAAGTCAAACAATTATGGAATGAGGATTCAAGGGAAGGAGAGTACCGTGATTGGAAACCACAAGAATGGTGGCACCAGAGATTCCCGAAAGATGAAATTCCCAAATTGTGGGATGATATCCAAGAGAGGTGCATTAGATTTCAAGAAGGACCACATAAACTAAGATGGGGATACAAGATGAAAGGGGTATTTAATACTAACGACGCCTATGAGATATGGATAAGTTAGTAGGAGACCCAGCTGTAGGAAGTTTGGAAAAATATCTGGAAGAACAATCTATGGCCCAAAGTTGCCACCTTCCTATGGTTAGTTGTGCACAGGAGAATCCTCACTGGAGAAAATATCAAGAAGCAGGGTATGCTTGGACCCACCCAATGCTCATTATGTGTTGTTGCGGAGGAAACGATGGACCAATTTCTTGATGGATGTCCCTTTGCTTCTTCCCTATGGGATAAAGGGGCAGAAATATTCATCCGATCGAACAGAATTAGAGGCACTACGGATCTCTCGGTTAGTGAATGGGACTCGAAGCCCTTCCAAAATCCCATTACCAACCGCATCTGGACCCTTTTCCCTAGTTTCCTTTTATGGGGAATATGGATGGAACGCAATAAGCGCATCTTTCAGGACAAAAGATCCACTTCTGAGGTGGCCTGGACCAAAGTAAGTCTTCAAATCTAGGAATCAATCAGGATTGGAAAATGGAATGAAAAGGATTGGGATATGGATGGTCGGAAAAACGAATCCTCGATGCCTGGGGAATTTCCCGAACAACCCACTCTTCTTCGCAAAGAATCTCCAACACTAATACCTCGACGAATCTAGCTCTATGGCTCCCGACCCCCCAGGGTGCTTTCAAGCTGAATTTCAATGGCGTTTCCAAGGGGAATCCAAGGTCAGAAGGTTATGGCGGATTTGTCCAGAAACATGAGGGTATGATCCTGAAAATATTCCTCGGATACATTAGCAACGATATCAACAATGTTGCAGAGATGGAATGGATGATCTATGGACTCAATCTGGTTGCTAGAGAAGGATGGGAACCCGTCATTGTGGAGGGTGATTCATCCACATGGTGAAGAAGATGCAAAATGGGTCGAGGATTTCCAAGGTGGAAGCCAGTTGGAGGCTGGAATACAATCTAGAAAAGATGTGAACCATACTCCTCAAGCCCCATGCCTATACCTTTATACATGTCAAACGGGAAGGCAATACGGTGGTAGACCACTTGGCCAACATGGGAGAAAGGGAGAAACATTGGGGACATAACGGATATATGTCGAGCTTCGAGGATTAGGCATGGGATACACGGTACACCCAGCTGGCAAGTCAGGACACACTTCTGTCAACATGAGGTGGTGGTGATACGTACCACTCCCATGCGTCACGTTTAGGGTCCCATGTGACCGATGCGGCAGACACCTGGAATGATGATAGCCCTCTTCCCTCCAACATTGTGGATATTAATGGGAATAGTACTACATTGATTGATGTCCTTAGTTCCCGTGCGAACCATGATGAGGAAGTGGTACATCCTGGTACTCAGCCTGCATCTGGGCATCCTTGAGATGACACGAAGGAATTATGATATTGCAGGCCAAATCCTGCAACTTAATGTGGACGTTAATGTTCCGATTGAGGAAATTATGGAGTTGGATAAGGGAATGGGTATATATGCAGAGGGAAAGTTCCATCGTTTTTACACTACTCCTTGTATTCTAGTCGTTTCAAATTATTAGTGGGCTATAAACGAGGTTCTGCACCGAGTGAGTAAGAGTGCCCCCCCATTGGATGTTTGCCATGGAAACCAAGGGGAAGCAATATAGAAAGAATGCCAAGGGAAAGAAGGAAGCTAAAATCCCTAGATTTACCCGTGAACAACAGAGGGCAAGTCAAGTCGCGCATTTATTTCACGAGCGAATTCTACAGGCCATTCGTGGTGAAATCAAGCAAATTGGGAGGAATATGTGGGAATAAGTCAAGGAACTTAAGATAGAAGAGGTCAAAGAGGAGTTAGTTGAATGAGTGTCAGATCCTGGCACCACCTATGCGATATTATATGCTTTTGACCGAGTTCTTGTCACCTATTGGGTGGTTAAGGGTCTGTTAGCCCATATATTGATGGAACAAGTGAGAAAAGAAGCTGGTGACAAGGAACCGGCTCGGGCATGGAAGGAGCACAACATGGACTGTATATTGATGCATAGTAAAATTGATGTTATAGCTAGAAAGATGGGGATTCAGTTCCTCCCCCCTTCTAGTTTTGGACCTGGAAAAGAGGTATCCAATCGGGCTAATGGCTGCTATGGGGATGGCTGGGATAAAATGGCAGCTACCGCGTCTATAGGATGCTCGAGACATGTTCGAGGATTCCCTAGCTCTTCCACCAAGCGACTGAGGGCTTTGAACTCTTCCATGAAGGCCGAACCGTCTCAGGGGTAGGAAAAGTCTTTTAAGTTCATGGTCTGTATTTGGTTTTTGGTTTAGTCTCATGCTATTTCGAAGATATGTAACTATTCAGAAATTATTCTTGCCTATGTTTCAGTCTTTAGGGTTCAGTGTCAAAAGTCGATGTCATTATGATGGGGTCCTGTTGCAAGGCCTGTAATTTTTTAAGCCTGGTTATGTTTTTTTTTCAAAGTCTGATAGGAAGAGTAGTCTCAGGATGATGTTAGTATGTGTCAACCAGGTCGTTGTGCTGTTTAAAGGCCGATTGGATCTACTATGATGGATTTCATGTAATATTTTGTTTAAAGTAATATAATTTCCTTACTTATAAAGAAAAAAGAGAACTTCTTTCTACAAGAAGTGAAAAGTGTTTTGAATATTAAGAGAACTTTTTTCTACACAAAATGAAAAGTGTTTTGAATAAGCTTTCACATAATTTCCAAGTTTCAAGAAGGAATAAAAAGAAATGGTTGTAAGCAAATTTGCATATGGAATTGAATAAAGAATGCAAGTGCGAAGTTTAAAAAAAACAGTGTGCTTAATATAAGAATTTAATGTGAATCTCTACAAATCATAATAAAGGGAATACAAGGATATTATTGATCCATGTCAAATTATAATGAAGGGAATACAATGATATTATTGATCGATGTACCAATCAAGATATACATGCAACATATTATGACCAACTAGGATCTCATAACAAATTTTGTGAGTGAAATTTGTTCCTTATCATGTTATTTTGAACCATGACACCCTTGATCTTCAATTTGTCACAAGATCTTCTTCAAAAAGGGATCTACATGGAAATAATGATAGGTAACAATCATACAACCCTACCAACTCAACTCCAAATTACTTGGCAACATCAGCAGGATATTGCAGTTAAGGTTGTTGGTGTGTCCAACAAGTCCAATGTTCAAATTTAATCACATACACACTAATGCCCATAACATTGGACACATATCTTCCTTATCCAAGAATTTGTTAGTTTAATTGTCGACTTGGAAACCATTATATAAATGATGGCCTTGCACCCTCTTGTTGTATAAATATGTAACATCAATTATTGTAGAACAAATTCAAAACATGTAGGGTAAAAAATGCAATGTTGTAGGTTGTAATAGGTCCCATACTATGTGCAATGCCCATTATGTTTTGTGGTGATACATATTTGAAGGTTCAAACTCAACTTGTCATTTTTGTTATAGAGAGAGATAATATCTTTGCATCACTTCAATCATTGCCTCCACTCTAATATATCTATAATCGAATAGAATTATACAATTGAGCCAACATGCATTGTATTGGGTTGCTTCTTTTGGTTTTGTTGTCTCTTGTTGTTCCTCTACTTTGCGTTATGATAAAACTTATTCCCAAGGTCACATGCCCTATAATAAGCTCAAATATGCTTTTTCACTTCAACTTGATTGTGTGTTACAATCACTTCCACCTAGTCAAGTTATTGTTTATAGACTCTTTCCATTCATCACGATTAGATATTGTGATCTACTTCTAGTTGTTGCATATAGCTAGACATACACTACAATAATGATTGATTTCATTACGGTGAGGGTCTATGATCCATGGTAAATTGATCCTATTAATGGTTTGAATAACTGATATTAGTGCACTTATATGTGAACGTTACTTTAAGTAGACCTAATTTATAAATTGGCAGAAGATTTATGCAATCTAGTGATTGACATTTGCACTGACATGACATGATTCCAAACCATGGATTGAAGATCTACATTCTCTCACAAGTGAAAACATCAATATCATTGCTAAGTTTGTTGACTCTTAACCATTTCTCTAAAGATTAGAATATTCATTTAGCAAATTGCTTGTAGATGCAACAAATCCACAAAGGAAGTGAATGCAAGTTTGGATATAATTTGAATATCAAAGGAAAAGAACCACTCTTGGGTGCCTTTATAAATTATCAACAACCTAAAAAATGTCAAACCATAATTACATGATACCAAACCAAACAATTCTGCAAATTCTAATCAAAGTAGTTATGTAGAAAGAATAAGAAAAATAATTGACCCAGATTATGGAATTATTTAAGAGCGTGTTCCTTTAGACCTCCTAGTTTTTCATCTCAAGGATGAAGGTTTTCTGGAGAAATAAATCCCTTTAAGGTCAAGTTTGATCATAGCATTCCATTATTCGTAAGGATTATCGATGCCAAAGAACTAGAAGATTTGTTCAGTTCCTTGCAAGTGATCCATTTTGACATTCAACATCTTGATGACTCTAAGAAGGTCAAGCTCACAACCATGAAGATGTTGATCATTGATAAATCCAAATGGAACATCATATACAATAGTGTGATAAATGGCATTATCCCATTGCAACATAAGGTGACTTTGTGAAGGTTATGCACGATAAATTTCACCCTTTGTAGCATATAGAAAACTAGTGCATGAAGTAGCAACAGTGACACAAATGACGTTATTAGTGAATTGGTGACAACATGATGATTTCAACACTCTCATCATTGGTTTTTTCATTAAGTATGAAGGAGAAAAATCTCATTCTCAAGTACTAAAGTGGATTGCATCAGTATACCAATCAAAAGATGGATTTTGTAACTATTTATACATTTGTTTATCAACATAGATTTGTGCAAACAATTGAGTTGAAGCACAAGTTTAAACAATGCCCCAACTCCTTCGGTGAATGACACAACCAATTGCTTAATGTTGTGAAAAATGACAAATGGAATTATAATAAACAATCTCGATGTGATCCATACTCTAATGAATCTTCTGTGACAAAGGACACCGACATGAATAAGTCTCAACAATATAAGAAGAAAGACATTGATAGCTAGTGTGCCATCCATAAGACATCCAAATATGACAACATAAATTGTTGTGGAGACAAATATCTCTAAGTGAAGTTACAATCTAAGAAATGTTGTAAACAAGATATGAAAAATGTGACCTTTTCACCCAAGTCCAATAATCCCTCTATTCTCGCAACACACAAAAACTTAGCTCTCTCAACCATAATAGTTAAAATTGAGGAAGACCAAGAGTGATTTTTCCACAACCAATGGTTCATCAATCAATAGTTTCTCAATTTTATTATTGACAATGAAATTCAATGCAACTTGACTTCCTTCGCGATTATACAACTATTAAATCTCACGAAAAAACCACACCCATAACCTTACAACATTTCATGTCTTTAGTCATGAAAGGATATTTGTGTCATTGGGTAGTGTACATTCCAATGCACCAACTATCTTTGCAAATATGATATTACATGGGATGTTATTCTTTTTCTAATATGTAATGCATTCTTTAGTCAATCTTAGTTGTGGGGGAGACACTATATTTACAAATTGTAACCACTAAGCATCATACTTGAAATCAAGGGTATACTATTTTGTGTTTCAAAGATAAACCACAAATATGCTTTTGGTTGCAGGTGCATAGTGTCAAAATTAATCAATCAAACACATAAATAAATTTTGTCAATTGCATAGCTAATCATTGGTGGTTGCATGTACTCAACTATTATGACCAAAACAATATCAATCAATGTGTAAGAAAACGATGTTACTCTTCTTATAGGACACAATGACACATTGTAGAAATTTCTTGTAGTTCCAAGAAACACATCTTTGTTTAGCTCTTCCTTAGTATCCCTAATAGTATAAAAACAAGTGAAATAATATTTAAGATGATATAGAGAAACTGTTTAGTTCTTCCTTAACTCTATACATATTTTGACTTACCCACTCTGCATATGCACTCACCTCATCTAATTGATGGGGGACCGATCTATCATGACTTATGCACTCCACATATGCATTCACCTCATCTAATTGATGGGGGACTGATCTTTCATTTGGTGTCATAGAAATTCATGGACTTCATTGCGTTGAGAGGTGCTCTATAGCCTAGTATGAGGGAGATCTTGTAACGTTTGTCCATGTAATGTTACATGAGTATGAGGGAGATGTTGTAACATTTGTTGAGTATTGTTACACGAGTATGAGGGAGATGTTGTAACATGTCGACCATAAACCAAAAAGAATAATACAAAGTAAAAAGTAATAAATATTATAGCCGACATAAAATAAAGAAGTTAAAAAAATATTATAGTGGATATCAAAAGTAGAAACATAATATTATACCCGACATAAAATAAAGAAGTAAAAAAAAAATATAGCCGACATAAAAACTAGAAATATAAGAAGTAAAAAAAACAAGATGCATATTTACAAGGAGCTATTCGAGGAGAGGTTTGTACCTCGGGATATTTGATCCCTCTCGGTGCTTGATAGGGCCTAGGATTTGGATCTAGGCTGGTCTAAGGGTATCACTCCCCTACCACGTGTCACATTCCTTACATCTAGTGGGAAGCATAACTAGAAATCAAGTCACATGCATCACTTATGTTCCATAAATAGAAGTATGAAAAACTCATTATAAATATTTATATATCCTTTTCAATAGTTTTTATGAACAATCCATATCGAAACTCGATTATCAACTAAATTTCTCTCTTCTAAAAAAAATTAAAAAATTCCGCTAAGTATTCTTGCAGGTAAGGAGATAAAATAGAGTTTTCTTCATTGCCAATTAGAGGATCTACTCCAACGAGAACATTTGAACCATTTCCAACCTTCCATGTCAGCCCTTTGCTAATCCAAGCAAAATACTTAATGAAACCTCTACAAAAATTTAAAACATTCCAGGTGTTTTTAATTGGATTCCTAATCCAACCAAGAGTGGATCCTTTGATATATTTACCATGAAGCAACTCACTCGATAGTCCCTTCCCAAATAAACTCCCCCACATACTTTCCATACTTAGATCAGTGCTGAACCACTAGAGTTTTTTTATATCCCAACCCCCAAACATTTAGGCTTAGATAGCTTTTCCTAGTTGGCCAGGTGATATTTACTTGTTTCAGCACCTCCCAACCATAAGAAGTTAAACATCAACTTTCTAATCTTGGACATAATATATTGTGGAACACGTGCTAAGGAAAACCAAAAAACGAGAATTCCAACAAGCACAACCTTCAATAAGACTAATCTTCCTGTCAAAGAAAAGCTTTTGTAAGACCAATTATTAATCCTTTTTTCATATTTTTGAATCAACCACAACCAATCTTTGGCACCATAGCAGTTCGTATTTAAAAAATAGCCTAATTATTTGAATCCATCATCGATGCTGGAAATATGATAAGGGAGAATGTATGATATCTGTCTCAAAGCCTCCTCGTCAACCCCATTTTTGAGAAATGTCGATTTGTTAACACTTACTTCCATACCAAAGCTTACTGAACAAAAAAAAAAGCCTAGCAAAAACCTACCATTCATCTGTGAAATTCCCATAGCAGATCTAAGAGCTGATGAATACCTCATAAGAAAGAATTGCAGAAAGAATGAGAAGCAGAACAAAGATGCAATAGAACTCAGATAGGAGCAGAATAATCACACATGTTTCATTAATCTGAATAATAAACAATAATGATATAATGCACAGGATTCGAATACCAAGAGTGTAATTTGAATTAGCCTGCATGGTTAGATCAAAATATCATTGGAGTGTCATCAAAGCACAACTAGGAGTCCTGATCATCATCAGTGGAGTCATCAATGCACAAGTAACTGTCAACCAGGTGTCAAACTAAGTCTAACTGAGTGTGGTAGGTGTAACTAGCACATGGAAGCACTAATGTAGTGGAGGAGGTTCAGTGGAGGGTGCATGAGGAGCTAACTGGAGTCAAAATAGGCAGTCTAGTCTCACTGGAGGTCCATCGGAGTGATACAGTTAGTTGAGGATTCAATCTAGCCTTAAATCAAGGAAAGATCTAAAGATAACTCAACTAACTGAAGTGCAACTGAGTGGTAGGTGAGAGAGGCCGCCTTTCACAAGTGGTAGGTGAAAGGAGGGCGCACTAAGCACTAGGAGGGCTAAAACTGATAAGAAAGAAGCTCCTGGGGCTAGCTAAATGAGGACTAGGTGTTGGGACTGATGACTGGGATGCATGCAATTGCATGCTTGCATGCAATTTCATGACTGCATGCGATTTCATGACTGCATGCAAAAATTCATGCATAAGTGAAAATGAAAAAATGGAGAATGTTGTTAGGACTAGGATGGAGTATAGGAAAATCCCAACATCCCCCCTTAATCCATCCTGGGCCTTGGTAACTAGGACCAAAGGTCACCCATACAATCAAATAAATCATAAAAAATAAGAACTTTCCATAAACCGAGGAAATGGGGAAAACCTCAGGGAAAAATACCCCCCCTCAAAAGAATAGTAAATAACTCAAAGAATCATCATACTAAGCAGAAAAGGAAGAAGCTTTCCTCAGTGAAAACTTTTGCAAAAAACTTGGCAATCTGATCCTCTGTTGGATGCCAATGCAGGTGCTAGATCTGGATCTGGTCTTCTGATGTGCCTCCCATTGTGTAGAATATGTATTGGAGGAAGCAAGTCTTTCAGGAAACCTTTCTGCTACTGGAACGAATGGATCATGATGAGTCTTCCCAAGGGATGGAAGAGTGAACCCCACCATCATGCAACATCTCTTAGGAAGAGGTAGATGGCATAATGCAAGGTTGGCATGATGCTTAAATCTGGTAGTTCTGTGATCAAATGGATCGTCAACTAATTTCTCAGTAGCTGCAAGGACTGTGTGAGCCCATATTGGCCTTGGCTATGGATTGAGAACATGTGTTGGTTCTGGATTTGAATCTGAATGTTCTTGAACTTTGATCTCAACATCAAGATCTTGAACTTTGATCTCAACATCAAGATCTTGATCTTGATATTCATTAGAAGAAGAATCACTCGAATCTTCATCAGATTCCGAAGGAGTAGGAAGAGATAAGGGAAGAAAATGTGAGAACTCATATGCCTTGGAGGCATGATTTGCAAACCCTTTCGTTATAGTCTTCCTAGTAGAGATCTCTGTAATCTCAACTGTGTCGGGACCAAAAGTCACCTTCTTTGGTGATCCAGTGTGAGTCATCTGATATACAGACATAAATTTGCTGTCAAGGAGGGGATGAATAGAACATTCTTGAACTTGCCATGCTCCATATGTACTGTACCCATCCCTTTGGCAGAGATCTGAGAGTTGTCTCCCATGTGAATAGTAGGACCATCTTTGAGATCTAAAGAGGAAAATGATTCTTGAGAGGAAACCATGTGGTTGGAAGCTCCAGAATCTATGAGGAGGGCCTTTGATTTTGAAAATCCAGCCATCAATGCATGGCAATCCTCATGACCATCAGATCCACTTCCAGTATCAAACACTTTTGCATCTTTTGGAATAGCAATTTTGTTCTGTTCAAGAAGCTTGGTTAATTGATCTATTTTCTTGTGCATGCAAGATCTCTCTGGGTGGTTTCCTTTCTTGCAGTAGGGACACTTAAATCCATCAGATCTTTTATGTTTTTCCTTCTTGGAGCTGGAGGCCCCCTTCGATGGACTTGATTTGGCATTCATCTTAGGTTCAAATGGATTCTTGTATTTTCTTTTATGCCTCCCTTTCACATTCGCACTATTTGTCTTTCCTGCTAAAAGAGGTTGATCTTTGGAGGCCTTGATGGAACCCATTTGGATCAACTTGTCTTGTTCTTGGATGAGAGCTGCAGTAAAAAATTATAAGGAGGGCATCTTCCATCTAGGGATTGACATTCGCCAAGAGTGGAAGGTAGATACAAAGACAGAAAATTCAGATCCTAGTTTGCTCAGAATGGAGAGCACTAATTGCTCTTCCTTTTTCTCAAGGCCACAAGACCTGCATTACATAACCAAATCTTTGAATTTCGAGAAGAATTCTTGAATGTTCTCAAAACTGCTTGGTTGTAGGGAAACCAATTCATTCTCCAAAGCATGGCCTCTTAGCTCATCTTGTTTGCCAAAGAGGGCCTCTAACTTCAACCATAGCTCTCTTGGAGTCTTCAACCCTTCGAGATGAAACAATAGATCTCTAGAAATATGAATGCACATGTAACCGAAAGCTTCATCTAATCGATTCAGATGCTTGGCTCTCTCCACAACTGAATTTGGTTCGGTTTCTCTTCCCATTGTTATCCTGTGTAGAGATTTACTACTCAAGGACATTTCCATATCAATATTCCAATCAAAGTAATTGAAAGGAGTTAGGATTCTAGGAGAGAGGAGTGTTCGAATTGCTCATCTCAACTACTGGAGCAAATGCAAGGTGAAACTGGTGTTGCTGCTGTTGTAACTGCTGGAATTTCGAATACCTGCAAAAAAACTCTCAAGAATGGAGATAGACTATACTCTCAACATGCTCCGATACCATGTGAAATTCCCATAGCAGATCTAAGAGATGATGAATACCTCACAAGAAAGAATGAGCAGCAGAACAAAGATTAAACAGAACTCAGATAGGAGCAGAATAATCACACATATTTCATTAATCTGAATAATAAACAATAATGATACAATGCACAGGATTCGAATACCAAGAGTGTAATTCGAATTAGCCTGCATGGATAGATCAAAAGATCAGTGGAGTGTCATCAAAGCACAACTAGGAGACCTGATCATCATCAGTGGAGTCATCAATGCACAAGTAACTGTCAACCAGGTGTCAAACTGAGTCTAACTGAGTGTGGTAGGTGTAACTAGCACATGGAAGCTGTCACGTCCCCACTTTGACCCTTGTAATATTTTGGGTTATAATGTAAATAATGTATGCATATTATGTATGATTCCTAGCGTGGAGCTCAAGGCCAAGGCCCCGCTAGTGAACGCTTGATCTAGAAGAGGCAAGTATTTGATATTATGCTACCCATGTGATAATGAACCATGGGAATTGTAAATATGCATTTTAATATAAAATCCCACAACTAGCTATGCAATGCAACAAGAGATGGGGGCATGATGTTATAAGGAAATTGGGAGGGAAAACATTCAAACCCTTGGAGCCAATCAAGCCAAGCTAAGTGTCAATGAGAGAACCAATCAAACACTCAACTACCCATGCTGACTTTTGTACCCAATCATTGATTTCTCCCAATAGTTGGTTGAGGTAGTTAATGCCTTGGGGAATGGGAGGTATGGCTGTCCAAATTCGGGTATGGGCAAGCCACCCTGCATGGAAATTCATGTTTGGATTCTTGGACAAGAAAAGAGCCATGAATTGCTCCCCAAGCCATTACCCATCAACCCACTTTGCCCTCTCACGAGTTTGGAGTTACCTGGGCATTTTCCTCACTAGTTTTACTGTGTTTACCTTCATTTTCCTAACTGGGAAGGGTGTTTTTGTGTGTCTAAAAGTGGAGAAAAGAGTAAAACGATTTTGGGGTTTTTAGAGGCTGTTTTGGCCCACCGATATACTCATACATCTGTGGGGGAAATCAGTTTTTTTCCCACAATCCATTTTTGGTGTGCCTACGTTTTGGGAAAACCCCTGTCCATCTAGTTCCTAAGTTCCACTGCTGAAAGTGTGTTCCAGAGCCCAAATTTGAGTTTGGTGTGCAAGAGAATGCTTGGGTTGAGTTGGTTATCCATTTCTTTGGGTTGAGCTGAGCTTGAGGGTTCCCTTTTCCTTGTAGATATCATGCCCAGCTCGGGGGTGGTCTTTGAGTGCTGAAAGAATATAGGCTGAGCAGAGACCAACAGTTGGGAGGAACGTTGCAGCGACATAGCTAGTTGTTGGGACAACATTACATCAAGATGAGTATTTTCTTATGTAATTACTTCTGCAAATGCATTAAATTATTGGCTGTGTTAAATTGAATATCAGTCATGTAATATGTGTGTGGATGAGTTCATTTCCGCTGTGCATGTTTGTTTCATTTTGTAATGTCTCTTATTAGGAATTTTATTAAAATTGCAATTTTCCACTTTTTTTCCCTAGTTCGACCTTTGACTAGTTTTGATCTCTAGGTCCCAAATTTGCTCCAAATGATCCCAAATCTTCTGAGAAGGTATATGAATGATATTATAACATAAATATGTGTTTCAGGGATGCCTTTGGACCTTTAAAATACTTCTGCAAATCCTCTTTCAATTCTGATCAATGTAGGTAACTTTACTAGTGATTTTCCTTTGACTAGTATTGGTCTCTAGGTCTCAAATTGACTCCAAATGCCTTCAAATCTTCAAGGAAGGTGTTGATGTATATGTAACTTCGGAATGTATTTCATCAGTATATTATATATATATTTATTGTACCCTTATAAGAGATGTGTTATTCCTCTATAAGGAAGTGTCGTCATGTGGATTGACAAGTGTCGCAAGTGTGTGTACTTGCCGATGGGTTATTAGACCACCTTATGGGGTCGGCCCTAATTAATATATAATATAATGTGGATGTACTCAAGTAGACAAGTCGGCCCCAGTAGGTCACTGGGCAAAAAGGTGAGTATAAATAGAGATAGGAGATCTCTATTTTACTCACTCGGAAAAGTAACTATCTCTCTCTTTGAAAAGTGGCGCACTAGTGAGGAGGAGGAGGATCATCTGCTAGGAGACTATCTCAGTGTTATTTGGTTGTATTTTGGTTGAGCCATTGCTCTCTCTATCTCTGAGGAAGTTGTGGGGTTTTTCACCTTAGGGTTTTCCCCACGGAAACTCTGTGTCTCTTGTCTCTATGCTTTTGATTCTTGTGATGCTTGTGATGCTTGTCATATTATGATTGTCATGCATTGATATACTGTAGATGTTATTCTCTCAGCAAAGATCCTATAGTATTGTAATTTAATACTAAAAATTTAACAGAAGGTGTATGAATGATATTAGAAATTGAATATGATGTTTATGGATGAAATATGTCCACCAAAAGACCTCTGCAAACTCTCTTAAGATTCTGGACCAATTATGCAATTTTACTAGTAATTTGGGGTTCAAATCCCCCTGGGGTAAGTACTGAAAATGGCTTCCCAAATGCCTCCAAACCCACTGAAATTTATGAACAGAGGTATGTAATGTGTTAAGTATTTTATTAAAGTCTCATATGCACCATTAATGGATTATTACAACTGTTCTCACCCTCTCCCATTCAACTGCAAAAATCCCCAATTCGACCCTTGGGGGAATGGCACTATTTCACCTCCCAATACAACTAAACTGAGTAAAAATGCTTCAAATGCTCAAGTACAGTACATGAAACTTTTATAAGACATCCATGGAAGTATATTGATCACAAATATATCATATAATCATCCATTCATTCGAAATCATCATCAATACATTGGCTCACAACAAGGTAGTGGGGAAATGGCATTGTTCTTCCATTAAAAATGAGATTTATACATTTCTACTTGGAATTTCGACCTGAAAATTTTTGGAGATGAAGAACAGAGTATTTACTTCATATTACAAAATAAATGGGGCATTAAAAGCTTCCCCAAATAGTACAATAGCTCACCAAAAACGCCCTCCCTCAAGGATCAAGAATATGCCATCAAAACTGGAAATGGTTGAAGGAGTGAGCTGCAATAGAAGAAACCATGAGCTTCCCTGTAGCTTACACCTGAAAATAAAGACTCCATTAAAGCTCCAAATGAAAGTTCTGAATGACCTTTCCAATTACCAACTTGGATGGGAATCTTTCACCCTCGAAATTGGCTAAGGCAAGAAACTAGTTATCCACTAGCTCTCCCTCTTCACAAATGCAATTGCAAATTCTACAAATGATAAAAATACATTATAATACTTCATTTCTACATTTTATAACCAACATTAGCCTTCTAAGGGTCGAAATCCTCTCAATAGATTCAATAGATTTCCATTTAGGAAATATTTCACATTTGCCACTTGTCTCCTAGTTCCAACCTTCCATCTTCTCTCAAATTCGATTTTGAGTCTCTTTGGCTTCTCCAACTCCCAAATTCTCCTTCCTTGAGCCTATTTTTGGGGCTGACATGTCATAGTGGTAAGATGTCAGAGGTCAGGTCTGCAATTTGTCATAGTTGTCATAGATGCTCCATCATTGGTGTCATAGGGGCTAGGGAATCTAGCCCAAGTGTCCACAAACTTCCACTTTGACTCTTTATCTTCCATGGAGGTTACCAATCCTTCCCAATTCGACCTAATATTCTCAATGACATGTGTTATGACTTACCAACTCACCCAAGAGTGTTCACATTCCCATTAATTCGAATTTGCAAAAGAGAGATACCATGTATTATGAAAAATCAAGCTAGTGTGGGTCCCACATCCTCCATATGTCTCCAAAACCATTTGTCACCTAGGATTTCTATTGAATTTATTTATTCACTCTATTTATTAAATACTTTAACCCTTCTTATGTCTAAACATCATTTATTATCCCCCTTATTCCAAATCCCAAAGCTTCCACCCCAAACCTAGCAAACTAGTAATTTTCCTCCTTGGCAATTATTTGACCCTTAACATCAATTTTACAAACTCTAATGAATATGGCTAATGTGATTAGGCCATTGTGACCCAATTCAAAATTTGGGACATGACACATTTCCATCTGCACACATCTCTTTTATGGCTGTGAATCTAATGAATATGGTTGAGTTTATATAAAAGCTCCATAGAATGGCATCAGGTTCCCTTCCTTGCATTGGGTCCAAGGGTGGGGAAGTTACAGAAGCACTAATGTAGTGAAGGAGGCTCAGTGGAGGGTGCATGAGGAGCTAACTGGAGTCAGAATAGGCAGTCTATTCTCACTAGAGGTCCATCGGAGTGATACAGTCAGTTGAGGACTCAATCTAGCCTTAAATCAAGGAAATATCTAAAGATAATTCAACTAACTGAAGTGAAACTGAGTGGTAGGTGAGAGAGGGTTCCTTTCACAAGTGGTAGGTGAAAGGAGGGCGCACTAAGCACTAGGAGGGATAAAACTGATCAGAAAGAAGCTCCCGGGGCTAGCTAAATTAGGACTAGGTGCTGGGACTGATGACTGGGATGCATGCAATTGCATGCATGACTGAAAATGCAAACATGGAGAATGCTGTTAGGACTAGGATGGAATATAGGAAAATCCCAACACCCCCCCTTAATCCATCCTGGGCCCTGGTAACTAGGACCAAAGGTCACCCATACAATCAAATAAATCATAAAAAATAAGAATTGTCCATAAACCGAGGAAATGGGGAAAACCTCATGGGAAAAATATCCCCCCTCAAAAGAACAATAAATAACTCAAAGAACCATCATACTAAGCAGAAAAGGAAGAAGCTTTCCTCAGTGAAAACTTTTGCAAAAAACTTGGCAAGCTGATCCTCTATAGGATGCCAATGCAGGTGCTAGATCTGGATCTGGTCTTCTGATGTGCCTCCCACTGTGTAGAAGATGTATTGGACGAAGCAAGTCTTTTAGGAAACCTTTCTACTACTGGAACGAATGGATCATGATGAGTCTTCCCAAGAGATGGAAGAGTGAACCCCACCATCATGCAATATCTCTCAGGAAGAGGTAGATGGCATAATGCAAGGTTGGCATGATGGTGAAATATGGTAGTTTTGTGATCAGATGAATCCTCAATTGTTTTCTCAGTAGCTGCAAGGACTGTGTGAGCCCATATTGGCCTTGGCTCTGGATTGAGAACATGTGTTGGTTCTGGATATGAATCTGAATGTTCTTGAACTTTGATCTGAACATCAAGATCTTGATCTTGATATTCATTAAAAGAAGAGTCACTCGAATCTTCATCAGATTCCAAAGGAGTAGGAAGAGAGAAGGGAAGAAAATGTGAGAACTCATATGCCTTGGAGGCATGATTTGCAAACCATTTCGCTATAGTCTTCCCAGTAGAGATATTTGTAATCTCAACTATGTCGGGACCAAAAGTCACCTTCTTTGGTGATCCGATGTGAGTCATCTGATATACAAACAACAAATTTACTATCAAGGAGGGGACAAATAGAACATTCTTGAACTTTCCATGCTCCATATGTACTGTACCCATCCCTTTGGCAGAGATCTGAGAGTTGTCTCCCATGTGAATCGTAGGACCATCTTTGAGATCTAAATAGGAAAATGATTCTTCAGAGGCAACCATGTGGTTGGAGGCTCCAGAATCTATGAGGAGGGCCTTTGATTTCAAAAATCCAGCCATCAATGCATGGAAATCGTCATGACCATCAGATCCACTTCTAGAATCAGACACTTTTGCATCTTTTGGAATAGCAATTTTGTTATGCTCAAGAAGCTTGGTTAATTGATCTATTTTCTTGTGCATGCAATATCTCTCTGGGTGGTTTCCTTTCTTGCAGTAGGGACACTTAGATCCATCAGATCTTTTATGTTTGTCCTTCTTGGAGCTGGAGGCCCCCTTCGATGGACTTGACTTGGCATTCATATTAGGTTCAGATGGCTCCTTGTCTTTGCTTTTATGCCTCCCTTTCACATTCACACTATTTGTCTTTCCTGCTAAAAGAGGTTGATCTTTGGAGGCCTTGATGGCACCCATTTGGATCAACTTGTCTTGTTCTTGGATGAGAGCTGTGGTAAAAAATTCTAAGGAGGGAATCTTCCATCCAGGGATTGACATTCACCCAGAGTGGAAGGTAGATACAAAGACAGAAAATTTAGATCCTAGTTTGCTCAGAATGGAGAGCACCAATTGCTCTTCCTTTTTCTCAATGCCACAAGACTTGCATTGCATAACCAAATCTTTGAATTCCGAGAAGAATTCTTGAATGGTCTCAAAACTGCTTGGTTATAGGGAAACCAATTCATTCTCCAGAGCATGGCCTCTTAGCTCATCTTGTTTTCCAAAGAGGGACTCTAACTTCAACCATAGCTCTCTTGGAGTCTTCAACCCTTCGAGATGAAACAATAGATCTCTAGAAATATGAATGCACATGTAACCAAAAGCTTCATCTAATCGATTCAGATGCTTGGCTCTCTCCACAGCTGAATTTGGTTCGGTTTCTCTTTCCATTATTATCATGTGTAGAGATTTACTTCTCAAGGACAGTTCCATATCAATCTTCCAATCAAAGTAATTGAAAGAAGTCGGGATTCTAGGAGTGAGAGGAGTGTTCGAATTGCTCATCTCAATTGCTGGAGTGAATACAAGGTGAAACTGCTGCTACTGCTACTGTAACTGCTGGAACTTCGAATACCTGCAAAAAAATTCTCAAGAATGGAGATAGACTATACTCTCAACATGCTCCGATACCATGTGAAATTCCCATAGCAGATCTAAGAGCTGATGAATAACTCACAATAAAGAATTGCAAAAAGAATGAGCAGCAGAACAAAGATGCAACATAACTCAGATAGGAGCAGAATAATCACATGTTTCATTAATCTGAATAATAAACAATAATGATACAATGCACATGATTTGATTACCAAGAGTGTGATTCAAATTAGCCTTCATGGATAGATCAAAAGATCAGTGGAGTGTCATCAAAGCACAACTAGGAGTCTTGATCATCATCAGTGGAGTCATCAATGCACAAGTAACTGTCAACCAGGTGTCAAACTGAGTCTAACTAAGTGTTGTAGGTGTAAATGGCACATGGAAGCACCAATGTAGTGGAGGAGGCTCAATGGAGGGTGCATGAGGAGCTAACTGGAGTTATAATAGGCAGTCTAGTCTCACTGGAGGTCCATCGGAGTGATACAGTCAGTTGAGGAGTCAATCTAGCCTTAAATCAAGGAAAGATCTAAAGATAACTCAACTAACTGAAGTGCAACTGAGTGGTAGGTGAGAGAGGGCGCCTTTCACAAGTGGTAGGTGAAAGGAGGGTGCACTAAGCACTAGGAGGGATAAAAATGATCAGAAAGAAGCTTCCGGGGCTAGCTAAATGAGGACTATGTGCTGGGATTGATGACTGGGATGCATGCATGCATGCAATTTCATGACTACATGCAAAAATGCATGCATGACTGAAAATGCAAAAATGGAGAATGCTGTTAGGACTAGGATGGAGTATAGAAAAATCCCAACATCGTCCACAGAACCTGTTCCAAATAAAACCACATCATCTATAAAAAGTAGATGTGTAATAAAGATTGAATTATAAATTTTAACATGTAATGTCCCCTCCTATCATACCAGCACGATAGAGAGGACGTGATGCTAAAACAGGGCATCTAGCCCCATATCCATTAAGTAAAAACTCATTGATAAAAAGACATATACATGTGCATATTATAGAAACACAGCGGAATTAAAAATCATGTTTAATATCTAACACACATTCAACATTTCTGTGACAACCATTAAATAAAGACATTGCAGAATTTATAAAAGAGAATACTTATCTTAACAAAGTAGTCCCAAGCAACCAACTATGCATCTGCAACGTTCCACCCAACCATAGGCCAGTTGTGCTTACCAACCTCTTGATACAACTGCCACCCCCGAGCTGGGCATGATTTCTACAAGGAACTAGGGAACAACAGACTCGCACATAGCCAAGCATACACCAAGATGAGCCAAGCCAATCTACAATTGGGTTTATCAGGCTGCTAGGAAATGGAAAGGAAGAGTTGCTAAGCTAGTGAGCTCAAGCACAGAGCCAGGGATAACCTTACAAGATCTATCTAGCTTGGCACCCACAACACCTACACACCTAGCACAAGGAAGTATTCTTTTCACTGCTGTACAGTCCCTCAAGCCATACCTTCCCCATCTAGTGCTCTCAGGGTGTGCATAGAAGAGTAGCCAAAGCCCTCTTGATCTTCTTGAGAGGTTGTCTCCCCCACTAGGTTTATCAATCCCTCTCTGTCCACTACCACTCCAATCTCTTGCTTATAGTCTCCAAATCAAACATGGATGCAGATAATCAGCTAGTTACAATGGCTGGACAGGAGAAAAATGTTTGTACCGTGATAAGCATGAAAATGATTCCCTGAGCTTCAGAAAAACGTGGGAAGGCTAAAAATGAACAATGGAGGTTTTGGGAAACCCCAGGAAGCAGAAATCATTTTTAGGAAAAATGCCCAAGGAAATTCTGGGACAAAACGACCTCCATACGGTCCCAAATCACAGCCCCTTCTTCCCAGCTACTGTCCAAAACCAAAAACAAGTTTTTGGGCAAGGAAAACCCTGCGTTTTTTATGAAAAATGTGAATGTAACTTCCAGAAGTCTCAATCTGCGTGAGAGGATGAAAGCCCTGCGTGAGGAATGGCTTTGGGCACCATTTCGTGGGTGTTTTCTTGCCCAAGAAGCAAAAATACGAATTCCCAGGTTGATGGCTTGCCCATGCACGAAATTGGCTTCCATACCTCTTCATTCCCAAGGCATTAACTGCCTCAACCAATTTCTGGAAGAATTAAATGATTGGGTCCATAACCCAAAATGGGTAGTTGGTGGTTTATGGGTTTTGTCATTGACACATGGATTAACACCATTGGCTCAAGGGTTTGAATAATTTCCCTCCCTATTCCTTGTAGAATCATGCCCCCATCTCTTTGTTGCATTGCATAGCTAGTTGTGGGTTTTTCATTGAAATTTTTATTTACATGATGTCTTAATTTACATTGTTCCTATCTAGCACAAGAACCATAGGCATCTATTTTTAATTGCCGATACATAAAATGCTAAATCAATGGTGGGGCCTTGGCCTTGAGCTCCTCACCATGATTAAGTAACAATATTTACATCATTTACGATTTAAATGCAAAGGGGGTCAAAATGGGGACATTACATAACACCCCTTATTTTTCCTTCACTTTTGGCCACAACAATCAATCTACTAAGGCCCTATATGACTAGCAGTAGAGACAATTTGAATTAGTTATTTTCTATTTCGAGTCCATAAATTTTATTTTAAAAATATATTTAAAATAATCAATTATATATATATATATATAAAGTCTAGCTTGTGAGTTACAATTGTTTATTCATGATTTCCAATCAAATGCATGAGTATTCTTTTTCATGTTTTCTAATCAATTGAAGCATAATTATGGTTAACTAAAAGTAATTCGCCCTTAGATTATTAATTTGAAGCTTGATTTAAGAATTTTGTGTATCTCTTGGAATTTGGTGTTCATCATTATACTCAAAATTCAAGTATTAATGGCCTTGTTGTAGGGAGTTTTTTTTATATTTTGGTATTACTTTTTTTATGAAATATTTTATAATTTGTTTATGTAAATAGCTTAGTGTTTTTTTTTCCTCAGACAAAAATAAAAATAAAATCATAATTTATTAAAAGTATAAAATTACATTTGCAGATATATGTTGTGCATATATGATGGAAAAGTTGTTGGCTCGAGGACCAATCCAAAAACAAAAAGAGCAAATATAAAGTTTCGTCTATGTGTCTGCTTATAACATATTTTGAAGAAATCGGGCACGTTGTAGTATCCCGCCTCTATCCTGGCAATTCCTATTTAAAATTTTCACTTTATTTAGCACTGCATGTGGATCTCTAATTCGATCAAGTATATGTTGATATATATCCTCGAGACTATGCTCGAAATACCAAAAAAAGCAGTGATAGCTTGTCATCATCGGTAGCTGGTCAAAATTTTCCTTGCAAAAAGCATCTGAATATTTTTCTTTTTAAGAGTTTGTAGGCACTCATTCTATGAAAGGGCAATGAATGTAAATAGCCAATGTTATTTGATCATTTGTTTATATAATTAAATTATTGTGGTACATTGTTAACATATTTTTTGGTTTTATTAGTCCCTTCCTGTCTGTAGAGCAGCAGCGACTATAGGAATTGATTTCATACAATTGTATTAGTTTGGCAAAATAAACAAAGCGTTTTAACCTAAGTTTTTTGGTGTTATTTTTGTTCTGGCCAATTAACTATTTGAAGGCCTTATTTGGACTCTATTCGAGGAAGGCTAGTGTACGAGGGGATTTGAACATACTCGCCCCACAACTACTGATAGTTCTTGTAGTCAATGGTCGTTGCATTCTAGGACGCTGTAGTCATGGTTGTTGTGGTGGCAATCTGCATGCAATAATTGCGCCACCTCTAAGTAAACTTGCTTGAAGGCCACACGAATTTTCCTCCACGATGAGCATAGTAAAACCCAAGCTTTTGCATAGCCCCGGTCATTTTCTCGACATATTTTGGCGATGAGCTCTGCAACTCCGACATGAGTTACCATGAATGCAAGCGTGCATGCCTTTTCCCTCTAAATGCCAAGGAAGTTGCTAGGTGATTTTCCGATGAATCTTTCATTTACTTTTTAAACATCAACACATGCATTAACATTAGCGTCATTAGGGGATTTTCTTTAACCTGTCTAGTTTTGTAGTTTCAGGCTTCTAAAATCTATGGGAGCTCCAAGAACTGCTCAGATATATTGGGTAGGAGGAGAACCCTTGGGAGATCAAGAATATCTGGAAACATTGAAGAAACATTTCCCTAATTTTCACAAGAAGAAAAGCCTTGCATTGCCTGGGGAGCTAGATTCCTTCAGTATGAAAGCATCCCTTCTTGCTGCAATTGACTATATTGTTTCATTAAAAAATGATGTTTTCATGCCATCCCATGGAGGAAACATGGGCCATTCAATTCAAGTACCAATTCAAATCCTAAAATGCCTCTATTTGCTTTCAATTATCTAAATATTTTTCTTGTTATGTATTTATGTTTGTTATCCACCAAAGGGCGTCCTTCTAAAATTTTTCTATGCAAAGCCACATGGCATATGCAGGTCACAGAAAGCACATAAATCCAAACAAAAGACAGATGCTTCCTTACTTCCTTGATGAAACATGCCTGTCTATGGCATGGATATATCTTTTAATTATAGACCATAGTGATGAAACTTTTAGCGCCTACATCAGTTATTTGATTCTATTCTATGTAGCTATATATCATTTTCTTGTACTTCTTTTATCAATCATTTAAAATAATGTTTCCTTGGGCTTTTGAACGTGTCTCCATATTTTGACGTACCGGATGATGTTTGTTACAGTGCACTCCAACATGAGTTACCATGAACATTTACTAGATTAACCTCAGAGCAAACAACTTCATTTGTTGCTGCAAAAGTCAATCCTAATGTGTGACCATCCAAGATATACTGTCTAAAGGCATGAACCATTTCTTTACTACAAGAAGATATATCATACTGACATGATATCAATGAACAAGAGACTATTAGAAAATTATGATTCTTTACATGCGGAATAAACTTTTAAAGAATCGAAAAGAATTAATAATGTATGCCGTCAGGATCATACCTCCAGCCATTGATGTTGCTCACACTCTGATTTGAGACTTTGCTTAAGGTAACCGTTCCGTATGGCACTTCCAAACTCTGCTCACTCTGGATTGATGGTGTAAAAATTGAAGGAGATTGAGTTAGCGAGTTTGGGGACCAAACAGAATTCTTTATAGCCCAGCTTCCATCAAGCTTCTATTGGCTATGTGTCAATTGTTCCATAGATCAAGATAGAAACCCGTTGAGGGAGTTATGGACCATTCTCGAAGCTCTCAACGAGAAATCAGTTATTTCCCTAATTAGTTGAAGAGTTGTCAATATTAGTTAAGAGAGCTTACATTCTCCCACTTGGTCCATACTTCCAAACTTAATGTCTCAACTTAAAACCCATTGATAATCTATATTAAAAATAGATACATGAATCATGGCGATAAGTCCTCTTAAGATGAGTATTATCTTCCATGTATTACTATGTATTTATTTCTATTAGAATTTATGTGGCAACAATTTCTTAATGAATAAACCTTATGTTTATTCTTGGTCCTATACAGATGAGTTCTCTCAATTAAATTAAGGTGCACATAAGTATGAGAAAAACATCACAATAATAACATTGTCCATACAATGAGAAACTACATAATGGAATCAAGTCCCGTATTCAATACATGATCCTTGAATTTAAACGGTGGCATGGCCTTAGTCAAAGGATCAGCGATCATCAACTCAGTGCTGATATGGTCAATGACCACTTTCTTTTCTTTAATACGTACGTTCCCTTATAGCTAAATACTTAATGTCGATATGTTTATTTCGACTCCCACTTTTGTTGTTTTTAGCTATAAAAACAACAGCTGAATTGTCACAATACATTCTTAATGGCTTAGAGATAGAATCCATAATTCTAAGCCCAAAAATGAACTCTTAAGCCATACACCATGTAAAGTAGCCTCAAAATAGGAGACGAACAAAACAACAAATGCAATGTCAGGTCTTGTACAGACCTGAGCATACATTAGGATTCTGACAGCAGAAGCATATGGAATGTTCTTCATTTGTTCCCTTTCAAAGTTGTTATTCAGGCATTGGTTCAAATTGAACCTATCACCCTTCACAATGGGAGCTATACTTGGCGAACAATTCTTCATCCGAAATCTCTCTAAAATTTTATTAATATAGGTTTCCTGAGACAGACCCACGATGCCTCGAAATCTGTCTCTATGGATCTTAATGCCAATGCCATAAGATGCCTCACCCATATCCTTCATATCGAAATTTTTAGAGAGAAATTGTTGTTTCACTTCATGCAGCAAAACCCTTATCATTGGTTGCCAGCAAAATGTCATCCACATATAAAACAAGAAAACAAACTTTACTCCCACTAACTTTCAGGTATATACATTGATCCATATGTTTTCTATAAAACCGAAAGAAGAAATTACATTATGAAATTTCAAATACCATTGGCGGGATGCTTGTTTTAAATTGAGGCCTTAAAAATAAAATTCCATGCTTTACCAATGTAAATTCATGCTTAAAATTGAATCTAATGACATAAAAATTGCCTGTGGGCTAAATTTTCAATTCAAACAGATTCAATGATTCTTTATGATAGAATTGAACTTCATGATAAAACTATTAATTCATAATTCCTGTGGGTAAGTTATGAATAATTTAATATTTTATCCTAATTAATTATATAAATATAATAAAAATTCCCGTGGGATAAAATTTATTACATTTAGTATAATTAATTACAATTAATGTCTAAATATTCTTTATGTGATCCTACTCAATCATAATATATAACTTTATTTAATTAGAGATGCTGTGGCTATTCTCTAATTAATAAAAATTATATGGATCACTAGACATTACTAAAATTAACTTGATACTAATCATGCAAATGAAATATATATTCAAGTTGATTAGGAAAAAATCCTAATAGCACTCTATTATAAAACTTTATCTAACATCATGAACTGTTAGAAAAATAGCTAACTGTAAAGATCTCGACGGAGATCCAAAGAACAGTTTCTTGATTTCAAATCTTTTATACATGTGCATAAAACTCTGATAGAAATGAAATAAAGATTCAAACTTGTGCGCACTTGATAATCTAATTTTACCAACTGGAACTATTTGCTTCAAAAAGTAATTGTATAGAGATCATTTAACTAGCCAGGGTGCAAACTTTCAATCTCCCAGAATAATTAAAATTAATGTATCAAAATAACCGTTATAACTACTGTATCGCTCTCCCAAAATATATATCAATTATAATTATAATTATTTCTTCTTACTGTATAAGAAATAATCACTGGCAAAATCATCGAAAGGTAGTCAAGTCGCCTGAGCCGACACCTCCGTGAGTCCAGGTTTGGAAAGTACCTGTATCTTTCTTTTGCCCACATGAATGTTTACAGTTCCGAGGTCTCTAAAGCCTGGCTAATTCTAATGGGCAAATTAAAATGGTGTTTTGTATGTAATTTTTCAAAAACGAGGCTTAGGTTTCAGATTGGACCTCGGCAATGTTACAACAGTCTCATGGTTCAGTTCTTTAGGGCAGGCGACCTTCATGTTAGTCCAAAGAACAACCAGCAATAAGTGCTAGGGCACGTGGCCTCCTCAAGTGAGCTCTCAGCAACCTAAATCACTTCCATAGGGCTCATGGGCCACGGCCTCCAACAGGCTACAACAGACTCACAATATACACTCAACAAGAGAGATCAGATTCCTAGGACTCACGACCTCCACAATCATGCACTCAGCAAGATAGATCAGAGTTCTAGGGCTCACGGCCTTCACACTCATGCACTCAGCAAGCTAGCAGTTAGCAGAACGGACCAAATCAGATCTCAACAAACTCTCAACTGTCCACGACTCAGCAGATCAGACTTTAATAGGTAACGGTTTAGTCAAGCAAGTCACCAACAGGCTACGGCCTTCACAAAAAAAAAACTAGCAGGCAGATCGTGGACCAAAATAGAGCTCACAGCTTCCCAACAAACAGTGATGTAGCAGATCAGGTTGGATTTCAGTCAAGAAGGCAGATCATATTTCATAACAGTAGATCTGGGCATAATAAACCCTCGACAAGGTCACGGATTAGCTAAATGATGCAGTAGCAAGATGCGGCCAACCCAGTCAAACCTCAATCAAGTCACGGCCTCTTCTAATAGGCTCACGTCAAGCAAGATCAAACTCTTAAGGCTCGCGGCTGCCACAGAAAAGACACTTGGCAGGTAGGACCAAACTAATAAGGCTCACGACCTCCACAAGGTCCAACATTCTGGTCACAAAACAGTCAGCATGTGAATGCAACCTCCTCATACAAGCTCATCAAGCTTACGGTTGGACATAATAGGCAGATTGGACCTCAATCAAATCACAACAAGACAAATTGGACCTCAGACAAGCAGATCAGCCCACAAAAGGGCAACAAATCAGTCACAACAAGGAGGACGGAAGCCCTAACAGGCAGTGACCCTCTCCTAACAGGTAGCGGAACCTTCCTGGCAGCAACGTCACCCTCAATCAAAATAGTGGCCCTCTCTCAAACAACAGCGGCACCCTCTCAAGCAGTGGTGACACCCCCAGGCAGCCTCTAAACATGCAACGACACCTCTAAACAAGGTTTAGTCAAGCAACGACAGCCCTAATAGGCTTCACAATAGAAGTGGCATTCTTTCTAAAAGTAGTGGAACAAAAAAGTGAAACCCTAGAGGAGACTACATGCGACAGAAGGTCACTGGCGATGGTGCTCATTAGGAGGGTAGGGGCCACTCATCTGAGGGCACACGTAAATAACCACCATTCAAGCAAAAAATGTAGAGCTTGTAGGAGGTGTTAGGGCAAAATGTTCACAACGACGGGTGGCAAAAAAAATGCCATAGCAATGAACATGATAGACCTCGTTGCAAGCACATTATAGGATGCCGGTCCACAGGCAGCCAATTGTGCACATGGAGCAGAGACGACAGGCTATCACCATAACAAGTGATCGCAGGCATGATGGCAAAGGAAACCAAATGAAAACCCTGGACACGTAGCATGAAGGTAACATGGAAGTCTCAATAAAGGTTAGCATGCAGCCCTAAGGCTGCGGCCTTCACTCCTAAATATCAAGTTTATCATAACTAACGCCAAGGCCGTGATCCGATTTCCTTTGATGAGATCCTAGCTCTTCCACATGGCGGTCAGGCCATCATATTTCTCCTCCATCATGGATACAACGCTTATATAAACATTGGCGCAGATGAAAACCAAGATCATAAGAAGTGAAGTGAAAACAAAACCACCGGAATTCAATTCATAACCCACTCCAATAGAGAAGACTATGAACAGAAAGAGGACCAATCCGGCGACATTATAAAAGGCCAAGAAAATCATGACCTCCCAGAGGTAAGTTAGCGTTAGGCGATCCCAGACCCTGGGAACGTTTCTCATAACTCCTGCGAATGACAGATTCTTGGCCTCGGCGGTGTAGATGGAAGCCACCATGTGCGCCACTGCCGCTATCGATAGGATCCAGAAAGCATAAATAAAGACTAGTTTTAAGCAACCTGTTTCAATTGCAAAACCAGTACGTCGAGCAAAGGTTCCATTTGAAAAGGGATACAGTCAAATGGATTGGTTGAAATTTACAAGGATGCATTGCTGTAGTTAATAAAAGTTCTGGAAAAAAACAGTGGTTCCGGATAGATATCAACACGGACGCAGAAAAAACTAAACTATAAAATGTATGAGCAATACCCCAATGGACGTACAACAGTCCAAACATCAAGGCAGAGATAAAATTATGCTCTGATACCAACTGTTAGAAAATTACGATTCTTTACATGCGGAATAAACTTTTAAAGAATCGAAAAGAATTAATAATGTATGCCGTCAGGATGCTACCTCCAGCCATTGATGCTGCTCACACTCTGATTTGAGACTTTGCTTAAGGTAACCGTTCCGTATGGCACTTCCAAACTCTGCTCACTCTGGATTGATGGTGTAAAAATTGAAGGAGATTGAGTTAGCGAGTTTGGGGACCAAACAGAAGTCTTTATAGCCCAGCTTCCATCAAGCTTCTATTGGCTATGTGTCAATTGTTCCACAGATCAAGATAGAAACCCGTTGAGGGAGTTATGGACCATTCCTGAAGCTCTCAACGAGAAATCAGTCAATATTAGTTAAGAGAGCTTATAGAGACAACTTGCAAACATAATTGATTTGTTTGTTTTATAGGGTCACAAGATACAGTTTTCTATTTTCCACGATATTGCAACTGGGATAACACTGTGAACATTCATACAATCGAACAAGTAATGCTGAAGAATTCCCTTCACATTTACATGAGATGGACCATCCAACTATTTTGGTTTTCTATAAATTTTATTTTATTTTTATTTTTTTAACTTTCTTGTAAGAATGCGCCAGCTCGAGGTCTTTAACACAGGCCAGAATAGTCCACTCCCACATTATACAATCCATGTATATTCCGAATGAGTGCATTTTCCTGGAGTAGGGCTTGCGTGGCTTGTAGTTCATGTGCAATGACGGGGGGCGGGGCATAGAGCTCCTTGTTGCTTGTACGTGGCTTGAATCGTACCTACCACATGACGTGTGCATAAGGCTACACGTGGACTCATGCAGTGGGTTTTGGTGAGTGGAATTCATTATCCCACTCTACATCCCACTCTATATCATTGCCGATCTCACCGTTTTCCATATAAATTCAAGTACAACTTTAATTTATATATATATATATATATATATATATTATAAAATTTTAGCAACAAATAAATGTTTTTAAATAAAATTTACTCTAAATAATTAAACCAAAATTTCCCAAACAATATTTAATATTGTCATCTATTTCTTGAATTTGTTTCTTCCAAAAATTTATAAAATTTACATCAACGTCCTACCCAGTTTGTAAATTCTCATACTGAAATAATAAACACCAACAAAAAACAAGTGATAAGATATATGCAGGTTCTTTATATAATTTTAATAAAAGAATTGAATGGAATCTTGAAGAGTAAAACAAACCTTACCTATTTTCTCAAATAATTTAATTTCAATTTTAGAAATTCATGATGCAAAATTGATGGACCATATAAAATTGTTTCGTCATTCAGATAAAATTTATTTATTTTCTCAATTGAACAACCCTGCTTCAAACATTTCAGAAAACATCCATAGTAAGTAATGTATTTCTATACGAAATATGAAAAGTATAAATAGTTCAAAAGTTTTTTGATTATAAATATATAAAATATGCCTATTTATTGAAATAATCAATTCTCACCTTAGTGATTTCATCAAGAATTTCTCCTTCCTCTAGAGAACCTTGAGAACATTTTTTTTCATGGGGGAGGAAGGAGAAACAGTAAACTGATTGTCTTCTCCCTCAATTTCCATCAATTTTCTTTTGGCACGTTCCATGCTCTGCACCCAATTTACAAAATATTATTTAAATTTTTGGTCACAAACAAGGATTCATAAAGGAATAGTAAGGAGCTGAGTTTAAGATAAATATATTTTATAGTTAATTATGGTGTATCATAGTTGGCCTTGAAAAAAAGTAAGCCATTTGTTAGTTTATTGAGTATAGCACATCATTGGTAATGGCCAGGGCTCTAGCTTAGCAAGGTAGAGAACCTCTTTACAGGTGCACCACTGCTTTTAAGCAAAGTTGATCAATTCAGACAATGATCCATAAAATTCCATAGAGGTCCTTGTATTGTACTCATTATGCTTAGCAATGAAAGAACCTCATGAGAGCTACCATAAACACTTTGCTGTATGAACTTAAAGGTGTATGAAGTTTCATACTTTGCTTTTGAAACGATAGAGGCTCTATTTGAGTCAATATATGCTTGATAAGAACTTAAAGCACTCAAATAAATTAAATTAAAGGCCACGGTAAACTAACTGATCAATGCATCAGTTTTAAAAGAGTCCCATGATACAAAATTGCATGTTGGATAGTTCAAATCATTTTCATAATAAGAGCTTTGAACTATTCTACTGAGAAGGTATACGGTTTGGGACCTTATAACCCTATGCATTCCACTTAGTCTTAGTATTCCACTTAGTATTTTTATTATCCTTACATCCCTTATTAGAGTACTTAAGAATCAGTCCTAAATGATATTTTACATCATATTAGCTATTCTCATATCATATTAGCTATTCTCATATGTTCATGAAGATTGATAGGAACATGGTAACAATAAAAATCTTAAATTCTCATCATTCTTCCAAAGTTCTGATTTTAACTTTAATTATTTGCTTAACTCATAATTATAATGATTTGTTTAATATATCTTTATCAGTAGTATTTTAAATTTATAAATAATATAATTTAAAATATTTCTTATTAATCATTTCTTTCCAATCCAAATGGCATTTACTTTGCTAGAATGTTAATTTCCAATTCAAATGTGTTAATGTTCATTTCCAATTCATATGTCGATTTAATTTGACAGGTACTACTTTGGGTTGAAGGCTGTGAGTTTGACCTAATGATTAATGGATTCCTTTTATTTCCTTTGCTTACGGCAAGTGGATAGAGCAAAGTCTTGCCAATCTTCAACAATCTAACGTGGAAGTTGATTCAAGTTTAGTGTTTCTCTTGAGATCTATTAATTCGAATGATATAATAATAAATAAGATGCTTCCATATTTCATGTAGCTCCAAACCCTAATTAAATGGCCCAACCATTTGATGCATTTTCTATGAAATGAACTGGTAAATTGCTATTTGTCTTCATAATGATGTGGTGTTTTTTGCATGCTATAGTTTGCTCATGTCAGTACTTGATTGCTAATTCATCATTTTTTTGCAGAATCGACCAAAATACTACTTTGGTTAGAGCAGTTTTTGTTCTATCCAAAGACCCTTCTAAAATTACACTCTTTTGAGTAGCTTTGGCATGCAATAATTTTTTCCAACCCGATCTTCTTTTTACTTTCCAACTTTGCTCTCTTATAATACGGTTTTGAGCAGTACATTATCCTTGTACAATTTTTCCAGAGTATTTTCTAATGATTTCCAATCCTGGATAAATAAATATTGCTCTTGAGTGTTCACAAATAGTTCCTTCTTGTTAAAGTAATTTTCTTTGGCTCGACCATCTTTACAAGGCTATGGTAACATACTCTTGATACTGTACACTCTCTAAACCAATGTTTTGTAGTCCAAAGATCAATATAATATGTACAATTTGCATTGATATCAGATGGCTGTCACCTTTCATGTTGTTTTCGACGAAAAAAGTTTGTTTGTTTGTTTGTTTTTTTTCTTGACATAGCTAGGACTGCTATCTACCTTGATAGTTAGCACTACCATTTACCTTTCGTTGAAATTATTAGTGATAAGAAAATTATTGATGACAAGTGAATCCATTGTAAATTGTTCTGTTGAACAAACCTCGTTTAACATAATTTGGCAGTGCAATAATTTTTGTGTTCAGATTGTAGCTTTTGAATAAAAAATGTCAATTGTTGCCTGTGTGTCAGGTCAATTGCTTATGCTTAGAGTTGTAATTATAGTAGTTTTGAATTTAATTTCTCAACTACTAGGATGTCATTTTTTTCATAGTCAGCTAGTTGGAGGATTGTTTATATATATATTGTATATATTTCTACTACACATGATGATAGATATTTCAAAGTATTGTGTGTCTTGCTGCTATCGTTCTTCTTGCTAGTTGCATATATTTCCAACTTGAACTAAATGTCTTCTACAACTGGAAATGCAAATGGTTGTTTGTCTTCGTGCAATTAGAAGGATGCTCAAGCTCTAAGTTAAAAAATAACTACCCAGTTTCACTCTACTAGCAAAGATGAATCCCAATAGCTCTTTTATTATATGCAATGCATGAACTTCCAAGCTAAGAGATAAATAGATTTCATATTAAAGTTGCTGAAATCTTGTATTGGTTCACTGGATTTTCTTATTGTACAGGAAAGTTTCTTTTGTTGGGAATATTTTCTCACATCCTTGGATATCTTTACTTTTCTTACACACATTTTCTCACATCCTTGAAGGTTTTTACTGTTGATCAGCATAATTTCCCTTTACCTGGCTGACTTATATTTAATTGCTATCAAGCTGATATATGATGCTATTAAGCTTCCGTTGCTATGCCATTGCAACAAGACAAGTTCTAATAGTATTCACACATTATGTGCAATGTGTACGACACTTGGTGTGTCTCAGCTATAGGAATGCATCAAGATTAGCAGATTCCTCTTCAATTCCATGGCTTAAATTTTTATTTTCCATAAAGAAGTCTGGTATTGCATCTTTCTGATAGTAAGTACTGAATAGGGTGGAAGACAAATGCATGAACATCTAGGATGTAGGAAACTCTTCCTTTCTAAGTAACTGGTTGTTGAATTAACAAAGTCACGGTCTCTTTTTAGAATGTGGTATATTCTGTCCAACTATCGAACTTCATCAATTTGGCTTTTTTAGGTGGCATGACAGCCATAGCAAGTCCATGCAACATTCTTTCTTTGAATCTAGGGTGTGCAATTCCTTAATGTCCAATAAAATGTAATTGTTCTCCAATATATTCTTTGCTTTCATCCTTACTCTCCCAATCTTTAATTTCTTGGCATATGGAGCAAAGGTAACAAGGTGTAAGCTAATTGAATTATCTTTGAAAACTAAAATCTTCTACGACAAACATGTCCCTTCAACCAAAGTATCATTTCCCAATTGCACTATGGAATAGGCCAATATTGTATCATCCTGGTCTTCAAGATCCATGATATCATTAGTGATTTCAACCGCCTCCAATTGAGTTCTAGGCTCACTCTTAGGTGACCTTTCCCCCTTGGGGACAATCTTCTCTTTTTCAATCTTGCCTTGTGGCGAGTTTAGATATCTCTGCCATCATTAGAACCATCAGTGCCTCCAACATTTCCCTTGGTAGAAATAACAATAGTAGGTTATCTAGAAGAAGCAATGATGTCAAAATCAGGTTGGAGTTTAGATCATATCCCATAGCAGGATATAGAACCACCCCTCGAACTAGCCAATGACCGACCTCTTTACTTCACAATTAGTTGATGATGCCTAACTTCAACGGGAAAGGTTCCATGAGTTGATTTGCCTCTAGGGATAGTAGTAGAACTAATCAAGGTGCGTGGATCACTATGAATCATTAGTTCATCACTATAAGTATCAACATGTCCTTTCTTGAGCTCAAGCCATTCACTATATCCACCACCCTCATCCTGCCATCTAGAAGAAGGAAAACAAGATTTATACTTCTTTGCAATGATAAAATATTTAAATATCCCTTTAGGATTGTAACCCTTGATAGCCTCAACACCCTTTAAATCAATGAATTGTAAACCTTGAGCCAACTCTATCATGCAAACCATGCTTCTCATCGTGTTACCTACAAATATAAACATACTAGTCATGAAATGTTTCTTTTTCTTAACCTAAAAAACTGAGGACCATTATCTACATAACTCACTTAGAAAGAATCTATGACACATGAATTTGGGAAACATGTATGGTTTCCCCTTGATACTGTAAATTCAAATGTATGTGTTTCCCTCTACATAAATGAAGGCACCCTTCCTTGGAGAAGCTAATGGGATTCCTCTGTTAATCTTTTTAGGCGATGGCCATTCAACATATGTTTAAATCTTCCAACAAACAAATGTTGAACTCAATAAAAATTGAAAGGGGCATTGTTCTTACAAAACATAGGGTAGCATAATGGAATAGGTAAATGTGTGATGGTTTAATGATGCAGCATTGATTATGCAATATCTATGTGATTGATTTCATGCACGCAATGTTAGATGTTATTAGTTTTATATCATTAAATGTATGTAATATTGCATTAGGAAAATTTTCCACAATATCAACATTGCCCTGCTCTGTTCCAATGCTTGGCCCAAACATGGCAAAACATAGGACAAGAATCAAGGCACCAGAACAAGAATCATGGCGCTATAGCAAATCTCCACATTTTGCATGTGCAACCTCTATTTCCCTGCCATGTCACGGACATTGCCACATGTGGCTCTTGTTTATATAGAATTCGATTTTAATTCACTATTAATATATTATTACAAAGATCCATGTTGATAATCATATAATTATTTATTGCAAAGGTCCATGTTGATAATCATATAATTATTTAAGTATTTGAGAAATGGTGAAGTCCCTAGTTAAATGTTATTAAGAATTAAAATTTAAAATTTAATATCATATTAAAATATAAAATCTTGTTATAACATATGAATGTTTTTTAAAATATATATCCCATTTAAAACATAATTAAATTAAATATTCAAAATTGATTTGATGATTAAGAGAGTAAAATGTAAGAGAAAAGTGATGAACGAGTGGAATTATATAACAACTTTAAAAAATAATAAAATATTAGTAAAAGAATGAATGTAATAAAAGCATTAACACATAGATAACTCTCATGTGGTGAGTTGGATAAGATTGGAATTCATACATTATAGATTTCATTTTGATAGAAAATTTTGAGGTGGAGAAAACACTTGGATGACAATACATTTAACATAATAAAGTATTTTTTAATTCTTAGATTCAAAGATGCTTAAGGGTGGAGTCATGTTCAATAATTTCAATATCAACATAACAAATTTTAATATGCATCTCTACAGAAATTTTCATTTCACTAGTTTCCATTGAAGTTTCAAGAAAATTAATGAAGTGTCTATACGACCATTTCAACTCTGATTGTCTCTACAAGCTCATGGGATGCATGGGATAATGTTGAAGCCATTGTGCAAACTATGGAATGCTTAGGTTAACAATGAATCCATTGTGAAAACTGTAATTACAATTATGATAACATTTCCAATTGATTGCTCCTCTATCAATTGATTGGGACTCGATCCATCCCTTCAGTCAGTTGGATTACTCTCCCCATAATAGATCAAGGATTGGCTGCCGGGAAGGAAAGGCAAGGGTGGAAAGGCCTAGCAAGCATGCTTTCTTGTCTCAAAAACCTATTTTTAAGACATACTTGAGAATTTTGGACAATATGTATGAAAACCTAATTTTTAGGGGATGACAACTTCTTATGTGCAATCAAGTGGTTGGACAACAAATTTGCATGTATTCATATAATGGCTTCTAGTGATCATTTTTTTGTGCAAGTGGTGTTGGAGAATGGATATAAGTGCAATATTGGCTTAAACTTTAATTGTACTTAGTCATGAAGATAAATAGGGTAATAGGGTTTTATTTGGAGATTAGGGATTGGTAGTTTCTATTAATTCATTTTATGGAAAGCGAAGAGAGAAAAAAATCACCTTTCATGAGCCAAATTCCCCCAAGGGATGGTAAATAATTTGCATTTGGAGGGTAGCCTGACTTTGGTCCATTGGTAGACTTGGACAACTAAAGTTTCTCTATAAGGAAGGTCGATAAGTTGGAAGGATTGAAAGAATATTTTCTTCTTAAGCATGGGTGTAGCTAGGGTTTTACCCCTAGCTTGTGCAAATGAGCACCTACTAAGGAGAATGGACTCCTTAGTAGCAGTTCAGTAAATGGAAATAATTAAACTAAAACAGAAATTAAATTAATTCTAAAACATGCATGAAACATAAACATCAAATTTAAAGAATGGCTTTTTCTATTGATATTACCTTCAATGTGAAGGTTTGATGAAGCCCCTTTGCAATGTCCGAGAGGATGCTCCAAGCTTCAATATGCTCCTTCTCCTTCTCCAATGGTGGGAATGGGCCAAAAGTGGCTCTCAAGGTGAAAGTAGTTCAATGATGAACTAGGGTTTCGAGAGAGATTTTGGCAGAGTAAGGGTGCTTGTGATTGTGGATATGAAATAAGGGATCTCCATCACCTATTTATAGTTTTTTGGTGGTGGAGTGCTGACCCATGGTTTTGGGTAACACATGGTTTTGGGCAGCTATATAGGGTTTTTTCCTCCTTTTCCTCATTATTTTATATTTTTTCTTCCCTTTTTAGGGGTTTTTGCTATTTTTGGAGGAAAGGGGGGTTTTTTAGCCTTTTTTAGGCTATTTTGAGGGTTTTGTGGCCTTTTGGAGGCATTTTAGGCCTTTTGGAGGCATTTTAGGCCTTTTGGAGGCTTTTTAATGGGATTTTTTGAGATTTTAAGGGAAATATGGTAGGAAAATGGACAAATGAGCCATATAATGTGGTAGATGAGGTAGTGAACACTTTTTGGGTGTTAACAGATTGCCCCCTGATGTGCGAGGGCAGGAGCTCATCGTATGGCCGATGGACATCATAAGTCATGAATGGTTTTCCTGGGGAGTGGAGAGAATAGAAGAAACAAACTGGAGCCCGGAACAACGATCCCGAACAACTGCAAGAACTAAAAGTACATAACCTCAATAATGGATGAGGAATCATCTGATCATATGGACGAGGCGGGCATTCCCATGCTCGTATCAGGATATAACATAACAATAACAATGGGGTCCAAAAATGGGGACCTGAAATATACATGACCTCAAATACTGACTGAGGAAGAATCTCAATATATGGACGAGGCGGGCATACCCATGCTCGTATCAAGATACATAAACAGAACTGTGAGGCCCGAAAAGGGGGACCTGTAAGATACATAGAGAACCACTGTGTACATCATAAGAGTCCAGAGGGGACACAAATCTGGGACATACTGCTGGGCTGACCATGTCGGTGCTGAAGAACTGATACACTGGAACAATCAACAGTGCTACTGAATGTGGTACCAAAGGAACTAATGAGCTGCTGGATCAGAGTGACAAGGGGTACACTCGCAATGGTACACTGAACTGGAACTGATCTGGGACTGAAACTGGGTACTCAAGGAAGCAGGTAACTGGATGGCTTCCGAATACAAACGCCAACGCAGCCCGGACATCCACAGGAACATATAACTGGTCGTTCCGAAGTGACTCACCAATGTGCTAGAGTCGGGGGAAATCCGGGGTCTTCGACTAAAAACTGATGGGATATAATCCTACGCGATCCTCAACGATGCGATCAAGGTGCTGAAGTCGAGCATGTGAGGAACAACCACGCGGAGAGGCAATGATGACTCCTCTCAGAATGGTTCGTAGGCACTTACCACAGATGGTGATAAGTCCAAGGCGTAGGGACCTCTGGGCCTATCCTCTGGAATAGAGGGGCTGTCGTCGACAGAGGGAGACCTGCAACTATCAAGGCAATGATGTTTCCTTGACAGGAGCGCGAGGTGGAGAACCGAAATGTGATAGAACTGATGGCAGGACTGACAAACTGGGGGTGACAACTGGGCAAGTAGATCGGGTGGACTCAAACTTCCTTTGTTCAGAGTATGATAATGGGAATGATCTGGCAGCATATGAAACTGACTGAGGGGAAAGGGATCATAGCTGTAATGGATCTGGGAGGGTAACTGGGCTGAGGGAGACTCAAGCTGGGAGAAAATGGCAGGAGACTGCAGAATACTCTGAACAAAGGCGACCTGATTGGGGGTGCTGCCGAGATGATCGATCATAGTGCCAGGAGGCACGGGAGGATACTTCTTCATGGGTTAATGAACTAGAAGAAGTGTGTGTAAAATGGTACTGTCGTGTGGATTTTACGAGCCCAGGACAGTTCATGCTCGTGGTTGCTTTCAATTTTAAAGAGTCTGAAAGCGATAAGAAGACTCTAAAATGATGGAATGGTACTGTCGTGTGTATTTTACGAGCCCAGGACAGCGCATGCTCGTGGTTGCTTTCAATTTTAGAGAGTCTGAAAGCAAGTAAGAAGACTCCAGGGGGTTGCTTTTTCGTAGATTTAGTCTCCAAGGCCCAAAGAAGCATAAAAGGATGCAATGAAGAACTCTTCTAGCCGGTGTGACTAGAGTATTCCTTTTTCGTAATTAGTCTACCAGGTCCGGAAAAGGGTTAAACTTATACCAGATAGACGCCCTTTCAGGTACTTTAACGAGCATGAAAGGAAGCAAGATTGCTCGGCGATCTTTTCATTCTTTTAGGAGTCAGAAAAGAGCTTAACAGAAACTCCCTAAGTGCCTTTTTCGTAAAGGACTTGTCCGGCCCGAAAAAGGGATAAAATTATACCGAACAAAAGGAATGGCCAGGCAAGGAGGAAGTGTTCAATTAAGGATCAGTAATGATGATCAAGAACGAGGGTAGGGGGGAACACTGGTGGGCCTCCTTGCGGGGTAGATGAAATGGTGGCAAAATAACGAAACATTTGCAGTATGACAGGAGTGAATGGCTCATGTAAAAATGTGGAACAATCCGATAGCGACCGATGTCGCGCGCAAACCGAGGCAACAAGGTGTCGAGACACAATGTGGAAATTGTACCAAGTGAGAGCGAGAAATGATCTCAAGCATCATCACGATCTCGGAAAAATGAATCCGACGATATAAAGGGTGTCAAAAAATGGGTAACGGCCGATGTGGCACGCACACCGAGGTGACGAGGGCGTTTTGGAAAAAATACCCAAAAAATATGGGGGTGAGAGCGAGAAATGATCTCAAGCATCATCACGAGCTCGGAAAAATGAATCCGATGATATAAAATATGTGAAAAACGGAGAACGACCGATGTGGCACGCAAAACGAGGCGACTAGTGGTGTCTGGACACAATGTTGATATTGGTCCTAGTGAGAGCGAGAAATGATCTCAAGCATCGTCACGGGCACGGAAATATGAATCCGGCGGTGCAAATGGTGCGAAAAACAGAGGTCATAAAGACTCCGGAATGGTAAAAGGTGAGCCCACCAAGCCAAGGATGCAGTGGTGGGGAGAAATGATGACCCGTGGGGGAAGAATACTAGGTGTATCAAAGCAAATCAAATCTATAAGTGATATGTGACCTCAAAAATGGTTGAGATCACAAGTGTGAAAAAGTGAGCAGGGTTAATGACTTGCCCCCATGCTATGTGCATGGGGTTTGTGATTATGGATCACATATGTGTGGGTTTGAACAATGGGTTCATTGACGTGCTGAGATAGATGTGATGGGGAATGTTCAAAGTGATTGATCGTGCCCCCTATCCCAGGGTCGAGGTGATCTATTATTCCCCTTGACTTAGAGGTGTCAAGGTGGTGCTCTATAATGGCGGGGTCGAGACCGGGCATCTCAGTATAGGACCAGGCAAAGACATCACGGAATTCTCTGAAAAGGTTTATGTGGTCCTCAATCTCTTGTTTAATGCAGAATGCTCCTAAAGTGAGGAGTTCAGGGGCACGTCCTGGGGAAGCGATATCAACTTGGATGACAGGTGAGATGTTGGCCATGTTACCTTCCTCGAAGGCGTCAGGAGCAGGAATAGGGTCCTTGAACCAGTCGACCTTAGTGGGGAGGAAGTCTTTGGACTCAACCGTGAATTGGGTAGCTGTGCTAGAGGAGGATTCTTCTGGGATGAAATAGGAACGGTGGTGCATATCATCCCAGGGATAATCTGGAGCGGTAAGGGCCTCAAGAATCTCCTCATCGGTACGGAAAGTTTGCGTCGTCAAATCGGTTGACGAGGGGGTAGTGTTTGAAGAGATCATATAGATGATATTAACCTCTCCAGAAGGGGGAGAAACCGGGGGGTAGATTTCCTCAATGGTGGGTGGTGCCGTCTCAAGATCTAGATTGTTCACCTCATAGAGAGCTGCTCTGTAATCCGGGAGATCGGGACAATGATGGGAGTAATGCCCGTAAATACCGCATATGGCACAGGGGTGGTTAGTGCGTAGGGACTTATCTTTAGGCTTGGGAGTGGGGTGAAGTTCGACAGTTGGGATGTTGGGGTCATCATCGAGCATCTGCATGTGCTTCTGCAATGCTGGTAACTGTGGACACTGATGAGTCGCATGGCCTAACTCGTCGCACAATGAGCATTTGGGAGGAGCACGAAATACTGGGGGGTTCTTGATTGTCTTGGGAGGTGGTACAGCAGTGTAAGGTTGTGGACCTCTGCCCCCAGTGGATTTGGGAGGAGGAGGAGGAGTCGTGGAGGACGAAGGGGTAGAGACACCGGGAGGTGGCTGAGAGGTAGTAGCCATGGGTTGCATCGGTTGGAGGACGACATCTGGTGTCGGCGGGCGAACGGGAGGCGAAAGATACCATACAGGTAATCCCAAGGTTAACCCAGGGAGGCTAAGGGTAGCCATGACCGGGGCGCTTACTACTCCTGATGGAGGGACTAGGAAGGGGATCGTATGGATAGGTGTAACACCAATGTGGCTAGGTACCAATGGTGGTTTAGGCAACAAGGGTGGTTGATTATTAGGTGGTAGGTTGTCGTGGGACAAGGTACATAAGTCAGACACTTCCGGCGTAGATGACGGCGGAGGAATGGATTGAAAGGTGGAGGTCATCGACGCGTCTGAGTAGACTCCCGGCCCCGTAGAGGAAACAAACGAGGTGGTGGCACGAGAAACAGGTTGTTCAACCATGGGGAGAACATTTTCAGGTGCCGCGGGAGCACTGGGATCATAGTAAGTAAGTTGGTCGATCTTGACCACGCGTCCATCATGGGGGAACATCATGGTGCGAAAGACGGAAGAGGCAACCGCCCGCATGGCATACATGTAGCTGCGGCCAAGTAAAAGGTTATAATCCAATTGGGCATTGATGACCTCGATATCGATGAGGACGGTTTTACCACCTAACTGGACAGGGACATTGGCTAGGAGACCTTGGGGCTGAGCCGAACGTCCGTCGTAGGCGCGTAACGCAGTGGTTGACTGTTGGAGTGTAGGGGATCCCAAATTCTGCCATACGAATGTAGACATAACGCATGTGGAGGCACCCTCATCGATGATGCATCGATGGGTGACAAGATTCCGAACGGAAACAGAAACTTGGAATGCTAAGGTGGAAGGCAGGCGTGGTTTGGACTGGTCCAAATCAAATGCCATCAAATTCGAATCATTTGGGTCAATCCCCCCAATGGCGGAGAGTAAAGTCTTGCGCTGGGAAGGGCAGTTCTTCAAGACTTCTAACGCAGACATGGCTGCGGGAGATTGGGCTAGGTCGTCTACAATGTTGTAGTTTGACGCAGCACGCGCATTGGGGTTGTTGTTGATACGGCGAAGTGGGAAACGAGCTGCTTTGGGAGCGCCATCGACCGGCGGGGGAGGGATATGTAACGCTTGATCAGTGGGATGAGCGTTAGCGGTTTTATCAGCGGGAAGGGCTTTAGAGGTGGAGCCATATTGGTTTCGACGGGTCTGTAGGTTGACATCATTGGAAGACATCATCAACAAGTGATGGGTACCTGAGTCAAACATGGGTTGATCAGGAGCGACGTATGTGATCTGTTGTTGTTGGGGTTGCGCGTTAGCTTGAGGGGCCAACGACTGAGTGTTCACCACGCCTTGGGTTGGTAAGGGGTTTTGCAGCACCAAAGGTGGCTGCTGAGGTTGTGGGGGGTTGGGCGGTGCTGGGGGAGCCGCATGCCCTTGGCGATGGGCCTCATCAACCCAGAGTTGCCGAGCTCGTTCTAAGTGTGGGCAAGCATGTGTGTAGTGGCCATAGACCCCGCAAATAGAACAAGGATGGTTTGTTCGCAAATTGGGGTTTTTGGCCTGCTTGGGCGGGCGATCAGGGTTTTGATTAGCGGGGGCCGCATTGTTGTTGTCGGGGGGATTAGCCGGTTGACCAGCTTGGTCTGCAGGTTGGTTGTTCCCACGATTACGGCCCTTGCCGCGGTTCTGTTGGCCCTAGTTGCATTGGTTGTTCTGATTTTGCTGCGGGTTCTGTTGGGCGTAAACTTGCCCTTGAGCAGCAGGTGGATTTTGAGGTTGCGCAGGTGCTGGAGCAGGCTGTGGGGGATGATATGCAGGTGGAGGCTGAGCAGGTGTAGCAACTTGAGGAGGTTGCTGATATGACTGCGGAGCAGGTTGTGAGTGTGCCGCAGGGGCTGCCTGTGGCGGATAATAAGCGGGTTGGGCTTGTGAAGGCGCAGGAGCTGGGGCAGCCTGCTGATGGTAGTAAGGCTGAGGTGCGACTGGGGGAGCATAAGCAGGAGTCGCATAACCGAAGCACTGAGGAGGACATGAGGGTCCGTGGGAATGGTGATGGGTCATGGGAGCATACGAGTTGGTCACTCCAGATTGTGAGGTAGCCCGCAACAGGTCGGGGCCAGGGGTAGGTCGTGCTATAGAAAATGGTTGGGGATGGGAAGAAACACGACCAATGATACCGTCTGCAGCGTGGGATGCCCCCGGCGCATCGTGCTGGGAGGACTCACCGTGAGGGGCGTCAGGTATAATGGTATAAAGGTAACCCGATTGGGCGTAAATGAGGTCGAACTGTTGGGCCTTAAGGATGGCTTCTTCTTCAGACTGGGGTCTTTCTGATGCCACATCCTTAGCGATAACAGGAAGAAGGGACTTGAGGAACCAATCTAGGAAGATACGGTCGTCTAGTTTGATCTTGCATAAGCTACGGCATCGACGCCACTCATGGATGTGGTCCGTGATATGGGTAGCCGTGTTTTGTCTACAAGATAGAAGGATCTCAACGCCTGCGTCATAGCGGACAGGAAACTGGAAGAACTGCAGGAATGTCGAGGCAAGGGAAGCAAAGGTGGCATGGGTCCCATGAGGTTGCTCGATATACCATTTGGCTGCAGAGCCAGTGAAGGTGCGCTGTAAGAGACGGAGGCGAACAGAGTCATCCACTATGGAGTTAGAGGAACACCATAGGTGGAAAGACATGATATGGTTTTGTGGGTCCTCACCGGCCTTTCCCTCGAACTTAGGGATGTCAGAGGGGAGCTTGGTGGGCATATGAGGCCACGTAGGGTCGTGTCGAATAGGGTCATTGGTCAATCTGGCCAGGTCAGGTAGGTTGAGGCTAGCCATGAATGGCAAACTGGAAGAAGGATGTGACACAGTAGTGGGTTGGACCAAGTTGGGGCCAGTGCCCCCAAGTGGGGGAACTGAGGTAGTGGAGGATGGTCCAGCACCACCATGGGTAGTGTGAGCCACTGATGTAGTGGGAATAGGTATTCCCGCTGCGGGAATAGGTACCGTAAGGGGAACGGTAGATGAGGGTCCCATGGAGGGCATACCCAAAACAGGTGTAGTAACTGGTGTAGTGGTGGATGTGCCACCAATGGTCCCTATCACAAACGGAGTGGAAGTCGTGCCAGCCATGGGGCTAGTAGGGGCAGTGTAAATAGGGTTCTCAGACTCTTCGTCAGAATCGGAGGTAAAGTAAGGGGCGTCACTATCTGGTGACGGAGTCCTACGTCGCTGACGAGTGGAGTCAAGTGACAAGGCTCTAGATCTGTGATGAGTGGTATCAACGGATAATGATCAGAATCTATGACGTGTGGTGTCAAGAGAACCGTGCTGTGGGGGCTTGCCCCTGAGGCGCCGAGAATGTCTCGGGGACTCAATGGTGATGGATGGTGTCAAATCTCTGTGGGTTGAGGTGAGTGTAAAAACAGCTCAAAAAGGCCTAATGCAACCGAGTGTGCAGAAGGAGAGCTAAAAAAACAAGGCACTCAGGCCAACAACCAACTCAAAACACCCACTGCAACAGCTGTGCTACAATAGGTGGAGTGTCAACAAAGATGGTCAGAATACCAACAAGCAGCAGGTTTCCTAAAAATAAAAAATGGTGGACTCACTAGACCAAAGGGAGGTAAAGGAGCATGCAAACACCTAACTAAAAGTATTCTGACTCAACTAAACATATCCTCTGCAAGGTGATGAAATCCAAGTCAGACAATATGAGTAGGAAAGCCAAGTGGCTATGATATCCCCCTACCGGGAGGGACACCGGGTAGTCAATCCTAGAAGAATGGAAACTAAGATACCCCGTTCATGACACGTCCAGAAAGGTGAATCTACCGTTTAGTTCGTTGACCGCAATACCCCTATACAGGGATATCCCGCGAACCGCGAAAGGTAGCCCTTCGGTTACTGAATGGAGTGCGGTATTCCACTCAGGCCTCCGGAACCAGTCTCCCGACTTCAACCCTCCTAAGGGAGAGGCCCTCTGATAAACTGGTCGTGACCGTGCCAAAAAGTACTAGGGGATTTTGGTTCCCTATTTGGACAACAACTATGTCTCAAGTGAAAGTAACCGAGGGGTGTTATTGGAAGCCTATCCCCCCGATCCTACCTAACTACAATGATTCTTTTGTGTTCCCCAAGTGGGGTTAGAATGTTGGTTCAGTTAGGTACTTTTTAAGGCTCACTTGATTTATGTGACAGAGTGTGTGCTCGTGAGGTTATGAACCCAAAATAGAAGTGCCACAAGGGGGGCAACTTCTAACTATCAATAATGCTGAAATTGAAACTTTTAACTTGCAAAATTTTCTGAATTAAAAATACTGAAATTTTAAAAAGATTCTGTAAAGGGAACAGAAATTATGTTGCAGAAAGGCTGTAAGGAAGTGAGCTGCAGGTAAGACAGGGGGCTGTTCAGATGCAGAAAATATTGCAGCAAAAGGGGCTGGGCTCAAAACAAGAAAAATGCAGAAATCAGACCGCGGGTCTGTGGCGAAACAGAACAGGCAGACCGCGGGTTTGAGGGCAACAGTGGCGGTCAGGTCGCGGCTTTCGGGCCAACAGACGCAGTCGGGACGCAGAAAATAGGGAAAAAGACACAGTCGGGTCGCGGAAAAAGGGCTAACAGACGCAGTCGGGACGCCCGAAAGAGGCAGATAGCCGCAGTCGGGACGCGGGAAAATGGCCAACAGGCGCAGTCAGATCGCGGCAAACAGGCTGATTAGCCACGGTCGGATCGCAGGTAACAGACTTGAATCCGCCGGCAGGGCGTCGGAAGCAGGATGAGATGATCTGGATTGTATAGGGAATTAAATGAAACACCCAGAGAAGTATAATAGAGAGCGCAATAATACAGCGAAAACCCAATTTCTATTACTGAATAAAATAGTGGAATAATGTAGAACATACACTAGCTAGAATGCTGCTAACTTATCTGTGAAGCGAGAGAGATGGTGGCTATGCTAATTTGCACAAGCTAATACAAGAGGCTGAAGAGATGGACTTTTAACATAAAGAAAGAACCCTAAAGCTCCAAAACGCTAACCCGAGGAGGAAAAGTGACAAAGTATTTTGTCTAAAAATAATGCCAAAAGATAAATTCCTAGAAGTGTAACTTTCACATGCGAGCTCTGTTTGGTGCATATAGTAGCATGTTGGAAAGCTATAACTGAGAAGCACAATTGACACTTGACATTTCATTGTAAATATAAACACATGCTGCAAAGATTTATGGGAAAAAAAACACCGTTTAGGCCCTCAAAACAACCTCGGAAGTTTAGGACCCGAAAAATCCTAGAAAATCGTAACAAAATTTCCCAGCAGGAGAACCATATTGAGTCAGTGGAAGAGGTGGGTGGAAAACGATATCTACTTGGAGCAGTCCTCCCCCCTTAGGAAGAAATGGTCTCTATTATGTTAAGTTTCTACAGAAGATGGGGAACTTCTGCTAAATTTGAATCTGGGTCAGCCATTTGCCTTGGTGAAGAAGTTGTCCTTCTCTGACTACTCGATAGAGTTGTATGGTGTGTTGGAGGGTTCCCTTCATATTTGTTTCCATGATCTGATCCACTGTAGCTTTCTCAAGGAAGTCAGCATTGAATGATGTAGGAGCCAATTTCTCATCCACGTCTGAGGTGTCCAACAGAGGTGGGAAATATGGTCAAAGTAGCTCGACATTAAATACTAGGTGTAAGCCAAGGAAAGGAGGAATACTCAATTTGAAAGCATTTTCACCCATATACTTTGTGATGGTGTAAGGAAAATATCATAGTGGTCAAAAATTCCTATGGGGGCCTATAAGACGCTCTTTTTGCAAATGCAACCAGACCTTGTCACCAAGCTGAAACTTGTGGGGAACTCGATGTTGATCATGTCGCTCCCTATACTTGGCATTGGATTTATCCAAAATTTCATTGACTTGTTGGCATATGTGTTCAATCTGTTCAAAAAATTTGGTTTCCCTATCAGCCTCAGTTTGAGCATGGGAAGATTCCTCCTATGTGGATGAAAGAGGTAGAGCTACATCAATTGGGACCAATGGTTGTTGACACCTGGAAAAATCCTTGCATCGACAGTAGGGGTTCTCCCGAATGAAAAGTCCCAACTAGACTCTTCACTATATGGAATAGGGAACCCGTCCGGCTACTATTCAAGATAGTATTGGAATAAAATTATCGAATACATCCCGATCCATAGTTTATGATTTTGATTATTTTAAATGAAATGCAAATTATTAACCCTACATGCGAATGTTTATTCTTACTATCTACACTTGTTTGACCAATATGGAGAGGCCTCACATGGTGATGCACAGGTTCTTACCTCTCGTCTTATCACCTCTTTTATTGTTGGTCACACAAGTGAATGTCCTAACTAAATGCAATATTTTATTTAAGCTAAACTATCCTTGCAAGGAGCGAACTTAAGAAAGAGCAACATAAGGTAACTGCATCATGCATTTACATGATATAACTACTGAAAATAACACATTTAATAGTCACAAAATAAATTTAACACAATAGATAGCTCAAGTATTAACATTCATTGCATCCATTGCTCGTAGAAAGAAAAGAAAACTATGTCTACATATACATACATCAAGATAATTCAGAAACTATTAGACTGAGTCCAACATAATAAGAACAATCTTACTATATTGCAATAGAAAAAATGAAGAAATCAAAACTACACATTTGTTCACACATTTCGACACAATATTCCATCCACTCTTCCACCCAGAAAAATGCTTTGGTCATTATCAGAAATAATTCCCACATATGAGTTCCAACAAAATATTTCTAAAAGCAAAGCCCCTTCTCCATCTAATTTCCTCTATCTATCTTTACAACTTGACCTCCCGGGTGACTTATCACTTCACCTTCCTATAGCTAGGGCCCTTTGTCTTCCAAGACTTTTGTCCTATTCTAATTATGAAATAAATTGGAAAAATACCAAAATACAACAAAATTACATCATGAGGGTGGGGCGTCATCTTGAGCTTGTATAAACTCATACCAAAGGCTTCTTTCATAAGATATAATATTTAAATGTTGAGGCTCCAATAATCTTAATTCCACTCCATGAAATGATAAATATTTAAACATTGCATTGATCCCTTTGGTTGTTGAACTATGCACATTAGCTAGGTAGTGTGTTTTAAAAGTATCTTTCACAATACGCTTTTTCAAATACTCCAGAGTGATGCATTCCAAACTTCGAATAGAAGCTACATATTCATCTTTGATGGTCCTTATCTCAGTCAACCTCTACTCTTTTGGTACAGGAATTTTGAATGGGCCAAGAGAAGGAAATTGACCTTTTTCAAAGGATATGGAAATGTTCTAGTGAATCCATTCACAATTGGAAATAGAAGTTGCCACTTCATTTTGCAACTTTCTTTCATCCTTTTGGAAACTGTCTAGAGTTGAAAAATCCAACTTTAGTTCTACTGTATATTTTTTTGGCAAATGGGGAATAATTTATTTAGCTGTCTTTCTCCAAGCAACAAGCTTCTTCATCCTGTTATGAATTTATCCTAGCTTATGTCTAGTGGAAGTAGTTGTTTTAGCCTATATATGCTTAATCCTGGTCACTATTCCCTGCACTTCAAATGTTTGTTCTGTGAGAAACTCCTGTGAGTGGAACAAATTCTCTTGAAGAGTGGAGGCACAGTCATGAAATGGGGTTAATTCCTATTTATTCTCGTGTGAATTACTCAATGCAATCATCAATGACTCCTTTGATTGATTAATCTCTCCTACATGTTCTTGCAGAGCTCCTTTCTCAATAGTGAGAGCTTCTACTTGTTGGTCCCATTGGATTTTATTTGATTTCATCCCTTGTAATTGGGACTTTAAATCTATTTTCTCACCTTCCAATATTACTACTTGAACATTTAGTGAGTCCCTTTCAACTTCTAATCTTTGCAAGATGTGCATGGATTCTTCCTTTTGCAACTCGAGGGTATCCCGCTGACGTCTCATCTGGATGCCTTCATTCCTAGCTTGAACTAGATTTTCCTTAAGTTTAACCGCCTTTCCTTACTGCTCTCTACATTTTCTATTAACTTGTGTATATTTTCTTCATTGGCCAAGGATACAACAACACCAACATATTCTATGAACATTAGATCCTTGTTGGTGCCTTCAACTACTGGAACTTCTTGTATTGTGACGACGTCTGGCTATGAGGTGATTTTAAGCCTCTTTCCATCCTTTTCATAATGGTATTCCTTTTGGGATCATAAATTATAGTCTCTAATTTAGCAACATCATGTTGCTTGGATGGTGTGAATGGAGTGAGTCCCAATTCAACTAGTGGAAGATGTCCTGCATTAGGTGGAACTTCTGTGTTAGTGTCTATTGTAGTATCAATATCCATATCTTGGCTTTCATCACCTTCTTGTTAATTTTCAGTATTAAATCACAATACTATAGGATCTTTGCTGAGAGAATAACATCTACAGTATATCAATGCATGACAATCATAGTATGACAAGCATCACAAGCATTACAAGAATCAAAAGCATAGAGACAAGAGACATAGAGTTTCCGTGGGGAAAACCCTAAGGTGAAAAACCCCACAAACTTCCTCAGAGATAGAGAGAGCAATGGCTCAACCAAAATACAACCAAATAATACAGAGATAGTCTCCTAGCAGATGATCCTCCTCCTCCTCACTAGTGCGCCACTTTCCAGAGAGAGAGATATATACTTTTCCGAGTGAGTAAAATAGAGATCTCCTATCTCTATTTATACTCACCTTTTTGCCCAGTGACCTACTGGGGCCGACTTGTCTACTTTAGTACATCCACATTATATTATATATTAATTAGGGCCGACCCCATAAGGTGGTCTAATAACCCATCGGCAAGTACACACACTTGCGACACTTGTCAATCCACATGACGACACTTCCTTATAGAGGAATAACACATCTCTTATAAGGGTACAATAAATATACATATAATATACTGATGAAATACATTCCGAAGTTACATATACATCAACACTCCCTCTTAACAAGGAAGGTATTTCTCGACACAGATTTGCTAGACAAGTCTTCTTCTCTGGATCATCATCATCGATGCATCGTCATCGTCATCGTCACTGCTGCTGCTATCTCGTCCAATCTCTGTCTCTACTCGTCATAGGAAGTTCTACAGAGCCAGTCCTTTTTCATACTGGATGTAGGCCCACCACCTGCAGGTCTTCATCATCACTGGCCATACTGTGGAATCCTCAGGACTTTTACGTGCGTCACAAAACCTCGAAAGAGCATCCCAGGATATTACGGGTACACAACTCCAACCTGTAGGATCTCCCAGGGCGCTATTACATGTGACCCCACCACAAAACCTCGAAAGAGCATCTTAGGATGTTACGGGTACACAACTCCGACCTAAGATCTCCCAGGGCACAAATTACATGTGGTCCACCACAAAACCTAGCAAGAGCATCTCAGGATGTTATGGGTACACAACTCCGACCTGAGATCTCCTAGGGCACAAATTACATGTGGTCATGGCAAAACCTCGCAAGAGCATCTCAGGATGTTACGGGTACACAACTCCGACCTGAAATCTCCCAGGGCCCAAATTACATGCCATAGGACAAAACCTCGCAAGAGCATCTCAGGATGTTACGGGTACACAACTCCGACCTGAGATCTCCCAGGGCAACGAATTACATGTCCTCCCAGAGTAATGTCTCGAAAGAGCATCCCAGGCTGTTACGGGTACACAACTCCGACCTATAGGATCTCCCAGACATGCTCATCTGCACAACCTGATCCACGGCCACAGAGTATCAACCTGATACTCACCATACATCATCCTGATGTACTCATGATCGTCCTGATCATAATCACTGCAACGTCCTGCTGCAAGTCATCTGGAGCAACATCCTGAAGCTCGTCATCCATGATCGTCCTGATCATCAATGCAACATCCTGCTGCATGTCATCTGGAGCAACATCCTGAAGCTCGTCATCTATGATCATCCTGATCATCACTGCAACATCCTGCTGCATGTCGTCTGGAGCAACATCCTGAAGCTCGTCATCTATGATCATCCTGATCATCACTGCAACATCCTGCTGCATGATCTACCTGATCATCAATGCATCTTCCTTATGCATACCAAGTATCATACATGATCCTCCTGATCATCAATGTATCCACCTGATACAAATATATGATACATATCATCATACATGATCCTCAATGCATCTACCTGATGCATACCAAGTATCTACCTGATACATATCATCATACATGATCCTCCTGATCATCAATGCATCTACCTGATGCATACCAAGTATCTACCTGATACATATCATCATACATGATCCTCCTGATCATCAATGCATCTACCTGATGCATACCAAGTATCTACCTGATACATATCATCATACATGATCCACCTGATCATACAATGTACCCACCTGATACATATACAGATACATGGTCCAAGCATCCAACATGATGCATAAACAATACATACACATGATCCAACTGATCATATCCAGCATCCAACATGATGCGTACATACATACATAAAATGATCCAACTGATCATATCCAGCAGAAACTAGAACATCATCCTGATGCTCATCATCCAGCGCTTACATCCACAGCCATGTGAAGAATCCTCCTTCCAACATGCTTGGAATGGCTTCAGCAAATGTGTCCATCACTTCTTCCTTGAAGTGTCCTCGATCTGAAGAACGCCAAGCCTCTCTCTGAAGTACTAGAACTTCACCCTGGCTAGTGGCTTCGTCAGCACATCTGCAATCTGCTCGTCCGTTGCAACATACAGGAGCTTCACAGCTCCTCTCTGCACCATATCCCTGATATAGTGGTATTTGATCTCTATGTGTTTTGACCTGTCATGAAACACTGGGTTCTCGGACAGCTTCACACAACTCTGGTTATCACAGAAGATACCAGTAGCCTCCAACGGAAGATCAAATAACTCAGACAGTAGCTTCCGTAGCCATACTGCCTCACAACTAGCTGAACAGGCTGCAACATACTCTGCCTCAGCTGTACTCAGTGCTACGCAGGACTGCTTCCTGCTAAACCAAGAGATCACACCTGATCCCATACTGAAGCAACACCCAGATGTGCTCTTCCTATCTGCAGCACTGCCAGCCCAATCTGAATCAACATAACCCTGCAGGTTAAACTTTTGATTCGCCTCATATCTGAGCCCATAATCCACTGTACCCTTCAGGTACCTCAGAACATGCTTTACAGCAACAAGGTGAACACTCCTCGGATCCGTCAGGAACTGGCTCAATGTGTTCACAGCAAAGCAAATGTCTGGTCTCGTGTTCGTCAGGTACATCAAGGACCCAATCATCTGACGATGCATAGAAACATCAACTGGCTCAGATGAAGCATCACAAAGAAGCTTCAGATTCGATGCCATAGGTGTGGCCATGGCCTTGCAATCCATCATCCCAAATCTCTTCAGGATATCTACTGTGTACTTCCCTTGACCAAGGAAAATTCCATCACTCTGCCACACCTCCATGCCAAAAACAAATAGTGCATCATCCCCAAGTTCCTCAACTCGAACTCGGCAGCAAGCTTCCGCTGTGTGTCGGCAATCAATCTATCCTTTCCTGATACAAACAGGTCATCCAAATAGTAGTATCGCTGGATTGCCTTCCTCAACCTTGTAGAAAAGGTTGGAGTCCGCTTTATTCTTGGTAAAGCCCAAACTGGATAGAAAGCTGTCTATCCTACCATACCAAGTTCTGCACACATATCTGACTACACCATGCTGTCTTGAAATCCATCTGGTGTATCTACTATTTCATCACTTTTATATTTCTCAATGCTGTCATCTGCAACATGCTTGATCTGGAAGTCATAACAAACTTCCCTTCAGGTCTTGGGACTACATCCCAAACATCATTCTTCATGATCGACGGATCATGGCATTCCATTTCTTCATCCCAGATCCTGGGAACTTCAATATCTTCAATAGATATCTTTGTTGCTGGAACAAATGTTGTAGTCCTTTTTGTAGGTGAAGATATACGGTCTTTCCTACAAAATAGGTTAAATTGCATGATTAGAAACATCTCATAATTTTCAGAACAAATTCTTACACATAAAGAAATATGTCATACAGTCATGCAATTATCTTAGCCAATGCTTCAATACAACATTTATCCATATCCCGTAACTTTCTAGATGCCTTCCAATCTCTACCAGAACATTGTTAAGAGTGTGCACAACTCCCAACATGTCAGCAAAGAGGTTTCATTCTAGATAAGTAGCAATGGAATGTTGTACAGTGCCATAGGCCACTTACCCATGTATATTAGTAGTATATTGTTCATTAATGCAACTATCTTAATATGCACAATACATATCCTAAGTCTAGGAACATGAACATATACATCATTGAACAATTTTACTTAAACAAACAAATATGCAAGAAATGATAATTAAAATACTTATCTTTGTTTGTTCGTTGGGTGGACTCCCTCTGAGTCTTTGCTTCCTTGCAGGAGCTGCTGGAGTCCTAATCTGAAGTAGCTTTTTGTACACCTTTCTAATGTGGAAAGTAGAGAGATGGTCAACTCCCTCTGAACATCTGCATCCTTGCATAAACCACTGGAGTGTACTCCTTTTCTTTCTTGCAGGAGCAACTGGAGTGTGCTCCCTCTTGATCTTTGCTTCCTGAATTACCTGTTCTTGAATTCATATTCATCCTTGGTCCCTATGCATGCTTATTAGTATCATGATTGTGTTATCCTTGTGAACTCATATAAAATCATACATTCATTAGTATACTATTAAAACACAATAATCTCAAGCATGTATAGTCATGATCATTTCAAACAAAAAATAATAAGCATTAGCATTCAAGGTTTATGTAGGATTCTTATGGTTAGTCAAATCATAAGAAACATAACATGTCTAAACCTATAATTACTCAAACCTATGACTCTTCAGGTTAGTTGAATCATCAATCAAGATAAGAGATATAATATGCATAAAACCTGTGATTATTCAAACCTATACCTTCATGATTCTTCTGTTTAGTCAAATCAATCAATATAAGAGACATAATTCTTTTACTTATATTCCTGTTTGACCATAGGACTTTTCTGGTTAGTCATATCATTAATCAAAGTAAAAATCATAATATGCCTAAACCCATGAGTACTAACTTCAATGGATAATCATAATCAATCATGCCAAGTATACTTAAATAAAGGATCTTATCACAAGGTGAGATTCTAACTTGATATAAGAAAAACATACCTGGATTAGCATGCTAGCTAATTATGTCTAACATACTCACATGATGTCTTCTTGTTCTTCTTCAATGACTTGTGCTAGTAACCTGTATATCTCATAGGTTAACCATTATAAAACCAAGTTATACATACCTCGTAAATGGATCTTTTATGAGATCCATGACAATGGATGAATCTTTGTCCTCATGTCATCATGATCATATGTTCTTTGAACCAGAACATGATTTGTCTTTCTTGGTGTACCTTTCATGTTAGTAGACAACATAAACCTCATACAACACCATAATGCATTAGTACAATCATAAGTGTCAACACCCTAATCAATGAATATTTTCTATCGTGCATTCATAGTTTTATTAAGGTGATATGACAAGTCTAAAATCAAGATTGTACTAACCATAATAACATGAAGACAAACATACCATAAACTTAATCATGAACAAATATCGAAACATACCTCGATTAGTCATACCTGTCGGGATCGCTTGTAATATTCTTATGTAAGGCCTTAGCCTCATTCTTTGGAGGTTCATCATCTTCGGCAGCATGAGCATGAAACCTTCTTTTGCTGCCCTTCTTCTTCTTACTGGAGTTGTTGTTATTATCCCTTTTGTTCTTGGGACAATCTGAAGCAAAGTGACCCTTCTCATTGCATGTGAAGCATCTTAGGTCCTTCTTACTCTTTTGATGGAATCTTTTGTGGTGAGAGTGATCCTTTTTGGTTTTGCTTCTTTTGGTGTGAGTTGCAAGAGCTTTCTCCTCCCATCTTTTCCTCACGAGCTATAAGTCTAGCTTCTTCTTGAGAACATTCTTCCCTCAGTCTGTTGAAGGAGATCAATTTCTTCCTTGCACAAATTCCTTGAATAAAGGAATCCCATGACCTGGGTAGGCCATTTAGAGTGGTCATTACCACTTCACCATTCTCCACCATTTCATCTACTGCTTCTAATTGTTCCTTGATCTGGGAGACCCTTGAAAAGTAAGACTGAATGGTTTCTCCATTCTGAAACTTCACTGTCTTCAATTGGTTCCGCAGGGTCATCTTCCGATTTATGTTCTTTCCTTCAAATAGCTTGGTCAAAGATTCAAACATCTCTTTGGGTGTCTTGAGAGAAGACACATGGGGTATGAGATGGTCTTTGATGGAATCAGCAATGATTCTCTTTGCCTTGACCAAGTTCTTCTTGTGCAATACCTTGGCCTCTTCATCCTCTGGGATAGGGATGTCTTCTTTCACATATGAGTCCAACTCATTCTCTTCCAGGATTAGCTCAATCCTATACTTCCAGGCTCGGAAGTTATCAGCCCCTTCAAGCTTATCCTCAAGCTTGGTGTGAAGAGACATCTTTAAGAGTACTTCAAATGGAAATAGAAAAGATTTAGAACTTACCACTTGAAGTGCTGAAAACTGGATCTGGTCCCGGATTAGGGTTTGTCAGAGAAACCCTAAAAATTCAAAAAGTGAATTTCAAAATTCCGAAAGGATAGAAAGATGCGCCTTGGAGAGCTGATCAGCCTAGTACATTCAGAATTTGAGATCAGCAAAGTCTTGTCCTTCAAAATTGCCTTTTTGTCCTCCCGGGTTCACTAGGGAGAGCCCTGAATTAGGGTTTGAGTTTCCCGGAGATCTACCCAGCCAAAAATCTCGATCCAAAGCTCAAACCTTCGATTTTTGCAAGGAGCTTCCAGCTGTACCTTCAGTTTCCAGAAATTCCTATTTTTGTGGAAACCCTAATTTTTAGGGCCAAATCTGAAAATGCTCGGAACTGAATTCTGATTGGACAGATAGATGCGCCTTGATGAGTAGATCCAATCTACTATACTGAATTTCAAAAATCTGTGGAGAGAAACCCAATAAACAAGGAATACAAGCTTCCGTCACTGCAAAATGTCTTCTTCTCAGTTAAGCTCTGATACCATGTTAATTTTCAGTATTAAATCACAATACTATAGGATCTTTGCTGAGAGAATAACATCTACAGTATATCAATGCATGACAATCATAGTATGACAAGCATCACAAGCATTACAAGAATCAAAAGCATAGAGATAAGAGACACAGAGTTTCCGTGGGGAAAACCCTAAGGTGAAAAACCCCACAAACTTCCTCAGAGATAGAGAGAGCAATGGCTCAACCAAAATACAACCAAATAATACAGAGATAGTCTCCTAGCAGATGATCCTCCTCCTCCTCACTAGTGCGCCACTTTCCAGAGAGAGAGATATATACTTTTCCGAGTGAGTAAAATAGAGATCTCCTATCTCTATTTATACTCACCTTTTTGCCCAGTGACCTACTGGGGCCGACTTGTCTACTTTAGTACATCCACATTATATTATATATTAATTAGGGCCGACCCCATAAGGTGGTCTAATAACCCATCGGCAAGTACACACACTTGCGACACTTGTCAATCCACATGACGACACTTCCTTATAGAGGAATAACACATCTCTTATAAGGGTACAATAAATATACATATAATATACTGATGAAATACATTCCGAAGTTACATATACATCAACACTTCTTGTAGACTTTGAATTTCCACAAATTTCTTGAATGCCTCTTCTTCTCCTTTCTTTTTTTGTATTTCTTCTTACTAAGTTGATTCTTGTTGTTGTCGTAATAACTCAGATCCTTTTTCTTCTTGTTCCGCTACCAACTTATCCAATTTTTCTTGTTCCACCCTTTTCGGTAATTTTCCGTGTCTTACTTCACTTTTCACTCTTCTTCTCCCTTCCTTGCTAGTTCTTCTTCTTGTAGTCTCTTATTAGATTTTTTCCAAGAGGGATTCTTCTACTACTTTCTTCCTAGCAGCTTCTTCTATGTCTCCTTGCATCGAGGTATCTGATGGTTTGCTAGAGCTCGTGTCCTTACCACCATTCCTTTTGTTGAGTCTTTTATCCAATTCTGCAAGGTTTCAGACCCGCCTATATATTTATTCTTCTCTTAAGAATTGATCAACATATTCATAATGAATTTTAACCAATGAGCAATGCAAGGCCACCTTTTGGTGACTATCTTTCCTTACAAAGATTTTTTCACCAAAATGAAATGAATCTAAATATTTCACTAGCTCCTGAGCATCCTTGAGCTTATTGAACCTATATGCACCAACTGATAATGGGAGTGGAGGCCAAGAAGCCTTCTTATTCTCACGCAGGAAATGGCCAATGGCATTTAAAAATGTATGTCTTACGATTTCCTTCAAAATAATGTAATCAGTAACATATTTTGGTAACAAAGGTGGACCTTTTGATCCTCCATATTATGTAAGTAGGTACCTTCAAGGGTTAAATAGTAATCCCCTAATTGAGTGACCACTGTAATAGATTCCTCAGACATGCAGTCTGGTTTCTTTTGATAAAGCAGTTTGTACAAGGGAACCAAGAACTCCTCGCATATTTTCTTATAGTATCTCACATGTTTCTGGGCCTGGAAAATATGGTATGCTACATAAACAGGGGACTCATTGGTATTCCACCTACATCTGAGGGCTGGGAAAGGGATTCAAGGTCATGATAAAATCTATCAAGTAAGAAGACATGTGGAACTCAACCTTCTTTACTTGAAGTCCTTGTTGTGCATCGCCGATAGCTTGCACCATGTTCTCATAAATAATATCTTACCAATTGAAAATGGTGCCATGCATTGTAATATGGTAAAGCTTGGGTACCCAATTGATATTGTAATTAGTAAAGTTGGGATTTCCATATAAACTGGATAGGAGAGTAGCAGTGATTTTAAAGGGAGTCTTAAAAAACTTGGTCTCATATTCCTTGCTACTTCTCTTGCATAACTACTTCCTTGGAAACAACATTTTCTTTGCACACTCTGCATAGTCCAATTTCAGGATTTTGAGCCAATATTCAGTTAAAAAGACTCTTGGGGTTGGAAGCCTATAATATTTTCCGATGTGGGTGGGCTGAAATGAGGAAAAACCTTTCCTCGTAGCACTTGTAATGATATGAGATTTGATTTCTATATGAGGGAGGATCTAACCTATCATCTCAGCACACGGGAACAACTCAGATCAGGCTACATCCTTGTGGATGCCTGATTTCTTGAAGTTTTGGTAGATTAGGTCTTTCTCAATCGTAGCTTCCAGTACATTTTGATCTCTGATTAGATGATAAATTTAACCCCATTTGAATTCAGGGGTTATGCCAGTGATATGTTGAGTGTCATAAAACTAAATCTTCAAAGAGGTCTCTTGAACCGCTTCATCATCATATGCTACCACCAATACAACTTTGGAGGGATGCTTAGGACCTATTTTCAACATCTCTGGATCTTGTAAGACAAAAGAAGCATAATATCATGTTGTATAAAATCCATTAATACTATGAACAAGATGCAAACAAGGAATTGATTCCAAAAAAATTCAATGAACAAATGCTTTTATGTTCATAAATGTACAGTTTCTCATCAAAGCAAAGAACACCCTATTCCCTCCACAAGAAACTGCATCTGTGGATCCATTAATATTATAAAAACAAAATGCAATGGATCGATATGGGTGAAATAAAGTTAGGGAAAGTCTGCATATTCTTAGTGAGTTAGGGATTAGGGTCTAACATGATTGGAGAATATTTGAGGGGATGTCATTTTGGTAACAAGGATGCGGACTTAGTCTTATGGTGCAAATTCTTAGGTAGAAATATGGTGACTGAAAACCTTGGGGCCCCAAAGAAGAATTGAGTCAACCAATGAAATGAATTTTAAAGAAACGGTTAACCCTAGAACCAACAAGACCAATCATAGGTTTATTTTACCATACCAATCTCCAAATTCCAAGTGGAAAGAGTAACAATAATCAGGACGAAAATGTACCTACCTGGACAATAAATGACAGATGTACTAGATCGATTGCCAGTGAGCACAACTATACCTAGCAAAGATTCTTATCCAGGTGGCGCGAGAGAGAACGTGGTTGGATGAAAAACGACAATGGGGGATAACATATTCTACTTTTTAAAAGAGATCCTTTTGAAACCGTAAATGCTCGACGATCCCCCCAAAAGAAACTTCGATCTTCTTTTATAATCCATTTCAATGTCTTGTCAAAACTACGTTAGGTTTTTTTTCTTTTTCGACGAGAATAATATAGTACTCTGACACGCTTCAGCGCTAAATCCTGTTCTCATGCGATGCGTGTTTCAATTACAAATTGTCATCAACTACGATGGCATCGAAAAGAATATTAATTTTTTTTGTGATCATGAGTTTCGGTGCTAAAAAGAAAAGTCGACACAATCATCTCGACGTAGAATCATGAGTTTCATCGATACGGGTTTGGTGGAAAAAGGATAAGCTCAGCAAAACCATTCGGTGTTAAACTGAGAAGTCTAGCAAAATGTCATGAGAGTTTAGGAAAAAAAATAAGGCAAAAATTGATGAAAATAATAAACATTCTTTGGCGAGATTCCAAAATTTCCCCACAGTTTTGGAGGAAAAGAAACATCTTGCGTGATAGTTTCAATGTAAAAATGGGAAATATTGTCGGAGCTTTCGACGAGCTTTTTGAATTTCGGCGACAAACCATAAATCAAAATGACGTTTCGGGGGAACAATGAAACTACGCCGACGTTTCGACGAAAAAATCCATAAATTTAGCGGAAAAAGGATATCTTCGACGATGTTTTGGTGAGTTTAGAGATTTTTTAGCGAATTTTCAACGAGTTCGAGGAAACTCTTAGTGACGTTTCAACGAGTTTGGGGAAACACTCCGACATTTTGGCGAGTTTGGGGAAAATCTCCAAAACACGATTCTTAAGAAAAGTTGAAAATTTGGTTAAGTACTTTATCCCATAGGAAACATCCAGCGATACCTTACTTAGTCTAGGAGGGATCCAAGCTTTAAACAATCAAGGTTAAATTCAAGGTGGGGGGCCCCAGTCTTTCCAAGAGAAAATACTGGGGAGGGTGGTTGCAGTTGCAAAAATTGGCGACTGACTGGGAGAACTTAGATCTTTCAGAAAATAAAGTATCTTTGATAGTTAATGATGATTTCAGGTGGAGTGAGAACCTACTCTACTTAGTTGTTGCTGCTTATTGTAAGATTAATGATATCATTTATCTGTCTTACGTGGAGCTCAATTCTGCTTTTAGGTTGGACCAAATATCACATTGATCAAATATTATTAAGATTTTTGTTTAAGGGATAGGGTATCTTAGCTAGAACTTCATAGCCATTCTCCCAAGTTCAATTTATGAGGTTCATTTACCAAATCGGTCCTTCTACTTCAACTAGGTAAGAGACCACATGGTAAGAAAGAAAACCAAGTAGATGAAAATTTTTGTTCCTCATTCCTATACCAGATGCATTTATTTGATGCATTAGCATTTTTTATGCTTTACCGGCGTTAACAAAAAGTTCCCCCTTTTTCATTAGAGGTAGGTTTTGTGGAAAAAATTGCACAAGTGCACTCTTCCACTTGGTAAGGGGCTAAGCCTTGTAGGTTGCAGCAAGGCCTCAGTCCTTGGAGCCCCTTTTGTGTGTGGTTGGTATTCCTCCAAGTGATCCTGCAAGAGATTGTTAGTGTAGTTCACATTCAAACATAGAAATATTGATAAAAAAAAATGAAAGAGATGGGGGGAGAATGCAAACTCCAACAACAACCAAAGATATGCTAAACCACTCTTGTATTGCCCAATGGAATAATTCTACAATACCTAGGAGGTGTGGGATTCAAGGGAATCCAACAATATCACTTAGGGAGTACTTTCTTGTCCAAAATAAATGTTAAGTAGATGGTAGAACAATGGAGAGAAACACTTTCCCCTAGATGGAAGGTGCCAAGGGAGCTTGGGAATGCTTACAATGGTAGGAAATGGTGGGCTATGAGGAAGGTCCAACCCAAATCCAACAACATAACCTTACTCTGATTTTTCTCTACAAAATGCATGCCAATTCCTTCCTTTCATAGGCCAAGAGGTGGCCAACAAACAAATAGATCCAAATGTGAACTCTCCTCCTTCATGAACTAGTTCCAAGGTACACAAGGGGGGTCGATTGATGCCACCAAGTGTGTGAGGATCTGAATTGGTATATTTGGGGAGGACTGAGTCTTCAATGCACCACTGAGAGTGAGTGGTCCCGCCATTTTGACAGTAGCACGACTATCAAAAGAAAATCCACAAGGGTGTAGCATGAGTGTTGTTCATATAACTTGCACTATAGCGTGGGTCAACTATGTATTACCTGTGCTACCCTTTGTTTTGACTATTCCTTGGAACTTATGGACTCATGTTGTGTTTTGGATCTGTTGAGGATGCTTGTGGTGATATGAATTCTTTATGTTGATGATGCCTTACTGGATGAATTTCCGAAATTCCGCATGTGAGCCATTTTTAGGCGTTAACAGATGCCCCTTGATGTATGAGTTTCGGAGGGTACTGTAGAGCTAATAATGCATCATGTTTTGTGTTGTTTCTCTCATGTTCTATAGGATGAATCATATGTGGACAAATAAGGTTCTACGATGGGGGAAGATTGTCAGTGATGACCGTTGGAGGTATAGTAAAGAATAGTTTTTATACAAATGAGGCATGCATACCCATGCTCGTGAAATGCTATCAAAGTGATTACAACGATAGAGGACCAAGGTGTTGACTCTACTATACTACTCGGATATGGATGAAGGAAAATTCAATCCATGCTTGAGTAAATGACCCAGGAAATGTTGCAGAATGTTTGAAGAAGTGGAACTACTGGTGACCATGATAAGCCCACTGGGGTGGGGGATCAAATCAGTATGTAAATTTTCCTGAGAGCTTCACTATAACGAATAGACTTCTACCATGATTTCCAAATGTGAAAAATACTACCTTCAAAAGTACGTTTCCCCCTGATGCGATGATGTGTTGATGTCGAGCATAGGGGAAACAACTTAGTTAGGGAGCACTAATGCCTCTCCCTACTGAGTTCGAGGTGATCCCTTATAGTGATTGAAAGGGATCTCAAGGTACAACTACAACTCTCAGAATATAATGTTTTTACGTCGACAAGAGTTGAAGTACATGATAAAACGAGAGTCTTATCTTGAGAATTGAGATCATATTGTAACCGACTGGTAGATGGAATGACCTAAATCAAGACTGGTTGGTAAGCATGAGGCTCATATCTCCCTTTGATAGATTGTAAACATGGTGAGTGGGGACGAATTTTTTTCTTTCAGAATGACACAGATTGAAATGGGCGGAGACAAACTGCAAGTGAAAGGGTTTTGATGAAAACACAAAACAAAGGGTAATGATGACTGGAAAAAAAATATTGTTGAACATATGGAGACCAAAATACATCGTTCAAAGGATACCATGGGTTTCTACCAAAATAATATGGTGTTCTTTATATGTGAGGTGATGGGGGAACTATTTGTGCATAAAGAATACTGGTGGGGGTCCCCACAGTATTGGGTGTGTCGGGGGACTGATTTGATGATGAGCGGAGTCCCCACAGTTTTGAGTGGATCAGGGGACACTTTCCAGTGATGAAGTGAGGGATAAATTACAGCTAAAGACAAATGCTCCATGAAACGATTCCATGCAGTGTATTCGTGCGGGAAGACTGAAGAGAACTGGTTGCTTCTGAGGGTGGGGGCCCCATAGGTATCTTTTTAGGGGTGATGATACGAGGGATATTGCGAAAGGTAAAGTGCTCATGGATGTATGAGGGGGATTTGTGAATCATTCTCGTAACATGTGCTGAAGAATCTGACGAGTGCCTACCATGTGGAGTAAATGCCCAATTGCAAAATGATACTCTAAGGGAGGGTATTTTCACGCTGGGTCAGATTCCTCAGACTTGTGGGGGGCCGAAATCATGGGTGTCAATTGATGACGGTGATGGAAATGGTGCGAAAACCCATGGGGGAACATGCTATTCACAGTCATGATGTTTATGGCACATCAAGGCCATGAACGGGGTCCCTATGGTTATCAGTGGGAATACTGGGAAATGCATTATAAATGGAGGGTAAATAATGTCTATATGCCAGTTACGGAATGATACCCGTGGTAGGGTGCATGACCCCTGTTGTTTTAGGATGGAGTCTTGTTCTTATAGTGGAAAATAAATAGTCTCCAAGATTGTCCTGGTCGGGATCCTGCAAACACAACGTACATACCCAAGTTTAGTAAATAATGTGACCAAGGTATTGATAATGCATAAATCATATAACCAAAATATCTCGTACCTGTGGGGTACAAGCTAGAAAAATAGTGTCCCAGTGACATTGGTGGGGATCCATATTTGTTGGCTCCATGTTGAAGAGCTCGAAGCGCTGGTCGTGGTGGTGCAAAAGATTTTGAAAATGGAGTTACGGTTCGCCCGTGGCATCAGTTGGAATTTTGGTTCAAATGAGTATAAAATAGGGGTGGGTCCCACTTTTCGAAATTATTTGTACTCTGTGCCACCAACCTCTTAGAGCGCATTCTGATCGATTCTGGGAGATCCTATGCATCGTTAAATCAACCACGATGTTGGTCGTGTCGGATCTGCATCGGCATGGGGCTCGTAGAACCTTCTGATATTACAGTGTATTTTGCTCCTATTTCTTTGAGTGCTACCCGTCGTTGAGGCAGTAGGTATTAGTTCCGCTGAGGAGACCACAGAAGCTTCAGATGGTGTTTTGGGGGTGTATTATGCATCGTGTTGGTGGCAGGCCCATGGGGTACTATTATACGCCTCATGTGCTTGATGTTTGGGAGGAACACATAGGATGAATTGACAGATATCCCTGGGTGGCATGGACTACCGAGGATACCTGGAGCTACCCATTCCTGCTAGAGGTTTTGATGCTTTAGGTATGTTTTACAGTTTGTACTTTTTGCATATATATGTGTACATTCTTTTATTTATGTACATTAATGATATACATGTTTATCAGTTACTGATGATGGTTTCATCCTCTGTGATGCAGATGTAGTTCCTGTGAGACCACCTCGGAGGAAGAGATCGAGGAGATATCATCCAGCTGATGGGGTTGGGAACGCCATTGGTGGAGCAGGTGCGACCGAGGGTGGTGTTGTCAGAGCAGGAAGGGCATGTGTTGGAGGATTTGCGGTAGGGGGGTGTAATATCCATGATATTATATCAAATATATTATCTCATTTTCAGAATTAAAAACATCAATTGACACAAGAATTAACTCATACCACAACTGGTTGAAAAACTAGTTGCAAAAAAACTAGTCTTTGACACAATTGGGTTCCCCCCCAGGGTTAGGACTATGTAAGGTTTAGGATCTTCCAAATGTATGGGTGGATGTACAGAATCAAGAGTATCAGGTTCAGGTCCAACTATTGATTCCTATGGATACATTACTGGGGCCATTTACATTTCAACAACAGTTGTCACTGAAGTATACTTTGATGCTTCTTGGGCACACCAACATATGCAAACTAAACTTAGTGCTTACAACTGAATGTAACCAATTGGAATATATCAGACATTAAAATCCTGATTATGTGTTGGAAAAGTTCTTCTGAGAATTTGGGAGGTTCTAGTTTATTTTGGGAGCAAAGAGAGGAAAAATGCTATGTAGGACTGCTCAACTAGTATTTTACAAACTATTCCAAAAGGACTGGGATGATATAGGATTTAAAATATGAGGGTGGGATGGTATTCATAATGTATCAGGGACCCAACACAATTGACAAAACCGTATTTGGGCATGCAAAAACTTGTTAATTGATCAAACTGTAAAACTAGTCAATTTCGGGTGCCCAATGAGCCAGTCTTGATTACTGAGGACTCAAACAGCCATAGAGGGTTATGAAACTATGATTTTTCGATGGGGATGGATTATACAGGGAGTTAAAAAGAAACATAAACCTTCATAAAGAGAATTAGTGACTATGAGATCTGTATGATGCATAAAATGGAAAACTAGCCCATAAAAAGTGTATCTTGAGCTAGTCTTTGAAAGATAGGACTCAACTGCCAAAGGATGCTCTTTGTTTCATCTTATGATATTTAATGGGGCTATGATATGTTATGTATAGAAAAAACGAATAATATTGATTTCATTATGCTTAAGCATTAAATGACATAGGCTTAGACATCATAGATAATCTCTATACTTGAATTATTACAATGATAGAAGAAGGATATTACATAAAGGAGTGAGAAGAGAAGGTGTTGTCACTGTATCATATCTGTAGGATGGCTCTGAGCTATTGGCTGATCTTGAGGTGTGCACTGGCCTTCTATGTCATCTTGACATTTCTCCAACTGACTACTTTTTCTCTATGAAACTCTATTGAACCACCTCAAAAGGATGGATCTTTGCATCAAATTCTGAAGGATGGGTCTTCACCAGGGATAATTTTAAGGACCCATACTTATTTAAAAGTGTATAAACCTTGGCGAATCTTACCAATCTTAAAATTTCAACTATAAAATATTTGGCGATATTTTTCTAAAATTATTTCAATTTCTAGGGATTTTATATAGTTTATATAATAATTTGGCGATTTTTAGACTGAAAAAAGTTTACCCCATCAAAATTGGGCGAAATGGGGCTTCAAAAAATGCAAATTGGCGAATCGTTTTTTGGAAAAAAACATGGAAAAGTGCTCACACACAAATTCAATAATGATAAAAAATTATGAAAAGGAGTTGCTTGGCTTCTTTTATAAACTTCCTGATGAGGTGCTGAGCAAGTTGATGTGCTTGGTGACCTGTGAGATCCCTTCCAAATTCTCCCTCCTTGAGTGGATAGGCTTTCCTGCTTTTCCCCTCTTACAACTTTTCATCCTTTAGAAACTACGCACTCCTTGACTTGAGATGTTTCCTACTTTGTAAAATAGTTTCCTTCTTTGTAAACTGGCCTCTAATTTGGAAACTGCACCCTTTGGGATGTTTCCTAATTTGTTAACTGACCTGCTTTTGGAAACTGCGCCCTCCCTTGGCTTTTCTGGATGTTTCCAATTTTCTTCTTTTGGAAACTTCTTACACCTTCCCTTCTTTTCATCTTTTTCTATTTTCTTTCCTCCAGTTCTATTTTAGAAACCTTATCCTCATGAGGTGCCCTCTTGTACCATTGGCTCAAAATTTAGGAATAATTATTTATAAAATTTTAAAATTAATAAAATTATTATTTATACTAGACTTAGGATAATTTTTATTCTAAGCATACAAAAATGAAATAAATTTATCTCCTTAGGGGTTATTTTGTCTCCTTTACCCATGGGAACTTAAATGAACCAAAATTGGGGACATGATAGTCCTCCCTTCCCAAAATTGCTTGTCCTCAAGCAATTGAAAAAAACTCCAACCAATTATGAAGCCAACCAATGACATGATAACTGAGTAGAATGCATGGATCCCATTGCTTCCTCTTTAAGGACCCAACATTTTCTGACACCTTTGGAAATATGTCACTCCAAGGAATTCCAGGATCCCAATATCTCAACTACATCCTCCCAAACATAAAAATCACTTGGGAGTGTCTATCATCAATCATGATGCCCAGATCACACCACCACATTGAAAGTTGATAATTTCCAATTCAAAACTGAATATCAATGATAATTCCCCACCAAACATGGAACTCCTCAATCTGGGGCTGAATCATATCAACTCTTCCCAAGGAACAGGTGGTGACCCATGTCCATCCAAGAATACTGAGAGTATCATCTAGAAACCATAGATGCTCATGCCACTGCTCACATGAGATACATGTTATGTCTAATGAATATTTTATGATGCAAGCAATAAATTTACCTTTTGGGTTGCTTACCTCTAACATTTATCCACTCAAACAATCAATGTATGAACAAAAACCACATCTAATTGGTCCAAACAAACTTCTTTCAACTTCCCCATGTGCTAGCCTTGTTCTAGTGCAAAGGCTCAACATTTTGCAACTTGTTCCACCTAGCTGGCCCAAGTGGAACTTCCATGCATTCCTATGCATGATGGAGCCATCCGAGAGATGCCTCTGTTGCTTCGTGTCAAAATGGGAAGGGAATGGTGCACTTGTCAAACCATGTGGCTTGACCATGAATTCAACAATGGGATATGTGTGAGCCTCCTACTCCTCATGGGGCCCCAATAGGAAAAATCTCTTTACCCAAATTTCATCCCTATGTGTGTCGGCTGCCATAGGTGTGTGGGATGAAGGAAAATGAACCAAATCTTGTAAATAACCATTGATTTGACTTGTGGTTGGATCAACCAAGGTGATACCATGTGCCTCATCCAAAACAATGCAACTCCCTCCTAGAGGCAACTCATAACCTCTCTGGAAATGACCAGGTGCTTGGTCTTCATTTTGCTTGTCTTCTAACTCCTCAAGCACACGAAAATCAGCCTGTACTTCATGTGCCACCATCACATGAAGTTCCCTTTCTGCATCATGAATGCAATCATTCATATAAGAATGACTGTCTGCAATGTATGGATTGAAATGTGATTCTTTCAACTTCTCATGTAGTTACTCAATATACTGCTCAAATTCTTGAAGGGTTCTATTAGTACTCTTCAAAGAATACTGGGTGGAATCCAAATATAATGTGATCTTGTCAATATTTTCTTCACCCCTTAAGGATGTGTCATGATACAAATCTATAAGTTCCAGTAAGTGATCTCTATCAAAAAGCAACTGGAAAAAATATCCTCTTAGGCTTCCTATTGCTTCCCGAATGTCAAAATATTCAATGGGGGGTTGCTCCTCCATTTATGTAGTTCTCCAACAGTAGTGAGAGACCAAAGCATAAGTTTCATGGAGGTTGTTTAGGACCTATTTTATCTTCCTCTCACTCATATTCAAATGACATTCAAAGTGTTGTGGTTCTTGAGGATGGACCTCCTCTTTTTCTTAAAAGAGATCTACTTTACCATGTGGTTCAATATGTGATTGAAATGTTGATCCTACAAAAAATTATGCTGCTACAAGATCTTCATCTTCATGCTCAAGGGGATTTTTGCTTGCAATAATTTCTTCAAAACTAATCTCTATGTCCCCCATATAGAGAATTTAACATCCATCTGTTGGTGCTCTTTCAACCATGTCTAGAATGACACTTTTCTCTCTGGATTGTTCTTCTGCAGCACTAGTGGTAGGATCAAGGGAATGGACACCCTGCTCATTTGTGAGTAGGAAGAGGCTCTCCAAACTACTCCAGGTATTATTGAAAACACAGTGTGTTCTTCCATGTGTGAGATCATCCATCATATGGGAATCATGCAAACCCCCTTCCAAATATTTAGCTTGATCACTGCATTCCTCCTTAACATTAGAGGTTTGAGCCTCAACACCAAGGGACTCATCTTGTCCAAACCTCTCCTCTAAATTGGCTGCAACTTCATCATGATACAAAGGAGTACAAAAATATGAATGGTTTTCAAACCTTTGCATCATATTTAGTGTCCTTTCAAGGAAATGAGGTTTTGGTGGATGAACCTCCTCTTTTGCTTCTTGCATTTCAACCTTCTCCCAATCCTGAATTCCGACATTAGAAGGTTGTACCAAACCAACCTTCTTACTGAAAGTGGTTTCCATCTGGGGATGCAAAAAATGAATACAAAAACCAAAATTTCATCCATACCTTTGTGCCCAAATTTCCTCCTCATTTTGCAGACTTATGGTGGCTTGTCCTTCTACCATATTTTCTGATTCACACCCCACTGATGTGTGCTTTTTTTTCTGCTTCCTTATGAAGTTCAAGAGGTGACTGTAAATCTTATTTATGTTTATCCTTTGTATCATATCCAAAATATTCCTCACCTTCTTGAGGTTTCCAGTATAGACCCAGGTAGTTCGCAGTTCAAGGAACCAACAAAACCCCAATTCACCGGCCCTTTCGGCAACAGGCTACGCGCAGCCTGAAGTCTCACCCGAGGTGAAGCTAAGGGGGTGGTTGCGGAATCAAGTTTCCATAACTGGGTTATGCAATGGGGGGAAAGCTAATAAGCAGCGCAACGCCTTGCGGGTTGCGCGGATAGATAACTGCACGAACCTTTTGTTCCACGTCGGGTACTTCAATGCGCAACTGTGCTCGCACCTCCAATGGCTGTGTGATATAGGATACCTTTGTGTTACGACAGTAAGCTATCAACAACTTACCTCGCACCAACCTTCAATGACTAGGTGCATCAATGAGACTACGCGTCCTTGCCATGGTGTCCAATTCTAACCACTCTACTTGGCATTCTTTATCCCTTTATTCCGATCAAGTTCTTATGAGTAAATTGTGGATGGTTTAATAACATACATTACTGCGCGCTCCAACGTTGCGCTTAAACTCAGTGTTCACTACTTGATCAATAGATAGATTCATACATTCCAAACGACAGATTCATACATGTTGAATACTTAACATTCCTCTGCGCGTGCATTACTTAACATATTATTCCCATTCTCTGCGGCGAATACATATAAAAGCAATCACATAACAGAAGTTTCCAGCATTAAACATTCATACCAAGCAATTAAACAATCATAAACACACATTGGTCACACAACACAGAATTTAACATGGTTCACCCCTCGGATGGAGGCTACATCCACAAGAACGGTTGTTAATATTTCTCTTTAATGGGAAGGGTACAACCGTTCTTAGTCTGTGCACTCAGCCGCAGACTCTCTTCTCTCTCTTAGATAGGTCTCTGCACACTCAGCTGCAGAGCCTTTACAATGGATTTTCTAAGCTTAAGATTCTACAATAATCAACGCTTAACAAAAATGAAGAGTAACCCTTCCCTTACAATATTGTGCCTCATTTATAGATCATGCCCGTAGGTCATGTATTTACAATCATTAGGCCGAAACCCTAAGGTTTCGAAAACGGGTGTGGCTAACTGCCACCCTAGCTGTCACCGTCGACAGCCTGCTCCAGCTAGGCCACTCGTGGCTCACACGCTCTTCTGACAGTCGTAGTCCTCAAAACGGTTACAATTGCATCATGGCCTGTCCCTTTCCACTCCTCCGCTTGCTTGTCTCCATCGGCGTCATGGATTAGCTTCTCAACTGCTTGCTGCCACACGTTTGAACAGGTCGCTTTCATCTGTCATCCACGTGTTCCTTACCCAAACTAGGTCATATCCTCATCTGACCTTTACCCATGTTCTGCCCAAAAATAGCTCATGCGCTACCATGCGCATCATCCTACTACGCGACCGTGCCTTAGTCATTTCCATCACGCGACACGCGCAAAACCTCAAAATTGTTCATCGCCTACTGCCGCGCGCAATGCACTTTCACCAAAACTGCTTTCTCTTCCTACCGCAGCGCGCAATGCGCAATTATCAAAATTGCCTTTTTTTCCTGCTGCAGCACGCTACGCGCACTTTTTCCTACTTGAACATTTTTCCAACCCACTTGGGCCTAGCCCAACAGGCCCCTAACACTCACCTATGGCTCGTCCCGAGCCACTTCCACTTGCGGACCCTGGTGCCGCGTCTTCCATCATCCCAAGCTTTACTGTGAAGCTTTGCAGAGTTTCTTCTAACTCTGCAACTATGTTCTTGTCTTTCTGTTCGAACCCTTGCAGCGTCTCCAGAGTAGCCTGCAAGACCTTCTCCTGAGCTACTTGTTCCTGCATAGTGCCTTCTGCCGTCTGAAGTTCTACGAACTTCGCATCGAATTGCTGCATTAATTCGAGGCCTTCTTGCTCAATAGGCTGCAGCCTGTCCGATGTGGCAGCCTCTTTCTCCCTTAGTGTTGCCATCTCTTTCTGTAGGTCCTTGACATCATTAAATCTCTGCACTTTCTCTCTAGCAGGCGCATTCCTCATCTGTATACTTGCAGCATCTACCTGCTGCTGCTTCTGTTCTACTTCTATCCTTACCTGCTGTAGCGTAGGATCCTCACTCAACCCAGTTATTGCTACAATTATTCGCTCAAGTAAGTCTTGGCCTTTCATCACTTCTGACGAAATGCCATCCATTGTTGCTTTGATGTCCTCAGCTGGAGCTGGGCACTGATCTGACGGAATGATAGGGTGCCAAGTCTCTAGCTCTGCGATTTTTCCTTTATACGAGGTTTCCATTTCCATTTTCTCAGCAGTAAGGGACTCTACCTTGCCCCCAATTTTCTTTATTGTGTCCTCCATATCATCTTCTTCTTCGCATTCTTCTATGTGTGCGCACACAGCTGAAATGGTTTCCTTTAGCTTTTGGCCCTTTTCCTTGGCTGCGCTCAATTCTTGCTTGGTGTTATTTGATTCCTGCCTTAACTGATTGATGTCTTCAGTTAGCTATGTGCACTTATCATATGAGGTGAGGCCTCTCTCGTGAATATCTTCTACAAATCTGATGTGCAACTTGTTCAGGTCCTCCAGGGGCAAGGCCCCAATGTTCAGGTCGAGGTGCCCAATCTGTAGTGCCTCAACCGTTTCATTTGGGCAAATCAGGTAGCTAGGTTCAAGGTTCAAGACGCACGGATACTTACTTCCAGTAACAGGTGGTCTTCTTTTCGCGCTTGGCTCTGCTGATTTCCCATCAATACCTGAACCTGATTGCCCCAATCCCATATGGGCTACCAATGTCTTGACCTCCTCCACAGCTTGGATTATGGTCAACTGCAGTTGTTCTTGCTTGGCTTCTTTCTCAGCACAAGTCTCTTCCCATGCTTCCTGCACTTTGGTTGCAATGGTCTCGCAATCGTCGGGATGTAGTTGCGGCCCGAGCTCGGGTTTTTCAGCCTTTCTTTTTGTGCGTTGGCCCTGTGCTTGTGAGGGGCATTTAGTGGCTTTTCTCTTTGCTGCTGATGAGGCAGAATGTTGACTCTGCGCGTCATCCTTTTCTTCCTCAATGGGCGTTCCAGCTGGTAGGCCACCCTTGTTTCCCTTCTTTGCTGTTGTGGAGCTATCATGAAACTAACTTGGTCTAACAATGTTTTAAATTTTTGGTCAAATTCCCAAACCGATTCGGTAGGCTTCTGTTTGATTTCCTTTAATTCCGTTATGCACTGCGATTCTGACTTTGGATTCTTAAAATCTGCGACCAATGCAGCCTGAATTTATGTTAGGGTTCTCGGTTGTGCCTGAGAATATTTAATAAACCAATTCAACGCGTGATATCTGAAAGTAGTGATGAGCTACGCTCTCTTCATAGCATCATCATAGATTTGCTTTAAACTCCATACGGCTTCACATAGAAACCAGTGCTGCTCAGGGTCTTCTAGACCCGTTCCTTTGAATATCGACAGTTTTATATCGTTATCTGTCATTCTCCTCCCTGGTTGTGCACTGCTTTGAGTAGTGCTGACTATCTGCGCAGAGAAAACAAAGGGAATATTTGGACTACTGGGATTCTGCGGGCTAGGCTGCGTGACACTCGTAGTGGGTGGGTTATGGTCTAAGGGTGGCGGTTTCTGCAACCAGCGGATTCTAAGGTGTGATAGGATGAATAGTGGCTGACAGCGACGCGGTCTGATTGTTAAGATCACATGGGAGTTTGGTATCTACGCGGAGTCCAGGTCCTCTGGGATTCTTTTCTTTATTAAACTTATATCTCTTTCCACTTGTTAGATTATGTGTCTCTTCGTAGACACCGAACTCCCATGTGATCTTAACAATCAGACCACGCTGCTGTCAGCCACTATTCATCTATCACATCTCAGAATCCGCGATTGCAGAAACCGCACCACCCTTAGACTAGAACCCACCCACTGCGAGTGTCACATAGCCCAGCCCGCAAAATCCTAGTAGTCCAAATATTCCCTTTGTTTTCTCCGCGCAGATAGTCAGCACTACTCAGAGCAGTGCACAACCAGGGAGGAGAATGACAGATAACGATATAAAACTTTCGATATTCAAAGGAACGGGTCTAGAAGACCCTGAGCAACACTGGTTTCTATGTGAAGCCGTATGGAGTTTAAAGCAAATCCAGGATGATGCTATGAAGAGAGCGCAGCTCATCACTACTTTCAAAGATCACGCGTTGCATTGGTTTATGAAATATTCTCAGGCATAGTCGAGAACCCTAACAGAAATTCAGGCTGCACTGGTCGCAGAGTTTAAGAAGCCAAAGTTAGAATCGCAGTGCATAACGGAATTAAAGGAAATCAAACAGAAGCCTACCGAATCGGTCTGGGAATTTGACCAAAAATTTAAAACATTGTCAGACCAAGTTAGTTTCGTGATAGCTCCACAATAGCACAAGGAATGGTTCATTGCTGTGCTGTTGCCGCACATCAGACAACCATTGATGCAACAGAAGATTGCATTGCTGGTAGAGGCCCTAGAGATCGCAATGCAGTTAGAGGCTTCACCAATTGGTGAGAATAGCCCTGGGATGTCACAGATTTAGAACCAGCTGACTACGCTGACATTAGAATTACAGGGTATGAAAAATGGGAAAGAAAAAAGATATGAACACAGACGTGAAGTTTGGTGCACCGGATGCAAAGGAGAAGGCCATACCAGAGAACATTGCCCTCTATTTCAAGATTATCTCGACAGTGGCGCGCCAAACCCAATCAATATGAACCACAATCAGGCATCGCAGTGTGAAATATGCAGAACTAGAGGACACAGGTTGGAAGACTGTTACCTAATACTTAAATATGTCAGAACACCTAAGAGCTTGTATTGTAATTTCTGTAAATCAGTGGAACATGACGAATCCAACTGTCGTGCATATGAGCTCATGAATGAAAGAAAGCGCGACATAGAAGCAATGTGAAGTGCTGGGATGTATCACATTCAAGAGCTAAATCAGCCAAAGCAATAAAACACCCACTATGATCATGGAGGATATAGAGGCCATGGTGGTGGATACCGCGGGAGAGGAAGAAATGTCGGCCCGGAGCAAGGAAGAGGCCGCGGCCAGGTAATCTGTTATAACTGTGGCTAGCCAGTTCACGTCTCTAGAGATTGTACCAACCCATGCACTACGTGCAATTACTGTAAATCATTTAAGCATGTTATTGAAGACTACCCTGTGCTTGAGGTATAAATGCAGAAGAGAAGAAGGACAGGACCACCAAATCCCAATATTCAGTTGATTGCAGTAGAGAGCAGAACTGCAGATCGAAGTGTAAACGTGGTAATGCATAGTGGCGCTGATACAGGAAGGGACGGAGGCGCAGAAGCTTCGACCTCCAGAATGCGCGACCCTAGATAGAATCTTGGAGAGCCGGTATGGATTAGGAAAGCTCCTGGGAAAGCACCGGATCTAGATTTACAGAAAAATAAGGGAGAATTTGAGGAAGCGCAGGACATGTTCAGGGCACTGCCACCTGACTCCCCCAGAACATAGTTGCGTAGTGAAGTACCAAAAAGAGAGAATATGCCAACGGCATAAGATCAGACGAATGCTGCAACATATGTAGGGACCTCTGTTGCGCAGTTCTTGCACAGCTGCATGAAATTACTAAAGAGCGCAGATGCTTTTACGGAATTTGAAAAGCTACTAAGGCAGTATGAGCCAAACAGTGAGAAAGGGGCTACCAATGGCGTAGTCCACAATATTAGGAGTCCTAAGAGATCAGGAAGGGAAATGAGACTTACTGCGCAAATTGGAGACTATGAGATGGATGAGATCATTCTTGATCTCGGATCCGAAGTAAATGTCTTGACCAAGCAGACATGGCATCAGATGGGTAAACCCAAGTTACAGTGGTCACCTCTACAGTTGAGGATGCCTAACCAAGGGATAGTTATACCTTTGGGAATATTACCCAACACCATTGTTGACATTGATGGAGTGCGTAGCTATGCCAATTTTGAAGTAATTGAAATAGTGGATGACAGCCATCCTTATCCGGCGGTATCGATTGGGCAATGACAAACTCTGCCATTATTGATTTAAAAACCATTAAAATGATATTTGAAGGCAATGATATCAGGGTCATCGTGCCATTAGACCCTTCGCAGGGCGAACGATATGTTGAACTGATTCAAGAGGAATCCAGAGCTCAAGACTTGGATCATATCTACAAGATGACAACCAATACTGCCGACTATATTAATCCCACTGCAGATGGCACACTCAGTTGGCACCGTGATAGCTCTTGCATTTCAGATTCCGATGCAGGACTAGAAAACTGGCAAAGCAGGTTACATGAAGTATCTGCCTGGAAATGCACACGGATCACGAAGTCACTCCGCTGGATTGGGAAAGAGGTAACTCCAATCCCTACCTTTGATGGTTTATCTAATGTTTATTGTTTCATCAAAGAATACACTACAGCAATCCCGGATGAATACCGTGTCTCAGCTCTAAACATGGCATTGCGTGGCATACCTGCCAGATGGTGGGATGCGCATAAGAAGATAATGACAACATGGGATCAGTGTAGAATTAAGATGCAAATCAGGTTTGCTGATAAGGTTACCCTATCCTTTGAAAAATATAATGGACAGACAGATCCACGAGAGAATATTCAAGTCTATTCCAAAGCATGGATAGAAAGACCACAGGCAGAATGGGTACATATGTTTGTGCACACGTTAGAAGAACTAATTCCGAAGAAGTGGTACCTAGACTTGGAGTTGCGCAGAGGCATAGTGGACTGGTTGGGCCTAACTATGACCTTCCAGCAGGATTTCAGCTTCGAAGATGAGCATCCAAGTATCAATGACGCGCTGCACGTCATTAAGAAAAAAATATTCAGTCTAAATTGTACACAAGGAAACATGACACTAGAAGAATTCTTTGGCAAAGAAATCATACCTGCACGTCTACAACCTGAATGGGAAGAGCAGCTAGAGCATGCTCTTGAGTTTTATCACATTGATGGAGAAACCAAGGATATAGCAGATAGTGATGAGGAGGACCCGCGCAACATACGGATACCTGAGTTAGAGGGATCGCGCGAAGTAGAAGGACCTCCACAGGAAATTCCAGACATGAGTGGACCCGTGAAAACAAGGAAAGTGAACATTGGCACCAGCGAAGCGCCAAGGTTCGTAGCTATTGGAGATTATTGGGATGAAGATACAGTTGAAGAGGTCGTGGGTATATTACAGGAATATCAAGAACTATTCCCGACCAAGTTCACAGAGATTAAAGGTATCTTGGGAGACTTAGGAGTGATGAAAATTCCTCTTAAGCCTAGAGCGAAACCTATGAAACAAAGACCATACAGACTGAACCCATGCTATAAAGAACGAGTTAGGGTAGAACTCGATAAGATGCTTGATGCAGGGATCATTGAGCCAGTCGAAGAATCCGAGTGGATAAGCCCGACGGTTATCCAGGACAAGAAAACAAAGGGCAAGATCAGAATTTGTGTGGATCTCAGAAAACTCAATGATGCTTCAATGCATGACCCATTCCCTACACCTTTTACAGATGAAGTGCTAGATAATGTTGGATGGAATGAGGCCTATTCTTTTACTGATGGATTCTCTGGTTACCATTAGATTAGGATTGATTGCGCAGATAGGCACAAGATGACTTTTGCTACAGAATGGGGGTCGTTCCAATACACAGTGACTCCCTTTGGTATGAAGAATGCACCCGCCATATTCTCTAGAGTGGTCGTCGCAGTATTTAAGTATTTTATACATAAGTTTCTAGAGGTTTACTTTGATGATTGGACCATTTTAGGTTTATTGAAGAACCATGCCGTGAACCTCAGGATGATGCTGGAAAAGTGCAGACAACACCAAATTTCATTAAACTTGAAGAAGTGTGTCTTCTGTGTACCCTATGGAGTCTTGTTGGGACACATTGTATGCAAACAGGGCTTGATGGTAGACCCTGCTAATATCGCAGTCATTGTAAAATTGCCTACACCCAATTCAGTTAAGCAATTGTGCACTACACTGGGGCATACCGGTTACTACAGGAAGTTCATAAAAGGGTATGCGCAGATAACTGCAGCTATGGAAAAACTGCTGAAGAAAGATGTACCATTCATTTGGAATGAGGATTGTGAGAAAGGCTTCGACACATTGAAGGAGAAAATGGTCACTGCGCCGATCCTAGTTTTCCCATATTGGGAGAAGCCTTTTCACGTCCATGTGGACGCATCATGCATAACATTGGGTATTGTTCTTGCACAACCAGGAGAGGGAGGTATTGATCATCCCATTTCCTTTTCCACTAGAAAGTTATCATTCGCTGAGAAGAACTATACTACTACTGAAAGAGAAGGACTCGCAATGGTATATGTGCTGTAGAAGTTCAGACACTACTTGCTTGGTGCGCACTTCTCCATGTTCACTGACCATTCTGCCTTGAAATAGCTTGTTAATAAGCCAGTGTTAGGGGGGTGCATATGAAAATGGTTACTACTCTTTCAGGAGTACGATTTTGAGATTGTTGTTAAGCCAGGTAGATTGAATTCGGGACCTGACCATCTGTCAAGAATCGAGTCAGGAGAAGAGCCTATGAATTTGGAGGACAATCTGCCTGATGCGCAGTTGTTCGCCATACAATTTGCAGATGAGTACTACCAGGACATCATTGTTTTTTTCCACTGGATTCGCACCCGCAGAGTTCACTACGCAGCAGAAGAAGCAGCTGGTAGTGCACACAACAGACTTCACTATAATTGCAGGTCAGCTATACAAATTAGGACCGGATGAAGTACTGCGCAGATGTGTGCTAGAGCATGAGAAATCGTTTATACTAGCGGATGCGCACTCAAGAGTAACAGGAGGCCATTATGCAGGAAGAGATACTGCGCAGAAGATATTGCGCACAGGGCTATGGTGGCCTACAATTCATAAAGATTCAAAGGAACACTGCCAGAATTGCGATGTCTGTCAGAGGACAGGGAAGCCGTCACGCAGAGATGAAATGCCATTAAATTTGCAGCTGACATTGCAGGCCTTTGAGAAGTGGGCCACTGATTTTGTGGGTCCTATTAACCCACCAGGAAAAAGAACTGGTGTGAGGTAAATCATTACTGCTACCGATTACCTCACTAGATGGGCAGAAATAAAGCCAGTCAAAGACTGTAGTGTAGATACAGCCTCGGAGTTTATATATGAGAATATCCTTACAAGGTTCGGATGCCCAAAGATATTGATGAGTGATCAAGGCACTCATTTTCTGAATAAGACCATTGAGGCTTTAACCGAAGAGTTCCACGTTCATCATCAGCGTAGCACGCCTTATCATCCACAGGTGAATGGAACTATTGAATCATTTAACAAAGTGTTGGAGAATGCGCTGACAAAGATATGTAACGTCAATCGAGACGATTGGGACCTGCGCATCCCATCTGTACTTATATGGGCATACATAACTACTTGCAAGAAACTAACTGGCCATACACCTTTTAGGTTGGCCTATGGGAAAGAAGCAATAATGTCGATGGAGTACATTGTTCCTAGCTTGAGAATAGCAGCGTTTACAGGCATGGCCGATCATGCAACACTCGAAGAAAGACTCCTACACTTGGTTGGGCTAGAGGAAGATAGCTTCATCGCGGGCTTCCACCAACAAGTCTAGAAAGAGCGCAAAAAATATTGGCATGATCACCACATCAAGAACAAGAACTTTCAAGTAGGTGATCTAGTCCTCCTGTATGATAGCAAATTCATGAAATTTCCTGGAAAATTCAAGATGCATTGGCTTGGCCCATATACTGTAATGCATGTTGCTAACGGTGGCGCAGTCCAGTTAGCTACATTAGCTGGAGATACTTTACCAAGTTTGATAAACTGTAGCAGACTAAAGCTTTACCATGATAGTCTGACTATGTAGAGTCCTATATGATCAGGGGAAGTGTACCGTGCAACACTTATGAAGTTGCACGTGAAAAAAAAAAGAGAAGAAGAAAAGAGGGAAGAGAAGAGTGGACGTGCAGAGCAAGACCAGAAACTCGTCACGCAGAAAAGGTGGAACGACAATCATGCAGAAGATAACACCCACTGCGCATCCTGTACCAAACATCCTATCAGACTGCCAGCGCATTATAATGGAAACCGTTACCATGACATCTGTCGGCCGGTTAGTGGGCCGTTAACCAAATTGGCGGCAATAGGGAAACTCACAATTTAAAGGCGGATGGGACATTTTGGAACCCATTAAAGACCGAAGTGACCAGTTCATACCGAAATATGGATGGCAGGCTAAGCCATTAACGTTGATTCAACGGATTTGACAAGCTGGCTTGACAGGAAACCGTTTAGCATTTAAGGAAACAACGTTCGCATCACGAGAAGGATCGGCTGACAGGCCCAAGATAATACACACGAATTGGAAATCAAGATGGATTTAAGGGCCTTGGGCACCGCGGAAGGCCAAGTAGCAGACCCGCAGTGGCTATAAATAGACCTCGCTCAGCCACTTAACCATTTTTACGAAGTGTTTGAACTAGTCGAGAGCCGAGTGGCCAGAGAATTGTATGAGTGACCCGGTTGAGTTAGCAGATATTTCTTGGTTATTTGAGCAAGCAGGGATTCCAGCACCAATGACGGCGACAAAACCAGGTCCATCCAGAAGTTCAGCACAACAGGCTGCAGGAAGCAGCAAGGGCAAAGAGACAACAACTTTAGAGAAGGGGGGCTCCGGAGTTCCATTACAGCAGACAACCTCGGCTCAAGTCCTACCGTTCTATCCTGTTCCTGACTACATTCCCCCAAGGAAGCTCGATGCCCCACCAGTAAACATAGAAAAGAACTTCAAATATGAAATCCCACTACTCGCTATCTCTATTAGGGTAAAGATTGAGGAGAATCTGATGGGTGGCGTACCAGGCTGCAAGCTGGATGACCAAGTCTTACTAGAGAGTACATTGGTAACGCCGAAAAATTACCCACAATTTATACCGGACGCCTATATCAATTGGGTCAAGGACGCACAAACCGACACCGGCAGGATGGAAATTCAAGAATGGCTAAGGGCCATCCATCCATCAGGCTTATTAAATTTACTGCAAATGCCACACTTTACTAAGAGTGCTGAGTTTTCCGCCGTAGCGTGCACACTATTCCCTTGTGCGCATGAAAGATTCCTGTGGTTGGACATGCGCCTAGATATCAGTATCGACCTAGTATATCAAATCACTGGACTAAACAAGAGAGGAGAGGACCTTGCTAACCTCATCATCAAGAGGGCGCACGATAAATCCCTTGGCACCGAAATAGCAAAAGAGTTCGGCGTAGTGCGTAAGGGACGGGGGTTCCCAACGGTCGACATCAATGACCGCGCTACACAGTTTACGATCTAGTTGCTTGCAGGAAAGCTGTTGCACAAGTGCAGACCACTTGAGGTACCTACGGTCGCCATCAAGGCAGCCACTAATGTATTGTGCGGAAAAGATTACAATTGGTGCCAGTTCCTATTGAACGAGTTTCGGGCAGATGTTCAAGATACCCAAGATGATGGAACACCGTTCCATTTTAGTTGGCTGCTAGTGTTGATAGCCCTTGTAGGCTGGAAGGAGCCAGATAATTACCAGGGAGCTGCCACTTTAGCCGGACAAGGCCGAGGAACGCGCTTTGCCAATCTATGGGTGAGCCCAAAGGCGTCTAGGCAGTGGCAAACGAATGAAGTATTTTATGTTTACTATCACCAGTTGCGTGAAGCAATTATGGCAACACCGCGTGTTTCCAAACCACTAGCTAATGAATACACCTGCATCATCAGGTTTCAAGCGAAAAGGCACCAAACATTCATTCAGCCAAGAGGTGACATAACAGAGCATGATTTATGGTATCCATGCTTTTACCGACTGGATAAGCAGGAAATCGAGGGAATCATGGAACGATGGGAGCCCGAATGGAGAGTCCCTGCTTCATGTGATGATGCATCAGATTACGAGCATAATGTAGAACCCCTTCGGGAGAAGATCGATGTAAAAGACACCGATGAAGAAGATACCCAAACAGATCAGGAAGACAAAGAAGAAACAACAACAAAGAAGGGAAACAAGGGAGGCCTACCAGCTGGAACTCCCATTGAGGAAGAAAAGGATGACGCGTAGAGTCAACATTCTTCCTCATCAGCAGTAAACAGAAAAGCCATTGAAGGCCCCTCGCAAGCACAGGGCCGACATACAAAAATAAAGGCTAAAAAAAACCGAGCTCGGGCCGTAACTACATCCCGATGATTGCGAGACCATTGCAACCAAAGTGCAGGAAGCATGGGAAGAGACTCGCGCTGAGAAAGAAGCCAAGCAAGAACAACTGTAGTTGACCATAATCCAAGCTGTGGAGGAGGTCAAGACATTGGTAGCCCATATGGGATTGGGGCAATCAGGTTCAGGTATTGATGGGAAATCAGCAGAGCCAAGCGTGCAAAGTATGACATAATTTGGTTGGGTGGCCTTGCTTCCTGCAGAGAGAACACAACAGTGTAACCCTTTTAATGGGAGTATTGATCATAACTGGGGATTTTAAATCCTGCTGGTTGTTGCCCCCTGCATTAGGATTAGCAGTTTCTATTGAATTGGATGGTGGGTTAGGTAATAGGGGACCTTTCAACTTTGGTTGTTTGGTTCCCCCATTGGTGGTCTTAGCACTGACCGATTTTGGTTTCATTTTGGATGTCATAGGTGGGGCTGTCATAAATTAATGTGTTATGGGATTCATAGGTGTAGAAGATGAAACATGGACAAACTTGTTGGTTTTGGATCCCTATCTTCCTTATTCAGAGGTTGTGTTTCAGCCATGTCGGGATCCCAGACCATGATAGGGGGGTTTGGGGGGATCCCCCCCCCAAAATAGTTGCCATGGGGGGTCCAGGGGTGCGTATTGACTAGTTTGGGACCCTCCCTTTGCGGGGGTTCGGGGGAAATGCCCCCATAGCGAAATGTTTGGAAAAAATGCCTTGTAAAATGTTGTAATTTCATAGTCATGATTTAGGCAATAATGGGTGATTTATGGGCCCATGGTATTGGGAGTTCCATAGTATTTTCCCATGGTAATTTCTCTTTAAAAGGAAGGCATTGTAATACGGCTATGTATTGTGGCATTTTAATTATATTTGATTGTGTGAGAGAGATTGTGAGAGAGTGAAGAGGAAGTTACAATGGATGTGCTGCATGTTGTATCCCTTCATTTGTTGGATGGTATAGTAATAAGGATTGGCAATTTTTGTGTGGATGTATCCCATCTTGGGTGAACCACGTTATATTTGTGTCTCTCTTGTAATGTGTTTTCTGTGATTTATATTTTCATCTTGTTTATTGTTATTGCTCTGCGATCCTGTTTTTCTAACAATTGGTATCAGAGCCAAAGGTATATTTGGCATATAAACTCGTAGGAAAGAAAGGTTCCTGGTTTGAGTTGGAGCAATGACGGGAGAAAGAATTTTAAGGTCGAGAAATTTAACGGCCAAAAATACCAGTTATGGAATATGCAAATGGAGGACTATCTGTACTAGAAGGATCTATTCCTACTGTTGGGAGGAAAAAAAAAACAACCGGTGACTATGAAGGACGAAGAATCAGAGGTTCTGGAAAGAAGGGCACTGTGAACAATATGACTGTGCCTGGCTTCGTCGGTGGATTTCAATATTTCAAAAGAAAAGACAATAGAGGGTCTGATGAGCGCATTGCGTAAGCTGTATGAAAAACCCTCGGCCTCCAACAAGGTATTTCTAATGAAGTGTTTATTTAATATGAAGATGTCAAAAGGTTGATCTATTGCTGATAATTTAAATTAATTTAATACGATTAGAAATCAGCTAAGTTCTGTAAAAGTGAACTTTGATGATGAGGTTAGGGTTCTTCTAATTTTGTGTTCATTGCCAGAAAGTTGGAATGGCTTGGTTGTGGCTATAAGTAACTTGTCTTTGGTTCAAACAATTTGAAATTTGATGATGTTGTTGATTTTAATCTTAGAGAGGAAATGCGAAGGAAAAGAACAGGTGAGACATTAGGTAATGCATTGACCATGGAGAGCAGAGGAAGACAACGGGAGAGAGGAAAGAGCCTAGGTAATTACAACAAGTCCAGGAAGGGAAAATCCAAGTCCAAATTGGGAAAGATAAAGTGCTGGAACTGTGGAAATAAAGGACATATGAAGAAAGACCGCATATCTCTATAGAATAAAGGGGATGGACATCGAGAGACTACTCAGGAATCAAATGTAGTAGGTGATGTGTTACAAGATGCCTTGATTATTCCATTAGATAATACTAGTGATTACTGGGTAGCAGATTCAAGGGCTTCATGTCATACTACACCCCATAGGAAATTCTTTCATGATTATGTTCTAGGTGATTTTGGACATGTTTTATTAGGTGATGATGAACCATGTAAAATTGTTGGAATGGGTAAGGTACGGATAAATTTAAAGAATGGTGAATGGATGCTAAAATATGTAAGGCATATTCCTACTATGTAAATAAATATCATCTCAACAGGGCAGTTGGGAAATGGTGGCTATTTATCTACGTTTGGATAAATGTGGTGGAAGATCACTAAAGGATCAATGGTGATAACAAAAGGAGACAGGATATGTACGTTGTATTTATGTCCTCATAATACTGATTGTTCTATCTCTTTATCTTCCACAGAAATAGATACAACATTGTGGCATCACAGGTTTTGCCACATGAGTGAGAAGGGGATATATATTCTCCACTCAAGGAAGTTGCTGTCAGATCTAAAACAGATATTTTTGGATTTATGTGAGAATTGTGTTTATAGAAAACAAAAGAGAGTCAAATTTCTCAGGGTTGGGAAACATAAGAAGAGTGAAAATTTAGAGCTTGTATAGACAGATGTATGAGGACTGGCTCAGGTACAATCTCTTGGTGGCTCTTGTTATTATGTTACTTTTATTGATGATGCAACTAGAAAAACTTGGGTTTATTGCATTAGGCAGAAATATGTTGTGTTTTCTACTTTTAAGAAATGGAAAGATTTGGTTGAGAATGAGACAGGAAAAAGGTTAAAGTGTCTCAGATATGATAATGGAGGTGAATATTGTAGAAATGAGTTTGATAGTTACTGTTTATACCATGGGATTCGTACAGAGAAGGCATTCCGAGGAACACCACAAGAAAATGTTGTGTTAGAAAGAATGAAAATAACAATCATGGAGCATGCAAGGTGTATGAGATTTCATGCAGGGTTTCCCTTACAGTTTTGGGTAGATGATGCAGATACTGTTGTTTACTTAATAAATAGAGGGCCTTAAAGTGCTTTGGATGGTGGTATTCCTGAGGAGGCATGGACAGGTAAAAATGTAAACTACTCTTTTCTGAGAAATTTTGGTTGTAAAGCATTTGTCCATATTGATAATGAAAATAGAACAAAGCTTGAGGCTAAATCCAAGAAATGTACCTTTATTGGATATAGGGTTGATGGTTTTGGTTATCACTTATGGGATTATAAAAATAACAAAATAATTAGGAGTAGAAAGGTGATATTCAATGAAAAGGTCATGTATAAAGACCAGATGCAGGGAAAGAAACAAGAAAAAGAAAACATAGAGTACACAATGCTTGATGAAATCAAAGAAAATGAAGTTTCAAATATATTAGAAAATCAAGAACAACAATAGGTACCTCAAACTCCTGCAAGTGTTAGAAGATCTATCAGGTTAAGTAGACCCCCTGAATGATTCTCTCCTTCACTATATTATTTATTGATGACTGATTCTAGTAAACTAGAATGTTATGAAGAAGCAATGCAGGTGGAAACTAGAAAGAAGTGGGAGCAAGGCATGAATGAGGAGATGGAATCATTGGTAAGAAAACATACTTAGGATTTGGTTTAGTTTCCTGCTGGTAAAGAGCATTGCATAAAAAATAGGTTTACATGTTTAAGGAAGAAGATGGAGGGAAGAAGTGGTACAAGGCAAGACTTGTTGTAAAGGGGTTTGCACAGAATAAAGGTATATATTTTGATGAAATATTTTCTCATGTTGTTAAAATGAATTCAATTAGAACTATTTTAAGTCTAGTGGCCGTAAATATTTCCATCTTGAACAGTTAGATGTAAGAACAACCTTTCTCCATGGGGTTTTGGAGGAAGAGATTTATATGCAGCAACCACAGGGGTATGAGGTCAAAGGGAAGGAGAATTTGGTATGCAGGTTGAAGAAGAGCTTGTATGGCCTGAAGCAAGCTCCAAGGAAGTTGTATTTTAAATTTGAAAGGTTTATGACATAATAAGGTTATAGTAGATTCCATTCTGACCACTGTGTTTATTTCAAGAGGCTAGATAATGGAAGATATAATTTCTTATTATTGAATGTGGATGACATGCTTATTGCAAGGTCTAATATGCAGGATATAAATGTGCTAAAAAAAGAAGTTAGCTAATTCATTTGCGATGAAGGATTTGGGTGCTGCAAAGCAAATCCTTGGTATGAGAATAAAAAGAGACAGGGAAAACCGCAAATTGACATCATCTCAGGGTGAGCACATACAAAAGATGTTGGAGAGGTTTAGAATGCAAAATTCAAAACCAGTTAGTACACCTTTGGCCAACCATTTCAAACTAAGTAAGGAGATGTGTCCCAAGACATAGGAAGAGATAGATTACATGTCCAGGGTTCCCTATTCATCAAAAATTGGCAGCTTGATGTATGCCATGGTGTACACAATAGCATATATTGCACATGTAGTGGGAGTTGTGAGCAGGTATATGAGAAGGCCGTACATTGGATTCTCAGTTATTTGAGAGGGAATACCACTCAAGCATTATGTTTTGGAGGTTCATACACTGTTCTACATGGATATGTTGATGCAAATATGGTAGGTGATAAAGACAGCGGGAGGAGCACCATGAGGTATGTATTTACTATAGGTGGAACAAAAATAAGTTGGATTTAGAAACTACAAAAGGTTGTTGCACTTTCAACAATGGAAGCACAGTTTGTTGCTGCTACAAAGGCTAGTAAAGAGAGGATTTGGTTACAGAGGTTCATGGAGGAATTGGGTAAGAAGCAGGAGAATAGCAGGTTGTATAGTGACATCCAGAGTGCCATTCATATTGCAAAGAATTCAACCTTCCATTATAATACTAAACATATAAAAATGAAGTACCATTTCATATGGTCTATTCTGGAAGATGAACTGTTGAAGTTGGAAAAGATACACACTAGCCATAATCCTGCAGACATGTTGACAAAGGTAGTAGCCAGAGAAAAAGTGAGTTCCTACTCGGTTTCAGTTGGCCTTCAAGAATGAAGGTGAAGATGATAAATTTTCCAGATCCAAGGTTCAGAGCATAGTCCAACAAGTGCAATAGTGGTGGATTTGATGTGCTCAGTCTCCAAGTGGGATATTGTTGGTTGTGGAGCATGATCTTCCTTATTAAGAGGTCCTGTTTCAGTCGTGTCTAGATCCTATCCCATGACGGGGGGTTTGGGGGGGGGCTTCCCCCCAAAATATTTTCCATGGCAGGTCAAGTGGGGGCGGCGACTAGCTTGGGAGCCCCCCCTGGAGGGGGTTTGGCGGAAGTGCCCCTATAGCGAAAATTTCGAAAAAAATGCCTTGTAAAATTTTGTAATTTCATAGTCATGACTTGGTCAATAATGGGTGATTTATGGGCCCATGGTATTGGGTGATCCAGAGTATTTTCCCATGGTAATCGCTCTTTAAAAGGAAGTAATTGTAATATGGATGTGTATTGTAGCATTGTAAAGATGTTGATTGTGTGAGAGAGACTGTGAGAGAGTGAAGAGGAAGTTGCAGCGGATGTGCTGCAGGTTGTATCCCTTCATTTGTTGGATGGTATAATAATAAGGACTGGCAATTTTTGTGTGGAAATAACCCATCTTGGGTGAACCATGTTATATTGGTGTCTCTCTTGTAATGTGTTTTATGTGATTTATATTTGCATCTTGTTTATTTTTATTGCTCTACGATCCTGTTTTTGTAACAAAAATGGTAATGGGAAACAAGTTTGGAATCCATCTCTGGGTATGGTGGTGTGAGGTACCATATCGGTATTCCTAAAGTTATCCCAGGTAGAGTTAATTGAGCCATATTCGATGTCCCTTGTACACCGCTGGGAGGATAGAAGAATGGGATTTGAAAACTTGGTGGTACCAATGGACTCAACATTTGTTCAATGCCATGACTAAGCGGTGGTGTTGATGATGATGTTGAGGTGGAGAAGGCTCCATTTTCAGTGGTGAAAATTGTGCACATTAGGCCATCGGTCGATGTAGGGATCTTTGGTGGTGGTCCTGAGTATACTCCTAACAAATTTGAGTCCTTGTACATACTGGGGGAAATGTCAACATACGGTTGATCATCGCCCAGTACAGTCGGTAAGAAAATGTCGGGGGTTCTTGTTGTATTAGGGTCATAGTCATCAAGCTAGTCGAGAGTAACTACCTTCCCATTTAAAATAAACACCTTGACACAAAAAACCTAGGAGGATACCTCCTTCATGGCGTACATGTAAATATGCCCCAAGAGGATGTTGTAGTCGACTTCAACATTGACTACTTTGATATCGATCATAACCATCTTGCCCCCAAACTCTATGGGGACATTTTGGTACAATCCTTTTGGTTGGATGGTATCTCATCATACGTGCGAAGAGTGATAGATGATGGGACCATCTTAAGAGATCCTAATTGTTTGCATACTTTTGCGTACATGACGCAAGTGGATGCGTGTTCATCGATGATACAACGATGGATCATGACGTTTTTTATCGTAAATGGAACTTGAAATGTGACTGATGACGGTAGTCGCAGATCACCTTTTTCGAGATCAAAGGTTATGTGTTACACCATATTTTGCCACCTTGTGAACATTAGCACTCCTTGGCCTCCCTTACCCATTTGAAGACCCATAGCCATATATTTCATTCTCTTTGAACCCATTTTTCCCTATTTTTCCTCTTGTACGCGATTTGCTTCAGTACACCTCGCGTATATGCTTGTTGCATTACTACAGCCAGTGTACATCTATTTTTGGTAAATAAAAGTAAAATCTCTATTTTTCACTCCAAAAAGCGGCCATTGTGATCTTTGGCCTTCCATGTATCTTGAAATGACTCGATCCAACCTTTCACTTTCCTTTGGAGGGTTATATATTGAGCTATTGTGATGCATAGAAGGAGGAGAAAGATAAGAGCATCAAAACTCTACCAAAATTTTGCCTTGATTTCTATTGGTTAAGTCTACATCCATTGATCTTAGTTGTTGTGAACCATTTATGTTCACCTCCCAAACTCGTTCATATTTTGTGAAGGATTTGTTCTTTTACTCGTGAGTTTGCCATTGTATGGGGGATTGAAGTGGTGGAGGCACAAGTGGAGGGACTTAGTTCTTGGTTCAGATGAGTTTCCAATAGGAGGTTGTATCTTGTAATTCCTGTTTACATTAATAGAAATACTCATTTTCTCGTCCATTTATATTGTGAATGATCATTTATTATCATTGGGTACATTTTCTTATATATATCATGGATTATGCTATTGTATATGCTGACCTCTTCTATATATCATATACACTTATTTGCGCTTATTGTTGAGGCTAAGCTGCAGGTCCAAGTGTTGTGATTCGAAAGCTCAAGGGAATTCTTCATCGGACGTCCGGTTGAGGTAGGTCCTTTATTGCGTTTATCAGCATTTACATTTATATAACATATGTTGGAAAGTGAGTTTATTTCTCGATTCCATTTGTATATTGTGGTATACCCCAAGCCATAGGAATTTTTTATCCGTAACAAAAATGGCGACTCCGCTAGGGAGAAGCCTCCGTTTGGGGTCTTTTGGGAAAAATTTCCTTGTTTTGGTTCGTTGTTCTTTCGGGTTTCTGTGTAGCTAGTAGGTTGTCAGGATTTATATAGAAAAAATCCTGAGTTTCTTGTATTTTTGACTCATTTTTGTTCACCTATCCTTCCCTCTACGCAACTTTGTTGTGGTTTACCCGCATATACACGTGACTATTCTTGAACCAGCCCACGTACATACGCTACTGTTCATTGAACCGTTGCATACAACTCCGTGTTAGCCTTGTTTCTGGTGTTTAGTTGATTCTGGGTGAGTTTTGGGTGTTCCCGAGTCTTGCTGGGCCTGTATCCTGACTTTTTCTTTCCTTTTTAGTGACTGGAAGCTCCTCTTTCTTTGTTTTTGAGAAATTTGTTTTTTAGCCATTTTTCTTTTTTATAACTCATTTTCTTAGTTGAGTCTTACTTTTTGGGTTGTTGGGTTATCTGCATTACATTCTCTGCATATTTTTTCTGAAAAGTATTGATTCTAGCTGCATTTTCATTTATTTATATTGAAAATACAATTTTTGTTTTGTTTTTGTACTTGCATTTTGCATTTGAGTGCTTGTGACTTCATTAGGGCTTGATTAAGCATGGAATATTGTAGAGAGATTGCAATTTATTTCTGAAGAAGAGACCGTGGTTTGAATTTCATTTAGTGGCATTTATATTTCTATTGGAAGACGAGTCTAGTGTTTTCATGGTGTGCATATTATTGAGTCATTTCATATCACTAGTTTCATGGCCATATTCCTTTGAGTAAGCACATCCAATAAAATTAACGGTTAATTAAAATTGATTAGAACGTTTTTATTTTCTAGGGCGCACCAACAAGTATAGGTTGTAGAGTCTTGGAATAGAACCTGTGGGAGTAAACAATCTAATACTATCAAACAAACATTATGTGTCTGATGAGGGAGTGGTTAAACCCATGGTATACATCGGTGTTCTTAGGAGGCTCTACTCACACCATATTTAAGCACAAGGTCACGGGAGGTAGCTTGCAGAGATAGCCCTCCAATACTTGCTGAACGTGGGAGATATATCCAGGATTTGTTCGTATCTAGGTACTCTTGAGGGAATTTACGCTTTCGAGTTTCGGGCTTAGCTACCCTGCCCATATGGAGGATCCCACCTGCGACTATTCCCCTGAGCATTGGTTATACGTGGTGACCTTAGTTTCCTTACCTAGTGTTACAATGTAATCTTCCACCTTGTGAGCATCAACACTCTTTGGCCTGCAGGATCAATATTACCGACTCAGATCCACTTTATATCCTTCAGACACACTATTTTCCCTATTTTTTCCCCTGTACGCTAGTTGCATCACTACAGCGGGCGTACCCATGAGTTGCATGACTATAGCCCGCTGGTAGCATGTAAAATGGTAAAAATCACTAGTTAATTACTTTTTACTCCCAAAAAGCGGTCATTTGGTGACCTTTGACCCTCCATTTTCCCCGAAACTCCTCGATGTGTCCTTTCACTTACCTTTGAGAGGACTATATATTGAGCACATATGGCTTATGGATGGGAGGAGGAAAGAGAGCAAGAGAACTCTAGTGGATTTTTGCCCTATCTTGAGTCTACACTCATTGATCCTTGTAGTTGTGAACCCTTTATGTTCACCTTCCAAACTCCTATCATAGTTTGAGTTTTCCATTCCATGGAGGATTGAAGTGGTGGAGGCACAAGTGGATTGACCCAGATCTTAGTTCAGACTGGTTTCCAACAAGAGGTCTTATCACATTGTACTTCTTGTTATTTATTAATAGAAATACTCATATTCTCGTCCATTAATGTTGTGAATGTTGTTTATATTACATTGGGATGCATTTACTTATAATATCACGGACTGTTGCTATTGATGATGTTAATATCGTTTATATATTATATGCACTTGTTGTATATTGGCTATCAAGACTAATTTGCAGGTTCAAGTGCACGGATTGAAGGCTCCAATGGGGATCTACACCAAACATTTGGATCGAGGTTGGTTATGTTCTTCATTATCTTAGCATTGTCATTTATATAGCATATCATTGAGAATTGAGTTAATTTTGGTAGTCAGCTGTCTGTTGTGGTCTACCCCAAGCCATAGGAAGTTTTCTCCAACACAAATATGGCGACTCCGCTAGGGAGAACATCCATTTTTGGGGATTTTTGAGCATTAGTCCTTATTTAGAGTTGTTGTTTATCGAAGCTCTGTGTCACTAATTGGCCGTTGAGATACACTATAGAAAACGGGGTTTTTCTGAGCCATTGGACTCTTTGTTTTCCCATTTGATTTTCGCTACCCACGGGTGAGCTTAGCTCTACCCGTGTCTACCCGCCTCTGTTTAGACTACTGCATGCGGGTACCCACAGGTATTCCTTCGACAGTAGAGTACAAATCCGGCTTTGGTTGTTTCATGACCTTTGGTTGTTGCTAGGTTGGATTTGAATGATCCTGAGTCTTCATTGGCCTGATTCTTGACTGTTCCATGCCTTGTTCATGACCAGAACTCCTCTTTTCTCTTGGTTTGAGCCTTGTTGGTTTTTTACCCATCCATGGATTTTGCCTTGCTGGTTTTTATCCGTCTAGCTCATTTCGTTGGTTGAGTCTTACTGTTTGGGATCTGCTAGGTTTCTGAGTGATCTCCCTTTCATTTATGTAACTGAATAGTAGGATTTTTCTTGCATTTTTCATTTCATTAAATTGAAAAATTCCAAAAACAAAGTTTTGCATTTTTCTTTTGTTTATAAGTGAAAATACAAAAAAAAATTTACTTTTATGTACTGCATTTTGCATTGAGCGCTTACTGCTTTAATTTAGATTCTGCTTGTGCATTGAAAATATAAAAGAGTTTCATTTTTATTTTGAAAACCGTTGGATTGATTTTGCATGCTAGTGGCATTGTTTTTATTGGATAGATGAGTTTAGAGTTTGACGATTTTGCATACTATTGAGTCATATACATCACTAGTTTCACGACCATATCCTTTGAGTAACCACATCCATTAAAATTAACGCTTAATCTAAAATTGATTAGAACAATTTTATTTATAGGGTACACCAACTAGCATAGGTTTAGAGTCTTGGAATAGATCATTGTGAGTAAACAATCCAAGACTACTAGACGAAACATTGTGTGTCTGACCAAGGAGTGGTGAAATCCATGGTATACATCGGTGTTCTCAGGAAGCTCTACTCAGACCAGAGTTAAGCATGAGGTCACGGGAGGTTGGTTGTGGAGATATCCCTCCAATACCGACTGAACATGGGAGATATTTCCATGGTTTGTTCGTATCTAGGGACTCTTGGGGGATTTGACCTCTTGAGTTTCGGGGTTAGCTACCCTGCCCATACGACGGATCCCACTTGCGACTATCCCCCTGAGCATTGGTTATACTGCGATGAACATAGTTGCCTTGCCTAGGTATCGCATAGGTTACTTGCAGTGGTTATACTGTTTGTGTCCTCAGTTAGATAGGGGTTGGACAACACAGTTGTTTGTTGCCGAGGGTTACGGCCCTTTGCACGTAGTGAAGCCTGGGTGCCTGTATATCTGATTCTGTTACCTCTGACTATAGTTTGGGAGTCTCAAGACTCTCTTAGGAGAGACATACCGACTCTAGTGTCGGGAGCTCATTTAGCCACTCTGTTTGTCTGCTCTTGGCTATAGTTTCTCTAGGTGTGTGCTTTTGATTTACTGTTTTTGATCGATAGTTGGCTGTTAGGAGATGTTGTGATTTTATATTCTCTCCGGAGATATCGTGGCACAGAGTCCTACTCTCCATCGATCTCGTCGTTTGGTTGGTTTAAAACTGACCGAGCTTTCACGTCGTGTTGCTAGGGGACGCCGCCAGGCTCCCTCTGAGTCTTCAGATTCCTATGAGACATACATTCTTGAAGTCATGATTGCTGCACACTCTGAAACGGGAGAAATACCTACGACTCCATTGGGTATAGTTGAGCACACTTCAGACACCCCTACTCCTCATGAGGCGTGGGGGGGAGATCCACCTGAGACCCAACCTAGTTTGTTTGGTCCGGATCCACCTGAGACTCAGCGTAATTTGTTTAGTCCAGATCCACTCGAGGACGACCTGTTCGATCCCTCATATACACATAATTATTTATATGGGATGCTAGAGTTACACGATGACACAGGTCCTACGATCAACCCTACCGCATTCTCATATGGTATGCCTAATTACAACACAGTTGATCCTTCCATTGCATTTGGTAGTCATGCTGGCACTAGTGATGGTGTTGGAAGCACTGCACCCAGTGGGGGCAATACCCTCACTTGGGGCACCACATTGTCCACTCACACCCATAGTATGGGGACCGGTCACATTCCTCCTAACAATGCCAATGTTGGAAGACGACTGCCTCCTAGGACTACCCAACCTAATAGAAACACTATTTGCAACCCGACTCGCCATCCACCACCTAATACACAGGTCGCTACCCGTCAACCTATGACCACTTTCGCAAATGTTAACGCTCCTCCCAACCATGGAGGTGGACATATACCGCATACTTTTATGTCCGCTACCGCTACTAGTAATGCTAATGTAGGAGGTGGGAATATACTTTATCCTCATGGTCACAACGCCACCATTCCTGCTACTAGTAACACCAATATTGGGGTTGGGAATACATATCATACTTATGGTCACCACATGACTTCTCACGCTAATCTGAATGCTTACGTTGGGGGTGGGAACATACCTTACCATCATGGTCATTACAACATGGTTCCCGCTACGAATAGTATGTATATGCCCCATACTTATGGTGGAAACCCTTACTACAATACAGTCGGTGCAGGCCACCAGTACAACCCACCTCAATATGGTGCTTAGAACACATATATACCTTCTTACCCCCACACGGGTCAGGTTGGAGGAGGTTATCAACCTTATGGCCATGGTCACGCTTATGGTTAGACAGGTCCGTATAATCAGCAGTTTAATGCTCATGGTCAAGCGTTTGGTCCTTCTTATCCTTCAGGTTCTTACAATCAACCTTTTATGGGAGCTTATAATCAAGCTTTCCAGCTGCAGCTCCCGTTCCTTGCACATTTGAATCTTCCATATCTTTCGAAGCTCATGAATGATCCGGTATGTCACGACCCTAGTTGGCCTCTGGTTCCTACCAAGCTTCCTTTGGACATTCCTAAGTTCGATGGGAAAGGTGGTGAGGATCCGGGGGATCATGTCACAACGTTTCACCTATGGTACTCTTCCAACTCGTTGAACCACGACTCTGTTAGATTATGACTATTTCAATGCACCCTCATGGGGGCAGCTGCGAAGTGGAATGTTGAGTTTCCTGGGAACACTTATAGGGGATTCAATGAGATCGCGTTGGTTTTCTTGGATCATTTCTAGCTGCCGGTTTGTTATGACACTGGTATTGAACTTTTATCTACCTTCCGTCAGAATAAGGCCACGCATATTTCTGACCACGTTCAAGGGTGGCGTCGGTGGAAGAGGTTAGTGAAAGCCAACATTCCTCTAGAGTTTCTGTTGGAATGGTTCCTCAAGTCACTACTTCCATATATTGCCAAGGATGTTTCGATGTCCGGTATTATGACTGAGGAACAAGCCATCTTAAAAGTCCAGCAGTTATATTTACTATACTCTCAGTCTGGCATTTTGTGCGACATCATCCCTGATGCACTGCGAACAAGACATGAGCCCAAGATAGTTCCTGGACTGCATGCCGATGGCATTGTGGGATCCGCAAGTACTCGCCCTATATATTTGGTGGCTAATCAAATGCAAAATTTTTGCTCAACCAGTCTACTCCCAGATAGGTTCACACCTTGTCCACTTCCACCCCATCGTCCGATGTACACACTGTGCAAACGAAAAAACCATCGGGTAACCAACAACCTGGTGGTAAGAAGAAGGGGAGAAATAACCGTAAGGGTGGAAACAATGGGAACAATAATAGCAATTGCAATACCCCTCGTAAGGAGAATGCCAACCCTCCTCGGGGAGGCGAAAATGAAATTTCCTTGTAAGCTTTGTGGGGAAGATCATCTTACTCACTTGTGTCCTCAAATTGAAGAAGCATCGAAGCATTTGGCACAGAGCTCAGCTGTGTTGAAGGATACCCTTCCTCCGCATCATCAAAACATGGCTTCGCATGCTCCCGTCGCTGGTTATGGACCTAATGAGACTCCAACGTCTTCTTCCAATACTAGTGGTTATGGATGCATGAATATGGTTCAATCAGAGGTTAGTGTTGCTACTCGTCAACATGATTATGGTGCACCACAACAAAATATGGGGAATGAGCCTCCCCCTCCTCCTGATAATTCCTTGCATATCAAGAAACCCTCTATTATCCCGTGGATACCGAAAGGTGTTCTTAAGTGCTCTATGCATAATCCCAATGCCCGAGCCGCCCAGAACTACTCCATTGTAGAATATTTGGGTCAAACTCCATGTGCCATGTCGGCTCTTGAAGTTTTACAGGCGTGTCCTTCTCAAAGGCATGCCTTTTTGTGTGTGTTAGCAGTTCAAGATGGGGGGAGTCCCAACGTTATCAAGTTCGACACTACTGATGTTCAACCTCGCTCACCTCACCACATGGATTTTCAAATCCATGTGGAGTGCCTTAAAACATTCATCAAAAGAACGGTGGTTGACGAAGGCACTTCTGTGTCAGTGATGTCTTTATCTTGTTGGAAAGCTCTTGGCTCTCCTCCTCTACTCACGTCTAGAACAATGCTCACTGCATTTGACGGTAGGTCATTTAAGCCGCATGGGATAATCCCTTCCGTTGTTGTCCGCTTGGGAGGTAAACCTGTGCCTATTGAAGTCGAAGTGGTTGATGCGCCCATTGAATACAACCTTTTACTGGGTCGGAATTGGATGTACGCTATGAAAGATGTTGCATCTACTGTGTTCAGGATCATCTGCTTTCCACATGAAGGAAGGATTGTGACAATCGATCAGCTGGATTTCGTTAATCCTCCTCCCACAGCATCCACGGGATCAGTAGTCTCGCAAGTTACAGAATCTCAGTCGAAAACTGGGAGCATGGGTGTTGGGATGTACCCTTCATTGATAAGATCTTATGATTCCCTTCACCCGTGAATTTTATTGGAACCGTTTCCGACAATACGCCTCCTCCTTTGCATAATGTACCATTCTGGACTTCATATTTTGATGATCCATGGACTTTACCTTCCATGAGTTACAAGTCTGGAGACATTGTGCACGTCGGGATGTCTATGCCACTATCTACTGTTGAGCTTGCTTATCAAGATATTCAACAAGCCACTGCAGAGATGGATCTCCCCTCTTCTCGGATAGTTGAGGAAGATCACGTTACGCTGCCAGTTTGGGCAGTCGACTCATCTTGTTTGAGCGATTGCCTTGATGGTACTTTACCTTCGGATGAAGCTTATATCGAGGCCATGTGTGGTAGTGAGAGACCTTGGGAGGATATGCATCATCGCTCTTATTTCCTTCCCAACCTCGATCTCGCCAAACAAGAAGAGTTCAGGACGACTCTTGTAGAGATGGTTGGTCACCCTGGGGCTCTTTTGGGATCACATGAGATTTATGCAGAGGGGAACATGGCAAATATTTCCCCGACTCAACCGATCAACATCTCTCGCACTCCCAGAACGATTGAGAACGTTTACATCGATGACGATTGCTCTCCTGAGGAGGTTTCCATCTACACTGAATTGTTTACTGAACTTCGGGAAGCTTTCTTCTGGTCATACAAGGAGATGCCAGGATTAGACCCTAGTATTGTCGAGCATGAGATTAGAACGTATACTCATGTTAAACCGGTTCGGCAACGTCTTCGTGTTGTTAACCCTAGGAAGGCAGCCGCTATCAAGGTAGAGGTGGAGAAACTACTCAAAGCTGGTTTAATCTACCCCATTCCCCTTACCGAGTGGGTGTCAAACCCCATTCCTGTGGATAAGAAGCAGGGAACGATCCACATATGCACTGAGTTTAGAGACCTGAATCGTGCATGTCCGAAAGACAATTTCCCCACTCCATTCATTGATCAGATATTGGATGCTTGTGTGGGAAGTAAGATTTTTTCGTTCATGGATGATTTTTCGGGGTATAACCTTATTCAAATCAAACCTGAGGACCAACATAAAACTGCTTTCATTTGTTCTTGGGGTACGTTTGCATATCGGAAAATTCCCTTCGGCCTTAAAAACGTCGGAGCTACGTTTCAGGGTGCCATGACCTATGCCTTTCACGACCTTAAAAGTATAATGGAGGTTCTCTTGGATGATCTTTCTGGCCATTCTCATAAGAGAATGGACCACCCCAAGCACCTTCGTTGGATTCTCGAATGATGTATACACTACAAGATCCAATTGCATCCCAATAAATGCATCTTTGCAGGTCGCCTTTTAGGATTCATAGTTTCGAAAGAGGGTATTAGAGTCGATCCTCTTAAAGTTGAGGCAATACTTTAGTTTCCTCCTCCGCACAACTTATTTCAACTTTAGAGCCTCCAAGGGAGAGCTACTTTTCTACGCCGTTTTGTAGTCAATTATGCTCATCTTACCAAAGGTTTCGTGCATTTATTTAAGAAAGACACACCGTTTATCTGGGATGAGCGAGCCCAGCAGTCTTTTGATGCCCTTAAGAAAGCTTTGGTATCAGCCCTTGTGCTCATTCCACCAGACTTCGCACGATATTTTATACTTTATGTGGCTGCGTCTCAAGAGACGATTGGCATGGTCCTGGTTCAGGTTGATGATGCGCTCGTCGAGCATGTCATCTATTACCTCAGTCGAAATCTAGTAGACGCTGAACTGAGATATACTCACGTGGAAAAGTTGGCACTTGCGACTGTACATGCAGTCCAACGGTTACAGCACTATATTTTTCTTAGAACAACCAAAGTTGTAGCGCACATCAATCACGATGCCTTATAGGGGGGAAATACAACAAATGGATTGTGATCCTTCAAGAGTTCGATCTTGATTTTGCTTCGGCGAAGTCAGTGAAATCATTGGTGTTTGATGAGCTTATGTCGGACCTTCCAAGACTTGATGAGGATGTCATCCATGAAGATTCCTTTGTGGATGAAAACTGATTTCTTATCTCGTCAGAGGACCCTTGGTATGGGGATGTCATTGTATATCTCCACACTTTGAATTTTCCTCCACATTATTAAAGGGACGAGCGATGGCATGTGAAACATCACGCTAAAGATTATACTATCGTCGGTGACACTTTGTATCGCCGAGGAAAGGATTCTATTCTCCGTCGTTGCTTAACTCACGAAGAAGCGGAACGGGTGCTTAATTATTGCCATGTTGGGGCGTGTGGCCGTCACTTATCCGGGCTTGCTACATCCCAACTTATTATGCGAGCTGGTTACTTTTGGCCTTCAATCTTTAAATATTGTATAAATGCTATGAAGAGATGTCACCCTTGCTAGGTGTTTTCTCGGAATATACACTCGCATCCAGCGCCCCTCCATCCGATCGTCACCGTCGGTCCCTTCACCAAGTGGGGGGTGTATTTCATGGATTGCAAACCAACTTCGGCTGGGGGGCATCACCGTATCATAGTGGCCGTGGACTACTTTTCCAAATGGGTTGACGCCATGCCTACCGTAAAAGCCGATGGTGCTACAACAACCCATTTTGTGTTCAATCAGATTATTACTCGATTCGGTATTTTGAAAGAGATTGTCACTGACCATGGCAGTCAATTTCAGAAAAAAAAATGATGGAGGATTTGTCTCTTAAGCTTGGGTTTCGTCAAGAACACTCATCTTCTTACTACCCCCAAGCGAACGGGTCAAGTTGAAGCAGTCAATAAGTCTTTGAAGACCATTCTCCAATGTACCATCCAACAAAGAAAGAACAACTGGCACATTATGTTATATCCTGCTTTGTGGGCATATCGAACCGCTGTCAAGACTGCCACCGGGTTCTCACCATTTCAGCTAGTACACAATGTGGATTCGATTTTACCGATTGAATGCGAAATCCCTTCGCTTAAACTGGCCATAGAGATCCTCCCTGATACGACGGGTCTTGAGCAATGTTTAATCCACCTTGAGCAACTGGACGAGCCATGTCAAGATGCTGCCATGGCTATATATGCCAATAAATTTCGTATTAAGGTTCAGTATGATAGGTCTGTCCATCCCCGGAAATATGTTGAAGGTGACTTGGTCCTCTTATATGACCAAGCTAAAGAACCCCTGGGGGCAGGCAAGTTTAATCCCATGTGGCACGGTCCTTACATTGTGAGGTGTGTCCTGGAAAAAGGAGCCTATGAATTAGAAGACTATGAGGGGACTGTCTTGAAGGAGACTAGAAATGGGCTCTACCTCAAGCAGTATTATGCTTGAACCTTTGGTTCAGGATAATACTTTTGTATACTACTGTATAGTTATTTTTGTACATAGTTTAGCTTTCTTTTGGTTTTTCGGGTCTAGGATTAGATTCCATTTGATTGACAGATGTCAGTGGAGTTTCCTACGTTCTTAGGGTTCGCAGATGGTGCTAGCCATCATACGCAGCAGCTTGCTTCTGCTGCCTGGGTTATTTATTCACCTGACCACCTAGTTGTGTCCTCAGGAGGTGCTTGTCTTGGTCCCACATCTAATAATGTGGCTGAGTATAGTGTTGTTATCGAGCTACTTCGGGATGCTATTTCACATGGCATCCAGTCCTTAGAAGTCCGCCTGGATTTACAACTAGTTGTGTCTCAGTTGAATGGTTAGTACCGTGTGAGGGATCCTACACTACTACAAAGATTCCTAAGGGTAAGACTCTTGGAATGAAATTTTGTTTCAATTACATACATTCATGTTCCGAGAAGTTTTAATCATATATATGATGCATACGCTAACTATGTATTAGATTGGCATTTGTCACATCCACAATGAAGCACACAAATAAAAGATGCATTCATACATTTGTACATACACACATATAGTAGAACTGGAGAACCAAAGTTTTTATAAATAATATGTCCAAAAAATGGTAGTGTCATAATACAAAAATAGAGCCCATATCCCTCAAAAATATACATATCGATACAAAAAATGGGACTCTGAGATGTCTACTCCCTACGAGGAGGCCTAGCTGCTGCCCCGATAGGATGTGTCTCATAGTAATACTGTACTGCATTTGCGACACGCTGCAGTAGTCACACCCAGTTACCCGGCACACCCACTACCTAGCGCTGCATATCCTCTGGTAGCTATGCCACCTCAACCTGTGGTACCCTGGTGGTCATTCGTGATAGGTTGGCCCGCAGATTCGGTAGTGTATGCTCTGCTATAGCACCTACTACCTCATCACCCCTGCCCCTGCGACGATGTCTCGGGAAACCCTCGGGTCTCACTGGACCTTTTTCTGCGAGCAAACAGTCAAACATTAATATATGATACTACCCCCAAAAAATATTTTTGCATTTACATCTATAATAAAAAAATCCATAAAAAATTAATACACCAAAAACCCTAAAAATAGTACTCACTAATGTCTCCGAACGCTGCATCTAGTGGAAGCGACATGTCACGATCCTGGCGGAAGTCTATACCTGCATAGAGGTAGTCATCTATGGCTATGACTTGTCGATCCCACCAGTGAAAGAACTCCTCTGTATATGGTGATGCCTGACGGCCACCACCTTGTCGCATCAAGACCTCGGCCCACTGAGTCATGGCTGGATCTCGGAGACTATGAGGAGGGACCTCAACCCTCAGACTGAGCCCCAGAACTCGCTCAAAGAAGAAGCTGCATAAGATACTGCTGTACCCAAAGTTTTTTGCTTCCCCTTGCTTGCACTCTGTCAGCTGGGTCTTCATGGACCCCAGTAGCGCGGTACACCAATCAAATATCATGGGCTGCATACACTGCGACGCATAAAACATAACTGGCCTGGATGCCTGGTGCAGATCTTTTGAACCAGTAATCTGCACTAAGGTAGCCATGAAAAACTTCATGCTCAGGTTGACTATGGCTCTGATGGGAACCTGACTCCCCAGTGCTCGAGTATTTGGAACACAATACCGCTCTATATAGTCGAGGATGGTGATCCCACCACCCACAAAACGAGATCGAAGGCTTGCCACCTCACCTCGGTGAGACAAACCAGTAATGAAGTAGATATCTTCCACTTCCAAGGAGAGTATTTTCTCGTCTAGGTTGAAGTTCTATAAATCGACGTCCCAGTAATCTATCAAACAGCGGAGCAATAGGTTTTGGGCCCTCAAACCTCCTATGCTCCAAAATTTGTATAACCCACATGCTTGTAGCGCTTGCTATGCACGCACATCATTGCGGATGACCTCATCCACTTGGTCATGTTCCCTCTCTCTCCACTCTAGAACCATCCTGGAGAGAGAAAAACCACAGAGTTTAGTCAATTTAATTTAAAAAACTAGCTTTATGGTCGTACCCGTGGGAAAGTTTGCTTACAGAGGCGGGTACCTGCGGGCAAGTTTGCTTACAAAGGAGGGTACCTGCGGTCAACGCGTGTGTTGACTGCGAGTACCCAGCCCTATCCACGACCTGCATAGTTATAGCCCGCGGGTAGCGCCGAGACCATTTAGGGTTTGGCCAAACAAAAAATCCAACTGATGAAAATTGAAATAAAAGCATTGAAATGGAAGGCATGGATGAGACTACCAACCTGCTCCTGACAGTTTGATGAATGGATGCCCGTAGCTCCCAGAATCAGCAGTTGAACATCAAGGTGAAAACTAACCACAAAACTCCAAATGGGTGAATAGTAAAAATGAATTGTAAATTGTAAATTTTTGTTACTATTTATAATTTTCAAAACCCACTTGTCTATCGTTTTCGCCATTTAATGCTGTTTTGGACTAATACAATGTCATGGAGTAGCATTTTTTGACCAGATTTCTTCGACGAAAGTTGTTTCCGAACGTTTCACACCTATGGCAGGTATATTTCACACCTGGCATATAGGTTAGATGTCATTTTCACATGCATTATGCATTTGACCTTTTGACCACTTTTGTAAACCCTAAGTGCGACCCCGCTTTTTAATTGACACGGAACATTCACACTGTTATAGAAGTGTCGTTATCCGGCGGTAGGGCCTTTCCGAACATGGGCGCCCTAGTTAGAACCCCTTTTTGCATTATGGTGCCCATGCCATTGTTTGTCCTTAGTATTGGGAGTCCTTTGTAGTTACGCCATGACTGTGTGATAAAGACTCATACTCTACTTTGTCTTATGCTGGCCATCTCCCATAAAAAATCCCCCATTTATATCAAGTTGTGATTGCATTGCATCATCCTGCTTGCCGCTTGAGCCTTGTGCCGGCTCCTGCTTACTCAGTTGTTTTCCTGGTGCCTGAGCACTTTTCCATGTCAAGCTCTGCAGAGCTTACACTTGCCCCTCACAATTTGATGACCTTTTGACCCTAAGGGAACACTCCCCGAGTGTCCACATCTTGCACACGCTTCCTTGCATTGATCATAGGTATGTTCCACTGATTGGGACTAGTCTGCTCGCTATTTGACACTCGTTCCCTCACTTGTTGTACTATAATCAATTTTATTCTCTTTCAAGCTTTTCCAAATATGAAAAAGACCAAAAAAATCAAATATTCCAAAAAGTCGGATAGGATTATGGTTACTATTGTTTGTTGGCAGCTGTTGTGTCGCCTTTGAACATAGCATTCATTCCACTCCATCCATTATGAGTCAGGACTATAGTTGGACCTTAGGAGCTGTACTTATTTCTCAATTTACTCCACCAATTGGTTAAGCTTCCAGTCATTATGGATCCCTTTGCGATGCCTCCTGCATCACACAGTTTATATTGAGTCTATGCTACCTGAGTCTATCCATCTTCTCATGCTCTTGTTCAAAGGAAGTCCTGAAACCAGAGTCGGCCACTCCTCATATCTCTTTACTATTGCATGTCGGCCATCCTTATTGAGTCAGTCCGTTTCACCTGAGTTCTTCCAAATCTTTTAGTGTAGCTGGTACCTCGTGCTGGTTGATGGGGGGTGCCTTAATGCCCTCCTTCTAGTGAGTCTCGTTCCATCGACTTCAACCCATTTATTCTAGAACTTGAGGCTTAGAGTTCGGTTGAGTACCTTGATGCTTGCAGTCATTAGTGGCAGGTTCTCTCGCCATTGACAGTTTTGGGAATACATCAATATCCCCTGATCAATGGATTCATGTTAGTGTTCGACCTCAACACATCTATTCGTGCTTTGATGCTTGTACTCTGTGCCTTGATACCCATTTTCATTATTGGTGGGTTATCTCATGTCTATTAACGGTATACATCATTGACTGGTAATCAGACGATGTCACATCAGGTTCGAACTCAACTCCTTTATTCACTTGATGGGACTTGCGCCATCGAAGACTTGCGTAGAAGACCCTAGGCGATAATGGCATTCAGTATGATACTTATGATTATGACTTTACATCTGAGATATCACCTCTCAGATATCAGCAATTTGTACCTCCAGTTTGTACCAGTTGTTTCCTTTTCAGTAGGAGACCATATCTTACTGTAGAGGGATCATGGCTATGATCACTTATGACATGTATTCACTATGTACTGCCTATTAATGGCCATTCTATCAGATTGTTGTACTACCGACATGTACTCAGGGATACTATTGTATTATGATGAGTGAGTTGCTCCTTCCACGTGTGTCTCCATCACTCCACTTCTGAGATTTATAATGTATTTAGGCCATCGTAGCATCCGTCTCTGACCTCACACATTAGGGGGCATCTGTTACAACGTAATCTTCCACCTTGTGAGCATCAGCACTCTTTGGCCTGCAGGATCCATTTTACTGACTCAGATCCACTTTATATCCTTTAGACACACTATTTTCCCTATTTTTTCCCCTGTACGCGAGCTGCATCACTACAGCGGGCGTACCCGCGAGTTGCATGACTATAGCCCGTGGGTAGCATGTAAAATGGTAAAAATAACTAGTTAATTACTTTTTACTCCCAAAAAGCGGTCATTGAGAGGACTATTGTTAAATTTTCTGAATTTACTTCAATATGATCTAGGATCTTAACTGAGAGAACAACATGTACAGCATATCTACAGCATATCAATCATGGAGACAATAATGCAAGCACACAAGAGACACAAAGATTTACTTGGGGAAAACCATAAAGGTGAAAAACCCCAATAACTTCCTCAGAGATAGATAGAGCAATGATACAACCAACCAAGAGATAGACATAACCTAGCAGCAGATCCTCCTCCTCCATAAGTGCGCCACTCCTCCTTGAGTGCATGTGTGAGAAGTGAGTGAGTAAATAGAGTGCCTCCCGCACTCTATTTATACTTGACTTGACTTGCCTTTTTACCTAACTCATGTAGGCTCGAACTTAACCACATAATATAATGCTGACTGGGCCGACCCCCAATAGGGTGGTCTAATAACCCTTTGACCCACATGGCCGACCCCCAATAGGGTGGTCTAATAACCCTTTGACCCACATGACTTATACAGGGCCGACCCCAAACAAGGTGGTCTAATAACCCATCAAGTATAAGTTACGACACTTACAATATAAATGACAACACTTCCTTATAGAGGAATAATACCATCTCTATAGGAATACAATATACATATATATGAAATACATTCCGAAGTTACATATACATCAACACTCCCTCTTAACTAGGAAGGTATTTCTCAGGACAGTTCTTCTAGCACAAGTCATCTTCTCTGGATCATCTTCACTGGATAATCGTCATCGAGTCATCATCATCGTCACTGCTGCTGCTATCTCAATCAATCTCTGAATCTACTCATCATAGGAAGTTCTACAGCGCCAGTCCTTTTTCATACTGGATGTAGGCTCACCACCTGCAGGTCTTCGTCATCACTGGCCATACTGTGGAATCCTCAGGACTTATTACGTGCGTCACAAAACCTCGAAAGAGCATCCCAGGATGTTACGGGTACACAACTCCGACCTGTAGGATCTCCCAGGGCGCTATTACATGTGACCCCACCACAAAACCTCGAAAGAGCATCTCAGGATGTTACGGGTACACAACTCCGACCTGAAATCTCCCAGGGCACAAATTACATGTGGTCCACCACAAAACCTCGCAAGAGCATCTCAGGATGTTACGGGTACACAACTCCGACCTGAAATCTCCCAGGGCACAAATTACATGTGTTCATGGCAAAACCTCGAAAGAGCATCTCAGGATGTTACGGGTACACAACTCCGACCTGAAATCTCCCAGGGCCCAAATTACATGCCATAGGACAAAACCTCGCAAGAGCATCTCAGGATGTTACGGGTACACAACTCCGACCTGAGATCTCCCAGGGCACAAATTACATGTCCTCCCAGAGCAATGTCTCGAAAGAGCATCCCAGGCTGTTACGGGTACACAACTCCGAGCTATAGGATCTCCCAGACATGCTCATCTGCACAACCTGATCCACGGCCACAGAGTATCAACCTGATACTCACCATACATCATCCTGATGTACTCATGATCGTCCTGATCATCATCATTGCAACGTCCTGCTGCATGTCATCTGGAGCAACATCCTGAAGCTCACCATCCATGATCATCCTGATCATCATCACTGCAACGTCCTGCTGCATGTCATCTGGAGCAACATCCTGAAGCTCATCATCCACGATCATCCAAGTATCCACCTGATATATACATAGATACATGATCCACACAATGTATCCATCATACATGATCCACCTGATCATACAAAGATACATGATCCACACAATGTATCCATCAGCATACATGATCTACCTGATCATACAAAGATACATGATCCACACAATGTATCCATCAGCATCCAACATGATGCGTTCATTCATACAAAATACATACACATGATCCAACCGATCATATCCAGCATCCAACATGATGCATTCATACATACATATAATGATCCGACTGATCATGTCCAGCATCCAACATGATGCATACACAAAATACATATAATGATCCAACTGATCATATCCAAGCAGAAACCAGAACATCCTCCTGATGTTCATCATTCAGCGCTTACATCCACAGCCATGTGAAGGATCCCCCTTCCAACATGCTTGGAATGGCTTCAGCAAATGTGTTCATCACTTCTTCCTCGAAGTGTCCTCGATCTGAAGCACGCCAAGCCTCTCTCTGAAGTACTCGAACTTCACCCTGGCTAGTGGCTTCGTCAGCACATCTGCAATCTGCTCGTCCGTCGCAACATACAGAAGCTTCACAGCTCCTCTCTGCACCATATCCCTGATATAGTGATATTTGATCTCTATGTGTTTCGACCTGTCATGAAACACTGGGTTCTCGGATAGCTTCACACAACTCTGGTTATCACAGAAGATACCAGTAGCATCCAGCGGGAGATCAAATAACTCAGACAGTAGCTTCCGTAGCCATACTGCCTCACAACTAGCTGAACAGGCTGCAACATACTCTGCCTCAGCTGTACTCAGTGCTACGCAGGACTGCTTCCTGCTAAACCAAGAGATCACACCTGATCCCATACTGAAGCAGCAGCACTGCCAGCCCAATCTGAATCAACATAACCCTGCAGGTTAAACTTTTGATTCACTTCATACTTGAGCCCATAATCCACTGTACCCTTCAGGTACCTCATAACATGCTTTACAGCAACTAGGTGAACACTCCTCGGATCCGTCAGGAACTGGCGCAATGTGTTCACAGCAAATCAAATATCCGGTCTCGTGTTCGTCAGGTACATCAAGGACCCAATCATCTGACGATACATAGAGACATCAACCAGCTCAGATGAAGCATCACATAGAAGATTCAGATTCGATGCCATAGGTGTGGCCATGGCCTTGCAATCCATCATCCCGAACCTCTTCAGGATCTCTACTGCATACTTCCCTTGTCCAGGGAAGATTCCTTCTGCACTCTGCCACACCTCCATGCCAAAAAACAAATAGTGCATCATCCCCAAGTTCTTCATCTCGAACTCGGTAGTAAGCTTCCGCTGCGTGTCGGCAATCAATCTATCTTCACCATACCAAGTTCTGCACATATATGATTTCATATCATGTGTCTCAGAACCAAGTGGCTGCTCTACATACACTTCTTCTTCAACTACACCATTCAAGGAAGCTGTCTTGAATCCATCTGGTGTATCTTCTATTTCATCACTTTTATATTTCTCAATGCTGCCATCTGCAACATGCTTGATCTGATAGTTCCATTTGGAAGTCATAGCAAACTTCCCTTCATGTCTTGGGATTACATCCCAAACATCATTCTTCATGATCGACGGATCATGGCATTTCATTTCTTCATCCCAGATCCTGGGAACTTCAATTTCTTCAATATCTTCAATAGATATCTTTGTTTCTGGAACAAATGTTGTAGTTCTTCTTTTGTAGGAGATGGCATACGATCTTTCCTACACAACAAGTTAAATTGCATGATTAGAAAACATCTCATAGTTTTCAGAACAAATTCTTACACATAAAGAAATATGCCATACAGTCATGCAATTATCTTAGCCAATGCTTCAATACAACATTTATCCATATTCCGTAACTTTCTAGATGCCTTCCAATCTCTACCAGAACATTGTTAAGAGTGTGCACAACTCCCAACATGTCAGCAAAGAGGTTTCATTCTAGATAAGTAGCAATGGAATGTTGTACAGTGCCATAGGCCACTTACCCATGCATATTAGGAGTATACTGTTCATCAATGCAATTATTCTAATATGCATAATACACAACCTAATTCTAGGAACATCAGTATATACATTATTGAACAGTATTATTTAAGAAATGACAATTCAAATACTTATCTTTGTTTGTTCGTTGGGTGGAATCCCTTTGAGTCTTCGCTTCCTTGCAGGAGCTGCTGGATTCCTAATCTGAAGTAGCTTCTTCTACACCTTTCTATTGTGGGATGTAGAGAGATGGTCAACTCCCTCTGAATATTTGCATCCTTGCATAAACCACTGGAGTGTACTCCCTCTTGATCTTTGCTTCCTGGATTACCTGTTCTTGAATCTCATATTCATCCTTGGTCCCTATGCATGCTTATTAGTATCATGAATGTGTTATCCTTGTGATCTCATATAAAATCATACATTCATTAGTATACTATTAAAACACAATAATCTCAAGCATGTATAGTCATGATCATTTCAAACAGAAAATAATAAGCATTAGCATTCAAGGTTTATGTAGGATTCTTAAGGTTAGTCAAATCATAAGAAACATAACATGTCTAAACCTGTAATTACTCAAACAAGATAAGAGATATATTATGCATAAAACCTGTGATTATTCAAACCTATACCTTCATGATTCTTCTGGTTAGTCATATCATCAATTAAGGTAAGAAACATAATATGCATACAACCATGATTATTCAAACCTATGACTTCATGAATAATCATTATCAACAACAGTATAAGATTCTAACACAAGGTAGAATTCTTAACTTGATATAGGAAAAACATACCTGGATTAGCATGCTAGCTATTTATGTCTAACATACTCACATGATGTCTTCTTGTTCTTCTTCAATGACTTGTGCTAGTATCCTGTATATCTCATAGGTTAACTATTACAAAACCAAGTTATACATACCTCGTAAATGGATCTTCTATGAGATCCATGACAATGGATGAATCTTTGTCCTCATGTTATCATGATCATATGTTCTTGGACCAGAACATGATTTGTCTTTCTTGGTGTACCTTTCATGTTAGTAGACAACATAAACCTCATACAACACCATAATGCATTAGTACAATCATAAGTGTCAACACCTTAATCAATGAATATTTTCTATCGTGCATTCATAGTTTTATTAAGGTGATATGACAAGTCTAAAATCAAGAGTGTACTAACCGTAATAACATGAAGACAAGCATACCATAAACTTAATCATGAACAAATATCGAGACATACCTTGATGAGTCATACCTGTCGAGATCGCTAGTAATCTTCTTATGTAAGGCCTTAGCCTTATCTCCCTCTGAAATAGGAACTTCTTCACCTATGTAGGTGACCAATCCATCTTCTTCTAGGATTAACCCAATCCACTTGATTTGCAAGAACTGGACCTGGAGCTGGATATGGGTTTGTCAGAGAAACCCAAAAATTCAAACTTTGAATTTCAAACTTCCGAAAGGATAGAAATATGCGCCTTGATGAGCTGATCAAATTGGTATATTCATAATTTGAAAACTGCAAAGTTTCACTCCTCAATTTTGCCTTTGAAACTTTCGGATTCACTAGACGTGACCCTAAACTGGGGTTTGATGAAGCCCACTCTTCTTCCCAATCAAAAATTTTGAACCAAAGCTCTAAGCTTCTATTTTCCGAGGAGCTTCCAGCCGTGGTCTCAGATTTCAAAAATTCCCATTTTTACAGAAGCCCTAATTTTCCACTTTCCTGATCAAAGTCCCGAACTAGGGTCTGATCAAGCCCGGCCTTCTGCCCAACCAAAAATTCTGATTTTGGTCTCTAAATTTTTATTTTGATGAGTAGCATTCAGCCGTGGTCTCCGATTACAAAAATTCCAACTTTCTTCAAAGCCCTAAATTCCGGAAGCCATGAATGAAGGTACCAAAAAATAATTCTGTTTTGACAGAAATATGTACCTAATTGTTTCTGGTGTAACTCCGAAATTTTTGATCCACAGGGTCTGAAAAAAGTTTCTTGAGATAGCCTAACCTGTTACCTTTCCATCTTGACAGGTCTGACCTCAATTGGATTCTCTGAGAGAGAGTTATGCCAAATGTCGCAACGTGACCTGTTTTGGGATAAAACAGAAGAGTGAACTTGTACGGCGTGCCACGTGTCACTGCTTGAACTTCGGCCTCTGAAAAAGTTTTCTGAGATAGCTCGGCCTGTTATATTTCCATACTGACATTTCTGACCTCAATTGGATTTTCTGAGAGAGAGTTATGCCAAGTGTCGCAATGTGACCTGTTTATGGGATAAAATAGTAGAGCGAACTTGTACGGCGTGCCACGTGTCACTGGTTCAACTTCGGCCTCTGAAAAAGTTTTCTGAGATAGTAAAGACTGTTTACTACCTGTCACTTTTTACGAAATTTCATTTGGAGCTTCCTAGCCCAAGTTATGACCTTTTTCCCAAGGTCACCTGATTTTGACTCAGATCTGGAAGAGGCAGAAACCCTATATTGCACAGATCATAAATCACAAAGTACAACGAATTAGAGGTTGTCCTTTGGACACAAGGTACCTGGAGATCTTAGCTTCGTCCTGTAACAATTTCAGATCTGAAAACTTCGCCAAAACGGATTTATAGCGAAATTGCTACGATGACTGGTTTTTGCTATATCAAGCCCTAGCATCGTAAGTGCAACAAGTGTCATACATGCCATATCATGCCTTCTTTCAGGCTAGCTCTGATACCATGTTAAATTTTCTGAATTTACTTCAATATGATCTAGGATCTTAACTGAGAGAACAACATGTACAGCATATCTACAGCATATCAATCATGGAGACAATAATGCAAGCACACAAGAGACACAAAGATTTACTTGGAGAAAACCATAAAGGTGAAAAACCCCAATAACTTCCTCAGAGATAGATAGAGCAATGATACAACCAACCAAGAGATAGACATAACCTAGCAGCAGATCCTCCTCCTCCATAAGTGCGCCACTCCTCCTTGAGTGCATGTGTGAGAAGTGAGTGAGTAAATAGAGTGCCTCCCGCACTCTATTTATACTTGACTTGACTTGCCTTTTTACCTAACTCATGTAGGCTCGAACTTAACCACATAATATAATGCTGAATGGGCCGACCCCCAATAGGGTGGTCTAATAACCCTTTGACCCACATGGCCGACCCCCAATAGGGTGGTCTAATAACCCTTTGACCCACATGACTTATACAGGGCCGACCCCAAACAAGGTGGTCTAATAACCCATCAAGTATAAGTTACGACACTTACAATATAAATGACGACACTTCCTTATAGAGGAATAATACCATCTCTATAGGAATACAATATACATATATATGAAATACATTCCGAAGTTACATATACATCAACAACTATATATTGAGCACATATGGCTTATGGATGGCAGGAGGAAAGAGAGCAAGAGAACTCTAGTGGATTTTTACCCTATCTTGAGTCTACACTCATTGATCCTTGTAGTTGTGAACCCTTTATGTTCACCTTCCAAACTCCTATCATAGTTTGAGTTTGCCATTCCATGGAGGATTGAAGTGGTGGAGGCACAAGTGGATTGACCCAGATCTTGGTTCAGACTGGTTGCCGACAAGAGGTTGTATCACATTGTACTTCTTGTTATTTATTAATAGAAATACTCATATTCTCGTCCATTAATGTTGTGAATGTTGTTTATATTACATTGGGTTGCATTTACTTATAATATCACGGACCGTTGCTATTGATGATGTTAATATCGTTTATATATTATATGTGCTTGTTGTATATTGGCTGTCAAGACTAATTTGCAGGTTCAAGTGCACGGATTGAAGGCTCCAACGAGGATCTACACCAAATGTTTGGATTGAGGTTGGTTATGTTCTTCATTATCTTAGCATTGTCATTTATATAGCATAGCATTGAGAATTGAGTTAATTTCTGGTAGTCAGCTGTCTGTTGTGGTCTACCCCAAGCCACAGGAAGTTTTCTCCAACACACCTAGGTATTGCATAGGCCATTTGCAGCAGTTATTCTTTGAGTGTACTGAGTCAGATAGGGTTCGAACAACACATTTTGTTTGCACATTGAAGTTTGAGGGCCCTTATAACTGATTATGTTACCTCTGGTTATAGTTTGGGATTCTCAAGCCTCTGCTAGGCGAGACATACCAGCTGTAGTGGTAGGAGGTCCCTTGAGTCAGTCCCCTGTTGTGTGCATTTTGGTTGTATCTTCTTTTAGGTGTGTGCTCTGTGATGATTTAGTAGGCTGTTAGGAGACGCTTATTTGTTGAATCTTTGGGATCATTGTGGATCGATATCCGTCTATCCTCTGATCCCATCAGTTGGTTGGTTTACTAGCTAGCAATCTGTTACAGTCACTTCACAAGAGACGTCAGAGGACTATCGGTGGTCCTTTATTCACATCGCATGAGATTCAGAGATCTCCCACTATGAGTTCTTCATATGGCATGTCGAGATTCCCAATGACTCCGTCCATTGGCACGAAGAGAACTTCCCCTCCTCACACGTACTCTCCGAGGAATGGATGGGAAGGAGGTTCATCACACACCACTCCTCATGGGTTTGGGGAATCCCATCCCACTAGTAGGAACCCCGTTTGATGATACATGGTCATCAGCTCATCTGTATGGTTCATCTATGGGTGTGTCAGGTGTTGGTTCAACATCCGTCTTCACAACCCCAGACCCTTTTACTTTTGGTATGCCTAGCTTTATGTCGAGTGCTACTTCCTCCCTGTCCGGTAGTCACACTAGCTCTAGCATTGGGGTTGGGGGAACCATACCCACTTTTACTGGTTATTAGTTCAGGAGTGGTCACATCCCTCCCTCTTCTCCAAATGTTGGAGGATGGCCTCCTCTTCATCAGCCCCTAGTGTTAGTGTGAATCCTTTCTCAAGTGGAGGTTTCACGGTAAGCATCAGATCTACGACCTATATCACATCCGTTAACCCGTATGCCTTTGCTCCCGTGCCTTCGAATGATTATATGATTCCGCATCCTCCCCCTCCTTCTAGTTCTTTGGCTCCTTGGGGTGGGAACATACCGATTTCTTATGGCTCTTACTTGGCTGGTTTTTCCACTTCAAGTGGTTATATGGTACCCCATTCTTATGGAGGTAATTTTCATGGTTATTCATCCGATTTTTTCCCTTATCCCATTCCCTCCTATGGATCCCCTTCTATGCACATGCCTATGTATCCTTATATGGTTCAGGTGGGAGGAACGTATTATCCTACTGGTCAGGGCCATGGGCTCTACCAGAGTTATTCGGCACCTCAGGTGTCGACCTCGGTGTCCATGGTCTCATCCTCGCAGGGTCAGTCTCTCCAGGGAGCCTATGCTCAAGCTTCATAGCCTTAGCTCCCGTTCCTCGCTAGGTTGAACTTGCATGATATTTCTAAGCTCATGAATGATCCGATGTGTCATGATCACTGTACATGGTCCCCAGTCCCCACCAAGCTCCCTTTCAATGTTCCAAAGTTTGAAGGAAAGAAGGGTGAATATCCAAGTGATCACGTCACCACGTTCCATCTATGGTGCTCCTTGAACTCCTTAAACCACCATTCCATCCGTTTGAGGCTATTTCAATGCACCCTTACGGGGGATGCTGCGAAATGGTATGTCGAGTTTCCTAGGGGCACGTATAAGAGCTTCAACGATTTGGCTTTATTTTTTCTAGATCACTTTCAGTTGCTGGTTCGTTATGACACTGGCACCGAAATATTGTCCACCTTCCTCCAGGATAAAGCAATGCATATTTCTGATCACAATCAAGAGTGGCACCGACGGAAGAGGTTAGTAAAATCCAACATTCCTATGAATTTTATACTGGAATGGTTCCTAAAGTCTCTGCTCCCTTATATTTAGAAGGACATTTCATTGTCCAGAATTATGTTTGAGGAACAATCCATCTTTAGAGCCCAGCAGTTAGACCTGGTCTATGCTCAGTCTGGGATTTTGTATCACGTTATACCTGACGCACCGCGATCAAGACATGAGTCCAAGCCCACTCCTTGACTGCATGCTGATGGCATTGTTGGTTCTGGAAGTGATCGTTCCGTATATATGGTTACGAATCAGATGCATAACCTATCTATTAACTAGTCTACTTGTCGACAGGCTCCCTCCTTGTTCGTTTCCACCCAGTCATCCGATGTACATTCTGTGCAATCGAAGAACCCATCCTCTAACTAGCATCCTGGTGGGAAAAAGAAGGGGAAGAATAACTGAAGGGGTGGAAACAATAGGAATAAGAAAGGGAACGCTAACCCTCCTCGGGATGGTGAAAATGCTGGTGGGGATCGCAAGCCCAAGCATAAGGTGAAGTTTCCTTGTAAACTTTGCTCTAAGGATCACCTTACAAATTTGTGTCCTCATATGGACGAAGCATCAAAGCACATCACACAAAACCCAACTGTGCTGACGAATACCCTTCCTCATCATCAGAATATGGCTTTTGGTGCTTCTGCCGCCATTCATGTGAATACTGAAACTTCGACTTATTATACTCATGACGATAGTTTTGGATGCGTAAACATGGTCAAATATGGGTTTTGTGTTGCTACTCGCTCGCGTGATTATGGAGCTCCAAAACCTTCTTTGGGGAATGAGACCCTCCACCCAAGAATCCATTGGATATTGAGAAACCCAACCCTATGCCACGAGTACTGAAAGGTGTCCTCAAGCGCTCAACACATAATGCTAATTCCCGAGCCGCCTAGAACTTCTCGATTGTGGATGATTTGGGCCAAACCCCATGTGCTATGTTGGCTCTCAAAGTCCTTCAGGATTGTCCTTCACAAAGGAACGCCCTTCTATGTGCTTTGGGAGTCCTTGATCCTCATAACCCGAATGTCATCAAGTTTGAAACTACTGATGTTCAGCCTCGGTTTCCCTATCATGTGGCTTTCCAAGTTCATGTTAGGTGTTTAGAGATGATCATTAAGCGTACTATCATTGATGAAGGTGCTTCCACTTCAGTGATGTCTTTATCTTTTTGGAAGTCTCTCAACTCTCCTCCGTTTGATGGTTGTTCTTTCAGGCCACATGGTATTATCCCCTCCCTTGAGGTCCACTTGGGTGGGAATGCCATGCCAATAGAGGTCAAGGTGGTCGATGCTCCCCTTGACTATAACCTTTTACTGGGTCAGAATTGGATCTACGCTATGAAAGCGATCGTATCCTCTGTTTGTAGAGTCATCTGCGTTCCCCACGAAGGAAATATTGTGTCGGTCAATCAACTATCCTTTACTAGTTCCAATCACGTAGCATTGTAGGAATGTGTGGTCCCTCAGATCGAAAATTCTAAGCTGGAAACTGGGAATGTTGGTGTAGGCTTATATTCCTCCTTGATGGGATATTTTGATTTTTCTGCACCAATCTCCTTTATAGGAACCATCTCTGATGAGGATCCTTCATTGCTACATCTTGTACCATTCTGGAAATTGTGCTTTAGTTATCCGTGGAGTCTATCTTCCACGAGTTCCTCGTCGGGAGACTCTTCGCACATCGGAATGGCCATGCCCTTGTCTGCAGTTGAGATTTCTTATCACGATATTCAACAAGTCACTACAAAGCCTGATCTCTCTTCTTCAAGGACAGAGGAAGAAGATCCCGTTGCGCTGCCTGCATGGGTAGTTGACTTGTCTTGTTCACATGACTGCCTTGATGATAGTTTACCTTCGGATGAAGCCATTATCGAGGCCATGAACGACAATAAAAATCCTTTGGAGGACCTCCATCATAGATCTTATTTCCTTCCCAACCTTGATATTATTGAGCAAGATGAGCTTCTATCAACTCTAGCCGAGAAAGTTGGTCACCCCGTGGTTCCTTTGGAGTCACATGGAATTTACGCGGAGGGAAATATGGCTAATATTTCCCCTAATATCCCGATCGACATTTCTCGTACTCCCGAAAAATTTGAAAATGTATACATCGGTGTTGATTGTTCCTCCGAGGAAATCCATATTTACATCGATTCATTCAAAGAGTTTCAGGATGTGTTTTCTTGGTCATATGAGGAGATGTCGGGTATTGATCCCAATATTGTTGAACATGAGATTAAGACTTACCCACATGTTAAGCATGTTCAATAACATCTTCTTGTTGTTAATCCTAGGAAGGCAGCCGCCATTAAGGAAAAGGTAGAGAAACTACTTAAGGCTGGTTTCATCTACCCGGTTCCCCTTATCGAATGGGTATCCAACCCCGTTCCTGTGGATAAGAAGCAGGGAACCATCCATTTGTGCACTGAATTTCGCGATATGAATCAAGCGTGTCCTAAAGATAACTTTCCCACCGCATTCATAGATCAAATCTTGGCTGAGTGTGTAGGAAGCGAAGTATTCTCATTTATGGATGAATTTTCGGGCTATAATCAGATCCAAATCAAACCTAAGGATCAACATAAAACTGCATTTATATGTCCTTGGGGTACCTTCGCATACCGGAAAATTCCCTTCGGCCTTAAAAACGCCCGAGCTACGTTTCAATGGGCCATGACCTATACTTTTCACGATCTTAAACGTATAGTGGAGGCTTACCTGGATGATCTTGCTGCTCACTCTCGTAGTAGAGTGGATCACACAGGTCACCTCCGTCTTATTTTTGAGAGATGCCGTCATTAAAAAATTCGTTTGAATCCGAACAAGTGCATCTTCTGTGTGAAAACTGGTCTCCTTCTAGGGTTTATAGTCTCGAAGGAAGGTATTAGAGTTGATCAGTTGAAGGTTGAGGCAATACTTCAGTTTCCTCCCCCGCGTACTTTGGTTCAACTTCAGAGCCTCCAAGGGAAGGCCACTTTCTTACGTCATTTCATCGTGAAATTTTCCAGTCTTACTAAGGGTTTTGAGCGGTTATTAAAGAAAGACACCCCTTTTATCTGGGATGAGCGATCCCAGCAGTCTTTCGAATCTCTTAATAAATCCTTGGTATTGGCTCCTCTTCTTAGTGCACCCTACTATGCGAGAGATTTTTGCTTTATGTGACCGCGTCTCAAGAGACGATTGGTAATCTTGGTTCAGGAAGACAATATGCTCCCAGAGCATGTTATCTATTATCTCAGTTGAAACGTAGGAGACGATGAACTAAGGTATTCTCACATGGAGAAACTGGCCCTTGCGACTGTTCATCCAGTCCAGAGATTACGACACTACATATTTATTAGGAAAACCACAATCATAGCGCAATTCAATCCATTTCAGTTCGTGCTTACACGATGTCTGATTGGGGGGAAGTATAATAAATGGATCGTCATCCTTCAAGAATTCGATCTCGATTTTTCCTCAGCGAAGTCTGTGAAGTCTTTTGTTTTCGCAGAGCTGATGTCATATTTTCCTAGACTCAATGAGGAAGTGGTCCATGAGGACTCATTCGCTGATGAGCATTTAATCCTTATCTCATCGTCAGACCCTTGGTATGGAGATGTCATTGTATATCTCCGAACTCTGAAGTTCTCTTCGCATCTTTCGCAAGATGAGCGACGGCATGTGAGACATCATGTCAAATATTATGTCATCATCGGTGAGAATTTGTATCACCGAGGAAAGGACTCCCTCCTGCGTCTTTGCGTGACTCATGAAGAAGTGGAGTTAGTGTTGAATGAATGCCATAATGGGGCATGTGGTGGTCACTTATCCGGGCTTGCTACAGCTCAATGCATCTTGCAAGCGAGTTATTTTTTTCCTACTATCTTTAAAGATTGTGTTAACACTGTAAAGAGATGCCACCCTTGTCAGGTGTTTTCTCGTAATGTACATTCTCATCCTGCCCCTCTTTATCTAGTCATCACCGTCGGTCCCTTCACCAAGTAGGGGGTTGATTTTGAGGATTGCAACCCAACTTCGGTTGGGGGGCATCATCATATCATAGTGGCTGTAGATTACTTTACCAAAAGGGTCGAGGCCATGTCAACCGTTAAATCCGATGGTGAAACAACATCCCACTTTGTGTTCAATCAGATCATAGCTCAGTTTGGTATCCCAAGAGAGATTGTCACTAACCATGGTAGTCACTTTCAAAATAAGATGATGGCTTATTTATTGCTTAAGCTTGGGTTTAGACAGAATCACTCATCTTCGTATTATCCCCAAGCGAATGTCCAGTTCAAGGCAGTCAATAAGTCCCTTAAGGCCATTCTCCAAAAGAACATCCAACAAAGAAAGAATCATTGGCATATCATGTTGTATCCTTCTTTGTGGGCTTATTGAACCACAGTAAATACTTCCACCAGTTTCTCACCTTTCCAGTTAGTTCATGGTGTGGAGTCCATCTTACCGATTGAATGCGAGATCCCTTATTTGAAGCTAGCCATAGAACTCCTGCTTGATACTTCAGATGTAGAGAAACGCTTAGTCCACCTCGAGCAGTGTTGGCACGGGATAAATCTGCAGGAAGTGCGGAAGCTGACAGGTGCGAAAGGGTCATTCTACGGAAGAAGGACCCTTCGCGGCGTTCGCAGAAGCACAAGAATTGTTAGATTAGTTAAGTCGGTCATGTGGACCATTTTGTAATCAAATAGAAGCACATAAATAGAGTAGGATTGTAAGCCTAAGAGCAGCCAGTTTTGGATGATTGATCCTATCTTTTGGGTTTGTTTTGTATCCGCAATATGGTGTATTGACAGTTTCTACGAGGTTCATTCCGCAGGGTTGGTGAATGAATGAAGATGTTCGGTTATGGTGTAATTTGTTGATGTATATGTAACTTCAGAATGTATTTCACCTATGTATATTGTACTCCTATAGAGATGTTATTATTCCTCTATACGGAAGTGTCATCATTTGTATTGACAAGTGTCGCAAGTGTCGCAACTTGCAAGTGATGGGTTATTAGACCACCAAGTGTGGGGTCGGCCCTGATTAGTATTACCATGGGTTATTAGACTGAGTTAGACAAGTCGGCCCTGCTAGTTTATTAGGCAGGTCAGGTCATGTATAAATAGAGTGCAGGAGGCACTCTATTTGATCACTTCATTATTCACTTCTACACTCACCAGAAAGTGGCGCACAAGTGAGGAAGGAGGAGTAGCTACTAGGAGGACTATCTCTTGTACTTGGGTTATATCATTTCTCTTTCTATCTCTGAGGAAGTTGTGGGGTTTTTCACCTTTATGGTTTTCCCCAGTGAAACTCTGTGTGTTTATTGTCTCATGTGATTTCTTGGTGTGATTGATATGCATTTTTATGATTGATATGCTGTACATGTTATTCTCTCAGTAAAGATCCTAGAGTACGTTGAATTAATGCTAAAAAATTAACATGGTATCAGAGCTAACTTGAGAAGAAGACACTGTACAGTTGCGGAAGCTAGGGATTCTTGTTTATTGGGTTTCTCTCCACATTTCTTGAAAGGCAGTAGGGTATTTTGACTCTCCTCAACAAGGCGCATCTTTCTGTCCAATCAGATTTCAATTCTGGGCACTTTCATTTTTGGCCCTAAAAATTAGGGTTTCCACAAAAATAGGAATTTCTGAAATCGGAGACCATAGCTGGAAGCTCCTTGGAAAGATCGAAGTTTAGAGCTTTGGATCGAACTTTTTGGTTGGGTGAAGCTCCGAGAAACTCAATCCCTAATTCAGGGTCCTCCTTAGTGAATCCAGGAGATTGAAAAGCATTTCTGAAGGGTGAAACTTTGCAGCTTTCAATTTCTGAGTATACCAGGCTGATCATCTCATCAAGGCCCATCTTTCTATCCTTTCGGAAGTTTGAAATTCATATTTTTAATTTTTAGGGTTTCTCTGACAAACCCTAATCTAGCTCCAGATCCAGATTTCTGCAAATCAAGTGGTAAGACCTAAATCTTTTATTTCCATTTGAGTTTCTCATTAAAATGTCTCACCACACCAAGCTTGAGGATAAGCTTGAAGGGGCTGATAAATTCCGAGCATGGAAGTATAGGATTGGGTTAATCTTGGAAGAAAATGAGTTGGACACTTACATAAGTGAAGAGGTACTTGTCCCAGAGGGAGAAGATACTAAGGCCTTACATAAGAAAAACTTGGTCAAGGCAAAGAGGATCATTGTTGATTCTATCAAAGACCATCTCATACCACATGTGTCATCTCTGAAGACACCCAAGGAGATGTTTGATTCCCTGACCAAGCTATTTGAAGGAAAGAGCATAAATCAGAAGATGACTCTGTGGAACCAATTGAAGGGCGTAAAACTTCAGAATGGAGAGACCATTCAATATTATTTCTCTATGGTCTCTTAGATCAAGGAACAACTTGAAGCTGTGGATGAAGTGTTGGATAATGGTGAAGTTGTCATGACCACCTTGAATGGCCTACCTAGGTCATGTGATTCCTTCATTCAAGGAATATGTGCAAGAAGGAAGTTGATCTCCTTCAGTAGACGATGGGAGGAATGTTCACAAGAAGAGGCTAGGCTTGTAGCCTGAGAAGAAAAGATGGGAAGTGAAGATCAAGCTCTCACAACTCACACCAAAAGAAGCAAGCCCAAGAAGGAGCACTCTCATCACAAGAAACCTTTTCAAAAGGGTAAGAATGATCTGAGATGCTTCACATGTAATGAGAAGGGACACTTTGTTGCAGATTGTCCCAAGAAAAAAAAGGGCTTCAACAACAAGAAGAAGAAGGGAAACAAGAAGAGATATCATGCCCATGCTGCTGAGGATGATGAACCTCCCAAGAAGAAGGCTAGAGCAGAAAGTGATGACTCATCTAGTGAAGATGAATATGTTCTAATCTCTGCTCTCACAGGTACTATCTCTCATGGATGTAATGATTGGCTTATTAATAGTGGGGCTTCCAAACACATGACTGGGTTTAAAGAATCCTTTGCAAATCTATATGAACATGAGTCACCCTGTAAGGTGAAACTTGGGGATGACTATCAATATCCTATCAAAAAAAGTGGTGAAGGATCCTACAACCTAGACTCCGGGAAGTCTTTGAAGATGAAAGATTTTCTATATGTACCTAGGCTCAAGAAGAACCTACTCTCCATATCTGCATTGGATGCAAAAGGCATGAGGGTTGCATTTGTAGATGGCCAAGTCCTAATGTGGCCAAAGGGTAAAACTATAGATGATGTAGTAGTGATTGGAGAGCAAGAGGGAGGATTGTACAAATTGAAGGGACAACTTGAACATGCCATGGAGCCAAGTGAACTTTGGCATAGAAGGCTTGCACATGTGCACTATAGAGCACTACCAATTGCAAGTAAAGCTGTAGAGGGTCTTTCTGAAATCAAGACAAATCATGATGGTATTTGCAAAGGATGTGCAAAAGGAAAGAACATTAAGAAGGAATTTCCAAGCAGTGAAAGCAAAGCTAAAGGGATCTTGGAAATTATCCACTCCGATGTATGCAGTCCGATGTCATCCAATTCTCTGAGTGGGTATATATACTATGTCTCTTTCATTGATGATTTCTCTAGGAAGACTTGGGTTTATTTCTTGAAGAATAAAGATGAAGTGTTTGATAAGTTCAAGGAATTCAAAACCTTAATGGAAAATCAAACTAACAAGAAGATCACGACATTCAGATCCGACAATGGTGGAGAATTCACTTCAGGTGATTTCAAGAAACTATGCAGTGATTCAGGGATTAAGAGGGAGTTGACTGCTCCCTACAATCCACAAAAAAATGGAGTTGCAGAAAGAAAGAATAGAACAATCATGGAAGCAACACGAGCAATGCTGCATAACTAGGATCTGCCTATGCATCTATGGGTAGAAGTATCTAGGACAGCTGTATATGTGCAGAACATAACACCTTACAAGATATTGGACAACAAGACACCAGAAGAAGTATTCTCTGGTAAGAAACCTGAAGTCATCCATCTCAGAATATTTGGTTGTCTAGTATATACACATGTTCTAAAGGAAAAGAGGAAAAATATAGATCCTTCAGGAAAGAAGGGCATCTTTGTGGGGTACAATGAAAGCTCGAAAGCTTACAGAATATACTTTCCAGGGTTCAAGAAGATTGATGTCAGCAAGGATGTAACATTTGATGAGAACTCAGCCTTCATCAAGTCAAAGAAGACACCTGTTGAAGATCATGAAGAACCAAAGGAAACCAAATTTCAAGACACCACTATGACTGAAGCAATTCCAGATGCAGATTGTGAAATAGAAGATCCACAAGAACCTGTAGATCCACCCCGTGAGAAGAACTCTCACAAGAGGAAACCTGCATGGGCTAGAGAGTTCATTCAAGATGCAGAAAGGTATGGCATTCCAGAAGAAGAACACAGAGAAGGGAAGAGGACTAGATCTCATACCAACTATGTTTCCCTACTCTGTGATATTATGAACAAAGAACCTTCCAGTTATGAAGAAGCAGTGGAAAAGAAAGAATGGAAGGATGCCATGGTCGAGGAATACCAGTCGATCATGAAGAATGATGTTTGGGATGTAGTCCCATGACCTGAAGGGAAGTCTGTTGTAACTTCCAAATGGATCTACAAGATCAATCATGTTGCAGATGGTAGCATAGAGAAATACAAAGCGAGATTTGTAGCTTGTGGCTTCTCCCAGAAAGAGGGAATAGACTATGAAGAGACTTTTGCTCCTGTATCCAGGTACACTTCCATCATATCAGTACTTTCCCTGGCTGCAATGATGAAATGGAAGATACACCAGATGGATGTCAAGATAGCTTTCTTGAATGGTGTAGTCGAGGAGGAAGTGTATGTGGAGCAGCCACTTGGTTTTGAGACACATGACAGGGGGTCATATGTGTGCAAGTTGAAGAAAGCCTTGTATGGCTTGAAGCAAGCTCCTAGGACTTGGTATGGTAGGATAGATAGCTTTCTATCCAGTTTGGGCTTTACCAAGAGTAAAGAAGATTCCAACCTTTACTACAAGGTTGAGGAAGGCAATCCCGTGATACTACTTTTGTATGTGGATGACCTATTTGTAACAGGTGAGGATCGATTGATTGCCAATACCAAGAGGAAGCTTGTTGCCGAGTTCGAGATGAAGGACTTGGGGATGATGCACTATTTTCTAGGCATGGAGGTGTGGCAGAGTGCAGATGGAATCTTCTTTGGATAAGGGAAGTATGCAGTAGAGATCCTGAAGAGGTTCGGGGCTATGGCATCGAACCTGAAGCTTCTGTGTGATGCTTCATCTGAGCCGGTTGATGTCACGGTGTATCGTCAGATGATTGGGTCCTTGATGTACCTGACGAACACAAGACTAGATATTTGCTTTGCGGTGAACACATTGATCCAGTTCTTGACGGATCCCAGAGGTGTTCACCTGGTTGTTGTAAAGCATATTCTAAGGTACCTGAAGGGTATTATTGATTATGGGCTCAAGTATGATGCGAATCAAAATTTTAACCTGCCGATTTATGTTGATTTAGACTGGGTTGGCAGTGCTGCAGATAGGAAGAGCACTTCTGGGTGCTGCTTCAGTATGGGATCAGGTGTGATCTCTTGGTTTAGCAGGAAGAAGTCCTACGTAGCACTGAGTACAGCCGAAGCAGAGTATGTTGTAGCTTGTCAGGCTAGTTGCGAGGCAGTATGGTTCCGGAAGCTACTGTCTGAGTTATTTGATCTCCCACTGGATGCTACTGGTATCTTTTGTTATAACCATAGTTGTGTGAAGTTGTTTGAGAATCCATTGTTCCACGACAGGTCGAAGCACATTGAGACCAAATATCACTATATCAGGGATATGGTGTAGAGAGGAGCAGTGAAGCTCTTGTATGTTGTGATGGATGAGAACGTTGCGGATGTGTTGACGAAACCACTAGCCAGAGTGAAGTTGTAGTACTTCAGAGAGAGGCTTGGTGTTCTTCAGATTGACAACAATTCGAGGAAGAAGTGATGGACACATTTGTAAGAGCCATTCCGAGCATGGTGAGAGGAGGATCCTTCCCATGGCTGTGGATGTAAGCGCTGGATGATGAGCATCAAGACGATGCTCCAATTACTGCTTGTTATGATCAGTTGGATCATGTAGATGCATATGCATCATGTTGGATGCTTGTTATGATCAGTTGGATCATGTAGATGTATATGCATCATATTGGATGCTTGTTATGATCATTTGGATCATGTATATTTATATGCATCATGTTGGATGCTCTGTGTGATCAGTTGGACCATGTATCTGTATATGTATTAGGTGGATACATTGTATGATCAGGTAGATCATGTATGTTGATATGTATCAGGTGGATACATTGTATGATTAGGTAGATCATGTATGTTGATATGTATCAGGTGGATCATGTATGATGATATGTATCAGGTAGATACTTGGTATGCATCAAGTGGATGCATTGTATGATCAGGACGATCATGGATGACGAGCTTCAGGATGTTGCTCCAGATGATATGCATCAGGATGATGCTATGATGATGATGATCAGGTTGATCATGTGATGATGTACATCAGGATGATGTATGGTGAGTATCATATTGATACTCCATGGCCATGGATAGGTTGTGCAAGGGTAGCATGTAATACGTCCTGGAGATCTGGACAGGTTGTGCTAGTCACGTAAAAGGCCTCAAATGCTCTTTAGAGATCTTGCTTGGCAAGACACTCTTTTAAGGTTTTGCTAGACCACATGTAATACGTCCTGGAGATCTGGACAGGTTGTGCTAGTCACGTAAAAGGCCTCAGATTGTCTTTAGAGATCTTGCTTGGCAAGACACTCTTTTAAATTTTTGTGGGGACCACATGTAATAATTCCTGGAGATCTGGACAGGTTGTGCTAGTCACGTAAAATGCCTTAGATGCTCTTTAGAGATCTTACTTGGCAAGACACTCTTTTAAGGTTTTATGGTAGGGGTCACATGTAATAAGTCCTAGAGATCCGGACAAGTTGTGCTAGACACATAAAAGGCCTCTGATGCTCTTTAGAGATCTTGCTGGGCAAGACACTCTTTTAAGGTTTTGTGACAGTCACATGTAAAAGATCCTGGGAGATCCGATAGGTTGAGCTGTGTGCTCGTAAAATGCCTGGGATTCTCTTTCAAGGTTTTGTTGATGCACGTAATCAGTCCTGGGGATTCCACAGTATGGCCAATGATGATGAAGACCTACAAGTAGTGGGCCTACATCTAGTATGAAAAAGGACTGGCTCTGTAGAACTTCCTATGACAAGTAGATCGGAGATTGATTGAGATAGCAGCAGGAGTGAAAATGACAATGATTTGATGACGATGATCCAGTGACGATGATCCAGAGAAGAAGACTTGTGCTAGCAGATCCGTGTCGAGAAATACCTTCCTAGTTAAGAGGGAGTGTTGATGTATATGTAACTTCGGAATGTATTTCACCTATGTATATTGTACTCCTATAGAGATGTTATTATTCCTCTGTACGGAAGTGTCATAATTTGTATTGACAAGTGTCGCAAGTGTCGCAACTTGCAAGTGATGGGTTATTAGACCACCAAGTGTGGGGTCGGCCCTGATTAGTATTACCATGGGTTATTAGACTAAGTTAGACAAGTCGGCCTTGCTAGTTTATTAGGGAGGTCAGGTCATGTATAAATAGAGCGCGGGAGGCACTCTATTTGATCACTTCATTATTCACTTCTACACTCACTAGAAAGTGGCGCACAAGTGAGGAAGGAGGAGTAGTTGTTAGGAGGACTATCTCTTGTACGTGGGTTGTATCATTGCTCTTTCTATCTCTTAGGAAGTTGTGGGGTTTTTCACCTTTATGGTTTTCCCCAGTGAAACTCTGTGTGTCTATTGTCTCATGTGATTGCTTGGTGTGATTGATATGCATTGTTATGCTTGATATGTTGTACATGTTATTCTCTTAGTAAAGATCCTAGAGTATGTTGAATTAATGCTAAAAAATTAACATAATCTCTGTCTTTATTCTTATGCAATGATGCGATGATGAATGTGAAAGATGCTATGTTATGTGAATGTTTTCTATTGATTGATGCGAATATGCTGTAGGTGTAAGAAGTAATGCTAATCTAAATAAGTATGTCGAGTATGTTGTTCCGAATGTTTGTTGAAATATGCAAATGACTTAAGTTGCGAATGATAAGTTAATAGTATGTTGTGAATGTTATGGTATCTGGTTAGTGCGAAGGTAATGTGTGTGTATCCTCTACATCACTGTGGAAACTTGGTTCTAGCAGCCCCCTTATCCATATCGGGTGATACTGCACTTGCTTTGCAAGTGTTGCTGGGAAGGGTTACACCTTTCCGGGCTGGAGTATAAGGGAGTTTGGGTTGATGGTTTGTTGGAGACAAGCAACATCGGGATGCCGCCGTGGCAATAGATGAAAATAAATGTCTTGTCAAGGCCCAGTACGATAGGGATGTCCATCCCCGGCAATATGCTGAAGGTGACTTGGTTCTTCTTTATGACCAAGCTAAGGAACCCCTAGGGGTAGACAAGTTTAACCCGATGTGGCACGGTCCTTACATTGTGAGGCATGTCCTTGAGAAAGCAGCCTATGTGTTAGAATATTATGAGGGGAACATCCTGAAGGAGCATAGAAATGGGATCTATCTCAAGCAGTATTATGCTTGAGCTTCTAGCTTGAACTGATACTTTGTATGTTATTGTATAGTTTTTGTACATAGTTTAGTTTTCCTTTGTTTTTTTCAAGTCTGCTAATTCGCTTCCTTTTGGTTGATAGATGTCAGTAGAATCTCCGGTGTTCTTAGGATTCACGGATGGGGCAAGCCGTCATACGCAGAGGTTAGCTTCTGCTGCTTGGGTTATTTGCTCGCCTGACAACCAGCTTGTATCTTCAAGAGGTACTTGTCTCGGCCCTACATCGAACAATGTGGCTGAGTATAGTGTTGTTATTGAGTTGCTTCGTGATGACATTTCGCATTGTATCCAGTCTTTAGAGGTCCACCTAGATTCATAGTTGATTGTGTCTCAGTTGAACGGTCGATACTGTGTGAGGGATCCTACACTACTAAGGATATTTTTAAGGGTAAGACTCTTGGAACGTCATTTTGATTTGATTACTTATATTCATGTTCCAAGACGTTTTAATCATGTTGTTGATGCATACGCTAACTATGTCCTATATTGGCACTTGTCACATAATTAAAAGAAGAAATGAATCACACATTTAACATTCATACATATGTATACATAATATAGTAGAGTCTAAAAAGTCATAGGTTTTTCATTATCAAAGTTTATATTTCCAAAAAGTGATGTCAGAGTACAAAATTGGAGCTCATAGCTCTCAAATATACATATATCTGATACAAAAATGAAATCCCATGGCATCGAATCCCTACAGGGAGGTCTCGCCACCTCAGCAGGATGAGTCTGCATGTAGTAGTGCATGACATTGGCTATACGCCAGAGCAGCCACACCCATGGAGTGTGTTCCCCCACTACATGCCTCTCCATCGCCTCAGGGAGATGGTCCACCACGATCATAGGTACCTTGGTGGTCATGCGACGCAGGTTGACCTGTATAGTCTCTAGTGTGCGCTCAGCTATTGCACCTACTGTATCTCCACCCTTTCCTCTGCGCCAATGTCATGGGAAGCCTTGTGGTCTTCGCAGACCCAAGTCTACGAGCAAACAATCGATCATTAATACTTGATATCACACTAAAAATATTTTTTGCTTTTACTTAAAAAACAAAAAAAAAACAAAATTAAATATTCGAAACTTCAAAAGAGTGTCTTACCAATGTATCAGAACACGGCCCCTAGTGGAAGTGGCATGTATCGATCTCCTCTATAGTTGATCCCCTCATAGCGATAGTCATCTATGGCGATCACCTGTCGCCGCTACTAGTGGAAGAACTCATTTGTATATGGAGAGGCCAGTTGGACACCCCACTATCGTGTCAGTATCTCTTCCCACCGGGTCTAAGTAGGATCTCAGAGACTGTGAGGAGGGACTTCCACCCTCAGACTAAGGCCTAGTATCCTCTCGAAGAAGAAACTGCATAGTATGCTCCCGAAGCCAAAGTTTTTGGTCTTCCCCAACTTGCACTCTGTCAGCTGGTGTTTCATTGTACCCAGTAGTGTAGTACACTAGTCATATATTGTAGGACTCAATCAATCAGTCGCATAGAATATCAATGGCCTCGAGGCTTGGTGAAGTGAAGCATACCCTGCTATCCTCTCGAGAGTGAGGATGATGATCTTCATACTCAGACTCGATATAGCCGCTACGGGGACTTGGCTACCCACTTTTTGGGTGCCCTCAATGCAATACCTGTCAATGTAGTAACTTATTGTGACTCCTCCCCCTATGTTGCGAGATATGAGGCTTTCCACCTCTCCTTGACGGGATAATCTGGTAAGGAAGTATGTGTTCTCCACTTCCAATGGAAGTGGCTTCCTATCCATGCCGAAATGCTGAGCTTCCGGGTCCCTGTAGTTTACCAATTCAGTGAGTAATCGGTTTTGGGGCCTTAAACCCCCGATACTCCAAAACTTATACAAACCACAAGCTTGTAGTGCTTGTTGGGTGGCCAAATAACCTCCAACTTGATGATCAATTTCATCGGGCTCCCTCTCCCTCCAATCTATCACCATCCTGTGGAAAAATCAAGGAGTTTTTAGGGTCAAAACATGTAAAAAACCTTACCCACAACGCTATACGTAGCCTTTTTCAGAGACAGTTACACATATGCGCGGTTTACTTTTGGTTTTCCCGCGCATACTCGACCCTCCACATGACCCGATGAACCATGGCTCGCGTACAGCGCAAAGGTGGGCATAAAATAATTAAAAATACTAAAAATCTACCACTAAAAAACAATTTGAAAACCATAGATTTGAAGGGAAGGATGAGAACTCTTACCCAGTCCCGACGGCTCGCGATTTCATCGCTCCTAGATCCTGGAATCGTCACTTGAACATTGAAGGTAAAAACCACCAAAATGCAATATGTTGGGTAAAAATGAAAATGGTATGGTAAAAATATTTCTTTTTACTATTTATTACTTTTCCCTACCCAGTTTTATATAGTTTTTACTATTTTTAAGAGACTTCTTGACTAATATATCGTTGTGAGGTATCTTTTTGAGCAGTTTTTTGCATCGGGAGTGGATTTTGAACCTTTTCGTGCCTTCAGCAGGTATTTTCTACACCTGTCATATAGGTTAGGATGTCATTACGACTGCATTATTGCATTGACCTTATGACCATATTCATAAGCCTTAGGTGCGACCTCGCTTTTTAACTGACATAGAACCTTCATGCCGCTTTAAAAGTGTCGTTACTTGGCAGTAGGACCTCTCTGATCATGGGTACCCTAGTTAGATCCATTTTTATGTCTTATGGCACCCATGGAGTTGTTCCTCCTTATAATTGGGAGTCATTTGTAGTCCCGCCATGACATTGCGATGAAGAATCATAATATGATTTATCTTTATTCTGGCCATCTCCCATAAGGACGCCCCCATTTATGTCGAGTTGTGAATGCATTGCATTATCCTGATTTCCTTTGAGCCTTGTGTTGGCTCCCACTTTCTCATTTATTATCCATTTTCCTGAGCACTTTTCCTTTTGAGCCAAGTAGAGCCTTAATTTATCTTTCGCAGCTTGATGACCCTTACCTTGAGGGAACAACCCCTCGAGTGTCCATATCCTGCACATGCTTCCTTGCATTGAGCATAGGTATGTTTCCATTCCCTAGAACTAGTTTGATTTCCCGTGAAACTTGTTCCCTCACTGTTGTATCATAAGCAATTTTATTCTTTTTCAAGCTACATAATATGAAAAAGACAAAAAATTCATATAAATTAAAAATACGGACGAGAAAAATTTACTACCTTCTATTGGAAGTTGTCATGTCACCTTTGAAAAGAGCATTCATGTCCACTCCATGTATCGTGGGTTGGGATATTAGTATGACCTTAGAAAGATGTACTCGTTTCTCAGATCTTACTCCACCGATGGTTAGGATTCCTGTCATTATGGAGCCTTTGTTGATGCCTCATGCGTCACAAAGTATTGTCAGTATCCAATATTGATTCTATGCTTCCTGAGCCTATCCATCCGCTCATGCTCTTGTTCAAAGGAAGTCTGTAAACCAAATTCAGCCACTCCTTAGATCTCTTGACTATTGCATGTCGGCCATCCTTTATGAGTCCAGTTCGATCACATATGATGTTCCACCCTACACCCTGGGTCTACTTTCATCATTGGTAGGTGACCTTGAATTTAGCAAGTGACATTTCATCATTGGTCGTTAACTGAGTGGTTTCCCTTGTGTTCGACGACAAGATATCTATTCACACATTGGGATTCGTGCTATGCCTTGGTTTCCATTAGACCCCATTGGTGGTTTCCTCGCTCATGTCAGTAGTCTTCATCATTGGCTGCTATTCAGGAGGTCTCTTCCGTGCACTACTTGCATCTTGTACACGCATAAGAGACGCACCCAGTTTTTGGTTCGTTCAGCCTGTTCGTCTGAGTTCTTCCAAATATTTAAGCTTAGCTGCTACCTCATGCTGGTTGATGGGGGATCCATTAATGCCTTCCTTCCAACGAATCTCATTCCATTGACTCCAACTCATTTTTTCTAGAATCGGGATTTAGAGTCCTTTGAGTACCTTGAGACTTGCAGTCATCAGTGGTAGGTTCTCTTGCCACCGACAGTTGGGAATCCATTAATGTCCCCTGATCGATGGATTCTTCAAGTGTTCGAACTCAACACCTTTAATCACACTTGGTGAATGTACTCAGTGCCTTGGTACCCATTTTCATCATTGGTGGGGTATCTCGCATCTATTAACGGTATACCTCAATGACCAGTAATCATACGATGTCACATCAGGTTCGACATCAATACCTTTATTCACTTGATGGGGCATGCACCGTAGATGGTTTGTGTAGAAGACCTCGGACTTCAGTGGAATTCAGTATATGCTACTTGTGATCGTGATTGTACCTATGAGAGATTGTTCTCATACACCAACAGTTTTACCATCAGTTTGCATCAGATGTTTCCTCTTAAGAAGGAAACCATATCTTACTGTATATGGGTCATGGCTATGACCATTCATGACATGTATTCACTATATTCCTATTCATGGCCATTATATCATATTGCTATGTATTGTACAGATATATATACAGATATATCGTTATATTGTGACGAGTGGACTACTCGTTCCATTTGTGTCTCCATCACTCCACTTTTGAGATTTGTAATGTATTTCAGCCATCATGGTACCTTCTCTGACCGCACACATTAGGGAGCATCTGTTACACCATATTTTTCCACCTTGTGAATATTAGCACTCCTTGGCCTCCCTTACCCATTTGAAGACTCATAGCCATATCTTTGGTTCTGCTTGAACCCATTTTTCCTTATTTTTCCTCCTATATGCGATCTGCTTCAATACACCTTGCGTATACGCTTGTTACATTACTACATCCAACGTACATCGATTTTTTGTAAATAAAAGTAAAATCTCTATTTTTTACTCCAAAAAGCGGCCATTGTGATCTTTGGCCTTCCATGTATCTTGAAACGACTTGATCTGACCTTTCACTTGCCTTTGGAGAGTTATATATTGAGCTCTTGTGATACATAGAGGGAGGAGAAAGAGAAGAAAATCGAAACTCTACCAAAATGTTTCCTTGATTGCTATTGCTTGAGTCTACATCCATTGATCCTAGTTGTTGTGAACCATTTATGTTCACCTCCAACACTCGTTCATATTTTGTGAAGGATTTGTTCTTTTACTCATGAGTTTTCCATTGTATGGGGGATTGAAGTGGTGGAGGAACAAGTGGAGGGACCTAGTTCTTGGTTCATATGAGTTGCCGACAGGAGGTTGTATCTTGTACTTCTTGTTTACATTAATAGAAATATTCATTTTCTCGTCCATTTATATTGTGAATGATCATTTATTATCATTGGGTACATTTGCTTATATATATAATGGATTATGATATTGTATATGCTGACCTCTTCTATATATCATATACACTTGTTTGCGTTTATTGTTGAGGCTAAGTTGCAAGTCCAAGTGTTGTGATTCGAAATCTCAACGGAATTCTTCATCAGACATCCGGTTGAGGTAGGTCCTTTATTGTGTTTATCAACATTTACACTTATATAGCATATGTTGGGAAGTGAGTTGATTTCTCGAGTCCATCTGTCTGTTGTGGTCTACCCCAAGCCATAGGAAGTTTTTCTCTGTAACATCATGAGGTGCGAGTTAGAAGGGTCGACAACACCAAATGAATTGAGTAATGCCTTTCTTTGTGTTGGGAAAGACTATAACACTTGTAATGTGGACATAGCTGCAGGGGATTGAGCCAATTCATTCACAATACTGTAATTATGGGAGGCTTTCATGTGAGGGTTACTAGGGCTACGACGAAGTGGAACTTTTGGAATCCATGGGATTTTTTCGGTATTCGGGCGTGTTATCTGTAAAGGGTCCACCGAGGGGATAGAAACATCTTTCACTTGTGGGTGGAAGAACCATCAATCCTATGGCTCGTGTCTGAAGGTTTACATCCAATGTATAGATATTTTGGAAAGATCCATTACCAGGTAGGCGAGGGTCTTGTTGTTGTGCGACTACCCCTTTATTTGCAAAGGGTTGTTGTAACATGATAGTTTGTAGTTGGGGAGGATTCGCTGCCCGAGGAGGGTTTATCAATATTTTATTTTTGGATTCCACTTACTGTTGGCAATCAGGGATAAGAGGACAATGATGCGTGTAGTGACCATAATCACCACAAATGGAGCAATGATAATTTGTTCTTAGGGGGGGGATTCTTCCCTTGTTTGGGGGGATTGTTAGTCCCTGTATTTTGGTTACCCGTATTTTGGTTTTGTTGGGGATGGGGGTTTCCCCCTTGCCCCGGCTGCTGATTTGGTTTGTTATTCCCTTTATTATTCCATTGAGTCTATGGATTCTGGGGGTTTGCGAAGTTCAATTGCTCAAATTGTTTAGCATGTTGGACAAAAGAAGGTTGAACTAGGTTGAACCCCATGTGGGGGGTAAGTTGCTCTCCAGTTGGGCATGGGAAAGGGTAATATGGGTTATACCCTGATGGTGGGATAAATGCAGTTTACGTTCCATAAGAGGTGGACGTAGGAATGGCTTGTGCCATTGGTGGTGTAGGAATCATCGTCACTTGGCTAACGTTTGTGTACGTAGGATTATACGGTCCATAATCGAATTGACCAACTGTTGGGGTACGCTACTGGTGTAGGGGGTATCGACGTAGGTGGCATAGTTGGGTAGTACAAAACCATGTTAAATGGAGCCGACGTGGTAGGAGGAACCATTCCTAGATGGGAAATGGACCCAATAAGGCCATCCGCCGAATGTGACGAGCCCGAAGGTGTAGGATTCAATGACTGATGCCGAGGGGCATTAGGGAGGATTTGTCACATCCCCATTTTTGACCCTATTGCATTAAAATTATAAATGATGTAAATATCTTTATTAAATCATGGTGAGGAGCTCAAGGCCAAGGCCCCACCATAGATTTATTGTTTTATGTATCGGAAATTAAAAATAGATGCCTATGGTTCTTGTGCTAGATAGGCACAATGTAAATGAAGACACCATGTAAATACGAATTTTAATGAAATACCCACAACTAGCTATGCAATGCAAGAAAGAGATGGGGGCATGATTCTACAAGGAATAGGGAGGGAAATTATTCAAACCCTTGAACCAATAGATTTAATCCAAATGTCATTGAGTGAACCCATAAACCCTCAACTACCCATGTTGACTTATGCACCCGATCATTTAATTCTTCCAAGAGTTGGTTGAGGTAGTTAATGCCTTGGGATTGGAGAGGTATGGCAGCCAATTTCGTGTATGGGCAAGCCATCAACCTGGGAAAATGTATTTTTTCTTCTTGGGCAAGAAAAAACCCATGAAATGGTGCCCAAAGCCATTCTTCACCCACTTCCTTTGCTCTCTCACGCAGTCTGAGCTAGCTGGGGATTTCTCCTTCAAGTTTTCCACCATTTTCCTATATTTTCCATGGCTGGGAACTCGTTTTTGTATTGCACAGTGGCTGGGAGAAAGGGATTCACGTTTTGGGGGTTTATAGAGGCCGTTTTTGTCCTTGAAATGCCCATGAACGTTTTCTGAAAATGAATTTGCTTCCCAGGGTTGAATCCCCATCTACCAGTTCGTTTTGATTGCCTACATCTTTCAGCACTTGTGTTTTTGCTGTTGTGTGCATCCCTATTTTGGTTTGATATTGTGAGCAAGAATTTAGGAGTGGAATAGGACATAATTGGCTTAATGAGCCTAGTGAGGAGGTAACCTCCCAAGAAGATCAAAAGAGCTGGTTGCTCTTCTATGCACACCTTGAACAACACCAGAATGGATGGTATGGCCTGAGGGACTATGTAGTAGTGAAGGGAATACTTCCTTGGGGTTGGGTGTGTAGGCATTATGGGTACCAAGCTAGATAGATCTTGTGGAGGTACCCATATCTCTGTGGTTGAGCTCACTAGTCTAGCAATTCTTCCTTTCCATTGCCTTAGTAGCCTGATAAAACCAACTATGGGTTGGCTTGGCTGATTTTGGTGTATATTTGGCTATGTGTGAGCCTGATGTTCCCTTTTTTCCTCATAGATATCATGCCCAACTCGGGGGGTGGCAGTTGTGTTGTGAGACTGACAAGCACAATTGGCCTATGGTTAGGTGGAATGTTGCAGTTGCATAGCCAGTTGCTCGGGACTACTTTGTTTTAAGATAAGTGCTCTCTTGTGTTAATTATGTATTGTCTTTAATTGATGAATGGCATGACTATGTTGAATGTATACTAGATGTGTAATAGAATTTAATTCCGCTGTCTTTCTTAAAAATAGATATATATTTACATCTACATATGCCCATGTCTTTCTCTTTATATTATGTGAAGGTTTATTTAATAAGTATGGGGCTAGATGCCCAGTTTTAGCATCACGATCCTCTCCCTTGCTCGGTCTGGAGGGAGCGTATGTGACAGGATTGTGTAAGGGTAGAAGGATTGTGCATATATAAGATCGAAATGTTGCATTTTCATAATGGCCTCTTCCTTGATTTTTGGCATGGAGGTGGTGACATCTTTAGCTATGGCGGGTTGGAGAGATTTAATAAACCAATCCCAAAAAAAGGAGGTTGTATTTCAATCTCACATAGTGTGCGGCATCTACGCCACTCATGGATGTGGTACGCAATGCGGGTGGAAGTATTTTTCCGAAACTTAGTGAGAATTTTGAGGCCTAGATCGTGACGGATTGGAATTTGGAAGCACATAAGAAATGCAGTGTCCAATGTCACAAATGTGCAATGGGTTCCACTCACTAGGTTTACGTACCATTTTGCGGCCGTTTCGGTGAGGGTACACTGGAAGAGGCAAAGCAACACAAGGTCAACTATGATGTTAGATGAACACCATAAGTGGAAAGAAATAACATGGTTGGCGGGATTGTCTCCTTGTTTTCCTTTGAATTTGGGAATGTCAGAAGGACTCTTGTCTAGCATAGCCGGCTATGTTGCATCATGAGCAATGGGATTGTTAGTCAGATTGGACAAATCAGGTATATTTAAATTAGCCATAAATGGTAAGGTAGGAACAACTGGTCTTTCCATTCTGTGCAGGATGTGATTTCCATGAGGGGGATACTTAGGTGGTGTTATAAACAACGGTTGAAATCCTATAAGAGATGATGGGTCAAAGGGAACCGAGGGATCTCCAAGGGGAGAAGCTAGTGGGGTACTGCTTCTGATGGGAGAAGAAGTGGTCTAATTAATAGTTTCTCCGAGAGGAGAAAATGCACCTATAAAGGCTTGGCCTCAACCAGATGAGCCTATCAATGTAGCTTGGGAATGACCTCAGCTAGGGTACCTTCCTTGTGAACTACAGGAAGAAGGTGTAATAAAAACCCTCGTGAGAGGGGATAGGTCTTGTAGTCTACGATACTGTATTAGGATATTATTTTGTTCCTCAATAGTGAATGCTTTGTGTCAATATGAGATTCATAATGGAATTAAACAAAATTAAACAAATGCAAAAATATGCCAACCACAACATATGCAAAATGGTGCAATAAGTGAGTGATATGTGCAATGTCGGTTTTAGTGCATGAGTTCCCACATGTAGGTTCCTTTTATTATGAGTTTAGTGAACTTGTATTTAAAAAGAAAATGAATGTAAATTCCCTAACAAGACCTGACGTACTTCCTCTCAAATGTAACTAGGCCTCCCAAAAGCACAATTGAGGGTGATAATGGTATCCACTCACCAATTGACTAGTGGAGGTAACAAAGAGCTAGTTATATCATCAATGGTGCCAATGTTCCAATCAATAATACTTGGAAACACCTCCCAAAGGAAATAGCTAACTTCAAGAGTCAATTTCACTTGCAATTGCTCCTTGGTGATATCCTAAGTTGGGCCACTAAGATACCTTGCATCAAGTGTGGATCAGTGGTTCTTCCTACACGGTATAGTGTCATCTCCCTACAACAAGATGAGTGTCTTGTAGGGGAGAGAAGGGAAGATATACCTCGGCGTTCACCTCCTTGGTCACAGAGCACTTCTGATACGAGTTTTCTTTTAACACTTGATTATAGAAGGATTTTGTAAGCACTCTATGAGACAACACTGCTATGTTTCAAAATATTGCTAATAAAACTAGATTGGTGGGAATTAATGGATTCCTATCCCAATCAATCCTACCTAAATAAAATATTGTTTTGTGACCTCCTGTGGAGGATTTTATTTGGTTAAGGAAATTACAATGTTGATTTTAAGAGGTTTGATTTGTTCACTTATGGAGTGTAAGAGAGGTATTTCACAATCCCTACCTTTCTGATTCACCAAGCTCACATGAAGTGCGAGCTGAAGAGCATACTTGGATCATAAGAGTATTTAGGTATCTTAGTGTGTGCTAGTGGTGCAAACACATGTGATGAAAGCAAATTGATATCGGAAAATTAACTAGAAGAGCATATCAAGTAATGCGTACTTTTAAATCTAAAAGAAGTTAATGATGCTTTGCAAATCAAAGATGCTAACTAAGTGTGCAATGCAGGTATTACACACTTCTCAACCTTTTTCTGATTCACCAAGCTCAAATGAAGTGCGAGGTGAAGATCATACTTTGAGTGACAAGTGTCTTTAGGTCCTTTCTTGTGTGCAAAAAGTGGATTCTACTCTAGCAATACTACTAAAAACATGTCGATTGGTGCATAAACAAGAAAGGGTCTTGAATACTAGTGACAACAATGAGGCCTGTTGGAAGCCTCAAAGTTGGTTACCTAAGTAAATTTCAAGAGAGATGAACTCTTTACTTCCTAATCTTGGTCTAGGTGTACTAATTACTAAAAAAAATAAAATTATGCGAATTAGCCTTAATTTAAGTTCACTAGTGAGCAATATTTGGAATACCAAACTAAGCTATGTAGATAAAAAGAAAATATATAACAACAACGCGAATAAACCACACTTTGTCGCGTGGACAATGCAGGTTGATTCAAAACAGACTCGCTGAGTAGCACATGTATTACATTGACCTTCCGCGCAGATGAACTTGGAGGGATAGAGCGGGTCCGACACTGTTAACCTACGCTGTGTGCACGCCTGTGCAAGTCGTTTCTGCGCTGTCAGCGTGTCAGATATGCCGAGATCCACGCTACTGTGTAAAAATAAATTGTGGTCGTGATGGGGCCAATTTATGGAAGCAAGAGGTGGAATACCTGATCTCTTGTAAGTGATAAATACCCAGAATTAGATACTTAGCATAAAACAACCTAGTTTAAATAGAAATGAACAAAAATAAGTATGGTATCCATTATAACTATTGTGGAAAAAATTGCACAAGTGCACTCTTTCACTTGGTAAGGGCTAATCCTTGTAGGTTGCAACAAGGCCTTAGTCCTTGGAGCCCCTTTTGTGTGTGGTTTCTATTCCTCCAAGTGATCTTGCATGACATTGTTAGTGTATTTCACATTCAAACATATAAATATTGATAGAAAAAAAATGAAAGAGATGGGTGGAGAATGCAAACTCCAATAACAACCAAAGATATGTTAAGCCATCTTATATTGCCCAATTGAATACTTGTACAACACCTAGGAGGTGTGGGATTCAAGGGAAGCCAACAATCTACCTTAGGGAGGCCTTTCTTGTCCAAACTAAATGCTAAGTAGATGGTAGAACAATGGAGAGAAACACTTTCCCCTAGATGGAAGGTGGCAAGGGAGCTTGGGAATGCTTACAATGGTAGGAAATGGTGGGCTACGAGGAAGCTCCAACTCAAATCCAACAGCATAACCTTACTCTGATTTTTCTGTACAAAATGCATGCCAATAGATTCCTTTTATAGGCCAAGAGGTGGCCAAGAAACAATTAGATCGAAACGTGAACTCTCCTCCATGAACTAGTTCCAAGGTACACAAGGGGGGATAATTAATTCCAACAAGTGTGTGAGGAGTCGAATTCAGATATTTTGGGAGGAATGAGTCTTCAATGCGCCACTAAGAGTGAGTGGTCCCACCATTTTGACAGTAGCACGACTATCGAAGGAAACTCCGCGCAGGTGTAGCATGGGTGTTGTTCAGATAACCTGCACTATAGCATTGGTCAACTGTGTATTACATATGCTACCCTTTTTTTTATTGTTCCTTGGCACTTATGGACTCATGCTGTGTTTTGGATCTATTGAGGATGCCTATGGTGAGATGCATTCTTTATGTTGATGAGACCTTACTCAATGAATCGTCGAAATGTCACATGTGAGCGATTTTTAGGCGTTAACAATAGGATTCTAGGATATTCTATCCATAGTGTCCTTTTGTGTGGGTGATGAATATTTTATTGTGTTTATCATACCCACTAACGAAGAAGAGCCTTCTTTGAATGTTACTTGGGATAGCCTCTTGATCTTCTTTGAACATTCTATTTCATATGTTCATATCTTTGTTACATTTTTCATATATCCAACTTTATTTGATGTGGATGAATTAAACTGGGGAAGAGATGGTTTTATTTGAGCCTTTATGGTAGTTTATTTGGTATAGGATCATTTTGATTTTCTATACATCTACAATATCTCACTTCCTTTAGATGGGTCAGCCATAAGTAGACAGTTTCAGACATGGCTATTTATGTGTTTAAATGGATGGAGCATCAAGATAGTAACTTAGAAGTCTTTATCCCAACGAAATATGCAGGATTTAATACATTTCAATTTTAATACGATCATGTGATAGATTTCCCAAACAACAGAACAAATAGGATCAAGACAGACAGGTTTAAATCCTTTCAAATGATAGTGCTTGAAAATGCACCGCTGACTCTTTCTAGTGAGGAGAAACTTAAATCTTCGAAATATTTCTCACACCTCTAGAAATTTTAAGGAATTAGTCAACTAAAAAATGTATTGCATAAGTAATGAGATTATAGCTTTCCCATCCAACACTCTAATTGTTGAACTAACTTTTATTGAAGGTTCAAAACAAGGAAAGAAACAACTGGGTTTTATCAAAATAACTAGGCTAAAACAAAGTAATTCAAGGATAAAAAACGAAATAACAAGGAAAAGTTTTATTTATGTATAGAAATGTTTGTCCTAAACTAAGTAAAGTATTGCTTTAAAGCTTGGCTATTCATAGGGAGATTTTCCAATTTCCCTTCCAAGTTTTGTAGTCTATAAGTTCCATGGCCAAGTTTTTCACCAATAGTGTAAGGGCCAAGCCATAAATGTTGGAATTTGGTATGTTTTCCATTTTCTTCGTGGGGTTGATCCCACTTTAGCAATAGATCACCTATTTGAAATTATTTCTTCCCTAACCGATTGTTGTCAAACCATCTCTTGACATTACATTGATGTGTGGAAAAATTATTTCTTTCCTTTTCTATTTCTTCTTCGAGTTTAAGGAGGGTGTTGATTCTTTCTTGCATCTTACAGCTATTGGATCCTCTAGAAGCTTGTGCTAACAGAAGCAAAGGAAAAATAATATTAGGTGGAAGAATATATTCTTTTCCATAGACCAAAGTATAAGGAGAAACCCCGAAATCATTTTTGGGTGTGACTCTATCAGCCCACAAAACATTTGGGAGAGCAAAATGCAAATTTCTTTGATTTTCAATAACAGTTTTCTTAAGTATCCAGACGAGGTTTTTATTTATAGATTCTGCTAACCCATGTCCTTGGGGATAATGATTGGAAGAATAATGCAATTTAATTCCCCTTTCTATAGAAAATTCACTTAACTTTAGAGAAGATAAATAGGAAGCATTATAAAAAACTAGGCAAATTGGAACCCCAAACCTAGTTATGATATTTTCTTGCAGGAACTTGATGACAACATCTTCATTGAATTTGCAAAGAGGAACAACTTCAATCCAACGTGTAAAATAGTCTGTAGCTATGAGGATATAACGATGCTGTAATGAAGAATTTGGATTTATATCTCCAATAACATCCAATCCCCATTGCTTGAATGGTTATGAAATTATCACTAGTTGCAATGGCACGACTGGTTTCCCTTGCCTACCGGCACTCTTTTGGAATACAACACATTTTTAGACATAAGCACGAGCATCCTTAAATATAGTGGGAAAATAATAACCTTTTATAAGGATCTTGTGAGGAGTAGTATCTCCATAATAATGTCCTACAACAAGTCCATCATGCAACTCTTTCAATACCTTCTCTACATCTTTCTTTTCTAGACATTTGAGAAATACCCCATCATAATTTCTTCGGAACAACACTCCACTGATTATCTGATATGATGTTGATTTCAATCAGAGAGCTCTTCTTTGCTTTGAATTCCAATGTTCCAGGGAATATCCATGTTGTAAATAATGCACCAAATATTGGTACAAAGAATCAGGGGCGATATTAATGGAACAAATATTAAGCAAGTTAATTTATGCTTCATTATCTCATCCATTAGCCTATTCTACTGAATTTTCCGTAATCAGTTTGCAAAATCCTTGGCCCTTAACGATGGTAGCGGGATTGAATTATAATTCATATTCTTGTAATGCAATAACCCAGTTCCTACGTCTTTATTCTAGTTGTCTCTGCACAAATAATGATATGACGGCTGGGTGAGGTGCTATTTAGAGAGGAAAAATAAAAACTACTTTTTCTTATCATATTTTTGACATATCCCCTTACAGTTTACCCAAATTTCAAGTTTGGGCACTCGTTGGATGCGGAATTTGAAATTTTCATTTTTTCATGTCGTGGGTTCCTCAGAAGTATGCAGTGTGGGTATGGGTTGGATGTGGAAATAAATTCCACATCCAACAAGTTCTCAAACTTGAAATTTGGGTAAACCGTTAAGGAGATATGTCAAAAATACGATAAGAAACAGTAGTTTTTTTATTTTTCCCTCCCATTTTTTTTTACAAATTTTACCCTTATGGTTGAAATCGTCATCTTGAATCCTATTGGTTCTTATAAAGTGAATTTTTATGGTACATTATTTTTTTTTAGGCCCATTTTTTACCTCAAAACTCCCCTAATTGTCAAATATCTATTTTAAATGATAAGCATGGTCTTCCCTCTTCTTGGAGAACACTGTGACATCATCTAAATAGAAAACCACACTATGGATGGCCAAGCCTTGAAATGTAATATCCATGGCCCTTTGGAATGTGGCTCCAACATTCATTAGGCCAAAAAGCATTCTTCTAAAAGAAAAAGTTCATCATTTGGTGCGGAATGTACTTTTGAGGTGATCTTCTTCGGCCACCAATACTTGGTTGTATCCCAAAAAAGCGTCTAATAAAGAGAACATTTCTGAACCAGATACAAACTGTAGTATTTTCTCCATGGGAGGAACATGTTAATTGTCCTTATCGGATGCCATATTCAAATTTCAGAAATCCACACATAACCTTATTTCTCCATACTTCTTCCGTACTTGCACCAAATTTGATACCCACTCAGAATGTCTGACTTTGAATATGATCTTAGCATCAAGCATCTTCTTCAATTCCGAAGTTACAACGTAGGGTGTACTTTCCGAAGTTTCTGCTGGAACGGTTTAGCTCCTTGTTTTATAGGGATAACATGTTTTATAATGCTAGTATCATACATTTTCAAATCATCATAAGTCCAAGCGAATACATCTTTATATTGTTGGAACAACTGAATGAACTTGTGTCTTTCACCAGGTGAACAACAAGCTCCAAGATTCACATATTTAGGTTCCTTCTTAGTGCCCAAATTAACCAGCTCATTTTGCATAGAAGATCTGTTGGTTTTAACATTCACTGGTTTTCTGAATTTATGTTGCGGGTCAAATAGCTTCTCAAGTGTACGTACCCCTTTAGACATGAAATTTCCTTTAGACTTATTTTCATCCATTTTTTGTAAATTGGTTGATGTTTTGTTTCATCAATAATTGAATCCTTAAATGTATCCTCATATGTCAAAAAATCTATAATCTGTCGATCATCATCAAATACCCTCCAATTTTTCACGTTATTAGCGACAGATGGCCTAAAAAGCAGTTCAATAAAAAAATTGTCACTAAGAGGAAGTAAATGAGAAGCAACAGTATCTAATAATTCAGCTACAATATTCTTTAATCTAGGAATGGAATTAATATTAAAAGAATCAAAATTTGAAATCAGATTCCATACCTCTGCTTGGTACCCTTTAAGGTGTGGAGACAAACAATGAATAGTATTTCTAATCTCTCTGACAATTATTTCTGAATCACCAAAAACTTTCAAATTTTTAACCATCAAATCAATATTTTTCTTGAGCCCTTGGATTAGAGCCTCATACTCAGTTGTGTTATTGGTGCATTCAAATTCTAATGTCAGTCACCCAAGTGGATGTACTAACTAAATGCAATATTTTATTTAAGCTAAACTATTCTTGAAAGGAATGAAGTTAAGAAAGAGAATCGTAAGGTAACTAAATCATGCATTTACAGGAGATAACTACTGAAAAATGCACATTTAACAGTCACAAAATAAAGTTAACACATTAGATATCTCAAGTATTAACATTCATTGCATCCATTTCTCGTAGAAAGCAAAGAAAACTATGTCTTCATATACATACATCAAGATAATTCAGAAACTATAAGAATAATCCAACATAATAAGAACAATCTTAATGTATTTCAATAGACAAAATGAAGAAATCAGTTCTACAAATTTGTTCACACATTTCGACACAATCTTCCATGCATGCTTCCACCCAGTAAAATGATTTGGTAATTATCAGAAATAATTCTCACATATGAGTTCGAACAAAATATTTCTAAAAGCAAAATCCCCTTCTCCATCTAATTTCCTCTATTTATCTTTACAACTTGACCTCCCAGGTGACTTATGAGTTCACCTTCCTACATCTAGGACCCTTTGTATTCCAAGGATTTTGTCCTATTATAATTATAAAATAAATGGGCGAAATACCAAAATACAAAAAGTACATCATGAGGGTGGGGCATCCTCTTCAACTTGTATAAACTCATCCCAAGGGCTCCTTTCATAAGATATAATATTTAAATGTTGATGATCCAATAATATTAAGGCCACTTCATGAAATGATAAATATTTAACCATTGCATTGAGCCCTCTATTTGCTGAACTATGCCCATTAGCAATGTACTGCATTTTCAAAGTAGCTTTCCCAGTACGCTCTTGTAAATCCTCTGGAGTGATGCTTTCTAGTGTTGTTGTAAATGTAACTTCAGAAGATATTCATTTGTATTTTATATTTTTATTATTATTTTATTTTATTTGTACCTCTGACGGAGTTGTTTTTCCTCCATTCAAGGATGCCATTAATATTTTTGGTCATTGAGGTAAAACCTCCATTGTAAGTCAGGGAAATAACACCCCAAAGGATAAATGTAATGTGTTTTATTGAGTCTCCCTAGGATAGGTCAACCCAGTCAAGATAGTGAGGTAGGCCCCATTAGGTAAAAAGGTCACCCACACATAAAGTATAAATAGAGAGCTTTCTCTCTCATCTGGACACACCACTCACTCACTCAAGTTCGCATAAGTAGTAAGGCAAGTTCACTGGAGGAGAAAGAGAGAGAGCTACAGAAGACATCTTATATTTGGGTTTTTCCATTTTGTTTTATATTGTATTAGTGACGAATCTTTATTTGAGGAAGTTGCAGGGTTTTCTCCTTTATGGCTTCCCCGAGGAAAATTATTGTGTCTATTGTGTTTTGTTGTGATTTTCTTTCTTTCAATTAAATATCCTAGTTAAATTGAATTAAAGTGCAAACAACTCTAACATCTAGACTTCGTCGAATAACATCTACATCTTCATCTTTGATGGTCCTTAGCTCAGTCAACCCCTGCTCTTTTGGTACAGGACTTTCAAGTGGGCCAATAGAAGGAAAATGACATTTTCAAAGGCTCTGGTAATGTTCTGGTGAATCCCTTCACACTTGGAAATAGAAGTTGCCACTTCATTTTACAACTTTCTTTCAGCCTTTTGGAAACTGTCTAGAGTTGAAAAATCCAACTTTAGTTCTGCTGTATATTTTTTTGGAAAATGGGAAGGAATTTATTTAGATGTATTTCTCCAAGGAGAAATATTTTTAATCATATTATGAATTTCTCCTAGCCTCTGTTTAGTGGCAGTAGTTGTTTTAGATATCTACTCAAGCCTGGTCACTATTCTCTGCACTTCAAATGTTTGTTTTTTGGAAACTCCTGTGAGTGGAACAACTACTCCTAAAGAGTGGAGGCATAGTCATGAAATGGGGTTAAGTCCTATTTCTGCTCCTGTGCAGTATTCATTGCAATCATCAATGACTCCTTTTCTCGGTTAAGGTCTACTACCTGTGCTTGTAGAGATCCTTTCTCAATAGTGAGAGCTTCTACTTGTTGGTCCCATTGGATTTCCTTTGCTTGCATCCCTTGTAATTGGGAATTTAAATCTATTTTCTCACCTTCCAATATTACTACTTGAACATTTAGTGAGTCCCTTTCCGCTTCTAATATTTGCACGATGTGCATGGATTCTTCCTTTTGCAATTCGAGGGTATCCTGTTGATGTCTCATCTCGATCCTTTCATTCCTAGCTTGAACTAGATTGTTCTTAAGTTTAACCACCTTGGCCTTATTGCTCTCTACATTTTCTATTAACTTGTTTATATTGTATTCATTGGCCAAGTATGCAACAACACCAACAGATGCTGTGAACCTGGATCCTTGTTGGTTCCTTCAACTACTGGAACTTCCTGTATTGTGATGATGTCAGGCGATGAGGCAATTTTAAGCCTCTTTTCCATCCTTTTCATAATGGTATTCCTTTTGGGATCATCAATTATCGTCTCTAATTAAGAAACAACATGTTTCTTGGATGGTGTGAATGGAGTGAGTCCCAATTCAACTAGAAGAAGATGTCCTCCAATAACTGGAACTTCTGTGTTAGTGTCTATCATAGTATCAATATCCATATCTTGGCTTTGATCACCTCCTTGCAGACTTTGCATTTCCACAACTTTTGTGAATGTCTATTCTTATTCTTTCTTTTTTCGTAGTTCCTCTTGCTGAGCTGATTCTTTTTGTTGTTGTAATAACTTGACTCTTTTTTCATCTTGTTCCACTACCAACTTATCCAATTTTTCTTGTTCCACCCTTTTCTGTAATTCTTTCGATCCTTCCTTCTCTTTTCTCTCTTCTTCTCCCTTCCTTTCTAGTTCTTCTTCTTGCAGTCTCTTGTTAGTTTCTTCCAAGATGGATTCTTCTACTTTTTTCTTCCTAGTAGCTTCTTCTATGTCTCCTTGCATCGAGGTATCTGATGGTTTGCTAGAGCTTGTGTCCTTATCACCCTTCCTTTTGCTAAGTATTTTATCTAGTTCTGCAAGGTTTTGGACCCTCCTATATACTTCTTCTTGTCTCAAGAACTGATTAGCATATTCATAATGATTTTTCACCGATGAGCAATGTAGGGACACCTTTTAGTGAATATCATTCCTTACAAATATTTTTTCACAAAAATGAAATGAATCTAAATCTTTCACCAGCTCCTGAGCATCCTTGACCTTATTGAGCCTATATGCACCAATTGATAATGGGAGTGGAGGTTAATAATCCTTCTTATTTCCGTGCAGGAAATGGCCAATGCAATTTAAAAATGTTTGTCTTACAATTTCCTTCAAAGTAATGTAATCGGTAACATATTTTGGTATCAAAAGTGGACCTTTCGATCCTCCATAGATATGTAAGTAGGTCCCTTCACGGGTTAAATAGTAATCCCCCGATTGAGTGGCCACTGTAATAACTTCCTCAAAGATGTAGTATAGTTCCTTTTCATAAACCAGTTTGTAGAAGGGAACCAAGAAATCCTCGCAAATTTTCTTATAGTAGCTTGCATGTTTTTGGGCCCAGAAAATCTGGTATGCTACACAAACAAGAGACTCATTGGGATTCCACCTACATTCGAGGCCAGAAAGGGATTCAAGGTCATGATACAATCTATCAAGTAAGAATACATGTAGAACTCAACCTTCTTTACTTGAATTCCTTGATATGCATCATTGATAGCTTGAACCATGTTCTCATAAATAATCTCTACCCAATTGAAAACGATGCGATGCATTGTAATATGGTAAAGCACAAGTATCCAACTGAGATTGTAATTAACAGAGTTGGGCCTTCCATCTAACCTGCATAGGAGAGTAGAATCAATTTTAAATGGAGTCTTCAAAAAATTGGTCTCATATCCCCTGCTACTTCTCTAGCGCAACTGCTTCCCTGGAAACAACATTTTCTTTGCACACTCTTTGCATAGTCTAGTTTTAGGCTTTTAAGCCAATCTTCAGTTAAAAATACTCTTGGGTTCGAAGCCTATAATATTTTCAGATGTGGCTAGGTTGAAATGAGGCAGAAACTTTCCCTGTGGCACTTGTAATAATATGATATTTGAGGTCGATATGAGGGAGGATCCAATCTATCATTTCAACATACGGGAACAACTCAGGTCGGGTTACAACCTTGTGGATGCCTGATTTCTTGATGTTCTAGTAGATTAGGTCTTCCTCAATTGTAGCTTCTAGTACACTATGATCCCTGATTAGATGATAAATTTCACCCCATTTGAATTCATGGATTATGCCAATGACTTGTTGAGTGTGATCAAATTGAATCTGCAAAGAGGTCTCTTGAACTACTTCGTCATCAGACTACCTCCAACACAACTTTGGAGGGCGCTTAGGACCTCTTTTCGACATCTCTGGATCCTGTAATACAAAAGCGTTATCATGCTGCATAAAATCTATTAATACTGTGAACAAGATGCAAACAACTAATAGCTTCAAAAAAATTTCAACGAACAAATGCTTTTATGTGCATAAATGTATAGTTTCTCATCAAAGCAAAGAACGCCCTATTCCCTCGACAAGAAACTGCACATGTGGATCAATTAATATTAGCAAAACAAAATGAAATAGCTTAAGACGGGTGAAATAAAGTTAGGGCAAATATGCGTATTCTTAGCGATTTAGGTCTTAGCGCTTAACAGAACTGGAGAAAATTTGAGGGGACGTCAGTTTGGTAACAAGGATGCGGAATTAATCTTATGGTGCAAATTCTTAGGTAGAAATATGGTGACTGAAAACCTTGGGGCCCCAAAGAAGCATTGAGCCAGCCAATGAAATGAATTTTAAAGAAACGGTTAACCTTAGAACCAACAAGACCAATCACGAATTTATTTTACTATCCCAATCCACAAATTCGAAGTGGAGAGAGTAACCATAATCAGGACGAAAATGTACATACCTAGGAAATAAACGACATGTGTACTATATTGATCGTCATTGAGCGTAGTCGTACCGAGTGAAGATTCGAATGGGGTTGGATGAAAAATGGTAATGAGGGCTAATGGAGTCTACTTTTTAAAAGAGATCCATTGGAACCCTAAATGCTCGACGAGCCCCCCAAAAGAAACTTCGGCGTGATTTTATAAGTCATTTCAACATCTTGTCAAGAATGCATTAGGTTTATTTTCTTTTTCGGTGAGAATACTAAAGTGCTCAGACACGCTTTGGTGCTAAATCATGTTCTCACATGATGCATGTTTCGGTGACAAACTATTGTCAACTACAATGGTATCGGTGGGAAGATTACAAGTTTTTGTGATGACGAGTTTCAGTGATAAAAAGAAAACTCAACGCGATCGTCTCAGCGTGGAATCATGAGTTTCACCGATATGGGTTCGAAGGAAAAAGGATAAGATCAGTGAAACCATTCAATGAAACGTTATGAGAGTTTTCGAAAAAACACTCGGAAAATTTTGATGAAAACAATAGACATTCCTAGGCGAGATTCCATAATTTTTCCGCAGTTTCAGCGGAAAAGGAACATCTTGCGCGACCATTTCAGCGTAAAAATTGGAAATATATCCAGATCTTTCGACGAGCTTTCTGAATTTAAACTACAAACCGTAAATCACGCCAATGTTTCAGTGGAAATAGTGAAACTACACCAACATTTTGGCTGAAAAATACAGAAAGTTAGCGAAAAAAGGATATCTTTGGCGATGTTTCGACGAAGATAGATATTTTTTAGTGAATTTTCGGCGAGTTTGAGGAAACTCTTACGGATGTTTTGGTGATTTTGGGGAGACTCTCCGATGTTTGGGCGAGTTTGGGGAATTTTTAGCGACTTTTCGGTGAGTTCGAGGAAAATCTTAGGGACGTTTCGGTGAATTTGGGGAAACTCCAAAACGTGAAACTTAAGAAAAGTTGAAATTTTGGTTAAGTAATATCTCCCCTAGGAAACACCCAACTTCAAGCAATACCTAACTTAGTATACGATGGATCCAAGCCTTAAACAATCAAAGGTTAAATTCAAGGTGGGGGACCCTAGTCTTTCCAAGAGAAAATACTGGGGAGGGTTGTTCTAGTTGCAACAATGGTTGGAACCTAAGAACACTTGAAAATGGTTGTGACCAATAGAGCTATAAAGAGCTCTACTGTATTTATGATTAATATAGGGAAGGATCTCATCCCACATGCAGGTATTCTTGGAATTGTACATTCTTAGAATATGCACAATCATCTTGTTAACTACTTATGTCTATCCATCCATTTGGGGTGAAAGGTTGTTGATTTGGTGAGCTTGGTGTCCATCACTAACCATAGGATTGACCAGAATGTGCTTAAGAACCTGTAGTCCTGATATGAAATGATAGTTTGTGGTAACTCAAAACGAACCCAAACTCAATCGAACAAGAGCTTATCAGTGGCCTCGGTTGTGATACTCTTCTTGCAGGGTGTCAAAATGGCCATCTTAGAGAAGCGATCAAGGAGCACGAATACATAGTCATTAGCATGCTTAGTTGAAGGTAGTTCTGGCATGTATCCATGGAGATGGACTCCCAAGGTCCATTGGGAATAGGAAGAGGGGTCTACTACCCTTGCTTCTAAATGACGGGTTGAGCGATGGCATAGGCAGTGCATGATCTAATATACTTGTTGACATCTTGTCGGAGCTTTGGACAATAAAAATATTTCTGCAATATTGCTACCATCTTTTCCATGCCAAAGAGCCTTGCCACTTGACTATTTTTAGCTTCCCAAATCATCTCTGCATGATTGCTTGAAGGAAAACATAGATGGCCTAGATGGCATAACAGTCCATCTTGGAGATGAAAGTTTGCAACTGGTGTGTCTTTGTCCAGTGCTTGATAGGTGGTAGAAAATTTAGTATCACTTTTATATAGTCGGGGACACCCTAAGGTTTCATGGCCACATGGGTTGAGCATTGTTGTCAAGGCTATAACTGGAGGTCAAATAAGACAATTGGTGACTCAATTTGTGCTTCCATTCTTATATTTAATGTTCAGGTGGAATTTCCACAAGTATGTGGACCAATTTTGATGGTGATCATTATGTAACCTTATTTGTGTTTGCATGAACTATAGGGGCTTGTGATTAGTGTGGATGACTATCTATTTCCCTAAAATGTAATGTTTCCATTGGTAGTAGGCTTGTACAATGGAATGCATTTCCTTATTGTAGGTGGGGTATTTGCAAATTGCATTTGAGAGAGTCTCACTGTGGTATGCCATTGGATGGCCATGCTAAGTGAGTATTATTCCAACACCATAGTCTAAAGCATGTGTCTCAATCTCAAGGGGTTGTCGCATATCTAGTAAGGTGAGTACTGGTGTTGAACATAGGCGGTGTTTTAGATCCTCAAATGCTTTCTATTATGGCTTAGCCCAAACAAAATTGGCTTTGGACCCAACCTTGGTCACTTGGATGAGGGGCCAAGTGATATGAGAGAACCCTAATACGAATTTTTGATAGAAGTTGGCAAGGCCCAAGAAACTACAGATCTCGGTTAAATTTGTAGGGTCTGGCCAATCACGAATGACTTGGATATTAGTTGGATACATGTGCACACCATGCTCATCTACGATGTATCCTAAATATTGGATTCTTTGCATGCCAAAAGAGAATTTCTCTATATTAGCATATAATTTATGTTGTCGCAGGGTGTCGAGGACCTATTGAATGTGCTACAAATGCTCGACCCAATTCTTGTTGAAGATGAGAACACTATCCATATATATGACCACAAAATATTTGATGAAGGGCTGCAAAATGTCATCCATCATCTACATGAAAGTTATTGGAGCATTTGTCAAGCCAAAAGGCATGACCAACCAATCAAAAAGACCTTCCTTGGACTTGAAGGTAGTCTCCTAGACATCAGATTTCTCAATTAGTACCTGGTGGTATCTAGACATCAGATCAATCTTACTAAAATAATTATCCCCCTTGAGTTGGTCAAGAAGATCACCAATCCATGGAATTGGATACCAATTCCTAATTGTGATTTTTTTAGAGCTCTACAATAAATACATAGTCTCCATGTACCATCTTTCTATTGAACCAACACAATTGGGCTCCTGTAAGGTGAGGAGATCGGTTGGATGTGCTCCTTTTGGATTAAATCATGAATCTAGCATTTTATTTCTTCATTTTCTAATAGAGAGTGCCAATAGAATGGGCCATTAGGTAGAGGCACACCAGGTATCAAATCAATTGAATTCCTAACCTAGTAGTGTAGAGGCACCCCAGATGGTGAGGTGAAGAGATCTTTGTATTCTTCTACTACTTTTCTACCTTCTTCTGCTCTATGGAAATCTCTTGTGTAGAGGTCATGGATGGTGTTGTGATATTGCATTCAATTTCAAAGTGACTCATAGAGAGGATGAATTTCCTAGTCTGGGAGATTACCTTCCTACATTGATTGGCTGAGATCAAAGAGACTGAGGTAGTTAGAATGACCTTTGGTATCCTATAGAGTTGTTTTCCCAAAGGAACAATGACACTACGAGGTCGAGACCCATATACAACATGAAATTTACACATATATGGTTGTCCTAAAATAACATCACAAACTTCAAGAGGGGAAACATCACACATTACCTCGTCTTTGAAGGGCTTGATTTTGTAGGACAAGAGACATTGTTGACTAATGTGGATGTCACAAACATGGTTCATCCAACCGATGGTGTATGGTTAGTGGTGTGGCTTTTTTAGTAGCTTCAATATCTTGATGACCTCGTTTGAGATCATGTTCTTTTCGCTCTCATTGTCAATAATGAAATGTAGTGGGGTCCCTTTCACCCACATCTCTGAATGGAATAAGCACTCCCCCTCTTCAAGCTCTTTCGACTCCTCTAATTGGATATTCTTGGTTGCAATGGTAGCATTGGGTTCTGCATCAATGATATGTTTCCCCTTATCCTATTTTGTATAAGATTCCAAATCAGGTTTTGAATCTCTTTCTTTAAGATCGACCAACAATGGCTATTTCAAGCGGCATTTTTCAGTGTTATTCCAGGGGATTTTGTGGAACTCACACCACTTCCCATTGTCCTTTTTTGACTTATGATGGCCCTTCTTTTCCTGCATCTTCAATTGGAAGTCTCTAGGTTGACTCTCCTTGATATAATCCTTTTTTTGCGAGTTAGGGCCACCTTTACCATACTTATGTTGTGAGAAATTTGCAAACCCAAACTCATGCTTGTTCCATTGCTTAATTTCTTCTCAATCTTGATAGCATGGTGGTAAGTGGCTCCTAGTGGGGAGATGTTCAAAAAATACATCTTTGCTTGGATGTACATGTGTAGGCCACCGTTGTAATTCAAAACCAAGTTTCGCTCAGAGAATTTGATACCCAACTTTGAGCGCAAGGTATGAAAAATATTAGTGTACTCTGGCACCGTCTAGTCTCTTTCCTAATGTAGATTCATCCATCTCGTGCAATTGTCATCATAGCTTCCAACAGGGTAGAATTCCTCCTTGAGAGGATTCACAAAGGCTTCCCAAATGGGCCATTCCATGAATAGTGTAAATTCATCTTCATTCTGTCTCACCAATTAACTGTCCCACCAAACTTTAACATGGGGAAGGGTTTTAAGGAGAGTGGAGGTGATTTTTTCAGTGTTGTTTTTTTTTAATAGAGTAATATCCTTCTAACAAGTTTAACAATTTTTCCAAAGCATCCACATCTATTTGGCCTTCAAATAAAGGGATATCGAATTTCACTTATACATTAATGAATGGTGTTTCACCTCCTAAATCGAGGCTTGTTGAAGGTAGCTCACATGTTTACGATAATCATTGAAAGATCTGGGCGAAGTTATCTAACATCTCATTCCTCTATTGTGCAAGGGATTCCTCAAGGAACATCTTGATAGGATCTCCTACTCCTTCATCTAGCTTGTCCCTTTCCATGGGAGGACGCTAGGGTTGGCAGGAGAAATCGTAATCTATTGAAACTAGCTCGAGACCCAACTCTCTATACTTTGACCTCATCAATGACATGCACCAAGAAGAAAAAAAATAAATTGATTTGATACCATTGATCTAGATTGTATAGGGAATGAAATGAAACACACACAGGAGTATAATAGAGAGCACAACAATACATCAGAATACAATTAAAACCCAATTTCTATTAATGAATAAAATAGTGGAATACTGTAGAACATACACTAGCTATAATGGTCGTAGCTTATCTATGAAAAGAGAGAGATGGTGGCTACACTCATTTCACAAGTTAATACAAGAGGTGGAATAGATGGAATTTTAACATAAATCAAGAACCCTAAATGTCGAAAACCCTAAACCTAGGAGGCAGAGTGACGAAAATTATTTTCTCTAAAAATAACGCCAAAAGGTATTTTTAGGCATAGCTTTTACATCATTTTCCTGGAAGCATAAATTTCAAATATGAGCTCTGTTTGGTGCATGTAGTATCCCATTGTAAAGCTCTAATTGAGAAGCACAATTGATTACTAGCATGTCATTGCAAAGATCAACTCATGCTGCAAAGCTTTCTGGGACAAAAAACATTGTTTAGGCCCTCAAAGCAGCCTTAGAAGTTTAGGACCCTAAAAATATTAGAAAATCCATGAAAATCCTATCAAAATTTCCCAATTAGAGAAACAAGTTGAGTCATTGGAAGAGGTGGGTATCCACCAATATCCACTTGGATCATGAGAACTTCCTGCTACTACTATGTCGTTTAGGAAAAAAAAAATGAAAGCAAGGTATATGTCCTTGAAAATTTGTCGAGGAAGGTGTTCATGTGCACCTCCCAAATATTTTCCATTGTCTTCATATTTATGGTACAACGAAGATGAAAGTTGTTGGTTTTTGAACTCTACACCTCCTTGTCCAGTGAGAGAACCAAATAAATTGTGAAACATTTTCATTCCTCATCTTGATATTTTACAACATCTGTAGGTTGTTTTCCATGTGAAGAAGGTCACCCCACCAAGGAAGCACACTCTAGCAAGTAAAGGCATCATACATAAGACCCACGGATTGAGAATATTGGTTTTTGTGATGTGTCTGTCATTTGATATCATTATGAGAAGAGGTCTCACCCTCACCATTTGAGAGTCCATGCAGTATGGATTCTATATAAGGTAAGTCTCGGGTTTCAATCTCAAACCCTTCAGTAGACATGTCTGAGATGATTCCTTCATGTTTGAGGATGGAGCAACCTTGGATGAGGGCCCCAAGGGATATGTGATGGAACCATCCTAGAAAAAAACTGAGTCTATCCATTATGTTCCCCGCCTTCGTGAATATATCAGTGACTTGGAGATATCCCTAGCACAATTTTTCATTAGTTCTATCTATGAACAACTCTATGTTTCTTCCAGTGAGCAATCTCTACAACAGTTATAGGTATGTGCAACTTTATACTTGTATATATATTTTCATGTATATATTTGAAAAGGTAACAAAGAGAAAATTACATAGATGGAAAATAACTTGAGAACTTACAATTTATAGAGGGGAAAAGCTTCTCTTGCTGGATGACAAGCTCCATGTTTCTTTCAATGAGCAAGCTAGTGATGAGAGAAGAAAGAAAAGAGCCTATGTTCGCATGGAAGGGGAAGATGTAGAGAAACATGAAAATAATAATCCTACGCTCAAATTTTCTTCCATAATGTCTACACCATTCTTTGTTCATGCATAAAGTGGCTTAGGATTTTGTCAGGGAGAAACCTATGTAAGTTACCATGTCAAAGTGGAAGGTGGTGGCAATAGGATAGTGAGGCTTAATGGTTTGCTAGAAGAAACCCATGCATGTTACCATGTGGAAGTAAAGGGTGGTGGTTGCTTCTTTGACTGGAGTAATTTGGAGTGTTAGATAAGGCATGGTTTAGTCAAATAAAGCATGGTTTGTAGTGTCAGATAAGGTATAGTGTGAACCTCCAAAAAGTCAATCATATATAATTTTAAAAAAATGTTTTTTTAAATTAACTTAAAAATCTAATAAATAACTTAAAAAATGGCTCTCCACTCGGGCTAATTTAGTATTATCAAGATATACTAATAAATAACAATTTAAAGAAAGGTAATTGAAAAATTGAAAAAAACATTTCATTTAAAAAAATGAAGTTTAATAAATAATTTACAAAATATTACCAACTCCACTAAACTAATGCATAATAAAAATCGAACTGATAACAATAGTCCCTACGAAAACAAAAAACCAATAGATTTTTTTTTTGATGATGTGAGCACACAATGCATTCAAAGGTCATCAGATGTCATTAAAATATTCAAATAACGATCTAACAATGACTAATTTTCATTACTACATGACAAAATTACTGTGATTAGTGCGACGTCATGGTAATCTTTTGCCAGTTTTTTTTCAATTGGAAAAAGATTATAATTTGATATTTAAGATTGAATCAAAGTTATGACAACTTATACAAAAAAGTTATTTTCATCACGATGCTGATTGTAGTCCTTTGATAGTTATCTCTACAGATATACATAACATAGTGTAGATAACTTTGAACTAAAAAGGACAACGTGCCTCCAAAATACTATCATCAAAGTCTCCTTAAAAACACTTTTCGAAACAATAATACTTATAATTGAAGATACAAAGAGATTGTTAAACAAAAACCGTGTTCAAGTTGCAACTAATAATCCTTGAAGGATCCTAAAACTATTTTGATATAGTCACCAAATTCTTAAAAAAAAAAGATTCGCTCAAATGATCCACAACTCTTTTTGATAAAAAATCAACCAACTTGTTGAAATTTCTGTAAATGTGTGAAAAGGATAAATGAGTGAAAAAGGTTTGGAGGAGTTAACATCATTGATCCAAAATAATAACATGAAAAGTAGCCTTATCATATACTCAGTCCACAACTATTATGAATTCCCATAAACCTATAAAGTTAAAAAACTCCCACAATATACAAAATAAAGAACACCCTATAAAGCCAATAACTCGACCTGAGTATTTGTTCTTGCTCCACAACCCAACCATAATAAGAACTATTTCCTAAAAAGTAAATGTGTTGCCTATTATTCACTATGGAGTGCATCAATATAATTAGCACAATCTTCGCACATTCTTATGAAATTATTTGTAAACTTATAAAATCCATATCAAATTAACTTTGAATTTTCATTAACAAAATATTAATGAAACGAAGCTTCAACTCTTAAGTAAGTTAAGTAATTCACATTACAATGTTAACGTATCTAGTTATAATGAAGGGAATATGATTCATTTTTTCTTTTATGTTTTCATATTTTGAATAGGAATATAGGGAGAAGGGAATATGATTCATTTTTTCTTTTATGTTTTTATATTTTGAATTGGAATACAGGGAGAGATGGAGTTATGGAAGATGATCCATCATATATGTTGTTATTCATCTACCAATCTACTTAGGTGTCCAAGCATGGATTGTTTCTAGTTGTGGATGTCTACAAAAATACCAATGCATTATATTATGCATTACAAATTTTGGATGGTTAAATTTGGTTTATTTGCAATTGGGTCATGGTGCTCGGTTATGTGACAATATTTAGATATGTTTATGAAAAAGCACTCTTTGTTTGTCACTCTCATTGGCATTAAGGATCAATCATTACAATGTTTTTTCAAGGAGTATTCCACTTTGTTATTCCAGACCTTTGATAAAACAACTAATTGTTATTCCCATACTTAGAAAACTTTGGTTGAACTTCTCCTTGGCATGACTCTAATTGTAATGGACTTAGTTAATTATAAAAATATCCACGATCGACCTCCCTACTTAGGAGATTTTTGTCTCACAAAAAATTATGCTATCACTTGTGGAAACTTCTTCTTAATATGCTTTAAGTTGCCCTACTTATAATCCTAAACGACTATCCTTTAACCTAATATGATGAAATTTCATGGTTTCTCATCTCACTTTGCACTTGTTGCATTACAAAACCATGCCTTCTTCTAGTCTCACATTAAAATTAGCAACAATATCTTTCATAACTATATATTGATGGTTAGAATAAGGCACCATGCTACCATAAGGGGGGAGGAGAGAGTGGATTCGACACTTGGTTAAGGAAGTTTTAATCAAGGTTTGACCCTATGGACCCCAATTAAAGAAATATTGATCCAAAACACACACACACACACACACACACACACACACACACATATAAGAGTACCATATGATCCTACTTATGCTTTATATGGGGGGATATTGGAATTTGGGACATTTCATAGATGGTGTTGGTATTGTTAAAATGTGGGTCATTAGTTATTTTGAGTCCTTAAACAACATTTCTGGGTCTTGTGACAAATGTACGTTATCATAGGATTCCCTCATTCAACATGGATGTTGGTATTCTCTTTGATACCTTTCCATTGAGCTATAATGCACCTAAAATAGTGTTCATATGTGAAGGTTGTGGCCCATACAAGGAAATATTCTAATTATTCCCTTCATGTCCAAGTGGTAACCATGTTAGCTCACCATAGTTCAAATATGGGGAGTTGTCAACATGTGGGAAACCACTACGAACTTATAGAATCATCATGGAAGTTCCAATAGGGTTTTGAAATCCTAAACATGACCCTAATCATGGCTATCAAAACCTAGCAAAAGGGGGGGAAGCTAGATTCATGTTTTCACTAACCATCAATTATTTCTTAGTATGAGTAGGAGTGTTGATGAGATACTAATGTACTAGAGATACATGAGTATGTTGTATAGGGTTGCAAAAGTCCATAATGTCTCATAGCTTCACACTAAGCTTGGATAGGTTTGTAATTTGTATTGTAATCTCCATAATATAAGAAGGTGGAAGACACAATCCTTCATTGCATGTTTTTTTCCTATAAGGTTTTCGAGTGTACATATTTGTGTTCCATTTTGCTTACTTCCTATTTTAGTATATATCATACATCACAGAAGCTAAAGAATCCAAATGGTGTGTTGAAATTTCTATTAGTGCTTTAAAAATAAAAAAATAGTCATAGAGTTGAGTATAGACTCACTTTAGTTGTTTGAAGTTTATGATCTATTTTAGTGAGCCAACCACTAGAATATCCAAGGTGATTTTTACAACATATTGTTATCAAAGTGGGTTTATGGGAGTTTGGTGTCTTGAAAGCAAGGTATTCTTACCCGACATTGGAAATCTAATTTTGTGGAAAATTTGTACCTCATGGATCTTGAGATCGACAAAAGAAGGGTTAAAAATCAGTTGTGATGCTCATAAATAAAACAAGGGCACTAAGAAGATCCCATATATGAAGGATAAAAATAACATTTTCAAGGTTGGATGTTCTTCAAGAGCATGGCCATCCTCTTGGTTGTTTTCAACAAGAAATATATCCACCCCTTTTAGAGAAACAAGAATCTCATGAGAATCTAGAATATCATGAGGAGTCAAATAAAGATAAAGAAGAACTAAAGCCTAAGAAACAGAACTCTAGCAATGAATCTTCTCACTACTTGTTTAAAATGAAAACAAAGACCAAGATCAAGCCTTATAAAGGTGAGGCATATACAATTATGTTTTATCATTAGATGTAATAATTAAAATTCTATTTTAATGTGCATAATGTATGAACATAATAAAAAATAACTTTTTCCATACTAAACTTATAAGTTCATGAATAAAATTAATGGGAGAGATACATGAAAGAAACTAGACTAGGGTGAGACCCACTGCTAACTATGTGGAGCATATTCAAGTACCTCCTTAGGTCCGAGTTTTAGCTATTGGGTTTGAATAGGACTAGAGGATTCAATGACACTACTTTTGGGAATGGAAAGGATATGATGTACATGTGTACACTAGAGAGTTCTTGAAAAACCCCATTCAATTAGGAATAAATCCCTTATACTTCGATGTAGTCATGAAGTACTTGAGTGGCCTCCATAGTCACATAAGGAGAAACATCATACTACTCAAGGCCAAGACCATTGATGAGGCCTATGTGCAATCCCATCACAATAATTGATTCTAACAAGAAAAAGGGATAGATAAATGGTTCAAATTAGTGAAGCTAGCATGGAGATTCAAAGAAGGGTAGGAAGAATAAGAGGGGAAAAAGGGAAAATATTAATACTTCCACCACTCACAACTACAATAGAGTGCTATAACATCACAAATGTGCAATTGCATGATCATTGATTCCCTATCCACCATATTCCATTATTTTTTCATGACATGATGCATCTTTTTTCATTGAGGATGCCTCATCATTGCATCATGGTATGATGCAAACAATGCTCAAATAAAAAAAACATGTAATTGCTTGTCTATTGCACCATGATTCATCATAATTTGTGTTGTGTGCATTAGCTTTCAATGCAAAAAACGATCAATAAAAGGATGGGTGCCATGGTTACATTGATAGTAAAAAAGTCAATATTTTATAATATCATTATTGTATCAACATGCATAATTTTGATGCCATTCTTCCTAAGAGATCCAACTGATCCTTAGTGGGAGGGTGCTAAAATCAATATTTTAAATGTGGTAGTGATGATTTGATTCTTGTACAATGTTACTTTATTATTTTCATAGGTTTACAATACTTCTTATTGGAGTTCTTCAAGATTCTTTGACATGTCATGATCTATACAAATTTAATAAATAAATTATAATCTAAGTTAAAATTATTTAATTAATACTTCTTAATTAATACAAATTACTATAGTATGGGGTGGCAGAATCAAGAGGGGTTCTCTTTGAACTTGATGGAAATAAAGAAGTAAGCTTATCCTTGGGGCTTGGAATCGCCACAAATAACCAACAAAAATTGTATGCTCTTTATCTTGGATTGAATTTATTGCCTGATCTTTAGATTAAGAAAGTAGTCGTCTTGGGGAATTATTTATTTTTTATACAAAAAATGAACAAAATAATGAACTAAGAGGGCACCTTGCCTCAATGAATCATCCACAAAATCAAATAGAATATGGAGGGGATTGATGAATTCAATTTCTATCACATGATACAGATCCATAATGAAATTGTAGATGAATAAGAAAATGTATCTCTGTACCTAGAAAAAGGGGTCTTGGTAAAAAAATGGGGACCCCTTGTTAGGAAACAGATTCCTTAGCATTTGCATTACAACTTCATGGCTATGCATAACTTCACCCTTTTTTTGGAATTGAATGGATTGAACACTTGGAACAATAGTCAAGAGTTGACAATGAAATGTCTTCTCATTATTAATGGATAACACAAGGGAGGAATTACTCACTCCCTCTCATTCCCTTTGCTCCCTTACATTTTTCATGTACAATCCCACTATTGAGATTTATGAATGCTATGCTGTGAGGATTGCCAATGAAGGTGGGGCATTATTATAGAAAGGGAGGATTGCAATTGAAGTGAATAAAAAAAGAGATTTGGGTGAATTTTTAAGGAAATTATAGGGAGTGGAGGCCTGGTGTAGCCTCATACCCTCGTCTTCTCACGATTTGACTTGTGTAGTATTTCTCAATCCTCAAATGAGTGAAGGTCTATTCCTATCTTTTCATGTGGAGATGATGTCTTGGAAATGCTCTCTCAATAAGTCAAATTGGAGTATTCAATTTTCTAAGCATTTTAGAAAAAATATTTCCTTTCAAAAATACTAGTGAAAATGGGATCACTACCACTTACAATAATCTCGGGAATTCCATGTATCTTATAAATTGCTTCCATGAATGTTATAACTACTATACTTACTTCAAAAGGATGAGAAAGAGAGTAGAAATGGACATACTGTGTGAGTCGATCCACTACTAACATGATAAAAATATTTCCTTCTAAATTTGGTAGACCTGTGATAAAATCAATTGAGACCTATTACCAACATTGACTCGGTATGGATGATGGTTGTAGAAGACTTAGTGCCTTGATTGTCTCTCCTATGTTCTATTAGAAAACTTACCAAACATAATACCACAAAATTTTGGACATAATTTTTAATAACTTCCCAAAAATATACTTCTTAATCCTATGGTAAGTTTTCAAAAACCCTGAATGTCTTCCTATCGAAGAAGTGTGCAATTCCAAAAGGACCTTTTGTTTGAGTTGATAATTCTTACATAAATATAGGTGATCCTTGTACCATAGTGAATCATTCATCCACACAAATTTATCTAGTAAACCAGGGTCCTCTTGTAGTTGTTGAATTATTTTGGATGCTTTATAATCTCTTTTCCATTTTTTCCTTACGTCTTCCACCAAATTAGAATAAAAAATGGAAATAACACGCAATAATATTCCCTCTTGTCATTTGTTTTTCTTGAAAGTGCATCTTCCACCACATTTTGTTTTTGTTTTTTGTAGATAATTTAAAAGTCACAACCTAGCTTATTTGTAACCCATTTTGGTTGGTATTATGAATATAATCGTTGTTCCAAGAAGTCCTTACAATTGTCATGATCTGTTCTTACTTTGAATTGTCTTCCTATTAGGTAAGGGCACAAGAGTTGTACACATAGCCACTTTAAGTTTCTCAAAATATTTGGTTTCTTCTTGAGTTCAAGATAATGCCTCCTTTTTCAATAACCTTGTTAGACTTTCTTCTATTTGATCATATTTCGTAACAAACTTGTGGTAGTATCATGCCAATCCTAAGAATCCTCTAACATTCTTCAAGAATTTAGGAATTGGCCATTCCATGATAGCCTTAATTTTGTTAGGGTCCACTTTGACACCTTCATGAGATACAATATGACCCAAATATTTCACTTCCTGAACCCTAAAGGCACACTTAGAAAGATTGGCGTATAGTTGGTTCTCCTCCTATAGTTTTAAGACCTAGTCAACATGTTATACATGCTCTTCCCAATATTTTCTATAGGTTAGTATATCATAAAAAATACTATTTTTTTTCTCAAAAAGGGTTTAAAATAAAATTCATTAATATTTGAAATGTAGAAGGTGCATTGGTAGGCCAAATTGAATCACTTAAAATTCATGATGAACTTCATGTGTTTTAAAGGTTGTTTTCACAATGTCTTATTTTCTCATTTTGATTTTATGATATCCAAAATGGCAATCCAACATGGTAAAGAAAATTGCTATGTGTAATTCCTCAATGATAGGAATAGGAAACTTAGCTTCAATGGTTATCTTATTTAGCTCTTTATGATTCAGACACATAAAATATGAAACTTTCTTTTTGCAAACCATCTCCATTATTGCAAAAAAATCAATTGGATATGTTGAATTATTTTTGCATCTAATATTCCTTGAACTATATTTTCAATCTCACTCTTTTGTTAATATGGGTACCTATAGGGTCTAATGTTAGGTAGTGCACTTCTTAGTTACAAGTGAATAACATTGTCATGATCTTAATGAGGTGGAATACCTTTTGGAATCTCTCCAAATACCTTGGAATTATTGTCAATAACTTGTTGGAGATCCATGGGAATAGAGGGTATATATGCTTGAACATTTAGTGAGCACAATTATGCAATTACTTCATGTTGTCCTTTTTTTAGCTATTTTTTCATGATGTTACAGCTTATCACTTTAGAGGGTTTACATGGAATACCTTTGAGTTAATGTATTTGAAATTAAATTCACAGCTAATCTTTGATCCTAATTAGACTAATATTCCATAATTGACTCATATAATGGATAGATCTACTCATCTCGAGTATGTTGTAGTGACATCCACTCCAAGGGAGTGTTGTTTTCCTAAATGGCTAACATATACTATTGAATTTGTTGTTAATACAATTGATTGGGGGAGAAATCAAAGTTGAAAACAACAAGATAATGTTGTAATCATGACATGTAGTACATATGATCAAACTATAGATTTTTTTACAAAGTCAATCATTGAAGATGAGGTTGTGAAAAATTGGTTGATGGTTGCACCCCATGATTAGGAGGCTTGCCTAAAAAATGGGTGTTGAAGTAAAACATATTAATCCTCTAGTTGTGTTGAAGGAGGGATGTTGAATTATGACGATATTGGGGAATGTGTCAATCCAACTTATGGATCTAGTTGAGGAACTAGTCAATCTTAGTTGATGGACCCACTAGAGTATATGAAGTAGCCAATGAATTCAGTTGGATATCAATCAAAGAACAAACTTATTCAAATAATATATTGAAGTGGTCGCAATCAAGTTAGAGGGACCACCCTAAGGATATAATTTTCTAACTACTATAACATATTTTGTGGAATAGTATAACCCATTGGGACTAGTACGAGTAATCATATTTGACAAATTGGTCCATGTTTCATCAAGATTTGATAGATCCTCAAGTATAAATAGATTAGATAAGAGATCTGAAATAAATAATAAGAAATATGTTTCTCTATGTGTTTGATGATGCCTATGAATGCTTAATTAGTGTCTTTTCACACCACCTATTCATGATCAAAAAATATTGTTCTATTGTATCTTCAACATTCCTTCTATTTTTCAACATTTGGGGCGAAGCGACTAAGAGAAATGGGATGGAGCTCATTCCCCATGGCATCGAAAAGGGGAGTGAAAATATAAGGAATAAACCACTATAATTCAAATAGGATACAATACTTGAGAAAACATTGAAGGAAGCATATAAATAACATGAACATAGAGGTTAGAAGCAATTCATAAAACAAAGTGAGAAATTCATACCAAAACGATGCTTTTACATCTTTAATCAAAACACCAAATTTGGAGTGAATATTTGTCCATTAAGTGTATAATTAATTGACATAATATTTGAAGAGTGTGAGGAGAGGTTAGTTTAGTTAATAGATGGATATTGCAACTTACTCACCAATTCATCAATATTAGTTAAAATATGTTTGAGAGGGTATCATTTGGTCCTAATTGATAACATACACTTATAATCATCATAACCCATACCTTCAACCATCTGTCAAAAATAGATTGCCACCACTTCCATGGGTGAGAATGTCACTAAGAAACTATGCATGCCCACACCTCCATCTAGTCGTAGTTATTTTGTTAGTAACTTACTATCACAATCTGTAAGCATTCATTCACTTAAGGAATTTAACACCATCTGAAGTTCATAACTATGCATAACCATTTTCATGCAACTTGTGTAATACATACCCCATTTTCATTGTGTCCATAATGAATTTTACAATTGATGAACTTTCATTACATTCGTATAAATAAAATAACAAGACTTTAGATAATGTATGGTAATGAACTACTCTATCAAGTGCTTGATGACCATGTTGATGAAGTGAGATTTGTTTTTATCATTGATCAATTCCAAGGGACAACCAAACATCATGATGAACTTGGTGTACAAAACCAATGAAATTATTTGAGCATCACTTTTGGGTGTAACAACATTCTCTAGACATTTGGTGAAATTTTCAATGGAAACCAAGATAAAGCTATTTTAACAAAAGCTAATTGAAACAAGTCACAAGAAATTAATTTCCATATCTAAAAGGGAGAAAAGATGAAATTGAATGTAATCATGATTATGTGGGATCCCGCATGCTAACATAAATCAAAATTTTGAACATACTTGATTGTGCAAAATGAAACCATTTACAAACTACCATAATCCTACTAGTAACATTTTATTCCTTGTCTATCATGAAATAGTTACAACCATTTATTTATTGATATCCACAAAGGACATTCATAACCTAATCCAAAAAAATTACTTTCCTATAAACATCATTGTTCACAGCATGCTTGTATAAAACACCTATAATTATATTAAATGGAAATGTATGTTGTCCAATCTTCCAATGTTGTTATATGGTATATAATTCTAGGAAGATTCCCTTGGGAAGGAACCAATATAAATATTGTACCATTATATCCGATTGTGAGTATGTATTCTAAATAATTCAGAATCCATAAATTCATCATGAACAAATCCTACATCCTTAGAACTGATCCAAGAAAGACAATCACATGCGACATGGATATCTATTGGTTTTACAAAAGTAATGAACTCATATACCAATAACAATAAAATCTAGGATCTCAAATGTAATTGGGAATTTTTTTTGAGAATGTATATCAAGACCTAATGATGAACATAAAAGTCACAACTTTTGCACCAAAATAAAATTAAAATATTTATGTATAACATAAACCATGGAATTAGCTTCGCTTTGCGATGGTGTAATTCTTCTCGAAAACATTCAACTTCTTGATCACAAACTAGATATTGATCAAGTTTGCAAGGACACAGAACACGAGTGAAAACACAAAGGGCATATTGATTGCCTTCTCATTATTAAACTCAGATATATATAGTTTCACATTGGACCAAAACCACCACCTGATACTATGGGCCAGTGAATACCATGGGATGACTAATGACCTAGTCAACAACTAACTCAACTAACTTAACCAACAACGACACATGAGATTACAACTCTCAACACCCCCCCTTAATCTCAAGTGGGATGGTGTGGCCAGCACTATCAGTGCATAAGTGTTGCCTCTAAAAATCAAATGCAGATGTACCCAAAGGTTTGGTAAACATATCAGCTAACTACTCCTTAGAGCCACAAAACATCAAACTAATCTCTCCATTATTGACTAACTCACGTATAAAGTGGTAGCGAGTGTCAATGTGTTTACTCTTCGTATGAAATACATTATGTTTAGACAAATGTATGGCAGAACTGTTGTCACAATAGATGGTTGTTGGTTCTTTTTTTGTATGTCCCATGTCCTTCAAGAGTCTTTTGAGCCAAACTGCATGACATGTTGCTATAGTTGCTGCAATATATTCTGCTTCTGCTGAAGACATGCTCACAATGGGTTGTTTTTGAGAATCCCAAGAAATAAGATGGTACCAAAATGAAAAACATAACCAGATGTGCTTTTCCTATCATCAATACTACCTACAAAATCACTGTCTGTGTACCCTGTGAGAGTAAAGTCCTGTGAATGAGTGTACCAAAGTCCATAATCAATTGTACTTGCAACATATCTTAGAATTCTTTTTCCAAATTTCCAGTGAGAGTCTTTGGGAGACTCCACGAATCTAGAAATAAGGCTGACAACATACATCAAATCAGGTCTAGTAGCATTCAAATACATTAAACTTCCTACTAATGTTTTGTAAAGTGTAGAATTTACTGTTGCTCCTTCATCATTATTGCTTAACTTGGTTCCTGTTGCAATGGGGGTTTCTACTGGTTTACATTTAACCATTTCGAATCTCTGCAGAATCTCAATAGCAAACTTACGCTGACAGATGAAGATCCCATTTTCACTTTCATCAACTTCCAGACCAAGGAAAAACTTCATAAGGCCAAGATCAGTCATCTCAAACTCCTTTTTCATGGCCATCTTAAACTCTTCTAGCATCAAATTTCCAGTATAGATCATATCAGCAACATAAAGAAAAACAAGTAGAATGTTACCTTGTTGATCTATTTTGACATACATAGTAGGTTCATTGCTGCTTCTGTTGAACCCATTGTTGATGATATAAGAGTCAATTCTACTATACCAAGCTCATGGAGCTTGTTTGAGACCATACAAGGCCTTTTTCAGCTTACATACCTTGTGTTCTTGACCTTTGACAACATAACTAGGTGGCTGATCTACATAGACTTCTTCTTCAAGTATGCCATTTAGAAAGGCAGATTTTACATCCATTTCATAAACATACCATTGGTTTTGAGCTACTATTGCAAGTACAGCTCTGATGGTGTCCATCCTTGCTACTAGAGCAAAGGTTTCATCATAGTCTACACCATATTACTAAGCAAAACCTCTTGCAACAAGCCTTGCTTTGTACTTTTATACCTCTGATTTTTCATTCAAGTTGGTCTTATAAACCCATTTTACACCAATGCAACTTTTATCTGATGGGAGATCGACTAGATCCCAAGTATGATTCCTCTCAATAGAATCAATCTCTTCATTCATTGATTGGACCCACTGTGGATCTTTTGCTGCTTCTTCAAAACATGTTGGCTGACATGAAAATAGAGTATATTGTAGCTGCTCATCAATGATAGGAGTCTGTTCATATAAATCCCTTAAGATTCTGGTTCTCTGGTTCTATGGTGGACTGTTTACTGGTGTCCCTTATTATTGTTGTTGCTGCTATACCTCAAGTCTGGGTATTCTGAGTGGTTTTGGTGGTACTGGACTGTCTGTCTGCGGAATGTCTGTTGTATCACTCCAACATTTATATACAATAAATTTGACATATCTTCTCACCACTACTTTCTTGTTGACAGGATTATACAGTTTATAGGATTTATGTTGTTCACTATAGCCTGTGAAAATACACCTTTCACTCTTCTTGTCTAACTTCTTCCTTAACTCATCAGGTATGTGTGTGAATGCAACACATCCAAATATCCTGAGATGTGAGATACTAATATGAGTACCACTTCATGCTTCTCCATGTATCTTGTCTTTGACACTTACTATGGGAGACCTGTTCATTATATATACTGAACATGCAACAAATTCTGCCCAATATTCATCTAATAACTTCTTGCATGATAGCATACTTCGGGCCATGTTCATGATGGTCTGATTCTTCCGTTCTGCAAATCCATTCTGCTGTGGAGTGTATCTGGTGGTGTATTGGTGCTGGATTCCATGCTTATTACAGAACTCTGCAAAGTCACGAGAGACATACTCACCTCCACCGTCTGATTTGAGTATTCTGAGTGGTTTACCTAACTTCTTTTTAGTCAAAGCTTTGAACGCTTTGAATTTGGAAAAAGCATCTGACTTATTTCTAAGAAAGTAGATCCTGACTTTCCTGCTATAATCATCAATAAATTTTAGGAAATACAGACTACCTCCTATATACTGGGTTTGCATGGGTCCACATAGTTTTGTGTGAACAAGTTCAAGGTGTTCATTGGCTCTATTTGTAGAAGTGGGGAAGTTATCCCTTTGGTGTTTCCCTAAAATACAGTCTTCACAAGAACTTGATTGTTCATTCATGACTGGTAATCCATTGACCATGGATTATTTTTGCAGATGAGAGAGACTCAGAAAGGGTAGATGACCATACCTACAATGTTACAACCAAGTTTCGTCTTGACTGGAGACAGTATGGGCATATGACTATGACAGGATAGCACTCCTTAGGTTGAGTGGGAAAATTCTATTCTTGGTCATTTCTACTTTGGCTAGGAGTCTTCTACTAGGGGATTTATCATAGAAAACACAGTAGGAATCAATGAACCTAACATCATACTTATTCTGAATCAGTTGACCCATATTGATCAGATTGATCTTGAGATTTGGAACCTAGAATACATCATTTATGTACTTCTTTTCATTTTTTTTTGGTAAGTATAGGTATAGTACCTTTTCCTTGAGCAGGAACAAGATAGTGATCACCCAGTTTGATCTTTGAATTAACAGATGGATTTAGATCAAAGAATAATGATTTCTCACCTGTCATATGATTGTTGCATCCACTGTCTAGAAACCATACATTTGATTGATGTTATTCTTCAGTCGCTTGGTATGACAAAAACATAACTTCTGACGAATGTCCATATTTCTGGCAGTAGTTACACTGGACATTGGACCTGTTAGTCCATATCTTGCCTCCTCTTCCTCTCTGGTTCTAAGAGTTATGACTGTGATCACAGTGATATGTGTGTTCATGGGAAGTTCTATCATCTGTGGAATTAGAACTCCTTCCTCTTCCTCATCCTCTTCCTCCTCTACCTTGATCTCTGTTGAAAGAAGTTTGAGTGCTGAATGCATGTGACATAGACTATTCTTCCTAGCTGAGTCTAGCTATGTGAGACAAAAGAGACCCTGTTAACTCTTCTAGGGTAAACATCAACATATCCTTAGATTCTTCTATGGGAGTAACTACCATAGAGAATTTCTTAGTGAGGCATCTAAGTACCTTTTCAACAATACCCTTCTGCTCAAGGGCTTCCCAATAGGTTTGGAATTGCGTGACAATCCCCGAAACCCTAGTCATGAACTGATCGATAGTTTCAATGTCCTTCATCTTAAGAATTTAAATTTGGAGTCGAAGGTTTTGGAGTCTTACTATTTTGAATCTGTCTGTACCTTTGTATGCAGATTGCAGGAGATTCTGTGCTTGATGTGTGGTCATAGCTCCAGCAATCTGTGGGAAAATGGACTCCTCAATGCAACTTTGGATTAACCACTTCATAGTGATATTTCGATCTCTACTTTCATTGAGGGCCTTCTTATTTGCATTATTCATCTCAGCGAGAGCGACTGCTGTCGGTTCTGTGAACTCTTTTTCAACCATATCCCAATACTTGTTGAGCTATAGAAAGGTCTGCATCTTGATAGACTAGAATTCTAATTGTTTCCATTCAACATTGGACCAGAGATTAGCTTCATGTTTAGACTTGCCATGGCTTATGACAACTTTTAAACTAACCGACATAGTTTTCTAACTAAAACAATGCGACTCTCGGGTGCAATGGGAAAATTTTTACAGATTAAAGGAAGGCTGGTGCACTTTTCCTTCTTCCAGGGTGAGCCACCGGTGCAGTTTTCCTTTAGACAGGGTGAGCCACCGGTGCAGTTTTTCTTCAGACAGGGTGAGCCACAGGCGCAATTTTCCTTTAGCTAGGGTGCACCACCGACGCAATTTTACTTAAGACAGGGTGAGCCATCGGCTCAATTTTCCTTCAGCTAAGGTGATCCAACTCAGAAGGTGGCACAACTTTCCTTCATCAAGGGTACGCCAGGGTTTCTTTAGTGGGGATTTTTTTGGTGCAAGTTTCGTTGCAGTTGGGTGCACCGGTATAGTGAATAAAAATAAAAAAATGTCGCGGCCTGAGTGCTCCGTATCCATCCTATACTGCAACTTCAGTTGTGTGTGTGCTCTCCATTTTCTGAAGAGGCTTACCTAGAAAACAAAAGTGTAAGGATCAGGCCATCAGCTTTGATACCATGATAAATTTTGCAAGGACACAGAACAAGAGAAAAAACACAAAGGGCATATTGATTTCCTTCTCATTATTAAACTCAGATATATATAGTTTCACATAGGAACAAATCCGTTGGCTAATACTATGGGCCAGTGAATACCATGGGACAACTAATGACCTAGTCAACATCTAACTTAACCAACAATGACACATGAGATTGCAACTCTTAACAGATATGATGATCTATAATATCATCATATGGTTTCTATAAGGCTATTAATGATGATGTTGGAAGCATTTGTGTCAACATGGAAGATTTTATCCCACCATGGCTAGACCAAGGTTGGTGCTTCCACAATCTTCTCCTTGAGAGTATTATATGATTATCGTTACATAATTATCCATTCAAATTGAATATCTTTGGTTAGGAGGTGATATGAGAATATAAGAAGAAATTTTGACAATAGCCATCGTGACCTAGGAGTGTGCACACTCGTGTTACATTAATCACAGGAGGTAAAGCCGTGATGGTTTTGAATTTTTGAAAAGGGGAAGGATAAAAATAAATTATTAGGATTCATTAGTAAACCAAATTGATAGCATGATTGTATCATTCATTTGAGTTGTTAAACATGGTATCATAGGAGTCTGTGTAGAACAAAGTAATCAAGATAGATCACAAAGGAATGTGTAGATAAAATCCTTGAAATTGTTTAGAATGGTGCAACTAAAAGAAACATGTGCATTTATAATTAACGTGGCCAAATTATGTAGTAGTAGGATCCCATTATATTACAAAGGAAGTATTTGGATTATGTTCTTGTCCAATATTGATTTGATGGTAACCACTAAAGTTATATTTGGAAGAGTGGAATCTTGCATGAGCATTGTTGAATATGTTTGGCATCAAGCTCAATGTTAGTGTTCACGACATTGAAATATTCAAGAATATATTTCAAATCCTGATAAATCTAAGTGAATACATAACTATATTCAGTGAAATTGATATATTCAAAGGTATATCAATTTTACTCTAAGAACATGCACCAATTGTTAAATTGGTCTCATAACTTCACATGATTTTGGGTGCACTATTGAAAGTGTTCAAAACTCATTATTTATATGCACATTTTCATGAATCACCATAAAAATCAAGAAAGGAATAACTAAGTGGAACAATATTATCCAAGGAATTGTAAATTTGATCATAACCCATTTTGTTCACTAAAACGTGTTTTTTCCAATTTGTCATAATTCTAAAATGTTATAAATATATTTCTGAATAGTTCATGGGTGTGTGCTTCTTGTGTATTTCTTTGGTAATTGGGGGTGGAGACTAAATATTCCCATACCCCTGAGTATTTATGTTTATCACTACCTAGACATTTGTTTATGGGAGACCAATTGTCTATAATTCAACAGCGTACATGCATTCTAGGAATGTATATTTCACAATTGATCATAATTGTCGAAGATTATTCTAGAAATAAAATGTGCATAATTTTGAAACTTTCCTAGCATTTCCAGTAGGAATTAAACACTACAAAATCATCGGGGGATTAGTCATAAGATTAGAATAATGGAGAAGAGCAATCATTTAAGGATTTTAAATTGGTGAACAATTTTCGTAAAGCAAGATAATATGTAGATGAAGTTGGAAAGCTGGTTCATTCGATTTGCATCCAGATACAAACCTTTATGTAATGTTTTTGTATACTTTGATGCTCAAGAATATCAGGTATATGTATTTTTTTTGGGGGGGGAAACAAGAGTTTAAATAGGTGTTAAGTGGAGGTAGTCGTTATTCCTAAAAATTAAATGGTTTGCTTAATATTATAAAAAAGTTAATGAATTATTATTATTCCTTGGTTTATGTATATATATATATTCCAAAGAGATAAAATTAACAAAAATTTACAAAATAGTTGAGTAGATAAGGGATGAAAGTGATCTTAAGAACCTTGTTAATCATTTTCCTTTGCTTCCCCTTTTCACCAACTCTTTTGAATATGGAGTTTCCCTTCAAAATATTGCATATCATTTTTCCCACATCCACACATCTAGCATCCAGTATGGAATGTGGAGTCTTGTTTCTATTTTTTTTCTTTCCTTTTCTTCAATTCCACATTTATACATTCCACATATAGAATGAGAAGTGCAAAGAGTCTTGTTTCCCTTTCCCACATTCCCGAGTTGAATCCTTGCATTCTTCCATCTTCACATCTAGTGAAAAGTGTAGAGAATATTTATTCTGATATGTCATATATCACATACCCATAATATGCACCCCTGCATCACACATCCTATGCAATCTAGTTTCTAAGTTTTTCTTTCCTTTTCTACATTTATGCATTTACACGTTCTGCATGTTGAATGTGGACTGATAACATTCTTGTTTCCCTAACACATTCCCAAGTTGAATACGTATTGTCCTACATGTCCACATCTAGTGTGGAGTGTGGAGCTTCTTAATTCTGTGGTTTCATATATCATATGCTCATGATCCACACCCTCACATTCTACATCTAGATTGTGTAGGCCTTCCACTTCGAATGCCACATTTTGCATCATTCACATTCGATTTTAACATTGTTATCAATTCATATCCAATTAGTATTTTATGAAATATTTCTTATTTTAGTTAAATTATAATATTCAACTGGCCATTTATTCCTATGTATAATGGCTACTTCCATTTAACATAGGTGTAAGCTCATTCAATGGTTACTCCTCTCCATTATTCTATGCTTATGACTAATCCTTTGATTATAGGTGGATTGTCCACTTGAAACATTGGAAAAGTTAAAAAAAATATACATAGTTTACTTCAAGAAGATCCTCCACGAATATCCTCCATAATAGTGTATATATTTTTTACTTACATTGAATATAAAGTAACCATTCAAATGTGATTTATAGATGTGTCATTGCGCTGGAATTTGACGTTTATGATGCTGAAATGTTCAAGAAAACCTTTTTTTTAATCTTTGTCTTAATAATAATAATAATATAATTTTAAGGTCATAGCCTAGGCAAACACCAAACTGGTGTATGACACACCCTTGTTTGTGGGATAAGGGACCCTCTTTGTGTAGTAATTTGACCACTAAAGTCAAGTGAACACATCCTCATTTAAAAAAAAAGAAACCTTTTCTTGTTGTATGACATAATTTTGCCAATAGTCACCAATGTAAAGTTTCCAACCATTATCTAAATCTAATGTATTTAAGATAAATTAATCTCAATATGGTCATAGAGGATATTGAATGTCTTTCTACCCAATCTTCTCTTTGAACATTTGTGTTGGAATTTCCTCCTCGCTATTACTCGCCATAATTTGTAGCTAAGTGGTCATGGACATTTAACTAAAGATCACAATGTGTCATGCAAAATTGTAATATTAGGGATGATAATTAAGCGTTACTGTTGTAATCCCCCTTAGCAGAATGTACATCTCAAGGGTTCCATTTTGTCTATGAATTTAGCACATACATAATCATGTTCAACAAAAATATATCAATTTCCATTACTATGTGACCATGCACAAATATTACACTAGTTCCATAGCTTCACGTGATTTTGGGTGTGTTGGTTTAAGCATTTAACATAGTATGTTAATGCACACCTTTTTGCAATAGCTCACTAAATAACGAAATTGTTAGGTGAAGCAATATTTTCCAAGGAAATGGAAATCTAATCATTGCTCTTTTTGTTCATTGCAACATATATCTTTGCAAATTCTTCATCATCTAAAATTTTAGGATGGGATTTTAAATAGTTTTCCATATATATTTTTATGAAGCTTATATAGCTTCATTGGTAGCTTATATAGCTTCATTGGTCAATGGGGTTGAATGATGAGTATTCCAATACCCCTAGGTATTTACATGCATTACTACCTAGACTTTTCCTTTACGAGCCTGATTATAAAAAAAATGGTGGTGTATGTATTCATTCATTGTGTCAATATTAAGCAACTGTTCTAATGCAATTTATAGTCTTACTACAAATTATAGGATATTGCATTGAATTATGATGAGTTGGGGTTCAAAAAATATACAGTGTTTATTTTCTAAGGTTGTCATGCAATAACCAACTAAGGTGTGAGTAGTGGTCCAAAAGACATAGGTGGTTTAACAAGTTAGTGCATTGGAACAAACTGATCTACATTGAGACTAATGTGATAGGTTGGTGTCAAAGAAGTCTGCAATAATGCTAATAATATAATAGGTCTTTCTCTTGCTTGCATCATGCCTGTCATCAACAAGTGACAATTTATCTATTTGTGCTTCCATTTGTTGTGGAAAAAAAAGTGAGTGTCTAGAGTTGTTTTTAACACATACTCCTTTTGTGAAGGTTTTCACTAAGTAGATAATGGAATTGTGATGCCAAAAGGGTCACTAATTAAGGAGATGGTTTAACATAAACACGATCAGAAACATAAGATCTCTCGATTCTTGGATAATATCATTTGCACGATGCTCTTGGTGTATGGCATGTATTTGTTGTTCCAAACCTAGATTTAAGACAATGGTAAGTGAAAATGACTCTAAGTCACAATTGCAACACTACAAATTTTTCAATAAAGCACCTCTAATAAATTGCCAACTTACCTCCAGCCTTCGCCCACTCTACCAGTCCTTAAGAGGATCCCTAATCTAGTACGTCACTACGTTACCTATTCTTTTTGTGAATTATCTCTGTGAGTGGTGATCCTCTTTGTGTTATTGTTGAACCCCTTCTTACGTTGCATGTATACCTTATGTTGACGTAGTTCCTTCTTCTTTGGCGTAACCATAATCCTCGCGACCTCATTGTTCTGAAAACCAACGACCATAGAAATCAGAAGTTCCTGGTGAAAGTGTGGCCGATAACTGTATTTTTCTTTGGAAGGGCAGCTTATAAGTTGCTCACCACTATAACAGGATTCAATGCACTACTCTGGTGGCAATTTTCTTTGGTAAGTCTTCTGTGCGTAATTGTCCTGGGTTTCTTGGTCTCAATTGACTCTCAGATACCATTATTTTTTAATACATCCATCAGCCTAATACTAATCTCATTTGAAAAGTTGAGAAAGTATACAGAGGTCAAGGAAGTGCTCTTCATTAGTAACATGCAATTCAATTCAAGTGATCTTAGGATTGAATTGCATGTTACTAATGAAGAACACTTCAGCTCAAGACTTCTTGTTAACATTCATTAGTATAGCACATCTCTAGCTGTATATACTTTCTCAACTTTTCAAATGAGATTATTTATATGCACTTTTTTAGCTTTTCAAATGAGATGATCGATATACAATTTCTATGACATTTCAAGCATTGTATGCAATCTCAGATTTCACTTTATATCATTTTTCCTGCTTTGAAATTTGATGGACATTTCAAGCATTGTATGCAATCTCAGATTTCACTTGATCATTTTTCCTGCTTTGATATTTGATATATGTTAGCACGATTCAGAGCATATGCTGGCCCATGTGCTAGACAAGTTTTCACGTTTTAAGAAAATAAACATGATACGCTCCAGATTGTGATGATTCGCTACCCAATTTGATTCTTTGTTTTAGGATTCAGTAGAGTAAGATGCTTTCCATGCATTTAATGAACAAACCTTTGTACGTGCGTGAGCACTGTCCAAACGCCCTCGATTTAAGGTCATAGTATGATGTTCTTACCGCTCAAAATGAGTGGTTTAGGGTGATTCAAATAAATAATTTTGAATTGTCAATATTTAGTTAGCAATTAATAGTAAGTTAGTTGAATTAGGTGTGTAAATTTTGTTTTTAAAGTTTTGTATTAATATTTAATAATTATCATTAATATTTAGTTAACACTTCATAGTAGTGGATGGAAGTAGAGATTCAGCATTGTTGCTAAAGTTTTATGCATTGGGAAATCCCATTATAGGTGGTAAGAATGTGGTAGGAAATGGTATTATTTAGTTAATAGTGGTAAGAAATTGATGAAAATATAATACAATATTATTTGAAAATAAATCTCAATATTGATGTTTAATTTTTCATCTATATTTAATTAATGAGTGATAATAAGTTGTGGACATAATTGTGCATTATCATTGAAAAAAGATTATGCATTGAGGCAAAAAAATTATGAAGTAGAATGCAATAATATTGGTAAAATAGAAATGATTGTCAACTAAGTTGTATATGGAATAGAATAAAGAATGGAATTGTGTGAAATTAAATAAAAACATTGTGCTTGATATAAGAATTTAATGTAAATCTCTACAAACCATAATCAAAGGAATACAAGGATATTATTGATCCATGTGTCAATCAAGATAGACATGCAACATATTTGGTCATGGCCAACTTGTGGTTTATAACAAATTTTATGACTGAAAATTTGTTCCTTGTGATCTTCTCTTGAACCATCACATCCCCCCTAATCTTTAGTTTGTTACATGCTCTTCTTCAACAAGGGATCAACATGTCAGTACTAATAGGTTAGCAGTCATACAACTCTACCAACTTAGATCAAAATTACTTGGCAACATCAGTAGGATATGCAGTTGAGGTTGTTAGTGTGTCCAACAAGCCCAATGTTCAAAGTCAATCACATACATGCTAATGCCCATAACATTGGAAAAATATATTCCTTATCCAGGAATTTGTTAGTTCCATTGTTGACTTGGGAACCATTATATAAATGATGGTCTTACACCCTCTTTTTGTATAAATATGTAACATTATTTATTGTAGAATATGCAAGGTGAGAACATGTAGGGTATAAAATGCAATGTTGTAGGTTGTAATAGGTTCCATACTAGGTAAAATGCCCATAATTTTTTGTGGTGATGTATATTTGATGGATTGAACTCAACATGCCATTTTTTTCATAGTGATAGATAATATCTTTGCATCACTTCAATCCTTGCCTCCTCTCTAATTTCTTTGTAATAAAATAGAATTATACACTTGAGCCAACATGCAATGTATTAGGTTGCTTCTTTTGTTTTTTTTGTCTCTTGTTATTCCTCTACGTTATATTATGCTAATAATTATTCCCTAGGTTGCATACCCTATAATAATATCAAATAATCTTATGCACTTCAACTTGATTGTGCATTACTATCACTTCCACCTAGTCAAGTTATTGTTTATAGGCTCTTGCCATTCGTCATGATTGGACATTGTGATCTACTTCTAGTTATTGTGTAAAGCTAGACATACACTACAAGGACGATTGATGTCCTTCTGGTGAGGGCTTATGATCCTTGGGGAATTGATCCTATTAGTGGTTTGAATTATTGATATTAGAGAAATTATCTGTGAAAGTTACTTTAAGTAGAGTCCAATGCCTATTTCATTAAAATTGGACATATTATAGTCCAAGTCACTTTGAAGACGGGTCAAAAACAGCATTTACGAACCCCAAAATCAAGGTTTCTAAAGTGCAAAATCTCGTTCCAAAAATGCCAAATCTAGGTTCCAAAAGCATACTTTTTCTTTTGATATCGCCACTTTTGAAATTGGTTTTTGCACTTTTCCGATATGATAAATATGATAATGGCACTTTTAGAACCCGATCTTACCATTTTGGAAGGATAATTTTGACACTTCCAATACTTAAATTTGCAATTTTGAAAACCGATTTTGGCACTTTCAAGCTTTGATTTTGCACTTTCAAAAGCCAAACTTGAGAATTTACAAGTATTATAATCACAGTGCAATTGAACATACTAGTACAAACAAACATTTAAGTGTATTAATTAACAAAATACTTTCATTTTATTCACAATTGATCTCACATCACTCACGCCATTTAGGTGTAGCAAGAAAGACCATAATTGATCTAACAAGAATGTGTCATTGACATCTTGGAAAGTATACGTTTTTGTTATAATACAGTTCTCTTCCTCGTTACAAACATGTTTTTCTTTCGAGTCATCTACAATCATTGTATTTGTAGCATCCCAACCATGGATCAAAATGTCCCAAACTTTGTTTAAAGGCTTGAGAAATACATAAGGATTTCCATCACTCTGATAACCCTCTCTGGCTATGCAAGAACAATATTCTTGTTTTAAAATTACTCGAAATTGTTCCCTTTGCAATCTTGTTATTTGTAATAATGTTGGCAAAAAATCGTCAACTTTTTTTGCTATGCAAATGTCCATACCCTAACTTCAAATATACCAAAGAATTTATCAAACAATTCCCTAAATATTGGACGTATAAAATAATACTTTGTGGTTGATTCGATATCCAGTGTTTGTGGAAATCCATTTTTTCTTATGAACTATGTTTCACAAAAATCCATTGAAATCGAAAATAATCAATGGTTTACTAGTAACAAATCTTCTAGTATATGCATACAAAAAAAAAACACGCAACCTAGTGAATAAAATATTGTGTTTCAATGTTTCTAAGTATATTTCTTGCATGTTCTTTAATTTTTGAAACACATCACCAGATTCATGATACGATGTCCATAAATAATATAAGAACTGTCCAAGATAAATATAGAAAAAAATTTACATCAATTTGTAGAAGTTGTCAAAATATACAAATCACTAAATGAATTGTTGTCTGTATAATATGACGGTCATTTGAAGTTGAATGTCTTTAACCAACGCCCCATTTTTGAATGAGGCCTGAGATAATTCAACAGAGAACACAACAATGTTTTTATAGTTATTTCTCTCTCTTGTGAACCATCAAATGTCCAACTAGTTGGCATTTTCAAGCAGTTTTCCTTGCTATTATCTGTTAAATGATATTTTCCTTCATCTATAAACAACATGTGCATTTGTTTTATATATATGTCCATATTGGATAAGTACATCCTTGAACAACTTTTTGTATATGTGTAGCACTTCACCAACATTATAATATGTAGACATTGAGCAATTTTATAAATAGTACTATGTTTACATTTCTTTTGATCCCAAATAAATACAAAGTATTCATTCTTCAACCATTCAAATATACCAAGGATTTTTTAAATTTCCATGTTGTCGATTGAGGAAAACCACAGAGCAATGTCAAAATGTTCTCTGGAAACACTGATAATATCAAGGCTGAACATACGTACATAATAATGATAGAAATTATGGACAAAATGAGGTTATTTGGAAAAATATTCAATGTTGGATAACATCCGAACTCCAAAGATAAATCCCTCTACTCCGAGGACCAATGGTTTCTTTTGCGGTGATATCTGGACTGCATACAAAAACTGTGACTATATAAATAGTTCCACAACAACAACATTTTGTTCATGAAGTTAATTATCACAAATATGCAACTGTAAATGAAGATTTTGATTTCCAAATATTAATACAAAAATCACCCAAAATTTCACAGATTCAAATGATTTAATAAAATCATCACACTAAACTAATAATATGTTAGATTTAGACGAAAATAGCAATGTCACTGAAAAAAACTGAAAACACATTAAATGATTTAAAATCTCCATAGGCTACATCTAGTGTTTCCCGCTCTTAAAAGAGACAATGATAGGTCACATTTGATGGATGTCACTCAACTAGAAGAAGGCATTGAAGGTTCTGATATCAGTTGATTCATGCATTTTACTAAAACCCTTCCAGAGTCGATGCACCAATTCACTATTTGTCCTAACAGACGATGCAATAAAGGGCTTACTCAAAATACCGTTTTCACATGGATGTGCTTTCACATCATCACCCTCCAAAACATGGAAAATTTTAGGGGCTAATCTTAGCCCGTGGGCTAAGATTAGAGGTTTTAATTTTTTAGTGGGCTATTTTTTAATTAAACTAGCATTTACTATGATTAGCCCAATTTTTATGTATTTATTTTTACTAAATGGCACATTAGCCCCATAAAATATATAAAGGGGACATTAAATTGAACCATTTCGCTCCTCTCTGATACGATTTCAAGCTCCCATCGCCTAGTAAAATAACCCACTCGCTCTAATTCACCCAAATTTATAGAAATGGCAGTTGATGAGGGTAAATTCGCCCTCCGGTGATCATGGAAATACAGTTTTTTGGTAATTTCATCCACATATTATGGATTGAAATCGATTTTCAGTTTTAAATCGCCCTATATATATGTTGTTTTCGATGTTGTTTTTTATCATAGCTAAAAATATTTTGGGTTTTTTCAAATTTCAGGATTTCGGCACTATGGAGCAAGCAATCAAGGATTTTTGGTTTTCTTAGCCAGATCTCAGAATTTCGGGTCTTTGGAGCAAACAATCAAGTTGTTCCAAGCAAATGGCTTGATCCATGTTAGTGTGGTTATGAATCCCCTCGATGTTAATGGTTTATGCTAGCACACTTGTATATAGCCGCGGCATCATCCATAGTTTCATATCTTTGGCTTCAAATTGTGTTTTTGTTATGGTTTTCCCTTCGAAGGTTGTGTAGTTTACTGAAATGAGGCACTAATTGAAAGGAATGAAAAAAAAACTACCACGGGCGCTCTCAAATCCACTATTATAGTAGTCGCAGGCTTGGCTCTTGCCTGGTTGACAACTCATATCACTTGCAAACCTTTTCTGGATAAAGGAAAGGATGCCATGAACAAGTCCCTCGATCCTCATTACAATCTTGACGACCAATTTCAAGACATTGACTCCAATGGCGAGGAGGATCATAGCGATAAAGAGGAGGGTGGTTTCGGTTCACCCAAATAATCAGGCTGGTTTCAATCCGATTCATTATTGTTGTCGCATATATATATACAATTTAATTTGAAGTTTAGTAAAGGGTTTGCATGAATACTGTCACAGGGCACGGTTCTTCAAATACCTGTATCCTCCAAGGGTTTTGGGTCTCAGGTTCTTTTTAGGTAATTGGGTCTTTTGGGAAAAACTTGCAAAGCATGGGAATTCTTCTCTGGTTTGCCAAAATAAAATTTCTGACATCAACATTGACCAATTTAGCCCATATTATTTTAACCCTAGTTCCCCATTCCCAATCCCCCCCTCCTGGAAAGTTTCATGGATTGTAACCTTCGTCTACAGGCTAAAAAGATACATAATTAGCGATGACTTTCACTCGAAATCCAGCCAGTAATCATTCTAAGCCTAATTTAGCAAACCTTCTAGCACAATACCACTTAACTGGGATTTTTTCATCCTAGGATGAACATGCATATGTGAGCTATACACCAATTAGCACACACATGAAAATGTGGTTTCTGTTCCATGGTCAAGATGGATGGGTGGTCATCATACTTCAAGGTATATGAAGTCTAGTACCATTTTCTGACTTAGAACTTGAAACTCGAAACCACAATACCACTTAACTGGGATTTTTTCGTCTTAGGATAAACTTGCATATGTGAGCTGAGCTATATACCAGTTAACACACGTGGAAATGTGGTTGTTGATCTATTACCAAGATGGATGGGTGGTCACCATACTTCAAGTTATATGGAATCCAGTACCATTTTCTGACTTAGAACTTGAAACTTGGAACCGTTTGTGGATATGGGTCCTTAACCAAAATGTTAGACTGGGGCATTTGGTAATGTACCCACCTCATAGGTAGAAATTTAACCCATGGAGATGTACGTCGAGTTGTAGTGGTGCATGGGTGCTACGGGGAATCGAACTCAAAACTAACTACCCATGGATGGGTACTTAACCAAAATGCCATGATGAATTTTCTTTCATTAAAATCACAACCAAAATTAAAATGGAACATATAATAGTATAATACATGTTTGTAGCCTTTGCAGCAATCTGGGAAACTAGAGCTTCCTAGGATCATCATAATAAATGAAGTTAACATTGGAGTCCCTTTACCAAGAAAAGTTGGGACTACAATGGCTATAAGCCAAAACTATCTATGTGCAGATATAAATACTACATAAAATAACTGAAGGCCAAACGTGAATGAATGATGATGAAGGGAGAAGAGACACAACTGATGAAGCCAGATGGTCTTGTCATTTCATTTTCTTATTTGAAAATTGGCATTTAGTGAATTTCACAGCATATAGTTCCCTCCAAAGGGTCCATCGCTAAAGAAAGACCCCAGATCTTTGAATTTTCATGGTAAGGAGCATGTGATGTCTCCTCCTAAGTGTGATGTACACCTCCAACAACTCAAAGTGGTTAATCTCCTTTCCTTTTTCAACCTGCCTTATTTTGGCTTCAAGCTAATGGTCTCAACCAGGTGTGGCAAATATTTTTGCCTCTTGATCCAGTGAATTCCACTACCTATTGTCTATGGTATCAGTGATTCAGTACAGCCCATCCTAAAGTGTTCCTTGAGTCACCCTACCGATGAGTTGAAAACACCTAACATACTGCATCATAACTTCCATTGTGCTTTTCCAACTCTGAATAAGTAGAAACTTAACCTGGAGCTTTAAGTTTTAACTCCTCCCAAAATTTCTTGGTTATTTTGAACATTTAATTAGCTTGAAATCACATGGGACCAACATCCACAAATCTCCACTTGAGGTTGCATAACACCAAAAACTCTTGTCTGTTTTAGAATTAACTTCCTTGTGTTGAATTTGATTGATAGGAGCGCTGGAGAACTCTACTAGAGACCCCCTTAGTTGAGGCCGATTATCATGTGTTAGGTGAATGAATGAAGGGTACCTTGGCTCAATAATACTCTCTACTTACTGGATGCAAATTGCAACTTGTTGCATTTGTGGGCGTTGTTATCACATATATAGTAGCTGGGCTACCATATGTTTTATTCCAGATTCCAGTACATTTTTTCAGCTAGTTCCCTTACATTTGAGATGCTGAGATGAGCATCTATGTTGGATCACTATTTGATTATGGACAACAGTATATTCCTATCCCATGACTGAGTCTTAGGAAACTCAGATTTGATGACTGATGTAGCCATTTAGACATTTACAGAGCAGTTGGTATTGCCCAGAGTTGCAGCAGTAGGTTCTCAGTGGACATATGATGGTCCAGATTGGTTATTTACAGGTATATGACCCAGCATGTATTATCTTGGGTTATGGTTATTATTGCTTTTATACTCATTCTTGTAGCATGTCTTAGCATTTAGTATCATGATCTGGCGATCATATAGATATTTAGACCTAGTTGTGTGTGTATATATATATATATATATACACACACAACTAGGTCTAAATATCTATATGATCATTCCTTAGGGAGAATAGAGGTGATCATTCCCACCATATTTTGGCTTGCTAGTGTTGGTCTCATTATTCACTTTCTCCACCCATCCATTACCTCCCAGTTATGTTGTTACCCTGACTTACTACTTGAATAATGGCATGGAGGACCTTCCCCCGCTTTAGCCTCTTTGTTGGATAAGCCTCCCTTGTTGTATTGTGTCTCGACTCTGAGTTGCCTAAGTTGTGTTGGCTAGACCTGAAACAGATAGTGCTACCATCAATACAGTGTATATGGAAATGAAATGTATGTCTTAAAGCCCATTCTAGAATGTGTTTCTTAACACACGCGAATGCAAGGCAAGCCTAGTGAAATTGGCTTTGAATGTCAATGTGAAATGTAAATCCAAGAATGTGTTTCTCAACACACACGGATCAGAAAGCCTTAATAAATGTAAATCTAAGAATGTGTATTTGAACACACATGGATCAAGACTATGGAAATTGAAAGGACCTAAAAGAAATGGTTAAACAAATGCTATATCTAATGATTGCTGGCCTCACTTGTATTGATTTATCTCTCACTAGATTGCGAGTTACCATGTGAGATGGAGTAAGGGACAACTCGCATTATGTCCCCTAGAGTCCTGAGTTACGGTTTGTCGGGCACCTAGTCATGGCGGCTCTAGAAAAGATCCTCACAGAGTTGTATCAGCTTGGATGTGAGTTGTAGGCATCTGTCAAGGTTGAATAAGCACTTCTGAAACAACTTACCCATTTGTGAGATACGACCATCCCCTGTGTAACTGCTTGTCCAACATATTATGCTAGAGTGTGTATTCCCTTTCCATTTCCAAAGTGTCACAGTGTCAAGTCAGTGGTCACCCTTTATCCTAGCCTTATGAGTTTTTAGCATTCACCCTTCACTAGCAAATTGATCACAACTATAAAGTGAGTATAGCCTTGAAAGTTTGGTCCGAGTCATAATAATAATATTGAAAACACTTTATATTTGGTTTTTAGATCGCCAAAGAATTGATTATTGTTTGTTATAATTGCTGCTCGAATGATTTGTAGAGCATTTCTTAGCCTCTAACACTTGCAGCAGTTTGTTTTTAGCATGGGTCATTTTATTGGTCATGCTGACTTAGTCAAACCTAGTTTGACCAAAGTCAACCACAGGACATGAGGTGGATAGAGCTCGGATGATGCAGATGGATGATATACGGTTTATTACAGGTCACTAGATGGTTGCATGCATTGGTTACAGGTTTGTGATGATGATTTGTGATTTTCAGCATATTTGATCATTTACAGATTATTATTATTTTATCTGTCTGGATATATTGGAGATTTTATATGATCATGCACAGATCCATAAGGTGTATCAGTACACACCTCTAGTGTATTTGGGCTCTCTAAGTTGAATGAGATAGTTGGTTTTTAGTTCCGGGTAGTTACAATGAGTATTTTCATCATTTTATCATCTTGGTGCATATTTGCCATGTTAAATGGCCTGTCAGAGCAGAGTGATGGTGTGATTGGTTTTCCTATGGCACTACAAAGGGGACATGCAGTGTAGCCACTTGTTGTTACTATATTGTTTTGTTCCCAGACACATTGGTGTAGTCAGATTTGGCCCCAGGTGACCAAACAGATAGTTACAAGCATTTTGATTCTTTCCAGAGGATTTACAGAGGATAAAAAATGGTTAAAATGGCTACTGAAGAAATTGATTTGGGATACTGAGGCAAGGAAATGGTATGTGAATTTTTTTTATGATGTGTTGGATGTCTCCCACACCCTCCAAAGTAGTTACATCAGTTGGTGGGGCCCTCACACATTTCTTGGGCACATTTTATGGTTTTTTGGAGCCTTTGGAGCCTCACGACTTTCCCAAAGAGGCACAATTTGGTGCTAGGATTGGTCATTGGTTATTATTGTGCCATGGGGACACACTAGGGGTGTTAGATATTACCCCCTAGACCCACCATGTTATTTTATTCATGTTTATTTTATCACATTGAATGGGACCCCCTCTCCTAGGGCGATTTTTTCCATGTATGTTATATTTTTGAGTTGATCCATGTACTTTATTGTTGAGCTCATCTCAACCATTGATTAGAACATTTTGATATTTTAACCTTATCCATCCATTCAAAAGGTGGTTAGGGTTTTGGTATCTCTCCATCCTATTTAAAGGAGAGAGCTTCTCATTGTAAAGGGACTTTTGGCTCTGGAATTTTGGAATAAAATATTTTCTCATAGATACTTGTCTTATGGTTTAGGGCATCAATGGTGTTGATTGAAATTGTTCTTCCTCTGCACTGAGGGTTTGGTGATTATTTTGCATATCTATTTCTTCACATTTTCATCTATAGGTGAGGAGGCCGAATTGGTGAGGAAGGCACATTGGCTAGGGAGACCTTCCCTGCAAGTTTCTCTTCTCTTCGCCGGTTACAGGGAGTATTATTATCTATGCACCTCTTACTCTTTGTGATTTTACTTGTCATTTGTATTTATTCCATGCTTGTTTGAACTGATTGATTTTCTTTGTCCTTGGTTCATCAGGTAGAGGAGGGCGCACATGTGGAGCTGGGCAATTTGTGGATGCAAGATAACTCAATAATTTCTCATTTGATCTTTGCAGAAGCAAATCTCAACACCTTGGCAAACATCTCCATCATTCCGTTGATGTCCATTTTGTCACTATTTTTTATCATCAAATCTACTCTGAATGGTGTTATTTTCATAATTTTTTCTATAATAAGTCATTCTCTTTTCCATTCAGACCATCAAACAGACCAGGTATGCATATATTCACTTATCATATGAATTTTGATTAAATCTCACTATATTATGATTTATTAATGTTTAATATGACATTTTGGGGCATACTTGGCATTTAGTTTTGATATATAGGATGCGGTTTTTCAAATGATCCTCCATTCAAACTACATGTTTATGTTACTAATGTTCAGCCGCGTCCAGCTCATCATTCAGCCCTGCATTTGACCTACGAAATCATTGGTTGGCATATTCCTGGTCATTAAAATCAGAAACGGGAAAGTGGGTTCTGTTAGCAATGTGGTGGTTATGGTTGGTGAGACTCCATTCTAGAAGATCCGCTTCTATGCTCGCCCAGCTTGATAGCACATGCCTCTGCTCATGCTAAAGCTCTAGAAGATCTGCTCCCTTGTTCGCTCAGCCTGCCAGCACATGCTCCTACCACGTCAATACCCCAGGCTCCGTTTTTCTTGCGTGTTCATCCTGGCATCACGCATGCCCGTTCATGCCGATGTTCTAGAGGAGCCCGTCCTCCCATGCTTAGTTCGACAGCACACTCCTTAGTCCACGTCGAAGGAGGATCGACGCTGCAAGCAACATCATGAAGGAACCGACCCTGTGAACCTTGGGAAGCGCCCACCTGCGCTGTCACACATCACTCAGCAACCGTTTTGCAGTATTAAAAGTCTCTATTTTTAGAGAGGTTGACGCTGTTGACCTTCTCTCCCACTGTAACATTATAAATAGACTATTTGTGTAGATAAATGATGAGTTAGAGAGGTTGAGAAAATGATCATCTTGTTAGCAAAAAGTTTGTAGATTTTACAGCAGATAGCAGACGTTTTTGTAATTTTCCCAGTTAATGGAAGTTCAGTTCGTAGCTGTTGGTGATTAGGTGACTTAGTTTCAATCTCTGATTGCTGGAAAGGGCCCCTCATCAACCAGATGTTTCTTTTATTTTGTATTTTCTTTCTACAATTAGATAGTTTATTTTTCAGTCATTTACTTATCTCTGTTTTTCTGTAGTTGATATTTCTTTATCTTTTCCTGTAAACTGTATGTTGCTGCTAACATAATCTATTTTTCAGAATTAGGAATTGTCGACCAAGGATAGTATTCTGTAGTTGTCTTCAGTCTTCTTCTATCATCTGTAGTTAGACATTGCTTTAGTTCTATTATAGTTAGCATTAGTTTCATTAGCTTCACTCTTTATGTTGGCTTTTCTTCCTATAGTTGTAGGTTAACTTTATCTTCCATCTTAGTCTTGCTTTAGCATATCATAGAAATAGTTCATCTTCTTTAGAGAATGATTAGTATAAACAGTTTTCTTGTTAGTTTAGCTTCTAATTAATCAACCTATTGCTTCTTTTGCACAGTAGGATCATATGCAGCAGCGAGTTGGTAATTAAAGTCATCCAAAATTCTTCTTCTCCTCAGTTTAAATCATTTTCTTCCATTCAGACTGGCATTTGGACTGTCATTCGGACAGGCATTCGGATCGTCATTCAGACCTTTACACTTTCTGCATTGTTTTATGCTATTTCAGAATCCAGTTTCTTTTGATTTTTAAATGTAATGCTTCTTGCTTCTAATTAACAGTTTTAGATGTAATTTAAATCTTGTTTCATGTTACATAGAGTTTTTAATTAAGTTTTTTCATTATTTCCTACTTCCGTATTATCTTCCTTAATCTTCTTTTTAACCTTCTTCGAAAGTTAAGTTCTTCATATCTGATTTGCTAATTAGTTATTGTTTTAGAATTTATCAGTCTTGTTCCTAGATAGTTTATTTTTAAGTAAAAAGTTAATAATTTCATTTTCCAAGTTATTTCAGTTTTGATAGTTTCTTTGTTAATCATCATATTAGTTTTCCATTCATATAAATAATGAGGATGTTCATGACATAAGATTTGGATCAGAAATAAATATCTTTATCAAGTTTTCTACTTGCTTCCAAATCAAATCAAGTTCAATTAAATATCTTATTAAGTTTTCTACTTGCTTCTATATTAACATTTATTTCCAAGTCATTTGTATATTGCTTAGATTTCTTTAAAATTGTTTCATGCTTCACCTTCCTAGGATAGCATAGATACTTGCATGCCTTTGGTTTCATAATAGTCATTAGATTGTATGATTGATTTCTTTTCAATAGTATTTTATTTTGAATTGATTCTAAGTAATGTAATTAGGTTTTCAAGTATCATTCACTTGCAATCGATAATTCAGAACCCTTACTCAATTCTAGGTAGATTACCAGCTTTAGATTAGCTTAGATTAGTTCAAGCCTTCAATCTTGCACATATAGTGTTTGCATCTCATAAGCTCCCTTCCCGGGTTGACAATTTAAGTGTTGAATTAGATAGCATATATTTTATCCAAGATTTTGGCGCCATTGCCGGGGAGGTGCTAAAGGGATTGGAGTCTAGTTAGATAGGGATAGATAAGATGCTTTTACATTGCACAACAAGGGGGAGGGGAGAACGGTAAGACGAGAGGTAAGAACCTACGCATACACTATAGTGGGGTGCCCCAAAGCCTTGTTGTTCCTTTCCGCACTAGTATGATTTCCTTTCTGTATGATTGAGTTTGTTTATTTTCTGCAAGTTAATTTAATGTAGGTGCTTTATTTCATAAAAGTGTGGTGTGTTTAGTTTGCGAATTTGTTTTAGTGATATAAAATCTTAAAAAAAAACACATAAAAAATTTGGGTGTTGTAAGAACCCAGGGACTAATCCATGTGTGAAGTAGGATCTATCAACTGACAAAATGGATTCAGAGGTGACCATCAGTATGAGAAAACTCTCTCAAATCCTAGCAACAGCTGGGATCTCAATTTCTTTTTCTCAAGGAGAACACATATTTACGGAAATAAAATTTTTATCTACCTCTCCAGAAATAATAGAAGAACCACAGTTCCATGAGCTACAAACCAACCCTCCTTGTCAACCTGCCAAGGAAACTAGAAACCTGGAGACTACATTCGATGGAGAGAGACCTGAAATTGAAAAGTGCTACACATATATATCAATAGATCCTTTATGTACTCAAGCAATTGAACATTCAGAAGAAGAGGACCTGCATGGCTTGAGGAATGAAGGTGGGTACCACGACTACATTGAAATATGGTTTCAAGAGGTAAACCAATCACAATACCATTCCTTCATTTGACACCTTCTGATGCAAAGGCAAGTAAGTCGGTTGATTCTCCACATCCAGGTAATCACTGCAATAATTTTCTCGTATGTGGATAAAGGTATGTTTTTAATCTTGCTTCGCACTTGATTACATTGGAAGAATTCATATACTTGAATATAATTGTTTTCTTTATCTTTAAGTAGAATAGGATATCATGTACATATATTTCTATTTTTTGGAATAAATGAGAATCATTTCTAACAATTGGTTCATATTTATACAGGAATTTTGGTTAGCTCATATAGCTTCATCAATTAAAAAGGGAATTATTTCTTGTGATTTATTTTCCTTTGATTATTTTGCAAAATATATATTTTTTAATTTCTAACCACTTATCTTTTATGATTCTTTTCGATTAGTTTCATTTTTATGATCATATGGTATTTGATTCAAATATGCAAATTCATGATTTATCATTAGAACAGTTGCTTAAGACCTACTATAATCAACATGTTTTCAAAAAAAAAAAGTTGATCTCACACCTATGAACTACTAGTTCATCTTAGACTCATTATCAAAACTTGTCTCTTAAGCATTCTTTAAAAAAAAGGGTAAGCTCAGGGTAAGTGATATTTCTACTTGTGGGGAACACTACTGATCTCTTATGAAGAAGATAAACTGAGAGGTCAAAGATAGATTTAGGTTATTATCTTTTGATATGATCAGTAATGCAGGATATTATAAATAAAGTTACTCATAAGGTTCGCTCTAAAAATTTTGAATTATGTGTTTAGCAATGCTTAATACACTCTTGTGCCAATTGGATTCCATACACTAACATTATTATACAAAGCAACCCCGCCGAGGTACTGAACAGTCTCGCTAGCAGTGGGTCCATGCTAAGTAAAATATTAAACAAGGAAGCTCGGTAAATGCAAGTAAACCCATCGGGGTGCTGAACAGGCTCGCTGGCAGTGGGGCTATGCTTGCATGGTACCAAGATAAACCTGTCGGGGTACTGAACAAGTTTGCTAGCAGCGGGGCAATATTAGGTGAAAGAGATATGGTTAATACATTACTATGCACATGACTCATTTTACAAACCTAAGTACACAGATACATGTTTAGGCCAATTATTTATATTATCATTAGAGAATGGCTGTAAGTTGGACTTAGACCCTTTCATCTAATTCAAACAATACCTAGTATATGATTAGCCTAGAAATGGGACCCGTAACTATAGTTAATCCCATCAACTCTACGGTGAACTTTATCTATATTCTTTGGATGACAATAAATCTTTACAATGAGTCATGGATGATTAGTTTTCCTCTGGAATTTTTCACATCAATTATACTATTATTCTTCATATAGTATTTTAAGCACGATTGTATTCTTTTTGATTAATGTACATATCTGAATCATCTAAATTTATTAGTTAATATTTCATTTCTTTATGAAAATTATCACAGTATTTTAGAAGCTATCTGTAAGACTTTCGATTGAATTTTTTTTCATTTTCTGTTTGATGGCTTGAGGACATGCCATATTTTTGGTTTGGGGGAGGTTCATAACTATCTTTATTTTCTGATTACCTATCAAAAATTTTATTCATCTCTGACAAAATGATAGGTGTTTTCAAGAATAATGCAAGTAATAGAAAAAAGAAACTGTTATAATCCATGTTGACCAAAGAAGAGCAATTGAAGATTTCAGAAAACAGGTTTATATCATCATTTTGTGTGTTGGCAGCCTCATAAATTCTCTGCATAATCAACAATAATCAGATCCAGTAAGCACATCTTATACAGACAAATGGTTTGTATGAAGGGTCGAATGAAGTAAATGAATGATGATCCGAATGAAACCATAACTTACAACATCATGATTAAGTGTGCTAAGGTATTTAATTTTTGAATTCTATTGATAAATCTAATTGACTAACCATATCAAGGATTAATCAAATGTCATCTCTGCACATGATCTCATTCCTTTAATTTATCTTGACTTCACCAAATGAATTGACTAATCATGCATTATTGCAATTTTCAGAATTATTATCTAGTTATCATATGGTTTTAACTTTTCATTAAGTTATATGCAAAAAAAATCAACATGTGAACCGTCATTTTATTAATCAAAGATCATCATGATTCTTAATGCACTATGTTATAATCCCATGATGAAAATTCTCTTTCAACCTGTCCAAAGTTTACTTTGGATATGGTTGAATATTTCACAAACCATATGAATTCATTAATGCACACATCTTTATTATGGTACACATTTTAAAATTTTGAATAATGGTGTGATCGTTCAAACGTGCCAAATTTTTGTCTCATGATTTTTCACACATTCAATTGGACCTTGTTTTAAAACTGACCCCTACTTTATCCTCATCATCACTTTGCTCACTGTCATCCTTTCCGAGTCCATCTAGCCGCATCCACTTCTTCCTTATTTTTTTTTCTCTTTGCTCAGTGTGACTTGGCATATCTTCGGTTAGGGGGAGTGTTGATGTCCATTTTGTCACTATTTTTTATCATCAAATCTACTCTGAATGGTGTTATTTTCATCATTTTTGATATAATAATTCATTCTCTTTTCCATTCAAACCATCAAACAGACCAGGTATGCATATATTCACTTATCATATGAATTTTGATCAAATATCACTATATTATGATTTATTAATGTTTAATATGACATTTCAGGGCATACTTGGCATTTAGTTTTGACCTATAGGCTGCGGTTTTTCAAAAAATCCTCCATTCAAACTATGTGTTTATGTTGCTAATGTTCAATTGCGTCCAGCCCATCATTCATCCCTGCATTTGACCCGCGAAATCGTTGGTTGGCATATTCCTGGTCATTAAAATCAGAAGCGAGAAAGTGGGTTCTGTTAGTGACGTGGTGGTTATGGTTGTGTTGTTGCAGCAACACCCCCCCAAAAAAATTTTGTACATATTGGGGCCCCTCCTTCTATTCTTGTAGAAATTTTGCCTCAGAAGCCATCCCAGCCGTTATCTGTGTTTTTCAGCATGAAATCTTGTTTCCCAACGAAAATTCTGGCCATAAACCTTTCCTTTTTCCCCAAGGAACCAAAAGGGAACTTAGAATTTTTCCCAACGTTTTGGAGTCTCTCGGGCTATCTCCCCGCAGTTGCGGAAGCCAAACGTCCAACCTTTCGGAAAGTAAGACTTAGATTTTATTTTGCAAAATCGCAGGTCGTGAGAAAGAAAATTGCGGAAACCTTCGGGTTTTCTTCCCGAAACGGCGGGAGAATTCAGCGAAAACCGCCCGAAACTTGCGGAAGCCGCCACAATATCTTTTCGAAAAGAAACTCAGAATTTTGCCCATAAGTTGCGGGAGCCATTGGAAAATTCTTTCCGAAACAGCGGAAGGGTTTAAGATTTGCTCCCGAAACGGCGGGAGCCATTCGTCTAAACCGCCGAAAAGACTTAGAAAAGTCTTCGTTAAGTAATTGCGTAAGCCGCTGAAGAATTGCTTCCGAAACGACGGAGCTGTTCAAGTTTTCTCCCCGAAACAACGGAGGTGATCGTCATAAGTTTTCTGAAAAGGGGAGTTAGGCTTCGTTGAAACCTTGCGGAACGTGCCAGGAGAACTTTGCGGAACCTTTCATCTTTGTCTCCCGAAATGGCGGAAGCTTTCGCTGTGTCGTCCCGCAGTGGCGGAAGCCACTTGTTTAAAACTCGTGAAAAGAACTCGGAAACTTTTCCAAAATATCGCGGAAGAACTCGAAGAATCTACCCGAAACTTGCGGGAGCCATCCGTTTACCTTCCCGGGAGCCGCTGAGCGTCTAAGTTTTGAAAAAAACTTGTGAGGTCTCGAAAGTCGCGGAAGGCATGCGCCAAAGCCTCCCGCAACCGCGGAAGCCTTCACAGAACCATCCCGAAACAGCGGAGGCTGAAGGCGTAAGCTTTCCGAAATTACTTGCCGAAACGCCGCGAGAGTTAGAAATTTTTCGATTTGCGGGAGCTATTGGCGAGTTGCTCCCGAAACGGCAGAAGCCTTGGCGTTATCCATCCGCGACACGGGTTTTCTTTTGCGGAATGTTGTGAGTTTTCCTTCCGTGGCACGCCCGGAACGGCGGAAACTTTCTCTTTATCTTTCCGCAACGGCGGATAAGATTCACCAATTTGTCCCGCAGAAGGCAGTCGCACGCGGATCGAGATATGTTGACATGACCGCCAATGTACCGGTATTTAAACCGGGACTAATTGCGCCACCCACCTAACTAAATGCTCGCACGTGCCTGTCTTTTATAAATATACGGTGGGGGGCTCGAGCCAATATACCATTTGTTTTCGATTGGAAAACGACGTGGAACGCCGTGCAAATCGCTCCAGTGCATCTCACTCGTCCGCGGTCGCGGCCACCTCGTTCAAGCAATCCCCATGGTGCCAGGTAGGATTTTAACCTTGAAATGTACCCCTTTCACGGTTTCCAATTGCTATCGGGTTATCTTTCGTTTGAAAATGATGGGTTTTGGTGGGGTTTTGACGGGCAAAATGCCGGTCATGTGCGATTTTTGCCCGTCAAATACAAGTTGAATTGAGTTCTGCTCGTCACATAAAATAGAGACAGGATAAAATTGTCTTGTGGGCGGAGATAGCTAGTTTGGACGGTTAAGTTTTTTTCTTTTTCCTCCCTAGGCCGAATGCCTCGTTACTTCAAAAAACCGCCGAAGCCCATGGACTTTTCATATCCCCAGCCAAAAGCTTAAGACATAAAACCCCGGGCCTTTTTTGTAAACCTTAGTTCCAACATGACCTCTACCCAATTCAGGTCCTAGAAATAGGCGCCATTGCCCATGTTCAAACCTCGTAAGCGTTCAAGTTGCGCGAGTCGAAACCCGAAGTTATGGCCACCCGAGCCTTTTTCGTCCGTATGTTTCCGGCGCCATCACCCTAGCTTGAATAATGGCATTCGAAACCCTCGCCGAGTCGTAGATACAAAACGCCCCCTTATTTCGTCAGCTTTTCCAACCCGAGCTTACCCACCATTAGCCTTTCAAACCGCAGTAGTGACGAAAGCTACCCTTTCCCCAGAGCTAAACCGAAAGCACGTTGCTTCCGCAACGCGCTTATATCCATAGGAGCATCCCAAACCTGCCCCTTTAAAGAATGAGGATGGCTAAATTTTATAATCATGTCCCTGCTAAAACGAAGATCATCATAACTCCCAAGGAAACCCGAGAGCGGATTGTTCCGCGACACACCCATCCTCTCGGGAGCATTCCAAATTCTTCCCGTTTAAAGATTCAAATGTTTAAATTTGTTTTTCATATTGGAATGGTGTACTCTGCTTCCTAAACATACAGCTCCCCATTGTTTTTTTTTTAATTTTCATTCACATATCAAAACAATGGTGCTCTTTGACAAAGCCTCACAGTATATTGCTCAATATCATGATGACTTGTATGTGGGTGTTATCAGGGATAAGTCAAGATGCCGAAAACTGGTAAGAAGAAGGCTAAGATGACAGAAAAGAAGCCGGCGCCACTTAAAACTGAGACTTCACTCCAGGATACTAGATGCACCACCGGTGTCCCTCCTGAAATCAGATGGGGTGACATCTACAGAATGATTCGGGACCAAGAAATCCCAGATATGTTGCTAGAGGAAGGACCGATTTATCTTAATATCAGAGCCTCAGGCATAACTAGAGCCGCTACCCCGCCCTGAGCTGTTCCCCTATGCTGAAGTGATCGGATGGATACTCCAACATGTCGATGCTGAAGGGAGAGTGATAAACGATAGCGGGAAAGTTGCTATTGCCTCATTTCAACCCGCGTATATTGCGCCAGCCTACAAATTTCCCCGTGTCCAACAAGCTCTGACTGATGAATGGTTAAGCCAAATGAACAACATCGAGATGGCCAAGAAGCTACTGATGGTAGGCAAGCATTTGAGAAAGAAAGGTAGTGATGAATATGACGTACAAAACCTGAGAGCTCCTTTCAGATTGATCGCTTTAATGATGTGCAGAATCTTCGGCATGCCCGATGGCACGGTGTATAAAATCCAGTGGATCCCTATCATCCACTACGTGGCATTCAATGGAACTGTGTTTGACTGGGCCACTATCCTGTCAGATAGTCTGGCCTCGATGATAGTTGCTGCTAAGCAAGGACTAGCCTTGAAGAAGGCTGAATTTTTCATGTCTTCATATCTGATAGATTGTATTTTGGCTAAGATAGAGTTCCCCAAATTGGGCTGTACATGGGATAGGGCCACCACCCCGGTCTATATCGCATTCAAGATGCTGTGGGCTCAGAATTACAAGCCCAGCTACAAACTGATCTGTGAGGGGTTCATCATGCCCCTATATGAGAAAATATTCAAGGAAGAACCAAGCTGCCTATCAGAGAATGCTTTGGAAGTCCTTGAGGATCATGGGGATTTTTACTTTTCAGAGCAAGGGACCTACCTGAGAATGTTTGGAGGGACTAAGCCCCCATACATCTTGCCGCAGTATGCCACAGATTATGTGGTTCTCAAAGAAGCAGTAAGACAACTCTTCCTGGATGGGATTGGAGAAATGCTCCACAAACAGCATAAGGCTTCCTTTCCCCCCCTACCTTTCTGCATAGGTGCTTACAAGTTTTCAGGGGTTTCCTCGGCCGACGAATTTGTTCAAGAGCTGAAAGCCTTCCACTTCGGCAAGGTAATCTTCCACAGGAACGACAGAAAAGGTAAAGTGGCTGAGCATTGTAAGGATATCTATGCTCATTTTGAACACTCGCATTATCCCGATGCTGAGGAAGAGGTATTCAGAGGCATTAGCAACATGTCTGAGCTGCGGATCTGTCTCCAAGGCACTGGAGCAAGCTCTAGCTCAGCCAAGATCCAGAAGACCAGTCAGCAGCAGGAGAAAGAAGCTGAAGATGCCCGAGCTCGGGAAGAGCTCAGATTAAGAGAAGAGGCAAGGCTACTCCGAGAAGCTGAAAATGAAAGCCTGCAGCGGGAAGTTGAGGAAGCAAGAAAGCAGAAAGAGGCTGAAGCTGAGCAGGCTGAGGCAGAGAGGAAGGCGAAAGAAGAATTGAAAGAAACAGAAGATGCTCAAGCCAGTGGGTCCGGTGTCCAAGACATGGATATAGACACATCTCAAGCAGGTGGCTCTGGTACCCAAAATAAGGGCGTGGATCCAACTCAGGAAGTCCGGACCCCACCTGCTGAAGAGGACATAGACATCATAAACCGACCAATTATCCCATACACGCCATCAGGAAAGCGTACAGTGTCCAAGTGGAATGAGTTTGTCTACGACAAGAAAAGGAAAGCTATGGTCCTCAAATAAGAAGAGAGGATAAAAAGCCCCTTCCATGAAGACATCGTTACCCACCGAGAGGTCACTGTAATGAAAAACACAAATCAAGATCCCGTTGCTATGGCATCCGCAGCTGTAGCAACAGCAAAGGCATCATTTGCCAATGTAGGGGTTATAGTTAAATAAAATATATTGACAAAGAAGAGAGCTCGTGCGCTACAACAGAATGTGGCTAATGAGCAGGCCCAAAGAGATCTGGTAGTGAACAAGTATAATTGCTTGTACGCTGAGCATAAGGAGCTGTCAAACAAGTACAGCCAGCTGGAGGAGGAAAAGGACCAACTAGCACTCCAAATAATAATTGTGGAAGCGGAGAAGAGTGGAGCAGAAGAAAAGGCATCTTAGCTAGAAGCATACAAGCAGGCATTAACTGAGCGGTTAGAGCAAGCGGAGAGCAGAACAATGGACATGTCCCCCTTCCATGAGATGTCATGCAGCATCCTGAAGCAAGTATATGATACTCAGGAGCTAATCACTGATGAGGTTTGCAAGCTCAAGGCCATGGTGGTTAGGTTAAAAGAAATCAATGCGGAAGCCCATAGGCTCAAAGCAAAGAATACCCGTGTTAAGGCAAATATCATCAGTCAGATTGCATGGAGAGAAGGGAAAGGGCATTTCCCTGCGCACCTCCCATTTAAATCTGTGGACAGTTTTAATGAGGACGTAGCACTGTTGGAGTTTGGCAGGAACTGCGCCAGTAAGCTGATGGCCAGTGTGCAAAGAACAACAGATAAAATCAGCAGTCTCTACCAAAGGCTCCAAGAGGCACATGTCAAATGTACATTGAGTTTCCCTCAGACCCTGGAGGACTTTTCGGAAAAGGAGCAGCGTCTGTCTCAGCTAAGTGAAGAGCTAGTCGCTCAAACCGAGTATGTGAAAAGGATCGATGTTCTGGCTATTGATGACCTCCAGCATTATAATGGATCATCATCTCTCCACAACCATCGACTGAAGGAAGTGCATCAAGCTGCAGTGGCAGAAGTTCAAAGCATTAGAACAGAACTCGGGAAGAATGAAACTTCTCAGAAAATCCTGTTTCCTGCCGCAGTAAACATAATCATCAGGGACAAAGGTGTGTGGTACAGCTACATAGTAGAGGAGGAAAGGAAAGCTGCAGCAGCAGCAGGAGCATCAGCAGATCCAGGACCTTCTCTCCCAGCAGCCATCCCGGCTACGGCAGTGGGCTCGTTTCTCTCTTCCCCAGCAGTGGCAGAAAGCCTGGTCAGCTCAATCCCTCCTTCCCAATTAGAAGCAGCATCAGCAATAGGCTCGAGTGTTTCCTCCCAGGTAGCCTCAGCAACAATTAACTTGGGCGATCCTCTGCCAGCAGAAGCTCACGCACAAGAATGAAATAAACTAAATTCAGTTGAGCAACTCTCTTCAACCAAACACGTGTACAGCAGGGAAAGCATTGGTGTTAGCATTATTTCTGCTATGTATATTTTGTTAAGATTTCGAACATGTAAGGCATAAGCCATGGGATAGCTGTCCCTATTTTTTGTCAAAACTATTTTGTAAAGGAAGTGGTCATTTTTTGGAGGTCGGTTATGGAAGAAATTCCTGTAATTGACAAGTGGAAGGTGCTAGGTGGCAGCCCCAAGGGAAGATTTGTAATTATAAATAGAAGCTAAGAAGAATAGCACAGGACTTTTGGCAGGGAAGGAAAATTTTGAAACCCATATGAGCTATCTTGTATCGGGCCTGTAAAATTGAATTTTCTAATAGAAGCCAAGGATGAACGTTTTACATGGGGAACGGAAGGTGGATGTGCGTTGGACTCTTCTGATGACATCTATACTGTAATGTGAAATCTGCATTGCGATTTGAACTATTTCTTGGCAACAAATGATTTTGCTTATTTCTGTGTGAACGATTTTTTCCATTTTGTGAACAATGAATGCGTCTCACATTAAATCAGGAGCTACTTGCTGATATCTTTATCACTGCTATAGATTTCTCTTTTAGATCGAATGGCTAACTGTTCTTTCTTCAGGATAACTCATGTGGCCCATTGTTCATGCCTTTAAATTGCTCCTTGCAGGGATCTTTAAATTTAATTTCAGTTTGTTTGCATTTAGATCTGTTCCTTTATTCTTTCTACGTAGATTAAATAATCTTTTTCTTTTCTGTTTTTACGAGCAATAGATGCGTTCCGTATTGAATTAGAAGCTATCTTCTAAAGATCATTATCTTGCCGTAGCTTTAATTGTAAGAATTAACAGCTATCTGTTCTTTCCTTTCGTTATTTGTTACAGCTTATTGCTCATCCCTTAAGCGTGTTCCCTGCAGGGATAGGTAGATTTGCTCCAGCTTCTAGACTTAGATCTGTTTTAGTTGCATTTAGATCAAATATAATTTAGGCACTTGCATCTCATTTAAAAGACATAAAACCCAAAAGAAAGGTGGATCGGGCCATAACCAGTAGAATCGGATTTAAAAATCCAAACCCACGGTTGCCGGAACCGCTAACCGGATGGATTCCCTACACCAAACGGGAGATAGTCTAATTGGGACCATTTCTCGGGGAGAATCCCTTTCTGATTGATGCTGCGATATCCGAGGCATCAACATTTTTTGGCGCTAGAAGGAGGGCCTGAAAGTGCATGGCTGATAGAGGAAAATCTCCCACTGCCATAGAGGACACTGGAAACCCGCTAAAAGACAGCATTTCGAACAACCCAGATCTTTGATTAACAAATCAAGAACGCCTCATTTCTGACCCTGAGATTCAAGAATCTTTGTACGCTGTCCCTTTTACAGAAATAGAGGATTTAAGAAGACATACCAGATCCTACGTTAGACAGCTAGGTGTTTTAAGCGCTGTCAACTTCCTCCCTAAGAAAATTACACCTAGAAAGGAGCCACGGTACACCCGTGATTCAATTCTCGTTCAAAGTTTTGAAGAACTGGTAAATCTGACTTTGGAAGAAATCTCTGACACTCTTAACAAGGTAGATCTGGAAAACTCAGACAAAATTTCAGACCAAGAAAACCTTGAAGAGATTACCACTCCCAAAAGTACTCCTCACAATTCACCATACAATTCTCCACCCGGGTCTCCACATCCAAACATGGCTGTACCTGCTTGGAGAACAAGGGGAGCACTGAACTTAGCTGGACCATTCCATAATCTTCCTAAAAACCCAGAATAGGTCTTGCCTAAATACGATCCAGGGAAAGCCATTTCGGCAGAAGATCACCTCAAGAGTTTTTACTTAGCTCTGAACCTTTTAAATGTACAGCATGAAGACGTAGTCTACAGGTTGTTTCCGTACACATTCGAGCCAAAGGTATCATCTTGGTACTTTAGCCTACAACCCAGCTCAATCTCTAGTTGGGATGAATTCGAAAAGTGTTTCTTAAAGAAATACGGAAACCAAAAGACTGTGGCCACACTTATGAAAGAACTCTTATCCATGAGAATGGAGAAGAAGGAAAAAGTTCAAGAATTTAATCAAAGATTCACAACGCTGTTAAATAACTTCAGTGAAGCTAATAAACCAGCAGAGGAGTCTCTGATTGAATACTACACAACAGCTCTTGAAGGACCAATCGCAATGTTCGTAAAACGATCCAAGAAAACTACCCTGATAGAGAACTTTGAGGAAGCTAGAAAGGTAGAGGAAGAGGCTGATAGCATCGCTAAACATGCCTTAGATGTAGATCCAAAACCAGCAGCTAGCAAGAAACCTTTGCTCCTCACTAGAGGCAAAGAAGAGCCACCTACGGACATGGAAAATGTAGTTAAGATGATGCAGAAATTATCTAACAAAATCGTAGATCTCGAGAAAGACAAGGCTGCTAGCACATCTAGGAAACCTTTCAAAACATTTTATAAAAGAAAGGAAGACGGAGAACAGACTCATCCACCAATGAACGCTGCCCCTGTTTTAAACTTAAATGAGATTGGGATGGAAAATTTCTGCACTTTTCAACAAGAACCGCATTCGGAAAAGAGCTGCCCGCAATCGATCAATTCCATGAGCTTAGTCATGAACCAGATGTTAGATTCTCAGATCCCAGACCAGGATGTTTCTCCAGAGGAGTCGAGCCCTGAGATTGAGGAACCAACCCCGGACACTACTATGGTGCTATGGGATTGGTTACCTATGACTGAATTAGCAAAAGAGGATCCCATAGATAGTTCTCCCTCCACCGTAAATGTTGCTACTCGTAGCAAAGGCCCTATTGCCGATCCCGTGCCAAGCATAGCTCCTCATAATCCTAAAGTCTCAAAAGAGCCGCCTAGGAGGCATATAACAGTTATCCCACAACAACCCAAAGTTAGCCAAACAGTGACCAAACAGCCAAGCGCTGACACCATAGTTCAGCCACCTAAGGTCACAACGAGCAAAACAAACCAGCCAAGTCGAATTGGGAATGAATCTGATATAGGATACGATATTATTGAAGATATCAAGAAGGTCAAAGCGAATGTGTCAATATTTGACATGTGTAGCTTGCCCCATCAACGAGACAAACTGCTGCATGTTCTACAACCTCAGACCAGCACTCCATTAACAGATTCTCAAAACAGTCCCGAAATTAATGAGGCTAGCATCGGTGGGAAGTCTAAATCTCAAACTTTGCCATTCCTATTGACGTTCGAAATTTTCAACCATAATGTTCACAACTGTTTGGTAGATTCAGGAGCATCCTCAAACGTTATGCCACTGTCAATTTGTAGAAAAATTAATGGACAGCCTGTGCCATCTCCAGCTCAAATTATCCAATTAGATAGGATTGCTGTCAAGGTTATTGGGGAGATGAAAGATGTTTTAATTAGACTGTCAGCTGACCCTAGAGTCTGTCAATTCATTGACATAATGGTGGTCGATATCCCTGAAGCTTATGGGCTGATTTTAAGTAGGGATTGGTCTACCAAGTTAAGTGGCTATTTTGCTACTGATTGGTCACACCTATGGCTGCCTCATCAGAACAGACAGAATCAGATTAAAGTTCTTAGGGAACCTCATATGAAACAAAATGTAACTCAGTTAGAAGAAAAAAATGAGGCCGTAGCTTTCTCATCCTCGGTTCTGGGGAATTACTTCTTAGAAATGGATCCGGGTAATTATCGATCTGAAACCATTAGCCATGAATCAGATAAACAGTCTGATCTCCTTCATTTCTCTCGGACTGATGATGTTGATTGTAACATAGTCAATTTAGTTACTGACATAGATCACAAAGAAACTAACTTAGTTGAATCTAAAAACACTTTTTGGACATTATACTTTGATGGTTCTAAAACTCTGGAAGGATCCGGAGCCGGTTGTGTTCTAATGGATCCAAAAGGAAACAAGTATTTTTTGTCTTGTATATTAGAATTCTATTGTACTAATAACACCGCTAAATATGAAGCTTTGGTACATGGGTTAAAGAAGGCCATTGGCTTAAATGTTAAGTACCTGAAGGTCTTTGGTGACTCCGAGATAGTTGTAAGACAGGTAAGGGACACCATTCATTGTCTCTCACCTCACTTGAAAGGTTATCAGGCTGAGGTATGGGATTTAATCATGCATTTTGACGCTTTCAATATAAAATCAATTCCTAGATTGCAAAATTCTGCTGCTGATTTGTTAGCAACATCTGCTTCTAGATTGGTGCCGTCAAATAATAAGTGTTCAATTGAATTGATTTTCAGGCCTTCCGTTCCCGATAACATCACGAACTTCAGAGTCTTCGATGATGATGAACAAATTATCATCTTCCTAACAAACGAAGATAGCTTTCAAGGAGCTGCAATAGATGAGGAAGAACATGATGCTGATTTGATGAAGAAGGAAGAGGAGAAAGGAAATTTCATGCCCAAAGGGGTAAGGTCCCTCGAAATGCTGTTCGATCTTCAAAATAAGTTCAAAAGGCCAGCTAATACCAAAACTAATAGCTCATCAATGCAACATGAATTAGTTAATTTGGGTACCCAGGCAGAACCAAAATTCGTCAACCTCGGCAAATGTTGTTCACCAGGAGAAAGAGATAGGTTCATCAAACTGTTTAAGCAATACAAAGATGTTTTTGCATGGACCTATGAAGATCTGAAAACATATGACGCCCGCATCATTCAGCATGTTATACCAATGAAAGCGGGTGTTAAGCCATTTCAGCAGCAGTTAAGAAGGATGCATCCTACTCTAGAACCGCTGATCCAAAAGGAATTAAAGAAGCTCCTGGACGCTAAGATAATCTTCAAAATTCGGCATTCTGAATGGTTTGCAAACTTGGTTCCCGTAAGGAAGAAGTCGGGAGAGATAAGGCTATGCGTAGATTTCGGAAATTTAAACAAAGCCTCAGATAAAGACAACTACCCCGTACCTTCAATGGAGCAAATCCTACAAATGGTGTTGGGATCCGAATTGTTTTCTCTCCTCGATGGTTTCTCTGGCTACAATCAAGTGTTAGTAGTGGAAGAAGATCGCCTTAAGACTACTTTCAGAACTAAGTGGGGAACTTTCGCCTACAGAAGAATGCCATTTGGTCTGATAAATGCAGGAGCTACATTCCAGAGAGCAATGGATATCGCCTTCCGAGGATTGGGTGGGCAATGTGTTGTTGTTTACTTAGATGATGTGACAGTCTTTTCGAAGAAAAGGGAAGATCATGTCGTGCATCTGAAGCATATTTTTGATTGCTGCCGAAAATATGGTATTTCTTTGAATCCCAAGAAGAGCGTGTTTGCTGTGCCCGAAGGTAATCTCTTAGGTCATATCATCTCCAAAGGGGGCGTGTCAATTGATCAAGAAAGAGTCCAAGCTATTAATAAGATTCCAACGCCTCACAACAAGAAATCTATGCAGTCTTTTATGGGCCCCATCAATTTTGTCCGCAAATTTGTTCCGGATTTCGCACAAATTGTTAAGCCATTGAAACAGATGGTTAAACAAAGCGTACAATTCAAGTGGACAGATTTGGAGAAGGACGCATTTAGAGATATCAAGGCAGCTGTAGCAAAGGCTTCTTCCTTAAGAAGCCCGGATTTTGATAAGGATTTCATCTTGTATACCTTTGCTTCGGATGACTCTCTCGCAGCTGTACTCACGCAAAAGGTGGAGTTGGGGGATGAATACCCAATCTCATTTATGAGCACTGGTATGCAGGGGGCCGAACTGAATTACCCCGTCGTTGACAAGCATGCGTATGCGGTCTTCAAAGCGGTCAAGCAGTTTAGACCATACATTCTGAAGAACATAACTAAAGTCATACTTCCCCATCCGGCTGTTAGATCCCTTTTCGTTCAAAAGGAATTGGGAGAAAGGAGAGGGAACTGGGTCACAGCTCTGCAGGAATATGATTTGGAATTCAAACCATCCACGATCATTAAAGGACAAGGTCTATGCAAGTTACTGGCGGGAAACTCGACTGATGAAGAGCAACATTGGAGAAATGAAGCTGAGTTAAATTCGGTTGAGGTGTGTCATATCTTCACAGTTCCCCAGTCATGGTATAGGGATCTGCTGCACTATTTGCAGCAGGGATATCTACCTGAACACTGGAACTCCAAGCAAAGAAGGGCACTCCGTTTGAAATCAGCACCCTATCAAATCATTGATGGGATTCTTTTCAGGAGGAACTATGACGAAGTTCTCCTTAGATGTTTGGAGAGGGAAGATGCAAACAAAGTTGTCAAAGAATTACATGATGGCCCCGTAGGCGGACATTATTCAGGCGAGACAACGACGCACAAGATACTGAGAGCTGGTTATTATTGGCCCACTCTATTCCGAGATGCCCACACATATGCACGAAACTGTGATGTATGTCAAAGAAGCGCTGGGAAGTTACCTAAGGCAGCAGGACCATTGCAGCCGGTCATCATCTCTGAGCCTTTTGAGCAATGGGGCATAGATGTTATCGGAGAAATAAATCCAAATTCTTCGTTGCAACACCGATACATCCTGACGGCTACCGACTACTTCACAAAGTGGATGGAGGCCATCCCGTTGCGCAAGATCAATGAAGACTCAGTCATCAGCTTCTTGAAAGAGAACATCATAACCAGGTTTGGGGTTCCAATTTCCCTTTTTTTTGATAATGCTACTTATTTTTTGTCTTGCAAGATAAATGAATTTGTTTATGAATGGGGAATTAAGTTGCATTATTCAGCCAATTACTACCCTCAGGGAAACGGATTAGCTGAATCCTCAAACAAGAATCTGATTCGAATCCTTAAGAAAACTGTGATAGAAAACCAGAGAAGTTGGCATGTGGCTCTCCCAAACGCCTTATGGTCAGATAGGGTAACCCTTAAGAATGCTTTAGGTGTCTCCCCTTTCACTCTTGTCTATGGCAAGGAAGCCATCCTTCCCCCAAACATCTTACTACCATCCTTGAAATTGTCCCAAGCCTCTCGGGGTTCTGGTAACCAAGCCTTACAATCCAGGATCAACACCCTACTTCAACTTGAAGAAGCCCGACACAAAGCTAAAGATCGATTCCATCAACACCAGGACATAGTTAAGAGATGGTTCGATAAGAGAAAATCCGGTAAGAGAGATTTTGAAGTTGGGGATTTAGTCCTGAAATGGGACCATAATCATGAAGGCAAGGGAATGCATACGAAATTTCAACATCTATGGGTAGGCCCGTACCAAATTTCTGCAAAATTAGGTCCATCTACTTATAAATTGACAAATCTCGAGGGAGAAGAAGTAACCCTTCCTCTCAATGGCCTCGCTCTGAAACAATACTTCGCATAGTCTCTTCGAGACTTCCTGTACATAAATAAAGTTTTCTTTTTGCTTTAGCCTTTAGTTGCTTTATTTTTTTCTGGCCATGTTGTTTCTCCCTTTGTTATCTGATCTTTTACGACAAGTTTTGTTTTCTGAATCCCCTTTTGGTTGAGATCCCCGTTGAAGATAACTCTCTCTAAGAAAACTTGCGACCCATGAGTCTGGAACTCTGCTCAAGTAAATCCGGTTTGTTGTGCTCTCGCTGAAATGTTCAGAAGGGAGGAAGCCGACCTTGCTAGTCACACTAATCCTGTTTAATAGCAGAGACCTATGACCATCTTCACTACTATCGTTGGGCCCCACCCACTCTCACACTTTAAAGGCGTCTCAAGAGGGTTACCAAAGTTGGACCCATGGAAAGTGGCACCTCTCGAGGACATAGGGTATTGAAATGACTCCATGCTGCAGATTTAACAGCCAAAATGGCCTACATTCAAGAGTCTATTTTCCAGAGATTCTCGCCTCAATTAAAGCACGACTGAGACAAAAGCAAAAGACATGCAAAGTCAAGAAAGCTGTCCAAAAGGCCCAGCTCAAAATGGGCTTCTCTCCATCCGTGAAGTTCGATCAAATCAATAAAATTTCTAACTCACACAAAAGGACATTATGGATTGAGGAGCCTAGATCAAAGATCATGTCCAAAAGAAAACATCTCTGGAAGGCTCAAACAGCTAAGCTGTCCAAAATACAAACATCCAAAAGGATGCAAGCAGCATGGGAATGAGGAACAAGAGCAATAATGTCCATGAGAAAGTTTTACAAATCCTGTGGAGTTCGGCAGTAGTGACCGTCTGAAAGACGACCCCCCTAAAATGATTCTCATATATTGGCCCCTTGAGAGTGGTGAAGATGTCTCAGTCAAAGCTCCCCTTTCCCCAATGGCTAGCAGGTAAAGTGCCTCCTTCCCCTCACATGAGTCTAAAATGCTTAGCTGAGTAGTGCACCCGAGATGGATATCTTCAGTAAGGTTTCGGACCATGAAGAGGAATTTTCCAGAGATCTGTGTTCGCCAGCGACTCGCCATTGTTGTTGCAGCAACACCCCCCAAAAAATTTTTTGTACATATTGGGGCCCCTCCTTCTATTCTTGTAGAAAGTTTGCCTCAGAAGCCATCCCAGCCGTTATCTGTGTTTTTCAGCATGAAATCTTGTTTCCCAACGAAAATTCTGGCCATAAACCTTTCCTTTTTCCCCAAGGAACCAAAAGGGAACTTAGAATTTTTCCCAACGTTTTGGAGTCTCTCGGGCTATCTCCCCGCAGTTGCGGAAGCCAAACGTCCAACCTTTCGGAAAGTAAGACTTAGATTTTCTTTTGCAAAATCACAGGCCGTGAGAAAGAAAATTGCGGAAACCTTCGGGTTTTCTTCCCGAAACGGTGGGAGAATTCAGCGAAAACCGCCCGAAACTTGCGGAAGCCACCACGATATCTTTTCGAAAAGAAACTCAGAATTTTTCCCATAATTTGCGGGAACCATTGGAAAATTCTTTCCGAAACAGTGGAAGGGTTTAAGATTTGCTCCCGAAATGGCGGGAGCCATTCGTCTAAACCGCCGAAAAGACTTAGAAAAGTCTTCGTTAAGTAATTGCGTAAACCGCTGAAGAATTGCTTCTGAAACGGCGGAGCTGTTCAAGTTTTCTCACCGAAACACCGGAGTTGATCGTCATAAGTTTTCCGAAAAGGGGAGTTAGGCTTCGTTGAAACCTTGCGGAACGTGCCGAGAGAACTTTGCGGAACCTTTCATCTTTGTCTCCCGAAATGGAGGAAGCTTTCGCTGTGTCGTCCCGCAGTGGCGGAAGCCGCTTGTTTAAAACTCGTGAAAAGAACTCGGAAACTTTTCCAAAATATCACGGAAGAACTCGAAGAAGCTACCCGAAACTTGCGGGAGCCATCCGTTTACCTTCCCGGGAGCCGCTGAGCATTTAAGTTTTGAAAAAAACTTGTGAGGTCTCGAAAGTCGCGGAAGGCATGCGCCAAAGCCTCCCGCAACCACGGAAGCCTTCACAGAACCATCCCGAAACAGCGGAGGCTGAAGGCGTAAGCTTTCCGAAATTACTTGCCGAAACCCCGCGAGAGTTAGAAATTTTTCGATTTGCGGGAGCTATTGGCGAGTTGCTCCCGAAACGGCGGAAGCCTTGGCGTTATCCATCCGCGACACGGGTTTTCTTTTGCGGAACGTTGTGAGTTTTCCTTCCGCGGCACGCCCGGAACGGCGGAAACTTTCGCTTTATCTTTCCGCAACGGCGGATAAGATTCACCAATTTGTCCCGCAGAAGGCGGTCGCACGCGGATCGAGATATGTTGACATGACTGCCGACATACCGGTATTTAAACCGGGACTAATTGTGCCACCCACCTAACTAAATTCTCGCACGTGCATGTCTTTTATAAATATACGGTGGGGGGCTCGAGCCAATATACCATTTGTTTTCGATTGGAAAACAACGTGGAACGCCGTGCAAATCGCTCCAGCTCATCTCACTCATCCGCGGTCGCGGACACCTCGTTCAAGAAATCCCCACGGTGCCAGGTAGGATTTTAACCTTGAAATGTGCCCCTTTCACAGTTTCCAATTGCTATCGGGTTATCTTTCGTTTGAAAATGATGGGTTTTGGTGGGGTTTTGATGGGCAAAACGCCCGTCATGGGCGATTTTTGCCCGTCAAATACAAGTTGAATTGAGTTATGCTCGTCACATAAAATAGAGACAGGATAAAATTGTCTTGCAGGCAGAGATAGCTAGTTTGGATGGTTAAGTTTTTTTCTATTCCCTCCCCGGGCCGCATGCCTCGTTACTTCAAAAAACGGCCGAAGCCCACAGACTTTTCATATCCCCAGCCGAAAGCTTAAGACATAAAACCCCGGGCCTTTTTCGTAAACCTTAGTTCCAACATGACCTCTACCCAATTCAGGTCCTAGAAACCGGCGCCATTGCCCCTGTTCAAACCTCGTAAGCGTTCAAGTTGCGCGAGTCGAAACCCGAAGTTATGGCCACCCGAGCCTTTTTCGTCAGTATGTTTCCGGCGCCATCACCCTAGCTTGAACAATGGCATTCGAAACCCTCGCCGGGTCGTAGATACGAAATGCCCCCTTATTTCGTCAGCTTTTCCAACCCGAGCTTACCCACCATTAGCCTTTCAAACCGCAGCAGTGACGAAAGCTACCCTTTCCCCAGAGCTAAACCGAAAGCACGTTGCTTTCGCAACGCGCTTATCTCCACAAGAGCATCCCAAACCTGCCCCTTTAAAGAATGAGGATGGCTAAATTTTATAATCATGTCCCTGCTAAAACGAAGATCATCATAACTCCCAGGGCAACCCGAGAGCGGATTGTTCCGCGACACACCCATCCTCTCGGGAGCATTCCAAATTCTTCCCGTTTAAAGATTCAAATGTTTAAATTTGTTTTTCATATTGGAATGGTGTACTCTGCTTCCTAAACATACAACTCCCCATTGTTTTTTTTTAAATTTTCATTCACATATCAAAACAATGGTGCTCTTTGACAAAGCCTCACAGTATATTGCTCAATATCATGATGACTTGTATGTGGGTGTTATCAGGGATAAGTCAAGATGCCGAAAACCGGTAAGAAGAAGGCTAAGATGACAGAAAAGAAGCCGGCGCCACTTAAAACTGAGACTTCACTCCAGGATACTAGATGCACCACCGGTGTCCCTCCTGAAATCAGATGGGGTGACATCTACAGAATGATTCAGGACCAAGAAATCCCAGATATGTTGCTAGAGGAAGGACCGATTTATCTTAATATCAGAGCCTCAGGCATAACTAGAGCCGCTACCCGCCCTGAGCTGTTCCCCTGTGCTGAAGTGATCGGATGGATACTCCAACATGCCGATGCTGAAGGGAGAGTGATAAACGATAGCGGGAAAGTGGCTATTCCCTCATTTCAACCCGCATATATTGCGGTAGCCTACAAATTTCCCCGTGTCCAACAAGCTCTGACTGATGAATGGTTAAGCCAGATGAACAACATCGAGATGGCCAAGAAGCTACTGATGGCAGGCAAGCATTTGAGAAAGAAAGGTAGTGATGAATATGACGTACAGAACCTGAGAGCTCCTTTCAGATTGATTGCTTTAATGCTGTGCAGAATCTTCGGCATGATCGATGGCACGGTGTATAAAATCGAGTGGATCCCTATCATCCACTACGTGGCATTCAATGGAACTGTGTTTGATTGGGCCACTATCCTGTCAGATAGTCTGGCCTCGATGATAGTTGCTGCTAAGCAAGGACTAGCCTTGAAGAAGGATGAATTTTTCATGTCTTCATATCTGATAGATTGTATTTTGGCTAAGATAGAGTTCCCCAAATTGGGCTGTACATGGGAGAGGGCCACCACCCCGGTCTATATCGCATTCAAGATGCTGTGGTATCAGAATTACAAGCCCAGCTACAAACTGATCTGTGAGGGGTTCATCATGCCCCTATATGAGAAAATATTCAAGGAAGAACCAAGCTGCCTATCAGAGAATGCTTTGGAAGTCCTTGAGGATCATGGGGATTTTTACTTTTCGGAGCAAGGGACCTACCTGAGAATGTTTAGAGGGACTAAGCCTCCATACATCTTGCCGCAGTATGCCACGGATTATGTGGTTCTCAAAGAATCAGTAAGACAACTCTTCCTGGATGGGATTGGAGCAATGCTCCACAAACAGCATAAGGCTTCCTTTCCCCCCCTACCTTTCTGCATAGGTGCTTACAAGTTTTCAGGGGTTGCCTCGACCGACGAATTTGTTCAAGAGCTGAAAGACTTCCACTTCGGCGAGGTAATCTTCCACATGAACGATAGAAAAGGTAAAGTGGCTGAGCATTGTAAGGATATCTACGCTCATTTTGAATACTCGCAATATCCCGATGCCGAGGAAGAGGTATTCAGAGGCATTAGCAACATGTATGATCTGCGGATCTGTCGCCAAGGCACTGGAGCAAGCTCTAGCTCAGCCAAGATCTAGAAGACCAGTCAGCAGCAGGAGAAAGAAGCTGAAGATGCCCGAGCTCGGGAAGAGCTCAGATTAAGAGAAGAGGCAAGGCTACTCCGAGAAGGTGAAAATGAAATCCTGCAGCGGGAAGTTGAGGAAGCAAGAAAGCAGAAAGAGGCTGAAGCTGAGCAGGCTGAGGCAGAGAGGAAGGCGGAAGAAGAATTGAAAGCAAGAGAAGATGCTCAAGCCAGTGGGTCCGGTGCCCAAGACATGGATATAGACACATCTCAAGCAGGTGGCTCTGGTACCCAAAATAAGGGCGTGGATCCAACTCAGGAAGTCCGGACCCCACCTGTTGAAGAGGACATAGACATCATAAACCGACCAATTGTCCCGTACACGCCATCAAGAAAGCGTACAATGTCCAAGTGGAATGAGTTTGTCTACGACAAGAAAAGGAAAGCTATGGTCCTCAAATCAGAAGAGAGGATAAAAAGCCCCTTCCATGAAGACATCGTTACCCACCGAGAGGTCACTGTAATGAAAAACACAGATCAAGATCCCGTTGCTATGGCATTCGCAGCTGTAGCAACAGCAAAGGCATCATTTGCCAATGTAGGGGTTATAGTTAAAGAAAATATATTGACAAAGAAGAGAGCTCGTGCGCTACAACAGAATGTGGCTAATGAGCAGGCCCAAAGAGATCTGGTAGTGAACAAGTATAATTGCTTGTACGCTGAGCATAAGGAGCTGTCAAACAAGTACAGGCAGCTGGAGGAGGAAAAGGACCAGCTAGCACTCCAAATAATAATTGTGGAAGCGGAGAAGAGTGGAGCAGAAGAAAAGGCATCTCAGCTAGAAGCATACAAGCAGGCATTAACTGAGCGGTTAGAGCAAGCGGAGAGCAGAACAATGGACATGTCCCCCTTCCATGAGCTGTCATGTAGCATCCTGAAGCAAGTATATGATACTCAGGAGCTAATCACTGATGAGGTTTGCAAGCTCAAGGCCATGGTGGTTAGGTTAAAAGAAATCAATGCGGAAGCCCATAGGCTCAAAGCGAAGAATACCCGTGTTAAGGCAAATATCATCAGTCAGATTGCATGGAGAGAAGGGAAAGGGGGTTTCCCTGCGCACCTCCCATTTAAATCTGTGGACAGTTTTAATGAGGACGTAGCACTGTTGGAGTTATGCAGGAACTGCGCCAGTAAGCTGATGGCCAGTGTGCAAAGAACAACAGATAAAATCAGCAGTCTCTACCAAAGGCTCCAAGAGGCACATGTCAAATGTACATTGAGTTTCCCTCAGACCCTGGAGGACTTTCCGGAAAAGGAGCAGCGTCTGTCTCAGCTAAGGGAAGAGCTAGTCGCTCGAACTGAGTATGTGAAAAGGATCGATGTTCTGGCTATTGATGACCTCCAGCATTATATTGGCTCATCATCTCTCCACAACCATCGACTGAAGGAAGTGCATCAAGCTGCAGTGGCAGAAGTTCAAAGCATTAGAACAGAACTCGGGAAGAATGTAACTTCTCGAAAAATCCTGTTTCCTGCTGCAGTAAACATAATCATCAGGGACACAGGTGTGTGGTACATCTACATAGCAGAGGAGGAAAGGAAAGCTGCAGCAGCAGCAGGAGCATTAGCAGATCCAGGACCTTCTCTCCCAGCAGCCAGCCCGGCTACGGTAGTGGGCTCGTTTCCCTCTTCCCCAGCAGTGGCAGAAAGCCTGGCCAGCTCAATCCCTCCTTCCCAATTAGAAGCAGCCTCAGCAACAATTAACTTGGGCGATCCTCTACCAGCAGAAGCTCACGCACAGGAATGAAATAAACTAAATTCAGTTGAGCAACTCTCTTCAACCAAACACGTGTATAGCAGGGAAAGCATTGGTGTTAGCATTATTTCTGCTATGTATATTTTGTTAAGCTTTCGAACATGTAAGGCATAAGCCATGGGACAGCTGTCCCTATTTTTTGTCAAAACTATTTTGTAAAGGAAGTGGTCATTTTTTGGAGGTCGGTTATGGAAGAAATTCCTGTAATTGACAAGTGGAAGGTGCTAGGTGGCAGCCCCAAGGGCATATTTGTAATTATAAATAGAAGCTAAGAAGAATAGCACAGGACTTTTGGCAGGGAAGGAAAATTTTGAAACCCATACGAGCTATCTTGTATCGGGCCTGTAAAATTGAATTTTCTAATAGAAGCCAAGGATGAACGTTTTACATGGGGAACGGAAGGTGGATGTGCGTTGGACTCTTCTGATGACATCTATAGTGTAATGTGAAATCTGCATTGCGATTTGAACTATTTCTTGGCAACAAATGATTTTGCTTATTTCTGTGTGAAGGATTTTTTCCATTTTGTGAACAATGAATGCGCCTCACATTAAATCAGGAGCTACTTGCTGATATCTTTATCACTGCTATAGATTTCTCTTTTAGATCGAATGGGTAACTGTTCTTTCTTCAGGATAACTCATGTGGCCCATTGTTCATGCCTTTAAATTGCTCCTTGCAGGGATCTTTAAATTTAATTTCAGTTTGTTTGCATTTAGATCTGTTTCTTTATTCTTTCTACGTAGATTAAATAATCTTTTGCTTTTCTGTTTTTATGAGCAATAGATGCGTTCCGTATTGAATTAGAAGCTATCTTCTAAAGATCATTATCTTGCCGTAGCTTTAATTGTGAGAATTAACATCTATCTGTTCTTTCCTTATGTTATTTGTTACAGCTTATTGCTCATCCCTTAAGCGTGTTCCCTGCAGGGATAGGTAGATTTGCTCCAGCTTCTAGACTTAGATCTGTTTTAGTTGCATTTAGATCAAATATAATTTAGGCACTTGCATCTCATTTAAAAGACATAAAACCCAAAAGAAAGGTGGATCGGGCCATAACCGGTAGAATCAGATTTAAAACTCCAAACCCACGGTTGTCGGAACCGCTAACCGGACGGATTCCCTACACCAAACGGGAGATAGTCTAATTGGGACCATTCCTCGGGGAGAATCCCTTTCTGATTGATGCTGCGATATCCGAGGCATCAACAGGTTGGTGAGCCTCCATTCTAGAAAATATGCTTCTATCCTCTCCCAGCTTGACAGCACACACCTCTTCTCACGCTGACGCTCTAGAATATCTGCTTCCTTGTTCGCTCAGCCTACCAGCACATGCTCTTGCCATGTTAATACCCCAGACTCTATTTTTCCTGCGCGTTAATCCTGGAATCATGCATGCTCGTTCACGCCGATGTTCTAGAGGAGCCCGTCCACCCATGTTCAGTTTGACATCACATTCCTTATTCCACGTCGAAGGAGGATCAACGCTGCAAGCAGCTGCGTGAAGAAACCGACACCATGAACCTTGGGAGACGCCTGCCTGCGCTGTCACACATCACTCAGCATCTATTTTGCAGTCTTAAAAGTCTCTATTTTTAGAGAGGTTGAGGTTGTCGACCTTCTCTCCCACTATAACATTATAAATAGACGATTTGTGTAGAGAAACAATGATTTAGAGAGGTTGAGAAAATGATCATCTTATTAGTAGACAGTTTGTAGATTTTACAGCAAATAGCAGACGTTTTTGTAATTTTCCCAGTTAATGGAAGTTCAGTTCGTAGCTATTGGTGATTAAGTGACTTAGTTTCAATCTTTGATTGCTAGAAAGGGCTCCTCATCAACCAGAGGTTTCTTTTATTTTGTATTTTCTTTTTGCAATTAGATAGTTTATTTTTTAGTCATTTAGTTATCTCTGTTTTTCTGTAGTTGATATTTCTTGATCTTTTCCTGTAAACTATATGTTGCTGCTAACATAATTTATTTTTCAGAATTAGGAATGGTCGACCAAGCATAGTATTTTGTAGTTGTCTTCAGTCTTCTTCTATCATCTCTATTTAGACATTGCTTTAGTTCTATTATAGTTAGCATTAGTTTCATTAGCTTCTCTCTCTCTGTCAGCTCTTCTTCCTATAGTTGTAGGTTAACTTTATCTTCCATCTCAGTCTTGCTTTAGCATATCATAGAAATAGTTCATCTTCTTTAGAGAATGATTAGTATAAATAGTTTCTTGTTAGTTTAGCTTCTAATTAATCAACACATTTCTTCTTTTGCATAGTAGGATCATATGCATCAGCCAACTGGTAATTAAAGTCATCCAAAATTCTTCTTTTCCTTAGTTTAAATCGTTTTCTTCCATTCGGACTGTCATTGGGATAGGCATTCGGATTGTCATTCGTACTATCATTTGGATAGGCATTCAGATCGTCATTCGGACCTTTACACTTTCGGCATTGTTTTATTCTTTTTCAGAATCCAGTTTCTTCTGCTTTTTAAATGTAATGCTTCTTGCTTCTAATTAACCGTTTTAGATGTAATTTAAATCTTGTTTCATGTTACATAGAGTGTTTAATTAAGTTTTTTCATTATTTCCTACTTCCATATTATCTTCCTTAATCTTCTTTTTAACCTTCTTCCAAAGTTAAGTTATTCATATATGATTTGCTAATTAGTTATTGTTTCAGAATTTATCAGTCTTGTTCCTAGATAATTTATTTTTAAGTAAAAAGTTAATAATTTCATTTTCCAAGTTATTTCAGTTTTGATAGTTTCCTTCTTAATCATCAGATTAGTTTTCCATTCATATAAATAATGAAGATGTTCATGAAATAAGATTTGGATCAGAAATAAATATCTTTATCAAGTTTTCTACTTGCTTCCAAACCAAATCAAGTTCAATTAAATATCTTTATTATGTTTTCTACTTGCTTCTAGATTAACATTTATTTCCAAGTCATTTGTATATTGCTTATATTTCTTTAAAATTGTTTAATGCTTCACCTTCGTAGGATAGCATAGATACTTGCATGCCTTTGGTTTCATAATAGTCATTAGATTGTATGATTGATTTCTTTTCAATAGTATTTTATTTTGAATTGATTCTAAGTAATGTAATTGGGTTTTCAAGTATCATTCGCTTGCAATTGATAACTCAAAACCCTTACTCAATTCTAGGTAGATTGCGAGCTTCAGATTAGCTTAGATTAGTTCAAGCCTTCAATCCTGCACATATAGTGTTTGCATCGCATAAGCTCCCTTCCCAGGTTGACAATTTAAGTGTTGAATTAGATAACATATATTTTACCCAACACATTCAGGTATGCTTGTGAGGTAAGATTTCTATTTGTCAAAACTACCCATCTGTCATTTACATTTAAAACCCTAAGTAAAATCCTTCAGAAAATTCTCTTGATCAAACCGCTTCATCAACTGGAAAACAATTGCTGGGTTATTGGCTTAGTGTAGATCCCTAGGTGGGTTCTCAAAGGTGTCACCCTTGGGGACTCCATTGGCCCATTTTCCAAGGCACTAGCCTCTCCCTAACCCTTGCGACTTTCCTGGCTTGCTGGTTTTACCTATGGTTTGATCTTCTTTTGAGTGCTTTTCTTCATAAACACTGTCACATCCATCTTTCAAGCCATGCTAGAAATCCCTAACTTTCAGATCTACTTTTTGGGACACTTTCCCTGTTTTAAGGGTCAAATTTCCCCCAAGGCAGTTAAATCTGACCATTTTACACTAGCATTGAATCCTGGAATCATACCTAATATTTGAATCACTGAGCTTAAGATCTATCCATCGAGTCATATCATCTTTAAGCCTCCATAGTGCTTCAATTTCCTTAAATCTAGGGTTCCATACCTATCACCTTACGTACCCTATCCTGAATAGCTTGATCTGGCGATTGGGTTAGATCTCTCTTGTTGGGAGTAGATCAGGGTCTCCCCCTTGTTACCTTGGCTTTGGTAACAAAAGTGAAGAGTGCCTTGGTTGGTGTGAAAACCATCCATTTGGGAACTAGTGCCCTCTTGTTTCACCTCTTTGGTTTCCCATCCCCTCTACCATCCTCACTGATCCATCTTATAGGGGCAACTACAAGTTTGGTGATAACAGGTGTCTCCCGTTACCTTCCAAGACTGATGAGAGTAAATGTGATATGACAAGCATAATCATTCAAACAACAAGACTGTGACCCCACCCTATACATTTCCATTGAATAACTTTCTGTTTACTTTAGGAACATCCTTTCCTATCCTCGCATTGACCTGGGAAGGAAGTTTGCCTTCCTAAATAGCTTCAATTACGGCTTCCAGAAATAAAATTCAGTCTTAAAACTGCTAAGATTTGAAGAAATTTGCTTGGGAAATTGGATCCTGTACCTTGTTTGAACATTTCCTTGCTCACACCATACTATACTGAGTGGGCCATCTATTTTTGGAATTTTCCTTTTACCTGCTCCAGAGTTGCCATTTTTGCTTGGAAGGGTTTCTGACATTCCAAACCATACAGAGCAGTTCCTTAACTAATAGTAAGAATATGTGTCTAATGTTTGACTTATCCCCATCATAACTACACAAAAAATATCATAGGTCCTGCCTTTCTTCAGTTAAATCTGCTACTAATGCATCAACGCCAAAGCAGTCTAAATAATAATACAAAAATTGAGTCCATAGACCACTTGATAAAATGTGGTCAAATTCATCATGTGATGATTCACAAACTCAACAAAGCATTGGGTCATGTTGGTTCCATCTTCGTGTATTTTTAAGCATGACTATAGCTTTTCTAAATTCTTACTGCTTGCACATGCCACTTTTATGTGCAATTGATTGCTATCTATTTTGGGTGGCATGTATTGTTTATACTAGTATTCTATCACCAAAGAATATTGCTTTGCGACCAGATACGTAAGACACAACATAAATATTTTGGGTGCCATATGTTGTTTATACTAGTATTCTATCACCTTACATTGGGAGGTGCTTTGGATTCTCTATGTTGCCTTGTGCTACTTCAAAATGTTTGTTTGTTGGATGATAATGGTTTATATGAAATAATGTGGCAGGGAGAGTTATAAATTAGGGCACTAGGTCAGCACTACCTTCAGTGCTATTTTTTTTTAGAAGCACTACCTTCAGTGCTATTTTTGTTTAGCTAAACAAAAGGAATTTTTATTATCCTTTTGTTTAGCAGCATGCTTAACATGCTTCTGTGGTAATCTCAATTCACTAGCCACTTTAAAGTGTCCCTTAATGAAGGCTTAACCTTGTAGTTGTTTAAAATACAAGTTGATTAGGTTCGATATACTTTTTGTTTGTAGAATGATATGTAAGTGAAAGCAATTCAGTTTAGCTAGAAGTGAGACATCGCTCTTTCAAGCATTGAAAGTCCTGGACAGTAGAATGATCAGCTTCCCTTTCATTCCTCGCGTGTCTATGAACAGATGGGAATGGCTAGTGCATTAGAGACACTTTGTGGACAAGCCTATGGATCAAAGCAATATCATTTGCTTGGAATTCAACTACAATGAACAATTTTTGCTCTTTTTTGTGTGAGCATACCACTTGCTGTGTTATGGGAATATATGGGACACATTCTTGCAGCCCTTGGGAAATACCCTTTAATATATTTTGAAGCAGGGAAATATGCAAGATGGATGATTCCCAGTTTGTTTTCTTATGCATCTCTTCATCCCCTTGTGAACTTTCTTCAATCACAGGGTATTGTAGTTCCAATGATGTTAAGCTCTGCAATAACTCTTTGTTTCCATGTCCCCATCTGTTGGGTGTTGGTGTTCAAAGTTGGATTAGGTAATAAAGGGGTTGCTTTGGACAACAACATTTCCAATTGGCTGAATGTCAGACTTTTGTCACTTTATGTTACATTTTCCCCTGCATGCAAGAAGACATGGACGTCCTTCTCAAGGGAAGCTTTATCTGATATTAATAACTTTCTTAAGATTGCTATTCCATCTACAATGATGCTCTGGTATATGGGTCCTTTTCCCTTTGGCTGTAGAGTGTAGTTGAATTTAAAAAAAATGCATTGTTTTAATCTCATTTTCCATTTTTGCTTATTCTATTACTTTTTTCCATCTTTAGGGTGTTCAAATTTTTAAAACGATATTTTCAGTAGGAATTAGTTTATGTATGAAACTATTATTGATATTCTTAATCATGCTCTCATGTTCTATTTCTAAGTTAATACTTATCTATTTGTCAGTAGCTTAGAGTACTGGTCTTTTGAAATGCTTATTCTCCTCTCGGGTTTGTTTCCTAAGCCAGAACTTGAAATGTCAGTTCTCTCCATTTGGTAAGTATGTTATCTCTGACAAATTAATTATGAAAGCTTAATAATGACATCTTCTTTTCCACTGCCAATAGTTACTAGAATTCAAATAGGAGGCAAGACTTGAGAAACCATCTAAGGAAGCATATAAATAACAGGAACATAGAGGTTATAAGCAATTAATACAACAAAGTCAGAAATTCATACAACAACGATGCTTTTATGTCTTCAGTCAAAACACCAAATTTGGAGTGAATATTTGTCCATTAAGTGTAGAATTATTTGACATAATATTTGAAGAGTATGAGGAGAGGTTAGTTTAGTTAATAGATGGATATTTCAACTTACTCACTAATTCATCAATAGTAGTTAAAATATGTTTTAGAGGGTACCATTTGGTCCTAATTGATAACATACACTTATAATAATCATAACCCATACCTTCAATCATCTGTCAAAAATAGATTGCCACCACTTCCATGGGTGAGAATGTCACTAAGAAACTATGCACCACCTACATATAGTAGTAGTTATTTTGTTAGTAACTTACTATAACATTCTATGAGCATTCATTCACTTAAGCAATTTAACACCATCTGAAGTTCATAACTATGCATAACAATTTTCATGCAAATTGTGTAATACATACCCCATTCTCATTGTATCCATAATGAATTTTACAATTGATAAACTTTCATTACATTCGTATAAAGAAAATAACAAGACTTCAGATAATGTATGGTGATGAACTACTATATCAAGTGCTTGATGATCATGTTGATGAAATGAGATTTTTTTTATCATTGATCAAATCCAAGGGACAACCAAACATCATTATGAACTTGGTGTACAAAACCAATGAAATTATTTGAGCATCACTTTTGGGTGTAACAACATTCTCTAGACATTTGGTGAAATTGTCAATGGAAACCAAGATAAAGCTATTTTAACAAAAGCTAACTAAAACAAGTCACGCGAAATCAATTTCCATCCCTAAAGGGAGAAAAGATGAAATGGAATGTAATCATGATTATGTGGGATCTCACATGCTAACATAAATCAAAATTTCGAACATACTTGATTGTGCAAAACGAAACCATTTACAAACTACCATAATCCTACTAGTAACATTCTATTCCTTGTCTATCATGAAATAGTTACAACCATTTATTTCTTTATATCCAAAAATGACATTCATAACCTAATAAAAAAAAAAAATTTCCTATAAATATCATTATTCACAACATACTTGTATAAAACACCTATAATGATATTAAATGGAAATGTATGTTGTACAATCTTCCAATGTTGTTCTATGTTATATAATTCTAGGAAGATTCCCTTGGAAAGGTACCAATATAAATATTGTACAATTGTGTCCCATTGTGAGTATGGATTCTAAATAATTGAGAATTCATAAATTCATCATGAGCATATCCTACATCCCTAGAACTGGTCCAATAAAGTGTTAGAATAATTAAAACCCACTCTATGACAATTAATATATTAGAGACAATAATTAATCATTTTATGATTAATTACTATGTATTGGACTAAAGAGTTGGCATATGAGTAATTGTGTGGACCACAATGTGGATGTATATGTAACATCGGAATGTATTTCATATATGTATATTGTACTCCTATACATATGGTATTATTCCTCTATACAGAAGTGTTTGTATTCCTATAGAAATGTTATTATTCCTCTATACGGAAGTGTCGTCATTTATATTGTAAGTGTCGTAACTTATACTTGATGGGTTATTAGACCACCTTGTTGGGGTCAGCCCTGTATAAGTCATGTGGGTCGAAGGGTTATTAGACCACCCTATTGGGGGTTAGCCATGTGGGTCAAAGGGTTATTAGACCACCCTATTGGGGGTCGGCCTAGTCAACATTATGTTATGTGGTTAAGTTAAGGCTGACCTAGTAAAGGTTATTAGGCAAGTCAAGTCAAGTATAAATAGAGTGCGGGAGGCACTCTATTTGATCATTTTATTCTCACACACACTCTTTGGAGAGTGACGCACTTGTGGAGGAGGAGAAGCTGCTTCTAGGAGATGTCTATCTCTTATGCTTGGGTTGTATCATTGCTCTATCTATCTCTGAGGAAGTTATTGGGGTTTTTCACCTTTATGGTTTTCCCCAAGTAAACTTTGTGTCTCTTGTGTGCTTGCATTATTGTGTCCATGATTGATATGCTGTACATGTTGTTCTTTGAGTTAAGATCCTAGATCAGATTGAAGTAAATTCTGACAAGTTAACATGGTATCAGAGCTGGCCTGAAAGAAGGCATGGTATGGCATGTATGACACTTGTTGCACTTGCGATGCTAGGGCTTGATATAGCAAAAACCAGTCATTGTAGCACTTTTGCTATAAATCCACTTTGGAAAAGTTTTCAGATATGAAACTTTTACAGGTCGAATAGCAGAGCCCCATGTACCTTGTGTACAAAGGAAAATTTTTAATTTGTTTTACTTTGTGTTTTATGATCTGTGCAATCTAGGGCTTCTGCCTCTTCCAGATCTGAGTCATAAACAGGTGACCTAGGAAAAAAAGTCATAACTTGGGATATGAAGCTCGAAATGAAATTTCGTAAAAAGTGGCAGGTAGGGCACGGACTCTACTTTCATAGACCAAAGGTTTAGAGGCTGAAAGTGAACTAGTGACATGTGGCACTCCGTACAAGTTCTCTCTCCTGTTTTATCCCATAAAAAAGTCACGTTGCAACATTGGGCATAACTCTCTCTCAGAGAATCCAATTGAGGTCATAACTATGGGGTTGGAAAGATTATAGGTCGGGATACCACAAGTAGAAGTTTCAGACCTTGTGGATTTGTAATTTCGGAGTTACACCAGAAACAATCAGGTGCATATTTTTGTCAAAACAAAATTGGATTTTGAACACCTTTAGTCATGGCTTCAGGAATTAGGGTTTCAAAGAAAGTTGGTATTTTTGTAATTGGAGACCGCGGCTGAATGCTACTCATAAAAAGCGAAATTTAGAGACCGAGATCAGATTTTTGGGTTGGGAAGAAGGCCGAGCTTGATCAAACCCTAGTTCAGGACTTTGATTAGAAAGATGGAAAATTAGGGCTTCTGCAAAAGTTGGAAATTTTTAAGTCTGTGACCACAGTTGGAAGCTCCTCAAAAAAATCGAAGGTTAGAGCTTTGGATCGAACCTTTTGGTTGGGCAGAAGGGTGGGCTTTATCAAACCCTAGTTTGGGATACTTTCTAGAAGATCCGAAAGTTTCAAAGTCAATTTTGAGGGGTGAAACTTTGCAGTCTTCAAATTCTGAGTATACTAGCTTGATCAACTCATCAAGGTGCATCTTTCTATCATTTCAGAAGTTTGAAATTCAAAGTTTTCATTTTTAGGGTTTCTTTGACAAACCCTAATCCAGCTCCAGATCCAATTTCTGCAAATCAAGTGGATTGGGTTAATCCTAGAAGAAAATGGATTGGTCACCTGCATAAGTGAAGAAGTTCCTGTTTCAGAGGGAGATGAGGCAAAGGCCTTACATAAGAATATTACAAACAATCTCAACAGGTATGACTTACAGGTATGTTTCAAATTCTGTTCATGGTTAATTTTATGATATGTTTTTCTTCATATCATTATTGATAGTACAATCTTGATTAAATTACTAGACTTGTTGTATCACTTTAATAAAATTATGAATACATGATAGAAGATATTCATTGATTAAGGTTTTGACACTTATTATTGTACTAATGCATTGTGATGTTGTATGAGGTTTATGTTGTTCGCTAACATGAAAGGTACACCATGAAAGACAAATCATGTTATACTTCAAGAACATATGATCATGGTGACATGAAGACAAAGATTCATCCATTGTCATGGATCACATAGAAGATCCACTTAAGAGGTATGTATAACTTGGTTCTACAATGGTTAACTTATGAGACATGCAGGTTACTAGCACAAGTCATTGAAAAGAACCAGTAGACATCATGCGGGTATGTTAGACATAACTAGCTAACATAGTATTCTAGGTATGTTTTTCCTATATCTAGTTAGAATCTTACCTTGTGTTAGGATCCCTTATATAAGTATTCTTGGTATGATTGGTTATGTTTATTCATAAAGTTAGAAATGTGAGCAATCAAGGGTTTATGCATATTATGTCTCTTATCTTGATTGATGATTTGGCTAACTAGAAGAGTCCTATGATCAAATAAGAATATGCATGAGTAAAAGAAGTCTTCCTTGAAACCTTGAATACTAATGTTTATTATATGTGTTTGAAATGATCATGACTATACATGTTTAATATTATTGTGTTTTGATAGTATTAAGATTATACTAATGAATGTATGATTATGTATGAGACCTTGAGGATAACACAATGATGATACTAATAAGCATGCATAGTGATTAAGGATGGATATAAGTTCAAGGACAAGTAATCCAGGAAGCAAAGATCAAGAGGGAGCACACTTCAGTAGTTTCTGCAAGGATGCAGATATTCAGAGGGAGTTGACCACTTCTCACAATCCACATCAGAATGGAGTTACAGAAAGGAAGCAAAGACTGAGAAGGAGTCAACCCAACAAACAAACAAAGATAAGTATTTGAATTATCATTTCTTGCATATTTGATTGTTTAAATAATATTGTTCGATAATGTATATACTGATGTTCCTAGAATTAGGTTGTGCAAATTAGAATAGTTGTATTGATGAACAGTATACTACTAATATACATGTGTAAGTGGCCTATGGCACTGTACAACATTCCATTGATGCTTATCTAGAATGAAACCTCTTTGCTGACATGTTGGGAGCTGTGCACACTCTTAACAATGTTGTGGTAGAGATTGGAAGGCATCTAGAAAGTTACGGGATATGGATAAATGTTGTATTGAAGCATTGGCTAAGATACTTGCATGACTATATGACATATTTATTTATGTGTAAGAATTTGTTCTGAAAACTATGAGATGTTTTCTAATCATGCAATTTAACTTGTTTTGTAGGAAAGATCATATACCATCACCTACAAAAGAAGGACTACAACATTTGTTCAACAACAAAGTTATCTATTGAAGATATTGAATATATTGAAGTTCCCAGGATACGGGATGCAATAATGGAAGAATGCCATGATCAAGGAGTACCAGTCGATCATGAAGAATGATGTTTGGGATGTAGTCCCAAGACCTGAAGGAAAGTCTATTGTGACTTCAAAGCGGATCTATAAGATCAAGCATGCTGTAGATGGCAGCATCGAGAAATACAAAGCGATATTTGTAGCTCGTGGCTTCTCCCAGAAAGAAGGAATTGACTATGAAGAAAATTTTTCTCCTGTAGTCAGATACACTTCCAACAGATCAGCACTTGCTCTCGCTACAGTGATGAAATGGAAGATACACCAGATGGATGTCAAGACAACCTTCTTGAATGGTGTAGTCGAGGAGGAAGTGTATGTGGAGCAACCACTTGGTTTTGAGACACATGACAAGAAGTCATATGTGTGCAGGTTGAAGAAATCCTTGTATGGCTTGAAGCAAGCTCTTAGGACTTGGTATGGGAGGACAGAAAGCTTTCTATCCAGTTTGGGCTTTACAAAGACTAAAGCAGATTCCAACATTTACTACAAGGTTGAGGAAGGCAATCCAGTGATACTACTTTTGTATGTGGATAACCTGTTTGTTATAGGTGAGGATAGATTGATTGCTGACACGCAGCGGAAGCTTGCTGTTGAGTTCGAGATGAAGAACTTGGGGATGATGCACTACTTTCTAGACATGGAGGTGTGGCAGAGTGCAGATGGAATCTTCCTTGGACAAGGGAAGTATGCAATAGAGATCCTGAAGAGGTTCAGGATGATGGACTGCAAGGCCATGGCAACACCTATGGCATCGAACCTGAAGCTTCTGTGTGATGCTTCATCTGATTCGGTTGATGTCATGATGTATCGTCAGATGATTGGATCCTTGATGTACCTGATGAACACGAGACCATATATTTGCTTTGCGGTAAACAAATTGAGCCAGTTCCTGACGGATCACAGAGGTGTTCACTTGGTTGCTGTAAAGCATATTCTGAGGTACCTGAAGGGTATAGTTGAATATGGGCTCAAGTATGATGCGAATCAAAAGTCTAACCTATATGGTTATGTTGATTTAGATTGGGCAGGAAATGCTGCAGATAGGAAGAGCACTTCTGGGTGCTACTTCAGTATGGGATCAGGTGTGATCTTGTAATGTCCCCATTTTGACCCCCTTTGTATTAAATCGTAAATGATGTAAATATTGTAATTAATCATGGTGAGGAGCTCAAGGCCAAGGCCCCACCATTGATTTAGCGTTTCATGTATCGGCAATTAAAAATAGATGCCCATGGTTCTTGTGCGAGATGGGCACAATGTAAATAAGACACTATGTAAATACGAATTTTAATGGAAAAAAAAACCCACAACCGGCTATGCAATGCAACAAAAGAGATGGGGCATGACTTTACAAGGAAAAGGGAGGGAAATTATTCAAACCCTTGAGCAAATGGTATTAATCCATGTGTCAATGGGGAAACCCATAAACCACCAACTACCCATTTTGTCTCATGTACCCAATCATTTAATTTTTCCAAGAAATTGGTTAAGGCAGTTAATGCCTTGGGAATGAAAGAGTATGGGCAAGCCATTTTCGTGCATGGGCAAGCCATCAACTTGGAAAATCGTGTTTTTGCTTGTGGGGCAAGAAAACAACCATGAAATGGTGCCCAAAGCCATGGGGAATGGGGAGTCTTCATTCATTCACGCAGTTGGAGTTAGCTGGGCTCTTTCCATTTACGTTTTTCATCTAAATATTGCATTTTTCCATGCCTGGGAGTCGTTTTTGCCTGGTATAACAGTTGGGAGAGGGAGGGCCACGTTTTGAGGACTGTAGGGAGGTCGTTTTTGCCCCTGAATGTCCAAGGACGTTTTTCTAAAAACGGATTTGGCTTCCTGGGTTGTTCACCAACTTCCCATTTCGTTTTTGTGGGTTCCCACGTTTTGCTGGGTTAGTTGAAACCCCATCTCATGCATCCCACTGTGGAAAACGTTTTCCTCATGCCCAGCAAGTGGGGCTCTGCTGTTATGTGCATCCTTGTTCTTGGTTTGAGCCTGTGAGCTGAAGTGTTGGAGTGGTAGTGGATAGAAGTGGCTTGATAAACCTAGTGGGGGAGACAACCTTTCAAAAAGATCAAGAGGGCTTTGGTTACTCTTCTATGCATACCCTGAGAGCACTAGATAGGGAAGGTATGGCTTGAGGGACTGCACAGCAGTGAAAAGAATACTTCCTGGTGCTGGGTGTGTAGGTAATGTGGGTGCCAAGCTAGATAGATCTTGCAAGGTTATCCCTGGCTCTGTGCTGGAGCTCACTAGCTTATCAACTCTTCCTTTCCATCTCCTAGTAGCCTGATAAACCCAATTGTAGATTGGCTTGGCTCATATTGGTGTATGCTTGGCTATGTGTGAGTCTGTTGTTCCCTGATTCCTTGTAGAGATCATGCCCAGCTCGGGGGTGGCAGTGGTGCTGAGAGATTGAGGAGCACACTGGCCTACGGTTGGGTGGAACGTTGCAGTTGCATAGCCAGTTGCTTGGGACTGCCTTATTGAGATAAGTATTCTCTTGTGTAAATTGGCAATTATCATTTGATGAATGTTAGGAATGTATGTGGATGTATTAAACGAATTTGCTTCTGCTGTGTTTTTAAAAGTTTAGGCATTTCCATATGCACAGATCTTTAGTTCATGGCTTCCACAGAATCTTGAATGTGTATTAGAGATCAACAGCATTTATTTGATTACCGTCGTTTTTCCATAGTATGCACAGATACAGTTCTTGCATCAATGTTTTTAATTCAAACGTTTGGGGCTAATTGCCCGGATTGAGCACCACGTCCTCCCTATCTCATTGGTATGGTAGGAGGGGACACTACAGATCTTTTGGTTTAGCAAGAAGCAGTCTTGCATAGCATTGAGTACAGCCGAAGCAGAGTATGTTGCAGCTTGTTCGGCTTGTTGTGAGGTAGTATGGCTCCTGAAGCTACTATCTGAGTTATTTGATATCCCGCTGGAGTCTACTGGTATCTTTTGTGACAACCAGAGTTGTGTGAAGCTATTTGAGAACCCGGTGTTCCATGACAGGTCGAAGCACACTGAGATCAAATATCACTCTATCAGGGATATGGTGTAGAGAGGAGTAGTGAAGCTCCTGTATGTTGTGACGGATGAGCAGATTGCAGATGTGCTGACAAAACCACTAGCCAGAGTGAAGTTCGAGTAATTCAGAGAGAGGCTTGGTGTTCTTCAGATCGATGACACTTCGAGGAAGGAGTGATGGACACATTTGCAGGAGCCATTCTGAGCATGGTGAGAGGAGGATCCTTCCATGGATGTGGATATAAGCACTGGATGATGAGCATCAAGACAATGCTCCAGTTATTGCTCTATATGTGTATGTATGCATCATGTTGGCTGCTTGATATGATCGGTTGGATCATTTATATGTATATGTATGAATGCATCATGTTGGATGTTGGATATGATCAGTTGGATCATTTATATGTATATGTATGTATGCATCATGTTGGATGCTGGATATGATCAGTTGGATCCTGTGTATGTATCTGTAGATGTATCAGGTGGATACATTGTATGATCAGGTAGATCATGTATGTTGATATGTATCAGGTATGATTAGGTGGATCATGTATTTGTATGTGTATCAGGTGGATACATTGTATGATCAGGTAGATCATGTATGATGATATGTATTAGGTAGATACTGTGTATGCATTAGGTGGATCAATTGTATGATCAGGATGATCATGGATGATGAGCTTCAGGATGTTGCTCCAGATGACATACATCAGGACGATGTAGTATTGATGATCAGGATGATCATGTGTACATGAGTATGATGTATGGTGAGTATCAGGTTGATACTTTGTGGCCGTGGAATAGGTTGTGTAGACGAGCATGTTTGGGAGATCCTATAGTTCGGAGTTGTGTACTTGTAATAGATTGGGATGCTCTTTCGAGGCATTACTATGGGAGGACATATAATAGCGCCTTAGGAGCTCCTATAGGCCGGAGTTGTGTACCCATAACAGCCTGGGATTTTCTTTCAAGGTTTTTTCGTATGGAATGTAAGTAGACCTGGGAGATGTGGATAGGATGTAAAAGGCCTCAGATTCTATTTCATGGCATTGCTCTGGGAGGATATATAAGTAGACCTGGGAGATCTAGACAGGATAAAAAAGGCCTCAGATTCTCTTTCGAGGCATTGTCCTATGGCATGTAAGTAGACCTAGGAGATCTGGACAGGATGAAAAAGGCCTCAGATGCTCTTTCGAGGCATTGCCATGACCACATGTAATAAGTCCTAGAGATCTGGACAAGATGAAAAAGGCCTCAGATGCTTTTTAGAGATCTTGCTTGGAAAGACACTCTTTTAAGGTTTTGTGGTGGGAGTCACATGTAATAAGTCCTGGAGATCTGGACAAGATGAAAAAGGCCTCAGATGCTCTTCAGAGATCTTGCTTGGCAAGATAATCTTTTAAGGTTTTGTGACAATCACATCTAAAAGATCCTGGGAGATCCGATAGGTTGAGCTGTGTGCTCATAAAAGGCCTGGGATGCTCTTTCAAGGTTTTGTGATGCACGTAATAAGTCCTGAGGATTCCACAGTATGGCCAGTGATGATGAAGACCTGCAAGTGGTGGGCCTACACCTAGTATGAAAAAGGACTGGCTCTGTAGAACTTCCTATGACGAGTAGATTTAGAGATTGATTGAGATAGCAGCAGGAGTGACGATGATGATGAATCGATGATGATTATCTAGTGATGATGATCCAGAGAAGAAGACTTGTGCTAGAAGACATGTGTCGAGAAATACCTTCCTAGTTAAGAGGGAGTGTTGATGTATATGTAACTTCGGAATGTATTTCATATATGTTTATTGTACTCCTATAGAGATGGTATTATTCCTTTATACAGAAGTGTTTGTATTCCTATAGAGATGTTATTATTCCTCTATATGGAAGTGTCGTCATTTATATTGCAAGTGTCGTAACTTATACTTGATGGGTTATCAGACCACCTTATTGGGGTCGACCCTGTATAAGTCATGTGGGTCGAAGGGTTATTATACCACCCTATTGGGAGTCGGCCATGTGGGTCAAAGGGTTATTAGACCACCCTATTGGGGGTCGGACCAGGCAACATTATGTTATGTGGTTAAGTTAAGGCCAACCTAGTAAAGGTTATTAGGAAAGTCAAGTCAAGTATAAATAGAGTGCGGGAGGCACTCTATTTGATCATTTTATTCTCACACACACTCTTTGGAGAGTGGCGCACTTGTGGAGGAGGAGACATTGCTGCTAGGAGATGTCTATCTCTTATGCTTGGGTTGTATCATTGCTCTATCTATATCTGAGGAAGTTATTGGGGTTTTTCACCTTTATGGTTTTCCCCAAGTAAACTCTATGTCTCTTGTGTGCTTGCATTATTGTGTCCATTATTGATATGCTATACATGTTGTTGTCTGAGTTAAGATCCTAGATCAGATTGAAGTAAATTCTGAAAAGTTAACACACAAGTCATCTCTGGTGGGACCACAAGCCTTCCTGGTGTGGAAAAAAAGTTTCGTAAGTCACTTGGGCACATTCCTAATGATTCTGGATAAGATTTTGGTGAGAATTCACTTGGGATCATTCCTTCTTTCACTTGGGTGCATTCCTTCTTTTTACTGCTTTTGGGTGAAAGGTGAAAAGCTAGTTGACTAGGGAAAGTGCTTTTTGGACCACTTTCACTCCTTGATGTTTCTTCCTTCCATTTTTGGGATTTATCATTTTTTTTCATCATACATCACACTTAGGTCACTAATTCATAAATTCGTGAGCCTTTGGTGTGACTTGGAGAACACACTTGCCACCTAGGGGGGTTTTGCATAATTTTAGTAAGTCTACTTTTGTGAGGATCCAAATGGAATCTTTAGCCATTTGAATATCTGATGTAAAAATTATATATTGACAAAAATTTAATTACCTAAGGTTGGATGATGTATTTTATTCATGAGAGTTAATACAGTTTGTATCTATTGTGAGTAATTTTTTGTGTTCTTGACTAGTTGTGTGAGATATTTGTGAGAGTGTGTAATTTTGTAACGTCCCCTCCCGCCTTCCAAATGTAAGGGGAGAGAACATTACCCATCATACGGGGCCTTTTGGCAGACTTAGCCCCAATATTACATTACTCATAAATTCATGACAATTAAAAACTTCTATATGCAGATTCATCTCAATATAAACACAGCGGAATAAACATACTAATAAGCACACAACCAGTAATGCCTAACACACACACATATATATATATATATATATATCACAGCGGGAGATGATTCAACATATAGAGACTCAATCTCATTACAATGGCATGCATGGATTCCAAATTAAGATAATCAACTCATTTCATTAAACATGGACAATTTAACATATTGCAGAGCACAAAATGCAAATAATTTATAATACACAGAACACTTATCTTGAAAAGTAGATGTCCAACGACTGGATACGTGAGAGCAACGTTCCACCCAACCATAGATCTCTTTCCAGCCTATATTCTTTTAGCTGAGAGATCACCCCCGAGCTGGGCTGTGTATCCACTAAGGAGGAACTAGATGGCTCACTCACGGTCAGGGTTTCACTCAGACAACCATGCTAAGCCAACACACAATTGGGTTTTTCAAGTATACAATAGGAAATGGAGGAGGATGCTAGTCCCCTGGGCTTAATCCCAGAGCCACATACACTTCAAGCTGGACTCAGCAATCCCATCCTCTGTTCATACATCCACACTTGGATTTCTCACAACTCTTTCACGAATAACCCCAAATCCGTCACTGATTTTCTGGGCTGTTAAAACTGGGTTTTCCCATGGATTTCGGGGTAGCTAATGCTCCCAAATTCGCCCCAAGGTTCATACCAATGGATTCCCCATTGGATTTCACTGTCCAATACCAAATCTGAGTGTTTTTGGCTCTTCAAAACGTGGGTTCTTTCAAAGTCGCGATTTCTGGTTTTTTCACTTTGCTGGCAAATCGTTTTTGGATGGAAAATGGTGCTAGTATGTTTTCCAATGGAATGGGGATGAGGAAGAAGCAACATCCATGAGGTAGAGTGGCTTGTGGTACAAGAAAACAGAGCCCATACTCTGCCATATGAATTTCTGGGCTGCCCATGCTCCATTGAAGCCATCGACTGAAATCCTCAACCACTTCCTTACAACAGAATTAAATGTCATCAAGGAAAGTCAAATGGGTTCTCAAGGTGACATATGGCAGCCTATGGTTCAATCCCTCAACCCCCTCACCACTCCCTAGTGGATACACATGACCCCTTCTCATTCGTTGCTCCCATAGCCAGTTTTGGTATTTTATTGCATGATGTTTATTTACATCCTATTACAATTTCCATGGCTTAAGATCACATGGGCATCAAATATCAATGCTTTCCCTTTAAATCAAAATTCAGGCTTTCACTAGCGGGGCCTTGGCCTTGAGCTCCACGCTAGGAAAACATACATCACATGTACACATTATTTACATTAAATGCTAATATATCCTAAGGGTCAAAATGGGGTATTACAATCCCCTCCCCCTTAGAATAACACCGTCCTCGGTGTTCCAAGACTTAGGCACACATATACAATTTACACATGTCCAAAACTTCAAAACTTTGCAAATCTGCCCTGCATTCTGTTCTTTACTTTGAACTTTCAGGACCAAGTCCTTTGATTTTCACGAGCTGCTCCTGCTGATTCGGATCTTCCAGCTCATCCATAAGTCTGAAAACTTTATGGATGCTACCCTCTTGAGGTTCTCTTGTTGGGCAGTTGCGGAGACAATGATCCCCTCCACATTTCCAACACTTCACTGGTTGCTTCATCTTTACCTGCTCAATTTTCTTTGAGTCTTCCCACTTGGAGCGTTTCTTAATCAGATGATTGGATGAATGCTTCTTCATTGATCCACTTTTCTTTCCCTTGCTGATTTATTTCATAATGCTTTTTACCTCTTTCTACAGACGAATAGAGTCCTGCAAGACCTTGTGGTTCATCTCATTCTGCTACTTTTGCATCTTGAGCATCTCTCCAAGATTTTCTTGTGTCTTGGCAATTGTTTGAAGAAGACTTCCAGCCAATTCTAATAGCCTATGGTCTGCTGCCATGGTCATTGTGCACAGCTGGTTCTCACTTAGATCACAAGCAACACTTGCTCATAGCAACTTCAACCAATTGATTTAATTTCCACCTGTGAAATTTATCATTACAATTCTTGTTAGACCAAGCATAATCTAAACACAATAAAAAAAATCAGTCAATTGTTTTTCCCCAATTGACATGGAGGTCCCATGCTCTATTCATGAGACTTTCACACTTTCCATGCTTTTCCAGCATACACATGAATTCTTTCATGTTCATCCATTCACGTTAAATTAACTACTTCAGCATTCACAATTTATTTCAAGCAAATAAACACACTCTACTTTTAGCCATACATGAATTCAACAATTTTCTGTGTTTATAAATGCATCAATAAAAAAGAAAGAGAGAGCAGTAAGAGTTTCTTCTCTTAGTCTTGTTCCATTCTGGAACCCACACCACCACAGTGGTTTTCATGCTCCTAGTCTCTTTCACCTCAACGTGAATGCTTGACCTGCCCTTCTTGGCTATGACACTTAATGTCTATGGTCTATTTCAGACCTCTCAACCATGGAGTCCCTCCACATGGTTTATCTACAACTCTTGGCTGCTAGGACTCACACAGTCCCACTAGCCCCATCTTTCCATTACTGCTCATGCTGAGCTCTTTAGGACGGTTACATGTCCACATGCATCCTTAAGACGCTTTCATAGTCATTGCTTCCAGCAATACCTACACTCAAACATTGAATTAATTCACATGTTTAGTTTATTTTCATAGGAAATCATAACCAAATCATATACACATGTATATTCATAAGCAAGAAATTACAAGATAACCAAATACTTATCTGTATTGTGCATTTCTTCTCTGGTCCACAGGGTCCTGCTTTTACTTTGTAAGCCTTGGGATCCTCCTGCGGACTGGGATGTTTGGACAGCGCACAGGCTGCTCCAAATCATCAAATAATCAACACCTTACTAGTACACCTTCACGCCGACTGGAAGGAAACTTCACTACAACCATTTCTAGGTCAAGGCTCTACTATGGAGCCATAGGCACATAATAGCCCTTTCATCAATACTTCACAACCCTTCATCAAAATCCCCACAACCTCCACAACATCCTTTTATTTATATTAACCCTTCCACCACAACCCCTCACAACATCCTTTTATTTATATTAACCCTTCCACCACAACCCCTCACAACATCCTTTTATTTATATTCTTTAGTGTGTAACATCAATTACAATCTGTTTAGGCTGTCAACACAAGATGCATAAGCAAGTTCATTAGTATTGCTGCTCTAAACTGTAAACATATTTCATAACATTCACTATCCAACCTTGAAACACCAGGAATGCGTCCATTCCCTTAAGGCGTAGTCAATATTGGCATCCCTAACATAACTCAGCAACAGAAAGGCGTGCACTCCTTACCGATGTGAACTATGAAGATCCTAATCATACTTCAAGCAGTCTGCCATAATGGAAATAAAATGAAAACATGCTCTGCATATTAACTCTAATAATTAGACATGCATGTATGTATATATATATATATATCATTCAGGGTTTATGGAACACTTATCCATTTGCAGATGTTATTTCTCTTCTTTAATGAGGAATGGGGGCTCCTTCTCTGAGTTGACAGTCCCTCGGTTTGCCATCCCAATTCCTTTTGATGTTACATGCCTCTCACATGTCTTACTGACATAATCTTCACCATCTCACTCATATTGTTTACCAATCATGTAGTGCAGATGAGACATTAATAATGTCTTATGGCGTTTCACCTGAAACCCATTTTCAAATCATGGAATCCCTTCCCATGAAGTTTGGCTTCTGCAGGACCTCTCTCTCTTGGTATTACTGCAATGTGTCTCCCTGACACACTTATTAAATAGCCAAACAGTCAGCAACATTTAACAATACCATTCAAATCTGATTGTTTCATAACCAATCCATGGCACTAATAATTAAATTCAGCATGAATTTGTAACTCTGTCTACTACAGAAATTGGTTTTCTTATCCATGAGGCTATCCTCATATTGTTTGGCTCCTGTAAGTGACACCACTCTGCCCGTTATGGTCTTATGCCCGCTGCCATACATGAGCATCCACTTACAGCATGTCCTCCTGGCACATTTTCATGTAAGCCAAACAGTCATTAGCAATTATTAGCAAAATTTCAAATCTGAAACACTTACAAATCTGAGATTTACAACTGTTCTTACTAACAAAACTTAGAGCTCTTAACCATGAGATTCCTTCTCATAAGCTCTAGATCAAAATTTTCAATCAGCCAAACACTTCGTAAGTCTCTATGTATATAATGTTTCATTGCTGCAACAGTTACTGAAACATTTCCAGAATTATAACATTCCATAATTCAAAATTTTCAGCTGTTAATATATCAATATCACCAAATTTTATTTACTTCACGTGCATCATTAGCATACTCAGTTGCAAGGTACAGTCACATCATTCATACAACTCTATCCTTCCACAGAGCATTCTAGCATCCCATCGATCATGATTGGGCTCTTCATGCACTTACTATTCTGCATTCATAACAGCCCATGCAATGATCCTAGAATTATTATCAATTCATTATTTCATTCATTATTTATTTTGCAATAACATATGCATCAGTTCTATGCATTCATACAATGCATCACAAGATTTATGAAATCTCTTAATGCACATCTACTCAATGCTACCTTGCATTGTTTCATGAGTACTAGGCATTCAAGCATATTATGATCGAAACATGACTATCTCATATAACCTACATTACCATAATCAGGACCACTAGTCCTCACTTGCTTGGGTTATTAAGCACATAACCAACATACACATGGCATGATATAAATTCATATGAATGCATTGAGATTTCTAAACAGTCATAGGGTGTAAGGACCATTTCCTTCACTTACCCACACCTCACCAAGCTTGGTAGGTTAACAGTCCCAATCGGTATTCAATATCACATGCAAACTAACTCATCATAGCTCAAACATAGTTGAAGAGATCTTACCAAATCCTCTTTCAACATTCATGCAATTTGACACCAATAATCATTACCTGCATGGTTACCATTAACATCATCTGATGTTATCTGATCAGTTGGCCTCTTACCAAGGCTACTCAGTCCTTTTGCCAACTTTATGATCATAGATTTGTTGCACCATCCTTTCTGCATAAGGTTGTTGGCTTCATGCAACAACATCCTCAACACATTTAGCCATGCTCTTTGTTATCTTTGGTCCTACAACCAATAACAACATCAATAGTGATTATGAACCACAATATTCTCCATTAGTGATTCATTGCATATGCAGACTTCATTATTCTACCAATATGCAATATCCAATTTATGCACAAGCATTTCCATATGCACTATGAAATGTTTGTTAAGATGCCATCTAGTGCATATACATCTATGTAATCCCTTACATTTTAAACATTTTTATGCCATATGACAATTTCATAATTATAAGTATGATAACAAATAGGGGTTTAAAGAATTCTTCCCTTTTCGATCCCTCACTGTAACATGGAATTCCTCTTCCATATCATGCAATTGTAGAAATTGCCCACATTGACAACAAAATTTGTTTGTCAAACAGCCGCTGGCACTCTTCTGCACTAAATATCTATGATATATGTAGACCTCATTCAAACTCTGGTCATGCATCATTGTTCCCTGCTGGACAAGCTTTCCAATGCCTATCCCCGCGCTCCATTCTGACATCAGGTGCGGGAACTGCATCTCTTCAAAAATGACAACTTTGACTCCAATTCTGCACATTTTACACAGTTGTATTTTGGTCCAGAATGCCAACTTCAGCCACCTGTGGAAGAAAATCTATGAAGAATCGCAAAAATTTTTATATTGGGCAAAGTTAGTCCATATAACAAGGAACACTCGGCACTTCGCGGATCTCAATTTCGATGCACCATTCATCTTCTATGAAATTCTGGGTTTAACTACTTCTTACTTTTCACATTTTTAACTCCCTTTGCATCCTGTGTTCCACCTGTGCGCCACCTGCGCACAACCTGCGCACAATCCGCGCACTATCCACACGCAATCTGCACGCCATCTGCGCGCAATCCGCGCGCAACCTGTACGCCATCTGCGCGCAATCCGCGCGCAATCTGTGCGCGACCCGCACGCAATCCGCGCACAATCTGCGCGCAACTGTGCGCGATCCGCGCGTAATCTGTGCGCGATCCGCGCGCAATCCACGCGTAATCTGTGCGCGATCCGCGCGCAATCCACGCGCAACCCGCACGCAATCTACGCGCAATCCGCGCGCAATCTGTGTGCGATCCGCGCGCAATCTGTGCGCGATCCGCGCGCAATCCACGTGCAACCCGCACGCAATCTGCGCGCAATCCGCACGCAATCTGTGCGTGATCCACGCACAATCTGTGTGCAATCCATGCGCAACCCGCACGTAACCCGCACACAATCTGCGCGTAATCTTTGCGCAACCTGCGCGCAATCCGCGCACTACCTGTACGCGATCTGCGCGCAATCTGTGCGCAACCTGCGTGCTTGCGGGGGTCATATCTCCCTCGTCCCTTAACCAAATTGGACGAATTTGGTACCGTTGGAAATCTCTTGGAGAGCTCTATGCAATGGTGTGATCCTCTACTACATCTGAGAAATTTGACCCTGTCATTTTTCCCAATCAAAATGCCGCCCCCAACTTCCCAATTTTACATCAAAACCATTCTGTCTCTTGCCTGCAACTGCAACTTTTCACAACAGTTAGAAAATTTTCTGGAATGTGCCCTTTCATCCCCTTACAGAGGTAAACTACTACATAAAAAGTTGCATAAAAATAGTAAGAGAATGACAAGAACTTGCATCTCTAATAAGGGATTTTCTTTTCATTTCACATTCAACAATCCAACCAATGGATTCACAATTAATCTCCAAGCAGCCAACAAGCATGGGTAAGGAGACTCATGAGCATAAGGGCATAATTTGCAGGCTTTCCTCACTTCTGAAAACCATCAATTGGCCAGACAATGTGGATTCATTGTAATTAACAATCATCATTAAGACATGGGGCGGTAACAACTGATTATTCATGCTTTTAAACAAACATAACTCATTTCCAGCCATGCTCAACATTCAAGTTCATGCATTCAAAGCATCATGGACATTCAAGGAACATGGATTCATCATTAATCAAGGTCTCAAGCACATGATGCATCATCTCCTATGCACAGCAATTAACAACAACAACAACAAAACAATATAAGATGGTAGAGGTTGCCCCTCCTTTCTCTCCTCCATGGAGTCAAACAAACAAATACAAACTGAATGCTACAACGTTGGGGACAAATTAGAGCAAGCATTCATCCTGAAAATGAATTTTCTCGCTCCTTCCTCTATTTCATAGAATGCAATCAATGCAAGCAGCTTGCAAAAATCCCCAAACAGTCATGGAAATGATTTCCCGTTCCAACAAATAGAAGCCATGCAATCTTGAGGTTTCTTTAATGCATTTTAGTCCCAAATACAAAATGCATGTACACACAATGATTTATATCTCTGTGAAGGGCCCAACAGCCGTAGTGTTGAACCTAGAGCTCTGATACCACTCTGTAACGTCCCCTCCCGCCTTCCAAATGTAAGGGGAGAGAACATTACCCATCATATGGGGGCTTTTGGCAGACTTAGCCCCAATATTACATTACTTATAAATTCATGACAATTAAAAACTTCTATATGCAGATTCATCTCAATATAAACACAGCGGAATAAACATACTAATAAGCACACAACCAGTAATGCCTAACATATATATATATATATATATATATATATATATATCACAGCGGGGGATGATTCAACATATAGAGACTCAATCTCATTACAATGCCATGCATGGATTCCAAATTAAGATAATCAACTCATTTCATTAAACATGGACAATTTAACATATTGCAGAGCACAAAATGCAAATAATTTATAATACATAGAACACTTATCTTGAAAAGTAGATGTCCAACGACTGGCTACGTGAGAGAAACGTTCCACCCAACCATAGATCTCTTTCCAGCCTATATTCTTTCAGCTGAGAGATCACCCCCGAGCTGGGCTGTGTATCCACTAAGGAGGAACTAGATGGCTCACTCACGGTCAGGGTTTCACTCAGATAGCCATGCTAAGCCAACACAAAGTTGGGTTTCCCAAGCATGCAATAGGAAATGGAGGAGGATGCTAGTTCCCTAGGCTCAATCCCAGAGCCACATACACTTCAAGCTGGACTCAACAATCCCATCCTCTGTTCATACATCCACACTTGGATTTCTCACAACTCTTTCACGAATAACCCCAAATCCGTCATTGATTTTCTGGGCTGTTAAAACTGGGTTTTCCCATGGATTTCGGGGTAGCTAATGCTCCCAAATTCGCCCCAAGGTTCATACCAATGGATTCCCCATTGGATTTCACTGTCCAATACCAAATCTGAGTGTTTTTTGCTCTTCAAAACGTGGGTTCTTTCAAAGTCGCGATTTCTGGTTTTTTCACTTTGCTGGCAAATCGTTTTTGGATGGAAAATGGTGGTAGTAAGTTTTCCAATGGAATGGGGATGAGGAAAAAGCAACATCCATGAGGTAGAGTGGCTTGTGGTACAAGAAAACAGAGCCCATACTCTGCCATACGAATTTCTGGGCTGCCCATGCTCCATTGAAGCCATCGACTGAAATCCTCAACCACTTCCTTACAACAGAATTAAATGTCATCAAGGAAAGTCAAATGGGTTCTCAAGGTGACATATGGCAGCCTATGGTTCAATCCCTCAACCCCCTCACCACTCCCTAGTGGATACACATGACCCCTTCTCATTCGTTGCTCCCATAGCCAGTTTTGGTATTTTATTGCATGATGTTTATTTACATCCTATTACAATTTCCATGGCTTAAGAGCACATGGGCATCAAATATCAATGCTTTCCCTTTAAATCAAAATTCAGGCTTTCACTAGCGGGGCCTTGGCCTTGAGCTCCACGCTAGGAAAACATACATCACATGTACACATTATTTACATTAAATGCTAATATATCCTAAGGGTCAAAATGGGGTATTACAAATTTCTTGATCAAATATTGGTGTGAACTGAATTTCACATGGTATCAAAGCTATCAAGCTATTCCTTTCTCCTTCTATTGTCTTGCAGGATCCAACTAGTCTCAAGGAGGGCATAGTAATTCATCCACATGGTGCATTCTATCATCCAGAAGGCGCAACAAACAAGCTTTGGGCACACCCAAATCATTCCAAAATTAATTTCAAAGATGCCATGGATCAGTCACATCATATCATCCTCACTCCATTCAATTATTTTGACTGGAAAAAGTAGATGGAGATCATACTGAGGAGCAAAGGGCTCTACATGGTGACTATGGCAACTGAAGCTGAGCCAACCTCAGCAGTTGAGAAATCAAAGTGGCATAATCAAAGAGATGAAGCTTATGGGATGTTGTGTATCACTACATCTAGGGATCTTCTATTCCATCTCGATGGTCTTACCTCTCCCAATGAAGTTTAGCTGAAACTTCAAGAATTGTTCGGAAAGACCGATGAATTAAGAGGCCACCAACTAGATAACGAACTAGTTTCATTGATTCCACAGAATTTCGATAATCTACAGGATTTCTTCTCCAAATTAAAATCACTTTTGTTGTAGCTGAAGAAATGTGGTATTGACAAAAAAAGAGCAATTAGTCTTGTCCATTCTCTCCAAACTTGGCCCCGACTACTCAGTCTTTGTTTCGACCTTACATTCCACAAGGAAGGCAGTTAAAAATTGGAAGAGCCCGACACTTTCAGAATTCATGGAGTCTTTGACACAAGAACAAGACAAGTTGGTCTTGATGGGAGCCAATTAAAAATACATCCAAAGACCACTGTCTGAATGTTGGAGATTCAAAGGGTTCAAAAGGGAAGAAGAAGGGAAATTTCAAGAAGCCCACAGGTGAGAGGAAAGACAAGCAGAAAGTTCATGAAGACTCCTCAAATTTCAAGAGGAATCCAAATAAGAAAAATGAGAGGACAAAGTGCAATTATTGTAGCAAGGGATTTCATCCTGAAATCTCTTGCATGAAGAAAACCATTGACCAAATGGCTCAACTCCTGGAGAAATCCAACTTTCCTCTTCCAGAGAGCTCAAGGAGGAAGGATGGTGGATAAAATTATGATTACAAGGAGAGAGTAAATGCACTGATGGCAAGCACATCCAAACCTAACTCATTCATTATTGATTCCGGAGCTTCAAGAAAGATGGTTTCTACAAGTAAGTTTTTTACTTCACTTGACTCTTCCGGTGGTCCAAATATTGTATTGGGTGACAATTTTGAAACATCTAGCAAAGGCAAAGGTAGCATAGATCTCAATTTTGGTTCATTCGATAATGTCTTCTATGTTCCTAGACTTCCTGCAAACCTATTTTCAGTCTATCATATGACCGACACAGGGCTTCCCAAGAAGGTAACCTTTACCCCAAATGATGTTGAGATATCTGAAATGTCTACAAGCTAAATTGTTGCATTAGGCACTGCTGAACATAGCTCTATAATCTACAAGTTTTCTCACTTTGTGCCATATCCCTCACCTTCTTCTCTATTAAACCATGCCAATGAGTCAAGCAAATTATGGCTTGAAATATTTGGCCATCTGAACTAAATATCTTCCCAAATCCATGAGAAAGAAATGGTCATATGGCTTCCCAATATCAAATTTTCCAAAGGTGTCTGTCAATCTTGCATCCTAGGAAAACACCCTAAGCATAAGTATGGGAGATACAAAACTGAGAAAACCTTTGCACCATTGGAGATTATTCACACTCATTTATCAAGTCCATTCCCCCATGAGTCTTTGAACCATGCCAAGTACATCCTCACTTTCATAGATGACTTTAGTAGGTACTATTGGACTTATTTCATCAAGCTAAAATATGAATTTTTTTGTCTGTTCAAGCTATTCAAAGCCTCAGTTGAGAACCAATCTGGTAGACATATAAAAATTATCAAATTTTATAATTGTGGTGAGTATATCAAATCATAGTTTCAGCAATTTTGTGCCTCTTCAGGCATTCAGATTCAACACACAGTTCCATATACACCTCAGCAGAATGGGGTTGCTGAGAGGAAAAACGGGTCTCTTAAGGAGATGACCTCATGTATGCTTGAGGCAAAGTCATTGTCTCCCAAGATATGGGCCGAGGCAATAAATTGTTCCACATATATTTAGAACAAAGTGCCACAAAAAGCTCTGAAAGGTATCACTCATTTTAAGGCTTGGACAGGGCACAAACCTGATATCTCTCATTTCAGGATTTTTGGCTCAAAGGCTTGGGCTAGGTGTCCACTTGAGAAGAGGAGGGCTATGCAGCCCCAAATATAACCATGTATTTTTGTTGGATATTCAGAGGACTCTAAAGGGTATAAGTTTCTGAACATGAGCACTCAAAAATCCTTCATAGAAAGAAGTGTTTGGTTTGAAGAAGAGCCCTCTCAAAGTGCTGAAATTGGAGAACCATCTTGACCACCACCTGAAGAAGTAAGTGATGCTCCTATTAAAATTTTTTATTCTGATATTTTGATGATGAGGAAATTTTTATTGAAGATGCTAATTCACCAACAAATCCTAAATGGGCTGCTAATACCTTGCAAGAAGCAGGTGAACTAGTGGGCAATCATTAGGACACAAGGAGGACAAGATCACAATTTGAGACTGATCTCAATGTGAATGACCCCTACCTTTTTGAGAAATGTTATATGATGGTGGATTCTGATCCTAAAAAATATGAGGAATACTCACATGACCCAAGATGGCAGGCTTCCATGGATGAAGAGTTTCATTCATTGCAGAAGAATGAAACATGGGAGCTAGTTAAGCTCCCCACAAGAAGAAAATTGGTAGGGTGTAAGTGGATCTACAAACAAAGTGTGCAACTGATGGTATAGAAGTGAAACATAAGGATAGGATGCTAGAAAAGGACTTATCCCAAGTCCAAGGCCTTGACTACAATGAGACTTTTGCACCAGTTGCACAGAAGGATTCGATAAGACTAGTTCTGGCAATTTCTGCATCCAAGCGCTGGGAAGTGCACCATATAGATGTCAAGAGTGCATTCCTCCATGGGGATATTGATCTCCCGTTGGATGATACTAGTATCTTCTGTGATAGCCAGAGTTGTGTGAACCTGTCTGAGAACCTAGTGTTTCACGATAGGTCAAAACACATAGAGATCAAATATCACTATATCAGGGATATGGTGCAGAGAGGAGCAGTGAAGCTCCTGTATGTTGTGACAGAAGAGCAAATTGTAGATGTATTGACGAAGCCATTAGCCAGAGTGAAGTTCGAGTACTTCAAAGAGAGGCTTGGTGTTCTTCAGATCGATGACACTTTGAGGAAGAAGTGATGGAGACATTTACTGAAGCCATTCCAAGCATGTTGGAAGGAGGATCCTTCACATGGCTGTGGATGTAAGCGCTGGATGATGAGCATCAGGATGATGTTCTAGTTTATGCTCTGTATGATCAGTTGGACTATTTACATTTGTGTATATATGCATCAGGATGATGCTGGATATGATCAGTTGGATCATTTATATGTTTATGTATGTAGGCATCATGTTGGATGCTGGATATGATCAGTTGGATCATTTGTATGTATTTTGTATATGCATCATGTTGGATGCTTGGACCATGCATTTGTATTTGTATCAGGTGGATACATTGTATGATCAGGTAGATCATGTATGTTGATATATATCAGGTATGATTAGATGGATCATGTATTTGTTTGTATCAGGTGGATACATTGTATGATTAGGTGGATCATGTATGATGATATGTATTAGGTAGATACTTGGTATGCATCAGGTGGATGCAGTGTATGATCAGGATGATCATAGATGACGAGGTTCAGGATGTTGCTCCAGATGACATGCATCAGGATGTTGCAGTGATGATGATCAGGATGATCATGTGTACATCAGGATGATATATGGTGAGTATCAGGATGATACTTTATGGTCATGGATCAGGTTGTGCAGATGAGCATGTCTGGGAGATCATATAGGTCGGAGTTGTGTATCCGTAACAGCATGGGATGCTCTTTCGAGACATTTCTCTGGGAGGACATGTAATTTGTGCCCTGGGAGATTTTAGGTCGGAGTTATGTACCCGCAACATCCTGAGATGCTCTTGCGAAGTTTTGTCCTATGGCATGTAATTTGTGCCCTGGGAGATTTTAGGTTGGAGTTGTGTACCTGTAACATCCTGAGATGCTCTTTCGAGGTTTTGCCATGACCACATGTAATTTGTGCCCTGGGGAGATTCCAGGTCGGATTTGTGTACCTGTAACATCCTGAGATGCTCTTGCTAGGTTTTGTGGTGACCACATGTAATTTGTGCCCTAGGGAGATTTTAGGTCGAAGTTGTGTACCCGTAACATCCTGAAATGCTCTTGCTAGGTTTTGTGGTGGGGTCACATGTAATAAGTCCTGGAGATCTGGACAAGATGAAAAAGGCCTTAGATGCTCTTTAGGGTTCTTGCAAGGAAAGAGACTCTTTAAAGGTTTTGTGATGCACGTAATAAGTCCTGAGGATTCCACAGTATGGCCAGTGATGATGAAGACCTGCAAGTGGTGGGCCTACATCCAGTATGAAAAAGGACTGGCTTCATAGAACTTCCTATGATGAGTAGAGTCAGATATTGGTTGAGATAGCAGTAGTAGTGACGATGATGATGACGATGCATCGATGACAATGATCCTGAGAAGAAGACTTGTCTAGAAGATCTGTGTTGATAAATACCTTCCTATTTAAGAGGGAGTGTTGATGTATATGTAACTTTGGAATGTATTTCATCTATGTATTTCATATATATTTATTGTACCCTTATAAGAGATGTGTTATTCCTCTATAAGGAAGTGTCGTCATGTGTATTGACAAGTGTCGCAAGTGTGTGTACTTGCCGATGGATTATTAGACCACCATGTGTGGGGTCAGCCCTTAAATATATATTATATTGTGGATGTACCTAGCTAGACAAGTCGGACCCATAGTGTAACTAGGCAAACAGGTTAAGTATAAATAGAGATCGGGAGATCTCTATTTGATTAGTAAAAAACTCACACTTCTCTCACTCAGAAAGTGGTGCACTAGTGAGGAGGAGGATCATCTGCTACTAGGAGACTATCTCAGTGTATTTTGGTTGTACTTTGGTTGACCCATTGCTCTCTCTATCTCTGAGGAAGTTGTGGGGTTTTTCACCTTAGGGTTTTCCCCACGTAAACTCTATGTCTCTTGTCTCTCATGCTTTTGATTCTTGTGATGATTGTCAGGCTTATTATGATTGTTATGCATTGATATACTGCACATGTTATTCTCTCAGTAAATATCCTAGAGTATTGTGAATTAATGCTCAAAATTTAACATGGTATCAAAGCTAACCTGAGAAGAAGACATTGCGCAGTGACAAAAACTAGGGTTTCTTGTTTATTGGGTTTCTCTCCATAGATTTTGGAAAAGTAGTATAGTAGATTGACTCTATGCATCAAGGAGAATCTATCTATCCAATCAGAATTCAATTCTGAGCATTTTCATATTTGGCCCTAAAAATTAGGGTTTCCTCAAAAATAGGAATTTCTGGAATCTGAAGACATAGCTGGAAGCTCCTTGCAAAAATCAAAGTTTAGAGATTTGGATCGAGGTTTTTGGCTGGGTAGATCTCTGAGAAACTCAAACCCTAATTCAAGGCTCTCCTTAGTGAATCCAGGAAGACAGAAAGGCATTTTTGAAGGGTGTAGCTTTGCAGACCTCAAATTATGAATACACTAGGTTGATCAGCTCATCAAGGCACATCTTGCTATCCTTTCATAAAGTTGAAATTCACATTTTGAATTTTTAGGGTTTTTTTGACAAACCCTAATCTAGGACCAGATCTAGTTTTCAACAATTCAAGTGGTAAGACCTAAAACTTTTCTATTTCCATTTGAAGTACTCTTTAAGATGTCTCACCACACCAAGCTTGAGGATAAGCTTGAAGGGGATGATAACTTCTGAGCCTGGAAGTATAGGATTGGGTTAATCCTGGAAGAGAATGAGTTGGACTCATATATAAAAGAAGACATCCCTATCCCAGAGGATGAAGAGGCTAAGATATTGCATAAGAAGAACTTGGTCAAGGAAAAGAGAATCATTGTTGATTCTATCAAAGAACATCTCATCCCCCATGTGTCATCTCTGAGGACACCCAAAGAGATGTTTGACTCCCTGACCAAGTTATTTGAAGGGAAGAACATAAATCGGAAGATGACTCTGCGGAATCAATTGAAAGGGGTCAAGATGTTGAATGGAGAAACCATTCAATCTTACTTCTCCAAGGTCTCTCAGATCAAGGAACAACTTGAAGCTGTGGATGAAGTAGTGGACAATGGTGAAGTTGTTATGACCACTCTGAATGGCCTACATAGGTCATAGGACTCCTTTATTCAAGGAATATGTGCAAGAAAGAAATTGATCTCTTTCAGTAAACTATGGGAGGAATTCTCTCAAGAAGAAGCTAGACTTGTAGCTCATGAAGAAAAGATGGGAGGTGAAGATCAAGCTCTCACAACTTACACCAAAAGAAGGAAGCCCAAGAAGGAGCACTCTCACTACAAGAAGTCCACTCACTATCACCAAAAGAATAAGAAGGATCTAAGGAGCTTCACATGCAATGAGAAGGGTCACTTTGCTTCAGATTGTCCCAAGAACAAAAGGGATAACAACAACATCTCCAGCAAGAAGAAGAAGGGCAGCACAAGAAAGTTCCATGCTCATGCTGCCGAAGATGATGAACCTCCAAAGAAGAAGGCTAGGGAAGAAAGTGATGATAGTGATGATGACTCATCAAGTGAAGAAGAGTATGTTCTAATCTCTACTCTCACAGGTACTGTCTCCCATGGTTGTAATGATTGGTTAATTGACAGTGGGGCTTCCAAACACATGACTGGGTTTAAGGAATCTTTTGTAAACTTTTCTGAACATGAATAACCCCATAAGGTGAAACTTGGGGATGATTATCAATACCCAATCAAAGGAAGTGGTGAAGCCTCCTACAACCTAGATTCTGAAAAATCTTTGAAGATGAAAGAAGTCCTTTATGTACCTGGGCTCAAGAAGAATCTTCTCTCCATCTCTGCATTGGATGCAAAAGGCATGAGGGTTGCATTTGTAGATGGCCAAGTCCTAATGTGGCCAAAGGGTAAAACAATCGATGATGTAGTAGTGATTGGAGAGCAATAGGGAGGATTGTATAAATTAAAGGGACAACCTGAACATGCTATGAAGATAAAGATTCATCCATAATCATGGATCACATAGAGGTATGTATAATTTGTTTTTGCAAAGGTAAACTAATGAGTTATGCAGGTCATTGAAGAGAACAAGAACACATTGCTAGACATAACTAGCAAATATGATGACCAGGTATGTTTTGTTATATATATCGTATACTTTTGTATGATTGATAATGATTACTCTTGAAGTTACAAGTTTGAGTAATCTAGGGCTTATGCATATTATGTTTCTTACCTTAATTGATGATATGACTAACCATAAGAGTCATAGGTTTGAGTAATCACGGGTTTAGGTATATTATGTTTATGACTAACCATAAGAATGCTTATTATTTCTGTTTGAAATGATCCTGACTATACATGCTTGAGATTATTGTGTTTTGATAGTATCAAGATTATACTAATGAATGTGTGATTATGTATGAGACCTCAAGGATAACACAATAGTGATACTAATAAGCATGCATAGAGATCAATGATGAATATAAGTTCAAGGACAAGTAATCCAGAAAGCAAAGATCAAGAGGGAGCACACTCCAGTTGTCCCTGCAAGGAAGCAAAGATCAAGAAGAAGCACACTCCAGTAGTTTCTCCAAGGATGCATATATTCAGAGGGAGTTGACCATCTTTTTACTTCCACAACAGAAAGGTGTAGAAGAACCTACTTCAGTAGCTCCTGCAAGGAAGCAAAGACTCAGAGGGAGTCCACCCAACAAACAAACAAAGATAAGTATTTTAATTACCATTTCTTACATATTTGTTTGTTTAAATAAAATTGTTCAATGATGTGTATGCTTATGTTCCTAGACTTAGGATATGTATTGTGCATATTAGAATGATTGCATTAATGAACAGTATACTACTAATATGCATGTGATGGGTAAGTGGCCTATGGCACTGTACAACATTCCATTGCTACTTATCTAGAATGAAACCTCTTTGCTGACATGTTGGGAGTAGTGCAAACTCTTAACAATGTTCTGGTAGAGATTGGAAGGCATTTAGAAAGTTACAGGATATGGATGAATGTTGTATTGAAGCATTGGATAAAATAATTGCATGACTGTATGACATATTTCTTTATGTATAAGAATTTGTGTTGAAAACTATGAGATGTTTCTAATCATGCAATTTAACTTGTCTTGTAGGAAAGATCATATGCCATCACCTACAAAAGAAGAACTACAACATTTGTGCAACAACAAAATTATCTATTGAAGATATTGAAGTTCCCAGGATATGGGGAGAATACCATGATCCGTCGATCATGAAGAATGATGTTTGGGATGTAGTCCCAAGACCTGAAGGGAAGTTTGTTATGACTTCCATATGGATCTATCAGATCAAGCATGCTGTAGATGGCAGCATAGAGAAATATAAAAGTGATGAAATAGAAGATACACCAGATGGATTTCAAGATAACTTTCTTGAATGGTGTAGTTGAAGAAGAAGGGTATGTGGAGCAGCCACTTGGTTCTGAGACACATGGCAGGAAATCATATATGTGAAGAACTTGGTATGGTAGGATAGGAAGCTTTCTATCCAGTTTGGGCTTTACCAAGAGTAAAGCGGGTTCCAACCTTTACTACAAGGTTGAGGAAGGCAATCCAGGGATACTCTTATTGAATGTGGATGACCTGTTTGTAACAAGAGATGATAGATTGATTGCCGACACGCAGCGGAATCTTGCAGTCGAGTTAGAGATGAAGGACTTGGGGATGATGCACTATTTCCTAGGTATGGAGGTATGGCAGAGTATAGATGGGATCTTCCTTGGACAAGGGAAGTATACTATAGATATCCTGAAGAGGTTCGGGATGATGGATTGCAAGGCCATGGCCACACCTATGGCATCAAACCTGAAGCTTCTATGTGATGATTCATCTGAGATGGTTGATGTCTCTATGTATCATCAGATGATTGGGTCCTTGATGTACCTGATGAACACGAGACTAGATATTTGCTTTGCGGTGAACACATTGAGCCAGTTCCTGACAGATCCGAGGAGTGTTCACCTGGTTGTTGTAAAGCATATTCTGAGGTACCTGAAGGGTATAGTTGATTATGGGCTCAAGTATGATGCAAATCAAAAGTTTAACCTGCAGGGTTATGTTGATTCAGATTGTGCAGGCAATGCTGCAGATATGAAGAGCACATCTAGGTGCTGCTTCAATATGGGAGCAGGTGTGATCTCTTGGTTTAGCAATAAGCAGTCCTGCGTAGCACTGAGTATAGCTGAGGCAGAGTATGTTGCAGCCTGTTCAGCTAGTTGTGAGGCAGTATGGCTTCAGAAGCTACTGTCTGAGTTATTTGATCTCCCGTTGGATGCTACTGGTATCTTCTGTGATAACCGGAGTTGTGTGAACCTATCTAAGAACCCAGTGTTTCACGACAGGTCGAAACACATAGAGATCAAATATCACTATATCAAGGATATGGTGCAGAGAGGAGCAATGAAGCTCCTGTATGTTGCGACGGAAGAGCAGATTGTAGATGTATTGAAGAAGCCATTAGCCAAAGTGAAGTTCGAGTACTTCAGAGAGAGTCTTGGTGTTCTTCAGATCAATGACACTTCGAGGAAGAAGTGATGGAGACACTTGCTGAAGCCAATCCAAGCATGTTGGAAGGAGGATCCTTCACATGGCTGTGGATGTAAGTGCTAGATGATGAGCATCAGGATGATGTTTTAGTTTCTGCTCTGTATGATTAGTTGGACCATTTACATTTGTGTATATATGCATCAAGATGATGTTGGATATGATCAGTTGGATCATTTATATGTATATGTATGTACGCATCATGTTGGATGCTGGATATGATCAGTTGGATCATTTGTATGTATTTTGTATATGCATCATGTTGGATGCTTGGACAATGTATCTGTATTTGTATCAGGTGGATACATTGTATGGTCTGGTAGATCATGTATGTTGATATATATCAGGTATGATCAGATGGATCATGTATTTGTTTGTATCAGGTGGGTACATTGTATGATTAGGTGGATCATGTATTTGTTTGTATCAGGTGGGTACATTGTATGATCAGGTGGATCATGTATGATGATATGTATCAGGTAGATACTTGGTATGCATCAGGTGGATGCAGTGTATGATCAAGATGATCATAGATGACGAGCTTCAGTATGTTTCTCCAGATGACATGCAGCAGGAAGTTGCAATGATGATGATCAGGATGATCATGTGTAAATCGGGATGATGTATGGTGAGTATTAGGATGATACTTTATGGTTGTGGATCAGGTTGTGCAGATGAGCATGTCCGGGAGATCCTATAGGTCAGAGTTGTGTACCCGTAACAGCCCGGGATGCTCTTTTGAGACATTGCTCTGGGAGGACATGTAATTTGTGCCCTAGGAGATTTCAGGTTGGAGTGGTGTACCCGTAACATCCTGAGATGCTCTTGCGAGGTTTTGTCCTATGGCATGTACTTTTTGTGCCCTGGGATATTTCAGGTCAGAGTTGTGTACCCGTAACATCCTGAGATGCTCTTTCGAGGTTTTTCCATGACCACATGTAATTTGTGCCCTGGGAAGATTTCAGGTCAGAGTTGTGTACCCATAACATCCTGAGATGCTCTTTTTAGGTTTTGTGGTGACCACATGTAATTTGTGCCCTGGGGAGATTTCAAGTCGGAGTTGTGTACCTATAACATCCTGAAATGCTCTTGCTAGGTTTTGTGGTTGGGTCACATGTAATAAGTCCTGGAGATCTGGACAGGATGAAAAAGGCTTCAGATGCTCTTTAGGGTTCTTGTTAGGCAAGAGACTCTTTAAAGGTTTTGTGATGCACGTAATAAGTCCTGAGGATTCCATAGTATGGCCAGTGATGACGAAGACCTGTAGGTGGTGGGCCTACATCCAGTATGAAAAAGGACTGGCTCTATAGAACTTCCTATGACGAGTAGAGTCAGAGATTGGTTGAGATAGCAGCAGTAGTGACGATGATGATGACGATGCATCGATGATGATGATCCCGAGAAGAAGACTTGTCTAGCAGATCTGTGTCGAGAAATACCTTCCTAGTTAAGAGGGAGTGTTGATGTATATGTAACTTCGGAATGTATTTCATCTATGTATTTCATATATATTTATTGTACCCTTATAAAAGATGTGTTATTCCTCTATAAGGAAGTGTTGTCATGTGTATTGACAAGTGTCGCAAGTGTGTGTACTTGTCAATGGGTTATTAGACCACCATGTGTGGGGTCGGCCCTGAAATATATATTATATTGTGGATGTACCTAACTAGACAAGTCGGCCCCATAGTGTAACTCGGCAAACAGGTTAAGTATAAATAGAGATCGGGAGATCTCTATTTGATTACTCGGAAACTCACACTTCTCTCACTCAGAAAGTGGCGCACTAGTGAGGAGGAGGATCATCTACTACGAGGAGACCATCTCAGTCTATTTTGGTTGTACTTTGGTTGAGCCATTGCTCTCTCTATCTCTGAGGAAGTTGTGGGGTTTTCACCTTAGGGTTTTCCCCACATAAACTCTGTGTCTCTTATCTCTCATGCTTTTGATTCTTGTAATGCTTGCGATTCTTATTATGATTGTTATGCATTGATATACTGCACATGTTATTCTCTCAATAAAGATCCTAGAGTATTGTGAATTAATGCTCAAAATTTAACATCATTAGTAAACCAAATTGATAGAATGATTGTATCATTCATTTGAGTTGTTCAACATGGTATCATAGGATTCTGTGTAGAACAAAGTAATCAAGATAGATCACAAAGGAACGTGTAGATAAAATCCTTGAAATTGTTTAGAATGTTGCAACTAAAAGAAACATGTGCATTTATAATTAAAGTGGTCAAATTATCTAGTAGTAGGATGCCATTAAATTACAAAGGAATTATTTGGATTATGTTTCTTCCCAATATTGATTTGATGGTAACCACTAAAGTTATATTTGGAAGAGTGGAATCTTGCATGAGCATTCTTGAATAGGTTTGGCATCAAGCTCAATGTTAGTGTACAAGATGTTGAAATATTCAAGAATATCCTTCAAATCCTAATAAATCTAAGTGAATACATCACTATATTCAGTGAAATTGATATATTCAAAGGTATATAAATTTTACTCTAAGAACATGCACCAATTGTTAAATTGGTCTCATAACTTCACATGATTTTGGGTGCACCATTGAAAATGTTCAAAACTCATTATTTGTATGAAATTTTTCATGAATCACCATAACACTCAACAAAGGAATAACTAAGTGAAACAATATTATCCAAGGAATTGTAAATTTGATCATAACCCATTTTGTTCACTAAACTGTGTTTTTTCCAATTTGTCATAATTCTAAAATGTTATAAATATGTTTCTTAATAGTTCATGGGTGTTTTCTTCTTTGTAATTGGGGGTGGAGACTAAATATTCCCATACCCCTGAGTATTTATGTTTATCACTACCTGGATATTTGTTTATGGGAGACCAATTCTCTATAATTCAAGAGTGTAAATGCTTTCTAGGAATGTAGATTTCACAATTTCTCATAATTGTAGAAGATTTTTCTAGAAATAAAATGTGCACAGCTTTGAAACTTTCCCACCATTTCAAGTAGGCACTAAACACTACAACATCATCGGGGAATTAGTCATAAGCTTAGAATAATGGGGAAGATCAACCATTTAAGGATTTTAAATTGGTGAACAATTTTTGTAAAGCAAGATAATATGTAGATAAAGTTGGAAGGTTGGTTCAGTTCGGTTTGCAGCTAGATACAAACCTTTATGTAATGTTTTTGTATACTTTGATTCTCAAGAATATCAAGTATATGTATTTTTTTTTGGGGGGGGGAACAAGAGTTTAAATAGGTGTTAAATGGAGGTAGTCGTTATACCTAAAAATTAAATGGTTTGTTTAATATTATAAAACAATTAATGAATTATTATTATTCTTTGGTATATATATATATATTCCAAAGAGATAAAATTACCAAAAATTTACAGAATAGTTGAGTAGATGAGGGACGAAAGTGATCTCAAGAACCTTGTTAATTATTTTCCTTTGCTTCCCATTTTCACCAACTATTTTGAATATGGAGTTTCCCTTCACAATCTTGTATATGATTTTTCCCACATCCACACATCTAGCATCCACTATGGAATGTGGAGTCTTGTTTCTATTTTTTTCTTTCCTTTTCTTCAATTCCACATTTATGCATTCAGTATATGGAATGAGAAGTGTAAAGAGTCTTATTTCCTTTTCCCACATTCTCGAGTTGAATCCTTGCATTCTTGCATCTTCACATCTAGTGAAAAGTGTACATAATATTTATTCCGATATATCATATATCACATACCCATAATCTGCACCCCTGCATCACGCATCCTATGGAATCTAGTTTCTAAGTTTTTCTTTGTTTTTCTACATTTATGCATTTACACATTATGCATGTTGAATGTGGCCTAATAAGAGTCTTGTTACCCTAATACATTCCCAAGTCGAATACATAGTGTCCTACATGTCCACATCTAGTGTGGAGTTTGGAGTGTCTTAATTATGTGGTTTCATATATCATATGCTCATGATCCACACCCTCACATTATACATCTATATTTTTTAGGCCTTGCACTTCGACTACCACATTTCACATCATTCACAACACATTCACATCTGATTTTAACATTGTTATCAATTCGTATCCAATTGGTATTTTATGAAACATTTCTTATTTTAGTTAAATTACAATATTCAACTAGCCATTTATTCCTATGTATAATGGCTACTTCCATTTAACACAGGTTTAAGCTCATTCAATGATTACTCGTCTCCATTATTCTATGCTTATGGCTAATCCTTTAATTATAGGTGGATTGTCCACTCGAAACATCGGAAAAGTTACAAAATTTATACACAATTTACTCCGAGAAGATCCTCCACGAAGATCCTCCACAATAGTGTATGTATTTGTTACTTACATTGAATATAAAGTAACCATTCAAATGTGATTTAGAGATGTGTCATTGTGTTGGAATTTGACGTTTATGATGCTGAAATGTTCAAGAAAAACCTTTTTTTAATATGTGTCTTCATAATAATAATAATATAATTTGAAGGTCATAGCCTAGGAGAACACCAAATATCATTGGTGTATTAGACCCCCTTGTTTGTGGGACAAGGGACCCTCTTTGTGTATTAATTTGACTACTAAAGTCAAGTGAACACATCATCATTTAAAAAAAAACCTTATCTTGTTGTATGACATCATTTTTGCAATAATCACCAATATAAAGTTTCCAACCATTATCTAAATCTAATGTATTTTAGCTGAATTCATCTCAATATGGTCATAGAGGATATTGAATGTCTTTCTACCCAATCTTCTCTTGGAACATTTGTGTTGGAATTTCCTCCTCCCTATTACATGCCATAATTTGTAGGTGAGTGGTTATGGACATTTAACCAAAGATCACAATGTGTCATGCAAACTCGTAATATTAGGGATGATAATTAATAGTTATTGTTGTAATCCCCCTGAGCACAATGTAGATCTCAAGGGTTCCATTTTGTTTATAAGTTTAGCACACACATAATCATGTTCAACAAAGATATATCAATTTCCATTACTATGCGACCATGCATAAATATTACACTAGTTCCATAGCTTCACGTGATTTTGGGTGTATTGGTTTAAGCATTTAACATAGTATGTTAATGCACACTTTTTCGCAATAGCTCACCAAATAACGAAATTGTTAGGTGAAGCAATATTTTCCAAGGAAATGGAAATCTAATCATTTCTCTTTTTGTTCATTGCAACATATATCTTTGCAAATTCTTCATCATCTAAAATTTTAGGATGGGATTTTTAATAGTTTTCCATATATATTTTTATGAAGGTTATATAGCTTTATTGGTCAATGGGGTTGAATGATGAGTATTCCAATACCCCTAGGGATTTGCATGGATTACTACCTAGAATTTTCCTTTAGGAGCCTCATTATAAAAAATTCGATGGTATATGTATTCATTCATTGTGTCAGTATTAAGCAACCGTTATAATGCAATTTATAGTCTTACTACAAATTATAGGATGTTGCATTGAATTGTGATGAGTTGGGCCTCAAAAAATAGACAGTATTTGTTTTCTAAGGTTGTCATGCAATAACCAACTAAGGTGTTAGTAGTAGTCCAAAAGACATAGGTGGTTGAACAAGTTAGTGCATTGGAACAAACTGATCTACATTGGGACTAATGCTATATGTTGGTGTCAAAGAAGTCTACGATAATGATGATAATATAATAGGTCTTTCTCTTGCTTGCATCATGTATGTCATCAATATGTGACAATTTATCTATTTGTGTTTCCATGTCTTTTGGAAAAAAAAGTGAATGTCTAGAGTTGTTTTTAACACATGCTCCTTTTGTGAAGGTTTTCACTAAGTAGAGAATGGAATTGTGATGCCCAAAAGGGGACACTAATTATGGAGATGGTTTCACTAACATTAGAAACATAAGATCTCTCGATTCTTGGATAATATGATTTGCACGATGCTCTTGGTGTATGGCATGTATTTGTTGTTCCAAACCTAGAGTCATTGACAATGGTAAACCTAGAGTTAAGACAATGGTAGGTGCAAATGACTCTAAGTCACAATTGCAACGCTACAAATTTTTCAATAAAGCACCTCTAATAAATTGCCAACTTACCTGCAGCCCTCGCTCACTCTACCAGTCCTTAAGAGAATCCCTATTCTAGTACGTCACTGCGTTATTGTTGAACCCCTTCTTATGTTGCATGCAGATAACTGTATTTTTCTTTGGAAGGGGAGCTTATAAGTTGCTCACCTCTATAACAAGGATTCAATGCACTGCTCTGGTGGCAATTTTCATTGGTAAGTTTTCAGTGCGTAATTGTCTCAAATGACTCTGAGATACCACCATTTTTTAATACATCCATCAACCATCCTTCCTGGCGTTTTCTTTTCAAATGTAAAGATCCTCAGCAAACAAATTTGTGTGTCGATCGCTAAACGACAGTGCCAAGCCCTAAATATAGGCCGCTGCATCTTTATCTGGTTGGTGTTTTTCTATTGCCAGAAGTATAACTCTCTGCCTTTCTTTTTTTTGTAGTATTCTTCCTTTCCATCTTGTTTTTGGTTTCGGTGCTTTGATTCAATCCGAATCTCAATACCTCATTGCACCTATGTGTTGTCTCTATTGTATCATATTGACTACCTTTGATTTTTATTGTTCAAACTCATCAATTAGCCTCCTAATATATCTATCTGGCTTAGACGTGATACGTTGATATCTTTTATTGAATAGTTTACATTATTCCTTTAGACCTATGTGTTGTCTCTATTGTATCATATTGACTACCTTTGATTTTTATTGTTCAAACTCATCAATTAGCTTCCTAATATATCTATCTGGCTTAGACGTGATACGTTGATATCTTTTATTGAATAGTTTACATTATTCCTTTAGATGTGTAGACATAATATGATCTGGAGATGCCTCACTCAAATCCATTCCTCCCTGACATAGTTTACAATCATATTCGCAGAGAAGGAGATGCCTCACTCAAATCCATTCCTCCCTGATCCTAATGTTGTTCAATGATTCATGGATGGTGTTGCCATAAACAATCACATTTTAGAAGCAAGCATTTTTCTATCAGCTCAGAATGCTCTGATACTTATATTATTTACTGTAGTTGATATTATGTACACTGATGCCTGAAAAACCTGTTTGTATAAAAACACAATCGTCACAGCATCCAATTAAGGAATATTGTATTGCATCTGTGTTTGCGTTGTTTTCTGGAGAAGAGATCGAGCATGAAAGAGGGTTCACATTTCTCTCAACAATATGGTTTGAAATTGACGCTAAGACTTCTGGTGCAAATTGATGGAAATAATTTTTTCTGGATGTATGGGAGCACTTCTTTGGTCCTGAAGATTCTAGATACCTGAACTCGATCACCAGCTTCTTGCTTTCTAGTGAAAGCGTAGTATTGATTTGTTCAAAACTCAGTGTTTTCAATAATTCTTTTGCATTTTGAAATTAAGACTAAATTGAATTTGTAATAGTGTGCATTCTTAGGTGGTATCCAACACTCTTTTAACTTTTCAGTTTAATATTTCTTTTCCACGAAACTCTTTGAAGTTTACTTTTGTGTTTAAATAACCAAAATTAAAGAACTCTTTCATCTCATACACACATCATTTAACAATTTCTATGAATAAAGAACTCTTTCATGCTATCTACAATTTCTATGAATAAAAGAACTCTTACTACAGTTTACAAGTCATGCACATGAAAGTTGATATGTTTAAAACTCAAAACAGGTCATTATCTAAAGAATTGAGTCTCCTTGAACAACAACATTCTGATTTTGGATTACAACAGTGAAAAAGGGAGCATGAAGCATATTATTGTTCTGAATAAAATCAGGGAATTTGATGAAGATGCACTGCATGAAGACACTAGAATAACAAGTGAAGACCTTAAAGTAAATTAGGAACTTAAAAAACTGAAGATGAAGTCATTGAAAAGTCAAATAACAACATCATGAGAGATAATTAGACCAGTTTCAGGATGCATCTAAGATTATAGGATTAGTTTTAGGATGCATAGATAAGATTTTTAGACTTTGATAATAGCTTCTTTTAAAAATAAATAGATATGGTTTAAGATATAAAGGATCATGATATTTTTTTTCATATTCTTTATTATAGCAAATCAATTAAATTTGTGAATAGAGGCTTTCTTAATGATGCTGATCTAATATTATTCTTAATATAAAAATAAAGAATAAAGATAATTTAATATTATTATGTAGCCAAAATCATCCCAGCAACTTTAAAACTTTTCATGACCATAGTCATAAAAAGGATGAGCATGTCATACATTAAAAATTGAATCAGTGATGTCTGCCCTACCCATGTCTACCCTACTCATCAGCACATAAAATAGTAAACTAAGAAAATTATTGTTTCCAAGAAGATCATGCAAGTATATAAGTAGGAACATGGAGTGAAAACATACATTTTAGTAGTAAACTGACAAATTATGTTGTATCAAATCCTAAAGAGGCTTTTGGTGCGATAAAATAGTAAACTAAGAAAATTATTGCTTCCATGTAGATCATGCAAGGCAGGAACCTTTGAGTGAAAAAAAACATTAGTAGTAAAAAGACAAATTAGATATCTAAACATTAGTAGTAAAATGACAAATTAGATATCCCTACTGCATGTGGTGGTCTATCAAACTTGAGGGAGGATTTTGGGTCTAAGGGGCTATCAATAGATTGTGCACAGAGAAACGTAAAGGGCTTGCTTTCAGAGGCTTCCTAAAAGAAACCTTACTAAAGAGAAGTTCTTATGAATGTTTCTCAGGCTTCAGCGAACTAAACAAAAAAAAGTAGTTATAATTTGTAGTAACAATACTGTAAATAAGATAATAGAAGTAATCCATGTGCCTTGTTAGTGAAAACGAGCCTGCATACAAACAAATAGTAAATCACCTCAACAGAGTCAATCTTACATGAAAGTTACTTAAACCCATAACATGTTATCCCAATTGTTTTTACTTCCACATTTCTAACCCTGTTAACACTTTATCCTGCTCCAAAGTATTGCACCAAACGAACACCTAACTTCCTATGTAAACTTCAATCAATAGTATCAACCCCAACTTTCTGAAGCACCAAAGCAAAGGCATCGGGATTTCATAGTAAGAGAATACTACTCCAAGTATGATTGACTTTAAAATAATCAAATTGGGTAATGAATTATGAGAACTTGCAATGTATCATCTTTAAATTATTAAAACTAGAAGAGTTGTCTAGTACATGGGTCATCACAGGCTCATTTTCTTTATGAATTGTACTAAAAATTATATTAAGTGAAATTGCACACAATGCTTGGAATCTGACATGAGTTTGAAAGGCTGAAATTGCACACAAAACTTGAAATGTGCTCTAGATGGATATACTATTGGAACTTTTGCAGCTCAAACAAGTGCTCTTCAAACAAGTGCTCTTCAGAAGTAATATGCAAATGAACCCTCAGCTCTGCTAGTAAAAGTTCTGTTTTCCAGCTTAATGTTTTTCGAGCTCTAAAGACACCTAACATGGAACTATATGCATTTACTTCTAGTTGATGTGTAATCTCATTTGCCAAGTGTTCATGTGCTGTTCTTTGTTCTTCCATATTCATTTTTCTATTGACGGATGAATGGACAAAAGAAGTGCGACTTATTGTCAATGTCCATTTTGGACTCCCTAGACAAAAAGGCCTTTACATACACAAAACTTTGCAGGAAAAAATTTCGGCTTTATTGCCTACAAAAGATGTTCAAGCAAATATTAGTAGTTACTCACTTGGAGAAGGATTTAACATCTTATGAAACAATCTTGAAATTAACTGAAGTCGTCTACAAAAGGATGTTTTCCCAAATTCAAGCAAAGCAAATAATAGAAAAATACACAGGGAATATAATGCTTATAATCAACTCAATTTCTCACTTTGCATAGAATCATATCTTTAGTTGCAACTAGTGAAGTATGAACAATATGAAAGCCCAAACAAGGAGAGAAAAACTCCAACATTCCTTCACAAAACTCAGAATAAACACAACATTAGACTATAAGTTCAAAAAATCACCATAAAACAAAAAGAAAAAAGTTAAAACAACTCAAAACATACACAAACATATATGTAAACCAGTGTTTTCAAAAAGGTGTTCCCCACATTTTGCGTACAGAGACACCTCTCGGGATCATCCCCAATTTTTTTAACTTGTGTGGCTTTCACAATAAACTAACAACATTCCTTAAATCTATCTACAAAAGATCCCTTACAAATTGTTATATTAAGCAAAAACTCTTGCACATTCTACTGAAAATAATTGTTGGTACTTGGTAATTACACATATCAACCAATAATACTGGAGGAATAAAGTAATGTCAAAACATAGGTGAGTTGGATAGGGAAATGACTTTGGTGAAGCCCTAAACCAAGATTAGGACTACAACCCAGAATTTGTGAGCTGAAGCATCAACGAATAAAACAGTTCAAAAAATGGTCAAGATGGAAATAAATAAAAAACAATCTGAAAATGCTTAAGATAGACAATATTGGTAAAAAAAAAATCAATGTCAAATTTGTCAAATCTTGGTTGAACTCGTTAATTTCCAACTATGAGAAAGTTTAACCAGATATACCTCAATTTGATTCAAATGGACAGATTTAACTAGTTACAGAGCCAAGCCAAGTAGATTTGTACATTATGCAACCATCCTCAAAAAGCCAATCCATAGTATTTATATATATCTATCCTCATACCTATGAAACAACCCTGCAAAATCACTTTTAATCAACGAGCAGCGAAGTAGAGAGACTCACCTGAATATCAGCAAACATTAACGAAAAAAGAAGGAATGGTTATTTAAATCAGGCTCTAACTACAGCACAGGAATGTGTATTTAAATCAGGCTCTAACATCTCTAACTACAGGAAAGCAAGCTAACATCTCTGCACTGCATTATCCCAGCGATCTTTGAACCATAGTGGATGGGAATTGCACCACACCACAGGAATTCTTTCACACACAGCAACTTTAAATGAAATGGACGCAGAAATACCTTTAACTCGATCTATTCTTCACGAGTTTACGCAAAGATCTATCCAGTAGAACAAGTTATTTATATAGTTTGAGCTCCGAATCATGCATGACCTCGATTGCATGTAAGAGTGGAGTAAGAAGCTCTTCATGCATTTAATGAACAAACCTTCGTACGTGCGTGAACACTGTCCAAACGCCCTCGATTTAAGGTCATAGTATGATGTTCTTACCGCTCAAAATGAGTGGGTCATAGTATGATGAACAAACGCCCTCGATTTTAGGTCAAAATGAGTGGTGTAGCGTGATTCAAATAAATAATTTTGAATTGTAAATATTGAGCTGTACTAATTAATAGTAAGTTAGTCGAACTGTGTAAATTTTGTTTTTAAAGTTTTGCATTAATATTTAATAATTATCATTAATATTTAGTTAATACTCCATAGTAGTGGGTGGAAGTAGAGATGTAACATTGTTGCTAAAGGTTCATAGTAGTGGGTGGAAGTAGAGATGTAACATTGTTGCTAAAGGTTTATATAGTGGGCAATCCCATTTTTGGGGAAGGGGTGATTTGAGTGTCGGTTATCACACGTCGTGTCCAAATGCCCTCGATTTAAGGTCATAGTATGATGTTCTTACCGCTCAAAATGAGTGGTTTGGGGTGATTAAAATAAATAATTTTGAATTGTCAATATTTAGTTAGTAATAAATAGTAAGTTAGTTGAAGTGGGTGTGTAAATTTTGTTTTTAAAGTTTTGCATTAAGAGTGGTTTAGGGTGATTCCAATAAATAATTTTGAATTATCAATATTTAGTTAGTAATTAATAGTAAGTTAGTTGAAATAGTGTGTAAATTTTGTTTTTAAAGTTTTGCATTAATATTTAATAATTATCATTAATATTTAGTTAATACTTCATAGTAGTGGGTGGATGTAGAGATGCGACATTGTTGCTAAAGTTTTATGTAGTGGGAAATCCCATTATAGGTGGTAAGAATGTGGTAAGAAATGGTATTATTTAGTTAATAGTAACTTAAGAAATTGATGGAAATATAATACAATATTATTTGAAAATAAATCTCAATATTGATGTTTAATTTGTCATCTATATTCAATTAATCAGTGATAATAAGTCGTGGACTTAAGGATGCATTATCATTGAAAAAACATTATGCATTGACATTTGACTATTTATCGATAGGTAATATGTGGCAAAAAAATTATGAAGTAGAATGCAATATTATTGGGAAAATATAAATGATTGTCAACTAAGTTGTATACAGAATAGACTAAAGAATGGAATTGTGTGAAGTTAAATAAAAACATTGTACTTGATATAAGAATTTAATGTAAATCTCTACAAACCATAATCAAAGAAATACAAGGATATTATTGATCCATGCGTCAATCTCGACATGCAACATACTTGATCATGGCCAACTTGTGCTTCATAACAAATTTTATGATTGAAATTTGTTCCTTGTGATCTTCTCTTGTACCATCATCCCCCCCACCGAATCTTCAGTTTTTCACATCCTCTTCTTCAACAAGGGATCTACATGTCAACACTAATAGCTTAGCAATCACACAAACCTACCAACTTAGATCCAAATTTCCTAGGAAACATCACTAGGATATGCAGTTGAGGTTGTTAGTGTGTCCAACAAGCCCAATGTTCAAAGTCAATCACATACATGCTAATGCCCATAACATTGGACAAATATCTTCCTTATCCAAGAATTTGTTAGTTCCGTTGTTGACTTGGGAACCATTATATAAATGATGGTCTAATACCCTCTTGTTGTATAAATATGTAACATTATTTATTGTAGAATATGCAAGGTGAGAACATGTAGGGTAAAAAATGCAAAGTTGTAGGTTGTAATAGGTTCCATACCATGTAAAATTCCCATAATGTTTTGTGGTGATCTATATTTGAAGGATTGAAGTGAGCATGTCATTTTCGTCATAATGATAGATAATATCTTTTCATCACTTCAATCCTTGCCTCCTCTCTAATTTCTTTGTAATCGAATAGAATTATACACTTTAGCCAACATGCATTGTATTAGGTTGCTTCTTTTGTTTTTTTGTCTCTTGTTATTCCTCTACGTTATATTATGTTAATACTTATTCCCTAGGTTTCATACCCTATAATAGGATCAAATAAGCTTGTGCACTTCAACTTGATTGTGCAATACTATCACTTCCACCTAGTCAAGTTATTGTTATAGGCTCTTTCCATTCATCATGATTGGACATTGTGATCTACTTCGAGTCATTATCTAAATCTAGACATACACTACAAGGATGGTTGATGTCCTTCTGGTGAGGGTTTATGATCCTTGGGAAATTGATCCTATTAGTGGTTTGAATTATTGATATTAGAGCCCTTATATGTGAAAGTTACTTTAAGTAGAGTCCAACACCTATTTCATTAAACTTGGACATATTCTAGTCCAAGTCACTTTGAAGATGGGTCAAAAACATCCTTTCTAAACCCCAAAATCAAGGTTTCTAAAGTGCAAAATCTAGTTCCAAAAGTGCCAAATATAGGTTCCAAAATAAAACTTTTTCTTTTGATATCGCCACTTTTGAAATTGGTTTTTGCACATTTCCAATATGATAAATATGATAATGACACTTTTAGAACTTGATTTTTCCCTTTTGGAAGGCTAATTTTGACACTTCCAATACTTAAATTTGCAATTTGGAAAACCGATTTTGGCACTTTCAAGCTTTGATTTTGCACTTTCGAAAACCAAACTCGACACTTTACAAGTATTATAATCACAGTGCAATTGAACATACTAGTACAAACAAACATTCAAGTGTATTATTTAACAAAATACTTTCATTTTATTCACAATTGGTCTCACATCACTCATGCCATTCAGGTGTAGCAAGCAAGCCCATAATTGATCTAACAAGAATGTGTCATTGACATCTTGGCAAGTATACATTTTTGTTATAATACAGTTCCCTTCCTCATTACAAACATGTTTTTCTTTTGAGTCATCTAAAATCAATGTATTTGTAGCATCCCAACCATGGATCAAAATGTCCCAAACTTTGTTTCAAGGCTTGAGAAATACATAAGGATTTCCATCACTCTGATAAACCTCTCTCGCTATGAAAGAACAATAATCTTGTTTTAAAATTACTCTAAATTTTTCCCTTTGCAATCCTGTTCTTTGTAATAATGTTGGCAAAAACTCGTCAATGTTTTTTTGTTGTGCAGAAGTCCATACCCCAACTTCAAATATACTAAAGCATTGTTTACAAAATTCCCTAAATTTTGGACGTATAAAATAATACTTTGTGGTTGATTCGATATCTGGTGTTCGTGGAAATCCAATATTTTTTTATGAACTGCCTGTAACAAAAATCCATTGAAATCAGAAATAAGCAATGGTTTACTAGTAACAAATCTTCTAGTATCTGCATAAAAAAAGAACATAGACAACCCAGTCAATAAAATATTGCGTTTCAATGTTTCTAAGTATATTGCTTGCATGTTCTTCAATTTTTGAAACACATCACCGAATTCATGATACGATGTCCACAAATAATATAAGAACTGTCCAAGATAAATATAGAAAAAAAATTACATCAATTTGTAGAAGTTGTCAAAATATACAAATCACTAAATGAATTGTTGTTTGTATAATATCGTGGTCATTTGAAGTTGAATGTCTTTAACCAACGCCCCATTTTTTAACGAGGTTCGAGATAATTCAACAGAGAACACAACATTGGTTTTATAGTTATTTCTCTCTCTTGTGAACCGCCAAATGTCCAACTAGTTGGCATTTTCAAGCAGTTTTCCTTGCTATTATCTGTTGAATGATATTTCCCTTCATCTATAAACACCATGTCTGTTTTTATATATATATCTCCATATTGGATAAGTACATCCTTAAACGACTTTTTTTATATGTGCAGTACTTCACCAACATTATAATATGTAGACATTAAGTAATTATAAATAGTACTATGTTTGCATTGCTCTCGACCCCAAATAAATACAAAGTATTCATTCTTAAACCATTCAAATATATCGAGGAATTTTTTAATTTCCATGTTGTTGAGTGAGGAAAACCATAGACCAACATCACAATGTTTTCTGGCAACACCGATAATATCGGGGTTAATCTGTGCATAATAACGATAGAAATTATGGACAAAATGAGGTTGTTTGGAAAAATATTCAATGTTGGATAATATCCGAACTCCAAATAGAAATCCCTCTACTCCGAGGACCAATAGTTTATTTTGGAGTGATATCCAGACTGATTACAAAAACCGTGACTATATATATAACCACAACAACAACATTTCGTTCATGAAGTTAATGATCACAAACATGCAACTGTAAATGAAGATTTTGATTTCCAAATATTAATAGAAAAACCAACCAAAATTTCACAGATTCAAATGATTTAATAAAAGCATCACACTCAACTAATAATATGTTAGATTCAGACGAAAATAGCAATGTCACCGAAAAAAACAGAAAACACATTAAATGATTTAAAATCTCCATAGGTTACATCTAGTGTTTCCCACTCTTGAAAGAGGAAAGGATAGGTCACAATTGATGGATGTCACCCAACTAGAAGAAGGCATTGAAGGTTCTGATATCAGTTGATTCATGCATTTTATTAAAACCCTGCTAGAGTCGATGTACCAGTTCATTATCTGTCCTAGCGGATGATGCAATAAAGGGCTTACTCAAAATATAGTTTTCACATGGATGTGCTTTCACAGCATCACCCTCCAAAACAATCATTGATGTATTACTTTGTGAATATTTCATTGGGAACTCCTCCCACACACTCTCCACATTTTTTTGTGTATTTCCTTCTTTATCGTTGGTACATCTCTCTCAAAACCATAAAAATAAAATTTGTTTCCCATATGTTTTTTCTGCACTACCTTCCCTCAAAAAATTTGTAAACAATGACTTCCCCTCATTGACCCCACATTTACATGACCAAATCCCAACATTGAATTTGGAAAGACATAATCCAAAAAATTGTATCGCATTTGTTCGTGACTCACATGATTTTTCTTTGTGTTTAAATTCAAATTCACCAACAGTACTTTCTTCCCCCCTTTTTACGTTTTTGCCTCCAACAATATTTTTTTTTATTTTCTTTATTTTCTATTTTGGAGTCATTTTCTGTGACTTTCTTGTGAAATAGAAAACCTTCCATTTCTAATATCAATAACATTTTTGTATGGGGAGCTGCATAGAAATATTGCTTGTCATTATATATTTCGGAATAAATTTGTTTTATCAATTTAAGTAGAAAATAATCTATCTTTTACCTATCAATGACCGGCCAACATTTGAGTGGTGAGTAACATTGCTGGAGATACCACATTTTGACACCAAGCCCTCGCCTAGTTCATTATTATCCAAGAAACCCATCTCCAATGTGTTGTTGGCTAATATCCACAAACCTTGTCGATCCCAGCTCTAATTGTGGATGATCCACATGTTGAATAGTAATCCAATCATCTTGACCTGGAAATTTGTAGGTATTCATTTTATAAAAACTTTTTGCAAGTATTCAAAGTCACTATCCCCATTCATAATTTAGTTAATTTAACCAGGATCTTTGAAAAATAATTTTTTACCTTCTTGTCCATCCTGTTCACCAGTTTGGTAGTTCTTTGTGGATTCTCCATCACATTCAATGTCGTCATCGGATACTATAATTTTATTGGATGATACTTGAGTGTTCTCTTTATTTGAAGTTGTAGTAGAATAGGAATTTGAATAAGTTATTGAACATAACCGACCGAGAAAAGTAAAATACAATGAAATGAGACATCTGAAAATGTTAATACAAATACCTTGGTTTATACCCAATTCATGATAGAAATTGTTCATAAACAACTCTTGTTGTATTGTCTCCACAATAGAAATAATTATTCTATTTGGCGACGTGATCAACGAATGAAAAACTCTACCTCACGTGTACAACGAAAGAACTGTACCTCGAGAAGAGACGAGTCTGGAAACTATGTGATCCCATAATTCCTGTGTCCTTTCTTTTTCAAAAACATGTCTTTTCAAACTATTATTAGTAACCTTGGGAAAAGGTAAATCAATCATTGGTAGGCCCTCATCCTTCCAATCCATATCCATTTGAAAAGTAGACAAATTATCCTCATCCCTTCCAATTCTCCAACACTATATAATAGAGAATCCTATAAATAAGTCCTTGGATAAATCTCTATAAACTCCCTTGGTAGGATTCCACATTACCTTTTTTTTATTTCTTGATGAAATGTGTGAAATCGTTATAAATCATACAAGAGTTTTCCATATCAGCTAAAAAAATACAAGTACATGCTGCTTCATTTTATTCTAAGTAGTACAACAACGCAAACATATCTTCTTCTATCCAGGCACTATCATAATTACACATATCAACAATAACAAATTCATAGTTGATTGCCACACCAAAAAATGCAATGGATCTTAGTGTGTCAACCAAAGATGCAAGATAACAACATTGACAAGGAAACTGTGAAATATCTTTGATGGAGTGAATGGACATACCCATCCCCTCTTTATTGATATATATATTCAATATTTTCTTAGCATCATTTGGTAATTTGGTACCATTATCCTCTTCAAATTCTTTCTTTCTAGTTATTTGTGCATTGATGACTCCACTGATGGTGATCAAGACTTCTAGTTGTGCTTTGATGAAACTCCATTGATCTAATGATCACTCCATGAAGGCTAATTTGAATTGCCACCTTGGCATTTGAATCCTCACCATTATATTATTTTATTGTCCATATTGTGATTAATGAATTAGTGTGTGATGTTATTTTGCTTCTATCTGAGTTCTACTATATCATAATTCGGTTTCCCTTTTACACTACATTGTCTACTCTTCTTCTATCTTCCTGCTTAATCTTTCTTGTGAGGCATAAATCAGCTCTTAGATCTGCTATGAGGATTTTCACAGATATATTCAAAGGTATATCAATTTTACTCTAAGAACATGCACCAATTGTTAAATTGGTCTCACAACTTCACATGATTTTGGGTGCACAATTGAAAGTGTTCAAAACTCATTATTTATATGCACTTTTTCATGAATCACCATAACACTCAACAAAGGAATAACTAAGTGAAACAATATTATCCAAGGAATTGTAAATTGGATCATAACCCATTTTGTTCACTAAACTATGTTTTTTCCAATTTGTCATAATTCTAAAATGTTATAAATAGGTTTCTTAATAGTTCATGGGTGTTTGATTCTTTATAATTGGGGGTGGAGACTAAATATTCCCATACCCCCGAGTATTTATGTTTATCAGAACCTAGATATTTGTTTATGGGAGACCAATTGTCTATAATTCAACAGTGTAAATGCTCTTTAGGAATGTAGATTTCACAATTTCTCATAATTGTAGAAGATTTTTCTAGAAATAGAATGTACATAGTTTTGAAACTTTCCCACCATTTCAAGTAGGCACTAAACACTACAACATCATCGGGGAATTATTTGTAAGCTTAGAATAATGGGGAAGATCAACCATTTAAGGATTTTAAATTGGTGAACAATTTTTGTAAAGCAAGATAATATGTAGATGGAGTTCGAAGGTTGGTTCATTTCGGTTTGCAGCTAGATACAAACCTATATGTAATGTTTTTGTATACTTTGATTCTCAAGAATATCAAGTATATGTATTTTTTGGGGGGCGGAAACAAGAGTTTAAATAGGTGTTAAATGGAGGTAGTCGTTATGCTTAAAAATTAAATGGTGTGTTTAATATTATAAAACAATTAATGAATTATTATTATTCTTTGGTTTATATATATATATATATATATATATATTCCAAAGAGATAAAATTACAAAAAATTTATAAAATAGTTGGGTAGATAAGGGACAAAAGTGATCTCAAGAACCTTGTTAATTATTTTCCTTTGCTTCCCCTTTTCACCAACTATTTTGAATATGGAGTTTCCCCTCAAAATCTTGTATATGATTTTTCCCACATCCACACATCTAGCATCCACTATGGAATGTGGAGTCCTGTTTCTATTTTTTTTCTTTCCTTTTCTTCAATTCCACATTTATGCATTCCGTATATAGAATGAGAAGTGCAAAGAGTCTTGTTTCCTTTTCCCACATTCCTAAGTTGAATCCTTGCATTCTTGCATCTTCACATCTAGTCAAAAGTGTAGATAATATTTATTCAAATATGTCATATATCGCATACCCATAATCTACACCCATGCATCACACATCCTATGGAATCTAGTTTCTATGTTTTTCTTTCCTTTTCTACATTTATGCATTTAAAAGTTCTGCATGTTGAATGTGGCCTAATAAGAGTCTTGTTTCCCTAACACATTCCCAAGTTGAATCCTGCATGTCCACATCTAGTGTGGAGTGTGGAGCTTCTTAATTATGTGGTTTCATATATCATATGCTCATGATCCACACCTTCACATTATACATTTAGATTTTTTAGGCCTTCCACTTCGACTACCACATTTTGCATCATTCACAACGTATTCACATCCGATTTTAACATTGTTATCAATTCTTATCCAATTAGTATTTTACGAAACATTTATTATTTGATTTAAATTACAATATTCAACTGGCCATTTATTCCTATGTATAATGGCTACTTCCATTTAACACAAGTTTAAGCTCATTCAATGATTACTCCTCTCCATTATTCTATGCTTATGACTAATCCTTTGATTATAGGTGGATTGTCCACTCGAAACATTGGAAAAGTTACAAAATTTATACACAATTTACTTCGAGAAGATCCTCCACAATAGTGTATGTATTTGTTACTTACATTGAATATACAGTAACCATTCAAATGTGATTTATAGATGTGTCATTGTGTTGGAATTTGACGTTTATGATGCTGAAATGTTCAAGAAAACCCTTTTCTTTAATCTGTGTCTTAATAATAATAATAATATAATTTTAAGGTCATAGCCTAGGAAAACACCAAATTGGTGTATGAGACCCCCTTGTTTGTGGGATAAGGGACCCTCTTTGTGTATTAATTTGACTACTAAAGTCAAGTGAACACATCATCATTTTAAAAAAAAAACTTTTCTTGTTGTATGACATTATTTTGCCAATAGTCACCAATATAAAGTTTCCAACCAATATCTACATCTAATGTATTTTAGTTGAATTCATGTCAATATGGTCATAGAGGATATTGAATGTCTTTCTACCCAATCTTCTCTTGGAACATTTGCGTTGGAATTTCCTTCTCCCTATTACATGTCATAATTTGTAGGTGAGTGGTCATGAACATTTAACTGAAGATCACAATGTGTCATGCAAACGTGTAATATTAGGGATGATAATTAATCGTTTAGTGTTGTAATCCCCCTTAGCACAATGTACATCTCAAGGGTTCCATTTTGTTTATGAATTTAGCACATACACAATCATGTTCAACAAAGATATATCAATTTCCATTACTATGTGACCATGCAAAAATATTACACTAGTTCCATAGCTTCACGTGATTTTGGGTGTGTTGGTTTAAGCATTTAACATAGTATGTTAATGCACACTTTTTTGCAATAGCTCACAAAATAACAAAATTGTTAGGTGAAGCAATATTTTCCAAGGAAAGGGAAATCTAATCATTGCTCTTTTTGTTCATTGCAACATATATCTTTGCAAATTCTTCATCATCTAAAATTTTAGGATGGGATTTTTAATAGTTTTTTATATATATTTTTATGAAGCTTATATAGTTTCATTGGTCAATGGGGTTGAATGACGAGTATTCCAATACCCCTAGGGATTTGCATGCATTACTACCTAGACTTTTCCTTTAGGAGCCTCATCATAAAAAAATTGCTGGTGTGTGTATTCATTCATTGTGTCAATATTAAGCAACCTTTATAATGCAATTTATAGTCTTACTTCAAATTATAGGATATTGCATTGAATTGTGATGAGTTGGGCCTAAAAAAAATAGAGAGTGTTTGTTTGTGAGGAGTGGTCCAAAAGACATAGGTGGTTGAACAAGTTAATGCATTGGAACAAATTGATCGATATGTTGGTGTGAAAGAAGTCTACAATAATGATGATAATATAATAGGTCTTTCTTTTTCTTGCATCACGTGTGTCATCAACATGTCTTCCATGTGTTGTGGAAAAAAAAGTGAATGTTTAGAATTGTTTTTAACACATGCTTTGTTTGTGAGGGTTTTCACTAAGTAGATAATGGAATTGTGATGCCCAAAAGGGGACACTAATTAAGGAGATGGTTTCACTAACATTAGAAACATAAGATCTCTTGATTCTTGGTTAATATGATTTGCACGATGCTCTTGGTGTATGGCATGTATTTGTTGTTCCAAACCTAGAGTCAAGACAATGGTAGGTGCAAATGACTCCAAGTCACAGTTGCAACACTACAAATTTTTCAATAAAGCACCTCTAATATTGCCAACTTACCTGCAGCCTTCGCTCACTCTACCAGTCCTTAAGAGAATCCCTAATCTAGTACGTCACTGCGTTACCTATTTCTTTTGTGAATTATCTATGTGAGTGGTGATCCTCTGTGTGTTACTGTTGAACCCCTTCTTATGTTGCATGCATACCTTATGTTGACCTAATTCCTTCTTCTTTGGCGTAACCATAATCCTCGCGACCTCACTCTACCTCATTGTTCTGAAAACCAACGACCATAGAACTCAGGAAATCATTGTTCTGAAAACCAATGACCATAGAACTCAGAAGTTCCTGGTGGAAGTGTGGCAGATAACTGTATTTTTCTTTGGAAGGGCAGCTTCTAAGTTGCTCACCTCTATAACAAGGATTCAATGCACTGCTCTGGTTGCAATTTTCATTGGTAAGTCTTCTGTGCGTAATTGTGCCGGGTTTCTTGGTCTCAAATGACTCTGAGATACCACCATTCTTTATTACATCCATCAACCATCCTTCCTGGTACTGTAAAGATCCTCAGCAAACAAATTTGTGTGTCGATCGCTAAACGACATTGTCAAGCCCTAGATATAGGCCACTACATCTTTATCTGGTTGGTGTTTTTCTATTGCCGGAAGTATAACTCTCCGCCTTTCTTTTTTCTGTTGTATTATTCCTTTCCATCTTGTTTTCGGTTTATGTGCTTCGATTCAATCCGAATCTCAATACCTGAAGATTCATCAACCTAGATGTTGATATGTGTTATTTTTCAAACTCATCAATTAACCTTAGACGTGTTACTTAGACGTGTTACTTGGTTTGAAAACCCATAGGGAAGAAGGTATCATAGTTTACTTTATCCTTTAGATGTGTAGACATAGTTTACAATCATATTCGCGGAGAAGGAGATGCCTCACTCAAATCCATTCCTCCCTGATCCTAATGTTGTTCAATGATTCATGGATGGTGTTGTCTAAGAAGCAAGCATTTTTTGTTAAGAAGCTCTAAGAGAATTAGAGATTCATTTTACTGAAGCTTCTCATTTTCATTCCTTAAATATTCTATTTGAGTAACAAAACAGGGACTGACCGTATTCTTGTTTTTCCATTCGGGAATTGCAGGTTTATCAAAACTTCAAGGCCACCGTTAATTACTTTTTCGATTACTCAACGGGTAATGACAGTCAGTTGGCAACTAGTCAACATTCCATTAGATATAGTAATCCACAAAGACCGATTCCTGGGCAGCTGAATCCAAGCTTTCGGTCCTTCAAGATTATTACAGAATGCCCTTTGATTACGATGATTATTTTTAGATTCCATCCAAAATATGTGAGCAACAGTGTTGCTGTTCTCCTCCCTTTGATGGTCCGTGCAATATCCACCCCACCTGAAAAATTGCACCGACCATCCTCCGTAGGAGAATAGCAACACTGTTGCTCACATATTTTGGATGGAATCTAAAAATAATCATCGTAATCAAAGAACATTCTGTAATAATCTTGAAGAAAAGAAAGCTTGGATTCAGCTGCCCAGGAATCTTTCTTTGAGGATTACTATATCCAATGGAATGTTGACTAGTTGCCAACTGACTGTCATTACCCGTTGAGTAATCAAAAATGTCATTACCCGTTGAGTAATCGAAAAAGTAATTAACGGTGGCCTTGAAGTTTTGATAAACCTGCAATTCCCGAATGGAAAAACAAGAATACGGTCAGTCCCTGTTTTGTTACTCAAATAGAATATTTAAGGAATGAAAATGAGAAGCTTCAGTAAAATGAATCTCTAGTTCTCTTATAGCTTCTTAAAAAAATGCTCTGATGCCTGAAAAAACTGTTTGTATCAAAACACAATTGCATCTGTGTTTGCGTTGTTTGCTGGAGAAGAAATCGAGCATGAAAGAGGGTTCACATTTCTCTCAACAATATGGTTTGAAATTGACAAGATGGAAATCTTTTTTTCTCGATGTATGGAAGCACTTCTTTGGTCCTGAAGATTTTAGATACCTGAATTCGATCACCAGTTATGAAGCAGAGGTAAATATATGCAGAAGGTTATGCTGCTCTAGATAAGCCAACTTCTTGCTTTCTAGTGAAAGAGTAGTATTGATTTGTTCAAAACTCATTTGCATAGTGTTTTCAATAGTTCTTTTGCATTTTGAAATTAAGATTAAATTGAATTTGTAATAGTGTGCATTTTTATGTGGTATCCAACACTCGTTTAATTTTTTATTTTCTTTTGTTGACTTTGATTTTAAAGGGTCAAGTTGCAATAAATTTTTTAAAGTTTACTTTTGTGTTTAAATAACCAAAATTAAAGAACTCTTTCATCTACTACATACATCGTTTAACACAACTTCAAGATGTACAATTTCTATGAATAAAAGAACTCTTACTGCAGTTTACAAGTCAGGCACATGAAAGTTGATATGTTCAAAACTCAAAACATGTCATTATCTAAAGAATTGGTCATTATCTAAAGAAATGAGTCTCTTTGGACAACAACATTCTGATTTTGGATTACAACAGTGAAAAAGAGAGCATCAAGCATATTCTTGTTCTGAATAAAATCAGGGAATTTGATGAAGATGCACTGCATGAAGACACTAGAATAACAAATGAAGACCTTAAGGTAAATTAGGAACTTAAGAAAACTGAAGATGAAGTCATTGAAAAGTCAAATAACAACATCATGAGAGATAATTAGACCAGTTTCCTGATGCATCTAAGATTATAGGATTAGTTTTAGGATGCATCTAAGATTTTTAGACTTTGTTAATAACTTCTTTTAAAAAGAAATTGATATGGTTTAGGATATAAAAGGATCAAGATAATTTTTTTCATATTCTTTATTATATCAAATCAATTAGATTTGTGAATAGAGGATTTCTTAATGATGATGATGGAATACTATTCTTAATATAAAAATATAGAATAAAGATAATTTAATATTATTCTGTAGCCAAAATCATCTCAACAACTTTAAAACTTTTCATGACCATATAAGTCATAAAAAGAATGAGCATGTGATACATTAAAAATTGAATCAATGATGTCTACCCCACCCATCAACACATAAAATAGTAAACTAAGAAAATCATTGCTTCCAAGAAGATCATGCAAGTATATAAGTAGGAACATGGAGTGAAAACATACATTTCAGTAGTAAAATGACAAATTATGGTGTATCAAATCCTAAGGAGGCTTTTGGTGCAATAAAATAGTAAACTAAGAAAATTATTGCTTCCATGAAGATCATGCAAGGCAGGAACCTACGAGTGAAAAAAAACATTAGTAATAAAAAGACAAATTAGATATCTAAACATTAGTAGTAAAATGACAAATTAGATATCCCTAGTGCATGTGGTGGTCTATCAAACCTTAAGGAGGCTTTTGGGTCTAAGGGGCCATCAATAGATTGTGCACAGAGGAACATAAAGGGCTTGCTTTCAGAGGCTTCCTAAAAGAAACCTTAGAAAAAGAAGTTCTTAACAATGTTTCTCAGGCTTCAGGGAACTAAACAAAAAACAAGTAGTTGTAATTTGTAGTAACAATACTGTAAAGAAGAGAACAAAAGTAATCCATGTGCCTGGTTAGTGAAGAAGAGCCTGCATACACACAAATAGTAAATCACCTAATCCATGTGTCTGGTTAGTGAAGAAGAACCTGCATACAAACAAATAGTAAATCACCTGAAGAGAGCCAATGTTGCATGAAAGTTACTTAAACCCATAACATGTTATCTCAATTTTTTTTTGTTCCACATTTCTAAACCCTTGTTAACAAAGAAAAATTTGTAAATTATAATTACTCTCTTTTCTGCTCCAAAGTCTTCCACCAAACAAACACGGAACTTCCTATGTAAACTTCAATAGTCTAAACTCCAACTTTTTGAAGCACCAAAGCAAAGGCATTGGGATTTCAGAGTAACATAATATTACTCCACTCCACGTATGATTGACTTTAAAAAAATCAAATTGGGTAATGAATTATCAGAACTTGCAATGTATGATGTTTAAATTATCAAAACTAGAAGAGTTGTCTAGTAGATGGGCCAACACATGCTCATTTTCTTTATGAATCATTCTAAAAATGATATCAAGTGAAATTGCACACAATGCTGGGAATCTCACATGGGCTGGAAAGGATGAAATTGCACACAAAACTTGAAATGTGCTCTACATGGATATACTATTTGAACTTTTCCAGCTCAAACAAGTGCTCTTCAGAAGTAATATGCAAATGAACCCTCAACTCTGCTAGTAAAAGTTCTATTTTCCAGCTTAATGTTTTTAGAGCACTAAAGACCCGTAACACAAAACGATATGCATTTACTTCTAGTTGGTGTGTAATATCATCTGCCAAGTGTTCATGGGTAGAGCTATACACGGTAGCATGGCCAGTAGTGTCTTTCTGTTCTTCCATATTCATTTTTCTGTCGACTGATGAATGGACCAAAAAAGTGCGACTTCCATCATCAGAAGGAAAACGCTCTTTATTGTCAATGTCCATTTTGGAATCCCTAGACAAAAGGCCCTTAGGTACACAAAACTTTGCTGGAAAAAATTCAGGCCGTGTTGCCTAGAAAAGATGTTCAACCAGATATTAGTAGTTACTCACTTGCAAAAGGATTTAACATCTTATGAAACAATCTTGAAATTAACACAAGTTGTCCACAAAAGGATGTTTTCCCAAATTCAAGCAAAGCAGATAATAGAAAAATATACATGGAATATAATGCTTATAATCAACGCAATTTCTCACTTTGCATAGAATTATCATCTTTAGTTTCAACTACTGAAGTATGAACAATATAAAAGCTCAAACAAGGAGAGAAAAACTCCAACATTCCTTCACAAAACTCAGAATAAACATAGCATTAGAATATAAGTTAAACATAGCATTAGACTATAAGTTCAGAAAGAAAAAACAAGTCAAAAGTAAACACACAAACATATATGTAAACCAGTGTTTTCAAAGAGGTGTTCCCCATGTTTTTGTACAGGGACATTTCCGGGGATCATCTCCATTTTTTTAAACTTGTGGCTTTCACAATAAACTAACACCATTTCTTAAATCTATTCACAAAAAATCCCTTACAAATTGTTGTCTAAGGCAAAAACTCTTGCACATTCTACTGAAAATAACTTCTGTTACTTGGTAATTACACTTATCAACCAAAAATATAGAAGAATAAAGTAATTTCAAATCATAGGTGACTTGGATAGGGGAATGACTTTCGTGAAGCCTAAACCAAGATTATGACTGCAACCCAGAATATGTCAGCATAAGCATTAACAAATAAAACAGTTCAAAAATGTTTAAGATGGACTTAAATAAAAAAAACAATCTAAAATATGCTTAAGATAGACAATATTGGTCAAAAACAATCAATCTCAAATTTGTCAAATCTTGGGTGAACTCATGAATTTCCAACTATTGGAGAGTTTAACCAGACTTGCGTCAATTTGGTTCAAATGGACAGATTTAACTAGTCACAGAGGCAAGCCAAATAGATTTGTACAGTATGCAACCATCCTCAAAAAGCCAAACCTTAGAGAAATATATATACATGAAAATAGCATTTATATATATCTATCCTCACACCTATGAAACAACCCTTCAAAATCACTTTTAATCAACGAGCAGCGAAGAAGAGAGACTCACCTGAATATCCACAAAGATTAACGAAAAAAGAAGGAATGGGTATTTAAATCAGGCTCTAACTACAGCACCCAAGACAAGCAAGCTAACATCTCTGCACTGCATAATCCCAGCGATCTTTGAACCATAGTGGATGGGAATTGCACCACAGCACAGGAATTCTTTAACACAGAATATATGATAAGAAAACAAGCGGCCAAATGTCTACCAGCAACTTTAAATGAAATGGACGCAGAAATACCTTTAACTCGATCTATTGCCCTATTCTTCACGTTGTTTACACAAAGATGCCTCAACCGGATCTATCCCCCACTGCCGTAATAAGTCCAGTAGAACAAGTTATTTATATAGTTTGAGCTCCGAATCATGCATGAGGATTGAAGAGAAAACCTGCAGCGTATGATTGACTAAAACAAAGAATCAAATTGGGTAGCGAATTATCACAACCTGCAGCGTATCATGTTTATTTTCTTAAAACGTGAAAACTTGTCTAGTACAGCATATTCTCTGAATCATGCTAACATATATCAAACATCAAAGCACGAAAAATTATCAAAGTGAAATCTGAGATTGCATACAATGCTTGAAATGCCCATCAAATTTCAAAGCAGGAAAAATGATATAAAGTGAAATCTGAAATTGCATACAATGCTTGAAATGTCAGAGAAATTGTATATCGATCATCTCATTTGAAAAGCTGAGAAAGTGCATATAAATAATCTCATTTGAAAAGTTGAGAAAGTAAACAGAGCTAGAGATGTGCTATACTAATGAATGTTACCAAGAAGTCTTGAGCTTTTTCAGCTCAAGCAAGTGCTCTTCCTTAGTAACATGCAATTCAATCCTAAGGAAGAGCACTTGCTTGAGCTGAAAAAGCTCAAGACTTCTTGTTAACATTCATTAGTATAGCACATCTCTAGCTCTGTATACTTTCTCAACTTTTCAAATGAGATTATTTATATGCACTTTCTCAGCTTTTCAAATGAGATGATCGATATACAATTTCTCTGACATTTCAAGCATTGTATGCAATCTCAGATTTCACTTTTCTGCTTTGAAATTTGATGGACATTTCAAGCATTGTATGCAATCTCAGATTTCACTTTGATAATTTTTCCTGCTTTGATATTTGATATCTACATGATACGCTACCCAATTGATTCGCTACCCAATTTGATTCTACCAGGAACTTTAAATGAAATGGACCCAGAAATACCTTTAACTCGATACCTCAACCCGATCTATCCCCTATTGCCATAACAAGTCCAATAGAACAAGTTATTTATATAGTTTGAGCTCCGAATCATGCATGAGTATTGTATTTAAAGAGAAAACCTTCCAACGACCTGGTTTCAGTCAATGAAAGCATGTAAGAGTAAAGTAAGATGCTCTCCATGCATTTAATGAACAAACCTTCGTACCTGCGTGAGCACTGTCCAAACGCCCTCGATTTAAGGTCATAGTATGATGTTCATACCGCTCAAAATGAGTTGTTTAGGGTGATTCAAATAAATAATTTTGATTTGTCAATATTTAGTTAGTAATTAATAGTAAGTTTGAATTGTCAATATTTAGTTAGTAATTAATAGTAAGTTTGAATTTTCAATATTTAGTTAGTAATTAACAGTAAGTTAGTTGAACGAGGTGTGTAAATTTTGTTTTTAAAGTTTTGTATTAATATTTAATAATTATTATTAATATTTAGTTAATACTTCAAAGTAGTGGGTGGAAGTAGAGATGCAGTATTGTTATTAAAGTTTTATGTAGTGGGAAATTCCATTATAGATGGTAAGAATGTGGTAAGAAGTGGTATTATTTAGTTAACAGTAATGAGAAATTGATGGAAATATAATACAATATTATTTGAAAATAAATCTTAATATTGATGTTTAATTTTTCATCTATATTCAATTAATCAGTGATAATAAGTTGTAGTCTTAAGGGTGCAATATTATTGAAAAAAGCTTATGCATTGACATTTGACTATTTATCGATAGGTAATATGTGGCAAAAAAATTATGAAGTAGAATGCAATATTATTGGGAAAATATAAATGATTGTCAACTAAGTTGTATATGGAATAGAATACATAATGGAAATGTGTGAAGTTAGATGAAAACATTGTGCTTGATATAAGAATTTAATGTAAATCTCTACAAAACATAATCAAAGGAATACAAGGATATTATTGATCCATGTGTCATTCAAGATAGACATGCAACATCCTTGATCATGGCCAACTTGTGGTTCATAACAAATTTTATGATTGAAATTTGTTCCTTGTGATCTTCTCTTGAACCATCACACCCCCCCCTAATCGTCAGTTTGTCACATGCTCTTCTTCAACAAGGGATCTACATGTCAACACTAAGAGGTTAGCAATCATACAACCCTACCAACTTAGATCCAAATTACTTGGAAACATCAGTATGATATGTCGTTGAGGTTGTTAGTGTGTCCAACAAGCCCAATATTCAAAGTGAATCACATACATGCTAATTCCCATAACATTGGACAAATATCTTCCTTATCCATGAATTTGTTAGTTCCATTGTTGACTTGGGAACCATTATATAAATGATGGTCTTACACCCTCTTGTTGTATAAATATGTAACATTATTTATTGTAGAATATGCAAGGTGCCTGACATGTAGGGTAAAAAATGCAATGTTGTAGGCTATAATAGGTTCCATACTATGTATAACGCCATAATGTTTTTGGTGATCTATATTTGAAGGATTGAACCCAACATGTCACTTTGTCATAGTGATAGATAATATATTTGCATCACTTCAATCCTTGCCTCCTCTCTAATTTCTTTGTAATTGAATAGAATTATACACTTGAGCCAACATGCATTGTATTAGGTTGCTTCTTTTGGTTTTTTTGTCTCTTGTTATTCCTCTGTGTTATATTATGCTAATACTTATTCCCTAGGTTTCATACCCTATAATAAAATTGAAAATATGCTTATGCACTTCAACTTGATTGTGTATTACTATCACTTCCACCTAGTCAAGTTATTGTTTATAGGATCTTGCCATTCATCACGATTGGGCATTGTGATCTAATTCATTATGTAAAGCTAGAAATACACTACTAGGATGATTGATGTCCTTCTGGTGAGGGTTTATGATCCTTGGAAAATTGATCCTATTAGTGGTTTGAATTATTGATATTAGAGCACTTATATGTGAAAGTTACTTTAAGTAGACCTGATTTATAAATTGCCATTTTCACTGACATGACATGATTCCAAACCATGGATTGAATATCTACATTCTGTCACAAGTGAAAACAACAATATCAATGCTAATTTTGATGAATCTTAACCATTGTTCTAAATATCAGAATATCCATTTTGCAAATTGCTTGTAGATACAATGAATACACAAAGGAAGTGAATGTAAGTTTGGATATGAATTGAGTATCAAAGGAAAATAGCCACTCTTGAGTTCCTTTATAAATGCTTACCAACCTCAAAAATGTCAACCCATAATTCCATGATGCCAAACCAAAGAACTGTGTAAAATCTAATCAAAGTAGTTATGTGGAAACACCATGAAAAATACTAAACCCAGAATGTGGAATCATTCAAGAGAGTGTTACTTTAGACCTCTTGGTTCTTCATCTCAAGGATAAAGGTTGTCTAGATATAAGGTCAATTTTTACCATAGTGTTCCACTATTTGTAAGGAATATTGATGCCAAAGCACTAGAAGATTGCTTCAGTTCCTTGTAAGTGATCCATTTTGACAGTGAACATATTGACAACACTAAGAAGGTCAAGCTCACAACCGAGAAGATGTTTCTCTTTACTAAATCCTAATGGAACAAGCATATCCAATATTGTGAGAAATGTCATGTTCCCATTGCAACATGAGCTAACTTTGTGAAGGTTATGCAGGATATAGAAAACTAGTGCATGAAGTAGCAACAATGACACAAATGACATGATTAGTGAGTTTGTGACAACATGATGATTTCAACACTCTCATCATTGATTTGTTCATTAAGGATTAAAGAAACAAATATTATTCTCAAGTACTAAAGTGGACTACACCAATATACCAATCAAAAGATGGATTTTTAAACTAAATATACATTTGTTTATGCCCATAAATTTGTGCAAACAATTGAGTTGAAGCACAATTTTAAATAGTGCCCCAACTCCTTTGGTAAAGAACAAAACCGATTGCTTAATGTTATGAAAAGTGAGAAATGGAATTATAATAAACAAACTCAATGTAAGCCATACTCTAATGAATCCTCTATGATAAAGGAAACCGATATGAATAAGAGTTAGCAATATAAGAAGAAATACACTGGTAGTTGGTGTGCCACTCATAAGACATTTAAATAGGATGACATAAATGGAGACAAATATCTCTAAGTGAAGTTACAAGATAAGCAAGGTTGTAACCAAGATAATAAAAAGGTGACCTTTGCATTGACCTTTACACCGAAGTCCAATAATCCCTCTATTCTTGCAACACAAAAAAACTTAGCTCTCTCAACCATAATAATTAAAATTGAGGAAGACTATGAGGGATTGTTCCATAGCTAATGGTGCATCAATTAATAGCCTCTCCACCTAGCCTCTCCACTTTATTGTTGAAAATGAAATTCAATGCAAGTTGACTTCCTTGGCCATTGTACAACTATTAAATCTTGTGACAGAACCACACCCATAATATTACAACATTTAATGCCTTTAGCCATGAAAGGAGATTTGTGTCACTAGGTAGGGTACATTCCAATGTACCAAATATCTTTACAAATATGGTATTACATCAGTATGTAATGTATTATTTAGTCAATCTTAGTTGTGGGAGAGACAATATTTTTACAAATTGTTAGCACTGAGCATCGTACTTGAAATCAAGGGAAGATTGTTTTGTGTTTAAAAGATAAACCACAAGTATGTTTTTGGTGGTTGTAGGTGCATAATGCCACATATTAATCAATCAAACACATAAATAACTCTTGCAAGTTACATAGCTAATTGTTGGTGGTTGCATGCACTCAATTATCATGACCAAACCAATATCCACCAATGTAAAAAAACAATGTCACTCTTCTTATAGGACACAATGAAACATTGTAGGAACTTCTTGTAGTTCCAAGTAACACATAATTCCTTATCTCTTCTTTATTATCCCTAATTGTATAAAAAAAGTGAAATAATCTCTAAGAGGATTTAAAGAAACTATTCAATTCTTCTTTAACTCTCTATTGATAGACTAACCCACTCCTCATACACATTTACACGATCTCACTGATGGGGGAATTGATATTTCATTGGTTCCAAAGAAATCCATGGACTTCATCTATGGGTATCACTCCCCTACCACATGTCACACCCCTTATGTCTAAGGGATGGGGCATAATTAGATATCACATGCATCACTTGTGTTCTATAGTGTGAAGTATGAAATCCTCATTATTGGGATTTATATAACTTTTCAATACTCTTTGTGAACAATCCATATCCGATTCCGACTATTAAAAACAATTCTATCTAATTCGCATAAAAATAAAAATAAAAAATTCAAAATTAAATTTTCATCTAATTGCAACAAATTTTTCAAAGCAAGTTATCTCAAAGTGTATGTTAAGTGCTTCACACTTATATAAATTAATAATTAATTAATTAATTAATTAATGAAGTCCTAAATTTGTATACATTAGCATCCACAACCATCACTTATAAATTCAATATTTATACATCTAATACATTAGAATATAAACATATATTGATAATTAATAGACACCCACTACACCTATGTTGTGGTGGTAAATTGTTGAGGAACCTCTTCACCTTGAACTATAGAACATAAAAGAGAATAACAAAAGGCAACAATATTCCAAGAGAGGTTGTGTCTAGAGACATCGTTATAACACTTAAGCACAAACCATTGTGATTAGAACATCACAATGCATACTTGATACATAGAGACATATGAAAACAACCCATAGGGTTGTACTATTATAGTCTCCAGATATAACAAAATCCCTTGAGGTGAGGAAGATATGGTCCACAAATAGGGGTCGATGGTTCTAACTGTTTCCACAAAATCCACAACGTCCTATAGTTTAGTCATTTGTTGTATTTGAGCCGACCACAGCCTCATCAACCATTGAGTTGAGACTTCGACTCTCCCAGTTGATCCACTAGTTGATTGTTCTCTATTGATTTATTGTCTCCATAATATCTAGGAGTGTGATGAATCTTCATAACCTTAGGTTCCAACACCTTCCCATCAGTACAATGTCTTGGGGATTCAAGAGATGTAAATATGTTCTCTGAACATCCACCCATAATTGCATCTTCCTGAAGCTCGATCAAAGCCTGAAGTTTCACAAATTTATCTTCTAGTAAAGGCTTTGTAAGGATATCATCCAACTGATCATATGTCTTGTAATAAACAAATGAGACAACTTTGTCTTGCACCAACTCTCTAAAACAATAAACATGAAGTTCAATGTACTTCATCCTTCTATGATCAATAGGATTATCAACAACTTGTATTATACTTTGATTATGACAGTGAATAACGGAGGAGGCCTGAATAGGTAACCCGACCTCTTATAGAAGTTTACGAATCCAAACTGCCTTTGTCCCATCATTGACAACACCACGATATTATTCTTCTATAATCGAAAGAGAGACATGGCCAGACCAAGGGTCCAAAACTTATTTGGAACACATAGAAAGAAGTGGACTTATGGTCATCAATGTCACCTCCCCAATCAAAATAACTAAACCTGACATGTGGTTATGGACTGCGACAATACTTTATACCATATTGATAAGTTCTTTTAATAGAGTAAATGATTCTCTTTTCATATTTATAGTGGCTTTCTCAAGGATCCTGCATGAACCGATAGACCACACTAAAAGAAAGGGAGAGATATGGTCAACTGTGGGTTAAGTAAATCAACCTACTAATAAATTGTCGATAAAGAGTGGCATCGACTAGTGGAGAGTCGCAATATTTTGACAACTTCACTCCATAGTGATAGGGTATAGCACAAGACTTGTAGTTGTCCATATTGAATCATTTCAAAAGATACAAATCATATTTAAGTTGAGAAATAAATATATCGTCATCCATTAGCAAAATTTGAATTCCCAAAAAGAAGTGCAACAAACCAAGGTCAGTCATTTCAACATTTCAACAGTATCTTCAAGTTGTTTCTTTAAATCCAAAAGCATATTGTAATTATTTCAAGTTATAATTAAATCATCAACATAGAATGAAAGAAAGCATGTAAGAGTAGAGTAAGATACCTTTAAGTCGATACCTCCGTATTCTTCACGCGTTTACGCAAAGATACCTCAACCCGATCTATCCCCTACTGCCGTAACAAATCCAGTAGAACAAGTTATTTATATATTTGAGATCCGAATCATGCATGACCTCGATTGCATGTAAGAGTGGAGTAAGAAGCTCTTCATGCATTTAATGAACAAACCTTCGTACGTGCGTGAGCACTGTCCAAAAGCCCTCGATTTAAGGTCATAGTTTGGTGTTCTTACCGCTCAAAATGAGTGGTTTAGGGTGATTCAACTAAATAATGAACAAACTTTCTCGATTTAAGGTCAAAATGAGTGGTGTAGCGTGTTTCAAATAATTAATTTTGAATTGTAAATATTTAGTTACTAAATAATAGTCAGTTAGTGGAGCTAGGTGTGTAAATTTTGTTTTTAAAGTTTTGCATTAATATTTAATACTTATCATTAATATTTAGTTAATACTTCATAGTAATGGGTGAAAGTAGAGATGCAGCATTGTTGCTAAAGGTTTATGTAGTGGGAAATCCCATTTTTCGTCACCGGCAAGGGGCGATTTGACTGCAAGTTATCACATGGCCTATCCAAACGCCCTCTTCAAGGTCATAGTATGATGTTCTTACCACTCAAAATGAGTGGTTTCGTGATTCAATTAAATAATTTTGAATTGTCAATATTTAGTTAGTAATTAATAGTAAGTTAGTTGAACTAGGTGTGTAAATTTTGTTTTTAAAGTTTTGCATTAATATTTAATAATTATCATTAATATTTATAATACTTCATAGCAATGGGTGGAAGTAGAGATGCAACATTGTTGCTCAAGTTTTAGGTAGTGGGAAATCCCATTATAGGTGGTAAGAATGTGGTAAGAAATGGTATTATTTAGTTAATAGTAGTAAGAAATTGATGGAAATATAATACAATATTATGTGAAAATAAATCTCAATATTGATGTTTAGTTTGTCATCTATATTCAATTAATCAGTGATAATAAGTTGTGGATTTAAGGGTGCATTATCATTGAAAAAAGATTATGCATTGACATTTGACTATTTATCGATAGGTAATATGTGGCAAAAAAAATATGAAGTAGAATGCAATATTATTGGGAAAATAGAAATGATTGTCAACTAAGTTGTATATGGAATAGAATAAAGAATGGAATTGTGTGAAGTTAAATAAAAACATTGTGCTTGATATAAGAATTTAATGTAAATCTCTACAAACCATAATCAAAGGAATACAAGGATATTATTGATCCATGTGTCAATCAAGATAGACATGCAACATCCTTGATCATGGCCAACTTGTGCTTCATAACAAATTTTATGATTGAAATTTGTTCCTTGTGATCTTCTCTTGAACCATCACCCCCCCCAAATCTTCAGTTTGTCACATGCTCTTCTTCAACAAGGGATCTACATGTCAACACTAATAGCTTAGCAATCATACAACCCTACCAACTTAGATCCAAATTACTTGGAAACATCAGTAGGATATATAGTTGAGGTTGTTAGTGTGTCCAACAAGCCCAATGTTCAAAGTCAATCACATACATGCTAATGCCCATAACATTGGACAAATAGCTTCCTTATCCAGGAATTTGTTAGTTCCGTTGTTGACTTGGAAACCATTATATAAATGATGGTCTCACACCCTCTTGTTGTATAAATGTGTAACATTATTTATTGTAGAATATGCAAGGTGAGAACATGTAGGATAAAAAATGCAATGTTGTAGGTTGTAATAGGTTCCATACTAAGTAAAATTCCCATAATGTTTTGTGGTGATCTATATTTGAAGGATTGAACTCAGCATGTCATTTTCGTCATAATGATAGATAATATTTTTGCATCACGTCAATCCATGCCTCCTCTCTAATTTCTTTGTAATCAAATATAATTATACACTTGAGCCAACATGCATTGTATTAGGTTGCTTCTTTTGTTTTTTTGGTCTCTTGTTATTCCTCTACGTTATATTATGTTAATACTTATTCCCTAGGTTGCATACCCTATAATAAGATCAAATGAGCTTCTACACTTCAACTTGATTGTGCATGACTATCAATTCCACCTAGTCAAGTTATTGTTTATAAGCTCTTTCCATTCGTCACGATTGGACATTGTGATCTACTTCCAGTCATTATCTAAATCTAGACATATACTACAAGGATGATTGATGTCCTTTTGGTGAGGGTTTATGATCCTTGGGAAATTGATCCTATTAGTGGTTTGAATTATTGATATTAGAGCACTTATATGTGAAGGTTACTTAAAGTAGAGTCGAACACCTATTTCATTAAACTTGGACATATTGTAGTCCGAGTCACTTTCAAGATGGGTAAAAAACATCCTTTCTGAACCCCAAAATCAAGGTTTCTAAAGTGCAAAATCTAGTTCCAAAAGTGCCACTTTTGAAATTGGTTTTTGCGCATTTTCGATATGATAAATATGATAATGACACTTTTAAAACCTGATTTTTCCCTTTTGGAAGGCTAATTTTGACACTTCCAATACTTAAATTTGCAATTTTGAAAACCAATTTTGGCACTTTCAAGCTCTGCTTTTGCACTTTCAAAACCAAACTCGACACTTTACAAGTATTATAATCATAGTGCAATTGAACATACTAGTACAAACAAACATCGAAGTGTATTATTTAACAAAATACTTTCATTTTATTCACAACTAGTCTCACATCACTCACACCATTCAGGTGTAGCAAGAAAGCCCATAATTGATCTAACAAGAATGTGTCATTGACATCTTGGCAAGTATACGTTTTTGTTATATTATAGTTCCCTTCCTCGTTACAAACATGTTTTTCTTTCGAGTCATCTACAATCACTGTATTTGTAGCATCCCAACCATGGATCAAAATGTCCCAAACTTTGTTTAAAGGCCTGAGAAACACATAAGGATCTCCATCACCTTGATAACCCTCTCTGGCTATGAAAGAACAATATTCTTGTTTTAAAATTACTCTAAATTGTTCCCTTTGCAATCATGTTCTTTGTAATAATGTTGGAAAAAACTCGTCAACATTTTTTTGTTGTGCAAAATTCCATACCCCAGCTTAAAATATACTAAAGCATTGTTTAAAAAATTCCCTAAATCTTGGACGTATAAAATAATACGTTGTGGTTGATTCGATATTTGGTGTTTGTGGAAATCCAATTTTTTATTCTTTTTATGAAATGCGTGTAGCAAAAATCCATTGAAATCGGAAATAATCAATGGTCTACTAGTAACAAATCTTCTAGTATTTGCATAAAAAAAACACAGACAACCCAATCAATAAAATATTGTGTTTAAATGTTTCTAAGTATATTGATTGCATGTTCTTTAATTTTTGAAACACATCACCAAATTCATGATACAATGTCCATAAATAATATAAGAACTGTCTAAGATAAATATAGAAAAAAAATGTACATCAATCTGTAGAGGTTGTCAAAATATACAAATCACTAAATGAATTGTTGTCTGTATAATGTCACGGTCATTTGAAGTTGAATGTCTTTAACAAACACCCCATTTTTGAACAAGGCCCAAGATAATTCAATAGAGAACACAACATTGGTTTTATAGTTATTTCTCTCTCTTGTGAACCATAAAGTGTCTAACTAGTTGGCATTTTCAAGCAGTTTTCCTTGCTATTATCTGTTGAATGATATTGCCATTCATCTATAAACAACATGTCTATTATATATATATATATATATATATATATATATATCCATATTGGATAAGTACATCGTTGAACGACCTTTTGTATATGTGCAGTACTTCACCAACATTATAATATGTATACATTGAGTAATTATAAATAGTATTATGTTTGCATTACTCTCAACCCCAAATAAATACAAAGTATTCATTCTTAAACCATTCAAATATACCAAGGAATTTTTTAATTTCCATGTTGTTGAGTGAGGAAAACCATAGAGCAATGTCAAAATGTTCTCTGGCAGCACTGATAATATTAGGGCTAAAATATGTGCATAATAACAATAGAAATTATGGACGAAAATGAGGTTGTTTGGGAAAATATTCAATGTTGGATAACATCCGAACTCCAAATAGAAATCCCTCTACTCCCAGGACCAATAGTTGTTGATGTATTTGTAACTTTAGAATGTATTTCATATATGTATATTGTATTCCTATATAGATGTTATTATTCCTCTATACGGAAGTGTCATCATTTATATTGTAAGTGTTGTAACTTATACTTGATGGGTTATTAGACCACCTTGATGGGGTCAGCCCTGTATAAGTCATGTGGGTTAAAGGGTTATTAGAACACCCTATTGGGGGTCGTCCCAGTCAGCATTATGTTATGTGGTTAAGTTAAGGCCGACCTAGTAAAGGTTATTAGGCAAGTCAATTCAAGTATAAATAGAGTGCGGGAGGCACTCTATTTATTCATTCACTTCTCTCACAGACACTCATTAGAGAGTGGCGCACTAGTGGAGGAGGACAAGCTGCTGCTAGGAGGACTATCTCTTGTACTTGGTTTGTATCATTGCTCTATCTATCTCTGAGGAAGCTGCAGGGTTTTTCACCTTCTTGGTTTTCCCAGGTGAAACTGTATGTCTCTTGTGTGCTTGCATTATTGTGTCCATGATTGATATGCTGTAGATATGTTGTACATGTTATTCTCTTAGTTAATATCCTAGATCAGATTGAAATTTTTGCAACACTAACATGGTATCAGAGCTAGCCTGAAAGAAGGCATGGTATGGCATTTATGACACTTGTTGCACTTGCGAAGCTAGCTTGATATAGTAAAAACCAGTCATCGTAGCACTTTCACTATAAATCCATTTTGGAGAAGTTTCAGGATCTGAAACTTTCACAGGTCAAAGATAAGATCCCAATGTACCTTGTGTCCCAAGCAAAACTTCTAATTCGTTGTACTTTGTGTTTTATGATCTGTACAATATAGGGTTTCTACCTCTTCCAGATCTCAGTCATAAATAGGTGACCTAGGAAAAAAGGTCACAACTTGGGCCAGGAAGCTCCAAATGAAATTTCGTAAAAAGTGACAAATAGGGCACGGACTGTACTTTCACAGGCCAAAAGTGAACCAGTGACATGTGGCATTCCGTACAAGTTCACTCTCCTGTTTTATCCCATAAACAGGTCACATTGTGACACTTGGCATAACTCTTTGTCAGAGAATCGAATTGAGTTCAGACCTGTGGGGTTGGAAAGATGACAGGTCAGGATACCACAGGTCACAGTTTTAGACCCTATGGATTTGTAATTTTGGATTTACACCAGAAATAATCAGGTGCATATTTCTGTCAAAACAGAATTAGATTTTGAGCACCTTCATTCATGGCTCTGGGAATTTAGGGTTTCTGAGAATGTTGGAATTTTTGTATCAGAGACCATGGCTAGACGCTCCTCATCAAAATCGAAATTTAGAGACCAAGATCAAAATTTTTGGTTGGGCAGAAGGTCGGGCTTGATCAAACACTAGTTCGGGACTTTGATTGGAAAAGTAGAAAATTAGGGTTTCTGCACAAAATGGGAATTTTTGAAATTTGTGACCATTGCTAGAAGTGCCTTGGAAAAATAGAAGTTTATAGGTTTGGATCAAACTATTTGGTTGGGTGAAGCTCTGGGAAACTCAACCCTAATTCAGGGTCCTCCCCAGTGAATCTGGAAGATTGAAAAGCAAATGTGAGGGGTGAAACTTTGCAGTTTTCAAATTCTAAGTATACCAGGTTGATCAAATCATCAAGGCACATCTTTTTATCCTTTCATAAGTTTGAAATTCAAAGTTTTAATTTTTAGGGTTTCCCTGACAAACCCTAATCCAGTTCCAGATCCAGTTTTTTGCAAAATCAAGTGGATTGGGTTAATCCTAGAAGAGAATGGATTGGTCACCTGCATAAGTGAAGAAGTTCCAGTTTCAGAGGGAGATGAGGCTAAGGCCTTACATAAGAATATTACAAGCAATCTCGACAGGTATGACTTATCCAAGTATGTTTCGAGATCTATCCATGATTAAGTTTATGGTATGTTTGTCTTCATTAAGATGAGTACAATCTTGATTAACTTTAGACTTGTTGTATCACCTTAATAAAATTATGAATGCATGATAGAAGATATTCATTGATTAGGGTTTTGACACTTATGATTGTACTAATGCATTGTGGTGTTGTATGAGGTTGTTGTTGTCCGCTAACATGAAATGTACATCAAGAAAGACAAATCATGTTCTAGTTCAAGAACATATGACCATGGTGACATGAAGACAAAGATTCATCCATTGTCATGGATCATATAGAAGATCTACTTACGAGGTATGTATAACTTGGTTCTATAATGGTTAACCTATGAGATATGCATGTTACTAGCACAAGTCATTGAAGAGAACAAGAAGACATTATGCAGGTATGTTAGACATAACTAGCTAGCATGCTAATCCATGTATGTTTTTCCTATATCAAGTTAGAATCTTACCTTGTGTTAGGATCTCTTGTATGAGTATACATGGCATGATTGATAATGATTATTCAGTGAAGTTAGTAATCATGGGTTTAGGAATATAATGCTTCTTACTTTAATTGATGATATGACTAAATAGAAAAGTCCTATCGTCAAATAGGAACATACATGAGTAAAAGAATTGTGATAAATTATCTGTGTATGAAATGATCTTGACCATACATGTTTAAGATTATTTAGAATCATAATGTTTTTGATAGTATTAAGATTATACTAATGAATGTATGTATGAGACCTCGAGGATAAATAACACAATAATGATACTAGTAAGTATGCATAGTGATTGAGGATAGATATAAGACAGGTAATCCAGGAAGCAAAGATAAAGAGGGAGCACACTCCAGTAGTTCCTGCAATGAAGCAAATATTGAGAGGGAGTCCACCCTACAACCAAACAAAGATAAGCATTTGAATTATCATTTCCTCCATACTTGTTTGTTTAAATAATATTGCTCAATGATGTATATGCCTATGTTCCTAGACTTAGGGTGTGTATTATGCATATTAGAATAATTGCATTAATGAATAGTATACTACTAATATGCATGTGATGGGTAAGTGGCCTATGGCACTGTACGACATTCCATTGCTACTTATCTAGAATGAAACCTCTTTGCTGACATGTTGGGAGTTGTGCACACTCTTAACAATGTTCTGGTAGAGATTGGAAGGCATCTAGAAAGTTACAGGATATGGATATATGTTGTATTGAAGCATTGGCTAAAATAATTGCATGACTATACGACATATTTCTTTATGTGTAAGAATTTGTTCTGAAAAATATGAGATGTTTCTAATCATGCAATTTAACTTGCTTTGTAGGAAAGATCGTATACAATCACCTACAAAAGAAGGACTACAACATTTGTTCCAGCAACAAAGTTTAAAGAAATTTATCTATTGAAGATATTGAAGAATCTGAAGTTCCCAGGATACAGGATGTAGTAATGGAAGAATGCCATGATCGAGGAGTACCAATCAATCATGAAGAATGATGTTTGGGAGGTAGTCCCAAGACCTGAAGGGAAGTCTATTGTGACTTCAAAGCAGATCTATAAGATCAAGCATGCTGCAGATGGTAGCATAGAGAAATATAAAGCAAGGTTTGTAGCTTGTGGCTTCTCCCAGAAAGAAGGGATTGATTATGAAGAGAGTTTTTGCTCCTGTGGCCAGATACACTTCCATTAGATCAGTACTTGCTCTGGATGCAGTGATGAAATAGAAGATACAACAGATGGATATCAAGACAGCTTTCTTGAATGGTGTAGTCGAAGAGGAAGTGTATGTGGAGAAGCCCCCCGGTTTTGAGACACATGACAGGGTGTCATATGCGTGTAGGTTGAGAAAGCCCTGTATGGATTGAAGCAAGATCCTAGGACTTAGTATGATAGGATGAACAGTTTCCTATCCAATTTGGGCTTTACTAAGAGTAAAGCGGATTCCAACCTTTACTACAAGGTTGAGGAAGGCAATAATGTGATACTATTATTGTCTGTGGATGACCTGTTTGTTACAGGAGAGGATAGACTGATTGCTGACACGAAGATGAAGCTTGCTTCCAAGTTCAAGATGAAGGACTCGGGGATGATGCACTATTTCCTAGGTATGGAGGTGTGGCAGAGTGCAGATGGAATTTTCCTTAGACAAGGGAAGTATGCAGTAGAGATCCTGAAGAGGTTTGGGATGATGGGCTGCAAGGCCATGGCCACACCTATGGCATTGAACATGAAGCTTCTGTGTGATACTTCATCTGATCCGATTGATGTCACTATGTATCGCCAGATGATTGGGTCCTTGATGTACCTGACGAACACTAGACCAGACATTTGCTTTGCAGTGAACACATTGAGCCAGTTCCTGACGGATCCCAGAGGTTTTCACCTGGTTGCTGTAAAGCATATTTTGAGGTACCTGAAGGGTACAATTGATTATGGGCTCAAGTATGATGCAAATCAAAAGTTTAACCTGCAAGGTTATGTTGATTCAGATTGGGCAGGCAATGCTGCATATAGGAAGAGCACATCTTGGTGTTGCTTCAATATGGGATCAGGTGTGATTTCTTGGTTTAGTAGGAAGTAGTCCTGTGTAGCACTGAGTACAGCCAAGGCAGAGTATGTTGCAGCTTGTTTGGCTAGTTTTGAGGCAGTATGGCTCCGGAAGCTACTGTCTGAGTTATTTGATCTCCTGCTGGAGCCTACTGGTATCTTTTGTGATAACCAGAGTGGTGTGAAGCTGTTTGAGAACCCAGTATTCCATGACAGGTCGAAGCACATTGAGATCAAATATCACTATATCAGGGATATGGTGCAGAGAGGAGCAGTGAAGCTCTTGTATGTTGCAACGGATAAGCAGGTTGCAGATGTGTTGATGAAACCACTAGCCAGAGTGAAGTTTGAGTACTTCAGAGAGAGGCTTGGTGTTCTTCAGATTGATGACACTTCAAGGAAGAAGTGATGGACACATTTGTAGGAGCCATTCCAAGCATGATGAGAGGAGGATCCTTCCCATGGATGTGGATGTAAGCACTGGATGATGAGGATTAGGACAATGCTCCAGTTGCTCCTTTGTATATGCATCATGTTGGATGCTTTTATGATTAGTTGGATCATGTATATGTATATGCATCATGTTGGATGCAGGATATGATCAGTTGGATCATGTATATGTATATGAATTATGTTGGATGTAGGATATGATCAGTTTGATCATATATTTGTATATGCATCATGTTGGATGCTTGATATGATCAGTTGGATCATGCATTTGTATATGCGTCATGTTGGATGCTTGATATGATCAGGTGGATCATGTATTTATGTATGTATCAGGTGGATGCATTGTATGATCAGGTAGATCATGTGCTTATGTATGTATCAGGTGGATGCATTGTATGATCAGGTAGATCATGTACTTATGTATGTATTGGGTGGATACTTGTATGATCAGGTAGATCATGTATGATGATATGTATCAGGTGGATCATGTATTTGTGTATGTATCAGGTAGATACATTGTATGATCAGGAGGATCATGTATGATGATATGTATTAGGAAGATACATTGTATGCATTAGGTGGATGCATGGTATGATCAGGTTGATCATGGATGATGAGCATCAGGACGATGCTCTGGATGACATGCATCAAGATGATGCTATGATGATGATCAGGATGATCACAGATGACGAGCTTCAAGATGTTGCTCCAGATGACATGCATCAGGATGATGCTATGATGATGATCAGGATGATCACAGATGACGAGCTTCAGGATGTTTCTCTAGATGACATGTATTAGGACGATGCAATGATGATGATCAGGTTGATCATGTAAACATCAGGATGATATATGTTGAGTATCAGGTTGATACTCTCTGGCCGTGGACAGGTTGTGTAGGTAGCATAGAAAAGGTCATTTAAAATCTAGACAGGTAGAGTGGTGTGCTCGTAAGAGCCTGGGATTCTCTATCGAGATCTATACAGGTAGAGTGGTGTGCTCATAACATCTTGGGATACTCTGAGTAGGTTTTGATATGGTTTCTCATATAAAAGATCCTTTAAAATCCGGACAGGTAGAATGGTTTGCTCATAACATCCTAGGATGCTCTATCGAGATCCAGACAAGTAGAGTGGTGTGCTTGTAACATCCTGGGATGCTCTAAGTAGGTTTTGCTACGGTTTCTCATAGAAAAGATCCTTTAAAATCTGGACAAGTAGAGCAGTGTGCTCGTAACATCCTGGGATGCTCTATCAAGATCCAGACAGGTAGAGCGGTGTGCTCATAACATCCTGGGATGCTCTGAGTAGGTTTTGCGAAAGTTCACATAGAAAAGATCCTTTAAAATCCAGATAGGTAGAGCGGTGTGCTCGTAAAAGCCTGGGATGCTCTATCGAGATCCAGACAGGTAGAACGGTGTGCTCGTAACATCCTGGGATGCTCTAAGTAGGTTTTGTTAAGGTCAACATGTAAAAGAACCTATAGTCTGCGCTAGGTTTTGTTGACGTGCATAATCAGTCCTAGGTTCCACAATATGGCCACTGATGATGAAGGCCTACATGTGGTGGGCCTACATCCAGCATGAAAAAGGGTTGGCTCTGTAGAACTTCCTATGATGAGTATATTTGAGATTGATTGAGATAGCAGCAGCAGTGACGATGACAATGATTCGAGGATGATGATTCGATGACGATGATCCAGCGAAGAAGACTTGTGCTAGAAGACCTGTGTCGAGAAATACCTTCCTAGTTAAGAGGGAGTGTTGATGTATTTGTAACTTCGGAATGTATTTCATATATGTATATTGTATTCCTATAGAGATGTTATTATTCCTCTATACAGAAGTGTCGTCATTTATATTGTAAGTGTCATAACATATAATTGATGGGTTATTATACCACCTTGATGGGGTCGGCCCTGTATAAGTCATGTGGGTTAAAGGGTTATTAGACCACCGTATTGGGGGTCGGCCCAGTCAGCATTATGTTATGTGGTTAAGTTAAGGCCGACCTAGTAAAGGTTATTAGGCAAGTCAAGTCAAGTATAAATAGAGTGCGGGAGGCACTCTATTTATTCATTCACTTATCTCACACACACTAATTGGAGAGTGGCGCACTAGTGGAGGAGGAGAAGCTATTGCTAGGAGGACTATCTCTTGTACTTGGGTTGTATCATTGCTCTATCTATCTCTGAGGAAGTTGTGGGGTTTTTTAGCTTCTTGGTTTTCCCTGATGAAACTCTAGTCTCTTGTGTGCTTGCATTATTGTGTCCATGATTGATATGCTGTAGATATGCTGTACATGTTATTCTCTCAGTTAAGATCCTAGATCAAATTGAAATTTCTGAAAAACTAACAATAGTTTCTTTTGTGGTGATATCTGGACTGATTACAAAAACTGTGACAATATATATAACTACAACAACAACATTTCGTTCATGAAGTTAATGATCACAAACATGCAACTATAAATGAAGATTTTGATTTCCAAATATTAATAGAAAAATCAACCAAAATTTCGCAGATTCAAATGATTTAATAAAATCATCACACTGAACTAATAATATGTTAGATTCAGACGAAAATAGCAACATCACCGAAAAAAACATAAAACACATTAAATGATTTAAAATCTCCATAGGTTACATCTAGTGTTTCCCGCTCTTGAAAGAGGCAATGATAGGTCTCATTTTATGGATGTCACTCAACTAGAAGAAGGCATTGAAGGTCCTGATATCAGTTGATTCATCCATTTTACTAAAACCATGCTAGAGTCGATGTACCAATTCACTATCTGTCCTCGAGGACGATGCAATAAAGGGCTTACTCAAAATATATTTTTCACATGGATGTGCTTTCACATCATCACCCTCCAAAACAATCATTGATGTATTAATTTGTGAATATTTCATTGGGAACTCCTCTCACACACTCTCCACATTTTTTTTTGTATTTCCTTCTTTATCATTGGTACATCTCTCTCGAAACCATAAAAATAAAATTTGTTCCCCATATGTTTTTTCTACACTACCTTCCCTCAAAAATTTTGTAAACAATGACTTCCCCTCATTGACCCCACATTTAGATGACCAAATCCCAACATTGAATTGGAAAGACATAATCCAAAAATTGTATCGCATTTGTTCATGACTCATATGATTTTTCTTTGTGTTTAAATTCAAATTCACCAATAGTAATTTCTTCCCCCCTTTTTACTTTTTCACCTCCAACAGTATTTTTTTTATTTGCCTTTTTTTCTCTTTTGGAGTCATTTTCTATGACTTTCTTGCGAAATAGAAAACCTACCATTTCTAATATCAATAACATTTTTGTATGGGGAGCTGCATAGAATTTATGCTTGTCATTATATATTTCGGAATAAATTTGTTTTATCAATTTAAGTAGAAAATAATCTGTCTTTTACCTATCAATGACCGACCAACATTTGAGTGGTGAGTAACATTGATGGAGATACCACATTTTGACACCAATCCCTTGCCTGGTTCAATATTATCCAAGGAACCCATCTCTAATGTGATTTGTTGGCTAATATCCACAAACATCGTGTAATATCCCTTTTTCAAATTTTATTAAAATGCCCAATTTTCCACTTTTTTTCCCAATTTCGACCTTTGACTAGTTTTACTGTTTTGACCTCCAAATCAACCCAAATGCTCCCAAATCTTCTGTAGGAGTGTATGAATGGTATTTAGACTTGAATATAAGGTTCAGGGATTTTTTATAGCCCTCCAAATACTGCTGCAAACTTGATTTGTATTATGATCAATATATGTAATTTTGACTAGTAATTTGTGCATCAAATCCCCCTTGGGTAACACTGCAAATGGCCTTCCAAATGCCTCCAAAATCCCACAAATTTATGAACAGATGTATATAATGTGTTAAGTATGTGATTAAGGTCTCATATGCACCATTAATTGATTTTTAATACTGTTCTAACTCTCTCACATTCAACAGCAAAAACCCCCAATTCGACCCTTGGGGAAATGACACTATTTCACCTCCCAATACAACTAAACTGAGTAAAATTGATTCAAATGCTCAAGTACAGTACATGAAACTTGTAGAAGACATCCATGGCAGTATAGTTATCACAAATATATCAGAGAATCATCCATCCATTCGAAATAATCAACATTATAGTGTCATACATCAATGCATTGGGGAAATGGACATTGTTTGCTCATTAATCAATAGTTTTGCATACAACCAGTGGGTATTTCGACCTGAGACTTTCGGAATATGAATAACAGAGGATATGAAGCTATTACAATCATAAATATGTAATGAGAATCTCTCTCAAGAAGCACAAGTGCTCACCAAAAACGCCCTCCCTCAAGGAGCACGAATATGCCTTCAAAACTGGAAACGGTGGAGAGAAAGTGCTGCACTAAACCAAACCATGAAACTTCCTGTAGCTGCTACCTGCAAATACAAACTCCATTAAAGCACCATGAAAGACCTGAGTGGCCTCTCCAAACACCAACTTGGATGGGAATCTTTCACCCTCGAAATTGGCTAAGGCAAGAAACTAGTCATCCACTAGCTCTCTCTTCACAAATGCAATTTTTCTCAAATCATCAAAAGCCATTCTCATACTTGATTTCTACATTTTATAACCAAAATTATCCTTCAAGGGGTCTAAATCCTCTCAATAGATTCAATAATTTTCCATTTAGAAAATATTCCTCATTTGCCACTTGTCTCCTAGTTCCAACCTTCCATCTTCTCCCAAATTCGAATTTGAGTCTCTTTAGATTCCTCCAACTCCATGAGCGCCTTCTTGAGCCTATTTTTGGGGCTGACATGTCATAATGGTCAGGTGTAAGAAGTTAGGTCTGAATTTTGTCATAAAATGTCATAGATGCTTCATTATTGTTGTCATAAAACTAGGGAATCTAGCCCATGTGTCCACTAGTCTCCAATTTGAATCTTCCTCTCCCATGGAGGTTACTATTCCTTCCCATTTCGACCTAATATGCTCAATGCCATGTGTTATTACTTACAAACTCACCCAAGAGTGTTCACCTTCCCATGAATTCGAATTGGCAAGAGAGAGCTGCCATGTGTCATTGAAAAATCAAGCTAGTGTGGGTCCCACCACCTCCATATGTCTCCAAAACCACTTGCCACCTAGAATTTCTCTTGAATTTATTTATTCATAATATTTATTAAATGCTTGAACTCTTCTAATGTCTAAATATCATTTATTAGTTTCCTTATTACCATCCCACATGTGCCCATCCAACCTAGGAAACTAGTAGGATTGATGGGATTGTCTTACTATGCATTTATTTGAATGGGGACATTACAGTCCTCCCCACCCAAGATTGCTTGTCCTCAAGCAATTTCAAATTTGGATGCTGCAAAATATTCTCCTCTTCCCATGTGGCATCTTCATTTGGTAAGTCCTTCCATTGAACTAAATATTCTTTGATGATTCTACTCCTCAACCTTCTTTCCCGTGTCTTCAAAATCTTTTCCGGAACAAGTGTGAGCTGACCTTCATCATCCAAAGGAGGAAGTATTTATGAAGTGATGATTTGCTGACCAAGAGCTTTCTTAAGACAAGAAACATGAAATACATTGTGGATTTTACTCCCTTCCGGAAGTTCTAGTTCATATGCTACTTCTCCAACCTTCCGCACTACCGTACCTTGGTTTTAATTTTTCTGCTCCATTCTTTTTGAGAGATGTTTGTTTATAGGGCTGCAACCTTAAATATACTAAATCATTGACTTGAAAGGTTCTCTCTTCTCTATGTCTATCAGCATATTGTTTTTGCTGATTTTGAGCAACCTGCAAATTGTCTTTCAAGAGCTTTAAAATTTCTTGGCTCTCTTCCACGCAATCTTTAGCCTTTGGGGCTCTACTATCACCAAATATAATGTCAACAAATGTAAGTGCATCATAACCATATAATTCTTTGAAAGGAGACATTCCTATTGACATATGATAAGTGGTGTTGTAGCAAAACTCACCCAAGTGTAGCCATTTTTCCCATGCTTTTTGCTGCCCTCCCACATAGTTTCTTAGGTATCCTTCCAACCATTGGTTTACCCTCTCTGTTTGTCCATCAGTTTGTGGATGATAGCTGGTACTTGGAGTCAATTGAGTGCCTACCAATCTAAAAATTTCTTGCCAAAAAGCACCCATGAATCTACTATCTCTATCACTGACAATGCTCTTGGGGAGCCCATGCAATCTGAAGATTTCTTTGAAAAAAATATCAGCCACTTGTGCAGCACTAAAAGATGATGTAACAGAAAAGAAATGAGCAAATTTTTTCAACCTATCAACTACCACATAGATGCAATCCTTACCTAAGGATTTAGGCAATCCGGTGATGAAATCCATGGAAATATTGTCCCATTTTTGCTCCGGAATGGGCAATGGTTGTAATAGGCCGGCTGGACATGTAAGTTCTGATTTGTTTTGTTGACATGCTTTACATTCATTCACATACTTCTGAACATATTCCTTCAGCCCCTTCCAAAAAAATCTTTGCCTCAACTGTCTATAAGTTTTGAAGATCCCCGGATGGCCCGCTAGTGGGGAATCATGTGCTTCTTGCAAAATTCGGTACTTGAGCTTGGAGTTATGAACTAAATAAATTATTCCCTTATAATATATCAGCCCATTCAAAATCCTATAATTATCATCCCCTTTGATTCCATCCAACACATCACAAGCAAATTTGTCTTTGGCATATTCAACTAGTAGCATGTTTTTCCAATCCTTGGCAATATCCATGAGAGAAAAGGAAGGCCTTCTTGACAAGGCATCTGCTACTATATTATTCTTTCCTTTGACATATTCAATATCAAAATCATAAGCTTGAATCTTGCTTACCCACTTTTGTTGCCTTTCATTTAGATCTTTTTGGGTGAGAAAGTGTCTTAGACTATTATGGTCAGTTTTCACCACAAACTTGCTGCCCACCAAGTATTGTCTGAATTTGGCCAATGCATGCATAATGGCTAGCATTTATTTATCATAGATGGAGTAAAGTTTTTCATGAGGCTGCAACTTTCTTCTCTCAAAGGCTATGGGGTGTTGGCCTTGCTTTAGGACAACCCCTATTCCTCCACCTGAAGCATCACATTCCACAACAAAAGGTTTAGTAAAATCAGGAAGTGCAAGTATGGGACAACTACTCATTACCTCTTTCATTTTTTGGAATGCTTTTTCAGCCTCTTCATCCCACTTGAAAGCATCCTTCTTAGTCAAATCAGTGAGTGGAGAAGTCAACTTGGAGAACCCTTTCACAAATTTTCTGTAGTAGGTGCATATGCCAATAAAGCCTCTCAATTCGGTAATATTTTTTGGTGATGGCCATTCCAAGATAGCCCTGATTTTTTCCATGTGTACCTTCACTCCTTCTTGCCCAATAATGTGCCCAAGATATAGTAGTTCTTTCATCCCAAACTCACATTTTGATAATTTAGCAAATAAGGACTCTTCTTGCAAGATTTTCAACACAATCTCTAACTGTTGCAAATGTTCTTCCCATGTTTTACTGTAAATGAGAATATCATCAAAGAAAACCAAAACAAACCTTCTTAGTTGATTTCAAAATATCCTATTCATACATGCTTGAAAGGTGGCTGGAGTATTAGTTAACCCAAAAGGCATGACAAGAAATTCAAAGTGGCCAAAATGACATCGAAAAGCGGTCTTTTGCACATCTTCATCTTTCATTCGAATTTGGTGATACCCTAATCTAAGGTCAATTTTTGAGAATTATTTGGCCCCATGTAGCTCATCCATGAGCTCATCAATCCTAGGAATATGATACCTATTCTTGATAGTCTTTTTGTTCAAGGCTCTAAAATCTATGCACATTCTCAATGTTCCATCTTTTTTCTTCACTAGCACTATTGAAGAAGCATAAGGGCTAGAGATTGGTATAATGAGCCCCAACTCTAGGAGTTCTTGGATAGCTTTTTCAATCTCATCTCTAAACCTTTTAGGATGTCTATAAGGTGGTATCTGAATGGGTGAATTACCCTCCTCCAAAACAATACTGTGCTCAACCCCCTATCTGGTGGCCTACCATGTGGAAGGTCTCTAAAAACCTTTTCATATTTTTGCAAAAGTTTCTCTATCTCCTTTGGGTGTTTGACAATATTTATAGTTGGCTTGGGAGATGTAATATGACATTCAGCAGCCCATTCTATATCCCCATGCCTCAATATAGATCTCATTCTATTGCAAGTCACTACTTGATTTGGATAAGTGTGGCCCTCTCACAACTCTTTGTACTCCTTTTGAATCTTGGAATTTCATTTCGGGAATTTGATAATTTACTGTATGCTCTCCTATTGAATACAACTATTGCACTCCCAAAACCACATTAGTATCAGTAACATGAACCACATAAAAACTATCAACAAAAGTATAGTTACCTACGGTGACTTGCAGCTTTGGAACCCATGTTTTGCATTGCATTGTGTTGTGACCAGGAATGACAACTGTGAAGCCATCAAATGGTTCAATAGGTATCTTTATTTTCTCTACCATCTCTGCATCAATGAAGTTATGAGTGGCTCCTCCATCTACCAAAACTGAAGTTCTTTGTCCTTGTACCACACCTTTGCATCGGATAGTATGATAGCGAGGTACTTCTGAAAGCACTGCCATTCTTGCTTTGTCCGGTGAAGGCTGATTTTCTTCTTGTCTTTCCTCTTCTGCTGCTGTCTCATATGCCTCTTCTTGATCTTAAATATTTCCATCTTCATCCATGCTTCCATCATACCCCTCATTATCAGAAAATACTTCTATATATTGAGCCTTTCCTTTGGTACATTTGTGCCCCGGTGTCCATGTTTGGAAGCATGTGAAGCATAGTTTCTTTTTTCTAAGTTCATCCCTATTTAGTCCCTCTTTTTTATTCCTCTCAAATGACTCTCTTTGCCAAGGTTTCTTATCATATCCATCCCTTTGCCAAGGTTTCTTTTCAAATTTATAGCTAGGCTTAGGAGGAAATCTCGTTCTAGGAAGCACATTTTGGAGATCCCTAGTCAAGCTCATTGCATCTTTTAATGTAGTTGGCTTGTGGGATTTGACCAAACCACTTAAGGGTTCAACCAAACCTTCAGTGAACATCAATACTAATCTTCCCATAGATACATCAGCCACCTTGACTGATAATTTTTGAAAGTCCAACATATATTCGGTAGGGGACCCAGTTTGCTTCAATTGAGCTAGTTCTTTGAAAGGCAATTCTGGATCTTTTTGTTCAAATCTTTCTAGTACCCTGTCAACAAATTCTCCATATGTTTTAACCTGATTATGACCCAAGGTTTTCAGCCCATGAAACCACCATTCATTGGCATCTCCTTCCAAATGCAAAATGGCCATTTTTAATGCATCCTCTTCCAACATAGGATTCAGCTGAAAATATACATCCAATTTTTGCACCCAAGTGTTAGCAGAATTTTGAGAAGAACCATCAAAAGTAGGAAGTGACATTTTTTCAATAGCACTATTCAATTCTTTGTTATGGAATGGACTCCTATTGTCTCCCTTCATTTTAATCTTTTGCATAGCATCAATGTAGTCACTGAGTGGTACACCTCTTTTACACTCTTCATTCAAATCATTCCAATCATTTACTAGTTTCTTGTAATCCAATTCAAGATTGGGCTCTTCTTTGGGTGTGAGAAATTTAGGTGCAGTATGCCTTTGTGTGCTTTGAAATTCATCAGGTCTATTATGAGGTCCTGTACTTGAGAAAATATGCTCATTCCCTTTCATCTTTTCCTCTGAGTGTGAACCACTATTATCTCCTATCATCCCTTTGCCTGAAAGTTAGCTACCCAACAATTCGAAACCTTTCATCATTTGTTTATTCATATCTAGCATAACCATGGTAAGTCCTTCAAAACATAGTTTTAAGGCTTCAATAAATTCCTCCTTATGTCTTAATTTTTCCTCCTCCTATCTACCCATTGTTTTAGAAAAAAACTCTTTTTCTGCTACTATCTCTTCTTCAACCAAAACTTCTTCAACTACTGATTCAAAAGGTGGTGTTTTATTTGTTTGGATTCTTGTTAATACCATCAGGTTCCAAGACCATGCTCTGATACCACTTGTAATATCCCTTTTTCAAATTTTATTAAAATGCCCAATTTTCCACTTTTTTTCCCAATTTCGACCTTTGACTAGTTTTACTGTTTTGACCTCCAAATCAACCCAAATGCTCCCAAATCTTCTGTAGGAGTGTATGAATGGTATTTAGACTTGAATATAAGGTTCAGGGATGTTTTATGGCCCTCCAAATACTGCTGCAAACTTGATTTGTATTCTGATCAATATATGTAATTTTGACTAGTAATTTGTGCATCAAATCCCCCTTGGGTAACACTGCAAATGGCCTTCCAAATGCCTCCAAACTCCCACAAATTTATGAATAGAGGTATATAATGTGTTAAGTATGTGATTAAGGTCTCATATGCACCATTAATTGATTTTTAATACTGTTCTAACTCTCTCACATTCAACAGCAAAAACCCCCAATTCGACCCTTGGGGAAATGGCACTATTTCACCTCCCAATACAACTAAACTGAGTAAAATTTCTTCAAATGCTCAAGTACAGTACATGAAACTTGTAGAAGACATCCATGGAAGTATAGTTATCACAAATATATCATATAATCATCCATCCATTCGAAATAATCAACATTATAGTGTCATACATCAATGCATTGGGGAAATGGACATTGTTTGCTCATTAATCAATAGTTTTGCATACAACCAGTGGGTATTTCAACCTGATACTTTCTTAATATGAATAATATAGGATATGAAGCTATTACAATCATAAATATGTAATGAGAATCTCTCTCAAGAAGCACAAGTGCTCACCAAAAATGCCCTCCCTCAAGGAGCACGAATATGCCTTCAAAACTGGAAACGGTGGAGAGAAAGTGCTGCACTAAACCAAACCATGAAACTTCCTGTAGCTGCTACCTGCAAATACAAACTCCATTAAAGCACCATGAAAGACCTGAGTGGCCTCTCCAAACACCAACTTGGATGGGAATCTTTCACCCTCGAAATTGGCTAAGGCAAGAAACTAGTCATCCACTAGCTCTCTCTTCACAAATGCAATTTTTCTCAAATCATCAAAAGCCATTCTCATACTTGATTTCTACATTTTATAACCAACATTATCCTTCAAGGGGTCGAAATCCTCTCAATAGATTCAATAATTTTCCATTTAGAAAATATTCCTCATTTGCCACTTGTCTCCTAGTTCCAACCTTCCATCTTCTCCCAAATTCGAATTTGAGTCTCTTTAGATTCCTCCAACTACATGAGCGCCTTCTTGAGCCTATTTTTGGGGCTGACATGTCATAATGGTCAGGTGTAAGAAGTCAATTCTGAATTTTGTCATAAAATGTCATAGATGCTTCATTATTGTTGTCATAAAACTAGGGAATCTAGCCCATGTGTCCACTAGTCTCCAATTTGACTCTTCCTCTCCCATGGAGGTTACTATTCCTTCCCATTTCGACCTAATATGCTCAATTCCATGTGTTATGACTTACCAACTCACCCAAGAGTGTTCACCTTCCCATGAATTCGAATTGGCAAGAGAGAGCTGCCATGTGTCATTGAAAAATCAAGCTAGTGTGGGTCCCACCACCTCCATATGTCTCCAAAACCACTTGCCACCTAGAATTTCTCTTGAATTTATTTATTCATCATATTTATTAAATGATTGAACCCTTCTAATGTCTAAATATCATTTATTAGTTTCCTTATTACCATCCCACATGTGCCCATCCAACCTAGGAAACTAGTAGGATTGATGGGATTGTCTTACTATGCATTTATTTGAATGGGGACATTACACATCGTTGATCCCAGATCTAGTTGTGGATAAGAAGAAAAATTCTATACCTGCCAATAATCACTGGAAGCATTTCCCTTTCTTGGGTAGGATGCCCTACTGCAGGATATCCATTTCTTCCTTGCTTTTACAACTTGAGAAATGAATGGAGTGTCTGCAAATTCTTTGTTTGATAAATTTTGTTGTTTGCATAATTTGTTGATAATGTTTTGAGGAACATATTTATGTAGAATACAAGTTGTTCGATGATGATACCTTGAATGGATTGATTGATATTTATTAGTTTCAATGATTTTTTTTTGTACTAAAACAGTATGTTTCTCATCCAATATATACAAATTTACTTAAGGAAAATTAATTCCGTCTTCATTTCTCGGAATAAATCCCAACGTGGTCTCCTTATTGAAAGGAAATACAATAACATCTCTCAATGTTGTTGTAAAAGTTGAGAGAAGAGATAAAACCATCTTTTCCACAACCTCCTCATCAACTTTTCGATATTGCAAATGCAGAGGCGCAATAACACATCTTGTTACGTCAATAGAAAAAACTTTCTCATTGAACAAAAAGTATTTGATATGTTCTTGTTGAACTTCTTTTGATGTTTCAAAGCTCTTAGTCTCTTTCTGCATCATCTCTATAGAAGGACGTGAATTGAGTCCTTTGAAGGAATATTTGGTCACATATTTTTCAATATGATTGAGAAATGTTCATCTCAGGTAGAAAATAATCTTTGTATGGTCTAAATTTGTCAACTTCTTTTCAATATAAATGTAATGCAATACAGATGAGGTTTTTGCATCCATGATTCTTTTATTCCATACCGACAAAATTCCTTTCTTCATAGATGACACGCTATTAATTCCAAACGGATTACAAACATCATATGAGGGGAAAACTCACCCTTGATTCGCACAGGAAATTGGATCTGAATCGAGACCACTTTTCATTAGATCTGGTTGAAAATTACAAACCATAAGATCAACTTGTAGAAGGAAACACCGGTCTCTCTCGACCACTTCAACATGAACACGTAATAAAATCGTCAAAAATGGGATCTGCAGATGTCAATATTCCAGCTCGAGTTGCAACTCCTTCCTCATTGAAGCAGAATAAATATAAATTCAAGTACAAATTATTTGGTTCATCCATCTCAACATACCATCCATTCTTGAAGAAACCAAGGTCATGATATTTTAACAAATCAAGGAACGATATTTCCTGGTATTGACTAAGGCTCAACAATGCAGACATGTTTTATCTGCAAAACAATAAATATTGTGTAGTTAATATAAGAATGCATACAATGTTTATAATTATCAATTATTGTTTTAATATTAGATGTACACTTGCAAATGTTCAGGCAAATGATCGATAGAGAAGGAATGACCGCTCGTTTCCAAAATCAATTGATTGAATAAGAAAAAATGTGCTAGCATTATCCATGGGAGATCGAATGCACATTTTATATAGTCATTTGAGATAGAATCGATCATAGAAGGATCACTCATTATTTCATATTAAATATAATTTTAATTTGGTATTTCTGCGAGAAATAAACAGATCGAGAATATTACAGGAAGTCACATTTCAATCAAGTGCTACTCCTTACCATTTAAATTGATCTTTATTGTGATTTTTAGAAAATGGATCGATGCAAGAAGGAGAATCCATTCCTTTCTAAAAGCTACTTATGTCAAAGTTATCTAGGTAGAATATATCCATGATATTCTTGATATTTGGACAATATATGAAGGGGTGTCCGGTCCTTCTTGGACTTTATTTTACTAATAGGTATATAATACATAAAGGGTTACTTGATCTTTCTTGGGTTCACCATTCTGGATATAGGTGAATTTTTGGACGACCATTCATAGCTTCAATAGTTTTACAATTCTCTAATAAGCAAAGGGGCGACTGATCCTTTAGCTCCATGATATTCTTGATATTTGGAGGATATAGGAAGGGGTGCCTGATCCTTGTTGTGTTTTACTTCTCTCATAAATGAAGGGGCGACTGACCTTTCTTGTGCTAAGTATTATTTTCATATTAGTTCTATAATACAATAAGGGTCAGTCGTTCCTTCTTGTTTTCACCATTATGGATATAGATGAATTGCTAGATGGCCATTCCTTTTGGTCCATGGTATTCTTGATATTTGGAGGATAGAATAAGGGGTGCTCGATCCTTCTTGTGTTTACTATTGATACTAATCCTACAATATAGGTAGGGTTGGTCATCCATTCTTGTGTTCACTACACTGGATATAGATGAATTTACGACCTATCCTTTTTCGAATAAATAGTTTTACTTTTCTCTCATAAATGAAGGGTCGGTCGACCCTTCTTGTGCTCAGTATTCTTCCAGTGTTCACCACTCTGTATATACATGAATTCTTGACCTAGTCTTCGAAGGTTGCATATTTGTAAATTTTTCTTATAACTCAAGTGGCAACCGAACCTTCATGTTCTAAGTATACTTTTCATAATAGTTCTAGAGTACAAGAAGGGTCAATCGTTTCTTCTTTTGTTCACCATTCTGGATATAGGTGAATTTCTGGATGACTATTCGTAGGATCGATAGTTTTACAATTCTCTACTAAATGAAGGGCCGGTCGATCCTTTCTCTCCATTATATTCTTGATATTTGGAGGATATAAGAAGCGATTCCTGACCCTTCTAGTGTTTAATATTTCTACTAATCCTACAATGCAGGAATGGTTGACCGTTCATTATTTTGTTCACCATTCAAGATATAGCTAATTTGTCATCCTAGCCTTCATAGATTAAATATTTTTACATTTATCTCATAAATGAAGAGTCGTCTGACCCTTCTTGTGCTTAGTATTCTTCAAGTGTTCACCATTATGTATATACATGAATTAACAGCCTAGCCTTCGTAGGTTGAATATTTTTATAACTAGCTCATAAATGAAAGGGCGATCGACCCTTCTTCTACCCAATATTATATTCAAAATAGTTCTAGACTACAAGAAGGATCATTCGATCCTTCTTTTGTTCACCATTCTAGATATATGTGAATTGTTGGATATAGGTATTCACAATTCTCTACTAAACGAAGGGGCGACCAATCCTTTTGGTTGGAAGTTAGAAGTGAGGACAAATATTTTTTATATGTTATAATTTAGTCGATGTCTCGATCCATACTATTTATTGCGGAAGTCGGAAGTTAGGAATTATCGGCCTAGCCTTCGTAGATTAAATATTTTTACATTTCTCTTGTAAATGAAGGGTTGTCCGACCCTTCTTTTGCTCATTAGTATTCTAGTGTTCACCATTATGGATATACATGAATTGAAGGCCTAGCTTTCATAGGTTGAATATTTTTACAAATCCCTCATAAATGAAGGGACGATCGACCCTTCTTTTGCCCAGTATTCTTTTCATAATAGTTCTATACTGTAAGAATGGTTGGTCAATCCTTACCGTGTTCACCATTTTGGATATAGGTGAATTGATGGATATAGGTGTTGACAATTCTCTACTAAACGAGGGGTGGTCGGTCCTTCTTGTCAAAAAACAGAAGTTGGGACAAACATTTTTTATATGTTATAAATTAGTTGATGTCCCAATCCCTACTATTTACAATGGAATTCAGAAGTCGGGAATTGTCGGCCTAACCTTCGTAGATTAAATATTTTTACATTTCTCTCCTAAATGAAGGGTCGACCGACCCTTCTTCTGCTCAGTATTCTTCCATTGTTCAACATTCTTGATATAAATAAATTGATGGCCTAGCCTTCCTAGGTTGAATATTTTTACAATTGTCTCATAAATGAAGGGGTGAACAACCATTCTTCTGCCCAGTATTCTTTTCATAATATGTCTATACTACAATAAGGGTCGGTCGTTCATTCTTGTGTTCACCATTATGGATATAGTGTAAAATTAGTCACAGCAGATCTAATGAACAAGTAAATCAATCACAACAGATGAACATAGAAAATATGGTGCAAAACTGTGCAAAACATGCAGCAGTGCTCTCTATCCCAGAAAGGGTGAATGAATTACAATACAAACTGTCACAATGACTGAGCAATTCGAATTGCCTAAGTAGGCCATTCGAATCACTGAATGGAGTAGCTTGACTCTGTCTAGGAGTCCTCATAAATCATCGATGGTACTCATCAATCACAACAACCAGTCATCCAGGTGTCAATCTGAGTCTAACTGAGCATAATAAATGTAACTGAAATGTGTAGCACTGATATAGGATCTGGAGGCTCAGTGGGGGCGCATGGGAGGCTAACTGGAGTCAGAACAAGTCACCTAATCGAACTGGAGGTCAATCGGAGGTGAAACAGTCAGTCAGGAGTGAAACTAACCTCAAATCAGGGAGAATCGGAGCTAACTGAATGTAACTGGAGTGAATCTGTAGTGGTAGGTGAACAAGTGCGCCCTTCTCTGGTAGTAGGTGAGAAGAGGGCGCCTTTCAGCTTAGGAGGGCTAAAACTCTGTGGTAAGTGGCTCCCGGGTGCTAGAAGAAGGTGGATAAGGTGCTGGAGGCATAAAACTGGTGACTGGGATGCATGCCTGTGCATGCAAGATCCTGAAATAGATCATATCCTGAAATAGATGATCCTGAAATAGATCATGCAAGATCCTGAAATAGATGATGTATCCCGAAAGAGATGATGGATATCCGAACACCCCCCCTCAAGCTAGACTATGATGTGCCAACTAAAATAATGTGGGGCCCTGGTAACTAAGACCAAAGGTCACCCCAATACAATAATCCAAAAAATGCTGAAAATAAACTAAGTGAGGAAAGAGGGAAAACCCAGTGGGAAGAAAGCCCCCCCTCAAGCTAAAGCATAATAATGAATCAATCTGTCTCCACCATGATGGAACTCACCCCCAACAGTGAACGGAGGTAAGAGAACTTCTTCTCAGTGAAGCTCTTGGTGAAGATGTCTGCAATTTTCTCATCAGTAGGGCAATATTGCAGAATGATGGTGCGGTCATGCACCAACTGTCGAATGTAATGCATATGAATCTCAATGTGTTTGGTCCTCTGCCGCTGAACTGGATCTGTGGAGATCTTGATAGCACTTTGATTGTCACAAAATAGGACAGTCGAAGTAGTGCCACCAAAACCAAACTCGGAAAGAATACCCTGCAACCAAACTGCCTGAATGCAGGCACTGACTGCCCCTCGATACTCTGCCTCTGCTGAAGAAAGTGCAATGGCTGCTTGCTTTTTGCTGGACCAGCAAATAGCACCATGACCAATCATGAAAACATAACCGGAAGTGGACTTCCGATCAATGCTATCACCTGCCCAATCTGAATCAGTAAAACCAATGAAATCTAGCTCAGAATCTGCAGCATAATGTATGCCAAACTGTCTCGTACCTTGCACATACTGCAAGATCCGCTTGGCTGCTCGCCAATGAAGCTCATGTGGCTGCTGCATATATCTTGACACGGCACTCACGGCATATGAGATATCAGGCCGTGAATGTGTCAAATAAAGTAGTGAACCAATCAACTGTCGATACATACTGCAATCTGCAAGCGGTGTGGAATCTCCCTCCTCAAGACTGATTCCTGAGAGGAATGGGAACGGGGATGCCTTACATTCAGCCATATTAAACTTCAATAACAGGTCGGAAGCATATTTTTGCTGAGATATAGTGATCCCATCAAAATTTTGAGCTATCTCCAAGCCCAAAAAGTGACTCAGCAAGCCCAAATCGCTCATGTCAAAAGCTAGATTTAAGGCAGATTTTAGCTTGTTTATTGAAGTAAGTGTGCTACCAGTAATAAGCAGATCATACACATAAAGTACAATAACCAACAAATTACCTTTAACTCGCTGAAGATAGACATTCGGATCAGATTTGCATCTTTGAAAATTCTGAGAAAGAAGGAAGGAGTCCATCTTTGCGTACCAAGCTCTTGGGGCCTGTTTTAACCCGTACAAAGATTTCTTCAATCTACAAACCAATGATGGATCTGATGTATAACCCTCTGGCTGCTGCATATAGACCTCTTCAGCAAGGTATCCATGTAAAAATGCACTCTTCACATCCATATGATGCACTTCCCAGTGCTTGGATGCGGCAATAGCTAAAACAAGGCGGATGGAATCCATCTTTGCAACCGGTGCAAAGGTCTTTGTGTAGTCCACTCCTTGGACTTGGGAAAAACCTTTTGCCACCAACCTTGCTTTATATTTGCTGATAGTGCCATCAGCAGCAACTTTAGTATGGTAGACCCATTTACACTTCACTAATTTTCTTCCAGGTGGAAGAGAAACTAGCTCCCATGTATTGTTCTTTTGAAGAGAACTGTACTCTTCATCCATGGCACTTTTCCATCTCGGATCTCGATGGGCTAAATAGTATGATTGGGGATCTGAACTAGCCATCAAATAACAAATCTCAGGAAGAAATGGATCAGCAATAGAAAGAGCCATACCTGCCCTTTGAAAGTCTCCTCTTGTTCGTCTCGGATCAGCAGGATTTCCAAGACTAGAACCAGCAGATTGTAGAGTGTTTTGGGCCCACTTTGGTAACTGAGGGGGATCTGAATGGTCGGATTCCGAACCTGATATGTCATGATCATCATATGCTGCTACAATATCATAAATATCATAACTCATACCTTCATTATCGCTGCTCGAATCTTCTTCTGGTGAAGGCGGTGAATCGGCAGTTTTCTCCTCAACTAGTTGCAATTCTTGAAGCGGTTCTTCAAACTGCACACTGCGCTCTATGAATATCTTTTTAGATCTGATATCCATGAGTTTATATGCTTTTGATTCTTCCCCATATCCTATCAATATGCACTCGATACTTTGTGGATCCAAAGCTCGTCTCTTCTCAGAAGGAATTCTAGCCCATGCAGTAGAGCCAAAAACTCTCAAATTTGACACATCCGGTTTGTGACCAAAGAATGCTTCGAAAGGAGTCATACCTTTCACGGATGAATGTGGAACATGGTTCTGTATATATGCAGCAACATTGATTGCTTCAGCCCAAAGATTTGCAGCCAAACCTTTTGATTCAATCATGCATGTAGCCATCTCTTTCAGTGACCGGTTTTTCCTTTCCGCTACACCGTTCTGCTGGGGTGTGTAGGGAACTGTATGTTGGATCTTGATTCCGCTTTGGGCACAAAGTTGCAGCAACTCGGACTTGATATATTCCCCACCATTATCAGATCTAAGAGCTTTGATCTTGCTCTCAGTGGTGGTCTCAACAGAAGCCTTAAAATCCTTGAATTTTCCAAGCACTTCTGACTTGTTTTTGAGAAAGAATACCCATGTAAAGCGAGAATAATCATCAATAAATGTCAAAACATACCTTGAACCATTTAATGACATATGGGGCAGCGGACTGCTGATATCAGAATGGATCAAACCCAAAATAGTAGAGGCTCTGCTAGCCTTGCCGCGGTCGAATCTGTGCTCGGGGTGCTTCCCAATAATGCAACCGGTGCATATTCCCTTCGAGGAACGGAGTTGTGGAAGCCCATCAACCATGGATTTATTTGATAGCAGCAGCAAATACTTATAATTTAGATGTCCAAATCTTTCATGCCAAATCCTACTAACCTCATTACCATGTGTGCGAAGAGCAGTGGGCTTTGCAAGCGGAATAAAGTGCGAAAACTCATAACATTTAGCAGTGTGGTTTGCCTTTCCAACCGCAACTAGTCTTCCACTTTTGATATCAGAAATTTCAACTGTATTAGGGCTGAATGTGACTTTCTTTGGATCACCAGTATGTGTCATTTGATACAAAGAAAGGAGATTCGAAGCTAAGGAAGGCACATAGAGAACATTCTGAAAGCATCCATGTTCTACATGAATCGTACCTTTTCCCTTTGAAGAAATTTTTGAGTCATCTCCCAAATGGATGGGGATGGAGCTGTTTGGATCAAATGAGGAGAAAGAATCAATGTTTGCAGCCATATGATTTGATGCACCCGAATCTATCAAGAGAGTTGAGGGCTTCGAAACCGTTGCCATGAGTGCTTGTCCTCTTTCATGATCATCATTCCGATCTTTCTTCCTTGCACCGTCAGGAAGGGTTATGTTGTTCTTTTCCAAAAGGAGGGACATTTGATCTATAGTCTTCTTCATACATGAGCTTTCGGGATGAAATCCACGGTTACAATAAGTACATTTAGATTTTTGGTTACCTTCTTTGCCCTTTTGCTTGGATTTCGAACTGGATGGTGCATCCGTTTGCTTGCCTTTGTCTTTTTGCTTGTGAGGCTCGAATTTGGGCTTCTCCTTCTTTAGCTTTCCTTTACCATTTGAGATCTTGGGTCCTTGAACAAATAGGGCTGAATCTTTGGAGCTTATGGACCCCATTTGAATCAACTTGTCATGCTCTTTCGTAACGGACTCAATGAAGGCATTCAAGGTAGGCATCTTCCAATTCGGGGTAGTTAGCCGACCGGAATTGAAAGTAGAGACAAATACCGAATAATCTTTCCCAAGCTTGCTTAGAATGGAGAGGATCAACTGTTTATCCTCTTTGATAACACCACTGTTCTTCAATTGCAAGTTCAAGTTCTTGAATTTTGTGAAGAATTCATTGATGGTCTCGAAATTCTCAGGATTAAGGCCAATCAATTCATTCTCTAATTGAAAAGCCCTAAGCTCATCCTGCTTGCCGAATAGTGTCTCAAGTTGCTCCCATATGGATTTTGGAGTCTTCAATCCGCTGAGATGGAAGTGAAGATCCTTGGAGATGGAGAGACAAAGAAGACCGTAAGCTTCATCAAGCTTGTTGTAGTGTTTAGTTCTTTCTGCTACATTGTTTGGCTCCAATTCAAGACCAAGAGTGACTCGGTAGTAACCTTTTGAACGTAATATGATCTCCATATCATCTTTCCAATCAAAATAATTGAATGGGGTGAGGATAGGCTTTGAAGAAGAGTATTCCATTGCAAGGATTGAGTCAACTGATGAAGAGGAAGCTTGCATGCAGACTAGAGCGAATAGAATTGCTGTAGAAAGGCTTGCATGCAGAAGGTAGCGAATGCAATTGGAGGAGACAATAAACCTGCAAATCACATCAAAACAACCACAATAAGGTCGAACAATCCACCCTTTGAGAGTTGCATCACACCTGGGATTGGATTTCAAGCAATGTTGAATGGGTCCAATGTATCAGATCCAGGAATTATGTGGTAACTCAAGCTTCTGGAGTGGTATTGGAATAATTTTCAAGCTTTGCATGCACAGGAGCGAATGCCCTTGAGATATCTCATGCCAAACTTATTGCAATTTTTAGCAATTCAGTCAAATCTTCTTGTATAAACACCTGTAGAAAAGAGATCTTGTCCCTGCAATGGCTCTGATACCATGTAAAATTAGTCACAGCAGATCTAATGAACAAGTAAATCAATCACAACAGATGAACATAGAAAATATGGTGCAAAACTGTGCAAAACATGCAGCAGTGCTCTCTATCCCAGAAAGGGTGAATGAATTACAATACAAACTGTCACAATGACTGAGCAATTCGAATTGCCTAAGTAGGCCATTCGAATCACTGAATGGAGTAGCTTGACTCTGTCTAGGAGTCCTCATAAATCATCGGTGGTACTCATCAATCACAACAACCAGTCATCCAGGTGTCAATCTGAGTCTAACTGAGCATAATAAATGTAACTGAAGTGTGTAGCACTGATATAGGATCTGGAGGCTCAGTGGGGGCGCATGGGAGGCTAACTGGAGTCAGAACAAGTCACCTAATCAAACTGGAGGTCAATCGGAGGTGAAACAGTCAGTCAGGAGTGAAACTAGCCTCAAATCAGGGAGAATCGGAGCTAACTGAATGTAACTGGAGTGAATCTGCAGTGGTAGGTGAACAAGTGCGCCCTTCTCTGGCAGTAGGTGAGAAGAGGGTGCCTTTCAGCTTAGGAGGGCTAAAACTCTGTGGTAAGTGGCTCCCGGGTGCTAGAAGAAGGTGGATAAGGTGCTGGAGGCATCAAACTGGTGACTGGGATGCATGCCTGTGCATGCAAGATCCTGAAATAGATCATATCCTGAAATAGATGATCCTGAAATAGATCATATCCTGAAATAGATCATGCAAGATCCTGAAATAGATGATGTATCCCGAAATAGATGATGGATATCCGAACATATAGGTGTGCACAGTTCTCTACTAAAGGAAGGGGCGGATGATCCTTTCTCTTCATGATATTCTTGGTATTTGGAGGACATAATAAGGAGTTCCCAATCCTTCTCGCATTTACTATTCCTACTAATCCTACAATACACAAAGGGTCGGTCGTTCATTCTTTTGTTTCTCTCATAAATGAAGGGTTGACCGACCCTTCTTGTTGGAAGTCAGAAGTCAGGAAAAACATTTTTTATATGTTATCTAATGGTCACTCATAATGGTTCACATTTTTAAAACAATGGCCACATATTTAGTTACAATATATAGTTTAACAAAGTGTTTGAATAAAAAACAAAATCCATTGGGTATGGAGACAACACACACATTTCTCAAAATGATTTAAGAGCCTGGTGGTAGGATAAATATTTCACAAAGGAAAAGTAGGTATCATTTGTCCAGACAAATAGAAATTTTAGGAATGATAGAAGATTAAAGAAAACAATACATTAATAACAAAAAGCGTCTAACCGGGATGAATTCTGCATTAATTTGGAATAAAGAACATTGACAATATTTAAATGTGTGAATCATAGCATATAAAATGAATTCTAACTCATAGAGTTCAGTCAAATATGATGAAAAGTGATAAGATAGTGTAACAGAAAATACATTCACAAAAGAGAAATTAACAGACTGTAGAAAGTGACAACATATGAATCTCTATTTCCGATAGACCTGTACTTCTTCTTTTCATTAAAGTCTTCAAAAAATATTACGTCACTGTATTTTTTTATCTCAGATCGAACCTCGATTACTTTGTAAAATCAAAATTTATACAAAATGTTCTTTGAATAAACCCTATTTGATTCTTTGCTAAAAATAAAAATTTCAAATAAATCTCTAATCTTCAGGAACATTTGTTTTTTTGTCGACGAAGATGGTATCATGTTGCTTTGATTTGGGCTGGTGTAACACTCGGGAAGTTAAAAAAGGAACCACAACTTCATTTCAAATTAAGACACCTGAATAGTCAGTCTTGATATAACCTGTATTTTGTTTTCCCAAATGTTTTGACAATTTTCCATTACTCTTGATTTGCGATTTCATAACCCATCATTTCTTTCACCATCACCTCCAATTCTATGCATGTTGTGTAACATAAAACTGGAATATCCTTCTTAATAATTAGAAATTGATCAAATATTTCAAAATCATCGGTCAATTTATCAATTATTGTCTTTCCAGTTAATCATTTGACCAAACCTTCAAATTTAGACTGATCCATACGAGCCTGTACTATCAAACTGTGATAATTTGATTGAGACATTAATTTTACATCATCACTCCAAAAATATGGTAAACCATTTTAAAAAATCCTCTGAAATAATTTCTTAAAATTTTGAACTTTAAGGAGCATCTATTGAGCTTTGTCTTTTACTTCTTTAACACGATCATGCTTGCCAATAGTTATTCCTTTCCAAATGATGCTTGCTGGTATGTATTTGATTCCAAGACTCGACATATTTGATTGAGTTAGAGTGTTTAAAAAACTGATTGTATTTTGAGCTATTTCTAAAGGCCTTTTGCTTAATGTCTTGTTTTCCACTTTACACCTCTGGAGAGGTATGTTTTCTATAGCATCTTTATCTTCCATACAATTCAAATACTACCAGAATTTGGTGACTTTCACTGATATCGCATCCCATATAAGGTGTTTATATCCTTTTAATGGAAGCTTACCTATCAATCTATCTTTCAATTCATCAACTTTCTTTTGCAACTATTTTCTATCACTCAGTTTGTTTTTCTTTTCTTTAGAATTTTGAATTAATTCATGTTTCAACTTCTGGTTTTTCACTTTCATCTTCAATATCTACGTCTTTTAGACTAATTTGTGACATAGAACTAGTCAGTTCCTCTGTGGAAGAATTATCCATTTGTCCTTCATTCGTACATAGAGATTGATCCCTTGGCTTCTCTGTCACTTGCACAGTTTCAATCTGATTGGTATTTAACAATGAAATTTGTGACAACAGTTAAATCCTTTAATTTTCCCAAGCATGTTTTTCATCTTGTAACTTTATTATTTTACCTTTGTGATCCATCATTTCTTGATATATGGATTCATTTTCTTGTTGTAATGTTGCCAACTCTGGATATTGCACATGTTGATTATCTGGCACCTTCAATTTTTTCCTGAGCATTTGAATGGTATTTTATTTTTCATCAAGGATCCTTTTGGTACACTGAGTGTTCACTGGCTCAGCTCCCATAGTCACAAGGTCCATTTGTAGTCCTTTAATCTGGACCAAATTTCTTTTCTTTTCTACCTTCTCTTGCCTCAATTGAATCTCTAGCATTTCTATCATAGACTGCAATATATACATTTTTAAAGTGGATTGTAATAAATCAGAATACGGGACATCTCCTGTTTGTCTAAGCAATTGAATATTAATGGGTATATCAATCTCATCAAGCTTAAATTCCATTTCAGAAACTTTCTCATCGTTCACCACTGCAAACCTTATAGTGTTTCTTTTTGGATCCTTAACTATAAGAAGAGAAACTTTTTGTTCTGTCAACTTTCTTACTTGAGGGAACAATTTTTGAGTTTATACCAAAGACTGCTTCTTCTTTTTTGCATATTGTGAAAAGAAATCAAATTTGAGTTATACTCAGAGTTACTTCTAGAATCCTTTATTTATGAAAAAGAATATTGTTGTATATTGAAAGGTGTTTTCGAAATCAAAGTATTTTTTCTGGAACAATTAAATCTCGTTCCTCCATACTAATAATTTCCTTCTGTTGTTCCACTTTTGATTTCTTGATTGAAACTTCTTCATCGAATTCCATACTATCAACTTCTGAAATAGTTCTCTTATTGGTGATATCAGATTTAGCTGGTGTCTGAACCAACATTGCCAAATTGCTTGTTTGTTCCATATTCACTTCTTTCTTATCTTGTTCAAATTTGAATAAATTTTTCATTTCTTTTAATCCTTCAACTGTTTGATGATCAAAAGTTTGGTTTCTATTTTGTTGTCTCCTTTGCGATAAAATTTGATGAGGATCATAATTAATCCTTCCAACCTCTTGGAAATCCATGATCTTCAATATTTTTTCTACTATAGATAGGGCTTCCTTAGTCTTAATGATGAATGGACCAACTTTAAGAGGGAATTTCACATTTGATGATTTTTTGAAAACACTGAAATGTTCTTCTTATGAATGCACCTTTGTCTAATAAATTCTAAGGTAAAACCCTTTGGTGTTAAAAAGGCTTGCAAAATATATGGTGCTCAATTAAAACCAAACACTCTAACTATAGTATGTTCTTTAGACAAGAACCAATCACCTGTTTGGCCTTCTGGTGTAGGCTGCAACATTTATTTCATTTCTTCTAACACTCGGGGCAATTAAACATTAAAAATAATTATGTAAACTTCTTCCATGATTGTATTGGTGAACTCAAACATATTGATCTGTTTAGGAAGGTCATGAGAAAACATGATACCAAGAAAATTCAATTTAGAAATATTTGAACACAAGAACAGGTTGAGGAGATATGACTAGTATCTGAAATGATTCAACTCATGGAAACTCTCCAACTGGACATGAATTGCTTCAGTTAGGAATTCATTAAAATTAAAACCACATACTGGACTCAAATGTGACTCAGGTGAAATGACTTGCATAAGGAAGCCTAACATAACTTCCGTGATTGACTTATCACTATCTAGACCTAAAATTTGACTCAACAAGGATAAAACTAACTGGGTATCTCACTGAAAGACATCAATACTCAAAGGGCAGGATAGGTTTTCATGCGACTGACCATCTTTCAAGAATTGTAATAAAAAAAATTCTTTTTCTTCCAAACTGCAATTTCTATAAAACATTACCATTTTTTCCTCGTTAAATGACTCAGGTATTTTGGGAAATGTTTCAGGTAAACCTAGAACCTGACGGACAGTCTACACATTGACTTGACATAGAATTTTGGTTGTATTTACATTAATGATTACCCTTTCGGCCTGGGAATAATTCGCCACACACCAACCAAAAAATTCAGGGAACTGTAGGGTATGTTCGACACAAAAATAATATAGAAGAAAACCAAAAACATTAAATATATCCTTTCCCTGTGACTTAAATTCCATTAATTTCTCTTTAGACTACGAAATACTACCCATAAAAAATTAGGGTCGAAAATATCCCTTTCCCTTCCAACTATAACCGTTCTACAACCTCCTCTTTTTCATCTAAACTTTCATTGAACGGAACAAGGTCTTCAATTTTCTCCATTTGGAAAATAAACTCTGAAAAGAGAGGGTTTTGAGCTACCTGTGAAGTGATCTTACAAAGAGGAGAATGTTGGGGTTGAATTATGTGCTTGTTGACGAATACAAGTGACGTGTTTTAGGCGACTTCTTATCCTCCAGGCAATAATCAACAACTGCCTTTTTTCAAACTTTGAACAAACCTTTTATATAACATATGCTTAGGTGGTTTCGGAACATGTGATTAGCCGTTTAACTTTTACCGCTTTTAATAGCAAACTCCACCAATTCTTGCCACGTGGTAAGCGGTTTGATTTTTGCTCCACCTTTCCAAGTTTAACCACCATGCACTTTCTAGCGCTGAAACCCCTTTCCACCGTCGATTTGCTTCTGGGTGGGTCTACATCATTATTCTTCCATGGGTTTACACTTGTGCAACTTTTTGTGTGATTTGTTCAATTGTTTAGCTCCTTTTCCATCTTCTCCCTTGGTCATTTGAAGCCCCTACGTGCAATCATGAATCCCATGAAATTGAATTGCAAAGAACACCATTGATCTCGGAGGAATCAAATCCCACAGATCACAGGCATTTTGTTGGGTTAACATGCACGAAGTTCAACCCAAGAATGTGACCCAAAATCCACTTTTCAAGTCCACTGTCGATCTTGGATGGGGAAATAATGGTACACGAAAATTTTGTTGGGTTAATTTGTTCATATTTTAAAGCTCGGGATGTGATGCAAAATCTGTATGAAATATAGCTAAGCGCATGTTGAATTCCACCATTGATGTGGATTGACGAAAATCCAACGGTTTTGAATCCTTTCGCTCTGAAAAATACTCGAGGGTTGATTAAAATGATCAAACGTGAAATATTTGTAAATATTAATTGACCGCCAGTTTGGCATCCACTCTGTTGAATGGAGGTTTGGAAATAGTATATTTGGAGAACCATTTGGCCAAATTTTCAACTTTAGAGAATGCCAAAATTGGTTAACTCTGCAAAATATTAATTCCTTATTAATTAAAAAAAGATTGAAATACTATGAAGATCAATGATGAAGCGATGTGATTAAAAGGATACAATATTTTTTACATGAAGAGGTGTGATTTTCCTAAAAAGACACAATGTTTCAAATAATAAAGTTCTTTGAAAAGATATATAACCATACAAGTCAAATGTATGAAGAGGTGTCTCTAAAGTTTTAGTAATTGCATATCAAAAGCAAGAAAGAGGCCAATGAGATAGAAGAATCATTACAAAAGTTCAAGCTATCATTGAAGATCTGAAAAACTGAAGTTAAAACTATTATAAATCAGAGGGTGGTTGGGTGGTGCTTTGGGCAGGTTGAGGCCTTCTAAAGGGGTTGTTTCCTCCTTCTGGTCGTGGATGGAGAATTAGGGTGTTGGGGAATCCTTGTCCGTTGAGTAGGAAGAAAACCAAGGGTGTAAGTGCATCCTTTTTGTAGTGGAAAAAGAATCTGGGAGATTAATTTCTCCATCAATTTGGTGCTTGTAAAATAATTTTGTATAAGATTACCTTATTAATAAGAAAAATTTGTTGGGTTTCCCTTTGAGATTTCCAGGATAAAACTATGTGTTCAAATTGTTAATTTTCTTATTCATGTTACATATGATTATTTAACTTGTGCTTCGTACTATTTTTTTATAAAAGGTTTGAAAAAGGAAATATTGATTCGCCCCCCCACCTCTCACGTATTGATGGATAAACCAACACCTGTCGCATAGCACCCTGGTCATTGGCTAGGGTCCTGTGTAGTTGATACTATAGCGCCTCTGCTTAATATTTTAAGCGCTTGGGCCTATTGGAATAACTTTGTAGGGTCCCTAAGGCTTACTTCCCTTATACTTTTTAAGCTTTATTTGGACTCCAAAACTCATGAACTATTTACCTGATCTTCTTAGGTACTTGGGACAAAAATAGTGCTAACAATGGGGTACCTTTGTGTAAATATTTTATACCTTGTCCCGGATCTCTTTAGCTGATGAAAAATTTCCAACTTTATCTTTCACATGATTAGATATTCCATGCAATATGATATACATTTCCATTGCATTATTATTTCTTATATCCTTCATGGCTGTAGTTTTTTGTGGTATTTTTGGAGAGATGTAACTATTTGCAGGAGATTTCCATATATCAAAACCTTGTTCTTGTAAATGGAGTCTCATCCTTATAATCCAATGATCAAAATTTGATCCATAGAACAGTTGAACCCCATCTGGAGAGTAGAGACTTTCATGTTCATCCATGTGCTCTAGAAATCTTCATTCCAGCTATCAGACTCTCTTGAAGGAATTGAATCTAATACCAATTGTTGGAAAATTATACTAAGAGCGGGGGTGAATCAATATTTAACACTTTTAACCTTAAGTACAACATGTAACATTAACCATTAACAATATCATTCACCATCACATAAAGCCAACACATAACATCATACACAATGCACAAGGGATTTAATGTGGATTCGAAACCCAAACAAGATAAAACTACATAATGATTTTCGTATATAAAAATAACAATATTGCATTCATAGGAAGAAGCCGAGCACCAACTAGAAGGAGGCGACAAACCCGTAGTTTACAAGATCCAACTTGAAGGACAATCCAACTCCTTGATTTACCAGGATCAACTGGAAGGAGGATCCAACCCCCTAATTTATAGGCTCCAACCTGAAGGAAGCTCCAACTCCTCGGTTTACTAGCTCCAACTAGAAGGAGGCTACAATCTCCTATCTTTTCCCCATCTTACCACCTTGATATGAATAAGAAGAACAATATTCCACTACCATTGTATCAGTGTATCCATCAACTTATACCTTTATATAGGTCCTTGTACCTGTATCACTGTCCATGTACCTATATATGTCATTGTCACAATCATGGTATTGTTGTCACTATCAAAATTTCTGTTTGTCACAATGACACAATCATTGTCTCTGTCACAATGCCACAAAAACTATCTTCGTCACAATGTCAACATGTACATGCCTCAAATCTGTCCTCTAAGAATGCCAACAAATTCTTCCAAGATATACTTCAGATGTATGGAAAAACCAGAAAGATGCCTCCAAAGAGTTTAATCAAATCCCATAAATAATCACCAATAGACTTCATCTATTTGAACTTCAAACCCTTACATCATAGGCCTCATGGTAGATTCCAAAAGAGGGATATCATTCCAATGACATTACCATGGAATATTTCAATACAATCACCAATAATATCTAATATGCCAAGATCATAATAGAATGTGCCAAGATAATTACCAAGATCATCATTAAGTATGTTGATCCAATGTGCCAACAAGTTTGTGATTCTGATACCGTATGAGAAAGTTATGCAATATTTTGTCAACCTTCTTCTCTTGAATTTTCATTGTCTCTGTCATTGTCACAAACCCTAACATTCAACAAGTATAAATATTAACATGTAATGAATAAATATATGAAACTTTTACTACATATTCTTCAATATCTCTACGACATCTCCTCTAAGGTTCATTCTCTGAAATGTCATGGATCAAAATTTATAGTCAAAATTCAAAACTAACTTGTTTAAAGATGATTTTTGAGTCATTTAAAAGCCCTGTCTTCCCAAGTTCATATCTTCGAAAAATATTAGCGAACCAAGATTTGAAATTTTAACCACATGTTCTTCAGCATCTCCATTTCATATCCTCCAAAGGGAACTATCTCAAACATTATGTGTCAAAACTTATAATGGAAATTCAAAATTTACATGTTTGAAGGTTATTCAAAAACCCTAACTTTATGAGGTCATATCTTTGGAACTATAACAAATCAACATTTGAAATTTTTACCATAGGAACTCACAAGCCTTGTCTCCATCCCATAAACATTTCATGGTCTGAAAATACTAGAAACAAATATATACTAAAAATTCTAAGATGACCTAAAACAAAACAAAAAACAAGTAGAAATCATCACAAGATTCAATCGTCTACTAGAACTTCGGCCTTCTTCACTTCATATTTCCTTGAAATTTCACCCTCTACTCTTGTATCTGAGCTCTTCAATTTTGGATGATGAAGATGAAAATTTGCCTCTCCTATTTATACTACTCTAAGAGCATGATTTAGCTTGTTTTGTATTTATCCTTTAAGAGCCTTTATCTTTATCTTGAGTAACTCTGGACCCTTCCTCGTGAACTTGAAAGTGAACAACAAAGTGCAAAGGTACTGATGATCAAGAGTCAGATATAAATGAATTAAAAAGTCAAATTACCAAGATGGAACTAGATTTCCAGGGTGAAGAGTTGTTGAGAAGAACTAGAAATATCATTTGGGGCAAAATATCAGTTGGAACACTAGATGGATGCGATTATTTTGATCTTATACAAGATGAGTTAGAGACGTATGAAACATGTCAAAAGGAAATCAAATATGTTGAAAAGTAGTTTGGAGAAATGACTGAGTAGGATGCTGAAATAATAAATTTCCTGAATACTAGTATAACTAAGAAGCAATTGGACGACTTGTAGGTTGAAACCATGACTCATATGATAAATATAGCCAACCAAATGATTACCAAGGAGGTCTTCATATCCAGAACTCAAGACAATGCTAAAGCATTGGTTGGAGATATTATTAGATTCAAAGGTATTTATAAAGAAAATTCTTACATTAGTCTTGGTTTACCTCATCAATGGGATGAGAATGGTGATATGTATAAGAAGGATAAGTACAAATCCAATATATTAACTCAAAAGAGAGATTATGTTGCATAGTTTGATTATTTAGAAGGAATCGTAATTGATGATGCAATGGTAGACAGGTTGAAAACATAGTTTGAGATATGGATAAATCTTAAAACTACACTCAATTTAAAAATTAAATCTCATATCTTCTGAGAATATTACTAATGTGGAAATAACATTAAAGTACTTAAGGGACCACCAATTCCCAATAGGTAATTTGTGGCATTCATTTTCTAAATACCTTTGCACTTTGTTGTCTAGTTTCAAGTTTCCAAAGGGCATCAAAGGAGTGAAGTTTGTTATTGAAGTGATTCAAGATAATAGTTTTTGTATTCATGAACATATTTTTTAGATTCACTCCCTCTTTTGTATTTATCGATCTCCATATTCATTGGACATTGTATCGATTGTATTTCATTTCCATCCAACCTTGATTTTTCTATTAGAAGTTTGATTACTTGTCAATTCAATCTCCATGGTTATAAATATTTTTCAAATGATTTTTTCATATTGTCAGGTATTTTTTATGTTTCTAAAATTTTCTCTATATGGGTTCTTGGTTTATTTGGGTTAGACATTGCTTATTAAAATCTATAGAGTGGAACGATGCAAATTTTGTTGCTTTTTTTGAGAAATTGGATGCAATCATGCCCTATGCCCCAACTGCATAGGGGTGAAACTTGGAACGAAGTTTAGCTTGGGTAATTCTTCCCCATTGTCGTTTCCACCTATTTTCTTCACTATGCATTCGTGATTCGTACAACGGGATCCTTACAAACATATTTTGCAACATTTGCATTTGTGATTCGTCCAGTGGGATCCTTATATGAATGGGATGCTGTGAATTTACAGGTATGTACAGAATTTTGCACTGTGGATTGGATTTTCAAATATGTGTAGCATTTTGTATGTGGAGAACAGAGTTAGATGTAAGGTTTTAACTTTCCAAAGCCAAATTGTTTTAAATTTGTAATGCATTATGCGAATGGTCTATGGAGGATAAGTATTGAATGACCCACACTAATGAACCAATAAAAAATCACACTTCCCAGATTGTACAACCTCACTGCCATTTTTCGCAATTTCCAAAACTTGAACGGTAGAATTCTGTAGATAATATGAAATGGGTTGTGTAAAAAATTAACACCAACCTTAGATGTTATTCCTACGGCATGTTATCTCTCCTTCTTTTCCCAATTATGTTTCATCTCAATGCCATATTGGAAGATTGATATTGTTGTTTAGACTTCTCTTATCTCTTACGGTCATATATCCATCTTCTTCATCGACTTTTTCCCATGTTACACTAGATCTTCTACAAACCCATCTACAAACAATGTCTAGAATTGGTATAATTGATAAAACAAGTGATTTCTTCATATTGTTAGTTTTTTTGTCTTTCTGTTTTTTAAATTTATTCTATATGGATTCTTGGGTTATTTAACTAGTCCATATTAATATAACATTGCTTATTAAATTTTATAGAGAGTAACAATGCAAATATTGTCACTATATTAAGAAATTTGTAAAACTGATAATGAAATTTTGATGTACTATTACATTTTCAAATGAAAAGAATGATTTATTTATACATGTTAGCATAGGATCCAATATCTCATAACCCTTCAAAGTGAAATGAGACCCCACACTTGATTATATTGGCGAGCCCTAGCAGTAAATCTGTCCCATCATTCAATTTAAAGGTCGGTCAGGGTAAGGTCTCGGGTAAGGTATTTCACTCGTAATGTCATATAACCCTATTTCAAGTACTTTGATATTTATTTTCGACGGTTGTGGAGATTTCTTCCTATCTATGTTCAGGTTTTTTGTTCATTTTTCGCTCCTTTAAATCGGATCTTCTCTTGTTCCTCATTGTTTGCTGAAAATGATGTATATCTTAGCTCTATCTTCGATGGTTTCTCCCTTGAATGACCCTCCTCCTTGTTTGGTTGTTGAAGGTTCAGACAAGGGCATGCACAAGATTCCGACCATTTCTCTTCTTAGTGGCAGTGAGCTCCTGTACGGGAAGATTTGTTACAACATTTCTTTAGTCCTATCTCATTGTTATAGAATGGAAGAAGGTAGCATTTGTGGCCCTGTTGGAAGGACTAGCAACAATGATGTATACAGTCCAAGAGTTGAGTAGTTGGAAAAGAAGATAACAAAGATTCGACAAAAGCTGGAGGGAAAATGAGACAAAGATGACTTGGAATCAATGGAGAAGAGAATCGAGGACACCATCGACCGCAAGTTCGAAAATAATAATGATGAACTGATTGAACAGATGCGAAGGCTCCTTATCGAACACGACGTAGCCACCTATAATGTCCCCATTTTGACCCTTAGGATATATTGGATTTTATGTAAACATTGTACATATGTGATGTATAATTCCTAGCGTGGATCTCAAGGCCAAGGCCGCGATATTGAATGCTCAGATTTAAGAGGCAAGTATTTGACATTGTGTTATCCATGTGCTATTAAGCCATGGAAATTGTAAATGATTCAAATATCATGTAATAAAAATACTAAGGGGTTAGATATGGATGCAAATAAATGAGGGGGAACTATGTATCTACTAGGGAGAGGTGAGGGGGTTGTGGGATTGAACCATAGGATACCATATTTCATCTTTAGAACCGCTTTGACCTGTCCTAGCTACCATTTATTTCTGTTGCAAGGAAGTATTGCAGAGAACTGATCATGACGTTGATGGAGTGTGGGAAATCCTGAAATTTCGGATGGCGGGGTATGGGACTCTGGTTTCCTTGACCCAAAATCCACTCTACCTCCTTGGAATTCATATTCCATGATCCCCATTCCATTATCGTTGAGCAATCGGATTTGGATGCGGGGGGAGTCAAGCAGTGAAGGAGATAGAACCATAAATCATAATTTGGGAGAGAACCATGATTTGTAGTGCCTAGATCGCTCAAAAATTGGCATGATAAGGGAAAACATGTTGGGGAATCCATTAACCCAAAATTGGGGGATGATTTGTGAGTGAGAGATGCCCGAAAGCTATAGAGAAACCCATATATGTTAGCCAAAAATAGAAGAAGCGGGACAGAGGCTTTCAACTGTAAGTTTGAGGAGATCCAATCATGGATGACACAGTGTGAAAGAGAGAGAAGAGGTTGGAACCGCTTGATAAACCCGATGAAGACTGTTTGATTGAGTTTGTAGCTTTGTGATTGAGGTCACAAGCTTAAATTCCTCCTCCCTTATCTCTTGGCATGCTTGATAAACCTAACTGTGTGTTGGATTAGCATGATTGTTGGTGTGAAACCAAAGTTGTGAGCAACCTAGGTAGTTCCTCCTTAGTGGATACATAGCCCCATCTCGGGGGTGGTCTCTGAGTGCTGAAATACTACAAGATGGGAAGAGACCTATGGTTGGGTTGGAATTTCATGTCCCAAATTTGGCATTGGGTCACAATGGCCTAAGCAAATTGGCCCTATTCATTAGAGTTTGTCAAATTGATGCTAAAGGTCAAATAATTGCCAAGGAGGAAAATTACTAGTTTCCTAGGTTTGGGGTGGAAGCTTTGGGATTTTGAATATTGGGGATAATAAATGATGTTTGAAAATTAGGATGGCATAAATATTTAATAAAGGAGATAAATAAATATATACAAGTGAAAATCAAAGTGTCATTTGATCATGAATACACATGGAGGAAGTGGGACCCACACAAGCTAGAATTTATGTGCCACGTGGCATCCTCTTCTTGCAATTTCGAATCCATGGGAAGACTAATGTTCTTGGGATGAGTTATAAGGTCAATAATAATTAGCATGAGTCAATGAGGTCGAAATATAGAGGAAGAGTAACTCCCATGGAAGAGGGAGAGGCAACTTGGAGCTAGTAAGACACTTGGGCTAGATTCCCTAGCTCTATGACAACAATGATGAAGATGCTATGACACCTATGAAAAAAATTAGACCTAAAGGCTGACATATGACATATATGACATGTCAGGGCTAAAAAGAGACTCCAAGAGGGTGCTCAAGGGTGTTAGGGCAGCTAATATTCTTCCACATGTGATTTGGTGGAAGTGGGAGACTAGGAATTGTTGTACAAGTGGCATTCTTCGGAATCTCTTCCCAACTTGAGTTGGCATGAGTCTCTTGGAAGGAATTCGACCCATGGAGGAAATTAGAACTTTACAAATGTCAAGAAAAAAGAATGAAACCAGCTTTTGATCATTTGTATAATTTTCAATTTCATTTGTGAAGAGGGAGAGCTAGTGGATGACTAGTTTCTTGCCTTAGCCAATTTTGAGGGTGAAAGATTCCCATCCAAGTTGGTAATTGGAAAGTCCATTCAGACCTTTAATTTAGAGATTTAATAGAGTCTTTATTTGTATGTTTAAGCGACAAGGCATCTCATGGTTTCTTCTATTACAACTCACTCCTTCAACCATTTCCATTTTTTATGGCATATTCTTGATCCTGGAGGGAGGGCGTTTTTGGTGAGCTATTGTACTCTTTGGGGGAGATTATAATGCCCCATTTATTTTTTAATATGAATTAAATAATCTGTTCTTCATATATATAAATTTTCAAGTTGAAATTCCAAGTAGAAATGTATAAATCTCATTTTTAATGAAAGAACAGTGCCATTTCCCCACTACCTTGTTGTGAACCAATGTATTGCTGATGATTTCCAATGAATGGATGATTATATGATACATTTGTGATTAATGGACTGCCATGGATGTATTTTACAAGTTTCATGTACCGTACTTGAGTATTTGAAGTATTTTTACTCAATTTAATTGTACTAGGAGAAGAAATAGTGTCATTTCCCTAAGGGTTGAATGGGTGATTTTTGCAGCTGAATGGGAGAGGGTTGGAACAGATATAATAATAAATTAATGGTGCACATGAGACCTTAATAACATACTTAATACATTCCCTACAGTTTTTCAGAAATTTGATTGGGTTTGGAGGCATTTGGGAAGCCATTTTCAGTACTTACCCCAGGGGGATTTGAACCCCAAATTACTAGTAAAATTGCATACTTGGTCCAAAATCTTAAGAGAGTTTGAAGAGCTATTTTGTGTCCATATCTCATCCCTTAAAATCATATTAAAGTCCTAATATCATTAATACACCTTCCTTGAATATTTGAAGGCAATTGTAATCAATTTGAGACCTAGAGACCAATACTAGTCAAAGGGAAATTACTAGTAAAGTTCCCTACATTTGCTAGAATTGAAAGAGAATTTGCAGAAGTATTTTAAAGGTCCAAAAGAATCCATGAAACACATATTGATGTTCTAAAATAATCCATATACCTTCTCAGAATATTTGGGAGAAATTGGAGCAATTTGGGGACCTAGAGCTCAAAACTAGTCAAAGGTCTAACTAGGAAAAAAAGTGAAAAATTGCCATTTTAATAAAATTCCTAACAAGGGACATTACAGTGGTATCAGAGTATGGTCCTTGCACCTGTGAATTAATATCATACATTGAAGAATAAGTTGCAGCCATGTCTTACTATTATGAGGAATCCTATGAGTACAATTCTTATGAGGAATATGCAGATGCTTATGAGCAATATGAAGCAGAATGGGTTTGAGGAAGAGGTGCCATCATGCAACACTTCTTACAATTTCAAGAGGAATGAAGATTATGATTATGATTATGACCCTATGTATGATAAATATGAGTATGTCACACCACCAAAGGATAATTATATGGATGAGTTACAACGATGGAGAGCAACATATAAAACCTTGCCCCAACAATATAAAAAATATCAAACATATCTTGCTTCGAAGGAAAGTACAAAAAAGAAAATGTCTTTTGAAGACTATGCTCATGCGTTTTTTGAAAATAGGCCCAAACATGAAGATGTGGAGTTAGTAAAGAAAGGTATATGCCCTTCTTGTAAAGAGCCTTGGAGTGAGTATCATACATGTGTGAGTGAAATGATGTCCTACTTGAGGAGAGATTTTGGGAATTCTTCAAAAAATGATTCCAAAGATATTGATCATAAGGAAAACAAGGGGTAAAATGCATCAGTTTTCTTGAAAGAGTAAAAGGAAGATACATCACAAGAGAATGAAGAAGATTCTATTGAAAATATGGAAGATCATTTCGAGACACCTTCTAGCTTAGACATGAACCAAAGAGCATCTACTGATGGATGCTTAAACTATGAAGGAGTACCTACTGATGGGTGCTCACACCTATATGTTGGTGACATAGAGATCATTTTTGAAAGTGTTACTGCAAGCCCAAGTTCCATTAAGGATGATAATGAAGGCCTTGTAGCAGTTGAAGAAGAACCAAGATCAACTTCCCCATCACCACTTGAGCTTCATGATGTTGGTCCAAGAAAAAATTAAGAAGATGAGGAGGTTCATTTGCAAGAGCCTCATTTTCTTGAAGGGTCCTTAAAGATGAATGAAAAGAAGATCCAAGAGTCCCTCATCATTCTCCATGACACTCAAACATTGGTGTCAAATTCTTGTTGGAGAGATACTTCATCGGAGGAACCATCCTTCCTTGAAGACATGGAGAAGATTCAAAGAGCAATGTACCACATCAAAGGTAATTTCATGTCTTTTCTTTTTGATAGAAACCATTTGTTTGATCTTAATGAATTGTTACATGATGCATACATGAAGAATAATGAGGATAATCATAAGCTCACAATTCAAAATGAACAACTTCTTGAAAAGTTGCAAGATACTTGTTTTTCCTCCTATGTTTCATATTGTCAAATGGTAGATTGTTTGGAGGATTCTCATGACATGGTAGATCATGAGAAATGTGGAAATTTGAATGTTCTTGATTTGTTTGAAGATGAACTTGAAGAGATCCAAACACTTGATGTGGTGGAAGAGGAACTTGAATTGTCTCTTGATGAAGGTTATGCAATTTTTAAAGAAGAGCATGATTCCTCTACATTGGAACCAATCTATGACAAAGGTTTCACACTTTTGAAGGAGTTGCATGATACTACCCATATGGATCCTTCCCATGATGAAACTTCTGAACTTTTTGATCATTTGGGTGAGTTAGTTCATTCTCATACATCCTACAATTACATGCTTTGCAACATTAGTCTCAATGAAGTATGGGTGAAAGGGTTTTTTTTATGGTGCCACATGAGGAGTATGGAACTCCTAGATTTACTTTTTATGATAACATGGTTGGAGCGCATTCTTATTCACATTTGCAGCAACATCCTTTCTTACTTTATGAAGATGCACATCTACATGGATGCACCTATGATATGCATTTGAGTCACTTGAATACTCATGGTTTTTCTTGCTCAACACTTGTTTCATTTGATGTTGGAGGAACTTCATCAAACACTTGGGTAAATAAATTTATTATTGGAGAACATTTTTGTTGGCAGCCACATACTTTGATATATCTTTATTATTCTCACATTCATGGATGTATGGGTGAGACTTCTTTGAGTCCTTTGAAGTTGCCTTGTTTTTTCTAATCATTATTTGGTTCATATTTTAGTGGAGATTCTTCATTCACTTCTTGGATGAAAGAATACATGGATGAATATTTTGATGCATATCATATCCTTTTGGAGTAGCATTATAGGACATGGGATCCTCACCTATGTCATTGCAGCAGATTTGATGGGTCACTTGAAGATTGTATGCACTTGGAAAATGGTGTTCTACTTGCTTTGAGGTATAAGCACTTTCATGACTCTTTGATGAAGCATCTCCTTGATGTACATTTTCATTATGGTGTTATGTACTTTGATGATATATATTTTGTACTCATGATGTTTGAAAGAATGCATACAAGAAAATGGGATCCAGGAATCCTCTTATCTGATGGTATGGGTTGGAGAGCACTCTTAATTGTTGGGATGCAATACAAGCAATGGGACCTTGGAATAATTTTTATCTCATTGATTTCAAATTTTTTGGGGAAACAAGCAGTATGGGAGATGGATTTCCCACTTAATAAAGTGATTTTTATCAGATTAGTGCAGTAGCAAGCATGGTGGTTCCTCTCTAAAATCTTCATGGAAACTCAAAGACTCAAGGTTGAGAAATTCAATGGCAACTTCAAAGAATTATATAGAAAGTAGGTTCTTCAGCACCTATGTTTGAAATTGCTTGAGGACAAGCAATATTGGGAAGGGAGGATTTCTCATGTCCCAAATTTGGCATTGGGTCACAATGGCCTACGAAAATTGGCCATATTCATTATATTTTTTCAAATTGATGCTAAAGATCAAATAATTGCCAAGGAATAAAATTACTAGTTTCCTGGGTTTGGGGTGGAAGCTTTGGGATTTTGAATAATGGGGATAATAAATGATGTTGGAAAATTATGGTGGCATAAATATTTAATAAAAGAGATAAATAAATATATAAAAATGAAAATAAATGTGGCATTTGATCATGAAGATACATGGAGGAAGTGGGACCCACACAAGCTAGAATTTATGTGCGACATGGCATCCTCTTCTTGCAATTTCGAATCCATGGGAAGCCTAATGTTCTTGGGATGAGTTATAAGGTAAATAACACTTGGGATGAGTCAATGAGGTCTAAATATAGAGGAAGAGTAACTCCCATGGAAGAGGAAGAGGCAATTTGGAGCTAGTGAGACACTTGGGCTAGATTCCCTAGCTCTATGACAACAATGATGGAGATGTTATGACACTTATGACACAAATCAGACCTGAAGGCTGACATATGACATGTATGACATGTCAAGACTAAAAAAAGACTTCAAGAGGGCGCTCAAGGGTGTTAGGGAAGCTAAGATGCTTCCACATGTCATTTGGTGGAAGTGGGAGACTAGGAATTGTTGTACAAGTGGCGTTCTTTGGAATCTCTTCCCAACTTGAGTTGGCATTAGTCTCTTGGAAGGAATTTGACCCATGGAGGACATTAGAAATTTATAAATTTGAAGAACAAAGAATTAAACCATCTTTTGATCATGTGTATAATTTGCAATTGCATTTGTGAAGAGGGATAGCTAGTGGATGACTAGTTTCTTGCCTTAGCCAAATTCGAGGGTGAAAGATTCCCATCCAAGTTAGTAATTGGAAAGACCAATCAGACCATTCATTTGGATATTTAATAGAGTATTTATTTGCAGGTGTAATCTACAAGGCATCTCATGGTTTCTTCTATTACAATTCACTCCTTCAACCATTTCTAGTTTTGATGGCATATTCTTGATCCTAGAGGGAGGGCGTTTCTGGTGAGATATTGTACTCTTTGGGGGATATTATAATTCCCCGTTTCTTTTTTAATATGAATTAAATACTCTGTTTTTAATCTCCAGAAAGTTTCAGTTTGAAATTCCAAGTAGAAATGTATAAATCTCATTTTGAACGAAATAACAGTGCCATTTCCCCACTACCTTGTTGTGAACCAATGTAATGCTGATGATTTCGAATGAATGGATGCTTCTATGATAAATTTGTGATTAATGGATTGCCATGGATGTATTTTACAAGTTTCATGTACTGTACTTGAGCATTTCAAGTATTTTTACTCAGTTTAATTGCATTGGGAGAAGAAATAGTGCCATTTCCCCAAGGATCGAATAGGTGATTTTTGCAGTTGAGTGGGAGAGGGTTGGAACAGATATAATAGTAAATTAATGGTGCACATGAGACCTTAATAACATCCTTAATACATTCTCTACATCTGTTCATAAATTTGAGTGGGTTTGGAGGCATTTGCGAAGCCATTTTTAGTACTTCCCCCAGGGGATTTGAACCATGGGGGCTTCACTCAATAAACTGCTATCATAGTACGTTTGTTCATGCAATATGAAACAGTACCCCTAGTTTCACTAAATATTGGAAAATACCTTCCAAAATCATTTTTTTTAACCCCCTCCCAATATGCCTTCCCAATTTAAAAAAATCCCTATTTTCACTAGATATTCTATGTATCAATTTTTTCATTGAAATTTTTTATACCCCTTTATATTTCTACCTAGTATATTGATATGATACCCCTCTTATGACCCTACATGCATTCTACAATGCACCTTGCTTCTTTCGATGTATATTGTGGATGCACATTACTTCACCCACAATGCAATTACTCAACCACATATCATTATGATTTGCAACATCTAATGGTCTAATGAAGAGATAGGAGATCACTTATTGTATGTCACTAGATCCAATGCACATAGTACAACATTTAGATTGCATGTTGCAGTTTCCCAATCGTTGACTAAGCCTGTTGTGGGCTAGGTATTCAAGCCCCCAGGGCCTGTAAGAAGCTCTAGGAGGCTGACTAAACCTCCCAAAGCCTGTAATAGGCACGAGTGGTTGGGTATTCAAGCCCCCAAGGCCTATCGAGATCCTTTAGCAGGCCCTGGAGTCTTAGAGCCTTGTAAGGATATTGGTAACAACTGGTTGAGTGCTATTTGTAACAATTGGTTGTCAATGACCACTGTCTCTCGACTATGATTGACTAGAAACCCACTTCACCATGAAACCCCTGGCCTCAAGCATGCCTCAAGATGAAATTTCCCTACGTACTGGTAAGCCCAAGCCTTGCCTCAACCCGATTTCTCGGCCATGATCCTGCCATCTCAATTTGGCGGATATTTGTCAGTCTTCCCATATAAAAAAGACCCCAAAGTATTTTTGTATTGTTACATTAAATAAAAAAACCCTTTGCCCCTTAATATATAAACAATATAATTTTTAGGTTTTCATGAATATTTAATACCGCAATATGAATGAACATGATATTATATTGCCATCTAGTGAAGCCCCCGTGATTTGAACCCCAAATTACTAGTAAAATTGCATACTTAGTCCAGAATCTTAAGAGAGTTTGCAGAGGTATTTTGGTGTCCATATCTCATCCCTTCACATCATATTCAAATCCTAATATCATTCATACACCTTCCTTGATTATTTGAAGGCATTTGTAGTCAATTTGAGACCTAGATACCAATACTAGTCAAAGAGAAATTACTAGTAAAGTTCCCTACATTGGCCAGAATTGAAAGAGGATTTGCAGAATTATTTTAAAGGTCCAAAAGCATCCATGAAATACATATTTATGTTCTAAAATCATCCATATACCTTCTCAGAATATTTGGGAGAAATTGGAGCAATTTGGGGACCTAGAGCTCAAAACTAGTCAAAGGTCTAACTAGGGAAAAAAGTGAAAAATTGCCATTTTAATAAAATTCCTAACAAGGGACATTACATGGAATGTTGCAGTCCATAGCCGGTTTCTTGGTGGTTTCAATTAAATATAATTGTTTCTTGTTGCCATTGTTTATGCCAATTTATATACAGGAATGATCGTTTGTTTATGTCTGAATGCATGGATTGATCTAGTTGTTTAATGGAATAGAATACTGGTACTTATGTTTTTATTATGACTATGATGAAAGGATGGTATATGCATGCTGTGTGTGTGTTTAATGTGGTTTAATTCAGTTTTGTTTTTCCTCCATGTGTTTTATTTATATGTAAATTGTTCATTGATGAAAAGGGATGAGTTTGGTTGAGGCCCTGGATGTGCATAATATTCAATTAGGGATTTGGGGAGGAAATAGACACCCCCTTATGGTGTTCATGCTTCCCCCTGTGGATCATATGAAGGAAAGGGCTATGATTGATTTGCATATGAGCCCTTGTAGAGTATTAAGGAGGAATGGAGGAATCTTGGGGCCACATTTTAGGTGGGATGAAGGATAGGATTAGAGTCATCGAATGTGGCATAGGATCATGTATTTTCATCGGGCTCACTGAGAGATTTCCAATGGTACCAATTTTTCCCAAAATAGACTTGGGAGGAGAAAGTTATGAGCTAGAGAAGTTGTGCAGTTGGGATTTTGACTTTCCGAACTTGTAATGCGGATTGCAGATTACATAAGTCAGAATGGTGATTCTATGGATTTATGTGTGGTTGTTATGGCATTCGACACCCACAACACGGATCATGGATTGTGGAAGTCGGAAGAGTAAATATACCGGAGTTGTGAAATGGTGGTTTCGAATTCCGACTTCCGCAAGGCGGATTGCGATTGCGGAAGTCGGGGGAGTAATCTATCGAACTTGAGAATTTGTGGGTTAAGAATTCCAATTCCCGCAAGGAGGATTGTAGATTGAAGAAGTCATAGTTGATATTTATTCAGAACAGATAATTGGTGTTTCGATTCTCAATTTACCACTTTCGGTTGCGGATTGCAGATTGTAGCGGTGTAAAAGTGCAGAGTTGCGGATAATTTTTGGAAGAAAAAATTTATCAGGCTTGTTCCCCCATCACTCAAAAGGGCACTGAGGGGATCAGGGACGTGACATAATGATATCAGAGCCCAAGGTTGCAGCACTAGGGCTACTTGGGTCGAATTTTGAGTTAAAGGCAGGTAACCAAAATTTGAGTGAAGTGCATTGGCATACAATGTGCCTTGAAGGACTCCATATGGAGTTGGAATTGAATAGATTACCATGTTGATAAAAAGGGAAATTCTCACCTTAAAATATTTCCGTTCATAGCATCAGAGTTGTATGCCTATAAAGTAACAAGTATAAAGGTTATACATAGGTTTATGTATTGAATTGCTTTTTGGTGAGAAGATCATAGCTAATAACCCCTTTTGTGCTTGGTAGAGAAGCCATGAATTGGACCAGCTATGATGTGGAATAGGAGTTCCATGCTATGATGAGGAATTGGAAAGGGAAAACTCCTTAACTCTTCTCTTGCTGATATAACTATATTTTCTGAGTTCTATATATATGAAATTATGGCATAGGAATGTTGAAAATGCAAGAGATTAGGTAGTTAAAATGCATATTCATAGTAGGCATATTAAGAGATAATGCATATTGGATGTAAAATTATATGTGATTGCATATGGTATTACATATTGATAAACTTTATTAATATGCACATTGCATTTCAATTTGAATGCACACCTAACAAGGATTCACATCCACTAAAGGGATTGCAGGAAAAGCTTATGCTGCATGCCTGTGATTCTTGCAATGTTGCACAATGTTATGGAGAAACTATTTTTGAGATGCCTTGCTTACACTTTGCTTGAGAAATGACAAAAATGTTGTTTCTAGTGGTTCTTCATTTTACCAAGATGATATCCTAGATACCATGGTCAACATAACATATCCAAGTTTGTTGGAAACCACAACAAAAAGGACCAAGATAATAGAAGCATGGCTGAAGATTGATGATGATATCGCATATGACTAGCATCCTTGTGAAGAAATGATGGAGCACAAATCCATGATCAAGAAGATGGTGGAAGGATTGTGTAGCCCTTGGTAAGAATCCAACTGATCAGCTAACATCATATATGTTGATGCAATCCATGCAAGTAAGGTTTTATTTATACTAATTGCACAAATGTTGAGAAATAATGGGTAAGAATTCCTTTAACTATGTTTTAAATCATCATAAAATGGTATGCATGTAATAGTGAATGCATTTATTTGAATGACATCCCACAGGGTATGGTGGGGTATGTGGTAGGAGAGGAAATGATCCTCATAACATGTGATTGTTTAAAAATTTTGAATGCATCCATAAGAAATAAGAGCATGCCATGTGTGAAACCATGAGGATGTTTGGTTGTGAAACCTGCAGTGCTCAACAAGTATCCCATGAACTCTGTATTGGTGTTTATTTTGGAGAAATCCTGAGGTGTTGTGTTTGGGTGAAGGAGGAAGGCACCCAATTAGTGCACCAAGTAAATAGGGAGATGGTTGGGTATTGTGTTGAAGCATTGACTAAGATGCCCAACTTACCATGGTAAGAAACACGTGTAGGTGCAAGAATGTTTAGATCATTGTTGTAGTGCATTGGGTACACTAAGTAAATGTACATTAAAAGATATTATGTAAATATTGTTGATTATGCATGCATATGTGTCGTTACATATATGTTAATATGCATTGTGTGGATGCATGGATATGGTGTACATTTCATCGAAATTAGATAATATTAGATGTAATGGTAGAATGGTTGAAAGTTCTAGATCCTTTCATGAGATGCAGGGAAATGATTGCATGAAGAGTCTAGTTATGTTTGCTGTGCTACTAGAGTGTTATATCGGGAGGATAGAGTTGCATGAAGGGATATGGTTGTGTAATCATGAATGATGAAATTTTTATTTGACTTCATGTACATATGATGTGAATGTATCTTGCAATTTATTGTGATAAGGATGCACATAAAGTAGATGTATTTCATTGCATTTGAAATAATAACAACTGGTAGTGTTTGAATTATTGAGTATGATAATTCTAAGATCACTTCAGTGACTATTGTAACAACGAAATGATTATGTGCATGGATACTCACCAAGGTTTTGGCTGATTGAATTTCAGATTGGAGATTTTTCTAATATTGATGACTATTTGGCTAATCAAGAATTGTGTCAAGACGGCATGTTGTAGGTGGATGTCTATGCTATGGGAGCAAGCCTAAACCATAATGGACAGAGCGATACCACTTACAAGAGACAAATAATATGAGGATGGCCTCATGGTTGAATAAACCAAAATTATAAATTATAAATTCAGATTTGATCTTGATTATTAATATTGATGAATGTTTGGCTAATTGAGAAGTGTGTCAGGAGGAAACATTGTAGGAAGAGAAAATACATTTGCATAACAGATAATTATTTTCTAACCCTTGTTAAAAATATGCATGTCTGAGCATTATGATTAATATATAGGGCATGTTTTTATTTCAGACTACTTGAGAGTGGATGTTTTATTTTAGACTACTTGAGTGTGATTAGGGCCTACATGACTCACATCGGAAAGGGGTGCACCCCTTTTGGGTGTTGTGTTGTGTTATGGTTGTTAACATTAACTACACCCTAAAGTGATGGACGCATTCCTGGTGTTTCAATATTAGAGAGTGAATTTGTATGAAGTATGTTATAATTTTATATTAGCAATACTGACGAGCTTACCTAGCCATCTTGTGTTGTCAATTATTACACATGTAATTGGTGATGCATGCTAAAGAGAAAAGTGAAGTGGGTGCCGAGGCTGGCGGGAGAGCGTGGAGATGCCGATGGATCCATAGTAGAGCCTTGGCTTTGAAATAGATATGGTGTAGTTTCCTTCCATTGGCCTGTTAACCTAGACATAAGTGTTGGCTTGGAAATGGAGAGGGAAAACTAGGTATGGGGCTGGTGTGGCACCATAAATGATTAGTAAATCCAGTCGGTGCACTGGTTGAGCATTGAATGTTATGGTGCAGTTTCCTTCCATTGGTCTATTAACCCAAAAGGAAGTGTTGGCTTGGAAATAGAGAGGGAAAACCAGGTATTTGATTGGTTTGGCACCATAAATGCTTGGTAAATCCAGCCGGTGCACTGGTTGGGCATTGAATTTTGTGGAGCAGCCTGCGTGCTAGCCAAACATTCATTATTGTATCCACAGGCGATCCAAAGATTGTAAAGCAAAGAAGGATCATGTTGAATAACGTGAAGGAATCCAATACGGATAAGTATTTGGTTATCTTGCAACTTCTTGCTTATTTCATATGAATACATGTGTGTACATGATTTTTAAACTCTTTTTTAGAGATAAACCCTATCAAAATGAACTTGACATGTGAATTGACTCAATGTGTGAGTGTAGGTGTTGTTGGAAGCAAGAACCTTGAAGGAATCCTAACAATGCATGTGGACATGTAACTGTCCTAGAGAGCTCAGTAGGAGTAACAATGGAACTGGTGCTAGTGGACTTGTGTGGGTCCTAGCAGCCAAAGGTTCTGTAGGAAATCATGGGGAAGGGTTCCCTGGTTGAGAAGCCTTGGAAAGACCTTAGACACTAAGTATCAACGTGAAAACAAGGAGGAGGCGATTCAAGCATTCACATTTGAAGTGAAAGAGACCAAGGAGCATGGAACCACAGTTGTGGTGGCACTCTGGATTAGGACAAGATTAAGAGGGGGGGACTCTTACTCTTCTCTTTCCCTTTTGATTGATGCATTTAGAAACAGAAAATTGTTGAATGCATGTTATGTTTGAAAGTTGATTATGTTTATTTTGATTGAAATAAATGGTGAATCGTGAATTAGTTATTTCCCCATGGAAGGATGAACATGAATGAGTTCATTTGTATGTCAGACAAGCATGAAATGTGTGGAAGTCTCAAGGAAAAAACATGAAATTTCCATGTCAGTTGGGCAAGTGACTGACATATCTTAATGCTTATGTTATGCCTGGCCTAAAAAAAATTGCAATGATGAATTTCACAAGTGAAAGTTAAATCAATTGGTTGCAGTTATTACAAGACAAGTGTTGCCAGTAAGCAAATTGTGGACAGCTGTGCACATTGACCATGGAAGCAGACCAAAAGCTATTGGATTTGGCTGAAAATATTTTTCAAACAATTTCCAAGACCCAAGAAAATCTTGGGGAAATGCTCAAGCTACAAAAGCAATAGAACGAGATGAAACACAAGGTTTTGTAGAACTCTATTTGTCTACAAAATGAGGTAAAGGGCATTCTTGAAGCTATCAATAGTGGAAAGGACATCATGTTAATGAAGAGGTAGTCACCCAATCAGCCCATTAAGAAACTCTCAAGGCTGGAAGAATCAAGGGAAATGGAGAAGGTAAAGAAAAATCATCCACTGAAATGTTGGGAATGTGGAGGAAATCATTGCCTCCGTAACTTCCCAACAAATGACAACAAGAAGAATTGTAACCATAAAGTTTCTAGACTTGTGGATCGGCTGGAAGGTAAAGAAAAGGAAGAGATTGTTGTAGAGTTGGAAGGTCAAAGGCAGTAGGAGCAACCTGTAGTAACCAAAGGACTTGGTCATGGAAGTTCAAAGTAAAAGATGAACTGCAGGACAAACCTACCACATTTTTTGAATTTTGGACATGTGTAAATTGTGTGTGTATTCCTAAGTAAAGGAACACCGAGGACGGTGTTATTCTAAGGGGGATGGAAATGCAATGTCCCCATTTTGATCCTTACGATATATTGGCTTTTATGTAAACATTGTACATATGTGATGTATAATTCATAGCCTCAAGGCCAAGTCCCTGCAAGTGAATGCTCAGCTTTAAGACGCAAGTATTTGACATTGTGTGATCCATGTGCTATTAAGCCATGGAAATTGTAAAATGATGTAAATATCATGTAATCAAAATACTAAGGGGTTGGCTATTGATGAAACTAAATAAGAGAGAACTATGTATCCACTAGGGAGAGGTGAGGGGGTTGTGAGATTTAACCATAGGCTTCCATATTCCATATTTAGAACCCCTTTGACCTGTCTTAGCTACGATTTATTTCTGTTGTAAGGAAGTACTGCAGAAAACTGTTCATGAGTTTGATGGAGTGTGGGAAATCTTGAAATTTTGGATGGCAGGGTATGGGACTCTGGTTTCCTTGACCCACAATCCACTCTACCTCCTAGGAATTCATATTCCCCGATCCCCATTCCATTATGGATGAGCAACCAGAGTTGGACGGGGGGGGTACATCCGAGTAGTGAAGGATATAGAACTAGAAATCGCGATTTGGGAGAGAGCCATAATTTACAGTGACTAGATCGCTCATAAATTGGAGTGAGAAGGGAAAAATCATTGGTGAATCCATAGACCTTAACCTGGGGGGTGATTTTTGAGTGTGAGACGCCCGAAATCCATAGATAAACCCAAATATGTTAGCTTGAAATCACATATGCAGGACAAATCCTTTCAGCCATAACCCTGAGGAGATCCAACCGTGGATGACACAGTGCGGAAGAGAGAGCAAAGGTTGGAACCGCTTGATAAACCCAATGAAGACTGTTTGATTGAGTTTGTAGCTTTGTGGTTGAGCTCACTAGCTTAGCTTCCTCCTCCCTTGTCTCTTAGCATGCTTTATAACCCCAACTGTGTGTTGGCTTAGCATGACTGTTGGTGTGAAACCAAAGCTGTGAGCAACCTGGGTAGTTCCTCCTTAGTGGATGCATAGCCCCAACTCGGGGTGGTCTTAGAGTGTTGAAATACTATAGACTGGGTAGAGACCTATGGTGGGGTTGGAACGTTGCAGTCCATAGCAAGTTTCCTCGTGGTTTCAATGGAAGATAAGTGTTTCCTATTGCCATTATTTATGCCAATTTATATACATGAATGATTGTTTGTTTATGTCTGAATGCATGGATTGATCCATCATTTTAATGGAATAGAATATTGATAATTATGTTGTTATTATGCCTTTGATGAAAGGTTTGTAGATGCATGTTGTGTGTGTGTTTAATGTGGTTTAATTCAACTGTGTTTTGCCTCCATGTGTTTTATTTGTATGTAGATTGTTAATTGATGAATATGGATGAGTTTGGTTGAGTCCCTGGATGTGTAGAAGCTTCAGTTAGGTCTTTGGGGAGGAAATAGACACCCCCCTGTGGTTTTCATGATTCCCCCTGTGGATCAGATGAAGGAAAGGGCCATGAATGAGTTGCATATGAGCCCTTACAGAGTAGTAAGGAGTAATGGAGGAATATTGGGGCCGCATTTTAGGTGGGATGAAGGATAGGATTAGAGTGATCAAATGTAGCAGATGATCATGCAGTTGCATAGGGATCTCCGATAGATTTCCAACAATACTGAGTTTTCCCAAATGGAATTGGGAGGAGAAAGTTATGAGCTAGAGAAGTTGTGCAGTTGGGCTTCCAACTTTCCAAACCCGCAATGCACATTTCAGATTGTGGAAGTCGGAAGGGTGATTCTATGGAGTTATGCATAGTGGTTCTGACTTATGACTCCCGCAACGTGGATCGCGGATTGTGGAATTTGAAAGAGTAAATTTAACGAAGTTGTGAAATGGTGGTTCCGATTTCCGACTTCTGCAAGGCGGATTGTGGATTCCGGATGTTGGAGGAGTAATTCGTCGAAGTTGAGAATTTGGGGTTTTGACTTCTGACTCCTACAAGGAGGATTGTGGAATTTAGAGAGGACATTTCTTCAGAACAGAGAATTGGTGTTCCGATTTTTGATTTCCGACTTTCGATTGCGGATTGTGGATTGCAGACTGAATATCATTGCAACTGTGTAAAAGTGCATATTTGCAGATAAGTTTTGGAAGAAAAAAATTATCAGGATTGTTCCCCCATCACTCAAAAGGGAATTGAGGGGATCGGGTACGTGACCACACGCGAGCTCAACATGATGCCGAGAGGATCCCAACGAATTTGGTAGGTTCTGTACAGTCCCCTACAACTGACAGGTCTCCCTCAGGGGGGAAATCAATGAAGATTGACTAAGTAAACCACGCGGCCCACCCACCACACTCTCTTGATATTTTCAAGATAACTTTTATTTTTTCATTTTCTATTAGTTTAGGGGAGGGATTTTGTCCTATTTTGCAAAGGCCAACCAGATACACCGTTAATCCCTTGCATGGTCCCACGTGCATAACCCACACTATGTGTTACAAGGTTAGACAAGGCATCGCCTATATTAACATTAAGTTTATTGAACTAACGATCGATGTGTGATATATATCTCACAAGTCCCACATCTACATAGATTTCGATATTAAATCCTTTGCTGTGGGAAATCCTACCACAACTCATTCCGGAAAGAACTAACGATCGATGTGGGATATATATCTCACAAGTCCCACATCTACAAAGATTCTGAGAATGAAGCCTCTGTTGTAGGAAATCCTACGAAACTCATTCTGAAAATACATGAGCAACTTCTACGACATTTTTGATGTTCAGTGAATGAGTTACCATGCATTGCAATTTACAAACTTCATTCTAGAAACAGGACAAATTTTGGTCAATGAAATGTGGTGAAAGAGCGGGATATTCGTTGCAGTTCACTCGAGGTTTGAGCGTGATATGCTTGCATTTTCAGGGTACTACTATGGAGGAGAATAAACAAATATCATTAATAATTATTTTCCCGAATTTCTACGTGAAGGATACTCTTTCAAATAAAAATGAGTTGAAGCTATAGGAAGCAGGATGCATATTAGACTTGCTCCAAGTCATTTGTTCTTGTTCTTGTTCAAATATTGTAGATTATGATCACTATTTTAGTTTTCTTTAAGAGTAATAACTTAAAATTTGATTATGCTACTGACTCTCCTTTTGGGGTCCATCTTTGCCAATATTTTCACCAGTGATTTCATTATTCTGGTCATTTCCTTATTAGAAGATTAACATAGAAGATTAACATACGCATAACTTCCTTGAGTCAGCATGTTGTTTTTGCAAGTGTTTTTTTGTTACGATTGGTACATTTTTTCTTGGCGATGTGGGTATTTTAGGAGGCGGTGCATCTAATTTAATTAATGATGCCTTTTCTCATTGCACTAAGAGTAGGGAGGTGCTCTACAGTCCAGTATGAGTGGGATGTCATGTAATGTTATTATATAAAATAACCAGACTATGCTGGTTATTTGTAACTCAAAAAAGGGAAAATTTAAGTGGGAAGCCATTAGTCACAAGTTACCATAGAGATTCAATTCATGGGAACAGTTCATTACGTTTGGTGCTCAACGGGTCTCCAAAATATTAAAAATTTTAGATTCTCTACCAACACACATTGTGCAACGTACAAGAGGATTTACACCACAGAAATGGGGCAGTGATCATACTGCTTTAGCTTGTCAGCTCACATTTACACCAAATTCAACAACTAATGAAGATCACACAACAAAGTACAAATATTGGGTTCGAGTAATCTGAGTTGATGTACTTTCATTTATTTCACTGGAAGCTTTCACTATTTTTTATTTCTCATTTCATACAAAATTTCTTGCAGAGTTTTGACATTGGTTGTTTATAGCAGAGGATTATTTAAAGTTGCAGAGGGATGAGGAGGCTAAGATCTTGAGATTGAGCAATTCCTAGAGGTATATCAATACTTTCATTAGTCATTTCTGCCGCTGTAGAGGAACAAGGAGGCTAAGATCGTGAGACTGAGCAATTTCTTGAGGCATATCAATACTTTCATTAGTCATTTCTTCAGTTGTAGAGGAATGAGGCTAAGATCCTGAGACTGAGCAATTTCTTGAGGTATATCAATACTTTCATTAGTCTTTTCTGCAAATGTTATCATGCAATAATGAAATAACCAGTGAATATGTGTGCGGAGATCAATCTTATCTCTCATCGTAGTGGATTCCTACATTTTCTCTGTTTTGTTTGGCTATCCGAAACGGGCTTGAAAACGTATCGACAGATTGGAATCATGTATGATCCTGTCCTTTGTGGAGGCTAGAAAATCAATGCCATACCAATATTGGTCGTATAAAGTCATCAAGTTTTATTTAAAAAACAAACTCTCTGTTGGTTGTTTTTACCTTGGTTTTGATGTGTTTTCTTCATGCATTTAATTTTCTATCACAACGCTGCCATATTATTACGATTTCTTAAAAATATAACAAAATAAAAGTAAGTATCTATTGAGTTATTTTACCTTTAGTTTCTTCTCCACCTTATCCACTAGGAATGCTACCTTGAACAACTTCCCGAAATGAAGCAACTTCATCAGGGTTTACACCCTTGTTTACCTCTTCCCTCAAATAAATCCTTGATCAATTGTTGAAATTTAGGAATATATGGGTGCTGCAATCAACAAGAACAATCTCATTACCATGATTGTCATTACTAATATCCTTTCCATGCTTCCTCTTGATTAATTAGATGAAATGTGCCATAATCCGTTGATCAAATCCCTTATATGCATATTAATGTACAACACAATAAGGTCAAAGCATAAAATCCTACAACACACATCAATGGTAATCGCCATGCAAGTAATCAAATTCATAATGCAAAGTTGTCAAACAAGGAGGTTAAGAATGACTACCTCTAAGATGGGTATCACTATTGGTAGCCAAAATATCAAAATCTCATTATCAATTGTCAAAATGTTGTGCTTTTTCAATGTCATAGAATGTCGTAGATTACAAAGTCTATCAAACACTTCCCATCATTTGTATTGGTTTTTATCTTTCATCATTTTCATCACCATCATGATACAAACTACCAAACACTTATTTAGCTTAAGTTCAATGGAATTTCCATGTATAACCTTCAAAAGGTAGAAAGCACAAAACTTAGCCTAACATCGGGGTAAGTTGAAGGGAGAGTTGGAAGAGTTTGCAAAGGAAAAAAGTTGAAGGAACTTATTGATGCCCATAATTTTAGTGGAAACATGTGTATAACATGAAAACAAAATTAACAATATAACAACAATGACAAGCTTGCTGACAAAATTGAATCAGATGAAAAAGAGATAATGGATGCAGCATTGAAGTAAAAAACCTTATAACAAAAGAATCCTGATTCTTACCCTCAACTTTCTAGTGATCTTACTACTGGTCAATGTGTTATTTCAATCACTACCAATTCAATTTCTCTCATGCCCCTATGATGTTTCCATTTTATTTTGTAAGGGCGTTGTATTTTAATGATCTTGCATAGATTTAGATTGGAAATGTCTTAGGTGCTTTCCATTGATATGTTATACCATGAAGGATTTTTATCTGTCCTACTGACAATTTTTGTTATTTTCTGAGCATTGGTGTAATAATTTATTCCTTTTCTTTAATAATCGATTACTATCAGTTTCCTTTGCATTTTTTCTATCAAGTGCCACATAGCCTTTCATATTTCATTACTTGTTTCATGTGCAATATAAACCTTTTCATTAGCATTAAATCCAAGTGCGGTCAAACATGCTATGTTAGGTCATCTCATCCAATCTATTGAATGATGAATCCCATGCTTCAATGTCTTTTACTCTGCACCATTTATGAGAAAATTGATAATTCACCTTTTATGGTACATGTACAATAATCCAAATTGATCTTCAACATATACATGAATGCATTGTATTGTTTTAGATTTATAAAAAAATATAGATTAATTTATAATCCATTAGAAAATTAATAATTAATTTATTTAACTGGAGCTGAAGTCTAAGGTTTGAGAAATATGGAAGGGCTCTTGGTCGGGTACCTGAAGCAACAAGAAAAGTTTACTGAAGATTCTATGAAGTGCCAGGAAAAAATGAAATTAATATGGATCCACGGTGGAATAAATTCCAAGCACCTTTTCCCCATAAAACATTGAAAGAGAGAAAGCCCACAAGATCTCTGTAGCAAAAAATTATCTTATTACAAAGAAGGAACAATTGAGAGATGATGCCACAAATCTATTAATGCCAAAATAACAAGATCGAAAGATGATGCTACAAATCTATTAATGCCAAAATAAGAAGATTGAAAGATGATGCCTGCGAAAATAGAATTGTCCCGCTGAGAAACCAAACATTGAAAGATATAATTGAAAGGACTGGCTGTGCAGGCACTGGCTTAAAGGGATAGAAATAAACATTAAATAACATATCAAACATAACTTATCATGTTTCAAAATACACTCAAATCAACTACTCAGATTGACAACAATCGAAAACAGCATTTAGAAATCTTTAAAAATGCACCTGTAGTTCAACATAACCCATGTGCACCAAGTGGTGGCAAGCCTCCCCTTTTGGAATCATTACGATAAGAGGATTAGTTGCAGGAGATGGTGCACAAGCTCCATTCGGATGTCCACAACTATGATCAACAAACAATGTTTTTACCTTACAAAACCAATGGGAAATTGGGGCTCACCTAGCCGTAAATGGCCAATCATTTAGCTGCGCAGCTGCATATTTTCCAGGGAATTATTTGCGTGCTTGAAAACCCACATGTACATGTTATCCATGTTGTACTGGACGAGGAACAGGTCCAGGTGCAGGTCCGACTTGTCGAAGATGACCATGGGTCGGACAGAGGAAAGGTCAAAACCAGGCTTGTTCTTGGCCTTGTCGTTCAAGGAGGGTTTGAAGTAGAAGTTGAAGAACCAGGAACCCTAGATCAAATCCATCCACTGCGCACACTTGCATCTCCTTCCTTTGTCATCGCCGCGACCTTGGCGAGGTTTAGCAAGTCGTCGGTCTCATGGATCTGGGATAAGTCGAGGACTACATCCAGGTTTTCATGGCCGCCCAGGGCAGATTTTCTCTAACGAGAGTAGCAAATTGTTGTCTGCAAGCTTGCGTTGCTCATCCTCATGGGCACCAGAATCCATGGAGAGCACCGGCGAGGGCTTGTGGTGATTTCTTGTTGAATGACATCATTTTGCCAATAGTCACTTAAATCTAACCATTATCTAAATCTAATGTATTTTCGTTGAATTCATCTCAATATGGTTATAGAGGATATTGAATGGTGTCTTTCTAAACCAATCTTCTCTTGGAACATTTGTGTTGGAATTTCCTCCTCCCTATCACATGCCATAATTTGTAGGTGAGTGGTTATGGACATTTAACTAAAGATCATAATGTGCCATGCAAAACTTGTAATATTAGGGATGATAATTAATCGTTATTGTTGTAATTCCCTTTAGCACAATGTACATCTCAAGGGTTCCATTTTGTTTATGAATTTAGCACATAGATAATCATGTTCAACAAAGATATATCAATTTCCATTACTATGTGACCATGCACAAATATTACACTAGATCCATAGCTTCACGTGATTTTGGGTGGGTTGGTTAAAGCATTTAACATAGTATGTTAATGCACACTTTTTTATAATAGCTCACCAAATAACGAAATTGTTAGGTGAAGCAATATTTTCCAAGGAAATGGAAATCTAATCATTTCTCTTTTTGTTCATTGCAACATATATCTTTACAATTTCTTGATTATCTAAAATTTTAGGATGAGATTTTTAATAGTTTTACATATACATTTTTATGAAGCTTATATAGCTTCATTGGTCAATGGGGTTGAATGATGAATATTCCAATACCCCTAGAGATTTGCATGGATATCTACCTAGAATTTTCCTTTAGGAGTCTCATTATAAAAAATTCGGTGGTGTATGTATTCATTCATTGTGTCAATATTAAGCAACCCTTATAATGCAATTTATAGTCTTACTACAAATTATAGGATATTGCATTGAATTGTGATGAGTTGGGCCTCAAAAAATAGACAGTGTTTGTTTTCTAAAGTTATCATGCAATAACCAACTAAGGTGTTAGGAGTCGTCCAAAAGACATAGGTGGTTGAACAAGTTTGTGCATTGGAACAAACTGATCTACATTGGAATTAATGCGATATGTTGGTGTCAAAGAAGTCTACAATAATGATGATAATATAATAGGTCTTTCTCTTGCTTGCATCATGTGTGTCATCAACATGTGACAATTTATCTATTTGTGTTTCCATGTATTGTGGAAAAAAAAGTGAATGTCTAGAGTTGTTTTAACACATGCTCCTTTTGTGAAGGTTTTCACTAAGTAGAGAATCGAATTGTGATGCCAAAAAGGTACACTAATTACGGAGATGATTTCACTAACATTAGAAACATAAGATCTCTCGATTCTTGGATAATATGATTTTCACGATGCTCTTGGTGTATGGCATGTATTTGTTGTTCCAAACCTAGAGTCATTGACAATGGTAAACCTAGAGTCAAGACAATGGTTGGTGCAAATGACTCTAAGTCACAATTGCAACACTACAAATTTTTCAATAAAGCACCTCTAATAAATAGCCAACTTACCTGCAGCCTTCGCTCACTCTACCAGTCCTTAAGATAATCCCTATTCTAGTACGTCACTGCGTTACCTATTCTTTTTGTGAATTATCTCTGTGAGTGGTGATCTCTGTGTGTTATTGTTGAACCCCTTCTTATGTTGCATGCAGATAACTGTATTTTTCATTGGAAGGGCAGCTTATAAGTTGCTCACCTCTATAACAAAGATTCAATGCACGGCTCTCGTGGCAATTTTCATTGGTAAGTCTTCAGTGCGTAATTGTCCTGGGTTTCTGGGTCTCAAATGACTCTGAGATACCACCATTTTTTAATACATCCATCAACCATCCTTCCTGGCGTTTTCTTTTCAAATGTAAAGATCATCAGCAAACAAATTTGTGTGTCGATCGCTATAGGCCGCTACATCTTTATCTGGCTGGTGTTTTTCTATTGCCATAAGTATAACTCTCGGCCTTTCTTTTTTCTGTCGTATTCTTCCTTTCCATCTTGTTTTCGGTTTCGGTGCTTTGATTCAATCCGAATCTCAATACCTCATTGCAGCTATGTGTTGTCTCTATTGTATCATATTGACTACCGTTGATTTTTACGTTGGATTTTGAATCTTCATTTATCAAGGTAGATGTTGATATCTTTTATTGGTCAAACTCATCAATTAACCTCCTAATATATCTATCTCGCTCAACATATCTTTTATTGGCCAAACTCATCAATTAACCTCCTAATATATCTATCTCGCTTAGACGTGATACATAATATGATCTCGATTGCTTTACAATCATAGTTGCAGAGAGTGAGATGCCTCACTCAAATCCATTCCTCCCTGGCATGTTTTGATCCTAATGTTGTTCAATGATTCATGGATGGTGTTGTCATAAACAATCACATTTTAGAAGCAAGCATTTTTCTATCAGCTCAGAATGCTCTGATACTTATATTATTTACTGTAGTTGATATTATGTACACTGATGCCTGAAAAATCTGTTTGTATCAAAACACAATCGTCACCGCATCCAATTGAGGAATCTTGTATTGCATCTGTGTTTGCGTTGTTTGCTGGAGAAGAGATCGAGCATGAAAGAGGGTTCACATTTCTCTCAACAATATGGTTTGAAATTGACGCTAAGACTTCTGGGGCAAATTGATGGAAATCATTTTTTCGAGATGTATGGAAGCACTTCTTTGATCCTGAAGATTCTAGATACCTGAACTCGATCACCAGTTATGAAGCAGAGGTAAATATATGCAGGAGATTATCATGCTCTAGATAAGCCAGCTTCTTGCTTTCTAGTGAAAGCGTAGTATTGATTTGTTCAAAACTCATTTGCATAGTGTTTTCAATAATTCTTTTGCATTTTGAAATTAAGACTAAATTGAATATGTAATAGTGTGCGTTCTTAGGTGGTATCCAACACTCCTTTTAACTTTTCAGTTTAATATTTCTTTTGCAAGAAACTCTTTGAAGTTTACTTTTGTGTTTAAATAACCAAAACTAAAGAACTCTTTCATCTGCTATACACATCATTTAACACAACTTCGCCATCTACAATTTCTATAAATAAAAGAACTCTTATTACAGTTTACAAGTCATGCACATGAAAGTTGATATGTTCAAAACTCAAAACTGGTCATTATCTAAAGAATTGAGTCTCCTTGAAGAACAACATTCTGATTTTGGACTACAACAGTGAAAAAGGGAGCATCAAGCATATTCTTGTTCTGAATAAAATCAGAGAATTTGATGAAGATGCACTGCATGAAGACATTATAATAACAAATGAAGACCTTAAGGTAAATTAGGAACTTAAAAAAACTGAAGATGAAGTCATTGAAAAGTCAAATAATATCATGAGAGATAATTAGACCAGTTTCAGGATGCATCTAAGATTATAGGATTAGTTTTAGGATGCATAGATCAGATTTTTAGACTTTGATAATAGCTTCTTTTATAAATAAATCTATATGGTTTAAGATATAAAAGAATCATGATATTTTTTTTCATATTCTTTATTATAGCAAATCAATTAAATTTGTGAATAAAGGCTTTCTTAATAATGCTGATTTAATATTATTCTTAATATAAAAATAAAGAATAAAGATGATTTAATATTATTATGTAGCCAAAATCATCCCAACCTATTTTGTTTATTTTCTTAAAACGTGAAAACTTGTCTAATAAATGGGCCAGCATATGCTCTGAATCGTGCTAACAGATATCAAATATCAAAGCAGGAAAAATGATCAAAGTGAAATCTAAGATTGCATACAATGCTTGAAATGTCCATCAAATTTCAAAGCAGTAAAAATGATCAAAGTGAAATATGAGATTGCATACAATGCTTGAAATGTCAGAGAAATTGTATATCGATCATCTCTGACATTTCAAGCATTGTATGCAATCTGGGATTTCACTTTATATCATTTTTTCTGCTTTGAAATTTGATGGGCATTTCAAGCATTGTATGCAATCTCTAATTTCACTTTGATCATTTTTCCTGCTTTGATATTTGATAGACATTTCAAGCATTGTATGCAATCTCTGATTTCACTTTGATCATTTTTCCCGCTTTGATATTTGATATCTGTTAGCACGATTTAGAGCATATACTAGACAAGTTTTCAAGTTTTAAGATTCAGTGAATGAAAGAAAGCATGTAAGAGTAGACTAAGAGTAAGAAATACCTTTAACTCGATTTATCCTCTATTCTTCACGAGTTTACGCAAAGATACCTCAACCCGATCTATCCCCTACAGCCGTAACAAACAAGTTATTTATATAGTTTGAGCTCCGAATCATGCATGACCTCGATTGCATGTAAGAGTGGAGTAAGAAGCTCTTCATGCATTTAATGAACAAACCTTCGTACGTGCGTGAGCACTGTCCAAACGCCCTCGATTTAAGGTCAAACAAGGGTTTAGGGTGAATCAAACTTTCGCACCGTACGTGAACAAACGCCCTTGATTTAAGGTCAAACGACTTCGATTTAAGGTCATAGTATGATGAACAAACGCCCTCGATTTAAGGTCAAAATGAGTGGTGTAGCATGATTCAAATAAATAATTTTGAATTGTAAATATTTAGTTACTAATTAATAGTAAGTTAGTGGAACTAGGTGTGTAAATTTTGTTTTTAAAGTTTTGCATTAATATTTAATAATTATCATTAATATTTAGTTAATATTCCATAGTAGTGGGTGGAAGTAGAGATGCAGCATTGTTGCTAAAGGTTTATGTAGTGGGAAATTCCATTTTTCGTGGCCCGCAAGGGGCGATTTGAGTGCCAATTATCACATGCCCTGTCCAAACGCCCTCAATTTAAGGTCATAGTATGATGTTCTTATGGCTCAAAATGAGTGCTTTCGGTGATTCAAATAAATAATTTTGAATTGTCAATATTTAATTATTAATTAATAGTAAGTTAGTTGAACTAGGTGTGTAAATTTTGTTTTTAAAGTTTTGCATTAAGAGTGGTTTAGGGTGATTCCAATAAATAATTTTGAATTGTCAATATTTAGTTAGTAATTAATAGTAAGTTAGGTGTGTAAATTTTGTTTTAAAGTTTTGCATTAATATTTAGTTAATTAATACTTCATAGCATTGGGTGGAAGTAGAGATGCAACATTGTTGCTAAAGTTTTATGTACTGGGAAATCCCATTATAGGTGGTAAGAATGTGGTAAGAAATGGTATTATTTAGTTAATAGTAGAAGAAATTGATGGAAATATAATACAATATTATTTGAAAATAAATCTCAATATTGATGTTTAATTTTTCATCTATTTTCAATTAATCAGTGATAATAAGTTGTGGACTTAAGGGTGCATTATCATTGAAAAAAGATTATGCGTTGACATTTGACTATTTATCGATAGGTAATATGTGGGAAAATAATTATGAAGTGGAATGCAATATTATTGGGAAAATAGAAATGATTGTCAACTAAGTTGTATATGGAATAGAATAAAGAATGGAATTGTGTGAAATTAAATAAAAACATTGTGCTTGATATAAGAATTTAATGTAAATCTCTACAAACCATAATCAAAGGAATACAAGGATATTATTGATCCATGTGTCAATCAAGATAGACATGCAACATCCTTGATCATGGCCAACTTGTGGTTCATAACAAATTCTATGATTGAAATTTGTTCCTTGTGATCTTCTCTTGAACCATCACACCCCCCTAATCTTCAGTTTGTCAGATGCTCTTCTTCAACAAGGGATCTACATGTCAGTACTAATAGGTTAGAAATCATACAGCCCTACCAACTTAGATCAAAATTACTTGGAAACATCAGTAGGATATGCAGTTGAGGTTGTTAGTGTGTCCAACAAGCCCAATTTTCAAAGTCAATCACATACATGCTAATGCCTATGACATTGGACAAATATCTTCCTTATCTAGGAATTTGTTAGTTCCATTGTTGACTTGGGAACCATTATATTAATGATGGTCTTACACGCTCTTGTTGTATAAATATGTAACATTATTTATTGTAGAATATGCAAGGTGAGAACATGTAGGGTAAAAAATGCAATGTTGTAGTTTGTAATAGGCTCCATACTATGTAAAATGCCCATAATGTTTTGTGGTGATCTATATTTGAAGGATTGAACTCAACATGTCATTTTTGTCATAATGATACATAATATCTTTGCATCACTTCAATCCTTTCCTCTTCTCTAATTTCTTTGTAATCGAATAGAATTATACACTTGAGCAAACATGCATTGTATTAGGTTGCATCTTTTGTTTTTTTGTGTCTTGTTATTCCTCTACGTTATATTATGCTAATACTTATTCCCTAGCCTTTGCATACCCTATAATAAGATCAAATAAGCTTATGCACTTCAACTTGATTGTGCATTACTATCACTTCCACTTAGTCAAGTTATTGTTTATAGGCTCTTTCCATTCGTCACGATTGGACATTGTGATCTACTTCCAATCATTATCTAAATCTAGACATACACTACAAGGATGATTGATGTCCTTCCGGTGAGGGTTTATGATCCTTGGGAAATTGATCCTATTAGTGGTTTGAATTATTGATATTAGAGCACTTATATGTGAAAGTTACTTTAAGTAGAGTTCAATGCATATTTCATTAAACTTAGACATATTCTAGTCCCCGTCACTTTGAAGATGGGTCAAAAACAACCTTTCTGAACCCCAAAAACAAGGTTTCTAAAGTGCAAAATCTGTTTCCAAAAGTGCCAAATCTAGGTTCCAAAAGCATATTTTTTCTTTTGATGTCGCCACTTTTGAAATTGGTTTTTGCGCTTTTCCGATATGATAAATATGATAATGACACTTTTAGAACCTGATTTTTCCCTTTTGTAAGGCTAATTTTTCCACTTCCAATACTTAAATTTTCAATTTTGAAAACCGATTTTGGCACTTTCAAGCTCTGATTTTGTACTTTTGAAAACCAAACTCGAAACTTTACAAGTTTTATAATCACAGTGAAATTTAGCAAACTAGTACAAACAAACATTCAAGTGTATTATTTAACAAAATACTTTCATTTTATTCAGATTTGGCCTCACATCACTCATGGCATTCAGGTGCAGCAAGCAAGCCCATAATTTCTCTAACAAGAATGTGTCATTGACATCTTGGCAAGTATACGTTTTTGTTATAATAGAGTTCCCTTCCTCGTCACAAACATGTTTTTCTTTCGAGTCATCCACAATCACTGTATTTGTAGCATCCCAACCATGGATCAAAATGTCTCAAACTTTGTTTAAAGGCTTGAGAAATACATAAGAATTTCCATCACCGTGATAACCCTCTCTAGGTATGCAAAAACAATATTCTTGTTTTAAAATTACTCTAAATTGTTCCCTTTGCAATCTCATTCTTTGTAATAATGTTGGAAAAAACTCGTCAACATTTTTTGTTGTGCAGATGTCCATACCCCAACTTCAAATATACTAAAGCATTTTTCAAAAAATTCCCTAAATCTTGGATGTATAAAATAATACTTTGTGGTTGCTTCGATATCCAGTGTTCGTGGAAATCCGATTTTTCTTTTTATGAACTGCGTGTAACAAAACTCCATTGAATAAAAAATAATCAATGGTTTACTAGTAACAAATCTTCTAGTATCTGCAAACATAAAAAAACACACACAACCCAATCAATAAAATATTGTGTTTCAATGTTTCTAAGTATATTGCTTGCATGTTCTTTAATTTTTGAAACACATCACTAGATTCATGATCCGATGTCCATAAATAATATAAGAACTATCCACGATAAATATAGAAAAAAATTCACCTCAATTTGTAGAGGTTGCCAAAATATACAAATCACTAAATGAATTGTTGTCTGTATAATATGATGGTCATTTGAAGTTGAATGTCTTTAAACAATGCCCCATTTTTTAACAAGGCCCGAGATAATTCAACAGAGAACACAACATTGGTTTTATAGTTATTTCTCTCTTGTGAACCGTCAAATGTCCAACTAGTTGGCATTTTCAAGTAGTTTTCTTTCGTATTATCTGTTGAATGATATTTCCCTTCATCTATAAACAACATGTCCATTTTTTATATATATCTCCATATTGGATAAGTACATCCTTGAACGACTTTTTGTATATGTGCAATACTTCACCAACATTATAATATGCATACATTGAGTAATTATAAATAGTACTATGTTTACATTGCTCTCGACCCCAAATAAATACAAAGCATGAACATTCTTCAACCATTCAAATATACCAAGGAATTTTTTAATTTCCATTTTTTCGAGTGAGGAAAACCATAGAGCAATGTCAAAATGTTCTCTGGAAACATTGATAATATCGGGGTTGAACATCTGTGCATAATAACAAAAGCAATTATGGAAAAAATGAGGTTGTTTGGAAAAATATTCAATGTTGGATAACATCCGAACTCCAAAGAGAAATCTCTCTACTCCCAGGACCAATAGTTTCTTTTGCAGTGATATCCGGACTCCATACAAAAACTGTGACTATATATATAACCACAACAACAACATTTCTTTCATGAAGTTAATTATCATAAACATGCAACTGTAAATGAATATTTTGATTTCCAAATATTAATACAAAAATCAACCAAAATTTCACAGATTCAAATGATTTAATAAAAGCATCACACTGAACTAATAATATGTTAGATTCAGACAAAAATAGAAACGTCACCGAAAAAATAGAAAACACATTAAATGATTTAAAATATCCATAGGTTACATCTAGTGTTTCCCACTCTTGAAAGAAGTAATGATAGGTCACATTTGATGGATGTCACTCAACTAGAAGAATGCATTGAAGGTCCTGATATCAATTTATTCATGCATTTTACTATTTAACCCTTCCAAAGTTGATGTACCAATTCACTATCTGTCCTAGCAGATGATGCAATAAAGGGATTACTCAAAATACAGTTTTCACATGGATGTGCTTTCACATCGTCACCCTCCAAAACAATCATTGATGTCTTACTTTAGGAATATTTCATTGGCAATTCCTCCCACACACTCTCCACATTTTTTTGTGTATTTCCTTCTTTATCGTTGGTACATCTCTCTCTAAACCATTAAAATAAAAAAATTTCCCCATATGTTTTTTCTGCACTACTTGCCCTCAAACATTTTGTAAACAATGATTTCCCCTCATTGACCCCACATTTAGATGACCAAATCCCAACATTGAATTTGAAAAGACATAATTAAAAAATTGTATCGCATTTGTTCGTGACTCATATGAATTTTCTTTGTGTTTATATTCAAATTCACCAATAGTACCTTCTTCCCCCCTTTTTACTTTTTTGCCTCCAATAGTATTTTTTTTATTTCCCTTTTTTTCTCTTTTGGTGTCATTTTCTGTGACTTTCTTGCGAAATAGAAAACCTTCCATTTCTAATATCAATAACATTTTTGTATGGGGAGTTGCATAGAAATATTGCTTTTCATTATATATTTCGGAATAAATTTGTTTTATCAATTTAAGTAGAAAATAATATTTGTCTTCTACCTGTCGATGACCGACCAACATTTGAGTGGTGAGTAACATTGTTGGAGATACCACGTTTTCACACCAAGCCCTTTCCTAGTTCATTATAATCCAAGGAACCCATCTCTGATCTGATTTGTTGGCTAATATCCACAGACATCATCGATCCCATCTCTGGTTGTGGATGATCCACATGTTGAATAGCAATCCAATCATCTTGACCTAGAAATTTGCATGTATACATTTTATATAACTTTTTGCAAGTATTCAAGGTCACTATCCCCATTCATAATTTAGTTAATTTAACCAGGATCTTTGAAAAACAATCTTTTACCTTCTTGTCCATCTTGTTCACCAGTTTGGTAGTTCTTTGAGGATTCTCCATCACATTCAATGTCGTCATCGGATACTATAACTTTATTGGACGATACTTGAGTGCGCTCTTTATTTGATGTTGTAGTAGAATATAAATTTGAAGAATCTATTGAACATAACCGACCGAGAAAAGTAAAATACAATGAGATAAGACATCTGAAAATGTTAATACAAATACCTTGGTTTATACCCGATTCATGATAGAAACTGTTCATAAACAACTCTTGTTGTACTTTCTCCACAATAGAAATAATTATTCTACCTGGCGACCTGATCAACGAAAGAGTAAATCTACCTCATGCGTACAATGAAAGAATTGTACCTAGAGATGAGACCAGTCTGGAAACTATGTGATCCCATAATTCCAGTGTCCTTTCTTTTGCAAAAACATGGATTCTCAAACTATCATTGGTAACCTTGGGAAAAGGTAAATCAATCATTGGTAGGCCCTCATCCCTTCCAATTCTCCAACACTGTATAATAGAGAATCTTATAAATAAGTCCTTGGAGAAATCTCTATAAACTCCCTTGGTAGGATTCCGCGTTACCGTTTTTTTTATTTCTTGCTGAAATATGTGAAAGATTTATAAATCATACAAGAATTTTCCATATCAGCTAAAAAAATACAAGTACATGCCTCTTCATTTTATTCTAAGTAGTACAACAATGCAAACATATCTTATTCTGTCCAGGCACTATCACAATTACACATATCGACAATAAAAAATTCAAAGTTGATTGTCACACCAAAAAATGCAATGTATATTAGTGTGTTGACCGAAGATGCAAGATAACAACATTGACAAGAAAACCGTGAAATATCTTAGACGGAGTCAATGGACATACCCATCCCCTCTTTATTGATATATATGTTCAATATTTTCTCAGCATCATTTGGTAATTTGGTACCATTATCCTCTTTAGATTCTTTCTTTCTCTTTTTATCAGGAGATTTTGCTTGCTTTTCGGAGCATAAAATACTACACAGTTGTTGGAGATGAGTTGGTGCAATTTCATAGATTTCAATGACATTATCGCCAGTGATAATCTGTGATAAAAAAGAATGAACATCATGAACTTTGAAATATTCAAAGATCGAATTCTTGGTTGACCTCTCGTCCTTGATTTGCTTGCAATATTGATATAAATTCTATGCGCAAACATTTTTGTCGACTTATGTGCTCAGCCAAAACGATCCGTTGATTATATTATCCACGACAATGGTCAATTCATCTTCATCAAGATCATGCAATGGTCTAAAAAAATTTGATCCATGATTCTTTATTTTATTTTGAACAAAATCAAACTGAGTGATGCTCTTGGGTGAGCATGGCAAGGAACGACTTTTGTAAAGCTCGAATACAGACATCCATTTGATCTGCAGTCGATCCGATGTCAAAACAATAGTTAGATTGTCTTAAGTTTGTCATTTGTTTGAATAACAAAGATATCCATACATTCACCTTGGAAAGATTGAAAACATATAAAATTAAAGATAATGTTTAATTTTCTAATTTCATAACATAGGAATCAATCTATAGACTTTGATTGATAAGAAGAAAAATTATATACCTTCCAATAATCATTGGAAGTGCTTCCCTTTCCCTGGAGGGATGGACTACCACAGGATATCCATTTTTCCCTTGCTTTTACAATTTGAGAAATGAATGGAGTGTTTGCAAATTCTTTGTTTGATAAATTTTGTTGTTTGCATAATTTGTTGATAATTTTTTGAAGAACATCTTTATGTAGAAGACGAGTTGTTCAATGAAGAAACCTTGAATGGGTCGATTGATATTTATTAGTTTCAATGATTTTTTTCTACGCTGAAATAGAATGTTGCCCATCCAATATATAAAAATTTACTGAAGGAAAATTAATTTCGTCTTCATTTCTAGGAATAAATCCCAACATGGTCTCCTTATCGAAAGGCAATACAATAGCATCTCTCAATGTTGTTGTAAAAGTTGAGAGAAGAGATAAAACCATCTTTTCCACGACCTCCTCATCAACTTTTCGATATTGCAAATGTAGAGGCGCAATAACACATCTTGTTACGTCAATAGAAAAAAAATTTCTCATTGAACAAAAAGTATTTGATATGTTCTTGCTGAACTTTCAACGCTCTTAGTCACTTTCCACATCATCGCTATAGAAGGACGTGAATTGAGTGCTTTGAAGGAAGATTTGGTCACATATTTTTCAAGATGATTGACAAATGTTCTTCTCAGGTAGAAAAGAATCTTTTCATGGTCTACATTTGTCAGCATCTTTTCAATATTCATGTAATGCAATACAAACAAGGTTTTCGAAGCCATGATTCTTTTCTTCCATACTGAAAAAATTCATTTCTTCAAAGATGATGCAGTATTAATTCTGAACCAATTACAAACATCATACGAGGGAAAAACCCACCCTTGCTTCACATAGGAAATCAGATCTGAATCGAGACCACTTTTCATTAGATCTAGTTGAAAATTGCAAACCATAAGATCAACCTGTACAAGGAAACACTGTCTCTCTCAACCACTTCAACTTGAACACGTAATAAATCATCAGAAATGGGATCTGCAGATGTCAATATTCCATCTCGAGTTGGAGCTCCTTCCTCATCCAAGCAGAATAAATATAAATCCGGGTACAAATTATTTGGTTCATCCATCTCAACATACCATCTATTATTGAATAAACCAAGGTTGTGATATTTTAACAAATTAGGGAACGAGATTTCCTGGTATTGACTAAGGCTCAACAATGCAGACATGTTTTATCTGCAAAACAAAAAATATTGTGTAGTTAATATAAGAATGCATATAGTGTTTATAATTATCAATTATTGTTTTAATATTAGATGTATACTTGCAAATGTTCAGGCGAATGATCGATGGAGAAGGAATGACCGCCAATTTCCAAAATCAATTGATTGATTAAGAACAAATCTACTAGCATTATCCATGAGAGATCGAATGCACATTTTATATAGTCATTTGAGATAGAATCGATCATAGAAGGAGCGCTCATTATTTCATATTAGTTGTCATTTAAATTTGATATTTGTGCTAGTGTCATGTCTCCATCTCGGGTAAAAGTTCTTATTTCTTAGTTTTGTTTATCTTGCATGTTGACACTACCTAGAACCTAAACTAATTCTCGCAATGCAACCTAGAGTGTAAAAGGGCATGGTAAACCACAAGGGGGAGAGTGATTAAGTCTTACAGTCGTAAGCATTGCCGTAGTCTTTAGCTTGGTTTAGTTTTCTAAACTTGAGTTAAATCAATTTAATTATGATGTATTTTGGAGTGAATACCTAAAAGATTATCATCTTATTTCTTAGCTTTTTAATTAAAGTATCATACTATTAACTCGGAATACATATGTAAATATATTTACAGGTGTGTTATTTTGAGCATGTGATAATATATATATTTAATGCAAATATTTATTTACATATAAATATTTTATACGTTTATGCTTTTCCATAAGCATTTGGCGATGCACATAATTTATGTGTTACATTGCTTTTATAAAAACACACCTATTATATTTTTCGTGGTCATGTATTCATATAAGACTCCATGTTACATGTGTACTAAGTAGATTGATGCAAGTGCATAACATCAATGTATGCATGTAAATCATGTGAAAAAAACAATATCATATATATATATATAACATATAAATATGTATATATAACATATAAATATGTGAAAAAAACAATATCATATATATATATATAACATATATAACATATATATGTATAATTATGCTTTTATGCGAGAATGCACATATGTATGTAGGTACGTACTCTTTTGACTATGAAGGTTAAGTTTAATGCTTGGGTGCATTTTATTTATATATATATATATGTTCGAAATGCATATATTTGGGTTTATATGGTTAGGTATTTATTAAAGGCATCCATCTTATTTTATATATTTATATATTTATATTTTTATTTGGTATATAATATTGTTGATATGAGGACTTGACCTAGGAGTCCTTGGGAAAACGCTTATAGTTTATCCTAAATGAATTTATGAGAGAAATATAATACATCTAATATATATATATCAGTATTATAACTTGCAAATTTTATTAGTGTAGGTGCATTCATTGGCAATGCATATATGATAAACCATTTGTTTAGGCATTAATAAAAGTTACGTTGGTCATGTTTTAATTATTGGAGAATAGGTTTATAAGTAATATATGATATATATATTTAAAATATATTATATTGTTTTGACCTAGCGGGAGGGCATATTTTTCTTTGGTTTGGGAATTATATCATGAGGATATACTTTTTTGGAGATGCTACTTTTTGACCTAGCCCTTCCCTCCGGGGAACACACACGAAAGGAGAGCTTTGGCACTCTTTGGTTTTGGGGAAGAACGATACAGGGAATGCGGGGTTGAGAAGCAGAGATTTTTCGCTTGCTACGTTGAGGGCAAAGGCATCTTTGCTTGCTGCGTGTGAGTGGGGGGAAGGACCCAATCCCCGTGTTTGATTCACGTTGGGCAAAACGTTGTATGTCATTTTATTTCTGGCTCTCTTTATTTTTATTTGTGTTTGCCATTGCTGAGACGGCGTGATGGATGGAGAGCCCACGCCCTGCCTTCCTTTCAGTTCATTTGGTTTCGCAGTGGTTGCTTGCGCATGAGTGGAGAGCGCATCTCCTTGTTACCAACGCTGCATCCCATTGCAAGTGGTTATGCTCAAGAGTGTTGAGGCAGCATGGGGGCTGGAGATCCCCACGCCCTGCCCTTCTTTACGATTTTTGCTTTGATTGCGTACGTTACTGTCTATGCTGAGAAGGCATGGTGGCTGGGAGCCCCGACGCTTGCTTTTTATCATTGTTTGACATGCTACTGGATTGTGAAGACTTTTTTTATATTGTATACTTGTATACGTTGCTGCCTGATTTTCCTGTAGACAGAGGCATTACGTGTGAAGGCTTGACACAAAGCCTTATGCTCTGCGTAGATACCCTGTTGCCTGGTGAGTGCTTGCTTGGGTGGCTGGAAGAGTAGTATACTCTGTGTTGATACCTTTTCTTGTTGCTTCCTGGGTTGATGTGTTTTCACTTTGAACCCGTGCTGCCACAATCGACAATTGCTGGGTTATTTACGTATGTTTATGATGATGGATCAGAGTGTGGGAAGGGACAGCTCCCAGTGGGATTGATCCCCACTCGTTTTTGGTTTTGACCATGATTTCTATATCCTTTAAAAGAAAAAAGAAAAAAAACGGAAGAGATTGGTTATGCTTAGTATACTGGGTATAAAAATGACCTTATATATGTATTTGTATACAATGATTCATTGTACATAGATTACCAAAAGGTTGATGTTTATGTAGATACTCATATGGCGAAAATGGATAGGTGTTATACATTTATATCATAAAAGGGTTGTGTGATATATCTAGATGATTATGCAATGGCCATAATGTATATGGAGAATACGATTTGGGCATGTTTATATATATAAAATGTATGAAATGACCATGTGATATATCACATAAAGAGGTGTTGATATATATGTAGGTTATATAACTTACATACATTTATATATATCTGTGTACAACGATTATATGGTATATGAAGCATATAAAACGGTGATGTTAAATATATAAATGGTTAACCCTTACATATTTTATACAAGGGTTACATCCTATAGAAATTATTTAAAATAGTCATGTTTTATAGGTGGTATGAAACGACTATGATATCTACCTTGTATGCTTTGGGGTTTGCATAGGGTCAAGATATGTTTTTATTCCATACACGGAGGGGTTATGTATATGCTAACGGATTGGTTGCTTAGGTAATAAATTTGTTTATATATACATGTCGCATGCATTCCTAGATTTAGATTTTAAATTGAAAGGGGTATGCTTTCATAAATTTAATTGAATGAATGAATGATAACTTTTGTACATATCCATGACATTTGGATTTCATTATGCTTACCATATATGTCGAATTCATCATGTGCATTGACTAAAATTTACATGTATATGATTAATAATGTTGCATAGCATGATACTTATTATTTGCATAGGTTGCATGTCGAGTGCATGGGGAACGACACATAGACATATTCATGAGAATTGTATTAGCATTACATTGTGCTTTGATGGCCCATTGAGTGCATTATTGCATGTAAATGACATCTTTTATGTTCCTACACCTAGGGCGGATGTTGTGTCACATGATACCTCGGGATTGCATGTTGAGTGCATTATTGCATGTCGAATGCAACTCCCATGTACCTATACATTTTATGACATGTGTATCGCATGATACTTTGTTAGTGCATGTCAAACGCCCTATTGTATGTCGAGTGTGTCTTGTATGTCTCTTATATTTTCTTATGATGCTTGTATCAGATGATGTCCTCGGTTGTACAGTGAATAATTTATGTGCATGTCAGACTGCTTTATGACTTGTCGCATGCATCGATTTTATTACTTATGGTACGACTACCGCGAATGGAAGTTGGTTACCATGTGTATATGTCATAGGTCATAGACGTACAAGTTTGGAGTACAGACTTGGGCCTGTCAAGAAAAACACCATAGCTATGCACGAGGTTATGACATGAGAAATGTCTAGGTAGGAGTACTACCGTTTGACTTACAGGAGTACTGCATTAACCTCTAGAGTTGTGTGTGATTGGTTTCTAGTGCGCTGAGACTTTAACACTGTCTATCCAGTTGTGGATCACCATGCCCAGCTCAGGGGTGGCCTTCGGATGAACTGAGTATATGCCGTTGAAGAGCCTACTGTTGGGTGGAGTGTTGCATTGCCCACAATATTTTCCCTATTAAATGATTATGTTTTGTAATTTAGTTTGATATATCTTGATTTACGAAATGACATCTATAGTTGTTGGAGTATATTTATTGAACTAATGCATGTTGTAAGTATGAATGATTAATACAGGAATAAGATGATGGAAGGAATCACCCTTCTTCAGTCTTACCAAGGTGGTAAGAAAAGTATGCTTGTGGAGTTATCATGTTCATTTATATATGTCTATTAACTCATCTAATCGTATTTTTTATTGTATGTGATTAATGTAAGTAAAGGTTGTGTTTACTTATTCATGGATCCATGCAAAGTTGATTGTTGGATGGCCACAAGAAAGAGGCTACCTTTGTTTGAAAAGAGATTTCAATATGATGCTAATCCTAGAGACGTTTAGTGTCATACACGTGCTTAGAGTTTTACCATTCTATGTTATTGAGGTGAGAACATATATTAGATGTTATGTTTAATGGGAAAACATGTGACTGTGAATGCATAGGAGAATGAAAGAGCTTCTTGTGCATTGGAAGAAATGTGTAAAATATTATGTGGACTATGAATGAGACATTACCCTAGATCAAATTGCATTTGATAATGATCTATGTAAGGGAATGTGTGAAAAGAACATGTTTGTATGCTTCTTGTGAATGTTGTAAAGGAGAATTGTCAACACAACCTAACCATAGCTTCCTAAGTTCATCATTACACCTTTCAACATAGTCTATGGTCAACTTAGTATTCTTGGGTGTAAGAGAAGGACTTGACATGTCCTCATACTGTTATACAGATGTATGAATTTGTCTTCATTTACTTATGATGAGATTTTTGGTGCATCTATATCTCATGGTTTAAAGAATTTCTTATTAATGAAATTATGACACCATGATGTTAAATACTATTTGGTCGGCATACTCATGTGTTCTAAAAGGTTTCCATTATGCATTGATGATGTGTCGACAAGTTTTCTAAAGGTCGATTAAGTATGTGAATTATCAAATGAGTATCTTTGTATGAAATGGAATCTAACACATGGATGTATACTTGTACACTGTTGCATTTAATGTTATAACTACCAAGTATGCATGAGTATCGAAATGATTCATTACTCTACAAGTAGTTGCACCATGATGTATCTTTTGTTAATTGATATAATGCATTGCACGTCATTATATGGAAAGATAGGTGCATGTCTTGGTTTATAATTATATGAAACTTATGGTACATAGGCATGCTTCTGATGTTAAATGACTCTAGCTGAGAGTGTTGTGTTAAAGTTAACATCGAGTTATGAATCTAACTTACTTTATAGAACGTGTTCTTCTATGTTGCACCAAGTTCGAAAATTGTGTGGTAATTCGTACCCAAGTTTGTGCACGAAGTTGCAAGTGATTTTCTACTTAGAATCTGCTTTATAATGTTATAAAGAGGAACTTGGTTTGTGTGCCTTTATTCTTGGAAAGACTTTACATATTGCAGTAAAGCTATGTACCTAATTGTCTATATGTTATTCACCTTAGTAGGTGAATTGATGATTGTATGGGTATTGATAGTATGATGTTTAAAAAAAAACAAAAAAATTTCTCCCCATTTCCTCTTAAAAGTGATAAGGATTTTTGGATGTTACAGCTAGAAATAAACATATCAAGAATATTTCGAGAAGTCACATTTCAATCAAGTGCTACTCCTTACCATTTAAATTGATATTTATTGTGCTTTATAGAAAATGGATCGATGCAAGAAGGAGTGTCCATTCCTTTCTGAAAGATACTTATGTCAAATTTATCTAGGTATAATATCTCCATGATATTCTTGATATTTGGAGAATATATGATGGGGTGTCTGGTCCTTCTTGGACTTTCTTTTACTAATAGTTCTATAATACATAAAGGGTTGTTTGATCCTTCTTGGGTTCACCGTTATGGATATGGGTGAATTGTTGGATGACCATTCATAGCTTCAATAGTCTTACAATTATGTAATAAACGAAGGGGCGACTGATCCTTTCACTCCATGAGATTCTAGATATTTGGAGCATATAGGAAGGGGCACCCGATCCTTTTTGTGTTTTAAATTTCTCTCATAAATGAAGGGGCGATTGACCCTTCTTGTTATAAGTATTATTTTCGTAATAGTTCTATAATACAAGAAGAGTCAGTCATTCCTTCTTATTTTCACCATTCTGGATATAAATGAATTGCTAGATGACCATTCCTTTTGCTCCATGATATTCTTGATATTTGGAGGATAGAAGAAGGGGCACCCGATCCTTTTTGTGTTTACTATTCATACTAATCCCATAATACATGAAATGTTGGCCGTCCATTCTTGTGTTCACCATACTGGATATAGATGAATTTTTGGCCCCCTTTGTAGAATAAATAGTTTTACATTTCTCTCATAAATGAAGGGTCGATCGACCCTTCGTGTGCTCAGTATTCTTCCAGAGTTCACCACCATGTATATACATGAATTGTTGGCTTAATCTTCGAAGGTTGAATATTTTTACATTTTTATTATAACTCAAGTGGCAACCGAACCTTCATGTGCTAAGTATTATTTTCATAATAGTTATAGAGTACAAGAAGGGTCATTTGTTTCTTCTTGTGTTCACCATTCTGGATATAGGTGAATTTTTGGATGACTATTTGTAGGTTCGATAGTTTTACAATTCTCTACTAAATGAAGGGGCGGTCGATCCTCTCTCTCCATGATATTCTTGATATTTGAAGGATATAAGAAGCGATGCCCAAACCTTCTGGTGTTTACTATTTATACTAATCCTACAATACTTGAATGGTCGACTGTTCATTCTTCTGTTCACCATTCCGGATATAGCTGAATTGTCGTCCTAGCCTTCGTAGATTAAATATTTTTACATTTCTCTCATAAATGAAGGGTCGTCTGACCTTTCTTGCGCTCAATATTCTTCTAGTATTCACCATTATGTATATACATGAATTGATGACCTAGCCTTCATAGGTTGAATATTTTTACAATTCTCTCATAAATGAAAGGGCGAGCGACCCTTCTTCTTCCCAATATTATTTTCAAAATAGTTCTAGAATGCAAGAAGGGTCGGTCGATCCTTCTTGTGTTCACCATTCTGGATATAGGTGAATTGTTGGATATAGGTATTCACAATTCTCTACTAAACAAAGGGGCAACCAATCCTTCTTGTCGGAAGTCGGAAGTAAGGAAAAATATTTTTTATATGTTATAACTTAGCCAATGTCCCGATTCCTACTATTTGTTGCAGAAGTCGGAAGTTGGGAATTGTTGGCCTAGCCTTCGTAGCCTACATATTTTTACATTTCTCTCGTAAATGAAGGGTCTGACGACCCTTCTTGTGCTCAATATTCTTCCAGTGTTCACCATTCTGGATATACATGAATTGACGGCCTACCCTTCGTTGGTTGAATATTTTTACAAATCCCTCATAAATGAAGGGGCGGTCGACCCTTCTTCCGCCCGATATTCTTTTCATAATAGTTCTATACTACACGAAGGGTCGGTTGATCCTTCTTATATTCACCATTTTGGATATAGGTGTTCACAATTCTCTACTAAATGAAGGGGCGATTGATCCTTCTTGTAAGAAAACGTAAGTCGAGACAAACATTTTTTATATGTTATAACTTAGCTGATGTTTGGATCCCTACTATTTACAGCGTAATTCAGAAGTCGGAAATTGTCGGCCTAGCCTTCATAGATTAAATATTTTTACATTTCTCTCCTAAATGAAGGGTCGACTGACCCTTCTTCTACTCAGTATTCTTCGAGTGTTCAACAATCTTGATATAAATGAATTGACGGCCTAGCCTTCATAGGTTGAATATTTTTACTATTCTTTCATAAACGAAGGGCCGAACAACCATTATTCTTCTCATAATAGTTCTATACTGCAAGAAGAGTTGGTCGATCCTTCTTGTGTTCACCATTATGGATATAGCTCAATTGCTGGATATAGGTGTTCACAATTCTCTACTAAAGGAAGGGGCAACTGATCCTTTATCTTCATGATATTCTTAGTATTTCAAGGACATAAGAAGGGGTGCCCAATCCTTCTAGTGTTTACTGTTCCTACTAATCCTACAATACAAGAAAGGTCGGCCGTTCATTCTTTTGTTTTCTCTCATAAATGAAGGGTCGATCGAACCTTCTTGTTGGAAGTCGGAAGTCGGGAAAAACATTGTTTATATGTTATCTAATGGTCACTCATAACGATTCACCTTTTTAAAACAATGGCCAGATCTTTCGTTACAATATACAGTTTAACAAAGTGTTTGAATCAAAAACAAAATCCATTGGATATGGAGTCAACACACACATTTTTTAAAATTATTTAAGAGCCCAGTGGTAGGATAAATATTTCACGAATGAAAAGTAGGTATCATTTGTCCAGACAAATAGCAATTTTAGGAATGATAGAAGATTAAAGAAAACAATACATTAATAACACAAAGCATCTAACTAGGATGATTTCTGCATTAATTTGGAAGAAAGAACATTGACAATATTTAAATGTGTGAATCAGAGCATATAAAATGAATTTTAACTTGCATAGTTCAGTCAAATATGATGCAAAGTGCTAAGGTAGTGTAACAGTAAATACATTCGCAAAAGAGAAATTAACAGACTCAAGAAAGTGACAACATATGAATCTCTATTTATGATAAACCTGTACTTCTGTTCTTCATTAAAGTCTTCAAAAAATATTACATCATTGTATTTTTTTCTCTCGGATCCAACCCCGATTACTTTGTAAAATCAAAATTTATACAAAATGTTCTTTGAATAAACCCTAACTGGTTATTTGCTAAAAAGACAAATTTCAAATAAATCTCTAAACTTCAGGAACATTTGTTTTGTTGTCGACCAAGCTGGTATCATGTTGCTTTGATTTGGGCTGATGTAACACTTAGGAAATTAATAAAGGAACCACAACTTCATTTCAAATTAAGACACATGAATATTCATTCTTTATATAACCTGTATTTTATTTTCCCAAATTTTTCGACAATTTTCCATTGCTCTTGATTTGGGATTTCATAATCCATCATTTCTTTCACCATTACCTCCAATTCTATGCATGTTGTGTAACATACAACTGGAAGATCCTTCTTAATCATTAGAAATTGCTCAAATATTTCAAAATCATCGGTTACTTTATCAGTTATTGTCTTTCCTGTTAATCCTTTGACCAAAAATTCAAATTTAGAGTGATCCATACAAGCTTGTATTATCAAACTATTATAATTTTCTTCATTCATTAATTTTCCATCATCATTCCAAAAAGAAGGTAGACCATTTTCAAAAATTGCCTGAAATAATTTCTTAAAATTATGAACTTTAAGGAGCAGCATTTGTTGCGCCTTGTCTTGTACTTCTTTAACATGGTCATACTTGCCAATAATTATTTTTTCCCAAATGATGATTGATGGTATGTTCTTGATTCCAAAACTATGCATATCTGATTGAGTTAGAGTGTTTAAAAAACTGTTTCTATTTTGAGCTATTTCTGAAGGCCTTTTGCTTAATGTCTCGTTTTCCACTTTACACCTCTGGAGAGCTATGTTTGCTATAACATCTTTATCTTCCATAAAATTCAAATGTGACTAGAATTTGGTGACTTCCACTGATATAGCATCCCATATAAGGTGTTTAGATCATTTTAATGGAAGCTTACCTGTCAATCTATCTTTTAATTCATCAACTTTCTTTTGCAACTATTTTCTATCATTCAATTTTTTTTTCTTTTCTTCATAATTTTGAATTAATTCATGTTTCAACTTCTAGTTTTCCGCTTTCAACTCTTCTATATTTACATCTTTTAGACTAATTTGTGACATAGCACTAGTCAATTCCTCTGTGGAGGACTTATCCATTTGTCCTTCATCCGTACATATAGATTGATCCCTTGTATTTTCTGGCACTTGCACAGTTTCAATATGTGTGAGGAACCTGCAACAGTTAATTGATAAAATGCAAAATATATGAGATCACAGAATATTTTATTGATCGCAGGCCACTTCGAGGGGGCAAACTCCTTTGAGAAAGATCAATACAAATAACTCCACGGTGCCTTCATTTTCCTCAACACACACTTATATACTAAGTCTATGCTCAATACTATGGGTCAATACCAGGGGACAACTTACAAAGCAAATGTGTCCAATATTATGAGTCAATACCATCGGCTAATACAAACTATGGATCAACAAATACTACGGGATGACTTACAAAGCATATGTGTCCAACAACAATATACTAACAAAGTAAAGAGAAGGGTTGGAATGGGTTCCTAACATCCCCTATCCCTTAGAAAAATATTTGTCCTCAAATCTTTAGATGTGGAAATCGATGCAGAATATGAAGGAGTGGTTCCCCAGTAGCATCCTTGGGTTTCATTCTGTGCCACTCAATTAATACCTCTGTTATAGATTGAGAGAGAAGCTCACGCCTTTTGAGTTTTAGGGGAGATTGCTTGGAAGGATGTACATGAAGAAGAACCATATCAGTTGCTTGAAAAGTGTGCTCAGAACGGTGTTGATCGGCTTGTTGTTTCATTCAAATTCTTGTCAGGTGAAGATTGTCCTACTGAATGAGAAGAATCTGATCACGGTTTCGAAGAACCGAGTCAAGTGCCTAAACTGGGGAACTGTTGAGGGTGTATGGAAGAAGAACTGGTGGTGCCTATCCATAGACTGCTTCATATGGTGTCATTTTAGATGTGGTATTGTACCATCGGAGTGCTTCAAGTAAATCCATACAAATAGTTGTCCAAATCTATGTAGGGATGGGCAAGGGTTCAAGCAGTCCCGGAAGGAGTGTCATTTCACCCTTGTTGATCTCGAAAGTATCACAGTTAGCCACCAACTGTTGCATTGTCATTTGCAGTCCCTCCCAAAATAAGTTACACTGTTCTCGGTCATACGGTTTGAGGAACCCAGAGTGCCCTGTCGATGGAGAAGCATGGAGTTCGTAGAAGAGATATCCCTATTGAAAATATCGCAACCAATTTGGAACAAGCAAAGAAATAGATGTAAGAGAATCTGGGTCATCAAATGTGTGAGGATCATCTGCCCCCAGATTGTCCTTACCCTTCTTGCAAGGGATCGCATAGGCATAACCCATGAGTTCGAAAACCCATTTCAGGTGTGATGGGGAGGAGACCTGTTGTTCCAGGAAATTTTTCAGACTCTGGTGATCAGTCTTGATGCAGAAATAATTCCCTAATAGGTGTGGCTTCCACTTCTGTATTGCAAGTGAAATAGCCATCAGTTCGTTCTCAGATGTAGATGCGGCTAAATTCATACCGGAAAGGTCTCTTGAAGGTGGCAAGCTCACTGGTTCAACAAAGACACCTCCATATCTATCCAAGGAAGTAGTAGATACCATTGATGGGTGCATCTAAATGGAATGGAGCTGAGCAATGACACCATGTGAATTCTTCTTAAGGATATTTTCGAGGCGATGTGAACTGATGATGTAGAGAGACCCTGGTTGTAAGCCCATAAATTTGTGTTGTTTCCCATTGACTAAAAACTGCATCCAAAGTTCAGCAAAATCCCATAAGATGGGGCCAAGTGTGCGTAACAATTGAAATCCCAAAACCACATCACATCCGCCTATGGACGAGGAAAACATGTTAGAGAGCAGGTTATAATATTCCAGAGAGATACGAACATTGTGACACTTCCCCTTTCAAGGTAAGGTGCCTTCATTGGCAATCATGACTTCAAAGTTGGAGCAAGGATGGAAAAAACAATCAGCCTGTTTAGCGATCCCATGGTCAATGAAATTATGAGTGCTACAAGAATCGATGAGTATTGTAAGAAAGATCTTCTTAAAGTAACCCTGACCTGCATTGTTTGCGGGGTGGTGACTCTGGCTAAAGCATGGAGAGATATCTCTGGGGGGTCATCTAGAAACAGAGGGTCAACAGGTGGTTGTTGAATGTCGACCTGATCATCTAGTGTATCTAGAGATTCTACACCAATTTCAGAGGCAGGCGGAGAATCCACATCTAAGAGATAGAGCTGTTGCTCAACACATCTATGTCCCTGAGTGAATTTCTCATCACAATTATAACAAAGCCCTTTTTATCTACGTGCCTGCATCTCTGCTTTAGACAAGTGCTTGATAGGAGTGGTGCGAGGAGCTGGCGTGATGGGAGGTCATTTGGAAACCAGATTTCTGAATGGAACAAAAGTGGATTTGGAGCATTGTTGGGCTGTGATCTTGTCCTCCACTAACTTATCCAACCCTAGGAATCCCATCATTGTGTTGGGACAAAACATTTTAACCTTTGAATGGATCTCATCCTTAAGACCACTGATAAAAAAAATCATGCATAATTCATCATACAATCCTTCTGTGTGATTATCTAGTTTCTGGAATTTTGTTTGATACTCTCCCACAGTTCCAAATTGGCGAATTTTAGTGAGTGCTCCTGTGAAGTCATCAAAAGCACTAGGACCAAATCGTTGCAAAAGGAGTTGGAAAAAATCTGTCCATTTTGGCTCGTCATGAGTAAGCTTGATGTACCAACGGTACCATTGAAGGGCTTCCTGTTCCAAATGAAAGGATGCAAGTGGAATTTTTTGGACATCAAATGTATTATGCAGATTGAAATATTGTTTTGCCCGATATATCCATCCACTTGGATCATTACCATTGAAGCGAGAAAAATCAAGCTTTGGCCCACGAAAATTGCTGGAAGAAGAGAACCCAGTGTTCATGGATGAATGCTGAAGATGGAGAATGAAAAAATTTTCATCCAAATCTTAGAGTTTGGTTTTGAGGGCTGCAAGTTCTTCCACCATGATTTGTGCTTCTCCGTGGGTGACAATCATAACCAGGATTTTTTTTTTTTGGTGAATGGGTAGAAAAATAGAAACAAAAGCTTAGTTAGTAAAGGGAAATTTGGATTTGGGGAAAACTCTGATGGGTAATTGAGGTTTGACTAGGTTTTGGGTACTTTCAAATGGACAGGGAAGTAGAAAATGTGGATTTCAGAAGCGAGGTGAAGGAATGGGAAAATTTGTCAGAGAGGGACAAGGAAGCAGAAATAGGAAATGAACACGGTGGCAAAATTTGAAGGTGATTGGGTGAGAATCGAATAAGTTATGGCAAACCCTAAAAAAAGAAAAATGTGGGATTTTTGGTTTTGGGAAGTGGAATTCGGAATAGGCTCCTTAGGAATGAAATATGCAGAATGGGATTGCAGGGTGTTAGTGAAGTTTCAGGGGAAACAGAGTTACGGAACAAAAACTCTACATAATAAATAAACACATTTGAAAAGCTATGGGTCAATTGTTGAATGCATAACCTATATTCCAGCTAAAACTCTAGTGTTTAACAAACATAATGTTGTGATTCTTAATTTCTTGATTTGTTTCATAACAGTGTCTTTCAGAGGCTCAAATCTCTTTTCATTTGAATCTTGCGGGTTTTGTTCTCCAACTGCAGTACCCAACGAGTAATTATTCATCGAATCTAAACGAATTGTTATGAAGACAACAAGGCAATTTCCACTAAACTATGAAGTAATAGAAAAATGATTACCAACTGATAGGCGAATCTACAAGTAAGATTGCATGCCATAGAAAATTACGGTGGTGAGGACATCATTCATTGTCTGTAGAGCATATCAATCAAAGAGCTATAAGTATACATGCTGATTAAGCAATAAGAAATAATGCTGTGAACATATGGTGTTAATTACATACCCCTCCTACATAATTCTTTATTTGTCTTATGTTCTTCAAGAGAAATGTAGCGAAAGACAGAGCAGCGGGCATGTGTTCGATTAAGAAATAATTGGGAATTTTCTCTTAATGTAACCCACCTTGTCCATTTGGATCTAATTTTACATTATTACTAACTTGGACATCATTCTTGGCAATTATTTGACACTTAGCACCAATTTTACAAACTATCATGAGTATGGCCAAGTGGCTTAGGCCATTGTGACCCAATGCAAAATTTTGGGACATGACAGTATCCTTCAGAGATCCTGATTATGCTACTATTGTGAATAATGTATTGGGTGCTAATGAATTTACAATCTAGTCTATGGTAGCATATAATCTTAACATGTTTGATGTGCAAAGATTCGTGAAAAAAGAATTGCAATATCCACTATGATCGAGGATCATGTACTGTTCGTCTGAATGAATATATTTTCACTTCTGTACTAACTATTATCAACTTAATGGATTTACTTGGTCTTTCAATTTTATACTTAAACACCTTTTGAATTACTAAGACTTGTTTTTTGTTGCTAGTGAGATCTCTTACTGCTGGTATAGTTTTTCCTAACTAGTCTTGCTATTGCTGATATATCTTCAATTGCTAAATGTGTGCTTAAATTTTAACATAGTGACTTTGGGAGTGTTGAAGTTGAAAGAGATTAAAATTATGTTTTTAATTATCAGATCTAAACTTTTATGCTGAACTAATTTGTTTTCATTATTATATATGTAATTTATTTCTGCATTAAAGTATATTTTTTTTAATTTTGTTTAGTCAATGGTATCAAGAGGAGTGCCTCAAAGACTATGCACATCAAATATTGTGAATGCACACTGGACTTGAACTGAAGATCATGAAACCAAACACTGGACTATTTTTTCTAAGTGTACATCAACTCTGCTGTAAATTACATTTTTTATTTTGTCATTGGTTTGTTAAATTGGTGCTACTACTAGACCTGTTTAAATCATTGATCATATTTATAGGCCTAAATTCCAAAGAGATGTCGGTTATATATGCACACATATTTGCACTTCCTTTTTCAATGTGATATGTGTGTATGCAATAACGAATAAGATGTAATTATTCCATGATTGATGACAACTTCCCAAATTTCAAAGTGGCCCTCCACAAATTTTTTATGTGCATTGGTTTTTTTGTCTTAAACATTGTAAAATTAAACTTGGCAATCAAATAAACTAATTGTATTAGTAGATGCTACCATACAATCATATCTACAAAGCATCAAGACAAAATATTTATATTCTCCAAATTAAAAATACTTGCATATTATCATCAAGAGTCTAGACAACCATGGTTGCATGGTGAATATGGGAGTTTTGAGATTCAATTGGCTAACAAGGAAAACTCTCCTCGAGAGCAAAAGCTGCAACGAAAAAATCCTTCCTTGTTCTTCTTAATGGAAAAAAGGGGATTAAAATTACATTTCATGCTCCGGGGATTTTATTGAGACTTAATGAATTGGTCCCAAGTATCACACTCATAAATAATAATGTTTAATTGTTTTGGTTCAAGCAGTCACAACAGAACTTCATGTTTGACCACCTCAATTGAGATTGTACTCAATCCATTGGTGATTGTGCTGTGGAATTTTTTCATGAGTTGAGCTTTCTTCGTGGTTGTCCCAATATGATCATGCAATGCCTACACAGTGACCTTAAACACTCTTCACAACTTCAACGTCTTCATATTTGAAGGTCCTTAATGCATCCAATCGTTTCTCCTTTGGAATGGGCACCTCAAGCGTACCTGGGGGAGGCAAATTGCATCTTCAGAAAAACCTTTTCGATCACATCGTGAAAGCCTTGGAATTTCTTCAATGAAGCAGTGATGTCCCTCTCTAAGGTTTCTCCTACTGTTTGGCATTTGTCTATGGTGGCGTAGTCTACCAGTATGTCTTCCACGACTTTATTGGATATATTGGGGGGAATGACTACATTTCATTGTTGCCATGCTGCATTGCCATCCATATTGGCTTTAAGCTCAATAGTATTTTGATTGCTTTCTTGAGTTTTGGCTCCTATATCATGAAGTTTATTTGCTTCCCTTTGAACATCAAAAAACATATCCTCCACTTATTCTTGTATTCCCAGGTATTCTTCTTGTAACAAAAGGGTGTACTCATTGAATCCTAATAAACCTTGTGTACCTTTCTTTGAAGATTCCACCTCTATGGGAAAAGTATCTCTATCTTTCTGCAAACATTCTATTTGACGGGTAGAGCTTTCCCTCACTGCTTCAAGCTCGTTCACTTTTGATGACATCTCATCCTAAACCTTTGTAAGTCTTTGCATAAGATCTCCACTGCTCGTTTCTCCACTTGCAATGCATCATTGTCGTGTTTCAATTCTATTCTTTCTCTTCTTGCCTCTAGGAGGATATCCTCTAGTAAGCTTATCCTTTGCTTGGACTGCTATGCTTCTCCTAACAATTTGTCAATATTGTCTTCTGTGGCCATGGCAACGGCCACGGTGATATATGCAAAGGAATTAGAAATTTTGTCAGTGTCTTGAAAGACAGACACTTCGGTCACGGTGACCATCTCAGGATGCGTAATGATCTAAAGCCTTATTTCTATCTTTTGCACGATTTGCTTCTTCCTTGGGTTAAACTTATAAGAACTAAGCTTAGCTACTAAAGTTGCTTTGGAGGGGTTGTACATTACAATCCCAAGATCCTGCAAAGGGAAATCTCCCCCAGTGAGTGGGATGTCAGAGCTAGCAGTAGGAATATCAATGTCTATGTCTTGCAGCATAGATTCTTTCATTCTTTCTACTTCTTCAAGATCCTTTGCAGCTTTCTTTTGGCTTTTCAAGTCCCGTGTCCCAGTTTCGTGTGTTCCTTTTGATTTTTCTAGTTCCCCTTCTTCTTTCTCCCTGGTTTTCATGTTTTGTGGCCCAGTTTCCCACGTTCCTTTTGACTTGTCCAGTTCCTCTGCTTCCTTCTCTTGGGCTTCCATGTCATGTGGCCCACTTTCCTATGTTCCTTTTGATTTTTTTAGTTTCTCTGCTTCCTTCTCCTGGGTTTCCATGTCTTGCAACCTATTTTCTTGCTTTATTTTTGCTTGATCTACTTCCTCTGTTTCCTTCTTTGTGGTTTCGATTTCCCGTGATCTAGTTTCCTGCATCCCTTTTGATTGGTACAATTCCTCTGCTTCCTTCTTATGGGTTTCCTCGTGTTTTCACAATGTCTTATTTTCTCATTTTGATTTGATGATATCCAAAATGGTAAATAAAATTGCTCCCTGTAATTATTCAATGATAGGAATAGGAAACTTAGCTTCAATTGTCGTCTTATTTAGCTCTGTATGATTTGGACACATACATTATGAAACTTCGCTTTTGCGAACCATCACCATTGGTGCAAAAAAATCACTTTGGCTAGGTTGAATTATTTTTGCATCTAATATTCCTTGAACTATATTTTCAATCTCACTCTTTTGTTCATATGGGTACCTGTAGGGTCTAATGTTAGGTAGTACACTTCTTAGTTACAAGTGAATAACAGGGTCATGATCTCGAGGAGGTGGAATACCTTTTGGAATTTCTCGAAATACCTTGGAATTATTGTCAATAACTTGTTGGAGATCCATTGGAATATAGGGTATATATGCTTGAACATCTAGTGAGCACAATTATGCAATTACTTCATGTTGTCCTTTTATTAGCTGCTTTTTCATGTTGTTAGAGCTTATCACTTTAGATGGTTTACATGGAATACCTTTGAGTTAATGTCTTTGAAATTAACTTCACAGCTAATATTTGAGCCTAAATAGAGTAATAGTCCATCATTGACTCATAGAATGGATATATCTACTCATCTCGAGTATATTGTAGTGACATCCACTCCAAGAGAGTGTTATTTTCCTAAATGGGTAACATATACTATTGAAGTTGTTGGTAGTACAATTGATTGGAGGAGAAATCAAAGTTGAAAACAACAAGATAATGTTGTAGTCATGACATGTAGTACATATGATCAAAAGTTATAGATTTTTTTTACAAAATCGATCATTGAAGCTAAGGTTGTCAAACTTTGGTTGATGCTTGCACCCCATGATTAGGAGGTTTTCCTAAAAAATGGGTGTTGAAGTAAAACATATTATAATCCTCTAGTTGTGTTGAAGGAAGGATGTCGAATTATGATGATATTGGGGAATGTGTCAATCCAACTTATGGATCCAGTTGAGGAACTAGTCAATATTAGTTGATGGGCCCACTACAGTATCTGAAGGAGCCAATGAATTCAGTTCGATATCAATAAAAGAAAAAAATTATTCAAATAATATATTAAAGTGGTCCCAATAAAGTTAGAGGGACCACCCTAAGGAGATAATTTTATAACTACTATAACATATTTTGTGGAATAATATAACCAATTGGGATTAGTATGAGTAATCATATTTGAAATAGTGGTCCATGTTTCATCAAGATTTGATAGATCCTCAAGTATAAATACATGAGATAAGATATGTGAAATAAATAATAAGAAATATGTTTCTCTATGTTACATCTATGTGTTTGAATATTCCTATGAATGCTTAATCAGTGTCTTTGCACACCACCTATTCATGCTCAAACACTATTGTTCTATTGTATCTTCAACATTCCTTCTATTTTCAACATTTGTGGCGAATCAAATAAGAGAAATGGGATGGAGCTCACTCCCCATGGCATCGAAAAGGAGAGTGAAGATATATGGAATAAAGCACTAGAATTCAAATAGGAGGCGAGACTTGAGAAACCATCTAAGGAAGCATATAAATAACATGAACATAGAGGTTAGAAGAAATTCATACAAGAAAGTGATAAATTCATACCACAATGATTCTTTTATATCTTCAGTCAAAACACCAAATTTGGAGTGAATATTTGCCCATTAAGTGTAGAACCAGCATAGATCCATCTTAAACCTGTATCTATCAAGCACCGAGAGGGATCCAATTTCTTGAGGTGTATTTCTTTTTTTAAATTTAAACTCAAGAAATTTGATCTCTCTTGATTGATAGATCCGGGTTTAAGTTTTAAGTTTTTATTTTATAAACGAACATCTATTTTTTAATTACTTTTCATAATATTTTATTTTATGAACCAACATGGATTTTTTTTAAATACTTTCCATAATTTTTTATTTTATGAGCCGACATGAATTTTTTTAATTATTTTGTTACAAACATTACATCATGTTACAACATCTCCCCCATACTGGGCTGTAGAGCACCTCGTTTCACTCAGTGCAATTATTTGACATAATATTTGAAGAGTATAAGGAGAGGTTAGTTTAGTTAATAGATGGATATTTCAATGTACTCACCAAGTCATCAGTAGTAGTTAAAATATGTTTGAGAGGGTACCATTTGGTCCTATTTGATAACATACACTTATAATCATCATAACCTATACCTTCAACCATCTGTAAAAAATAGATTTCCACCACTTCCATGGGTGAGAATGTCACTAAGAAACTATCCATGTCCACACCTCCATCTAGTAGTAGTTATTTTCTTAGTAACTTACTATCACATTCTGTGAGCATTCATTCACTTAAGGAATTTAACCCCATCTGAAGTTCATAACTACGCATAACCATTTTCATGCAACTTGTGTAATACATACTCCATTTTCATTGTATCCATAATGAATTTTACAATTGATGAACTTTCATTACATTTGTATAAAGAAAATAGCAAGACTTCAGCTAATGTATGGTAATGAACTACTCTATCAAGTGCTTGATGACCATGTTGATGAAGTGAGATTTTTTATTATCATTGATCAATTCCAAGGGAAAACCAAACATCATGATGAACTTGGTGTACAAAACCAATGAAATTATTCGAGCATCACTTTTGGGTGTAACAACATCCTCTAGGCATTTGGTGAAATTGTCAATGGAAACCAAGATAAAGCTATTTTAACAAAAGCTAACTAAAACAAGTCACAAGAAATCAATTTCCATCTCTAAAAGGGAGAAAATATGAAATGGAATGTAATCATCATTATGTGGGATCCCACATGCTAACATAAGTCAAAATTTTGAACATACTTGATTGTGCAAAATAAAACCGTTTATAAACTACCATAATCCTACTCATAGCATTTTATTCCTTGTCTATCATGAAACAATTACAACCATTTATTTCTTGATATACACAAAGGACATTCATATCCTAATCCAAAAAAAAAAAATTGTATAAATATCATTGTTCACAACATACTTGTATAAAACACCTGTAATGATATTAAATGGAAATGTATGTTGTGCAATCTTCCAATGTTGTTTTATAGCATATAATTCTAGGAAGATTCCCTTGGAAAGGAACCAATATAAACATTGCACAATTGTGTCCCATTGTGAGTATGGATTCTAAATAATTGATCATTCATAAATTCATCATGAACATATCCTACATCCCTAGAACTGATCCAAGAATGGAAATCACATGCAGCATGTATATTTCTTGGTTTTACAAAAGTAGTGAACTCATATACCTATAACAATAAATCTAGAAGCTCAAATGTAATTGGGGAATTTTTTGAGAATGTATATCAATACCTAATGATCAACATAAATGTCACAACTTTTGCACCAAAATAAAATAGAAATATTTATGTATAACATAAACCATGGAATTGGCTTCACTTTGCGATGGTGTAATTCTTCTCGACAACATTCAACTTCTTGATCACAAACTATATATGATGATGTAGAATATCATCATATGGTTTCTGTAATGCTATTAATCATGATGTTGGAAGCATCTATGTCAAGTTGGAAGATTTTATCCCGCCGTGGCTAGACCAAGGTTGGTGCTTCCACAATCTTCTCCTTGAGAGTATTATATGATTATTTATAGAGGATTATCCATTCAAATTGGATATATTTGGTTAGGAGGTGATATGAGCATATAAAAAGAAAATTTGACAATAGCCATCGTGACCCGTGACCCAGGAGTGTGCACACTCATGCTACATTAATCATGGGAGGTAAATAGATGATAGTTTTGAATTTCTTGAAAAGGGGAAGGATAACATTAAATTATTATGATTCATTAGTAAACCAAATTGATAGCATGATTGTATCATTCATTTGAGTTGTTAACCATGGTATCATAGGAGTCTATGTAGAATAAAGTATTCAAGATAGATCACAAAGGAACATGTAGATAAAATCCTTGAAATTGTTTAGGATGGTGCAACTAAAAGAAACATGTGCATTTATAATTAAAATGGCCAAATTATGTAGTAGTAGGATCCCATTATATTACAAAGGAAGTGTTTGGATTATGTTCCTTTCTAATGTTGATTTGATGGTAACCACTAAAGTTATATTTGGAAGAGTGGAATCTTGCATGAGAATTGTTGAATACGTTTAGCATCAAGCTCAATGTTGGTGTTCAGAACGTTGAAATATTCAAAAATATCTTTCAAATACTGATAAATCTAAGTGAATACATCACTATATTCAGTGAAAATGATATATTCAAAGGTATATCAATTTTACTCTAAGAACATGCACTAATTGTTAAATTGGTCTCATAACTTCACATGATTTTGGGTGCACTATTGAAAGTGTTCAAAACTCATTATTTATATGCATTTTTTCATGAATCACCCTAACACTCAACAAAGGAATAACTAAGTGAAACAATATTATCCAATGAAATATAAATTTGATCATAAACCATTTTGTTCACTAAAATGTGTCTTTTCCAATTTGTCATAATTCTAAAATGTTATAAATAGGTTTCTTAATAGTTCATGGTTGTGTGCTTCTTGTGTACTTCTTTGGTAATTGGGGGTGGAGACTAAATATTCCCATACCTATGAGTATTTATGTTTATCACTACCTAGACATTTGTTTATGGGAGACCAATTGTATGTAATTCAACAGTGTACATGCATTCTAGGAATGTAAATTTCACAATTGCCAATAATTGTAGAAGATTTTTCTAGAAATAAAATGTGCATAGTTTTGAAACTTTCCCAGCATTTCAAGTAGGCACTAAACACTACAACATCATCAGGGGATTAGTCATAAGCTTAGAATAATGGAGAAGAGCAACCATTTAAGGATTTTAAATTGGTGAACAATTTTTGTAAAGCAAGATAATGTGTTGATGAAGTTGGAAGGCTTGTTTAGTTCGGTTTGCATCTAGATACAAACCTTTATGTAATGTTTTTGTATACTTTGTTTCTCAAGAATATCAAGTATATGTATTTTCTGAGGGGGGGAAACAAGAGTTTAAATAGGTGTTAAATGAAGGTAGTCGTTATACCTAAAAAATAAATGGTCTTTTTAATATTATAAATCAATTAATGAATTATTATTATTATTTGGTTTATATATATATATTCCAAAGAGATAAAATTACCAAAAAATGTACAAAATAGTTGAGTAGATAAGGGACAAAAGTGATCTCAAGAACCTTGTTAATTATTTTCCTTTGCTTCCCCTTTTCACCAACTATTTTGAATATGGAGTTTCCCTTCAAAATCTTGCATATCATTTTTCCCACATCCACACATCTAGCATCCACTATGGAATGCAGAGTGTTGTTTCTATTTTTTTCTTTCCTTTTCTTCAATTCCACCTTTATGCATTTTGCATATGGAATGAGAAGTGCAAAGAGTTGTGTTTCCTTTTCCCACATTCCCAAGTTGAATCCTTGCATTCTTGCATCTTCACATCTAGTGAAAATTGTTAATTTTTCGATAATTTCATTCCATTATCATTAGGATATATAAGAGAATAACATGTACAACATATCTCTACAGCATATCAATCATAGACACAAAAGAAATCACACAAGAGACACAGAGTTTCACTGGGGAAAACCAAGAAGGTGAAAACCCCCGCAACTTCCTCAGAGATAGAATAAACCCAAGTACAAGATCACAAGCATCAAACCCAATAATATGTCTCTAGCAGATGCTCCTCCTCCTCCACATGTGCGCCACTTTCTCTCTTAGCTATGCGAGCTTGAGAAGTGAGTGAATGAATAGAATGAGGGACACACCCCTCTTATTTATACTTGACTTGTCCTGCCAATTAATTCACTAGGGCCGACTTGCTACTCAAGTCTAATAACCCAACCACATGCCCTAATCAGGGCCAACCCCTCACTGGTGGTCTAATAACCCATCAATACAAATGATGACACTTCCAATTACAAATGGCGACACTTCCAATCAGAGGAATAATACATCTCTGTGGGATATACAATAAAGTACAAATGTAATACATAGAAGAATATCTTCCAAAGTTACAAATACATCAACAAAAATTGCAGAGAATATTTATTCCTATATGTCATATATCACATACCCATAATCTGCACCCCTACATCACGCATCCTATGGAATCTAGTTTCTAAGTTTTTCTTTTCTTTTCTACATCTATGAATTTACACGTTTTGCACGTTGAATGTGGACTGATAAGAGTCGTGTTTCTCTAACACATTCCCAAGTAGAATACGTATTGTCCTACATGTCCCCATCTAGTGTGGAGTGTGGAGCTTCTTAATTATGTGGTTTCATATATCATATGCTCATGATACACACCCTCACATTCTACATCTAGATTGTGTAGGCCTTCCACTTCGACTGCCACATTTTGCATCATTCACAATGCATTCACATATGATTTTAACATTGTCATCAATTCACATCCAATTAGTATTTTATGAAACATTTCTTATTTTAGTTAAATTACAATATTAAACTAGCCATGTATTCCTATGTATAATGGCTAGTTCCATTGAACACAGGCTTAAGCTCGTTCAATGGTTACTCCTCTCCATTATTCCTTTTTTGATGACTAACCCTTTGATTATAGGTGGATTGTCCCCTCGAAACATTGGAGAAGTTATAAAATTTATACACAGTTTACTTTGAGAAGATCCTCCACAATAGTCTGTGTATTTTTTACTTACATTGAATATAAAGTAACCATTCAAATGTGATTTATAGATGTGTCATTGTATTGGAATTTGACGTTTATGATGCTGAAATGTTCAAGAAAATCCTTTTTTTTAATCTTTGTCTTCATAATAATAATAATATAATTTTAAGGTCATAGCCTATGAAAACACCAAATTGTTGTATGAGACCCCCTTGTTTGTGGGATAAGGGACCCTCTTTGTGTAGTAATTTGACTACTAAATTCAAGTGAACACATCATCATTTTCAAAAAATAAAACCTTTTCTTGTTGTATGACATCATTTTTCCAATAGTCACCAATGTAAAGTTTCCAACCATTATCTAAATCTAATGTATTTTAGTTGAATTCATCTCAATATGGTCATAGAGGATATTGAATGTCTTTCTACCCAATCTTCCCTTGGAACATTTGTGTTGGAATTTCCATCTCCCTATTACATGTCATAATTTGTAGGTGAGTGGTCATGGACATTTAACTGAAGATCACAATGCGTCATGCAAATGTGCAATATTAGGGATGATAATTAATCGTTTACTGTTGTAATCCCCCTTAGCACAATGTACATATCAAGGGTTCCATTTTGTTTATGAATTTAGCACATACATAATCATGTTCAACAAAGATATGTCAATTTCCATTACTAAGTGACCATGCAAAAATATTACACTAGTTCCATAGCTTCACTTGATTTTGGGTGTGCTAGTTTAAGCATTTAACATAGTATGTTAATGCACACTTTTTTGCAATAGCTCACCAAATAACGAAATTGTTAGGTGAAGCAATATTTTCCAAGGAAATGGAAATCTAATCATTGCTCATTTTGTTCATTGCAACATATATGTTTGCAAATTCTTCATCATCTAAAATTTTAGGATGGGATTTTTAATAATTTTCCATATATATTTTTATGAAGCTTATATAGCTTCATTGGTCAATGGGGTTGAATGACGAGTATTCCAATACCCCTAGGGATTTGCATGCATTACTACCTAGACTTTTCCTTTCGAAGCCTCATTATAAAAAATTTGGTGGTGTATGTATTCATTCATTGTGCCAATATTATGCAACCGTTATAATGCAATTTATAGTCTTACTTCAAATTATAGGATATTGCAATGAATTGTGATGAGTTGGGCCTAAAAAAATAGAGTGTTTGTTTTCTAAGGTTGTCATGCAATAACCAACTAAGGTGTCAACAGTTGTCAAAAAGGCATAGGTGATTGAACAAGTTAGTGCATTGGAACAAACTGATCTACATTGGGATTAATGCTATATGTTGGTGTCAAAGAAGTCTACACTAATGATCATAATATAATAGGCGTTTCTCTTGATTGCATCATGTGTGTCATCAACCAGTGACAATTTATCTATTTGTGCTTCCATGTATCGTGGAAAAAAAAAGTGAGTGTCTAGAGTTGTTTTTAACACATACTCCTTTTGTGAGGGTTTTAATTAATTAGATAATGGAATTGTGTTGCCCAAAAGGGAACACTAATTAGAGAGATGGTTTTACTAACATTAGAAACATAAGATCTCTCGATTCTTGGATAATATGATTTCCACGATGCTCTTGGTGTATGGCATGTATTTGTTGTTCCAAACCTAGAGCTAATGAGTCTAAGTCACAATTGCAATACTACAAATTTTTCAGTAAAGCACCTCTAATAAATTGCCAACTTACCTGCAGCCTTCGCTCACTCTACCAGTCCTTAAGAGAATCCCTAATCTAGTACGTCACTGCGTTACGTATTCTTTTTGTGAATTATCTCTGTGAGTGGTGATCCTCTGTGTGTTATTGGTGATCCTCTGTGTGTTATTGTTGAACCCCTTCTTATGTTGCATGCATACCTTATGTTGACCTAGTTCCTTCTTCTTTGGCGTAACCATAATCCTCGCGACCTCACTCTACCTCATTGTTATGAAAACCAACGACCATAGAACGCAGAAGTTCCTGGTGAAAGTGTGGCAGATAACTGTATTTTTCTTTGAAAGGGCAGCTTATAAGTTGCTCTGGTGGCAATTTTCATTGGTAAGTCCTCTGTGCGTAATTGTCCTGGGTTTCTTGGTCTCAAAAGACTCTGAGATACCACCATTTTTTAGTACAACCATCCTTCCTGGCGTTTTCTTTTCAAATTTGTGTCTCGATCTGTTGATACTGTAAAGATCCTCAGCAAACAAATTTGTGTCTCGATCGCTATAGGCCGCTACATCTTTATCTGGTTGGTGTTTTTCTCTGACTTTCTTTTTCTGTCGCATTCTTCCTTTCCATCTTGTTTTCGGTTTCGGTGCTTTGATTCAATCCGAATCTCAATACCTCATTGCACCGAATCATATTGACTACCGTTGATTTTTACGTTGGATTTTGAATCTTGGAATTTGTTGTTCAAACTTATCAATTAACCTCCTAATCTATCTATCTATCTAGCTTAGACGTGATACTTGGTTTCAAAGCCCTAAGGGAAGAAGGTATCGTAGTTTACTTTATTCCTTTAGATGTGTAGACATAATATGATCGCGATTGTATTATTTACTGCAGTTGATATTATGTACACTTATGCCTGAAAAACCTGTTTGTATCAAAACACAATCGTCACCACATCCAATTGAGGAATCTTGTATTTCGACAGTGTTGGAGATGTATTGCATCTGTGTTTGCGTTGTTTGCTGGAGAAGAGATCGAGCAGGAAAGAGGATTCACAGTTCTCTCGACAATATGGTTTGAAATTGACAAGAGGGTTCACAGTTCTCTGGTGCAAATTGATGGAAATAATTTGTTCTCGATGTATGGAAGCACTTCTTTGGTCCTGAAGATTCTAGATACCTGAACTCGATCACTAGTGAACTCGATCACCAGTTATGAAGGAGATATATGCAGGAGGTTATCATGCTCTAGGTAAGCCAGGAGGTTATCATGCTCTAGATAAGCCAGCTTCTTGCTTTCTAGTGGAAGCGTAGTATTGATTTGTTCAAAACTCATTTGCATAGTGTTTTCAATAGTTCTTTTGCATTTTGAAAATAAGACTAAATTAAATTTGTAATAGTGTGCATTTTGAAGTTGCAAGAAACCGAAACTCTTTGAAGTTTACTCTTTTGTTTAAATAACAAAAATTAAAGAACTTTTTCATTTGCTACACATCATTTAACACAACTTCAAGATCTATAATTTCTATGAATAAAGGAAATCTTACTATAGTTTACAAGTCATGCACATGAAAGTTGATATGTTCAAAACTCAAAACAGGTAGTTATCTAAAGAATTGAGTCTTCTTCGATAACAACATTCCGATTTTGGATTACAACAGTGAAAAATGGAGCATCAAACATATTCTTGTCCTAAATAAAATCAAGGAATTTGATGAAAATGCACTGCAGGAAGACACTAGAATAACAAATGATTTTGGATTACAACAGTGAAAAGGGAGCATCAAGCATATTCTTCTTTTGAATAAAATCAGGGAATTTGATGAGGATGCACTGCATGAAGAAACTCTAGAATAACAAATGAATACCTTAAGGTAAATTAGGAACTAAAGAAAATTGAAGATGAAGTCTTTGAAAAGTCAAATAACAACATCATGAGAGATAATTAGACCAGTTTCAAGATGCACCTAAGATTGTAGAATTAGTTTTAGGATGCATCTAATATTTTAAACTTTGTTAATAGTTTCTTTTAAAAAGAAATCCATATGTTTTAGGATATAAACGGATAAGGATAATTTTTTTCATAATCTTTATTATAGCAAATCAATTAGATTTTTAAATAGAGATTTTCTTAATGATGCTGATCTAATATTATTCTTAATATAAAAATGAAGAATAAAGATAATTTAACATTATTCTGTAGCCAAAATCATCCCATCAACTTTAAAACTTTTCATGACCATAGTCATAAAAAGGATGAGCATGTGATACATTAAATGCCCCACCCATCCGCACATAATATAGTAAACTAAGAAAACTATTGCTTCCAAGAAGATCATGGAAGTATATAAGTAGGAACCTGTAGTAAAAACATACATTTCAATAGTAAAATGACAAATTATGGTGTATCAAATCCTAAAGACTTTTGGTACAATAAAATAGTAAACTATGAAAATTATTTCTTCCATGAAGATTATGCAACCCACGACTCAGAGTGAAAAAAAACATTAGTAGTAAAAAGACAAATTAGATATATCTAAACATTAGTAGTAAAATGACAAATTAGATATCCCTACTGCATGTGGTGGTCTATCAAACCCTAGGGAGGCTTTTGGGTCTAAGGGGCCATCAATAGATTGTGCAGAGAGGAACCTAAAGGGTTTGCTTTCAGAGGCTTCCTAAAAGGAACCTTAGAAAGAGAAGCTCTTATCAAGGTTTCTCGCGAACTAAACAAAAAAACAAGTAGTTGTAATTTGTAGTAACATTACTGTAAAGAAGAAAATAGAAGTAATCCATGCCCCTTGTTCATGAAGACAAGTCTGCATATAAACAAATAGTAAATCCCCTGAACAGAGTCAATGTTGCATGAAAGTTACCTAAACCCATAACATGTTATCCCAAATGTTTTTTCTTCCACATTTCTAAACCTGTTAACAAAGACAAATTTGTAAATTATAATTACTCTCTTTTCTGCTCCCAAGTCTTCCACCAAACGAGCACCTAACTTCCTATGTAAACTTCAATCAATAGTCTCAACCCCAACTTTTTGAAGCACCAAAGCAAAGGCATCGGGATTTCATAGTAATAGAATACTACTCCAAGTATGATTGACTTTAAAATAATCAAATTGGGTAATGAATTATGAGAACTTGCAATGTATCATGTTTAAATTATTAAAACGAGAAGAGTTGTCTAGTACATGGGCCAGCATAGGCTCATTTTCTTTATGAATCCTACTAAAAATGATATTAAGTGAAATTGCACACAATGCTTGGAATCTGACATGAACTTGAAAGGCTTAAATTGCAGACAAACTTGAAATGTGCTCTACATGGATATACTATTTGAACTTTTCCAGCTCAAACAAGTGCTCTTCAGAAGTAATTTGCAAATGAACCCTCAACTCTGCTAGTAAAAAATCTGTTTTCCAGCTTAATGTTTTTCGAGCTCTAAAAACCCGTAACACGAGTGATATGCATTTACTTTTAGTTGATGTGTAATCTCATCTGCCAAGTGTTCATGGGAAGAGCCAGTCTTTCTGTTCTTCCTTCATTTTTTTGTCGATGAATGAATGGACAAAAGTGGTCAATGTCCATTTTGGACTCCCTAGAAGAAAGGCCCTTACGTACACAAAACATTGCAAAACTTTGCAGGAAAAAATTCCAGCCTTGTTGCCTACAAAAGATGTTCAAGCAGATATTAGTAGTTACTCACTTGCAGAAGGATTTAACATCTTCTGAAACAATCTTGAAATTAACACAAGTCGCAAAAGGATGTTTTCCCAAATTCAAGCAAAGCAGATAATAGAAAATTACACATGGAATATAATGTTTATAATCAATGCAATTTCCCACTTTGCATAGAATTATATCTTTAGTTTCAACTAGTGAAGTATGAACAATATGAAAGCCCAAACAAGGAGAGAAAATTCCAACATTCCTTCATAGAACTCAGAATAAACACAGCATTAAACTATAAGTTCAAAAAATCACCATAAAACAGAAAGAAAAAAGTTAAAACAGCTGACAACATACACAAACATATATGTAAACCAGTGTTTTCAAAGAGGCGTTCCCCACATTTTGCGTACAGGACACCTCCCGGGATCATCCCCAATTTTTTTAACTTATATGGCTTTCACAATAAACTAACAATATTCCTTAAATCTATCTACAAAAGATCCCTTACAAATTGTTATCTAAAGCAAAACTCTTGCACATTCTACCCAAAATAACTTTTGGTACTTGATAATTACACATATCAACCAAAAATACGGGAGGAATAAAGTAATGTCAAAGCATAGGTGACCTGGATAGGGGGTTGGCTTTGGTGAAGCCTTAAACCAAGATTGACGACAACCCATAATTTGTGAGCAGAAGCATCAACTAATAACAGTTTAGAAAATGCTCAACATAGACAATATTAGTAAAAAAAAAAAAACAATCAATGTCAAATTTGTCAACTCTTGGTTGAACTCGTGAATTTCCAACTATGAGAGAGTTTAACCAGACTTGCCTCAATTTGGTTCAAATGGACAGATTTAACTAGTTACATAGCCAAGCCAAGCCAAGCCAAGTAGATTTGTACATTATGCAACCATCCTCAAAAAGCCAAACCTTGGACAAATATATATACATGAAAATAGTATTTATATATGCGAAGTAGAGAGACTCACCTGAATATCAGCACATATTAACGAAAAAAGAAGGAATGGGTATTTAAATCAGGCTCTAACTACAGCACCCAAGACAAGAAAGCAAGCTAACATCTCTGCACTGCATAGTGGATGGGAATTGCACCACAGCACAGGAATTGGATATATGATAAGAAAACAAGCCAAATGTCTACCAGCAACTTTTAATGAAATGGACGCAGAAATACGTTTCTTCACGAGTTTACGCAAAGATACCTCTGCCGTATATCTCTGAGCAGCACGCTGAAGGGCGTTTACGTCGAGAGCTCAACTATAAGAGAAATACAATGTTCTTCACGAGTTTACGCAAGGATGCCCTACTGCCCCTACTGCTTATTTATATAGTTTGAGCTCCGAATCATGCATGACCTCGATTGCATGTAAGAGTGGAGTAAGAAGCTCTTCATGCATTTAATGAACAAACCTTCGTACGTGCGTGAGCACTGTCCCAACGCGCTCGATTTAAGGTCATAGTATGGTGTTCTTACCGCTCAAAATGACTGGTTTAGGGTGATTCAAATAAATAATGAACAAACGCCCTCGACTTAAGGTCAAAATGAGTGGTGTACCGTGATTCAAATAAATAATTTTGAATTGTAAATATTTAGTTACTAATTAATAGTAAGTTAGTGAAACTAGGTGTGTAAATTTTGTTTTTAAAGTTTTACATTAATATTTAATAATTATCATTAATATTTAGTTAATACTTCATAGTGGTAGGTGGAAGTAGAGATGCAGCATTGTTGCTAAAGGTTTATGTAGTGGCCTTGTGCAAGGGGCAATTTAAGTGTTAGTTTTCACAGGCTGTCCAAACACCCTCTATTTAAAGTCATAGTATGATGTTCTTACTGCTCAAAATGAGTGGTTTCTGGTGATTCAAATAAATAATTTTGAATTGTCAATATTTAGTTAGTAATTAATAGTAAGTTAGTTGAACTAGGTGTGTAAATTTTGTTTTTAAAGTTTTGCATTAAGAGTGGTTTAGGGTGATTCCAATAAATAATTTTGAATTGTCAATATTTAGTTAGTAATGAATAGTAAGTTAGTTGAACTAGGTGTGTCAATTTTGTTTTTAAAGTTTTGCATTAATATTTAATAATTATCATTAATATTTAGTTAATAATCCATAGTAGTGGGTGGAAGTAGAGATGCAGCATTGTTGCTAAAGGTTTATGTAGTGGCTCCGCGCAAGGGGCGATTTAAGTGCTAGTTATCACAGGCTGTCCAAACACCCTCTATTTAAGGTCATAGTATGATGTTCTTACCGCTCAAAATGAGTGGTTTCTGGTGATTCAAATAAATAATTTTGAATTGTCAATATTTAGTTAGTAATTAATAGTAAGTTAGTTGAACTAGGTGTGTAAATTTTGTTTTTAAAGTTTTGCATTAAGAGTGGTTTAGGGTGATTCCAATAAATAATTTTGAATTGTCAATATTTAGTTAGTAATTAATATTAAGTTAGTTGAACTAGGTGTGTAAATTTTGTTTTTAAAGTTTTGCATTAATATTTAATAATTATCATTAATATTTAGTAAATACTTCATAGCAATGGGTGGAAGTAGAGATGCAACATTGATGCTAAAGTTTTATGTAGTGGGAAATCCCATTATAGGTGGTAAGAATGTGGTAAGAAATGGTATTATTTAGTTAATAGTAGTAAGAAATTGATGGAAATATAATACAATATTATTATTTGAAAATAAATCTCAATATTGATGTTTAATTTGTTATCTATATTCAATTAATTAGTGATAATAAGTTGTGGACTTAAAGGTGCATTATCATTGAGAAAAGATTATGCATTGACATTTGACTATTTATCGATAGGTAATATGTGGCAAAAAAATTATGAAGTAGAATGCATTATTATTGGGAAAATAGAAATGATTGTCAACTAAGTTGTATATGGAATAGAATAAAGAATGGAATTGTGTGAAGTTAAATAAAAACATTGTGATTGGTATAAGAATTTAATGTAAATCTCTACAAACCATAATTAAAGGAATACAAGGATATTGTTGATCCATGTGTCAATCAAGATAGACATGCAACATCCTTGATCATGGCCAACTTGAGGTTCATAACAAATTTTATGATTGAAAATTTTTCCCGGTGATCTTCTCTTGAACCATCACACCCGCCCTACTCTTCAGTTTGTCACATGCTCTTCTTCAACAAGGGATCTACATGTCAACACTAATAGGTTGGCAATCATACAACCCTACCAACTCAGATCCAAATTACTTGGCAACATCAGTAGGATATGCAGTGTAGGTTGTTAGTGTGTCCAACAAGCCCAATGCTCAAAGTCAATCACATACATGCTAATGCCCATAACATTGGACAAATATCTCCCTTATCCATAATTTTTTTAGTTCCATTGTTGACTTGGGAACCATTATATAAATGATGGTCTCACACCCTCTTGTTGTATAAATATGTAACATTATTTATTGTAGAATATGCAAGATGAGAACATGTAGGGTAAAAAATGCAATGTTGTAGGTTGTAATAGGCTCCATACTATGTAAAAAGCCCATAATGTTTTGTGGTCATCTATATTTGAAGGATTGAACTCAACATGTCACTTTTTTGCATGGATCTATAGGTTCTTGTGGATCTTCCATCTCATGGTCTTCGTGTTCTTCTGGAATCGCCTCTTCCATTGCTGCATCTATGATCCTAGGTGCTTCTGGTTCTTCAATGTCTTCAACAGGTAGCTTTTTGGATTTGTTGTAGGATGAGTCTTCGTCAAATGTCAAGTCCCTGTTGATGTCGATCTTCTTGAATCCTGGGAAGTATATTCTCTAATCCTTTGAGCTTTCATTGTATCCTACAAATATACCCTTCTTTCCTGAAGGATCTAGCTTCTTCCTTTTCTCCTTCGGAATATGTATGTACACTGGGCAGCCAAATATCCTAAGATGGATGAATTTTGGTTTCTCACTGGATAATTCTTCTTTTAGATTTTTGTTGCCAAGTACTCGATTTGGAGTACGATTCTGTACATACACGACTATCCTTGCATCTTATTCCCATAGATGGATCAGAAGTTCCTGGTCATGAAGAATTTCTCTTATTGCTTCCATGATTGTTCTATTCTTCCTTTCTGCAATGTTGTTCTACTACGGATTGTATGGAGTGGTCAACTCCCTCTTAATCCCTGATTCTCTGCAAAAGTTCTTGAAGTCATCTGATGTGAATTATTCGCCATTGTCTGATCAAAAGGTCTTGATCTTCTTCTCTGTGTGGTTCTCGATCAATGCTTTGAATTCCTTGAACTTGCTGAATACTTCATCTTTTCTCTTCAAGAAATATATCCAAGTCTAACTAGAAAAGTCATGAATAAAAGAAACATAATATACATACCCACTCAATGAACTAGATGACATCAGACCACATACATTGGAGTGGATAATTTCCAAAATTCCTTCGCCTTACTCTCGCTACTTGGAAATGTCTTCTTTATGTTCTTTCCTTTCGCACATCCTTTGCAAACGCCTTCATGCTTTGCCTGAATTTCTGGAATTCCTTCAACTGCTTTGCTTGAAAGTGGTAGTGCTCTATAGTGGACATGTGCAATCCTCCTATGCCATAGTTCACTTGGCTCCATTGATTCATGGACCAAGGATTGTTCAGGTTGGCCCTTCAATTTAAATAATCCTCCCTCTTGCTCTCCAATCACAACTGCATCATCTATGGTCTTTCCCTTTGGCCCCATTAGAACTTGGCCATCTACAAATGCAACCGTCATACCTTTTGCATTTATTGCTCATATGGAGAGAAGGTTCTTCTTGAGTCCTGGAACATATAGGACATCCTTCATCTTTAGAGACTTCCCAGAGTCTAGCTTGTAAGAGGTTTCTCCACTTCCTTTTATGGGGTATTGGTAATCATCCCCAAGTTTCACCTTGTGAGGTGACTCATGTTCAGATAGGTTCACAAAGGATTCTTTAAATCCTGTCACATGCTTAGAATCCCCACTATCTACAATCCAATAATGTGAGTGCTGATATCAGGACATACTCTTCATCAATTGAAGATTCTCGATTGTCTTCTCTGGTTCTCTTCCTTGGAGGTTCATCATCCTCTACAGTGTGAGCATGATGTCTTTTCTTCTTGTTCTTCTGGTTGGAGCCTCTGTTTCTGGGACAATATTTGGAGTAGTGTCCCTTCTCATGGCATGTATAACATCTAATAGTAGATGGATCTCTCTTGAATCTTCTAATATTATTCCTTTGACTTTAGTGGTGGTGTTTGTCCCCTTTACTGTGATGGTAGTGCTCCTTCTTGTTGTTATTCCTCTTTGTGTGTGATGTGAGAGCTTGATCTTCATTTCCCATCTTCTCTTCTTGATCTACAAGTCGAGCTTCTTCTTGTGAGCATTCTTCCCACAGTTTGCTGAAGGTGATTAACTTCTTTCGTGCACAAATCCCTTGAATGAAGGAGTCACATGATCTAGGGAGACCATTCAAGGTGGTCATCACAATTTCTCCATCTTCTACATTTTCTCCCACAACTTCAAGTTGCTCCTTTATCTGAGAGACCCTTGTAAAGTATGACTGCATGGTCTCTGCATTTTGAATCTTCACATTCTTCAACTGGTTCCTCAAGGTCATATTTCAATTTATATTCTTCCCTTCAAACAACTTGGACAAGGCATCAAGCATCTCTTTAGGTGTCTTTAAAGATGACACATGTGGAATGAGATGATCCTTAATAGAATCTGCAATGATCCTCTTGGCCTTAACCAAGTTCTTCTTGTGTAAGGCTTTAGTCTCATCTCCCTATGGTGATGGAACCTCTTCATTCACATAGCTGTCCAATTCATTATCTGCTAGGAAAAGCCCAATCATATACTTCCATGCTCTTAAGTTATCGGCCCCTTCAAGCTTATCCTCAAGCTTGGTATGGTGAGACATCTTTAATGAGAATCTCAAATGGAAATGACAAATATTTAGATCTTACCAATTTGAGATGTTGAGTTGAGATTGGTCCTGGAGCTCGTTGGCCTAGGGTTTGTCCGAGAAACCCTAAATTTTCAAACTTGGAATTTGGAACTTATGATTGGAAAGATAGATGCACTTGACTAAAGCGAGTATGCTAGTATACTTGGTTTCTGAAGATTCCAAAATTTCACCCTTGAAAACTGAATTGTGAAATTCAGATTTGCAGTTTTCTGGCTTTTTCTTGTCCAAAGTCAAGTTAGGATTTGATTTTCCGGGAGTTTTACCCTACCAAAAATTTTAATCTTGGTCTCGGAATTTTGATCTTTGAGAGGTGCACTTCCCTATTCCAATTGCACTCCAAAATTCCAATTATGTGAGAAGCCCTAATTTTCCTCTAGCAGTAGTGACAGGCCAAAAAATGAAAATTATTAGAATCAACTTCTGCTTCAACAAAAAAATGCACCTTCCTTAGGCCCATTAGCCTAGCTTCCTTTCGTTGATGATCTGTGGAGAGAAATACAAAAATTAAGAATCCCTAGCTTCCGCAGCTACATAGTGTCTTCTTCTCAGGTTAGCTCTGATACCATGTTAGTTTTTCACAATTTTAATCAATAGTTATCTAGGATCTTACTAAGAGAATAACAGGCACAACATAAACACAAGAGACACAAATATTTTCCTCGGGGAAACCATAAAGGAGAAAACCCCACAACTTCCTTAGAGATAGAATGATCACCAATACAATATCACAAAAGTAAAACCCAAAAATAAGGATGGTCTTCAGTAGCTTATCTCTTCTCCACTTGTGCGAACTTGTCCTTCTTGTCACTAATGCGAACTTCAGTGAGTGAGTGAAAGAATAAATGAGAGATCCTAGTTCTCTATTTATACTTTACTTTCACTTTATCTTTTTCACCTACTAGGTCGGCCCAAGTTGTACCTGATTGGGCCGACTTCTCTAGAAGAATCTATTAACCCGAATACAATCTGACTCTAGGGTCTATTGCCCCAACTTACAATAGAGGGTTAACCTCAATGACTTTACATGACCAAAATACAATAATGACTTCTCCAACCGGAGGAATAAACATCTCCATCAGAGGTAAATATAAAATACAATAATAAATACAATATAAAATACAAGTGAATATCTTCCGAAGTTACAATTTCATTAATAGAGGATTAGGAACCAGCTGTAGTACCTTGGTTCCTACATGCCTCAATGGCAGGTTTCCTTGTATTCGATAATAGGTTTTCAATATTGACCTCTGATAGAATAACCCCTTGAATGTTCAACTTCGGGAACTTTATTCACATTCGTTGGATGTTATTAGACAATCTACCGAAAGCGGACTTAAGGCGTGATCTCTCTAGCTCAATGTGAGTCTAGAACAAATAAGACGGAATATAAACTACTCTCCTAGATCTAGTTAGAGATCGAGTAATTAAGCATATTACCTCATATTTGTGGATCTCTTCCCTTGTTGTTGTTTCGAGTCCCACGGTCGTCAGATCTGTAGCTGCAAGACCTGTCGAAGCACATAGGAACAATACAAGTAGTAAAAGATGCCTAAACACTAACTAGTCTAAGTACATAATTGAAGAGGCAAGCTATAAACATTATCAACACATTAACATTTGTGGAAAGCTTTTATATTATTGTATAAAAAGTGGAAAATACAATAGAAGAGAGGATTACAACCGATGCTTCAAAGTCGTAATCTTCCTCCAACAAGCCAAGCCAAAGCCTCTAAGGAGAATGGGAGAAATATTCATATATATAGGACTAGGAGGATAAGGTAGTTTGAGATATAATGGAAGAGGACTAAGGGATCTTCCCAATAGGTTAGGTAACCAAATGCCAGCTCTCCTATAGGCTAAGGATACAGATCCAAGTCACACAACTTCGAGAAGAGGCTCGAAGATTCCCTTTATCCATTTTAAATGACATCAACGCATGTTGTACTAAGACAACCTGCGACAGCGTATGTTGCACACAGGTGGACCGCGACGGCCTCCAAAAATAGGTCAGTTAATTCCTCCAGTCATAGAAATCTTCAGGGAAGTTTACACTAAGTTTTATGGTAGAAAGATTTAGGTGTAACAGAATGCCCCCCAAAGCATGAAGCTATTAAAACTAGACAGGTGAAAATGATTTGATAGAAGGAGTAGCAAGGACTTGTCGGAGGGAAGATGTTGCTGCAGTACAACTGAATCTGAGACCACGGTCTCAAACTCACAACATGGCTGCCGACCAATACAATGTAGGTCCATGGAAGTAAAGATCGACTGAACACAATCATGGCTACTAGACACAAGCGTAAATCCATGATGAGATGATAACACAACCATGACCAATACAAAGTGGATCCATGTAATATAACTCAAACAATCTCCATCGCAACCTAGGTAAAACATGACTCCCCAGGGTCTTCAAGCTGAACCCGCAATGATACGAATCTATCCATGTGATTACAAATGTCTTGATGTCGAACATGGTAGAAACCACTTGATCACCGGTCATTGATGTACTCCGTTAACAACCGCGAGGGAAATCACCATTAATGTCAATGATCCCCAAGGTGTCATAGTACATATCATCAAGAGCGAATGAATGAGTTGAAGTCGAACGCTTGACGAAATATTCCAATCAAGAGTCAATGATGTAAACTCATGTTGAAAGCGAGGTAACCTGCCATTGAGGCATGCAGGCCAACGTACTTGATTGGATTCTAGATTCAGTCCTCGGATGACGTGTTGAAGTTGACAAGGATGAATCTGTCGAAGGAGGGCCATGATGAATCCCCCATCATCGACACAAAACTCGATAACAGATGTTAGGAGTAGATCGGATGGTACAGTAACATGAAAGACTGACTCAAAGTAGACCGACATGATGGAAGGTGTACTAACTGCAAATAATGATTGGTGAAGGATCTCTTGAACATGGGAATGGCATGATTTGGAAGTATTGACATGATGAGACTGATGCCAACTACTAATGCGATTGATGGTGGAAGCATTCTTTGGATGACCCAAAGGAGTAACAAGACTCATGAAGTTAATAGGACTCGAGGACAAGTATTGAATGAAAATGCAAATGAGTGCCATGTTCAACAGTGACTAAGTACTGCCTAAGGTTAAAGTGTAACACAAAAACTTCCCCTTTTCCCCATCATGACTGATGAGTGCCTCATCTTTTTTTAACGAGCTTGATGAGGGTAACCAGATGCTCGTTATAGCTCATCTCATAGATGAGTCCAATCCCAAATGTTTTCCGAACCTAGGAAAGGAAGGGTTCATCCCATGGCAGGCCCTTCAATGTTGTGTTTTAACGAGTCCGTAGAAGGTAAACTCGACGTCATTTCATGTTTAGAGAATCTGAAAAGAACAAAAGAAGACTCCAAAGGTTCTTTTTCGTAGGGTTAGCCTCTTCACCTGGAAAAGGGTAAAACAATGCGAGAGAGGACTCTTCCAATCATGAGTGGGTGGAGTATTCATTTTTCGTAAGTAGTGCCCCCTAGTCTAAAAAAGGGGTAAACTATCACTAGGAAGATGACCATTCAAATACTTTAACAAGCATGAACGTGACAAGTTTGCTTGGCGATCTTTTCGTATTTCGAGAGCTTGAAAGAGATTAAAGAAAGACTCCAGGGGGGTTCCTTTTTCGTAGGAGTTTAACGAGCCCAAAAAAGTGATAAACTATAACTCGGTGACTTATTCTCATCGTTTAACGAGCACGAGAAAGAACAAAGAGTTAGCTTGGTTGTCATTTAATAATTTACATTAATGAGCGAAATGATGACAAAAAGACACCCAACAAATATTCATACCTGATAATACTTACAAGATGATCACCATGACGGAAAACGACAACAAAAATATACTTAGCTTCTCCTGCACTCAAAGTCTAGGTCAAAAATGATTAACCAAGCATTTAAATGCAATAAAACAATCCAAACTATAATAAAAACCCACTAAAGCATCAATTTATAAAAAGGAATATTCCATTTTGTGTTATAAAATGGATGAAATAGTGAAAATAAATTACATTTTTTTTACCAATTTTGGTGAGTGTAGAGTGCCAATTGGAGCTGAATTTCATCTGTTGATTCCGGGAGCCACGGTCCAACATTTCGCAAGCCGTCAGAAGTAGGTAGGCCTAAACTCATCCTTGCATCTTTCTAATGGATTAGTTTTATGTTTTTGGTTTAAATTTCAAGTTTTTGAGTTGTTTAAGTGGGGGGAAATGCGCCCTCGGGTCGGTGCAAGCCACCCTTACAGGAACTGCGATGGTACAAATCCTGTAAGGACCACTTGCGCCGATGTCACACTGTCTGCATAAACAACTTGCGATGGCGCAAACGTCCATGTTCAACTCAAAACCCAACCTTCAAGAAAAAGTTTTAATGCATGGGGTGAGTTCTAATAGTGTTCATTTGTCCTTCTTAACACGTTCACGGTGGAAATCATGGTCATAGATTGGCGAGAACGAGAACATGAGTTGGATGATGTCTAGTTCGAAAATGAACCTCAATGCATGAATGCATTGAGAAACTGCGGTTTGATTAAGTACTTCATAGTACCGAGCATGAGGGCCCAAGTCCCACTATTGACACACATGATCCGATGCTCGGATCCAGCGCAACAGCACTTCGTGATCGGGGTGCATACTTTGAGGATAGATGTCGAGGACATATATTTCCTGATAGGGTTATCCCATAGGGGAGAACGAATCTCTCTCACTGGATCACGAGGGGGTGATCATACAATGGATGACATGATCGTTCAGTACTACACTGAAGATACTGTGGTAAAAGGTGGGAAAATTCCCATCAAGAACGTTATAGACCATCCATTACGTGCCATTCTCTTCACTCTAGTACAGGTGGTGGGAAGTCAGTCTGCTTACCTTGCGAGCAAGACTCAGCTGATGTATGCGGAGGAGTGTATGGATCCCACGATATTCAACTGGTGTGAGGCACTCCTCACCAACCTTCGGATTCAGCTGACCAAATGTCGGCGCGAGGCGCTGAATCAATTTGGTTACGGATCTGTGCTGATATATTTTCTTCTGAAGCATGTACCCCATCTACGTCCATAGGTGGAGCTAGATGAATGAGAGCCTCAGGACCCACACATGAGATGATGGGCATAGGTGATGGCCCGTCATGGCGGCGGGGGTCCCATAGTAGGCTACAGTGTATCGTTCTTCACCTGGCTGGAGGGACAACTCCTCATGATTGAGGATTATCCATACAGCGGGGAGGACTTCAGAGGTGACCCCAACCTGGTGCTTCTCGAGGGAGCACAATGGTGTGATATCGCTAAGAACAATAACTTGTGTTTTTTCTCATTTTATATTATATATGATTTTCTTTTGGAGTACTGCTGATGACTCAATACTTTGTGTAGATGTGGGCTCGCCGCGACCAGTTGGGGTCTCCATCATTGCGAGGAGAGGAGAGATGGTGGTTGTAGGTCCCACGGTGTGAGATGCCCAAGAGGAGGTAGAGGAGGTTTATGAGCACCTCACTAGATTGACCCTGGATATCCCAGAGCCTAGTGTCTGTGACCTACGTCGGGGCTACCAGCGATAAACTGTCAAGGTGTCTACGCGATTTGGTTCACTATTGGCCAAAGTGGTGAGGGCTATAGTTTGTTACCATGGAAAACCTAGGGAGTAGGTTTCCACTCTTGTATGTACTGAAAGCTTGCGAGCTTCAGATTTTGTATTAGCACCACCATTTTGTGACAATTTATATATATATATATATATATAGACATTTTTGGCAGTTTTACACATTATGTGTTCTAAATGGATGATTTATGTGATCTTGTTTATATGTTTACTTTTATACAATGGATGATTTTACATGTTATGAATTCTTTTGTATTTTATGAATGTATTATGTGTGTGCAATGTACCAATCTAAAATGAAGTTGGTCATCGAGTCAAAAACTGTATTCGTGTCTCGCGGAATGTGCAGGTATTGAACGGATTCAAAGGACCTTTCTAGATGATGAACTTGTTTGAAGAGACGGAGTAAAGTGGGATCATGGATAGCGTAGACCCGGTTGAGATGGGAAACCACTAGTTGCAAATCCAAATGGATAACAATGTGGTTCATACCTAAGGAAAGAGCGTCGGTTAGGGTTCCAATCACCGCCTAATACTTTGCGGCGTTGTTGGTTGCGAATCCAAGACAATTTCCTCCTAAGCTAATGAGCTCGCTGGTTGGGGAATAAAGTACCCAGGATGCTGAAGCAAGGTTACGGTTATGTCGACTGTCGCCGTCCGCGAATCCGTAGCAAGTTTCCATATGCACACGTACACAGAACATGGTGTAAGAAGTGAAAACAAGATCTAGACACACTAAAATAAAGCATCACACCACACAAAAATACAGATGCCATGTACAATATATACAAAATTTCTATGCGTGAAAGACTTAGGCATAATACTTCTTCAGGTAAATCCCATTGTGGGGTTCACCTAAAGATATCCTGTCGTAGTCCTCTATTTCGTAGGCTCCCTTTTCCAAAACACACTTCACTATGTAGGGTCCATGCCACATGGACTCGAACTTTCCTGCCCCCATATTATCGTGCCTTTGATCATATGTAAGGACTAAATCACCCTCAATAAAGATGTGAGGTTCTACCGACTTGTCATACTGCACTTTGATGCATTTCTTATGTGCCTCATTGGCAAGAGCAGCATCGCGGTGAGTCTCGTCAAGTTTTGCTGGGTGAAGGAAGCGTTCTTCCTCAGAAATAGTGTTAGGAAGAAGTTCAACGACGAGTTTGAGGGATAGAATCTCGCACTCTATGGGTAGTACTTCCTCCAATCCAGAAACTAATTGGAAGGGGGTAAAACCAGTGGCGGTCTTGATGGAAGTTCGATAAGCCCATAATGCAGAAAAGAGCATGTTGTGCCAGTTTGACTTATGCGTACCCACGATGCATTGGACCATGGTTTTCAAGACCTTGTTGATGGTCTTGACTTGTCCATTGGACTGTGGGTAGTAAGGTGTTGAGTTTTCCTCGCGAAAACCCAATCTGTCACTCAGTTTGTCAACCATGTGGTTTTGAAAGTGAGAACCATGGTCGGTAACTATAGCTTGAGGAACTCCAAATAGTGCTATAACATGAAGAGTGCGACGGTTTTTCCGTCATTCGTGTATGCAGGCATGGACTTGACCCACTTTGTAAAGTAATCCACAGCTACGATGACGTAACTATGCCCCCGACTGAGGTAGGCTTACAGTGCATGTGTTGATGCATTTGTAACTTCAGAAGATATTCTTATGTGTATTAAATTTGTACTTTATTATATCCCCAATGGAGATGTATTATTCCTCCGATTGGAAGTGTCGTCATTTGTATTTGCAAGTGTCGCAAGTATTATTGTAAGTGCCGCAACTTATATTTGATGGGTTATTAGACCACCTTGCTGGGGTCAGCCCTGTATGAGTTGTGTGGGTCAAAGGGTTATTAGACCACCCTAGTGGGGTTAGCCCAGAGTCAGTTTATGTTAAGTTTTTAAGTTGGGGCCGACCTAGTTGAGTAAAGGTCAAGTGAAAGTAAGAGTATAAATAGAGAGTGTGACTCTCTCATTTTACACATTCTATTATTCACTCACTTCGCATTAGTGAGATAAGAGGAGGGTGAGTACAAGTGGAGGAGGAGCATGCTGCTGAAGATATATATCTCTTGGGTTTGATCATGGTGATCCTTGTATTGATTCTTATTCTATCTCTGAGGAAGTTGCAGGGGTTTTCACCTTCTTGGTTTTCCTCGGTGAAATGTTTTGTGTCTCTTGTCTCTTGTCTCTTATGCTTGATATGTTTTACATGTTGTTCTTTTAGTTAAGATCCTAGATCTATTGAATTAAATGATGAAAAACTAACATGGTATCAGATATAGCCTAAAGGAAGGCATGATATGGCATTTATGAGACTTGTTGCACTTGCGACAAATTGCAAGCTAGGGCTTGATATAGAAAAAACAAGTCACCCTAGCACTTTCACTATAAATACATTTTGGTGAAGGTTCAGGATCTGAAACATTTATAGGTCATAGATAACATCCCCATGTACCCTTTGTCTGAAGCACAACATCTAATTTGTTGTACTTTTTGTTTTATGATTAGTACAATATTGGATTTTTGCCTCTTCCAGATCTCAGTCATAAACAGGTGACCTAGGAAAAAAGGTCACAAATTGAGATAGGAAGCTCCAAATCAAATTCTATAAAAAGTGACAGTACGCGAACGGACTGTAGTTTCTCAGGTCAGTTTTTCAGAGGCCAAAATTGAACCAGTGACACATGGCACTCCGTACAAGTTTTCTCTCCTGTTTTATCCCATAAACAGGTCACGTTGTGACACTTGGAATAAATCTCTCTCAGAGAATCCAATTGAGGTTAGACCTATGGGGTTGGAAAGAAGACAGGTTAGGCTACCACAGGCCAAATTTTCAGACCTTGCGGATTCATAATTTCAGATATGCACCAGAAACAATAAGGTGAATATTTCTGTCAAAACAGAATTGGATTCTAAGCACCTTCATTCTTGGTTTATCACTGTTGCGGGAATTGAGGGCTTCGACGAAAGTTGGAATTTTTGGAATCGGAGACCACGGATGAATGCTCCTTAAAAAAATCAAAATTTAGAGACCAAGATCGAATTTTTTGGTTGGGCAGAAGGCTGGGATTGATCAAACCCTAGTTTGGGATTTTGATGAGAAAGATGGAAAATTAGGGCTTCTGCAAAAGTTGGAATTTTCGAAGTATGTGACCACAGCTGGAAGATCCTTAGAAAAATTGAAGTTTAGAGCTTTGGATCCAACCTTTTGGTTGGGCATAAGGGTAAGATTTATCAAACCCTAGTTCAGGGTCCTGTCTAGTGAATCTGAAAGTTTCAAAGGCAATTCTGAGGGGTCAAATTTTACAGTTTTCAAAATTGAAGTATACCGGCTTGATCAGCTCAGCAAGCCACATCTTTCCATCCATTCAGAAGTTTGAAATTCAAAGTTTGAATTTTTAGGTTTTCTCTAACAAACCCTAATCCAGCTCCAGATCCAATTTCAACAAATCAAAGTGGATTGGGTTAATCCTAGAAAAGAATGAATTGGACGCCTGCATAAGTGAAGAAGTTCCAATTCCAGAGGGAGATGAGGCTGAGGATTTACATGAGAAGGCTACAATCAATCCCGACAGGTATGACTTGAAGAAATATAGGTATGTTTTGAAATTTGTTCATGATTGAGTTTATGATATGTTTGTCTTCATATTATTGAGGTTAGTACATTCTTGATTAATATTAAACTTGTCTCATCACCCTAGTAAAAGTATGAATGCATGTGAATGATAGAAGACATTCATTGATTAGGGTTATGACACTTATGATTGTACTAATACACTATGGTGTTGTATGAGGTTGATGTTGTCCGCTAACATGAAAGGTACAAATCAAGTTCTAGATCAAGAACATATGACCATGGTGACATGAAGACAAAGACTCATGGATCACATAGAAGCTCCACTTACGAGGTATTTATAATTTGGTTCTACAATGGTTAACTTATGAGTTATATAGGTTACTAAGCACAAGTCATTGAAGAGAACAAGAAGACATTGTTTGGGTATGTTAGACATAACTAGCCAACATGATCTTCCAGGTATGTTTTTCCTATATCAAGTTAGAATCCTACCTTATGTTAGGATCTTATACTTTTGTATGAATGATTATTCTTGAAGTTAGAAGTTTAAGTAATCAACATTTTATACATATTATGTTTCTTACTTTGACTGATGATATGACTAACCAGAAGAGTCCTATGGTCAATAAGAATATGCATGAGTAATAGAAGTCCTCCCTGAAACCTTGAATACTAATTCTTGTAATAAATTACTTGTGTGAAATGTTCATGACCATACAATGTTAAGATTATTTAGAATCATAATGTTTTGATAGTATTGAGATTATACTAATGGATGTATGATTCTATATGAGATCTTGAGGATGAAACTATCATGACACTAGTGCACACTTAAGCATGCATAGTGGTCCAGGATGGATATAAGTTCAAGGACAGGTAATCCAAGAAACAAAGATCAAGAGGGAGCACACTCCAATAGTTCCTGCAAGGAAGAAAAGATCAAGAGGGAGCACTCCAGGAAGTAAAGATCAAGAGGGAGTCCACCCTACAACTAAACAAAGATAAGTATTTGAATTATCATTTATTATATGATTACTTAAATGATGTTGTCCAGTCATGAACATACTTATGTTCCTAGATTTAAGATGTACATTTTGCATTTTAGAAAAGTTACATTAATGAATAAGATACTACTAATATGCAAGTAATGGGTAAGTGGCCTATGGTACTGTACAACATTCCATTTCTACTTATCTAGAATGAAACCTCTTTGCTAACATGTTGGGAGTAGTGCAAACTCTTAACAAATGTTCTGGTAGAGATGGAAGGCATCTAGAAAGTTACCTTATGAATACGGGATATGGATACATGTTGTATTGAAGCATTGGCTAAGATAATTGCATCATTGTATGACATATGCATTTATGTATAAGACTTTATTATGTAAACTATGATAATTTTCTAATCATGCAATTGAATTTGACTTGTAGGAAAGATCGTGTACAATCACCTACAAAAGAAGGACTACAACATTTGTTCCAGCAACGAAGATCAAAGAAAACTATCTATTGATGATATTGAAGAATCTGAAGTTCCCAGGATTCGGGATGCGGTAATGAAAGAATGCCATAAAGAATGATGTTTGGGATGCAAGACTTCCAAGTGGATCTATAAGATTAAGCATGTTGTAGATGGTAGCATAGAGAAATACAAGGCGAGGTTTGTAGCTTGTGGCTTCTCCCAGAAAGAGGGAATAGATTATGAAGAGACTTTTTCTCCTGTAGCCAGATACACTTCGATCAGAACAATACTTGCTCTGGCTGCAGTGATGAAGTGGAAGATACACCAGATGGATGTCAAGACATCTTTCTTGAATGGTGTAGTCGAAGAGGAAGTGTATGTGGAGTAGCCACTTGGTTTTGAGACACACGACAGGGATTCATATGTGTGCAGGTTAAAGAAAGCCTTGTATGGCTTGAAGCAAGCTCCTAGGACTTGGTATGATAGGATGGACAGTTTTCTATCCAGTTTGGGCTTTACCGAGAGTAAAGCAGATTCCAACTTTTACTACAAGGTTGAGGAAGGAAATCCAGTGATACTACTCCTATATTTGGATGACATGTTTGTTACAGGTTAGGATGGGTTGATTGCCGACACCAAGAGGAAGCTTGCATCCGAGTTCAAGATGAAGGACTTGGGGATGATGCATTACTTTCTATCTATGGAGGCGTGGCAGAGTGCAGATGGGATCTTCCTTGGACAAGGGAAGTATGCAGTAGATATCCTGAAGAGGTTCGGGATGATGGACTACAAGGCCATGACCACACCTGTAATGTCCCAAATTTGGCATTGGGTCACAATGGCCTAATCACATTGTCCCTATTCAGTAGAGTTTGTCAAATTGATGCTAAAGTTCAAATAATTGCCAAGGAGGAAGATTACGAGTTTCCTCGGTTTGGGGTGGAAGCTTTGGGATTTGGAATAATGGGGATAATAAATGATGTTTGAACATTACAGTGGCATAAATATTTAATAAAGGAGCTAAATAAATATATACAAGTGAAAATCAAAGTGGCATTTGATCATGAAGACACATGGAGGAAGTGGGACCCACATATGGCTAGATTTCCCCACTACACTTGGCATCATTCTCTCACCAATTCGAATTCAAGGTGAATGGTAACATACTTGGGGGAGTCCAAAAGGTATTATTAATGGCATGACTCATCCAAGGTCGAAATATAGAGGAACAGTAACTCCCATGGAAGAGGAAGAGGCAATTTGGAGCTAGTGAGACACTTCGGCTAGATTCCCTAGCTCTATGATAACAATGATGAAGATACTATGACACCTATGACACAAATCAGACCTGAAGGCTGACATATGACATATATGACATGTCAGGGCTAAAAATAGACTCCAAGAGGGCATTCAAGAGTGTTAGGGCAGCTAATATGCTTCCACATGTGATTTGGTGGAAGTGGGAGACTAGGAATTGTTGTACAAGTGGCTTTCTTTGGAATCTCTTCCCAACTTGAGTTGGCATGAGTCTCTTGGAAGGAATTCGACCCATGGAGGACATTAGAACTTTATAAATGTCAATAACAAAGAATGAAACCAGATTTTTATCATTTGTAGAATTTACAATTGCATTTGTGTAGAGGGAGAGCTAGTGGATGACTAGTTTCTTGCCTTAGCCAATTTCGAGGGTGAAAGATTCCCATCCAAGTTGGTAATTGGAAAGTCCATTCAGACCTTTCATTTGGAGATTTAATGGAGTCTTTATTTGTAGGTGTAATCTATAGGGCAGCTCATGGTTTATTCTATTGCAACATATTCTCTCAACCATTTCCAGTTTTGATGGCATATTCTTGATCCTTGAGGGAGGGCGTTTTTGGTGAGCTATTGTACTCTTTGGGGGAGCTTCTCATGCCCCATTTATTTTTTAATATGAATTAAATACTCTTTTCTTCATCACCAAAAAGTTTCAGGTCGAAATTCTAAGTATAAATGTATAAATCTCATTTTTAATGGAAGAACAATGCCATTTCCCCACTACCTTGTTGTGAGCCAATGTATTGATGATGATTTCGAATGAATGGATGATTATCTGATGAATTTGTGATTAATGGACTTCCATGGATGTATTTTACAAGTTTCATGTACTGTACTTGAGCATTTGAAGTATTTTTACTCAGTTTAATTACATTGGGAGAAGAAATAGTGCCATTTCCCCAAGGGTCGAATTGGTGATTTTTGCAGTTGAATGGGAGAGGGTTGTAACAGATATAATAATCAATTAATGGTGCACATGAGACCTTAATAACATCCTTAATATATTCCCTACCTATTTTCATAAATTTGAGTGGGTTTGGAGGCATTTTGGAAGCCATTTTCAGTACTAACCCCGGGTGGATTTGAACCCCAAATTACTAGTAAAATTGCATACTTGGTCCAGAATCTTAAGAGAGTTTGCAGAGGTATTTTGGTGGCCATATATCATCCCTGATCATCATATTCAAGTCCTAATATCATTCATACAACTTTCTTGAATATTTGAAGGCATTTGGAGTCAATTCGAGACCTAGAGACCAATACTAGTCAAAGGGAAATTACTAGTAAAGTTCCCTACATTGGCCAGAATTGAAAGAGGATTTGAAGAAGTATTTTATAGGTCCAAAAGCATCCCTGAAATACATATTTATGTTCTAAAATCATCCATATACCTTCTCATAATATTTGGGAGAAATTGGAGCAATTTGGGGACCTAGAGCTCAAAACTAGTCAAAGGTCAAATTAGGGAAAAAAGTGAAAAATTGCCATTTTAATAAAATTCCTAACAAGGGACATTACAGTGGTATCAGAGCATGGTCCTTGCACCTGTGGATTAGGTACATACATTCAAGAATAATATGCATCCATGTCTTACTATTATGATGAATCCTATGAGTAGAATTCTTATGAGGAATATGCAGATGCTTATGAGCAATATGAAGTAGAATGTGAATGGTACGAGGAAGAGATGCCATCATGCAACACTTCTTACAATTTCAAGATAAATGAATATTATTATTATGAATTTAAATCTGATGAATATGAGTGTGTCACACCAACCAAGGATAATTCTATGAGTGAGTTCCAAAGATGGAGAGCAAAATATAAAACCTTGCCCCAACAATATCAAAAATATCAAGAATATCTTGCTTTTAGCAAAAATACACAAAATGCCATGTCTTTTGGGTACTTTGCTGAACATGTTTTTGAAAATAGGCCCAAAAATGAAGATGTGGAGTTAGTAAAGAAAGGCTTATGCCCTTCTTGTGAAGAACCTTGGAGTGAGTATCATACATGTGTGCATGAAATTATGTCCCACTTGAGGAGAGATTTTGGGAATTCTTCAAAAAGAGATTCCAAAGATATTGATCATAAGGAAAACAAGGGGCAAAATGCATCATCTTGCTTGAAGGATAAAAATGAAGAGACATCACAAGAGCATGAAGAAGATTCTATTGAAAATATGGAAGATCATTTCGAGACACCTTCTAGCTTAGACATGAACCAAAGAGCATCTACTGATGGATGCTTAAACTATGAAGGAGTACTTACTGATGGGTGCTCACACCTCTATGTTGGTGACATAGAGATCACTTTTGAAAGTGTTGCTGCAAGCCCAAGTTCCATTAAGCATGATAATGAATACCTTGTAGCAGTTGAAGAAGAACCAAGATCAACTTCCCCATCACCACTTGAGCTTCATGAAGTTGGTCCAAGCAAAATTGAAGAAGATGAGGAGGTTCATTTGCAAGAGCCTCATTTTCTTGAAGGGTCCTTAAAGATGAATGAAAATAAGATCCAAGATTCCCTCATCATTCTCCATGACACTCAAGCATTGGTGTCAAATTCTTGTTGGAGAGCTACTTCATTGGAGGAAACATCCTTCCTTGAAGACATGGAGAAGATTCAAAGAGAAATGTGCCACATCAAAGGTAATTTCATGTCTTTTCTTTTTGATAGAAACCATTTGTTTGAGCTTAATGAATTGTTACATGATGCATACTTGAAGAATAATGAGGATATTCATAAGCTCACAATTCAAAATGAGCAACTTCTTGAAAAGTTGCAAGATACTTGTTTTTCCTCCTATGTTTCAGATTTTCAAATGGTAGATTGTTTGGAGGATTCTCATGACATGGTGGATCATGAAAAATGTGGGAATTTGAATGTGCTTAATGTGTTTGAAGATGAACTTGATGAGATCCAAACATTTGATGTGGTGGAGGAGGAACTTGAATTGTCTCTTCATGAAGGTTATGCAATTTTTAAAGAAGAGCATGATTCCTCTACATTGGAACCAATCTATGACAAAGGTTTCCCACTTTTGAAGGAGCTGCATGATACTACCCACATGGATCCTTCCCATGATGAAACTTCTGCACTTTTTGATCATTTGGGTGAGTTAGTTCATTCTCCTACATCCTACAATTCCATGTTTTGCAATATTAGTCTCAATGAAGTATGGGTGAAAGGGTTCTTTTTTATGGTGCCACATGAGGAGTATGGAACTCCTAGATTTACCTTTTATGATGACATGGTTGGAGCACATTCTTATTCACATTTGCAGCAACATTATTTGTCACTTTATGATAATGCAAATCTACATGGATGCACCTATGATATGCATTTGAGTCACTTGAAGACTCATGGTTTTTCTCGCTCAACACTTGATTCATTTGATGTTGGAGGAACTTCATCCAGCACTTGGGAGAATAGATTTATGATTGGAGAAAATTTTTATTGGCATCCACATACTTTGTTATATTTTTATGATTCTCACATTCATGGATGTATTGGCGAGACTTCTTTGAGTCATTTGAAGTCTCCTTGTTTTTTCTGCTCATTATTTGGTTCAGATTTTAGTGGAGATTCTTCATTCACTTCTTGGATGAAAGAATACATGGCCAAATATTTTGATGCATATCACATCCTTTTGGAGCAGCATTATAGGACATGGGATCCTCACCTATGTCATTGTAGCAGATTTGATTGGTCACTTGAAGCTTGTATGCACTTGGAAAATGGTGGTCTACTTGCTTGGAGGTATAAGCACTTTCATGACTCTTTGATGAAGCATATCCTTGATGTACATTTTCATTATGTTGTTATGTACTTTGATGATATATATTTGGTACTCATGATGTTTGTAAGAATGAATACAAGAAAATGGGATCTGGGAATCCTCTTATCTAATGGTGTGGGTTGGAGAGCACTCTTAATTGTTGGGGTGCAATACAAGCAATGGGACCCTGGAATAATTTTTGTCTCATTGGTTTCATTTTTTGGGGGGGAAGCAAGCAGTATGGAAAATGGATTCCCCACTTAATAAAGTGATTTTAATCAGAGTAGTGCAGCAGCAAGCATGGTGGTTCCTCTCTAAAATCTTCATGGAAACTCAAAGACTCAAGGTTGGGAAATTCAATGGCAACTTCAAAGAATTATACAGAAAGCAGGTTCTTCAACACCCATGTTTAAAATTGGTTGAGGACAAGCAATATTGGGAAGGGAGGATTTTTAATGTCCCAAATTTGGCGTTGGGTCACAATGGCCTAATCACATTGTCCCTATTCAGTAGATTTTGTCAAATTGATGCTAAAGTTCAAATAATTGCCAAGGAGGAAAATTACGAGTTTCCTCGGTTTGGGGTGGAAGCTTTGGGATTTGGAATAATGGGGATAATAAATGATGTTTGAACATTAGAGTGGCATAAATATTTAATAAAGGAGATAAATAAATATATACAAGTGAAAATCAAAGTGGCATTTGATCATGAAGACACATGGAGGAAGTGGGACCCACATATGGCTAGATTTCCCCACTACACTTGGCATCATTCTCTCACCAATTCGAATTCAAGGTGAATGGTAACATACTTGCAGGAGTCGAAAAGGTATTATTAATGGAATGACTCATCCAAGGTTGAAATATATAGGAAGAGTAACTCCCATGGAAGAGGAAGAGGCAATTTGGAGCTAGTGAGACACTTGGGCTAGATTCCCTAGCTCTATGACAACAATGATGAAGATGCTATGACACCTATGACACAAATCAGACCTGAAGGCTGACATATTACATATATGACATGTCAGGGCTAAAAATAGACTCTAAGAGGGCGCTCAAGGGTGTTAGGGCAGCTAATATTCTTCCACATGTGATTTGGTGGAAGTGGGAGACTAGGAATTGTTGTACAAGTGGCTTTCTTTGGAATCTCTTCCCAACTTGAGTTGGCATGAGTCTCTTGGAAGGAATTCAAACCATGGAGGACATTAGAAATTTATAAATGTAAACAACAAAGAATGAAACCATCTTTTGATCATTTATAGAATTTGCAATTGCATTTGTGTAGAGGGAGAGCTAGTGGATGACTAGTTTCTTTCCTTAGCCAATTTCGAGGGTGAAAGATTCCCATCCAAGTTGGTAATTGGAAAGGCCATTCAGACCTTTCATTTGGAGATTTAATGGAGTCTTTATTTTCAGGTGTAATCTACAGGGCAGCTCATGGTTTCTTCTATTGCAGCACATTCTCTCAACCATTTCCTGTTTTGATGGCATATTCTTGATCCTTGAGGGAGGGCGTTTTTGGTGAGCTATTGTACTCTTTGGGGGAGATTCTCATGCCCCATTTCTTTTTTAATATGAATTAAATACTCTATTCTTCATCTCCAAAAATTTTCAGGTCGAAATTCCAAGTAGAAATGTATAATTCTAATTTTTAATGGAAGAACAATGCCATTTCCCCACTACCTTGTTGTGAGCCAATGTATTGATGATGATTTCAAATGAATGGTTGATTCTATGATGAATTTGTGATTAATGGACTGCCATGGATGTATTTTACAAGTTTCATGTACTGTACTTGAGCATTTGAACTATTTTTACTTAGTTTAATTGCATTGGGAGAAGAAATAGTGCCATTTCCCCAAGGGTCGAATTGGTGATTTTTGCAGTTGAATGGGAGAGGGTTGTAACAGATATAATAATCAATTAATGCTGCAAATGAGACCTTAATAACATACTTAATACATTCCCTACCTCGTTTCAGAAATTTGAGTGGGTTTGGAGGCATTTGGGAAGCCATTTTCAGTACTAACCCCGAGGGGATTTGAACCCCAAATTACTAGTAAAATTGCATACTTGGTCCAGAATCTTAAGAGAGTTTGCAGAGGTATTTTGGTGGCCATATATCATCCCTGAACATCATATTCAAGTCCTAATATCATTCATACACCTTCGTTGAATATTTGAAGGAATTTGGAGTCAATTCGAGACCTAGAGACCAATACTAGTCAAAGGGAAATTACTAGTAAAGTTCCCTACATTGGCCAGAATTGGAAGAGGATTTGCAGAAGTATTTTAAAGGTCCAAAAGAATCCATGAAATACATATTTATGTTCTAACATCATCCATATACCTTCTCAGAATATTTGGGAGAAATTGGAGCAATTTGGGGACCTAGAGCTCAAAACTAGTCAAAGGTCAAACTAGGGAAAAAAGTGAAAAATTGCCATTTTAATAAAATTCCTAACAAGGGACATTACAACACCTATGGAATCAAACTTGAAGCTTTTGTGTGATGCTTCATTTGAGCCGGTTGATGTCACTGTGTATCTTCAGATGATTGGGTCCTTGATGTACCTAACAAGCACGAGACCATATATTTTCTTTGTGGTGAACACATTGAACCAGTTCTTGATGAATTCGAGAAGTGTTCTCCTAGTTGCTGTAAAACATATTCTGAGGTACCTGAAGGGTACAATTGATTATGGGATCAAGTATGATGCGAATCAAAAGTTTAACCTGGAAGGTTATGTTGATTCAGATTGGATAGGCAGTGCTACAGATAGGAAGAGCACTTCGGGGTGCTGCTTCAGTATGGGATCGGGTGTGATCTCTCGGTTTAGCAAGAAGCAGTCTTGCATAGCACTGAGTACAGCCGAAGCAAAGTATGTCATAGCTTGTTCGGATAGTTTTGAGGCAATATAGATTAGGAAGATACTGTTTGAGTTATTTGATATCCCATTGGATGCTACCTGTATCTTCTGTGACAACAAGAGTTGTGTGAAGTTGTCAGAGAACTCAGTGTTCCATGATAGGTTGAAGCACATCAAGATCAAATATCACTATATCAGGGATATGGTGCAAAGAGGAGTAGTGAAGCTCCTGTATGTTGCGACAGATGAGCATATAGAAGATGTGTTGATGAAACCACTAGCCAGAGTAAAATTTGAGTACTTCAGAGAGAGTCTTGGTGTTCTTCAGATAGAAGATACTTCGAGGAAGAAGTGATGGGACACATCAATAGGAGCCATTCCAAGCATGGTAGTAGGAGGTTCCTTCCCATGGCTATGGATGTAAGCGCTGTGTGATGAAGATCAGGACGATGCTCTAGATGATGTTCTGTATGACTATGATCAGTTGGATCATGTATGATGATATGCATCAGTTGGATGCTTTGTCTGATCAGTTGGATCATATGTGATGATATGTATCAGGTGGATGCATTGTATGATCAGTTTGATCATATGTGATAAGCATCAGGTCAATGCTCAAGATGATGTACATCAAGATGATGTACGTCAGGATGATGTACTGTATGATGATCAAGACGATCATGTGTGATGAGTATCAGGATGATGCTCTGGATGATATGCATCAGGATAATGCTATGATGATGATCAGGATGATCATTTGAGATGAGTATCAGGATGATGCTCTGGTTGACATGCATCAGGTCGATGCTATGATGATGATCGCGATGATCATGTGATGATGATGTGCATCAGGTTGATGCACCGTGCATTGATGATCAGTTGGATCATGAGTATTAGGATGATACTTGGAGGTCATGGATGATATGTGGTCATGGATGATATGTGGCAGGTTGTGCAAGTAGCATGTAATCAATCCTCTGAGATCTGATAGGTTGAGCTGTGTGCTCATAATAAGTCCTGGGATTCTCTTTATAGATCTTGCCGATCGTGCTGCGGCGCATAAATGTTCCTGGGATGCTCTTTAAAGGTATTTCCTATTCACATGTAATCAGTCCTAGAGATCAGATAGGTTGAGCTATGTGCTTGTAATAAGTCCTGGGATGCTCTTTAGAGATCTTGCTGGTCGTGCCGCGACAAATAAATGTTTCTGGGATGCTCTTTAAAGGTATTGTAAAGAGATGCATGTAATTAGTTCTTAGAGAGATCTTTCCAGTCGTGCTTAGGCACATAAATTTTCTTGGGATACCCTGGTCAGGTATTGCATCTGCATCTAATTAGTCCTGAGATTCCACCTCTATCAGACTGTTCACAGAGATGATGAAGACCTATAGGAGGCTAGTCCTACATCCAGCATGAAAAAGGGATAGCTCTGTAGAACTTCCTATGATGAGAATAATTATGAGATAGCCCAGTGATCAAGATGTCGAGTACAACAACAGTGATGATGATGATACTCCATGATCTAGTGATGATGATCCAGCACCAGAATTGAAGACTTGTGCCTATATGTATTGATGACTTGTGTCTAGAGAATACCTTCCTAGTTAAGAGGGAGTGTTGATGTATTTGTAACTTCGAAAGATATCCTTTTATGTATTACATTTGTACTTTATTGTACCCCCAACGGAGATGTATTACTCCTCCGATTTGAAGTGTCGTCATTTGTATTTTGAAGTGTCGCAAGTATTATTGTAAGTGTCGCAACTTATATTTGATGGGTTATTAGACCACCTTGCTAGGGTCGGCCCTATATGAGTTGTGTGTGTCAAAGGGTTATTAGACCACCCTAGTGGGGTCATCCTAGATTCAGTTTATGTTAAGTTGTTAAGTTGGGGCCGACCAAGTTGAGTAAAGGTCAAGTGAAAGTAAGAGTATAAATAGAGAGTGTGACTCTCTCATTTTATACATTCTATTATTCACTCACTTCACAGTGAGAAAAGAGGAGGGTGCACACAAGTGGAGGAGGAGCATGCTGTTGAAGATATATATCTCTTGGGTTTGATCATGGTGATCCTTGTATTGATGCTTATTCTATCTCTGAGGAAGTTGCTGGGTTTTTCACCTTCTTGGTTTTCTGCGGTGAAATGTTTTGTGTCTCTTGTCTCTTGTCTTTTATGCTTGATATGCTGTACATGTTGTTCTTTCAGTTAAGATCCTAGATCTATTGAGTTAAATGATGAAAAACTAACTGCATGAAGTCAATGCCCCATTTAGCGAAGGGGCCAACGGAAATAACCGAGTGTAACAAGGCGGGGTGGGTGCGCTTTTTTGTATGAAAATGCTGGGATGGAGGACATTTTTTTACGGCATCAATACAATATTTAAATATATATGCCCAATAATATCCTACATGAAGTATCTTTTGCGTTGTAGCCATCCCAAAGAGATGACCGCCACAAGCCCTAGTGTGACAGTCATTTAAGACGCGTTCATCCTCTTCATGAGTCAGACAACGTCGAAGAATAGAATCGATACCACGACGGTACAAGGTATCACTGAAAATCAGGTAATACTTTTCATGGTGGCGTGTTCGACGACGGTCTTCACGAGACAATTGGGGGATGAAATGTTGGGTATAAATATATAAAGTGATACCTCCATACCATGGATCAGACGTATTGATAAGAAACAATGACTCATCTGGAAGAGAATCATTGGGCTCAGATCCTACATTAGCATGGGGAAGGTCGCAAATGAGCTCGGAAAAAACCAAATACTTTTTAGACTTAGCCTTCTCGAAAAGGAGATCAAATTCCTATAGTATCACGATCCAACATGAATACTTGTCCCCAAGTACTTGACGTGTCAGAATGTTGTACATGGGGTCCAAGTTAGCGATAATGGTGGTGGTGCGGAGCAGGATGTAATGTCGAAACTTTTGGACGGCGATAACCACTGCGAGAGTGAGCTTCTCAACATGTGAGTAACAAGTTTCAGTGTCAATCAGACCCTTACTTAAGTAGTATATCACATGCTCCTGGGAATTGTGGTCCTCCTGTACCAAAACCATGGCGGTATTGGTAGCAAAAGCAGCGAGATAAAGAATGTAATCTTGATAGTATTTCAGTGGTTGGAGTATAGGGGCATGGGTAATGCCATGTTTGATACTATCGAAGGATTGTTGTGCTTGATCGTCCCAAATGAACGGGACGTCCTTCTTGAGTAGTCTCATGTAACCTTGTGTCTTCTGTGTGAAATTAAAGAAAGAACGCCATAAATAAGTCGCATTCCCTTCCAGACTTTGAAGTTCTGTAACATTGGTCGGAGGTGGGAGAGCGACGGTGGATTCCACCTTCAAGGGATCAATGCGGATCCCATCTTTCGAGACTATAAAACTTAAGAGGCATCCAAAATCAACGCAAAAAATACACTTGTGAGGGTTCAGACGGATATTATACCGTCTGCATCTGAGGAAAACGACCATTAGATGATCTATGTGGAAGTCTCACTGTCGTGAGTGGGCAGGGAGGTCATCCCAGTAGGGTTCCACGAAGTCCTTCACATCATTAAAGGCATATGACATGGCCCGCTCGAATGCAGCACCAACATTTTTAAGACCAAAAGGAATTTTACGATCTGCAAACATTCCCCAAGGGAAAATGAATGTAGTCTTGTGTTGGTTGGCAGGGTGGATCTCAATCTGGTTGTAACTGAAAAAGCCATCCATAAATGAAAAAATGAAACTTCTAGCATAATTTTCTATGATCTAGTCGATAAAGGGAGTTGGGTAGTTGTCCTTAGGACAATCCTTGTTGAGATCGCGATAATTGACACAGACCCAAATGGTACCCTACTTCTTAGCTATAGGGACGACATTTGAGACCCATTCTGTCAATGGGACAGGGTAGATAAAGACATCATTCAAGAGCTTCTCTATTTCTTCCTTGATCGCTGCACTCTTTTGAGGGTGTACCAGTCGCAACTTTTGGCGGAATGGTTTGATGTCAGGATAGGTCTTGATTTCGTGTGAAACAATAGTGGGGTCTATCCCAGGCATCTCCTCATAGGTCCAAGCAAATACATCTCGAAATCGCTTGAATAAGGTCATGAAAGTATTGATTTCATCAGGGGAACACTTTTGGCCTAAACGAATGTGTTCCACTACACCAAGAGTAATCAAAATGTCAACTAAGGTGGTAGGTTCGATGTTCGCTAGGTTTCCCTCAGTGTCCGTATGACACGTGAGTATCGGGGATTGAGGGAAAGTGTAGACATTCGATGTGAAAATGGTGCTAATGTTGTTCTCCACACAATCCAATGGAGGGAGAAAAGACAACCTATGGTGGAGGTCTTCCCATGGAGGGTCATCTACACTCATTATTTCCATAATGGACTCATCAGAATGAAAATTATAGAGAAGAGGATTGGGTAGAAATGACATCCACTGTAGAGAATAGGACGTAGAGGCCACAACTAGGTGGTCTTCAGGTGCTGACTGGATAGCCTTGTAAGTATGCTCAGCAGGTGAAAGAGGTATGATGTCTCCAATTAGATGTGTGGTGGCTTCATCGAGTACAAGCCATGTATCAGTGGAGTTAGGTGGGGGTCCTCCACCACTGCAGGGAGGGGGTGGAGGTCCACCGCCACCACCAAGAGGAGGTGGAGTTCAGCCGTAATAATATGGTCCCCCACCTCCTCCACCTGGAGGGGGTGGTGGACCACCTCCCCCGCTGGAAGGATGGGGGGATCCACCGCCTCCGCTGTCGGAAGGATGGGGGTCTCCACCACCTCTGTCGTCAGAAGGGTGTGGTCCTCCTCCGCCACTGCTACCATAATAATATGATCCAACACCGCCTCCGCTAGGAGTGGGTGGTGGACCACCTCCACTGCCAGAAGGATGCGATCCTCCTCCACCACCACCATAATAGGATGGGCCTCCACTACCTTCACCAGGAAAGGGTGGTGGATCATTCCCGCCACCGCTGGAAGGGTGGGGGCCGTTGTTGGCGGAATAAGATGGGCCTCTTCCCGAAGGCATAGGTCTGCCTCCTCTGGAATTATGTGGGGGCCCACCACCTCCAGCGGGAGGTGGGGGTGTACCAATCGGGGGTGGTGGTACTTGGGGGATAGTTGGTAGGGGTCCATTTTGTAAAACATTTTGGTGCCCCCATAGAGTGTATGGGTTTCTGGGATAGGGTATCCCATAGAGTGCGTTTCCAGGATTGAATTGACCCGACATAGGGTTAACATAACTTGGATTCGCTTGACTCCATGGTGGTTGAGTTAAATTTGATGGTCCCCCACCATGAGATAATCCCATGGTGGATGCTCGAGCGGGTTGGGAGGGTCCAATAGAAGGACCAATGGGAACTCCTCCTCCTGCATTATGGTTAAGAGACGGGGGTTTCCCCCAGCGACAACGTGCTAACCACTATTCGATGGTTGATCCAACAGGGGTTGTTGATTACCTACTATGGGAGCCACATTACTCATGAAAAAATTAGGTGGTAGAGAGTATCCTCCCCACGAGTTTTGGGGTGGGGAAGGAGTGGGTAAAGTTACCGTAGTAGTGCGAGGGGTGTTGGACTGTTGTCCTTCAACCGGTTGGGTCGTTGGGGGTACTGAACTGGTCTCCTGTTGAAGTGGTGAACTTGCAGGAAGTAAAGGTTGACCAGATTCATGAATGGTCAGGTTGCGAATGGATGGTTCTGGTGAATCAAAGATAAAGTGCGAATCAGGATTTCTCGATACATGGTGTTGTCCTGTTGTGCGAGAATTTGTCTATGAACTTTGTCACCCATGGCACGTAATCACTCTAAGCAATGAAGGGGTCCGAAAAGCTCAGTGGGAGCAGGCCAAATGGATGGGGATGTAGTGGAAAAATGGGTCACTTGTTGTCCTAGAGTCGTTTCCCAAAAGGGTGCAGCTAGACCAAACACAGCTACTACAGGGTCGTCTTGGGAGGAATTTAACCATTCCAAAGAACCAGGCTCTCCTGGTAAGACTGCTGGAAGGGTAACGTCTTGTGAAGTGGAAGTTCCCACCTCTTCACCCCACGAGGGGTTGGAGGCAAGTGAATTTGGAGGTGTTGGAGGAAATAGGAGTCCTCCAACATTCAAATTAGGGTTTTCTACTTCAGATGACGTGATCGTGTTACGTGGATCCATTCTTACCCTCGAAATTACCTCCTGGTTAAGGGGATATTCGTGTGGTAAGTTCAAAATCTTGCGGGATCTTCTCCGAGGAAAATGAACCAGAATGGTTGAAGTAGAGTTTCTCCTAAAGCTATTCTAAACAAAAATAAAAGTAGTCTAGAAAAACCTACACAAATTACGACAGCAAGCAAACTTATGTGATAGGAGTGGATTCAAAGTCTGGAACCTCACAAGATTGTCTAGGCTTTGCAACTCACGATATACTCCAGGGTCCAACAATTATACTTAGCCCAATTTTTCAGAGCACTAACCAAGGAGTATTAGGACTGCACCCCTGACCATATAACCCGACTACCTGATAGTACATGTGTAGTAGCTCCCCGAGTGTTGTTCTGGGTGTATTTCTCTTCCAAGACGGCCAAATGGTTTGATCAGTTGGTTTCAGGAATCCTATTGGTGTCTCCTGATATATACAAGGTACGTGGGAGCTCAAATTCGTAGTGGTGTTATCTAATGCACAACTGTACGGCACAAGACCTTCCGATATACTACCGAGTACGTGAAACACCTTTCGATATATGCCAAATATGTGAAACACCTTTCGATATATGCCAAGCACACAAATTACTTGGTGGGTATGTGAAAGAGCTTCGATATACCTAGTTGGTACGTGAAAGAGATTCGATATACCAGTTGGTACATGGAAGACTACAATACCCTCGGGATATAGTGCTAGCAAGTAATGACAGTTGCCACATTTTACAATGCCAGAACACGTCTCTAACCTAACACACAAGTTACTAAAAATTTTACCATAGTTCTACCGTTAATTTTATTTGGACGGTTAGGTGAATGCATGAGGTGAGTACATAAACGTAAGCATAATGCAAGCCCTAACTACATGAAAAAAATGTACTTTTCTTTTGATGAAAACTATGTATGGGAGGGAGAAATATTTTCAAGTGATATTGCCAAAACAACAAAAATGCAACAAATCTCGATTCTACCAAAAATGACTATGAAAGTATTATTTTCCTTTTCGAGCAAAACAAAAAGGATGACAACACTACAAATCCAAATCAAAGCATTTTTCCCTTTTCTTTGTCTTTTCAAAACAAAAATGATGCTAAGTGATGAAAAGAGAGAATTTCTACGTAGAGTATGCAAACTTTTCACTTTCACTATGATGGCCTAAAAGCATAAAAACCAAAAATGCATGTAATTTCCCAACCATGGAACCACTTTTGCAAAAAACTTGATTTTTACTTGAACTTTTCAAGAAAATGAAGGGCTCATAATTCATGAAAAACTCAAATAATTTTTTTTCTCTCAACCTTTCCAAAAGAATTATGAATAACACATTCCAATGCATGAACAATTTTTCCGAATGAACTTGAAAAAATGATGAAAATAAAGCACTTTTGATTTTTTTCAATGGATTTACCAAAATAACACTTTGATAACAACAATGCCTTTAAACACAAATGTTGAAACGAAAGGACTACTTGCAGCACTCTAATCACTCAGAAATTCCCAAGAATATAACAAGCACTCTAATGAACTGAAAACACACAAAACACTCAAAATCAATCAGTGGCAAGCAAAACTAAAGAAAGCAAATCCCAAAAGATGTATGCAAATGAAGTATGGAAACCGATCCAATGCAATGACCGGATTAGGTAAGGAGAGGAGGGAAATGTAGGGGTGAGTGGATGCAGGTGGGGGAGACCAAAGTGTCCACCACTACCAAATCCCAGACTTGTCCAATATGGGACCCAAAACGAATCCAAATAGAACCAAACACTACAAATGCAAAAGATCCAGAGATCTCTGGATGGAAGGTGTAGCACAGAGAAGGTCTGAAAACCAAACAAACTTAAAATCTGGGAAGGAGATAGGTCAAACACAAGGCTAGATGGGTCGGCGCAACCTGTGGTCAGAATCAGTGCGATTGACAGAGGTGGTGAACAGGTGTTATGGGACGCCGTCACAGTCTGTCAAAAAGCGGTGAGCACCAATGGCATAGGTTGCAGAGCAGCAACGTGCGACAGGAAGAAGTTGTTGCTTTGGTTATGATACCCACGTACGACGAGCGAGGATCCCAATCTAAGGATTGAAAAATCTCCAAAAACAAACAACTAACAAGCTTGATGATCAAACATACAAACTCTAAGGAAGCTAGCAAACTCTTCAAAGAGAAGATCTGGTGGTGAAAAAGGCTCAGGAGGAAAATGAGATGGCTTACCAAGAAATTAGAGAAAAAAAAATTTCAAACCGAAAACAATTTATTTGATATTTCCCCAGTATGGTCGCCAAATTTTTTATTAGACAATCTACCGAAAGCAGACTTAAGGTGTGATCTCTCTAGCTCAATGTGAGTCTTGAAAAAATAAGATAGAATATAAAATACTCTCCTAGATCTAGTTAGAGATCGAGTAACTAAGCATCTTACCTCATATTCGTGGATCTCTTACTTTGTTGTCATTCTGAGTCCTGCGGTCGTCAGATCTGTAGCTGCAAGACCTGTCAAAGCACATATGAAAAATACAAGTAGTAAAACATGCCTAAACACTAACTAGTCTAAGTAAACAGTTGAAGAGGTAAAATATAAACATTATCAACACAATAACATTTATGGAAAGCGTTTATATTACTATATAAAAAGTGGGAAATACAGTAGAAGAGAGGATTACAACCGATGCTTCAACGTCACAATCTTCCTCCAACAAGCCAAGACAAAGCCTCTAATGAGAATGGGTGCCTCCATTGGATGGAGAATCTTCCTAAGCTTATTTCACCAGCGTGTGGATGCTATAGCCCTCCTCCCTTTGGAATGGGAGAAAGATTCATATATATTGGACTAGGAGGATAGGGTAGTTTGAGATATAATGGGAGAGGACTAAGGGATCTTCCCAATAGGTTAGGGAACCGAATGCCAGCTCTCCTATAGGTTAGGGATAGATATCCAAGTCACACAACTTCGAGAAGAGGCTCGAAGATGCCCTTTATCCATTTTAACTGACCTTGATGCATGTTGTACTAAGACAACCTACGATGGCATATGTTGCACACAAGTGGACTGCGACGACCTCTAAAAATAGGTCAATTAAGTCCTCCAGTCATAGAAATCTTCAAGGAATTTTACAGTAAGTTTTATGGTAGCAAGATTTAGTTGTAACATTGGACTGTACTAGAGATTTTGGGGATCATTGTCATCATTGGTGATTACCCTCATATTTATTTACATCTTACATCATTGGTTGGAAATCAAATAGGCTCTTCCATATTTGAATTCAACACCTTGTAATCACATGGTCAGATTTGTATCGCTCCGGATTTTGGTATAAGACTCTGGACGGTCCTGCTGTTCCTCTCACATCCAGGCTTTGATGGCAATTATTGAGTAGGTCCCCACATCGACATCATGTTGGTGAACTTGTTTTTGTACTATCACACAGATCCACTATTGTATTGGTCGTGGTTGTGTCATTATCTTTTCATGGATCTACGTTTGTTCTTAGTAGCCATGATTTGTCTCCAGTCTATATCATGTCAGTTATGTCATGTATCTACAATGTATTGTTCGACAGCCATGCTTTGAGTCAGTCATTCCGAGCATGGGTATGCTCGCCTTGGCATTTTTGATATATTGTTTATGTTTCCTTGCATCTCCACTCCAACCTCCCTCCTACTATCTCTGCGGACTCATTTATTGGTAAAGTGTTTCGGCCATCAATTTCTTCTGACCTCACACTTTATGGGGCATCTGTTATACCTCAAAGTCCCTCTTTGACCACCATTTCACATCTTCATGTCGTAGCACCATGCAAAACCTAATGGCACTAACTCCTAATGAGTGTTAGAACTTACTCCCACCTAGTTGGTTCCCTCCTTTTTCGTCCTTGGAATCACTAGAGAAAAATCCAACTTTTTTGAGCCGAGTGCCACATCATCAGGTCAAGATGCCACATCATTTGGTCCACTTTACTAGAATTTTCACGCCCTTCTAATGGTGCAAGGAGCAAAAATTCCCCTTTTCGCATTCTTCATACCTGCAGGGCGCAAAAATTTCAACTTATTCGCACCTTGCTCGACCTCTAGGGCACAAAAACTTCCTTCAAACCACCTTTAGCTTGGATATTGGATCTTATCTCCGAGAGATTTTTATGGGATTGAGAGTTCCCTTTGAATCCTCACTCACCTTCCCTCTTCAGTTTGGTTCAACCTCCTTGACCCACCATTGTCTCTCCTAGATCCACCTTCCTCTCCTAGTACTTGGCCTCCCAAATCCTATAAGAAGGAGGCCATCAATGGGATAAGGAGAGAACACTTGAGGTATCTATTGACACAAACCCAGTCAATAGGGGTTCCCAACATTGTCGACGCCCAAACAACTGCGATCTCCCTGAGCACCGGCCTAGATAGGTTTTACCCTGTCCAGCAACACCTACAGAGCAGATGAGGTCTCACCTGAGATGTTCAAGGGAGAGTTGACGGAACCATGTTTCCACCGAATGAAGGAGGATGTTTGTGGATCAATCACTAACTTATCACAACATTCAGAAGTAGATCTAAGCATTCAACTGAAGCATTTAATCATAACATTCAGCAAGAACAAATCATAATTGCAACAGATATAATAGTAACGCATTAATTGCAGCAAGGAAACATCGCATCATTCATATATTCATATCGTAAAATGTATTACCACAGATAAGAAAGACACAAGGATCTTGCTCAAAAGCTCCGTCACATCATATTAACTCCGCAAAAACCTAGTTACAGCAAAATATTCAGTCTGAGTTTCGGATCAAGATCTCTCAGATGAGAATCATGCTCTCCAAAAATATACCAAAAGGTAGATGTTGAAAGATGATCTAACCCTTACAAACCTACATCTATTTATAGGCTTGCGCTTTACATTGCTTGTCCACTTACTAACTACTTCATAACCGACACTTCAAAACAAATGACCCAAAATCTATCTATTATGGTCCAAATGACCCAAAAACCCGCATACTATGGTTCAACTGACCTAAAAATACATAAAATATTATCACTTGTGCTCAACTTTCCGCCTTTTGCGGTATCTTCACCCTGTGCAGCATCTGCGATGTTAACTTGTCCAAACCTTTTTCCAACGACCCCCCCAACACAATCTTGTGGCTCTCCCTCAAGCCACATCAACGGGACATGGTTTACTCGCTTCTCTTCACCCTGAAGTCATCGTACTGCTGGCGGATTTCACTAACCTGTTGCACGACTATTCTGGCAACTTCCTGGCTCTCAGTTAATTCTTGTGCTAAAGAGTGGTGAACCAGGTGTGCCTCAACATTTTGCTTTCCCTTCTATACCTCCTACAGTGTAGATCCAGCCGCAGCATTAAACTGTGCCCCGAGGTCTTGAAACTCATCCAATTGCATAGCGCGCTTCTTCGGACGTTCTTCTGCTTTGGAAACTCGCTGCTGCATCTCCTTGAGGTCTACCGATTTGGATACTTGCATTGTCGGTGGCAGTGTGCACATGGATGTATTCAGTGTCGCCAGCTATTCTTCTGCCTCCCGTCGTTGCTTCGTCAATGGCTCTAAGTTCTCATCCTGAACAATACTTCCCCAAAACAGTGCGGCCTCAGCAGTGATCTTGGTCGCTTCTTGTTTAAACTCGCCTAGTTCGATTGCCAACTCTTCAATGGCACTCTTCCGCACTGCGACAACTTCCGGTGGTGTGTCTAGATGGAGTGCAGGGGCCAAGGTAACATTTTTCTCCTGTAACTCGATGATGACAGTCCCCATCTTCTTCGCTTGCTCCACTGGATCCAACGCCGCTGTTAGTTCCAGTACATATTGACAGGCTTTGGTGACGACCTCCTCCAACTGCACCGTACTGTTCCAAAGGGTGGTTTTCTCCACCGTCAACCGATCCTTTTATTTCTTTAACTCTGTTACTTCATTAGCCCTATCAACCCGAAGCTGGTCCAGCATATCCTTAAGTACATAGGCCTCTTCCCATGCCGCTATTCCCTTCCCTTTGAGTTCCTCCACTTCCGTGCGGACCGCTGCTTCCCCTTCTTGCAGTCACAGTAGTTGACTCTTGACATTTGTCTCTCTATCCGCCAGTTCCTGATTGGAAACCATCTGTAGCTTCACCAACACCTGTGATGACAGCACGTTGATGTTAACAGATAATACCTCCAACTGCTCTAGCGAAGGCTTTAGAGCCTCATTATCAGTCGCAATTGCAGTCCGGGGAATTTGTACATTCCAGACCCGCGACTTAGTGCCAATTGCGCCAACTGCCTGCACAGTTGCTCCCTTTGGTGTCTTCTTCAAAACAATGTCGCACAAGGAATCCAAATGGGTAGTTACCGCATGAAAACCTTTGTCTTCATTTACCATCATTGCTTGAGCTGCCCCATTGGTTGCATTATTTATCGCTAGTAGTAGTCGCTCGAGCTGCCTCTCTATCGACAGGGGGATCCCATTGATTATCCTATGTTCATAGCATGATTTCGCTCTGCCCTCTTCAAGATCGCACTCTTCATCCGTAGGGGTCTGCGATGACTCCTGGTCTAACTCATGATGATGTAGTGGTTCCATCACTGGCACATATGTTGGTATTCCCGTAGACTCCTCCTCCTAAGCAATTGGTTCACACCATTCGACCGACCAATCATCAATGATTGCATCTAAGTCTTCATCTGATAACTTATAGGTGGTCTGCAACCATTGCTTATACTTATCCCGTCGCACTTGCACATGGATACTGTGTGGTCCAAGCACGAACCGTGTGATCCCCTTATGCCTTTCAATAGCTGTTTGAGTCAGTTGCGGAACCCACTCGGTAGCCACCTGCAGAAATTCCCAATAGAACCATAACTGTGTTGTGCAATCCTTAATGCGCTCTAGTTCCTGCACCCACCATAGGTTTTGGTAGCATGACCCCTTTTGAACTTGCACTACGTCCACCTCCATTCCCTGATAATCATTAGGCTCCATCCAGGTGACAAGCGTAACAAAGATCAACAACCAGCTGTATGCAAATGGTCATTTTCTCGCTTGGGCCACCAACACATACTCCATCAACTGGTTTAGCAAAAAAATTGACCAATTCATTTTCACGCCTTCGGCATAGAGCTCCGCGCATGCAACAACCCCTGAGTTTCCTTGGTTGGGGTAGTTGTTGCGAACAATCTTGGTATCCAAGATCCATGCCCCAATTTTAACTGCGGGCTCGTTGATGCTGTCTAAGTGGTAGGACCGTCTGTCTTTCTATATTTTGTATTGCTTCCTCAAACTTGGTGTGAGATTTTTGTCGTGGTTCTTCCCCTGAAAATATTACAATGGGTCTACCCCATCCTTGGGCAACCCTGTTGGGCTGGGCCCAAGTGGGTTGGAAAAAATATATAAGTATGGAAAAGCGTGTGTAGTGCACTGCAGCAGGAAGAAAAGGAAATTTGATAATTGCACACTACGGCAGGAAGAGAAAGCAGTTTTGGTGAAAGCACATTGCGCGCGGCGGCAGGCACAAACAATTCAGGTTTTGCACGTGTCACACGATGGAAATGACTAAGGAATAGTCGCACAGTAGGACGATGCGCATGGTAGTGCATGAGCTATTTTTGGGTAGAACATGGGTAAAGGCCAGATGAGGATATGACCTAGTTTGGGTAAGGAACAGGTGGATGACAAATGAGAGCGACCTGTTCGAACGTGTGGCAGCAAGCAGTTGAGAAGCTAGGCTGCGACGTCGATGGCGACAGGCATGTGAAGGAGTGGAAAGGGACAGACCATGATGCAGTTGTAACCATTTGGAGGACTATGGTTGTCAGAAGAGCATGTGATCCACGAGTGGCCCAGCTGGAGCAGGCAAAGCAGGCTGTCGACGGCGACAGCTAGGGTGGCAGTTAACCACACTAGTTTTGTAGACCTAAGGGTTTTTTCTTAAAAATTGTAAAGATATGCCTACAGGCATAATCTATAAATAGGCATGATTTTGTATGGGAAAGGGTTGGTGGTTTTTACTCTTCATTTTGTTAAGCATTGATTATTGTAGAATCTTAAGCTTAGAAAAGCCATTGCAAAGGCTTTGCAGCTGTGTGCGTAGAGACCTAACTGAGAGAGAGAAGAGAGTCTGCAGCTGAGTGCATAGACTAAGAAAGGTTGTACCCTTCCCCTTAAGAGCAATATTAACAACCATTCTTGTGGACGTAGCCTCCATCCGGGGGGTGAACCACATTAAATTTTGTGTTGTGTGACCAATGTGTGTTTATGATTGTTTAATTGCTTGGTATGAATGTTTAATGTTGGAAACTTCTGTTATGTGATTTCTTTTATATGTATTCGCCACAGAAAATGGGAATAATATGTTAAGTAATGCATGCGCAGAGGAATGTTAAGTATTCAACATGTATGAATCTATCGATTGGAATGTACGAATCTATTTATTGGTCAAGTAGTGAACACTAAGTTTAAGCGCAGTGTTGGAGCACGCAGTAACGTATGTTATTAACCATCCATAATTTACTGATAAGAACTTGAACGGAATAAAGCGATAAAGAATGATAATTAGAGTGGTTAGAATTGGACACCATGGCAAGGACGCGCAGTCTCATTGATGTACTGAGTGATTGAAGGTTGTTGCGAGGTAAGCCCTTGATAGCTTACTATCATAACGAAAAAGTATCCTGTATCGCATAGTCATTGGAGGTGCAAGTGCGCAAGCAAAGTTGCGCGCCGAAGTATCCAATGCGGAATAGAAGGTTCGCGCAGTTATCTATCCGCACAACCCGCAAGGCATTGCAGTGCTTATTAACTTTCCCCCCATCGCATCACACGGTTGTGAAAACTTGATTCCACAACGACCCCCTCGGCTTCACCTCGGGTGACACATCAGGCTATGCGCAACCTGTTGCCGAACGGGCCGGTGAATTGGGGTTTTGTTGGTTCCTTGAACCACGAAGTACCTGGGTCTACACTGGAAACCTCAAGAAGGTGATCTACAACCAACAAATGGTTCCGTTGCTCGGCTAAGACCAGTGATGCGATAGAGTGTTGGAAAGCAATGTGTGAAGAAGAATACCAGTTCCCAGAAGGATCAGACAATTGGCATCCTGAAAAGAAAGAGATTTGGGATTGGTTTGACAAGATTGAAAGAGATTTTGTGAAGAAAGAGAATAGACATCCGCGTCTCACCGATGCACAGTGGTTGAATAGATATTTGTGGAGAGAGATTCACGAGATTTTCTAGGCTTCATTTGGAAACGAGTTGCATGAGTGGATCTCGCGACTCGCAGAAAAGAAAAATTGTTTTCAAGGAGGAGTGCCTACCGAGTGGACTCCAGAGCTCACAACGTAGCTCAAAGCAATAGACAGCCCACTATCGCGAGCAATCGACTTTTGGGTCGATAGCATACTTGAAGGGTTTGTCATGGAATTTGATGTCGACACACTTAAGTCCTACAGTCAAGCCGAAGCATACTTCTTTGAAGGATTCAGAGGTAAGTTCTTAAACAATCTCAGTCTATATATTAAAATGCTTTTAGCTGAGAATGGAGTTTTAAGGATGCAGTAATATTTTTACATCTGTCATGGTCAATAGCATTTATAGTGATTCTGACGAAGAGACACATAATCTCAGAAGTGGAAAGAGATATAAGTTTAACAAAGAAATGAAATCCCGGAGGACCTGGACTCCGCGTAGATACTGAACTCCCATGTGATATTAACAATCAAACCATGTTGCTATCAGCCACTATTCATCCAATTACTACCTTTTATTGCTTTCAACCAATCATTTAATTTTATGTGTGAGGTTGGTCAGGAGAAGTCCCTTTGTGTAGTTAAGGAAGCATGGGGATGAAGGTTCTTCTGGGGAACAATTGCAAAATCCCTTTTCCCCATGATCATAAGTTTATGTTAGGGGAGTCAATTTCTTTCCTCTCTATCCTACCCTAGATTCAAGTCTATCGAGCTTACCTTCAATCCTGCACGCTTACGGATCGGATGACACATGCCTCTACTTTCCTAGAATCTCTTAAGACTTATGCACCCTTGTAGAAACAAACATCCTCCCTCATAGTGATACGAATATAAATAGCATATTAAATAAATAAATTGTTAATCATTAAAGTAGTTATCTTTTAATGTGAAAGGACATAACCTTTCATTAGGAACGCTCAAGCCATATTAAAGGCGAGCTCTTGTAATGCATTAATCATCCTTTTATCAATCATTTTATCATATATATTTTTATATTCAATTATATGAAGTCAGATTCGCTTCTCAACGGAGACGACTGGATTCGGTTGCTACATTGGTATTAGAGCCAGGCTTGTAGCCACCAATCTAGGACCTTGTCCAAAACCAGGCCCGTGGCCCAAAGAAGTAAAAAAGAAAGAAAAAAAAGAGAAAAAAAGAAAAAGGCAAAAGTAAAAGAAAATAAAAATCATAAGAAGAAATGACCCGAAATCTTAAAAAAGAAAAAGACTCGTTAGACAATAAGTTGGAGCAAATTCAAAAGAGGACATCAAAGCCCTTGGACTCAAAAATCTACGTTGAGAAAAAGAAGCAAATACAAATTCAGTCCTCATCACAGTTCAGAAAGAAGACAATCTTGTAAAAAAACAAACAACAATAACTCCCTATCGACACCCCAACCATATAAACCAGTATCCTAAAAAGTGGGAATTGTCGAAAGATAATGGTACTAATTTTCTCAAAGCTCCTGACAACAGATCAATAGAGAATCCCAACATTCAACAACAAATCAATTTTGGATGGATTGACCCCTCCACATATCGAAAGTTATGCTCTACACTTAGCAGTTCGTATCGACATGTTTCGTCGACCATGACATCGCAAAGAACAATGTGACAAAATTATAAGGCTTTGAGGACAAAGCCTTTCTAAGAGAGTGGCAATGCTACAAATATAAATAGCATATTAAATAAATAAATTGCTAATCATTAAAGTATTTATCTTTTAATGTGAAAGGACATAACCTTTCATTATGAACGCTCAAGCCATATTAAAGGCGAGCTCTTGTAATACATTAATCATCCTTTTATCAATCATTTTATCATATATATTTTTATATTCAATTATATAAAGTCGGATTTGCTTCTCAATGGAGACAACTGGATTCGGTTGCTACACATAGACACATACTCACTCTCGTTACACTCATACCACCCGACATGGTCTTACACTCCTTAAGACTCGTTGATGCACAGACTCGCCCAATTCATTTATGTGGAGACCTTCGCTTGGTTCACCCTTGTGCCTAGGTTGTTGCACTACATTAACACTCATGGAATTAACCTCGCACATGGACACTCTACCCTCCTTCATGTTTCCATTACCATTACCGACACCAAAAACTGTGTTTACCATGTACCCAAACTTGAATCTTGAACTGTAGAGTTGAAGATGAAAGAGATGGTTGTAACTAAGCCCTGAGGTCTGAGACCTTACCCTTGAGTTATGCTACTCGTTGCTGCTCGAGAATCCATGAGTGAAGGTTACAAGTAGATCTCCAGTAGTATGCAATTGGTTGGACTCTTTCTATGCACATAGTTGAAGCACTTGGAAAAATGGATCACTTGAAGGACTCTGATTGGTGTTGGGATGCCTGAGTCTAGAAGGTGTTGTGATGGGAAGGTGTTGTGGAGCTAGGGGTATGCCAGCTGAGTGAGACTATTGTAGATATTTGTATGAGCATTTGTATGAGCATGGAGATTAGAATGGGTTGTGGTTCGAGATATAGAAATTTGCAGGTGTTTCATTCACCCTGATGGACTCATAGCTTGGCTTGAAAGTGGACTCTCGGCATAAATAGTATAAGTTGGACATAGTAGATATGGTTGGGTAGAAAATCGCAATTACACAATCAGTTGCTTGGATCTTTGTTCCAGATAAGTATTTCTTTGTATTTGATCTAATACGTTGTTGTTGATACGCAATGAATTATGTTAATGCATGTGATGTATTATGTTGGTAAATGCATGTATTTATGTGTTTGGAATGAGCTTCATTTCAATGTGGTTATTCTTCATGTTTATTATGCTTCTGCACACTATTATTCTTGTTATGAATTTGTATATGGAAATCGGGCTTAATTTTGAACCCTAAATCATTCATATCCCCCTTTATGTCGTTCAACTGATGGATGGGGATGTTGTATGAGACCTCAAGATGAGGAAACCCATCAACCTTCTTCCTCCAAACTTATCTTCTAAAAGACAATGGGAAAACATTGACCACATGGCCATAATTATGGAATTGGACACATCTAAATGGAACATTGTTGTAATTCGTTGTTGTTCAAAACACATTTCACCTTCCACAATATCCACTATATCAGCAAGACCTTCATCCAAATCTATAAGAATGAGAACCTTCGCTACAGTTCACAGAGCACTATACTTGTAAGAGGGATCAACCATAAGAGTTTTCCTCAACATATTTCCTAGGGTTGTCAAAAATTTGTCAAGCCATAATTCCACCAAAAGACTCAGGACTTTAACCCAAATTGGGAATCCTCTGGATATCCCCATATTCGGGTCAAAATAGGGATGCCAAAATTTTAATGTGAGAAAATAGGATCCCCAGAACAATCACCCTTGAAAAATATGAACTGAGTACTCCTCCATCTTGAATTTAAAACCCAACCAACCCCTAGCCAAGATATATAAAGGAGGACAATATCAAAGCATCACCCTTAGGACTCCTCAATCCACAATATCAAGGAATGTTCCACGATCCTTATTCCAAAGAAGCATCCCAAAAGGGTCTTCCCCATGAAATCCATAATATTTTCTACTTGAATATCTTCACCAAGAATCAACCGATGAATATTTTCCTAACACTTAATCATTCTCTGTCTCTTTTTCTTTCTTTATACCTCTTGCTTGGAAATCCTTTGTTCAATCCCCCAACAAAACTTTCATAAAACCTACCACCTCCTACCAAACTATCTAGAGAGATCCCTCCTCCCACAAAGACTTTTATCATCCCAAGGTTACATCCTTCGACACCTAAGAGCATCAAATTGACACTTGCATCACTAGGAAAAAAACAAACCTCTCGTGTCGACCCTTGATTTACCTCCAAATGCTCCAAAAAATGATCTACTTCCACAACGCGATGAGTGTCTCCATCAGAAAAATAACTTTCTTCCACCAGACAAATATTCTTTAAAATCAGGCTAACTGGAACACTACCAAGACAACCAAAATATGTACCAACAAGATTTGATAAGGAATAATCATATTCAACAAGGCCTACAGATACGTGGGTTTTCACCATCACCTCAATATCCCCATGCAGCGAGGCTAGAACTGACACCACCTAGTCATCTGGAAATATACCTTCATCATAAGGTTGGTTCTTTAATGCTAATGGTGCACCTTCCTCTGGCCTATATTAAATCTCTTTTCCATTGAACCATTTTCCAACTAAAACCACGACCTCTCCCAACAGTCCAACAACTCCTCCCTAGAGTGAAATATCTATAACGACCCTGACACAACATCCTCAGGATACTAGTCCACTAGATCCACGTCATCCATCTACTGCGAGACCCTACATAGAAATCTTAAGACTATAAACCCTAACCCTCCCACCAAGAACGAAAATTAATCCTTGTCATTTGTTTCTTTCGTAGGAAACTAATTTTATATATTCAACATAAATAATTCCTTATACCAAAAATATCCAACCATTTAAAGTGAAAAAATAAAGGGAAATTCCATATTCAAAATAGTTGGTGAAAAGGGGAAGTAAAGGAAAAATAATTAACAAGGTTCGTGAGATTAATTTCATACCTTGTCTACTCAACCATTGACTAGACAAGGTATGAAATTAATCTCACGAACCTTGTTAATTATTTTTCCTTTACTTCCCCTTTTCACCAACTATTTTGAATATGGACTTTCCCTTCAAAGTCATGCATATCATTTTACCCACATTCCCACATCTAGCATTCACTATGGTGTGTGGAGTCTATTTTATACACCAACTATTTTGAATATGGACTTTCCCTTCAAAATCATGCATATCATTTTACCCGCATCCTCACATATAGCATTCACTATGGTGTGTGGAGTCTAGTTTATATGTTTTTCTGTAGTTTTTTGCAATTCTACATTTTTACATTCTGCATATGGAATGTGGAGTGCAAAGAGTTTTGTTTCTTTTTCCCACATTCCCAAGTTGAATCCCTGCATTCTTTCATATTCGCATCTAGTGCAAAGTATTAGAGTTTCATTATTCCAATATTTCATATATCATATGCCCACAATTCGCACCCCTCCATCATGCATCCTCTGCAGAGAGCAAAGTCTAGTTTCTAAGTTTTTCTTTCCTTTTTTTTTCATTTCTACATTTGCGCATTTTTCATGTTGAATGTGGAGATATAAGAGTCTTTCTTCTCTTTCATAGGTTCCCAAGTCAAATACTTGTTGTCTGTAATGTCCCCATTCAAATAAATGTCAAGTAGGGAAAATTCCACCAACCTACTAGTTTCCTAGGTTGGGGTGGAGACATTAAAATTGGAATAAGGAGACTAATAAACCCAAATGGACTTTGGTTTGGGCATAAATATATTAATAGGGGAAAAATAAATATTTATGGTGAGAAAATAAGATGTCACTTGGTCATGGAGACACATTGGTGGTGTGGGACCCCCAAAACGCTAGATTCCCCATGCCACATGGCATTCCACTCTCACCCATTCGAATCCAAGGTGGATTCCAATATCCTTGGGGGAGTTGGAAGGGAATAATAATTGGAATGAATCAATGAGGTCAAAATGTAGAGGAATAGTAACTCCCATGGAAGAGGAAGAGGCGATTTGGAGCTAGTGGGACACTTGGGCTAGATTCCCTAGCTCTATGACAACAATGATGAAGATACTATGACACCTATGACACAAATTAGACCTGAAGGCTGGCATATGACATATATGATATGTCAAAGCTAAAAATAGCCTCCAATAGGGCACACAAGGGAGTTAGAAAATCCAAAGAGACACCTACTCGAATTGAGTGGAGGAGGAGGCTAGATTTGGAGGGACAAGTGGCATACTTGGGAATCTCTTCCCAAATTGAGTTGGCATGAGGCTCATGGATGGAATTCGAGTTAGGGAAGCCTTAGGAAGTTTATAAAATTTAGGAACAAAGAATAATACCAGATTTTTATCATTTTACATTTTGCATTTTGCATTTGGAGAGAAGAGCTAGTAGAGAGCTAGTCTACTTGCGTTAGCACCAATTTTGAGGGTGAAATATTACCATCCTAATTGGAAATTGGAGCGGCCATTCATAAATTTAATTTGGATCTATAATGGATTCTTTAGTTATAGGTTGAAGCTACAGGGCAGCTCGTGGTTCATTCATCTGCAACTTGTTCTTGCATCTCTTTCACATTTTCTTGCATATTTGGGCCCCTGGAGGAATTGCACCCTTGGTGAGATGATGATCTCTTTGTGAGAGTCCGTGAATCTTCATTTATTTTTATTCTGATATAAATAATCTATATTTACTACTCAGAAGACTCGCAGGTCGAAATACCAAGTGAAACTATGTAAAAATATCAAACAATGCATAAATGATGCCATTTTCTCTATGTCTTGTTGTTGGAGCTTGAAGAGCCATTATTTAGAGTTGTATCAATCATTCTCTATGATTTTGTTGATGTATGGAGTTTAATTAATGTTTTGAATATTTTTCATTATCATTGCACAAGTCCTTGGCACCTAAATTTTGAATTTCATAACATATGGTGAAAATTACTAGCTTCCCCCCTATGTGAAGACTTGCATATAAACATCTGATTTAAGGGAGTTTCAGAAGGTCATAAGAACTAATTGATGATCCATTATGGAGATAATTAAATTCATTTATCAGTACCATACCTCTATTCTGAAATTTGGAAAGTTTTAACATCATTTGGAGAGCCATATTTGACCACTACCCCTGGGGGATTGAAGCTCGATTTGACTAGTACATTTCCCTACTTTGTCCAGATTGTAAATGAATGTTGAAGAAGTGTTTTAAGGGTTGTTAAGAATCCATAAGCCTCACTTATATGTCTTAATACCTTCCAAACTCATTCATACCACATTTGGAAGCATTTGGATCCATTCAAAAGCAGTTGGGTTAATACTAGTCTAAGGGTTGAATTGGTTTAAAATTGCAATTTTTCCTAGTTTGTGAAAATTATTAAAAAGGGACACTACAAGTGGTATCATAGCATGGTACTTGCAGCTGATGTGGGTGACCATTTATGAAGACAAGAAGTCAAAATAATAAGCCCCCACCCTTAGAAACTAAAACTGAAGGTGTTGTTGTTGAAGAGGAAGAAATATGAAAAGAAGTGCATTTTGCTGAAACTATGGCTAAGGATGAGAAGGAGAACTCATAGGATAAGGAAGAATTTACTAAATTCATGAAACCATTCTTCAAATATATGACCAAACAGATCATGAAAGGGTTCGAATTATTGGCCAGTCAACTTGGGAGCAAAGGAGTAATAGGAGGTAGCAGTAGTTCTCATTATGAGGAAAAGAAGGCAATATGTGAGCATATTTTCTCAAGCACAGGACCCCACAATAGACCTAATGAATTTCAGATCACACCAAGGCCTACTACACCTAAATTTCTCGAGTTCAAAGAAGAGCCTAACACCCAATTTGATATGCAGGAAGTGGTGACAGAATGGGAAAAGTTGAGTGAAGATTGTAGAAGAACTCTACCATTTGACCAATTCTTTAATGTATCAAGAAAAATGAAAATAAGGGAAGGTAATAGGAATCCATTTCAGAATAAAGAATTGAATTTTTCTATTGGTAAAATTCCCCTTCCCACTTTTGATGGCTCACCCCCAAGTTCTGCAAATACTTGGGTACAAAAACTAGATGTTTATTTTTAGTTGAATCCTATGGTGGAAAATGATGCTTTAAAAATGGCTATTTTGCATCTAGAAGGAGATGCCAATGATTGGTGGTTCCATGGTCTGAAAAATTTGGGACATGATCAAGTTACAACCTATGGATAATTTTTTGACAGGGTATTAGAAAGATTTGAGCAAAATGACCCAGAATTGCCTTTCAAAGAACTAGCCCAATTGAAGCAAGTTGGAACCCCTGTTGAATATATGATGGAATTCCAAAAATTATCAGTTAAGGTGGCTAATATATCTATGGTAAGATTAGTATTTTTGTTTACTGAAGGTTTGGTTGAACCCTTAAAAGGTTTAGTTAAGGCCCACAAACCCAATTCATTGAAGGATGCTATGAGCCTGACAAGAGATCTACAAAATGTGCTACCTAGGACAAGGTTTCCTCCCAAGCCTAACTTCCCTTCCCAATTCACATCTGAAAAGAAACCATGGCAAGAGGATGAATGTGGAAAGGATAAGAAAGAGGAACTACACATGGAAGAACTTAGAAGGAAGAAACTATGTTACTCATGCTTCCAACCATGGGTGCCAGGATATAAATGTGATAAGGGAAAGAACCAATTCATTGAAGTATTTTGTGATGATGAGTATGAAGGGGGCATAGGGAAAGGAGGACATATTTCTTCCCAAGAAGAGGGATATTCCACAGCAGAAGAAGAAGAGAAAAAAGAATAAGATCATCCATTACCTGACAAAGGGATACTAGCAGTGCTTTCAGGTGTGCCTCGTTTCCACACTATTCGATGCCAAGGAGTTATACAAGGACAAAGGGTTTCGGTATTGGTAGATGGAGGAGCCACACATAAATTTATTTATGCAGCCATGGTGGAGAGGAGAAAGCTAGCTGCTGAACCATTTGAGGGCTTCACAGTCATCATTCCAGGTCACCATACTATGGAGTGCAAAACATGGATTCCGAAGCTACAACTCAGCATAGGTAATTACACATTTTTTGATAGCTTTTATGTGGTTGATGTTGCTGATACTAATGTGGTATTGGGAGTTCAATGGTTTTACTCTATAGGGGAACATATAGTGAACTATCAAATCCCTGAAATGAGATTCAAATATTCAAAGGGAAAACAATGGGTATTGAGAGGAATGCACACCTATCCGAATAAGGTAGTGTCCTCCCACAGTATGAAACACAAGAATGAAAAGGTTTTGGGAGACATTCCTCATGGAAGGCCACCTGATAGAGGAGGAACAATTTTGTAGCATATTAAATTGAGATTGCTTGAGGGAAAGCAATATTGGGTGGGGAGGACTATAATGTCCCCATTCAAATAAATATCAAGTAGGAAAAATTCCACCAACCTACTAGTTTCCTAAGTTGGGGTGGAGACATTAAAATTGGAATAAGGAGACTAATAAACCCAAATGGACTTTGGTTTGGGAATAAATATATTAAGAGGGGAAAAATAAATATTTATGGTGAGAAAATAAGATGGCACTTGGTCATGGAGACACATTAGTGGTGTGGGACCCCCAAAAAGCTAGATTCCCCATGCCACATGGCATTCCACTCTCACCCATTCGAATCCAAGGTGGAGTCCACTATCCTTGGGGGAATTGGAAGGGAATAATACTTGGCATGAATCAATGAGATCTAAATGTAGAGGAAGAGTAACTCCCATGGAAGAGGAAGAGGCAATTTGGAGCTAGTGGGACACTTGGGCTAGATTCCCTAGCTCTATGACAACAATGATGAAGATGCTATGACACCTATGACACAAATCGGACCTGAAGGTTGGAATATAATATATATGACATGTCAGGGCTAAAATTATCCTCCAAGAGGGCGCACAAGGGAGTTAGAGAAGCCAAAGAGACACCTACTCGAATTGAGTGGAGGAGGAGGCTAGATTTGGAGGGACAAGTGGCATACTTGGGAATCTCTTCCCAAATTGAGTTGGCATGAGGCTCATGGATGGAATTCGAGTTAGGGAATCATTAGGAAGTTTATAAAAGTCTGGAACAAATAAGAATACCATCTTTTGTTCATTTTACATTTTGCATTTGGAGAGAAGAGCTAGTAGAGATCTAGTCTACTTGCCTTAGCACCAATTTCGAGGGTGAAATATTCCCATCCTAATTGGAAATTGGAGAGGCCATTCAAACCTTTCATTTGGAGCTACAATGGATTTTTTAGTTACAGGTTGAAGCTACAGGGTAGCTCGTGGTTCATTCTTCTACAACTTGTTCTTGCATCTCTTTCACATTTTCTTGCATATTTGGGCCCCTGGAGGAATTGCGCCCTTAGTGAGATGATGATCTCTTTGTGAGAGTCCATGAATATTCATTTATTTTTATTCTAATCTATATACTCTGTATTTACTGCTCATAAGACTCTCAGGTATAAATACCAAGTGAAAGTATGTAAAAATATCAAACAATGCATAAATGATACCATTTTCTCTATGTCTTGTTGTTGGAGCTTGAAGAGCCATTATTTCGAGTTGTATCAGTCATTCTATGTGATTTTTTTTATGTATGGAGTGTCATTAATGTTCTGAATAAGTTTCATTAGCATTGCATAAGTCCTTGGCGCCTAAATTTTGAATTTCATAACATATGGTGAAAATTACTAGCTTTCCCTCCTATGTGAAGACTTGCATATAAACATATGATTTAAGGGAGTTGCAGAAGGTCATAAGAAGTAATTGATGACCCATTGTGGATATCATTAAATTCATTTATTAGTACCATACGTATGTTCTGAAATTTGGAAAGGTTTAATATCATTTGGAGAGCCATCTTTGACCACTACCCCTGGGGGATTGAAGCTCGATTTGACTAGTACACTTCCCTACTTTGTCCAGATTGTAAAGGAATGTTGCAGAAGTGTTTTAAGGGTTGTTAAGAATCCATCAGCCTCACTTATATGTCTGAATACCTTCCAAACTCATTCATACCCTATTTGGAATCATTTGGAGCCATTCAGAAGCAGTTGGGTTAATACTAGTCTAAGGGTTGAATTGGTTAAAAATTGCAATTTTGCCTAGTTTGTGCAAATTCTTAAAAAGGGACACTACATTGTCCTACATATCAACATTTAGAGTGGAGTGTGGAGCTTCTTAATTCCATAGTTCCATATATCATATGCACATGATCCTCATCCTTGTGTTTTACATCTGTAATGTAGAAGACTTCCACTACACATTCACATCTGATTTATTTATTTATTTTTAAAATTGTTATTAATTAGTATCCAATTAATATTTTACCAAAAATTTATTATTTTTATTTATATTTAAATATTCAATCAACCATTTATTCCTAGGTATAATGGCTACTTCCATTTAGCACCTATTTAAACTCGTTAAATGTTACTATTCTCCATTATTATATGCTTATGACTAATCCTTTGATTATAAGTGAACTGTCCACCTGGAATGTTCTTAAAGTTTAAAAAAATTATATACAATTTACTTCTAGAAGATCCTCCACAATAGTGTATGTATTTGTTGTTTTCATTGAATATAAAGTAACAATTCAAATTTGATTTATATATTTGTCATTGTATTGGAATTTGAAGTTTGGGGTGGTGAAATGTTTAAGAAAACCTTTTCTTGAATCTTTCTCTTAATAATAACAATAATAATAATTTGATTTTAAGGTCACAACCTAGCCAAACACCAAATTGGTTATGTGAACCCCTTGTTTGTGGGGCAAGGGACCCTCTTTAGGCAGTGATTTGACTACTAAAGTCGAGTGAACACAACACCATTTTGAAAAAACAAGACCATTGCTTGTTGTGTGACATCATTATGCCAATAGTCACCAATGTAAAGTTTCCAACCATTATATAAATCCAATGTATATGACTTGAATTCATCTCAATCTAGTCATTCAAGGGATTGGATGTGTTTCTACCAACTATTCTCTTAGAACAATTGTGTTGGAATTTCCTCCTCCTTATTGCATGCCATAATTTGTAGGTGAGTGGTTGTGACATTTAATTAAATATCACAAGGTTAATGCAAACTTGTAATATTGAGGATGAGAATGAATCTTTACTATTGTAATTCCCTACATTAGCACAATGTACATCTCATTGATTTCATTTTGTTAATGAATTTAGCACATAAATAAGCATGTTCAACAAAGGTCTATCAATTTCCATTACTATGTGATCATGCACAAGTATTACACTAGTTCCATAATTTCACGTGATTTTGGGTGTGTTTGTTTAAGTGTTCAACATAGTATGTTAATGCACAATTTTTTGCAATAGCACCAAATGATGAAATTCCTAGGTGAAGCAATATTTTCCAAGGAAATGGAAATCCGATCATTGCTCTCTTTGTTCTCCACAACATATATCTTTGCAAATTCATCATCATCTAAAATTTTAGGATGAGATTTTTAATACTTTTCCATATGGATTTTTATGAAGTTTGTATGGCTTCATTGGTCAATGGGGTTGGAGGATGAGTATAACAATACCCCTAAGGATTTGCATGCATTACTACCTAGACTTTTCCTCTAGGAGTCTTGTTGTAAATAATTTGGTGGTATATGTATTTGTTCATTGTGTTGAATATAAAGTAACTATTATGATGCAATTTATAGTCTTACTACAAATTAGGGCATTGAATTGAATCGTGATGAGTTGCGACTCAAAAAATAGATAATGTTTGGTCTACATTACTAAAAGGGTGATTCATGGAGGTATGACCCCACACACCACTATTGTAGCACAACATATCCTGACAAAAATTATCGTTATCTTAACCTTGTTTTTAATTTTGATTCTACCACTATTCTAATTCCTAGTCTAGCTTTGCACCTAGATTACATATATAGATGCCCAATTTAGAGTAAAATTATGATATCCAAATCTTGGGTGTTTCGCTAGTTTCTAAGGTTGTCATGCAATAACCAAGGTGTGATCAATGGTCCAAAAGGCATAGGTTTTTGAAAAAGTCACTATGCTAGAACAAATTGATCTAGACTGGGACTAATGTGATATATTGGTGTGGTATAAGTATACAATAGCAAAGCCAATATAATATGTCTTTCTCTTGCCGACATCATTCATCAACATGCAACAAGTGTTCTAGTTGTGCTTCCATGTGTTGTAGGCAAAAAAGTGTCTCTAGAGTTGCTTTTGACCCATGTTCTTTTTGTGAAGGTTGTCGTTAAGGAGATGATGAAAGTGTGATGCCCTAAAGAGGATGCTCTTGACAAAATGGTTTTAATAACATTAACAACATAAGATATCTCAATTCTTGGAGAATATGTTTTGCACAATTACCTTGTTGTACAATATGTATTTATTGTCCCAAACCTAGAGTCAAGACAATGGTAAGTGCAGAAAACTCCAAGTCAGCATTCCAACACTACAATTTTTTTCCATAAAGCACATCTCATAGGTACGAGGATGCATATCATGGCTAAGTATGAGGATTCATGCCTTGAGAATTCATGTAAAGGAGTAATCTTCAACACTTATCAAAAGTATGATGTAACTTGTGATCAAAATTATCTAAAGACATCATCACTACATATCAAAATCATCATGCAACTTTTGATCAAAATCATTAAGGTAAGAATCATGAATTAAATTTGAATCTTCCATTACCCTTCAAGTCCCTCTATCCCTTCATAGAAGGGCATTAAAGTATTTTACCTGAAAAAGAAATTTAAAATAAAATATTGCATGTCAATGATGGAATGAGGATCATTCCATATCATTTCAAATGAAGGGCTATCACTCTTACAACTTCTCGATATTAAATTTTTCAGAATAAATACTTAAAATCGATATGAGATGCCTTTATGAATTTTAAAGTTGTATTATATATCATTGATTCTTGAACTTCATAATTGGTTAAGTGCTATTGATTCCTTTTACAACTTTTTAGATTTCCACGATATACATTGAAACACATGTTGCCATAATCCCAATGTTGAGTATGAATTGACCTATGGTTAATGATCTCCATGTTGAATCTCATATTTAGAGCAATGAACATTACATTAATTGTAGAACTTACTTAAGAGGATTTCCCAACTAATTGGTTTGAGTAGCTATAACATGTCGCTGCGGAAATGTTCTTTTAAGTGAACATTGTTTTTTTTCAATGATTGTTTTTGTAAGAGTTACTCTTGGTGTATCATATTAGTAACATAGTTGTAAGTAGTTCTGAAAATAATATTTTAAGAAGATTATGATGGGATATGTAGGAAGTTGATTTTGTATTTATTCCATTGAAAACTAGCTTCTATGAAAACTATGAATCTAATTTATAGTGGCAATCAATCATAGCTGTAATAAAAAAAAGGCATCTTTTTCACAATACAGTTTCATATTTTTCAACAACTAAAACTTTTAATTAATAACTCACCAATCTAAAAAATGGACATTCATTTATCAAAATCCTAGGTAGATTGTCTTTTGTTATTTTGCTATTTGTGTGGAGTTTGTTGGATCTGAGAGATCCTCTCCTTATTCGATGTGATTAAGATCAGATCTGAATCTGATCTTCTTGATATCTTATCAAGAGATTTGATGTGTGAATGTGATAGTATGTGCATACATGACTAAAATTGTGTCTCTTCTTCTTCAGCTCTGTTCCAAGTTATTTAACTCTTCATTTTCTGCTGTTTTGAGGGCCTTTCTTGTGTAGGAGGGTTGGGATGAGACCACTGAAAAGGGAAACTCTGTTTCCATCAGAGTAAGAGTAAGATTTATAAAGGTTACAAGTGCAATGATATGAGATAATAACTCTAACCCCGACATTTCAACCAAACACAGGTAAAAATTAATGGTCCCATTAGCCTCCTTTGAGTTATACTTGTAATATAGACAATTAGCAGATCCTAAGAATTTGGACCGATTGAAAGATGACATTCCCTATACATGTATAGGGTTCCAAAAAGATTACTAAGGGCTCCTAGCCTAGAATACTTTAGAAGCATTCATGGAGATAGCTGTAGAGAGGGTCATCATGTTGTGCAGTCAAAATCATCCCAGGCACTTCAAAACTTTTCATGACAAAACTCATACAAAGGACGATCATCTAATACAATGAAAGATGAATCAATGATTTCTGCCCCCCATCGTTTCAATAAAATAGTAAACTAAGCAAATTATTGCTTCCAACAAGATCATATAAGCATATAGGCAGGAACCTGGAGTGAAATCATACGCATACCAGTAAAATGAAAAATTAGATATCCCTACTGCATGTGGTGGTGTATCAAACCCTGGAGAGGATTTTGGGTCCAACGGGCAATTAATAGATTATACACAGAAATGTAGAGGGTTTGCTTTGAGAGGCTACTTATAAAGTAAAGTTTTGAAAGAGAAGATCTCATCAATGTTTCTCAAGCTTCTGTGAACTAAACAAAAATAGGTTGTAGTAATTTGTAATAGCAATACTGAAAAGAAGAGAATAAAAGTAACCAATGTGCCTTGTTCATGAAGAAGAAGTCTGCAGACAAACACATAGTAGATCACCTTGACAGAGAATGTTGCATGAAATTTACATAACCTATAGAATGTTATCTCAATTGTTTTTTCTTCCACATTTTTAAACCGGTTAACATAAACAAATTTGTAAATTTTTTACTCTCTTTTCTGCTCCAAAATTTTCCACCAGACAGACACCAAACTTCCCATTTTTGTTGAGCAATAGTGAATAGCCCCCTATGGATACCAATAGCCTTAACTCCAGCTCTCTTAAGCACTTAGAGAGATCAAAACACTGACAAGAATGCACCAAAGCAAAGGCATCGGGATTTCATAGTAACAGAATATCACTCCAAGGCATCGGGATTTCATAGTAACAGAATATTACTCCAAGTATGATTGACTTTAAAAAAATCACATTGGGGGTAATGAATCATCAGTACTTGCAATGCATCATGTTTAAATTCTTAAAACGAGATGAGTAGTCTAGTACATGGGCTAGCACATGCTCATTTTCTTTATGATATCAAAGCACGAAAAATGATATCAAGTGAAACTGCACACAATGCTTGGAATCTGACATGAGCTGGAAAGGCTAAGATTGCACACAAAACTTGAAATGTGCTCTACATGGATATATATCATCTCATTTGAAAAGATGAGATTGTATACAGAGCTACAGATGTGCTATACTATTTGAGCTTTTCAAAAGAAAGGTTGAGCTTTTCCAGCTCAAACAAGTGTTCTTCAGAAGTAATATGCAAATGAACCCTCAGATCGGCTAGTAAAAGTTCTGTTTCCCAGCTTAATGTTTTTCGAGCACTAAAGACCTGTAACACAGAACGATATGCATTTACTTCTAGTTGATGTGTTGTCTCATCTACTAAGTGTTCTTGGCCAGAGCTATACTTGGTGGCATGGCCAGTCGTGTCTTTCTGTTCTTGCATATTATGTTTTCTGTCGAGGGAAGAAAGGACAAAAGTAGTGCAACTTCCATCAACAGAAAGAGGATGCCCTTTATTGTCAATGTCCATTTTGGACTCCCTAGACAAAAGGCCCTTAGGTACACGAAACTTTGCATGAAAAATCTTCGGCCTTGTTTCCTACAAAAAGATGTTCAAGCAGAAATTAGTAGTTACTCACTTGTAGAAGGATTCAACATTTTATGAAACAATCTTTAAATTAATTCACAAGTTGTCTGGAAAAGGATGTTTTCCAAAATTCAAGCAAAGCAAATAAAAGAAAAATACACATGGAAGATAATGCTCATAACGAATGAAATTTCCCACTATGCATAGAATTATCATCTTTAGTTTCAATTAGTGGAGTATGAACAATATAAAAGCAAAAATATGGAGAGACAAACTCCAGCATTGTGAACTCAGAATAAACATAACATTAGAATATTGTTTCAAAAAACCACCATAAAACAGAAAGAAAAACAACTCGAACACACACACAAATATATGTAAACCAGTGATTTCAAAGAGGTGTTTCCCACGTTTTGGGGACAAGGACACCCGAGGGATCGTCCCCAATTTTAACTTGTGTGGGTTTCACAATAAACTAACAACATTCCTTAAACCTATTTACACAAAATCCCTTACAGAAACCACCCTGCAAAATCACTTTCCAATCAACAATAGCGATGAGCAGAGAAGTAGCAAGACTCACCTGAATATCCGCAAAGATTAACGAAAAAAGAAGGAATCGGTATCAAAATCAGGCTCTAACTACAGCACCCAAGACAGCAAAGCAAGCTAACATTTCTGCACTGCAGAATCCCAGCGATCTTTGAATCATAGTAGATGGGAATTGCAGTTTAGCATAGGAATTCTTCCATACAGATATATGATAATAAAACATTTATCTTGAAAACAACCCAAATGTCTAAATGAAATGGACGCAAAAATACCTTAACTCGATCTATCGCCCTGTTCTTCTCTGACGCAAAAATACCTCAACCCGATCTTCTCTGCCGTAACAAGTCCAGTAGAAAGCATCTTTTATTGTAGTACAAATTATTTTTATGGTTTGAGATCACCATATATGGAGCCATGCATGAGTATTGTATTTAATGAGAAAACCTTCTAACGCCCTCGATTCAGTGAATGAAAGCATGTAAGAGTCGAGTAAGATGCTTTTCATGCATTTAATGAACAAACCTTCATACGTGTGAGGACTGCCCAAAACCCCTCGATTCAGCCCATGTAAGCGCAGTGTAGGATGCTTTTACCGCTCATCGTGAGTGGTTTTACACCCTAACATGAACATGAACACGTGGTAACATGAACATGAACACATGGTAGTAGTTGGTAAAAGTAGTGGTTGGGAAGTTTATGTATTGAGAATTCATTATTTATTAATATTAGCTGTATGGGGGAGATGTTGTAACGTGTGTGGATGTAACGTTACACACGAGTATGAGTGAGATGTTGTCGGGTCTATCAATCAAGAGATATCAAATTTCTTGAGTTTAAATTTAAAAAAAGAAATACACCTCAAGAAATTGGATCCCTCTCGATGCTTGATAGATATGGGTTTAAGATGGATCTATGCTGGTATAATCTTTGCTATAATACAAATTTTCTTAATATTTTAAGTTGTCAAAATTATGGTGATATAGGAATGTTTATTTCTCATTATCATTAATAAATTGATGGAAATCTAATGCAACATTATTGGTAAAGAGATTCTATGTTGATGTTTAATTTTCCATCAACATTTAATTAGCCAATGGTAATAAGTTGGTGGATGTACCATCAGAAAATATTATGTATTAAGATTTGATCATCTATCAATATTTAGTTAATATGTGGCAATAAATTTGTGGAAGTATAATGCAATATTATTGGAAAAAGAGATTATGCGTTAACATCCAACTAGCCACAAATATTTAGTTAACAACATTGATTTAGTTAGCATGTAGTAGTAATTTGTTGTGGTGGAAATCTCGTGAGCATTTTTGGGAAAAAGATTTTGGATTGACATCTATTTATCTATCAATATTTAGTTAAAGGTCTTATTAATCCAAAGTGTTTTCAATATTAAGAGAACTTCTTTTTATGGAGTTTTTGGGTGGATGAACTTAGGGTTTCTAGTGTTTTGCGATACGTGATTAGAAGTTTTTAGTGCCAAAGAGGGTGACGGTGGGTAGACACGACTGAAGATGAGGATGCTTGGAGGGGATTCCTCCCCCTCCCCCCCGGATTGAAGCATGGATGGATCGAATCCTACAATGGGAGATCCTCACCATGGGAATTATAAGGCCAACGGAGCCATAGAGAATGACGAACAAAGGAGGGATGAGCAGGGTCGTTACACTGGGGGTTGTTTACCAAAGTCCGCTGAGATCCCTTCCCTCCAGATCCAGTCTATGAAACTGTGAGAAAGGATTGAGCTATGGAAAGAGAAAGCCCTAATTAGGAAATTCATCGGGGTGTGGCCCAAGGAGAGATCTCCTTAGATGGATCAAAGCTATGTGTAACCCTAAAGGCCATTATGATTTGCAGCTTGGGTCAAAAGGATTCTTTACCATCGTCTTCTTCAACCAGGAGGATCGGATAGAATTATGAATGGAGGGCCCTATTTTTTCTTCTCAATTGGTCTATACCTCAAACCCTGGAAAGAGAGGTTTAACCTAGACATGGAGGACATGCAAGTGGCCTCGATATGGATCCTTCTCTACTCGCTCCCCTGTGAATAATGGGAACCAAAGATTCCGAGGAGAATTCCTTAGGAGAATTCCTTATTTGAAACTCCTTAGGAGAATTCGTGAAAGTCTTGGAACAGACAAAACAACTCAAGTATATGTCATTTGCTCGGATTTGTGTGTATATGGACATCTCTCGTGATCTTCCTGAAGCCATAAATTTGACATGGGACAATGAGGACTAGTTACAACCCCTCAACTACGAGTAGATCCCCTTCAGATGCAGGCAATGCCATGTATATGGTCATCTAAGTAGAGAATTCCCCCAAAACAAACCACCCCCTCCTCCCCCCAAGTCATCCCGGGAGAAGGAGAAGGATGATGAAGGTTTCACCTACGTAAATAACAGAAGGAGGCATGGACGCAAGCATATGGGATAGGTAAATGACAAGAAAGTAACTAGCTTGAATAGATTCAAGACCTTAAATTGAATGGAAGAAGATCAGCCTCAAGAGGAACTGGAGAAAAATATGTAGAAGGTGGATCAGATCCAAGTGGACGATAAAAGATCCCAGGGAACTCAAGTTGAGTAGCTGGATCAAATCGACGAAGATATGAAAGATGAGGGGGAAGATATGGATTCGAAAGAACTCGATCTGGACGAGATAGAGAAGGAATGCAACAAGAAGGGGAAGGGTTATGTTCCTTGGTGCCAGATCGAGCTCCTCCAAGAAACCATACTGAAGACAAGGGTCACATCGCAAAGGATAACCAGAAGGGAAACAAAAGGAAACTTCCAGAAGAAGGAGAAAAAAGGGGCAGAAAGACCAATAGATAAAGGATAGCGGAAGTAGGAACCAAGCTAATCGAGTTAGGCCAATACCCCACGATAAAGGTGCCCTTCTCTGAAGTAAATAGAGTTTCCTAATGAAAGTAATAACATGGAACATCCGAGGGGTGAATAACCCCCGCAAGATTAGGACATTAAGGAATAGCTTGCGAAAGGAGAAACATGTGATTGTTTTCCTCCAAGAAACAAAAGGCCAAGCATAAGTTATTAACGAAATAAGTCGTTGAATTGGAGCACTACGCTCAGGACACAAAATCCATAATTGAAAAGAATAGATAATTATTATTGAATAGATGATAAGATTTACAATGAAGCTCGCCTTTAAAGGCTTGAGCGTCTAAAGTGAAGGGTTACATCCTTTCACTTAATAAATAATACATTTTAATTAATATTTGTATTTGTATTTGTTACATTACCACTCCCTTTAAAGGAGCTTTGTCCTCAAAGTGATGTTAGTGAAGGATGTAGTTGTTGAAATTGTTCGGATTCCCATGTTGTGTCTTCTTCAAGGAGGTTTTTCCATTTTATAAGGTACTCTTTGATTACTTGCGTTCTTAATCTCCTTTCTCTGGTAGTGATGATATATTTTGGCTCGAAAATTATTCTTCCTTCATCATCTAACATGGGAAGTAGTGTTTGTGCCTGCCGGTGTTGACCTATCACCCTTTTTAAGCATGAAACGTGGAAGACATTATGGACGCGACTTGTTATTGGAAACTCCAACTCATATGCCACGTGGCTAATCTTCTTATTGACTTGATATGGGCAATAAAATCACGGAGCCAATTTATTCTTTCCGCCTTGTTTAAGTGACAATTGCTTATAGGGTTGTAATCGTACAAATACCCAATCTCCGACTTCAAATTCCCATTCTCTTCGATGTCGATCTACTTGCTGCTTCATTCTATTCCTGGCGGTGTTCAGATTCTCTTTAATTATTTGGACAACCTTTTGGTTTTCTTCTAAATGGTCATTTACTGAGGCGATCCTTTCTTGGTTGGTAATGAGATCCTTCCATTTTGGGGGTTCATATCCGTAGAGGGCTTGAAATTGTGTCATTTTTTCTGATGTATGATAAGTAGAATTATACCACCATTCCGCAAGATGTAGCCATTGAAACCATTTATTTTGCTTATTAGTTACAAAACAACGGAGGTAGGCTTCTAAGCCTTTATTGATGACTTCTGTCTGAGCATATGTCTGGGGATGATAAGATGAACTCATGTTAAGAGACGTTCCAATTTGCTTGCAGAATTCTCTCCAAAAATTACCTTTAAATTTGGCATCCCTATCACTCACGATAATCTTGGGAAACCCATGTAACTTGTAGATATTTTTACAGAAGGCTTCAGTTGTTTCTTTTGCAGAATCATTTTTCCTTACTCCTACAAATTGTGCATATTTGGTTAACCCGTCTACTACTACTAGTATTTTTTCTTTCGCATCTGATATTGGTAGACCTTCAATGAAATCCATTGAAATTTCCTCCCATTTTTTATTTGGAATATGCAGTGGATGGAGTAACCCGGGACTTGAGATATTCTCTGTTTTATTTCTTTGACAAATGTCACATTCTGCAACATAATTGTGAATCTCGACATTCATACCTTTCCAAAAGAGTGATTTCCTTGCATTATAGTATGTTTTAAAAAATCCTACATGTCTAGCGGTTGGGCAGTCATGTGACTCTTTAAGCACCTTGGTCTTAAAACTTGAGTTGGAACTTAAGTAAATTTGTCCTTTGTACCATAAGAGGTCATTCTTCCATTCAAACTTCGGATACTAATTTATGTCATTAATTATGGAGCAAACCTCTGAATTCTTGGCATATTCCTTGCGAATTTCATCCAAAAATTATGGGATCACCATTGATATGGCATAGAGTTGTACCTCTTCATCTTTCCTTGATAGGGCATTAGCTACTACATTGTCCTTCCCCTTTTTATGTAATATATCCATATCGAAGGTAGATATTTTTTTGATCCACTTTTGTTGTTTGGTTGTTAATGTCTTCTGCTGTAATAAGTGTTGTAGACTATTATGATCTGTTCGGATTAGGAATTTGCTTCCCAAAAGGTATTGTCGCCATTTAGTTAATGCATGCATGCATCATGGCAAGCATTTCCTTGTTGTATGTAGATTGTAGGTATTCTCTTTTGTTCAAGTTCCTTCTTTCAAAAGTGATTGGATGACCTTCTTGCATTAGAACAGCTCCTATCCCAAACCCTGAAGCATCACATTCAATTACAAATGGTTTTGAAAAATCAGATGTTGCTAAAACGGGAGTTGAAGACATAATTTGTTTCAATATTTCAAAGCATTTTATTTCTTCATCATCCCATTGAAAATAATTTCTTTTTAGGAGATTCGTTAACGGAGTAGTGACGTGTGCATAGTTCTTGATGAACCTTCATTAGTAACCCGTTAATCCCAAAATTCCTCGTAATTTTGAAACATTTTTTGGAAAGCAGTCTTTGCAATATCTTCTAATCTGACCCTAATTTGATAGTACCCTGACCTTAATCGAGTTTTGAAAAATACTTTGCGTCATGAAGTTCATCCAGCATATCGTCGATGAAAGGGATTGGAAACTTGTTCTTAATTGTTATTTTGTTTAATCCTCTATAATCTATACATAATCTAAACGATCCATCCTTCTTCTGAACTAACATGACTGGAGCTGCATAAGGGTTTCTGCTCTTGGTGATGACACACAATTCAATAGGTCTTGAACTAGCCTTTCTATTTCCATTTTTTGGTGGTGGGGATACCTATATGGTATAACCATGACACGGTTTGATCCAGGTTTAATCTCAATTATGTGTTATATACTCCTTTCTGGTGGTAGCTGCATGGGTAAGTCTTGAAATATGTGTTCATGTTTCTGGAGTAATTTTTGGATTTCATTTTTGAACTCATTTTTCTCCTCTTTTCCTTCCAATTGATGGCATTGGATTATGTATGATGGTGCTCCTTTTCAAATGAGTTTTTCCATATGCTAAGATGAAACTACTTGTGTGTCTGGTGGTTGAAAACCATATAGCTTAAAATTTTCCCCTTGCCATTTAAACTTGATGAAATGTTTTTGGTGATTGGTGGAATATGTTCCTAGTGTTCGTAACCATTGGACTCCCAAAACGATGTCTACTCCTCCCAATGGTAAGGTGTAGAGTTCCGATTCCAATTTGAAGTCTTGTATATGAAGTTTCACCTTATGGCACTTTCCAACTTTTCCGATCTTCTTGCCATCTGCAACCATCACCTTCATGTCTGGAATTGGGTGTACGAACAACTTGAGTTTTCTTGCAACCCCTATATCAAGGAAGTTGTGAGTGCTTCCGATGTCTACTAGTACTATAATGTTGTCATTCTTTATATGTCCTCTTAGCTTAAGTGTCTGTGGTTGGCTATTGCTTGTCATAGATGCCAGGGATATTTTGGGCGCCTCATCGATTTCAGATGCCATATTTGGGGTAACGTCTTCTTCACTTTTTGACTCTTCTTCTTCTTCGGAATCACTATTCTCCTCTGCCTCACAGGTGTATAATTTATTTGATTCTTCCTCTGAGCAACATCTATGTTTAGGATTCCATTTGTCTTCACATCGTCGACATTTCATTCTTTCATTCTTTGATTTTCCAAGCTCCTCCTGTCGTCTCTTCTAGGTGGCGGAATGTATTTATTTCTATATATATATGTTGTTAGTATGTTTTTTCTTGAATATGTGTTTCCATTATTTGTTTGGAAACTGTTAATTTTGGCCTCGGCTGCTTTTGCTTTATGTCTTGCCATCTCAATGTTTGGTATGCCATGCATCTTTATTTCCTTCTGTATATATGGTTTAAGGCCTCCAAGATAAGTTTCCAGACATTGCTTTTTTGATAATCCAAACACTCTTGTGGAAAGTGATTCCCATTGATGTGTGAATTCCTCGATGCTTCCTTTTTGTTGCAACCTGGTAAGCTTCGAAAAGAATTCATTTTCCTCGATTCCTTGGAACCTTTTTAGGAAATCGTTTTTGAACACCTTCCAAGTATACAACAACTTGTCTCCTTTCCACCATATGTACCAATTGTATGTGTTCCCTTTCAGGTGCATTAACGCATATTTCACTTTTTCTTCGTCCGTCGTAATATTGTATATATGGAAGTATTCTTCAGCCTTATTTAACCATGCGACACATTGGTCGTCACTTCTGTTGAATTTCAGAAACTCAATTTTTGCTCTTGGTGGGCATATTATAAAAGGTGGATTGTCTTTTACTTTGTCGCATGCTGGTGACTCCAAATTGCAGAATGATTCTGTCAACATATCCGGGCCACTTACTTCTTTATTCGCATCTAGTATTTCTAAGATGGTATTCAACTTGTCATCTAATGTATCCTGTTTCTCTTTCATGTCTTCCAATTTGTTGTCTAGCCTTCTCTCTAACACTAACACAACTTCCTCCTTGGGCTCTTTTTTTAGCTTTGCATTGCTAATTTTTATTTCTTCTTTCAAACTTTTGTGGGTCTGGGTGATCCGATCATTGAAATCTTTCTCTAATTTTTCAATTTGGTCTCATAATTCGGCCATGGTTCTTGATCATGTGTGGGGAGGTGAATATTTGGGAGCAATCTTGGAGTAAGGATAAGGAGTATTTTTGGGTGATAGGGTGAGGGATAAAATAATAATACAATTATTATTATTTAAATTATAATAATAATTTATTATATATTATTTAAAAAAATATAATAATACAAAATTTTTTATTAATTTTTTATATTAACTTTTTGTTTGATTGGTGCAGGTCGTTGGAGATGAAGTCTGTCTTGGATTTGGGAAGGTGGGATGGACGGTGTTGGGCGGAGGGGAAAGCAGGAATATGGGAAACGTTGGCGTGGAGTAGAGAGTTGGAAGAGGAGACGCGGAAATGGGAGGGAAGGTTGGCAGAGTGGCGGTGCAGGTAAGTGAAATGAGTCAGGAGGGTGACGGTTGGGGAAGGTGAAGTTGCGTTATGAGGAGTTGTGTGGGAGGGATGAGGAGCTGGGAAAGGTAGCGTGGAGGGGGGTGATGGTTGTGGTAGAAGGGACATGATGAGCGGCAGTTGTCGTAGAAGGGAACGATGGCTGAGTGGAGGACGAGGCGGAGGGAACGAGACCGTGAAAAGGGTGGCGAGACAGTAGTGTGACAGGTGCTGCTTAGAGTGGGTGGGGTGTGCAACGTGGGGTGTGTGAATAATGGAGAGCCGAATCCGAGGAGCAAGAACCTGCTTTGATACCAAATGGAGAACTACGCTCAGGAAACGAAATCCATAATTGAAAAGGATAGATAATTATTATTGAATAGATGATAAGATTTACAATGAAGCTCGCCTTTACAGGCTTAAGCGTCTAAAGTGAAGGGTTACATCCTTTCACTTAGTAAATAATACATTTTAATTAATATTTGTATTTGTATTTGTTACACGAATATGGAAAGGAAATAAAACCATAGAAATTGACGCTAATAGGATGACAGGAGGCCTAGCGATCTTATAGAGATCTGATGAAGTTCATCTCTCCAACTTCATGGCGACAAGATTCTTCCTCTTTGATGAATTCCAAATAGCCAATTCAGTTGTCGAAGGTATTATTACAAATGTGTATGGCCCTACTGTTAACCCACAAAAGGCTTCCTTCCTTGATGATCTTGCATGGGCAGCAAAGAGGTTCGGGGAGAAGCATTGGATTGTAGGAGGAGACTTCAACCTTATTACCTCCCTAGAAGAGAAGAAGCGGGGTAGAAGGATCCTAGGGGCAGCAAATGAGGACTTAGAAACTTTATTATAGGCAATCATCTGGTGGATGTGGAAACTGGGAATGTTTGGTTCACCTGGAATAACATAAGAGGAGGTGAAAACCATGTGGCATATAGACTCAATAGATTCATGCTAATAGAAGCCATAGTTATGGGGGGAGGTTATTTATCATCTATGGTTCTCCCAAATGCTGGATCGGACCATTGGCCGGTATGCCTATGCTTGGAAGGTATGGCTCCCCTAGAGAGAAAATCATTCAGATTCGAGCAATTTTGGCTCGAACACAAAGCCTTCAAACAAATGGTCCAACAATGGTGGAAGGATATGGAACCCCGAAAGGATCGAGGATGTTCCAATTCTAGCAAAAACTAAAATCCCTAAAATCCAATCTCTGTACATGGAACAAAAAGGAATTTGGGAACATATTCCATGATAAAAAGTACATGTCAGAGCAACTGGAAGAGATACAAAAAGAAGGGATGGAACATGGGTATGATGAGGACTTGAAAACTCATGAGAACAACACCCTCGAGCAACTAAATGCACGAGAGAAATAAGAGGAAATCTACTGGAAGCAGAAATATAGGAACTAATGTTTAAGGGAGGGAGAACACAACACAAAATTCTTTCAGCAATTGGTCATAAAAAACGAACAAAGGAATTAGATAAACCGCCTAGAAAAATATTTCGGACAATATGTGGAAAGCAGGGAGGACATTGAAGAAGAATTGTTTAGTCACTTCAAGAACATCATGGAAGACGACAGGTTGGACTAGTCAGAGGATATTGCACAAATAACACAATATATTCCTGCTTTGATCTCCCAAATCCAGAATGAGATCTTGACGAGTCCAGTGGAGATGGGAGAGGTGGAAGAGGTTGTTCACCAGTGCAATAGCCCATTTTGACCCTTAGGATATATTAGCTTTTAATGTAAATATTGTATACATGTGATGTATGTTTTCCTAGCGTGGAGCTCAAGGCCAAGGCCCCGCTAGTGGAAGCTTGAATTTGATTTAAAAGGAAAGTATTAGACATTATGTTATCCATGTGCTATTTAGCCATGGAACATTGTAAAAATGATGTAAATAAACATCATGCAATAAAATACCAAAACTGGCTATGGAGGAAACGAATGAGAAGGGGCCATGTGTATCCACTAGGGAGTGGTGAGGGGGCTGTGGGGATGAACCATATGTTGCTAAATGTCATTGTGAGAACCCATTTGACTTTCCTTGATGACATTTATTTCTGTTGTAAGGAAGTAGTTGAAGATTTCAGTCCATGGCTTCAATGGAGCATGGGCAGCCCATAAATTCGTATGGTAGAGTATGGGCTCTGTTTCTTGTACCACAAGTCACTATATCTCATGGGATTTGCTTCTTACTCATTCCCATTCCAGTGTGGAAGAACCCATCATCAATTTTCATCCAAAACGAATGCCTAGCAATGAGAAAAACCAAAAATCGCAACTTTGGAAGAACCCACGTTTTGAAGAGCCATAAACACCCCAAATTGGTAATGGATAGTGAAATCCAATGGGGGATCCATAGGTATGAACCTTGGGATGAATTTGGGAGCATTAGCTACCCCGAAATCCATTGGAAAACCCAGTTTGATAACCCAGAAAACCAGTGACGGGATTGAGTTATTCGTTGACAGAATGGTGAGAAATCGAAGTGTGGATGTTTGAACAGAGGATTGGATTGCTTGAATTTAGCTTGAGATGTATGTAGCTCTGGGGTTGAGCTCAATGGCTTAGCATCCTCCTCCTTTTCCTATTTCATGCTTGATAAATCCAATTGCGTGTTGGCTTAGCATGACTGCTTGAGTGAAACTATGACTGTGAGTGAGCCCATCTAGTTCCTCCTTAGTGGATACACAGCCCAGCTCGGGGATGATCTCTCAGCTAAAAGAATATAGGCTAGACAGAGATCTATAGTTGGGTGGAACGTTTCTCTCACATAGCCAGTTGTTTGGACAACTTCATCTTCAAGATAAGTGTTTTCTGTGATTTACATTATATGCATTATGTGTTTTGCAGTGTGTTAATTCTGAATGATAATTGCCCATGTTAATGAAATGAAATGATTGTCTTAATGAAATTGACATGAAGTCTGTGCATAGCATGAAGACGAGACTGAATTCTCTGTATGTTGACTCATCATCTTCCTGGGTTAAATAAGCTGATGCATTACTGTTTTTGTGTGTGCAATTGTGTTTATTTCCGCTGTGTTTATATTGATTACGTATTTGCACACAGAAGTTTTTATTTATTATGAATTTCTTAGTAATGAACGGGGCTGAGATTTCCAATAAGCCTGGTATGTTGGTCATGTTTCCTCCCTTGCATTGGATTGAAGAAGGGGACGTGACAACCAGATGGCTAATGGAAAGGCCCCAGGACTTGATGGTTTTACGACGACTTTTTTTCACCACTTCTGGGACCTAATTAAGGAGGAAGTCTAGCATATAGTGGAAGAATGCAGGAAAATAAAAGGGGAACTGAAAGCCTCCAATGCCATGCTCTTGAATCTCATCCCCAAAAGTGAAGGAGTTGAATCACCAGGTAAGTTTAGACCAATATCTCTTTGCAATGTTATTTACAAAAATATAACAAAAGTTATTTCCAACAGACTTAAGTCGCTCCTCCCTAACCTAGTATCCCCAGAATAATCTAGGTTCGTGGAGGGACGACAGATTCTGGATGGGGTTATCCTAGTTCATGAGGTAATTCATTCTTTAAGGACGACAAAGAATCCTGGAGTGGATTGAATGGGTGATGAATAAGGACAAGTCTCATATTTTTTTTCTTTAATGCGCCTAGAGTCACCCAAAGAAATATAACTCGCATTCTTGGCTTCCATGGGAGCTCCCTTCCATCCAAATATTTAGGTGCCCCCCTTGCTGAAGGAGTAATCATGAAAATCTCTTGGTCTGAACTATTGGATAAGATTAAAGGGAAGCTCTTGAACTGGACTCTTCGGTCCCTCAACTTGGTGAGCGGGCTTACCCTTATAAAATATGTGCTCAAATCCATGCTAATCTACCTTTTCTTGATTATGGCTACTCCAAAGGCTATTATGAAAGAAATCATAAACCTCCAATGCTAATACTTATTGAAGGGTTCCTTAGATAAGAACAAATGGGCTTTAGTTAGTTGGGAAAATCTATGTAAGCCAAAATCTCGTGGAGGTCTGGGTCTATAGGACCTAGAAAAGAATAGTGAAGTTTTAGGAGACAAAATTTGGTGGGGTTGGTTTACCTACACCTCAGAGCCTTGGGAAAAAGTTTGGCATGTTAAATACGCACAATATAGATCGAAGTAGGAATTAATTCGCTTCGATAAAGAGAAACTAGGATCTCATATCTGGAAAACCACTATTCATAGTAGGAAAATAATTCAAGACCGCACCTTCTCGAAAATTAGAGAAGGGGAAGCGACCGATTTCTGGAAAGACTCGTGGCATTAGATGCCAAATCTCTCCCATCAAGTCAATGCCCTGGTAATCCGGGCTAGATGTATAGAAATGGGACTTATGAAAGTCAAACAATTATGGAATGAGGATTCAAGGGAAGGAGAGTACCGTGATTGGAAACCACAAGAATGGTGGCACCAGAGATTCCCAAAAGATGAAATTCCCAAATTGTGGGATGATATCCAAGAGAGGTCCATTAGATTTCAAGAAGGACCACATAAACTAAGATGGGGATACAATATGAAAGGGTTATTTAATACTAAAGAGGCCTATGATACATGGATAATTTAGTAGGAGACCCAGCTGTAGGAAGTTTGGAAAAATATCTGGAAGAACAATCTATGGCCCAAAGTTGCCACCTTCCTATGGTTAGTTGTGCACAGGAGAATCCTCACTGGAGAACATCTCAAGAAGCAGGGTATGCTTGGACCCACCCAATGCTCATTATGTGTTGTTGCGGAGGAGACGATGGACCAATTTCTTGATGGATGTCCCTTTGCTTCTTCCCTATGGGATAAAGGGGCAGAAATATTCATCCGATCCAATAGAATTAGAGGCACTACGGATCTATTAGTTAGTGAATGGGACTCGAAGCCCTTCCAAAATCCCATTACAAACCGCATCTGGACCCTTTTCCCTAGTTTCCTTTTATGGGGAATATGGATGGAACGCAATAAGCGCATCTTTCAGGACAAAAGATCCACTTCTGAGGTGGTCTGGACCAAAGTAAGTCTTCAAATCTAGGAATCAATCAGGATTGGAAAATGGAATGATAAGGATTGGGATATGGATGGTTAGAAAAATGAATCCTCGATGCCTGGGGAATTTCTTGAACAACCCACTCTTCTTCGCAAAGAATCTCCAGCACTAATACCTCGACCAATCTAGCTCTATGGCTCCCGACCCCCCAGGGTGATTTCAAGCTGAATTTCAATGGCGTTTCCAAGGGGAATCCAAGGTCAGAAGGTTATGGCGGATTTGTCCAGAAACATGAGGGTAAGATCCTGAAAATATTCCTCGGATACATTAGCAATGATATCAACAATGTTGCAGAGATGGAATGGATGATCTATGGACTCAATCTGGTTGCTAGAGAAGGATGGGAACTCGTCATTGTGGAGGGTGATTCATCCACATGGTGAAGAAGATGCAAAATGGGTCGAGGATTTCCAAGGTGGAATCCATTTGGAGGTTGGAATACAATCTAGAAAAGATGTGAACCATACTCCTCAAGCCCCATGCCTATACCTTTATACATGTCAAAAGGGAAGGCAATAAGGTGGTAGACCACTTGGCCAACGTGGGAGAAAGGGAGAAACATTGGGGACATAACGGATATATGTCGAGCTTCGAGGATTGGGCATGGGATACACGGTACACCCAACTGGCAAGTCAGGACACACTTCTATCAACATGAGGTGGTGGTGATACGTACCACTCCCATGCGTCACGTTTAGGGTTCCATGTGATCGGTGCGGCGGACACCTGGAATGATGATAGACCTCTTCCCTCCAACATTATGGATATTAATGGGAATAGTACTACATTGATTGATGTCCTTAGTTCCCGTGCGAACCATGATGAGGAAGTGGTACATCCTGGTACTCAGCCTGCATTTGGGCATCCTTGAGATGACACGAAGGAATTACGATATTGCAGGCCAAATCCTGCAACTTAATGTGGACGTTAATGTTCCAATCGAGGAAATTATGGAGTTGGATAAGGGAATGGGTATATATGCAGAGGGAAAGTTCCATCCTTTTCACATACTCCTTGTATTCTAGTCGTTTCAAATTATTAGTGGGATATAAACGAGGTTCTGCACCGAGTGAGTAAGAGTGCCCCCCATTGGATGTTCACCATGGAAACCAAGGGGAAGCAATATAGAAAGAATGCCAAGGGAAAGAAGGAATCTAAAATCCCCAGATTTACCCGTGAACAACGAAGGGCAAGTCAAGTCGCGCATTTATTTTACGAGCGAATTCCGTAGGCCATTCGTGGTGAAATCAAGCAAATTAGGAGGAATATGTGGGAATAAGTCAAGGAACTTAAGATAGAAGAGGTCAAAGAGGAGTTAGTTGAATGAGTGTCGGATCCTGGCACCACTTATGGGATATTATATGCTTTTGACCGAGTTCTTGTCACCTATTGGGTGGTTAAGGGTCTGTTAACCCATATATTGATGGAACAAGTGAGAAAAGAAGCTGGTGACAAGGAATCGGCTCGGGCATGGAAGGAGCACAACATGGACTGTAGATTGATGCACAGTAAAATTGATGTTATAGCTAGCAAGATGGGGATTCAGTTCCTCCCCCCTTCTAGTTTTGGACCTGGCAAAGAGGTATCCAATTGGGCTAATGGCTACTATGGGGATGGCTGGGATAAAATGGTAGCTACCGCGTCTATAGGATGCTCGAGACATGTTCGAGGATTCCCTAGCTCTTTCACCAAGCGACTGAGGGCTTCGAACTCTTCCATGAATGCCAAACCGTCTCAGGGGTAGGAAAAGTCTTTTAAGTTCATGGTCTGTATTTGGTTTTTGGTTAAGTCTCATGCTATTTCGAAGATATGTAACTATTCATAATTATTCTTTCCTATGTTTCAGTCTTTAGGGTTCAGTGTCAAAAGTCGATGTCATTATGATGGGGTCCTGTTGCAAGGCCTGGAATTTTTTAAGCTTGGTTATGTTTTTTTTTCAAAGTCTGATAGGAAGAGTAGTCTCAGGATGATGTTAGTATGTGTCAACCAGGTCGTTGTGCTGTTTAAAGGCCGATTGGATCTACTATGATGGATTTCATGTAATATTCTGTTTAAAGCAATATAATTTCCTTACTTATAAAGAAAAAAGAGAACTTCTTTCTACAAGAAGTGAAAAGTGTTTTGAATATTAAGAGAACTTTTTTCTACACAAAATGAAAAGTGTTTTGAATAAGCTTTCACATAATTTCCAAGTTTCAAGAAGGAATAAAAAGAAATGGTTGTAAGCAAATTTGCATATGGAATTGAATAAAGAATGCAAGTGCGAAGTTTAAAAAAAACAGTGTGCTTAATATAAGAATTTAATGTGAATCTCTACAAATCATAATAAAGGGAATACAAGGATATTATTGATCCATGTCAAATTATAATGAAGGGAATACAATGATATTATTGATCCATGTACCAATCAAGATATACATGCAACATATTATGACCAACTAGGATCTCATAACAAATTTTGTGAGTGAAATTTGTTCCTTATCATGTTCTTTTGAACCATGACACCCTTGATCTTCAATTTGTCACAAGATCTTCTTCAAAAAGGGATGTACGTGGAAATAATGATAGGTAACAATCATACAACCCTACCAACTCAACTCCAAATTACTTGGCAACATCAGCAAGATATTGCAGTTAAGGTTGTTAGTGTGTCCAACAAGCCCAATGTTCAAATTTAATCACATACACGCTAATGCCCATAACATTGGACACATATCTTCCTTATCCAAGAATTTGTTAGTTTAATTGTCGACTTGGAAACCATTATATAAATGATGGCCTTGCACCCTCTTGTTGTATAAATATGTAACATCAATTATTGTAGAACAAATTCAAAACATGTAGGGTAAAAAATGCAATGTTGTAGGTTGTAATAGGTCCCATACTATGTGCAATGCCCATTATGTTTTGTGGTGATACATATTTGAAGGTTCAAACTCAACTTGTCATTTTTGTTATAGAGAGAGATAATATCTTTGCATCACTTCAATCATTTCCTCCACTCTAATATATCTATAATCGAATAGAATTATACACTTGAGCCAACATGCATTGTATTGGGTTGCTTCTTTTGGTTTTGTTGTCTCTTGTTGTTCCTCTACTTTGCGTTATGATAAAACTTATTCCCAAGGTCACATGACCTATAATAAGCTCAAATATGATTTTTCACTTCAACTTGATTGTGTGTTACAATCACTTCCACCTAGTCAAGTTATTGTTTATAGACTCTTTCCATTCATCACGATTGGATATTGTGATCTACTTCTAGTTGTTGCATATAGCTAGACATACACTACAATAATGATTGATTTCATTATGGTGAGGGTCTATGATCCATGGTAAATTGATCCTATTAATGGTTTGAATAACTGATATTAGTGCACTTATATGTGAACGTTACTTTAAGTAGACCTAATTTATAAATTGGCAGAAGATTTATGCAATCTAGTGATTGACATTTGCACTGACATGACATGATTCCAAACCATGGATTGAAGATCTACATTCTCTCACAAGTGAAAACATCAATATCATTGCTAAGTTTGATGACTCTTAACCATTTCTCTAAAGATTAGAATATTCATTTAGCAAATTGCTTGTAGATGCAACAAATCCACAAAGGAAGTGAATGCAAGTTTGGATATAATTTGAATATCAAAGGCAAAGAACCACTCTTGAGTGCCTTTATAAATTCTCAACAACCTAAAAAATGTCAAACCATAATTACATGATACCAAACCAAACAATTCTGCAAAATCTAATCAAAGTAGTTATGTAGAAAGAATAAGAAAAATAATTGACCCAGATTATGGAATTATTTAAGAGCATGTTCCTTTAGACCTCCTAGTTTTTCATCTCAAGGATGAAGGTTTTCTGGAGAAATAAATCCGTTTAAGGTCAAGTTTGACCATAGCATTCCATTATTCGTAAGGATTATCGATGCCAAAGAACTCAAAGATTTTTTCAGTTCCTTGCAAGTGATCCATTTTGACATTCAACATCTTGATGACTCTAAGAAGGTCAAGCTCACAACCATGAAGATGTTGATCATTGATAAATCCAAATGGAACATCATATCCAATAGTGTGATAAATTGCATTATCCCATTGCAACATAAGGTGACTTTGTGAAGGTTATGCACGATAAATTTCACCATTTGTAGCATATAGAAAACTAGTGCATGAAGTAGCAACAGTGACACAAATGACGTTATTAGTGAATTGGTGACAACATGATGATTTCAACACTCTCATCATTGGTTTTTTCATTAAGTATGAAGGAGCAAAATCTCCTTCTCAAGTACTAAAGTGGATTGCATCAATATACCAATCAAAAGATGGATTTTGGAACTATTTATACATTTGTTTATCAACATAGATTTGTGCAAACAATTGAGTTGAAGCACAAGTTTAAACAATGCCCCAACTCCTTCAGTGAATGACACAACCAATTGCTTAATGTTGTGAAAAATGACAAATGGAATTATAATAAACAATCTCAATGTGATCCATACTCTAATGAATCTTCTGTGACAAAGGACACCGACATGAATAAGTCTCAACAATATAAGAAGAAAGACATTGATAGCTAGTGTGCCATCCATAAGACATCCAAATATGACAACATAAATTGTTGTGGAGACAAATATCTCTAAGTGAAGTTACAATATAAGAAAGGTTGTAAACAAGATATGAAAAATGTGACCTTTTCACCCAAGTCCAATAATCCCTCTAGTCTCGCAACACACAAAAAAATGGCTCTCTCAACCATGATAGTTAAAATTGAGGAAGACCAGGAGTGATTTTTCCACAGCCAATGGTTCATCAATCAATAGTTTCTCAATTTTATTATTAACAATGAAATTCAATGCAACTTGACTTCCTTGGCGATTATACAACTATTAAATCTCATGAAAAAACCACACCCATAACCTTACAACATTTCATGTCTTTAGTCATGAAAGGATATTTGTGTTATTGGGTAGTGTACATTCCAATGCACCAACTATCTTTGCAAATATGATATTACATGGGATGTTATTCTTTTGCTAATATGTAATGCATTCTTTAGTCAATCTTAGTTGTGGGGGAGACACTATATTTACAAATTGTAACCACTAAGCATCATACTTGAAATCAAGGGTATACTATTTTGTGTTTCAAAGATAAACCACAAATATGCTTTTGGTTGCAGGTGCATAGTGTCAAAATTAATCAATCAAACACATAAATAAATTTTGTCAATTGCATAGCTAATCATTGGTGGTTGCATGTACTCAACTATTATGACCAAACCAATATCAACCAATGTGTAAGAAAACAATGTTACTCTTCTTATAGGACACAATGACACATTGTAGAAATTTCTTGTAGTTCCAAGAAACACATATTTGTTTAGCTCTTCCTTAGTATCCCTAATAGTATAAAAACAAGTGAAATAATATTTAAGATGATATAGAGAAACTGTTTAGTTCTTCCTTAACTCTATACATATTTTGGCTTACCCACTCTGCATATGCACTCACCTCATCTAATTGATGGGGGACCAATCTATCATGACTTATGCACTCCACATATGCATTCACCTCATCTAATTGATGGGGGACTGATATTTCATTTGGTGTCATAGAAATTCATGGACTTCATTGCGCTGAGAGGCGCTCTACAGCCCAGTATGAGGGAGATCTTGTAACGTTTGTCCATGTCACATTACATGAGTATGAGGGAGATGTTATAACATTTGTTGAGTATTGTTACACGAGTATGAGGGAGATGTTGTAACATGTCGACCATAAACCAAAAAGAATAATACAAAGTAAAAAGTAATAAATATTATAGCCGACATAAAATAAAGAAGTTAAAAAAATATTATAGTGGATATGAAAAGTAGAAACATAATATTATACCTGACATAAAATAAAGAAGTAAAAAAAAAATATAGCCGACATAAAAACTAGAAATATAAGAAGTAAAAAAAACAAGATGCATATTTACAAGGAGCTATTCGAGGAGAGGTTTGCACCTCGGGATATTTGATCCCTCTCAGTGCTTGATAGGGCCTAGGATTTGGATCTAGGCTGGTCTAAGGGTATCACTCCCCTACCACGTGTCACATTCCTTACATCTAGTGGGAAGCATAACTAGAAATTAAGTCACATGCATCACTTATGTTCCATAAATAGAAGTATGAAAAACTCATTATAAATATTTATATATCCTTTTCAATAGTTTTTATGAACAATCCATATCGAAACTCGATTATCAACTACACTTCTCTCTTCTAAAAAAAATTAAAAAATTCCGCTAAGTATTCTTGCAGGTAAGGAGATAAAATAGAGTTTTCTTCATTGCCAATTAGACGATCTACTCCAAGGAAAACATTTGAACCATTTCCAACCTTCCATGTCAGCCCTTTGCTAATCCAAGCAAAATACTTAATGAAACCTCTACAAAAATTTAAAACATTCCAGGTGTTTTTAATTGGATTCCTAATCCAACCAAGAGTGGATCCTTTGATATATTTACCATGAAGCAACTCACTCCATAGTCCCTTCCCGAAAAAACTCCCCCACATACTTTCCATACTTAGATCAGTGCTGAACCACTAGAGTTTTTTTATATCCCAACCCCCAAACATTTAGGCTTAGATAGCTTTTCCCAGTTGGCCAGGTGATATTTACTTGTTTCAGCACCTCCCAACCATAAGAAGTTAAACATCAACTTTCTAATCTTGGACATAATATATTGTGGAACACATGCTAAGGAAAACCAAAAAACGGGAATTCCAACAAGCACAACCTTCAATAAGACTAATCTTCTTGTCAAAGAAAAGCTTCTGTAAGACCAATTATTAATCCTTTTTTCATATTTTTGAATCAACCACAACCAATCTTTGGCACCATAGCAGTTCATATTTAAAAAATAGCCTAATTATTTGAATCCATCATCTATGCTAGAAATATGATAAGGGAGAATGTATGATATCTGCCTCAAAGCCTCCTTGTCAACCCCATTTTTGAGAAATGTCGATTTGTTAACACTTACTTCCATACCAAAGCTTACTGAACAAAAAAAAAAGCCTAGCAAAAACCTGCCATTCATCTGTGAAATTCCCATAGCAGATCTAAGAGCTGATGAATACCTCACAAGAAAGAATTGTAGAAAGAATGAGAAGCAAAACAAAGATGCAACAGAACTCAGATAGGAGCAGAATAATCACACATGTTTCGTTAATCTGAATAATAAACAATAATGATACAATGCACAGGATTCGAATACCAAGAGTGTAATTCGAATTAGCCTGCATGGATAGATCAAAATATCAGTGGAGTGTCATCAAAGCACAACTAGGAGTCCTGATCATCATCAGTGGAGTCATCAATGCACAAGTAACTGTCAACCAGGTGTCAAACTGAGTCTAACTGAGTGTGGTAGGTGTAAATGGCACATGGAAGCACTAATGTAGTGGAGGAGGCTCAGTGGAGGGTGCATGAGGAGCTAACTAGAGTCAGAATAGGCAGTCTAGTCTCACTGGAGGTCCATCAGAGTGATACAGTCAGTTGAGGATTCAATCTAGCCTTAAATCAAGGAAAGATCTAAAGATAACTCAACTAACTGAAGTGCAACTGAGTGGTAGGTGAGAGAGGGCGCATTTCACAAGTGGTAGGTGAAAGAAGGGTGCACTAAGCACTAGGAGGGCTAAAACTGATAAGAAAGAAGCTCTCGGGGCTAGCTAAATGAGGACTAGGTGGTGGGACTGATGACTGGGATGCATGCATGCACTTTCATGACTGCATGCGATTTCATGTCTACATGCAAAAATTCATGCATGACTGAAAATGAAAAAATGGAGAATGTTGTTAGGACTAGGATGGAGTAGAGGAAAATCCCAACACCCCCCCTTAATCCATCCTGGGCCCTGGTAACTAGGACCAAAGGTCACCCATACAATCAAATAAATCATAAAAAATAAGAACTTTCCATAAACCGAGGAAATGGGGAAAACCTCATGGGAAAAATACCCCCCCTCAAAAGAACAGTAAATAACTCAAAGAACCATCATACTAAGCAGAAAAGGAAGAAGCTTTCCTCAGCGAAAACTTTTGCAAAAAACTTGGCAAGTTGATCCTCTGTTGGATGCCAATGCAGGTGCTAGATCTGGATCTGGTCTTCTGATGTTCCTCCCACTGTGTAGAATATGTATTGGAGGAAGCAAGTCTTTCAGGAAACCTTTCTGCTACTGGAACGAATGGATCATGATGAGTCTTCCCAAGGGATGGAAGAGTGAACCCCACCATCTTGCAACATCTCTCAGGAAGAGGTAGATGGCATAATGCAAGGTTGGCATGATGCTGAAATCTGGTAGTTCGGTGATCAAATGAATTGTCAACTAATTTCTCAGTAGCTGCAAGGACTGTGTGAGCCCATATTGGCCTTGGCTCTGGATTGAGAACATGTGTTGGTTCTGGATTTGAATCTTAATGTTCTTGAACTTTGATCTCAACATCAAGATCTTGATCTTGATCTTCATTAGAAGAAGAGTCACTCGAATCTTCATCAAATTCCAAAGGAGTAGGAAGAGATAAGGGAAGAAAATGTGAGAACTCATATGCCTTGGAGGCATGATTTGCAAACCCTTTCGTTATAGTCTTCCCAGCAGAGATCTCTGTAATCTCAACTGTGTTGGGACCAAAAGTCACCTTCTTTGGTGATCCAGTGTGAGTCATCTGATATACAGACATAAATTTGTTGTCAAGGAGGGGATGAAAAGAACATTCTTTAACTTGCCATGCTCCATATGTACTGTACCCATCCCTTTGGCAGAGATCTAATAGTTGTCTCCCATGTGAATAGTAGGACCATCTTTGAGATCTAAAGAGGAAAATGATTCTTGAGAGGAAACCATGTGGTTGGAGGCTCCAGAATCTATGAGGAGGGTCTTTGATTTTGAAAATCCATCCATCAATGCATGGCAATCCTCATGACCATAAGATCCACTTCCAGTATCAAACACTTTTGCATCTTTTGGAATAGCAATTTTGTTCTGTTCAAGAATCTTGGTTAATTGATCTATTTTCTTGTGCATGCAAGATCTTTCTGGGTGGTTTCCTTTCTTGCAGTAGGGACACTTAGATCCATCAGATCTTTTATGTTTGTCCTTCTTGGAGCTGGAGGCCCCCTTCGATGGACTTGATTTGGAATTCATCTTAGATTCAGATGGATTCTTGTATTTGCTTTTATGCCTCCCTTTCACATTCGCACTATTTGTCTTTCCTGCTAAAAGAGGTTGATCTTTGGAGGCCTTGATGGAACCCATTTGGATCAATTTGTCTTGTTCTTGGATGAGAGCTGCAGTAAAAAATTCTAAGGAGTGCATCTTCCATCTAGGGATTGACATTCGCCAAGAGTGGAAGGTAGATACAAAGATAGAAAATTCAAATCCTAGTTTGCTCAGAATGGAGAGCACCAATTGCTCTTCCTTTTTCTCAAGGCCACAAGACCTGCATTGCATAACCAAAGATTTGAATTTCGAGAAGAATTCTTGAATGTTCTCAAAACTGCTTGGTTGTAGGGCAACCAATTCATTCTCCAAAGCATGGCCTCTTAGCTCATCTTGTTTGCCAAAGAGGGCCTCTAACTTCAACCACAGCTCTCTTGGAGTCTTCAACCCTTCGAGATGAAACAATAGATCTCTAGAAATATGAATGCACATGTAACCGAAAGCTTCATCTAATCGATTCAGATGCTTGGCTCTCTCCACAGCTGAATTTGGTTCGGTTTCTCTTCCCATTGTTATCCTGTGTAGAGATTTACTACTCAAGGACATTTCCATATCAATATTCCAATCAAAGTAATTGAAAGGAGTTAGGATTCTAGGAGAGAGGAGTGTTCGAATTGCTCATCTCAACTGCTAGAGCAAATGCAAGGTGAAACTGGAGGTGCTGCTATTGTAACTGCTGGAACTTCGAATACCTGCAAAAAAACTCTCAAGAATGGAGATAGACTATACTCTCAACATGCTCTGATACCATGTGAAATTCCCATAGCAGATCTAAGAGCTGATGAATACCTCACAAGAAATAATGAGCAGCAGAACAAAGATGAAACAGAACTCAGATAGGAGCAGAATAATCACACATGTTTCATTAATCTGAATAATAAACAATAATGATACAATGCACAAGATTCGAATACCAAGAGTGTAATTTGAATTAGCCTGCATGGATAGATCAAAAGATCAGTGGAGTGTCATCAAAGCACAACTAGGAGTCCTGATCATCATCAGTGGAGTCATCAATGCACAAGTAACTATCAACCAGGTGTCAAACTGAGTCTAACTGAGTGTGGTAGGTGTAATTGGCACATGGAAGCTGTCACGTCCCCACTTTGACCCTTGTAATATTTTGGGTTATAATGTAAATAATGTATGCATATTATGTATGCTTCCTAACGTGGAGCTCAAGGCCAAGGCCCCGCTAGTGAACACTCGATCTAGAAGAGGCAAGTATTTGATATTATGCTACCCATGTGCTAATGAACCATGGGAATTGTAAATATGCATTTTAATATAAAAGCCCACAACTAGCTATGCAATGCAACAAGAGATGGGGGCATGATGTTATAAGGAAATTGGGAGAGAAAACATTCAAACCCTTGGAGCCAATCAAGCCAAGCCAAGTGTCAATGAGAGAACCAATCAAACCCTCAACTACCCATGTTGACTTTTGTACCCAATCATTGATTTCTCCCAATAGTTGGTTGAGGTAGTTAATGCCTTAGGGAATGGGAGGTATGGCTATCCAAATTCGGGTATGGGCAAGCCAGCCTACATGGAAATTCATGTTTGGCTTCTTGGACAAGAAAAGAGCCATGAATTTCTCTCCAAGCCATTACCCATCAACCCACTTTGCCCTCTCACGATTTTGGAGCTACCTGGGCATTTTCCTCACTGGTTTTACTATGTTTACCTTCATTTTCCTAACTGGGAAGGGCATTTTTGTGTGTCTAACAGTGGAGAAAAGAGTAAAACGATTTTGGGGTTTTTAGAGGCCGTTTTGGCCCACTGTATACTCATACATCTGTGGGGGAAATCAGTTTTTTTCCCTGGGGTTGGATTCCTCTTCCCACAATCCATTTTTGGTGTGCCTATGTTTTGGGAAAACCCCTGTCCATCTAGTTCCTAAGTTCCACTGCTGAAAGTGTGTTCCAGAGCCCAAATTTGAGTTTGGTGTGCAAGAGAATGCTTGGGTTGAGTTGGTTATCCATTTCTTTGGGCTGAGCTGAGCTTGAGGGTTCCCTTTTCCTTGTAGATATCATGCCCAGCTCGGGGGTGGTCTTTAAGTGCTGAAAGAATACAGGCTGAGCAGAGACCAACAGTTGGGAGGAATGTTGCAGCGACATAGCTAGTTGTTGGGACAACATTACATCAAGATGAGTATTTTCTTATGTAATTACTTCTGCAAATGCATTAAATTATTGGTTGTGTTAAATTGAATATCAGTCATGTAATATGTGTGTGGATGAGTTCATTTCCGTTGTGCATGTTTGTTTCATTTCCATCTGCACACATCTCTTTTATGGCTGTGAATCTAATGAATATGGCTGAGTTGATATAAAAGCTCCATAGAATGGCATCAGGTTCCCTTCCTTGCATTGGGTCCAAGGGTGGGGACGTTACAGAAGCACTAATGTAGTGAAGGAGGCTCAGTGGAGGGTGCATGAGGAGCTAACTGGAGTCAGAATAGGCAGTCTATTCTCACTAGAGGTCCATCGGAGTGATACAGTCAGTTGAGGAGTCAATCTAGCCTTAAATCAAGGAAATATCTAAAGATAATTCAACTAACTGAAGTGAAACTGAGTGGTAGGTGAGAGAGGGTGCCTTTCACAAGTGGTAGGTGAAAGGAGGGCGCACTAAGCACTAGGAGGGATAAAACTGATCAGAAAGAAGCTCCCGGGGCTATCTAAATTAGGACTAGGTGCTGGGACTGATGGCTGGGATGCATGCAATTGCATGCATGACTGAAAATGCAAAAATGGAGAATGCTATTAGGACTAGGATGGATTATAGGAAAATACCAACACCCCCCCTTAATCTATCCTGGGCCCTGGTAACTAGGACCAAAGGTCACCCATACAATCAAATAAATCATAAAAAATAAGAATTGTCCATAAACCGAGGAAATGGGGAAAACCTCATGGAAAAAATATCCCTCCTCAAAAGAACAATAAATAACTCAAAGAACCATCATACTAAGCAGAAAAGGAAGAAGCTTTCCTCAGTGAAAACTTTTGCAAAAAACTTGGCAAGCTGATCCTCTATAGGATGCCAATGCAGGTGCTAGATCTGGATCTAGTCTTTTGATGTGCCTCCCATTGTGTAGAAGATGTATTGGACGAAGCAAGTCTTTTAGGAAACCTTTCTACTACTGGAACGAAAGGATCATGATGAGTCTTCCCAAAGATGGAAGAGTGAACCCCACCATCATGCAATATCTCTCAGGAAGAGGTAGATGGCATAATGCAAGGTTGGCATGATGGTGAAATCTGGTAGTTCTGTGATCAGATGAATCCTCAATTGTTTTCTCAGTTGCTGCAAGGACTGTGTGAGCCCATATTGGCCTTGGCTCTGGATTGAGAACATGTGTTGGTTCTGGATATGAATCTGAATGTTCTTGAACTTTGATCTCAACATCAAGATCTTGATCTTGATATTCATTAAAAGAAGAGTCACTCGAATCTTCATTAGATTCCAAAGGAGTAGGAAGAGAGAAGGGAAGAAAATGTGAGAACTCATATGCCTTGGAGGCATGATTTGCAAACCCTTTCGCTATAGTCTTCCCAGTAGAGATATTTGTAATCTCAACTCTGTCGGGACCAAAAGTCACCTTCTTTGGTGATCCGGTGTGAGTCATCTAATATACAGACAACAAATTTACTGTCAAGGAGGGGACGAATAGAACATTCTTGAACTTTCCATGCTCCATATGTACTGTACCCATCCCTTTGGCAGAGATCTGAGAGTTGTTTCCCATGTGAATCGTAGGGCCATCTTTGAGATCTAAATAGGAAAATGATTCTTGAGAGGCAACCATGTGGTTGGAGGCTCCAGAATCTATGAGGAGGGCCTTTGATTTCGAAAATCCAGCCATCAATGCATGGCAATCGTCATGACCATCAGATCCATTTCTAGAATCAGACACTTTTGCATCTTTTGGAATAGCAATTTTGTTATGTTCAAGAAGCTTGGTTAATTGATCTATTTTCTTGTGCATGCAATATCTCTCTAGGTGGTTTCCTTTCTTGCAGTAGGGACACTTAGATCCATCAGATCTTTTATGTTTGTCCTTCTTGGAGCTGGAGGCCACCCTTCGATGGACTTGACTTGGCATTCATATTAGGTTCAGATGGCTCCTTGTCTTTGCTTTTATGCCTCCCTTTCACATTCGCACTATTTGTCTTTCCTGCTAAAAGAGGTTGATCTTTGGAGGCCTTGATGGCACCCATTTCGATCAACTTGTCTTGTTCTTGGATGAGAGCTGTAGTAAAAAATTCTAAGGAGGGAATCTTCCATCCAGGATTGACATTCACCCAGAGTGGAAGGTAGATACAAAGACAGAAAATTTAGATCCTAGTTTGCTCAGAATGGAGAGCACCAATTGCTCTTCCTTTTTCTCAATGCCACAAGACTTGCATTGCATAACCAAATCTTTGAATTTCGAGAAGAATTCTTGAATGGTCTCAAAACTACTTGGTTATAGGGAAACCAATTCATTCTCCAGAGCATGGCCTCTTAGCTCATCTTGTTTTCCAAAGAGGGACTCTAACTTCAACCATAGCTCTCTTGGAGTCTTAAACCCTTCGAGATAAAAAAATAGATCTCTAGAAATATGAATGCACATGTAACCAAAAGCTTCATCTAATCGATTCAGATGCTTGGCTCTCTCCACAGCTGAATTTGGTTCGGTTTCTCTTCCCATTATTATCATGTGTAGAGATTTACTTCTCAAGGACATTTCCATATCAATCTTCCAATCAAAGTAATTGAAAGAAGTCGGGATTCTAGGAGTGAGAGGAGTGTTCGAATTGCTCATCTCAATTGCTGGAGCGAATACAAGGTGAAACTGCTGCTGCTGCTACTGTAACTGCTGGAACTTCGAATACCTGCAAAAAAACTCTCAAGAATGGAGATAGACTATATTCTCAACATGCTCCGATACCATGTGAAATTCCCATAGCAGATCTAAGAGCTGATGAATAACTCACAATAAAGAATTGCAAAAAGAATGAGCAGCAGAACAACGATGCAACAAAACTCAGATAGGAGCAGAATAATCACACATGTTTCATTAATCTGAATAATAAACAATAATGATACAATGCACAGGATTCGATTACCAAGAGTGTAATTCGAATTAGCCTTCATGGATAGATCAAAAGATTAGTGGAGTGTCATCAAAGCACAACTAGGAGTCTTGATCATCATCAGTGGAGTCATCAATGCACAAGTAACTACCAACCAGGTGTCAAACTGAGTCTAACTGAGTGTTGTAGGTGTAACTGGCGCATGGAAGCACCAATGTAGTGGAGGAGGCTCAGTGGAGGGTGCATGAGGAGCTAATTGGAGTTAGAATAGGCAGTCTAGTCTCACTGGAGGTCCATCGGAGTGATACAGTTAGTTGAGGAGTCAATCTAGCCTTAAATCAAGGAAAGATCTAAAGATAACTCAACTAACTGAAGTGCAACTGAGTGGTAGGTGAGAGAGGGCGCCTTTCACAAGTGGTAGGTGAAAGGAGGGTGCACTAAGCACTAGGAGGGATAAAAATGATCAGAAAGAAGCTTCCGGGGCTATCTAAATGAGGACTAGATGCTGGGATTGATGACTGGGATGCATGCATGCATGTAATTTCATGACTGCATGCATGACTGAAAATGCAAAAATGGAGAATGTTGTTAGGACTAGGATGGAGTATAGAAAAATCCCAACATCATCCACAGAACCTGTTCCAAATAAAACCACATCATCTACAAAAATTAGATGTGTAATAAAGATTGAATTATAAATTTTAACATGTAATGTCCCCTCCTATCATACCAGCATGATAGAGAGTACGTGATGCTAAAACTGGGCATCTAGACCCATATCCATTAAGTAAAAACTCATTGATAAAAAGACATATACATGTGCATATTATAGAAACACAGTGGAATTAAAAATCATGGTTAATATCTAACATACATTCAACATTTCTGTGACAACCATTAAATAAAGACATTGCAGAATTTATAAAAGAGAATACTTATCTTAACAAAGTAGTCCCAAGCAACTAGCTATGCATCTGCAACGTTCCACCCAACCATAGGCCAGTTGTGCTTACCAACCTCTTGATACAACTGCCACCCCCGAGCTGGGCATGATTTCTACAAGGAACCAGGGAACAGTAGACTCGCACATAGCCAAGCATACACCAAGATGAGCCAAGCCAATCTACAATTGGGTTTATCAGGCTGCTAGGAAATGGAAAGGAAGAGTTGCTAAGCTAGTGAGCTCAAGCACAGAGCCAGAGATAACCTTACAAGATCTATCTAGCTTGGCACCCACAATACCTACATACCCAGCACAAGGAAGTATTCTTTTCACTGTTGTACAGTCCCTCAAGCCATACCTTCCCCATCTAGTGCTCTCAGGGTGTGCATAGAAGAGTAGCCAAAGCCCTCTTGATCTTCTTGAGAGGTTGTCTCCCCCACTAGGTTTATCAAGCCCTCTCTGTCCACTACCACTCCAATCTCTTGCTTACAGTCTCCAAATCAAACAGGGATGCAGATAATCAACTAGCTACAATGGCTGGACAGGAGAAAAACATTTGTACCGTGATAAGCATGAAAATGATTCCCTGAGCTTCAGAAAAATGTGGGAAGACTAAAAATGAACAATGGAGGTTTTGGGAAACCCCGGGAAGCAGAAATCGTTTTTAGGAAAAATGCCCATGGAAATTCTGGGACAAAACGACCTCCATACGGTCCCAAATCGCAACCCCTCCTTCCCAGCCACTGTCCAAAACCAAAAACGAGTTTTTGGGCAAGGAAAACCCTGCGTTTTTTATGAAAAACATGAATGTAACTTCCAACAGTCTCAATCTGCGTGAGAGGATGAAAGCCCTGCGTGAGGAATGGCTTTGGGCACCATTTCGTGGGTGTTTTCTTGCCCAAGAAGCAAAAATACGAATTCCCAGGTTGATGGCTTGCCCATGCACGAAATTGGCTTCCATACCTCTTCATTCCCAAGGCATTAACTGTCTCAACCAATTTTTGGAAGAATTAAATGATTGGGTCCATAACCCAAAATGGGTAGTTGGTGGTTTATGGGTTTTCTCATTGACACATGGATTAACACCATTGGCTCAAGGGTTTGAATAATTTCCCTCCCTATTCCTTGTAGAATCATGCCCCCATCTCTTTGTTGCATTGCATAGCTAGTTGTGGGTTTTTCATTGAAATTTTTATTTACATGATGTCTTAATTTACATTGTGCCTATCTAGCACAAAAACCATAGGCATCTATTTTTACTTGCCGATACATAAAATGCTAAATCGATGGTGGGGCCTTGGCCTTGAGCTCCTCACCATGATTAAGTAACAATATTTACATCATTTACGATTTAAATGCAGAGGGGGTCAAAATGGGGACATTACATAACACCCCTTATTTTTCCTTCACTTTTGGCCACAACAATCAATCTACTAAGGCCCTATATGACTAGCAGTAGAGACAATTTGAATTAGTTATTTTCTATTTTGAGTCCTTAAATTTTATTTTAAAAATATATTTAAAATAATCAATTATATATATATATATATATAAAGTCTAGCTTGCGAGTTACAATTGTTTACTCATGATTTCCAATCAAATGCATGAGTATATTTTTTCATGTTTTCTAATCAATTGAAGCATAATTATGGTTAACTAAATGTAATTCGCCCTTAGATTATTAATTTGAAGCTTGATTTAAGAATTTTGTGTATCTCTTGGAATTTGGTGTTCATCATTATACTCAAAATTCAAGTAATAATGGCCTTGTTGTAGGGAGTTTTTTATATATTTTGGTATTACTTTTTTTATGAAATATTTTATAATTTGTTTATGTAAATAGCTGAGTGTTTTTTTTTTCCTCAGACAAAAATAAAAATAAAATCATAATTTATTAAAAGTATAAAATTACATTTGCAGATATATGTTGTGCATATATGATGGAAAAGTTGTTGGCTCGAGGACCAATCCAAAAACAAAAAGAGCAAATATAAAGTTTCGTCTATGTGTCTGCTTATAACATCTTTTGAAGAAATCGGGCACATTGTAGTATCCTGCCTCTATCCTGGCAATTCCTGTTCAAAATTTTCACTTTATTTAGCACTGCATGTGGATCTCTAATTCGATCAAGTATATGTTGATATATATCCTCGAGACTATGCTCGAAATACCAAAAAAAGCTGTGATAGCTTGTCATCATCGGTAGCTGGTCAAAATTTTCCTTGCAAAAAGCATCTGAATATTTTTCTTTTTAAGAGTTTGTAGGCACTCATTCTATGAAAGGGCAATGAATGTAAATAGCCAATGTTATTTGATCATTTGTTTATATAATTAAATTATTGTGGTACATTGTTAACATATTTTTTGGTTTTATTAGTCCCTGCCTATCTGTAGAGCAGCAGGGACTATAGGAATTGATTTCATACAATTGTATTAGTTTGGCACAATAAACAAAGCGTTTTAACCTAAGTTTTTTGGTGTTATTTTTGTTCTGGCCAATTAACTATTTGAAGGCCTTATTTGGACTCTATTCGAGGAAGGCTAGTGTACGAGGGGATTCGAACATACTCTCCTCACAATTGCTGACAGTTCCTGCAGTCGATGGTCGTTGCATTCTAGGACGCTGCAGTCATGGTTGTTGTGGTGGCAATCTACATGCAATAATTGCGCCACCTCTAAGTACACTTGCTTGAAGGCCATGACACTCCGCATGAAGGCCCCACGAATTTTCCTCCACGATGAGCATAGTAAAACCCAAGCTTTTGCATAGCCCCAGTCATTTTCCCGACATATTTTGGTGACGAGCTCTGCAACTCCGACATGAGTTACCATGAATGCAAGCTTGCATGCCTTTTCCCTCTAAATGCCAAGGAAGTTTCTAGGTGATTTTCCGATGAATCTTTCATTTAATTTTTAAACATCAACACATGCATTAACATTAGTGTCATTAGGGGATTTTCTTTAAGCTGTCTAGTTTTGTAGTTTCAGGCTTCTAAAATCTATGGGAGCACCAATAACTGCTCAGATATACTGGGTAGGAGGAGAACCCTTGGGAGATCAAGAATCTCTGGAAACATTGAAGAAACATTTCCCTAATTTTCACAAGAAGAAAAGCCTTGCATTGCCTGGGGAGCTAGATTCCTTCAGTATGAAAGCATCCCTTCTTGCTGCGATTGACTATATTGTTTCATTAAACAATGATGGTTTCATGCCATCCCATGGAGGAAACATGGGCCATTCAATTCAAGTACCAATTCAAATCCTAAAATGCCTCTATTTGATTTCAATTATCTAAATATTTTTCTTGTTATGTATTTATGTTTGTTATCCACCAAAGGGCGTCCTTCTAAAAGTTTTCTATGCAAAGCCACATGGCATATGCGGGTCACAGAAAGCACATAAATCCAAACAAAAGACAGATGCTTCCTTACTTCCTTGATGAAACATGCCTGTCTATGGCATGGATATAGCTTTTAATTATAGACCATAGTGATGAAACTTTCAGCGCCTACATCAGTTATTTGATTCTATTCTATGTAGCTATATATCATTTTCTTGTACTTTTTTTATCAATCATTTAAAATAATGTTTCCTTGGGATTTTGAACGTGTCTCCATATTTTGACGTACCGGATGATGTTTGTTACAATGCACTCCAACATGAGTTACCATGAACATTTACTAGATTAACCTCAGAGCAAACAACTTCATTTGTTGCTGCAAAAGTCAATCCTAATGTGTTACCATCCAAGATACTGTCTAAAGGCATGAACCATTTCTTTACTACAAGAAGATATATCATACTGACATGATATCAATGAACAAGAGACTGTTAGAAAATTACGATTCTTTACATGCAGAATAAACTTTTAAGAATCGAAAAGAATTAATAATGTATGCCGTCAGGATCATACCTCCAGCCATTGATGCTGCTCACACTCTGATTTGAGACTTTGCATAAGGTAACCGTTCCGTATGGCACTTCCAAACTCTGCTCACTCTGGATTGGTGGTGTAAAAATTGAAGGAGATTGAGTTAGCGAGTTTGGGGACCAAACAGAAGTCTTTATAGCCCAGCTTCCATCAAGCTTCTATTGGATATGTGTCAATTGTTCCACAGATCAAGATAGAAACCCGTTGAGGGAGTTATGGACCATTCCCGAAGCTCTCAACGAGAAATCAGTTATTTCCTTAATTAATTGAAGAGTTGTCAATATTAGTTAAGAGAGCTTACATTCTCCCACTTGGTCCATACTTCCAAACTTAATGTCTCAACTTAAAACCCATTGATAATCTATATTAAAAATAGATACATGAATCATGGCGATAAGTCCTCTTAAGATGAGTATTATCTTCCATGTATTACTATGTATTTATTTCTATTAGAATTTATGTGGCAACAATTTCTTAATGAATAAACCTTATGTTTATTCTTGGTCCTATACAGATGAATTCTCTCAATTAAATTAAGGTGCACATAAGTATGAGAAAAACATCACAATAATAACATTGTCCATACAATGAGAAACTACATAATGGAATCAAGTCCCATATTCAATACATGATCCTTGAATTTAAACGGTGGCATGCCCTTAGTCAAAGGATCAACGATCATCAACTCAGTGCTGATATGGTCAATGACCACTTTCTTTTCTTTAATACGTACGTTCCCTTATAGCTAAATACTTAATGTCGATATGTTTATTTTGACTCCCACTTTTGTTGTTTTTAGCTATCAAAACAACAGCCGAATTGTCGCAATACATTCTTAATGGCTTAGAGATAGAATCCATAATTCTAAGCCCAAAAATGAAACTCTTAAGCCATACACCATGTAAAGTAGCCTCAAAACACGAGACGAACAAAACAACAAATGCAATGTCAGGTCTTGTGCAGACCTGAGCATACATTAGGCTTCCGATAGCAGAAGCATATGGAATGTTCTTCATTTGTTCCCTTTCAAAGTTGTTATTTAGGCATTGGTTCAAATTGAACCTATCACCCTTCACAATGGGAGCTATACTTGGCGAACAATCCTTCATCCAAAATCTCTCTAAAATTTTATTAATATAGGTTTCCTGAGACAGACCCACGATGCCTCGAAATCTGTCTATATGGATCTTAATGCCAATGACATAAGATGCCTCACCCATATCCTTCATATCGAAATTTTTAGAGAGAAATTGTTGATTCACTTCATGCAGCAAAACCCTTATCATTGGTTGCCAGCAAAATGTCATCCACATATAAAACAAGAAAACAAACTTTACTCCCACTAACTTTCAGGTATATACATTGATCCATAATGTTTTCTATAAAACCGAAAGAAGAAATTACATTATGGAATTTCAAATACCATTGGCGGGATGCTTGTTTTAAATTGAGGCCTTAAAAATAAAATTTCATGCTGATAGAATTGAACTTCATGATAAAACTATTAATTCATAATTCCTGTGGGTAAGTTATGAATAATTTAATATTTTATCCTAATTAATTATATAAATATAATAAAAATTCCCGTGGGATAAAATTTATTACATTTAGTATAATTAATTACAATTAATGTCTAAATATTCTTTATGTGATCCTACTCAATCATAATATATAACTTTATTTAATTAGAGATGTTGTGGCTATTCTCTAATTAATACAAATTATATGGATCACTAGACATTACTAAAATTAACTTGATACTAATCATGCAAATAAAATATATATTCAAGTTGATTAGGAAAAAATCCTAATAGCACCCTATTATAAAACTTTATCTAACATCATAAACTGTTAGAAAAATAGGTAACTGTAAAGATCTCGACGGAGATCCAAATAATAGTTTCTTGATTTCAAATCTTTTATACATGTGCATAAAACTTAGATAGAAATGAAATAAAGATTCAAACTTGTGCGCACTTGATAATCTACTTTTACCAACTGGAACTATTCGCTTCAAAAAGTAATTGTATAGAGATCGTTTAACTAGCCAGGGTGCAAACTTTCGATCTCCCAGAATAATTAAAATTATGTATCGAAATAACCGTTATAACTACTGTATCGATCTCCCAAAATATATATCAATTATAATTACTGTATCAATTATAATTATAATTATTTCTTCTTACTGTATAAGAAATAATCGCTGGCAACATGATCGAAAGGCAGTCAAGTCGCCTGAGCCGACACCTCCGTGAGTCCAGGTTTGGAAAGTACCTGTATCTTTCTTTTGCCAACATGAATGTTTACAGTTCCGAGGTCTCTAAAGCCTGGCTAATTCTAATGGGAAAATTAAAATGGTGTTTTGTATGTAATTGTTCAAAAACGAGGCTTAGGTTTCAGATTGGACCTCGGCAATGTTACAACAGTCTCACGGTTCAGTTCTTTAGGGCAAGCGACCTTCATGTTAGTCCAAAGAATAGCCAGCAATAAGTGCTAGGGCATGTGGCCTCCTCAAGTGAGCTCTCAGCAACCTAAATCACTTCCATAGGGCTCATGGGCCACCGCCTCCAACAGGCTACAACAAACTCACAATATACACTCAACAAGAGAGATCAGACTCCTAGGACTCATGACCTCCACAATCATGCACTCAGCAAGATAGATCAGAGTTCTAGGGCTCACGGCCTTCACACTCATGCACTCAGCAAGCTAGCAGTTAGTAGAACGGACCAAATCAGATCTCAACAAACTCTCAACTGTCCACGACTCAGCAGATCAGACTTTAACAGGTAACGATTTAGTCAAGCAAGTCACCAACAGGCTACGACCTTCACAAAAAAACAACTAGCAGGCAGATCGTGGACCAGAATAGAGGTCACAGCTTCCCAACAAACAATGATGTAGCAGATTAGGTTGGATTTCAGTCAAGAAGGAAGATCAGATTTCATAACAGTAGATCTGGGCATAATAAACCCTCGACAAGGTCACGGATTAGCTAAATGATGCAGCAGCAAGATGCGGCTAGCCCAGTCAAACCTCAATCAAGTCACGGCCTCTTCTAATAGGATCACGTCAAGCAAGATCAAACTCTTAAGGCTCGCGGCTGCCACAGAAAAGACACTTGGCAGGTAGGACCAAACTAATAAGGCTCACGACCTCCACAAGGTCCAACATTCTGGTCACAAAACAATCAGCATGTGAATGCAACCTCCTCATACAAGCTCATCAAGCTTACGGTTGGACATAATAGGCAGATTGGACCTCAATCAAATCACAACAAGACAAATCGGACCTCAGACAAGCAGATCAGCCCACAAAAGGGCAGCAGATCAGTCACAACAAGGAGGACGGAAGCCCTAATAGGCAGTCACCCTCTCCTAACAGGTAGCGTAACCTTCCTGGCAGCAGTGTCACCCTCAATCAAAATAGTGGCCCTCTCTCAAACAGCAGCGACACCCTCTCAAGCAGTGGCGGCACCCCCAGGCAGCCTCTAAACACGCAACGGCACCTCTAAACAAGGTTCAGTCAAGCAGCGGCAGCCCTAATAGGCTTCACAATAGAAGTGGCATTCTTTCTAAAAGTAGTGGAACAAAAAAGTGAAACCCTAGAGGAGACTACATGCGACATAAGGTCACTGGCGATGGTGCTCATTAGGAGGGTAGGGGCCGCTCATCTGAGGGCACACGTAAATGACCACCATTCAAGCAAAAAATGTAGAGCTTGCAGGAGGTGTTAGGGCAAAACGTTCACAACGACGGGTGGCAAAAAAAACGCCATAGCAATGAACATGACAGACCTCGTTGCAAGCACGTTAGAGGATGCCGGTCCACAGGTAGCCAATTGTGCACATGGAGCAGAGACGACAGGCTATCACCATAACAAGTGATTGCAGGCATGATGGAAAAGGCAACCAAACGAAAACCCTGGACATGTAGCATGAAGGTAACGTGGAAGTCTCAATGAAGGTTAGCATGCAGCCCTAAGGCTGCGGCCTTCACTCCTAAATATCAAGTTTATCATAACTAACACCAAGGCCGTGATCCGCTTTCCTTTGATGAGATCCTGGCTCTTCCGCATGGCGGTCAGGCCATCATATTTCTCCTCCATCACGGATACAATGCTTATATAAACATCAGCGAAGATGAAAACCAAGATCATAAGAAGTGAAGTGAAAACAAAACCACCAGAATTCAATTCATAACCCACTCCAAGAGAGAAGACTGTGAACAGAAAGAGGACCAATCTGGCGACATTATAAAAGGCCAAGAAAATCACGACCTCCCAGAGGCAAGTTAGCATTAGGCGATCCCAGACCCTGGGAACGTTTCTCATAACTCCTGCGAATGACAGATTCTTGGCGTCGACGGTGTAGATGGAAGCCACTGTGTGCGCCACTGCCGCTATCGATAGGATCCGGAAAGCATAAATAAAGACTAGTTTTAAGCAACCTGTTTCAATTGCAAAACTAGTACGTTGAGCAAAGGTTCCATTTGAAAAGTGATACAGTCAAATGGATTGGTTGAAATTTACAAGGATGCATTGCTGTAGTTAATAAAAGTTTTGGAAAAGAAACAGTGGTTCCGGATAGATATCAACACGGACGCAGAAAAAACTAAACTATAAAATGTATGAGCAATACCCCAATGGACGTACAGCAGTCCAAACATCAAGGCAGAGATAAAATTATGCTCTGATACTAACTGTTAGAAAATTAGATTCTTTACATGCGGAATAAACTTTTAAAGAATCGAAAAGAATTAATAATGTATGCCGTCAGGATCATACCTCCAGCCATTGATGCTACTCACACTCTGATTTGAGACTTTGCTTAAGTTAACCGTTCCGTATGGCACTTCCAAACTCTGCTCACTCTGGATTGATGGTGTAAAAATTGAAGGAGATTGAGTTAGCGAGTTTGGGGACCAAACAGAAGTCTTTATAGCCCAGCGTCCATCAAGCTTCTATTGGCTATGTGTCAATTGTTCCACAGATCAAGATAGAAACCCGTTGAGGGAGTTATGAACCATTCCCGAAGCTCTCAACGAGAAATCAGTCAATATTAGTTAAGAGAGTTTACAGAGACAACTTGCAAACATAATTGATTTGTTTGTTTTATAGGGTCACAAGATACAGTTTTCTATTTTCCATGATATTGCAACTGGGATAACACTGTGAACATTCATACAATCGAACAAGTAATGGTGAAGAATTCCCTTCACATTTACATGAGATGGACCCTCCAACTCTTTTGGTTTTCTATAAATTTTATTTTTTGAACTTTCTTGTAAGAATGCGCCAGCTCGAGGTCTTTAACACAGGCCAGAATAGTCCACTCCCACATTATACAATCCATTTATAATCCGAATGAGTGCATTTCCCTGGAGTAGGGCTCGCGTGGCTTGTAGTTCATGTGAAATGACGGGGGGCGTGGCATAGAGCTCTTTGTTGCTTGTACGTGGCTTGAATCGTACCTACCACATGACTTGTGCATAAGGCTACACGTGGACTCATGCAGTGGGTTTTGGTGAGTGGAATTCATTATCCCACTCTTCATCCCACTCTATATCATTGCCGATCTCACCGTTTTCCATATAAATTCAAGTACAACTTTAAATTATATATATATATTATAAAATTTTAGCAACAAATAAATGTTCATAAATAAAATTTACTCTAAATAATTAAATATAAAAAATAATAACTCTTTACAAGTCATTTCATACCTTATATGCGCACCATAAACCAAAATTTCCCAAACAATATTTAATATTGTCATCTATTTCTTGAATTTGTTTCTTCCAAAAATTTATAAAATTTACATCAACGTCCTACCCATTTTGTAAATTCTCATACTGAAATAATAAACACCAACAAAAAACAAGTGATAAGATATATGCAGGTTCTTTATATAATTTTAATAAAAGAATTGAATGGAATCTTGAAGAGTAAAACAAACCTTACCTATTTTCTCAAATAATTTAATTTCAATTTTAGAAATTTATGATGCAAAATTGATGGACCATAGAAAATTGTTTCGTCATTCAAATAAAATTTATTTATTTTCTCAATTGAACAACCCTGCTTCAAACATTTCAGAAAACATTCATAGTAAGTAATGTATTTCTATATGAAATATGAAAAGTATAAATAGTTCAAAAGTTTTTTGATTATAAATATTTAAAATATGCCTGTTTATTAAAATAATCAATTCTCACCTTAGTGATTTCATCAGGAATTTCTCCTTCCTCTAGAGAACTTTGAGAACATTTTTTTTCATGGGGGAGGAAGGAGAAACAGTAAACTGATTGTCTTCTCCCTCAATTTCCATCAATTTTCTTTTGGCACGTTCCATGCTCTGCACCCAATTTACAAAATATTATTTAAATTTTTGGTCACAAACAAGGATTCATAAAGGAATAGTAAGGAGCTGAGTTTAAGATAAATATATTTTATAGTTAATTATGTTGTATCATAGTCAGCCTTGAAAAAAAGTAAGCCATTTGTTAGTTTATTGAGTATAGCACATCATTGGTAATGGCCAGGGCTCTAGCTTAGCAAGGTAGAGAACCTCTTTACAGGTGCACCACTGCTTTTAAGCAAAGTTGATCAATTCAGCCAATGATCCATAAAATTCCATAGAGGTCCTCGTATTGTACTCATTATGCTTAGCAATGAAAGAACCTCATGAGAGCTACCATGAACACTTTGTTGTATGAACTTAAAGGTGTATGAAGTTTCATACTTTGCTTTTGAAACGATAGAGGCTCTATTTGAGTCAATATATGCTTGATAAGAACTTAAAGCACTCAAATAAATTAAATTAAAGGCCATGGTAAACTAACTGATCAATGCATCAGTTTTAAAAGAGTCCCATGATACAAAATTGTATGTTGGATAGTTCAAATCATTTTCATAATAAGAGCTTTGAACTATTCTACTGAGAAGGTATATGGTTTGGGCCCTTATAACCCTATGCATTCCACTTAGTCTTAGTATTCCACTTAGTATTTTTATTATCCTTATATCCCTTATTAGAGTACTTAAGAATTAGTCCTAAATGATATTTTACATCATATTAACTATTCTCATATGTTCACGAAGATTGATAGGAACATGGTAACAATAAAAATCATAAATTCTCATCATTCTTCCAAAGTTCTAATTTTAATTTTAATTATTTGCTTAACTCGTAATTATAATGATTTGTTTAATATATCTTTATCAATAAATTTTTAAATTTATAAATAATATAATTTAAAATATTTCTTATTAATCATTTCTTTCCAATCCAAATGGCATTTACTTTGTTAGAATGTTAATTTCCAATTCAAATGGCATTTACTTTGTTAGAATGTTAATTTCCAATTCAAATGTGTTAATGTTCATTTCCAATTCATATGTCGATTTAATTTGACAGGTACTACTTTGGGTTGAAGGCCGTGAGTTTGACCTAACGATTAATGGATTCCTTTTATTTCCTTTGCTTACGGCTAGTGGATAGAGCAAAGTCTTGCCAATCTTCAACAATCTAACGTGGAAGTTGATTCAAGTTTAGTGTTTCTCTTGAGATCTATTAATTCGAATGATATAATAATAAATAAGATGCTTCCATATTTCATGTAGCTCCAAACCCTAATTAAATGGCCCAACCATTTGATGCATTTTCTATGAAATGAATTGGTAAATTGCTATTTGTCTTCATAATGATGTGGTGTTTTTCGCATGCTATAGTTTGCTCATGTCAGTACTTGATTGCTAATTCATCATTTTTTTGCAGAATCGACCAAAATACTACTTTGGTTAGAGCAGTTTTTGTTCTATCCAAAGACCCTTCTAAAATTACACTCTTTTGAGTAGCTTTGGCATGCAATAATTTTTTCCAACCCGATCTTCTTTTTACTTTCCAACTTTGCTCTCTTATAATACGGTTTTGAGCAGTACATTATCCCTGTACAATTTTTCCGGAGTATTTTCTAATGATTTCCAATCTTGGATAAATAAATATTGCTCTTGAGTGTTCACAAATAGTTCCTTCTTGTTAAAGTAATTTTCTTTGGCTCGACCATCTTTACAAGGCTATGGTAACATACTCTTGATATTGTACACTCTCTAAACCAATGTTTTGTAGTCCAAAGATCAATATAATATGTACAATTTGCATTGATATCAGATGGCTGTCACCTTTCATGTTGTGTTCGACGAAAAAAGTTTGTTTGTTTTTTTTTTTTTTTCAGAATTTGTCTTGACATAGCTAGGACTGCTATCTACCTTGATAGTTAGCACTGCCATTTACCTTTCATTCAAATTATTAGTGATAAGAAAATTATTGATGACGAGTGAATCCATTGTAAATTGTTCTGTTGAACAAACCTCGTTTAACATAATTTGGCAGTGCAATAATTTATGTGTTCAGATTGTAGCTTTTGAATAAAAAATGTCAATTGTTGCCTGTGTGTCAGGTCAATTGCTTATGCTCAGAGTTGTAATTATAGTAGTTTTGAATTTAATTTCTCAACTACTAGGATGTCATTTTTTTCATAGTCAGCTAATTGGAGGATTGTTTTTATATATATTGTATATATTTCTACTACACATGATGATAGATATTTCAAAGTATTGTGTGTCTTGCTGCTATCATTCTTCTTGCTAGTTGCATATATTTCCAACCTGAACTAAATGTCTTCTACAACTGGAAATGCAAATGGTTGTTTGTCTTCGTGCAATTAGAAGGATGCTCAAGCTCTAAGTTAAAAAATAACTACCCAGTTTCACTCTACTAGCAAAGATGAATCCCAATAGCTCTTTTATTATATGCAATGCATGAACTTCCAAGCTAAGAGATAAATAGATTTCATATTAAAGTTGCTGAAATCTTGTATTGGTTCACTGGATTTTCTTATTGTACGGGAAAGTTTCTTTTGTTGGGAATATTTCTCACATCCTTGGATATCTTTACTTTTCTTGCACACATTTTCTCACATCCTTGAAGGTTTTTACTGTTGATCAACATAATTTCCCTTTACCTGGATGACTTATATTTAATTGCTATCAAGTTGATATATGATGCTATTAAGCTTCCGTTGCTATGCCATTGCAACAAGACAAGTTCTAATAGTATTCACACATTATGTGCAATGTGTACGACACTTGGTGATGTCTCAGCTATAGGAATGCATCAATATTAGCAGATTCCTCTTCAATTCCACGGCTTAAATTTTTATTTTCCATAAAGAAGTCTGGTATTGCATCTTTTTGATAGTAAGTACTGAATAGGGTGGAAGACAAATGCATGAACATCTAGGATGTAGGCAACTCTTCCTTTCTAAGTAACTGGTTGTTGAATTAATAAAGTCATAGTCTCTTTTTAGAATGTGGTATATTCTGTCCAACTATCGAACTTCATCAATTTGGATTTTTCAGGTGGCATGATAGCCATAGCAAGTCCATGCAACATTCTTTCTTTGAATCTAGGGTGTGCAATTCCTTAATGTCCAATAAAATGCAATTGTTCTCCAATATATTCTTTGCTTTCATCCTTACTCTCCCAATCTTTAATTTCTTGGCATATGGAGCAAAGGTAACAAGGTGTAAGCTAATTGAATTATCTTTGAAAACTAAATCTTCTATGAAAAACATGTCCCTTCAACCAAAGTATCATTTCCCAATTGCACTATGGAATAGGCCAATATTGTATCATCCTGGTCTTCAAGATCCATGATATCATTAGTGATTTCAACTGCCTCCAATTGAGTTCCAGGCTCACTCTTAGGTGACCTTTCCCCCTTGGGGACAATCTTCTCTTTTTCAATCTTGCCTTGTGGCGAGTTTAGATATCTCTGCCATCATTAGAACCATCAGTGCCTCCAACATTTCCCTTGCTAGAAATAACAATAGTAGGTTATCTAGAAGAAGCAATGATGTCAAAATTAGGTTGGAGTTTAGATCATCTCCCATAGCATGATATAGAACCACCCCTCGAACTAGCCAATGACCGACCTCTTTGCTTCACAATTAGTTGATGATGCCTAACTTCACCAGGAAAGGTTCCATGAGTTGCTTTGCCTCTAGGGATAGTAGTAGAACTAATCAAGGTGCGTGGATCACTATGAATCATTAGTTCATCACTATAAGTATCAACATGTCCTTTCTTGAGCTCAAGCCCTTCACTATATCCACCACCCTCATCCTGCCATCTAGAAGAAGGAAAACAAGATTTATACTTCTTTGCAATGATAAAATATTTAAATATCCCTTTAGGATTGTAACCCTTGATAGCCTCAACACCCTTTAAATCAATGAATTGTAAACCTTGAGCCAACTCTATCATGCAAACCATGCTTCTCATCGTGTTACCTGCAAATATAAACATACTAGTAATGAAATGTTTCTTTTTCTTAACCTAAAAAACTGAGGACCATTATCTACATAACTCACTTAGAAAGAATCTATGACACATGAATTTGGGAAACATGTATGGTTTCCCCTTGATACTGTAAATTCAAATGTATGTGTTTCCCTCTACATAAATGAAGGCACCCTTCCTTGGAGAAGCTAATGGGATTCCTGTGTTAATCTTTTTAGGCGATGGCCATTCAACATATGTTTAAATCTTCCAACAAACAAATGTTGAACTCAATAAAAATTGAAAGGGGCATTGTTCTTACAAAACATAGGGTAGCATAATGGAATAGGTAAATGTGTGATGGTTTAATGATGCAATATTGATTATGCAATATCTATGTGATTGATTTCATGCTCGCAATGTTAGATGTTATTAGTTTTATATCATTAAATGTATGTAATATTGCATTAGGGAAATTTTCCACGATATCAACATTGCTCTGCTCTGTTCCAATGCTTGGCCCAAACATGGCAAAACATAGGACAAGAATCAAGGCACCAGAACAAGAATCATGGCGCTATAGCAAATCTCCACATTTTGCATGTGCAACCTCTATTTCCTTGACATTGCGACATGTAGCTCTTGTTTATATAGAATTCGATTTTAATTCACTATTAATATATTATTGCAAAGATCCATGTTGATAATCATATAATTATTTAAGTATTTGAGAAATGGTGAAGTCCCTAGTTAAATGTTATTAAGAATTAAAATTTAAAATTTAATATCATATTAAAATATAAAATCTTGTTATAACATATGAATGTTTTTTAAAATATATATCCCATTTAAAACATAATTAAATTAAATATTCAAAATTGATTTGATGATTAAGAGAGTAAAATGTAAGAGAAAAGTGATGAACGAGTGGAATTATATAACAACTTTAAAAAATAATAAAAATATTAGTAAAAGAATGAATGTATTAAAAGCATTAACACATAGATAACTCTCATGTGGTGAGTTGGATAAGATTGGAATTCATACATTATAGATTTCATTTTGATAGAAAATTTTGAGGTGGAGAAAGCACTTGGATGACAATACATTTAACATAATAAAGTATTTTTTAATTCTTAGATTCAAAGATGCTTAAGGGTTGAGTCATGTTCAATAATTTCAATATCAACATAACAAATGTTAATATGCATCTCTACAAAAATTTTCATTTCACTAGTTTCCATTGAAGTTTCAAGAAAATTAATGAAGTGTCTATACGACCATTTCAACTCTGATTGTCTCTTACAATCTCATGGGATGCATGGGATAATGTTGAAGCCATTGTGCAAACTATGGAATGCTTAGGATAACAATGAATCCATTGTGAAAACTGTAATTACAATTATGATAAAATTTCCAATTGATTGCTCCTCTATCAATTGATTGGGACTCGATCCATCCCTTCAGTCGGTTGGATTACTCTCCCCATAATAGATCAAGGAATGGCTGCCGAGAAGGAAAGGCAAGGGTGGAAAGGCCTAGCAAGCATGCTTTCTTATCTCAAAAACCTATTTTTAAGACATACTTGAGAATTTTGGACAATATGTATGAAAACCTAATTTTTAGGGGATGACAACTTCTTATGTGCAATCAAGTGGTTGGACAACAAATTTGCATGTATTCATATAATGGCTTCTAGTGATCATTTTTTTGTGCAAGTGGTGTTGGAGAATGGATATAAGTGCAAGATTGGCTTAAACTTTAATTGTACTCAGTCATGAAGATAAATAGGGTAATAGGGTTTTATTTGGAGATTAGGGATTGGTAGTTTCTATTAATTCATTTTATGGAAAGCGAAGAGAGAAAAAAATCACCTTTCATGAGCCAAATTCCCCCAAGGGATGGTAAATAATTTGCATTTGGAGGGTAGCCTGACTTTGGTCCATTGGTAGACTTGGACAACTAAAGTTTCTCTATAAGGAAGGTCGATAAGTTGGAAGAATTGAAAGAATATTTTCTTCTTAAGCATGGGGGATGAGATGATCTGGATTGTATAGGGAATTAAATGAAACACCCAGAGAAGTATAATAGAGAGCGCAATAATACAGTGAAAACCCAATTTCTATTACTGAATAAAATAGCGGAATAATGTAGAACATACACTAGCTAGAATGCTGCTAACTTATCTGTGAAGGGAGAGAGATGGTGGCTATGCTCATTTGCACAAGCTAATACAAGAGGCTGAAGAGATGGACTTTTAACATAAAGAAAGAACCCTAAATCTCCAAAACGCTAACCCTAGGAGGAAAAGTGACAAAGTATTTTGTCTAAAAATAATGCCAAAAGATCAATTCCTAGAAGTGTAACTTTCACATGCGAGCTCTGTTTGATGCATATAGGAGCATGTTGGAAAGCTATAACTGAGAAGCACAATTGACAGTTGACATTTCATTGTAAATATAAACACATGCTGCAAAGCTTTATGGAAAAAAAAACACCGTTTAGGCCCTCAAAACAACCTCGGAAGTTTAGGACCCGAAAAATCCTAGAAAATCGTAACAAAATTGCCCAGCAGGAGAACCATATTGAGTCAGTGGAAGAGGTGGGTGGAAAACAATATCTACTTGGAGTAGTCCTCCCCCCTTAGGAATAAATGGTCTCAATTACGTTAAGTTTCTACAGAAGATGGGGAACTTCTGCTAAATTTGAATCTGGGTCAGCCATTTGCCTTGGTGAAGAAGTTGTCCTTCTCTGACTACTCGATAGAGTTGTATGGTGTGTTGGAGGGTTCCCTTCATATTTGTTTCCATGATCTGATCCATTGTAGCTTGCTCAAGGAAGTCAGGATTGAATGATGTAGAAGCCAATTTCTCAGCCACGTCTGAGGTGTCCAACAGAGGTGGGAAATTTGGTCAAAGCAGCTCGACATTAAATACTAGGTATAAGCCAAGGAAAGGAGCAATACTCAATTTGAAAGCATTTTCACCCATATACTTGGTGATGGTGTAAGGAAAATATCATAGTGGTCAAAAATTCCTATGGGGGCCTATAAGACGCTCTTTCTGCAAATGCAACCATACCTTGTCACCAAGCTGAAACTTGTGGGGAACTCGATGTTGATCATGTCGCTCCCTATACTTTGCATTGGATTTATCCAAAATTTCATTGACTTGTTGGTGGATGTGTTCAATCTGTTCAAAAAATTTGGTTTCCCTATCAGCCTCAGTTTGAGCATGGGAAGATTCCTCCTGTGTGGATGAAAGAGGTAGAGCTACATCAATTGGGACCAATGGTTGTTGACACCTAGAAAAATCCTTGCATCGACAGTAGGGGTTCTCCCGAATGAAAAGTCCCAACTAGACTCTTCACTATTTGGAATAGGGAACTCGTCCGGCTACTATTCAAGATAGTATTGGAATAAAATTATCGAATACATCCCGATCCATAGTTTATGATTTTGATTATTTTAAATGAAATGCAAATTATTAACCCTACATGCGAATGTTTATGCTTACTATCTACACTTGTTTGACCAATATGGAGAGGCCTCACATGGTGATGCACAGGTTCTTACCTCTCGTCTTATCACCTCTTTTACTGTTGGTCACACAAATGAATGTCCTAACTAAATGCAATATTTTATTTAAGCTAAATTATCCTTGCAAGGAGCGAACTTAAGAAAGAGCAACGTAAGGTAACTGCATCATGCATTTACATGATATAACTACTGAAAATAACACATTTAATAGTCACAAAATAAATTTAACACAATAGATAGCTCAAGTATTAACATTCATTGCATCCATTGCTCGTAGAAAGAAAAGAAAACTATGTCTACATATACATACATCAAGATAATTCAGAAACTATTAGACTGGGTCCAACATAATAAGAACAATCTTACTATATTGGAATAGAAAAAATGAAGAAATCATAACTACACATTTCGACACAATATTCCATCCACCCTTCCACCAAGAAAAATGCTTTGGTCATTATCAGAAATAATTCCCACATATGAGTTCCAACAAAATATTTCTAAAAGAAAAGCCCCTTCTCCATCTAATTTCCTTTATCTATCTTTACAACTTGACCTCCCGGGTGACTTATCACTTCACCTTCCTACAGCTAGGGCCCTTTGTCTTCCAAGACTTTTGTCCTATTCTAATTATGAAATAAATTGGAAAAATACCAAAATACAACAAAATTACATCATGAGGGTGGGGCGTCATCTTGAGCTTGTAGAAACTCATACCAAAGGCTTCTTTCATAAGATATAATATTTAAATGTTGAGGCTCCAATAATATTAATTCCACTCCATGAAATGATAAATATTTAAACATTGCATTGATCCCTTTGGTTGCTGAACTATGCACATTAGCCAGGTAGTGTGTTTTAAAAGTATCTTTCCCAATACGCTCTTTCAAATACTCTGGAGTGATGAATTCCAAACTTCGAATAGAAGCTACATATTCATATTTGATGGTCCTTATCTCAGTCAACCGCTGCTCTTTTGGTACAGGAATTTCGAATGGGCCAAGAGAAGGAAATTTACCTTTTTCAAAGGATATGGAAATGTTCTAGTGAATCCATTCACAATTGGAAATAGAAGTTGCCACTTCATTTTGCAACTTTCTTTCATCCTTTTGGAAACTGTCTAGAGTTGAAAAATCCAACTTTAGTTCTACTGTATATTTTTTTGGCAAATGGGGAATAATTTATTTAGCTGTCTTTCTCCAAGCAACAAGCTTCTTCATCCTGTTATGAATTTATCCTAGCTTATGTCTAGTGGAAGTAGTTGTTTTAGCCTATATATGCTTAAGCTTGGTCACTATTCCCTGCACTTCAAATGTTTGTTCTGTGAGAAACTCCTGTGAGTGGAACAAATTCTCTTGAAGAGTGGAGGCACAATCATGAAATGGGGTTAATTCCTATTTATTCTCATGTGAATTACTCAATGCAATCATCAATGACTCCTTTTATTGATTAATCTCTCCTACATGTTCTTGCAGAGCTCTTTTACTTGTTGGTCCCATTGGATTTTATTTGATTTCATCCCTTGTAATTGGGACTTTAAATCTATTTTCTCACCTTCCAATATTACTACTTGAACATTTAGTGAGTCCCATTCGACTTCTAATCTTTGCACGATGTGCATGGATTCTTCCTTTTGCAACTCGAGGGTATCCCGCTAACGTCTCATCTGGATGCCTTCATTCCTAGCTTGAACTAGATTTTCCTTAAGTTTAACCACCTTTCCTTACTGCTCTCTACATTTTCTATTAACTTGTGTATATTTTCTTCATTGGCCAAGGATACAACAACACCAACATATTCTATGAACATTAGATCCTTGTTGGTGCCTTCAACTACTGGAACTTCTTGTATTGTGACGATGTCTGGTTGTGAGGTGATTTTAAGCCTCTTTCCATCCTTTTCATAATGGTATTCCTTTTGGGATCATAAATTATAGTCTTTAATTTAGCAACATCATGTTGCTTGGATGGTGTGAATGGAGTGAGTCCCAATTCAACTAGTGGAAGATGTCCTGCATTAGGTGGAATTTCTGTGTTAGTGTCTATTGTAGTATCAATATCCATATCTTGGCTTTCATCACCTCCTTGTAGACTTTGAATTTCCACAAATTTCTTGAATGCCTCTTCTTATCCTTTCTTTTTTTGTAGTTCTTCTTACTAAGTTGATTCTTGTTGTTGTCATAATAACTTAGATCCTTTTTCTTCTTGTTCCGCTACCAACTTATCCAATTTTTCGTGTTCCACCCTTTTCGGTAATTTTCCTCGTCTTACTTCACTTTTCACTCTTCTTCTCCCTTCCTTGCTAGTTCTTCTTCTTGTAGTCTCTTATTAGGTTTTTTCCAAGAGGGATTCTTCTACTACTTTCTTCCTAGCAGCTTCTTCTATGTCTCCTTGCATCGAGGTATCTGATGGTTTGCTAGAGCTCGTGTCCTTACCACCATTCCTTTTGTTGAGTCTTTTATCCAATTCTGCAAGGTTTCGGACCCGCCTATATATTTATTCTTCTCTTAAGAATTGATCAACATATTCATAATGAATTTTAACCAATGAGCAATGCAAGGCCACCTTTTGGTGACTATCGTTCATTACAAAGATTTTTTCACCAAAATGAAATGAATCTAAATATTTCACTAGCTCCTGAGCATCCTTGAGCTTATTGATGCTATATGCACCAACTGATAATGGGAGTGGAGGCCAAGAAGCCTTCTTATTCTCACGCAGGAAATGGCCAATGGCATTTAAAAATGTATGTCTTACGATTTCCTTCAAAATAATGTAATCAGTAACATATTTTGGTAACAAAGGTGGACCTTTTGATCCTCCATATTATGTAAGTAGGTACCTTCAAGGGTTAAATAGTAATCCCCTAATTGAGTGACCACTGTAATAGATTCCTCAGACATGCAGTCTGGTTTCTTTTGATAAAGCAGTTTGTACAAGGGAACCAAGAACTTCTCGCATATTTTCTTATAGTATCTCACATGTTTCTGGGCTTGGAAAATATGGTATGCTACATAAACAGGGGACTCATTGGTATTCCACCTACATCTGAGGGCTGGGAAAGGGATTCAGGGTCATGATAAAATCTATCAAGTAAGAAGACATGTGGAACTCAACCTTCTTTACTTGAAGTCCTTGTTGTGCATCGCCGATAGCTTGCACCATGTTCTCATAAATAATATCTTGCCAATTGAAAATGGTGCCATGCATTGTAATATGGTAAAGCTTGGGTACCCAATTGATATTGTAATTAGTAGAGTTGGGATTTCCATATAAACTGGATAGGAGAGTAGCAGTGATTTTAAAGGGAGTCTTAAAAAACTTGGTCTCATATTCCTTGCTACTTATCTTGCATAACTACTTCCTTGGAAACAACATTTTCTTTGCACACTCTGCATAGTCCAATTTCAGGATTTTGAGCCAATATTCAGTTAAAAAGACTCTTGGGGTTTGAAGCCTATAATATTTTCCGATGTGGGCGGGCTGAAATGAGGCAAAACCTTTCCTCATAGCACTTGTAATGATATGAGATTTGATTTCGATATGAGGGAGGATCTAACCTATCATCTTAGCACACGGGAACAACTCAGATCAGGCTACATCCTTGTGGATGCCTGATTTCTTGAAGTTTTGGTAGATTAGGTCTTTCTCAATCGTAGCTTCCAGTACATTTCGATCTCTGATTAGATGATAAATTTAACCCCATTTGAATTCAGGGGTTATGCCAGTGATATGTTGAGTGTCATAAAACTAAATCTTCAAAGAGGTCTCTTGAACCGCTTCATCATCATATGCTACCACCAATACAACTTTGGAGGGATGCTTAGGACCTATTTTCAACATCTCTGGATCTTGTAAGACAAAAGAAGCATAATATCATGTTGTATAAAATCCATTAATACTATGAACAAGATGCAAACAAGGAATTGATTCAAAAAAATTTCAATGAACAAATGCTTTTATTTTCATAAATGTACAGTTTCTCATCAAAGCAAAGAACACCCTATTCCCTCCACAGGAAACTGCATCTGTGGATCCATTAATATTATAAAAACAAAATGCAATGGCTCGATATGGGTGAAATAAAGTTAGGGAAAGTCTGCGTATTCTTAGTGAGTTAGGGATTAGGGTCTATCATGATTGGAGAATATTTGAGGGGATGTCGTTTTGGTAATAAGGATGTGGACTTAGTCTTATGGTGCAAATTCTTAGGTAGAATTATGGTGACTGAAAACCTTGGGGCCCCAAAGAAGAATTGAGTCAACCAATGAAATGAATTTTAAAGAAACGATTAACCCTAGAACCAACAAGACCAATCGCGGATTTATTTTACCATACCAATCTCCAAATTCCAAGTGGAAAGAGTAACAATAATCAGGACGAAAATGTACCTACCTGGACAATAAACGACAGATGTACTAGATTGATTGCCAGTGAGCGCAACTATACCGAGCGAAGATTCTTATCTAGGTGGCGCGAGAGAGAACGCGGTTGGATGAAAAAAGACAATGAGGGATAACATATTCTACTTTTTAAAAGAGATCCTTTTGAGACCCTAAATGCTCGACGATCCCCCCAAAAGAAACTTCGATCTTCTTTTATAAGCCATTTCAATGTCTTCTCAAAACTACGTTAGGTTTTTTTTCTTTTTCAACGAGAATAATATAGTACTCTGACACGCTTGAGCGCTAAATCCTGTTCTCATGCGATGCGTGTTTCAATTACAAATTGTCATCAACTACGATGGCATCGAAAAGAATATTAAATTTTTTTGTGATGATGAGTTTCGGTGCTAAAAGGAAAAATCGACACAATCGTCTCGACGTAGAATCATGAGTTTTGTCGATATGGGTTCGGTGGAAAAAGGATAAGCTCAGCAAAACCATTCGGTGTTAAACTGAGAAGTCCAGCAAAATGTCATGAGAGTTTAGGAAAAAAATAAGGCAAAAATTGATGAAAATAATAGACATTCTTTGGCGAGATTCCAAAATTTCCCCACAGTTTTGGCGGAAAAGAAACAGCTTGCGTGACAGTTTCAATGTAAAAATGGGAAATATTGTTGGAGCTTTCGACGAGCTTTTTGAATTTTGGCGACAAACCGTAAATTAAAATGGCGTGTCATTTTGGGGGAACAATGAAACTACGTCGACGTTTCGAAGGAAAAATCCATAAATTTAGCGGAAAAAGGATATCTTCGACGATGTTTCGGTGAGTTTAGACTTTAGAGATATTTTAGCGAATTTTCGGCGAGTTCGAGGAAACTCTTAGTGATGTTTCAGCGAGTTTGGGAAAACACTCCAACGTTTTGGCGAGTTTGGGGAAACTCTCCAAAATGCGATTCTTAAGAAAAGTTGAAAATTTGGTTAAGTACTTTATCCCATAGGAAACATCCAGCGATACCTTACTTAGTCTAGGAGGGATCCAAGCTTTAAACAATCAAGGTTAAATTCAAGGTGGGGGGCCCTAGTCTTTCTAAGAGAAAATACTGGGGAGGGTGGTTGCAGTTGCAACAATTGGCGATTGACTGGAAGATCTTAGATCTTTGAGAAAATAAAGTATCTCTTATAATTAATGATGGTTTCAGGTGGAGTGAGAACCTACTCTACTTAGTTGTTGCTGCTTATTGTAAGATTCGTGATATCATTTATCTGTCTTACGTGGAGCTCAATTCTGTTTTTAGGTTGGACCAAATATCAAATTGATCATATATTATTAATATTTTTGTTTAAGGGATAGGGTAGCTTAGTTGGAACTTCATAGCCATTCTCCCAAGGTCAATTTATGAGGTTCATTTACCAAGCCTGTCCTTCTACTTCAACTAGGTAAGAGACCACATGGAGGTGTGGGATTCAAGGGAATCCAACAATATCACTTAGGGAGTACTTTCTTGTCCAAAATAAATGTTAAGTAGATGGTAGAACAATGGAGAGAAACACTTTCCCCTAGATGGAAGGTGCCAAGGGAGCTTGGGAATGCTTACAATGGTAGGAAATGGTGGGCTATGAGGAAGGTCCAACCCAAATCCAACAACATAACCTTACTCTGATTTTTCTCTACAAAATGCATGCCAATTCCTTCCTTTCATAGGCCAAGAGGTGGCCAACAAACAACTAGATCCAAATGTGAACTCTCCTCCTTCATGAACTAGTTCCAAGGTACACAAGGGGGGTCGATTGATGCCACCAAGTGTGTGAGGATCCGAATTGGTATATTTGGGGAGGACTGAGTCTTTAATGCACCACTGAGAGTGACTGGTCTTGCCATTTTGACAGTAGCATGACTATCGAAAGAAAAGCCATGAGGGTGTAGCATGAGTGTTGTTCATATAACTTGCACTATAGCGTGGGTCAACTATGTATTACCCGTGCTACCCTTTGTTTTGACTGTTCCTTGGAACTTATGGACTCATGTTGTGTTTTGGATCTGTTGAGGATGCTTGTGGTGATATGCATTCTTTATGTTGATGATGCCTTACTGGATGAATTTCCAAAATCCCGCATGTGAGCCATTTTTAGGCGTTAACAGATGCCCCTTGATGTATGAGTTTCGGAGGGTACTGTAGAGCTAATAATGCATCATGTTTTGTGTTGTTTCTCTCATGTTCTATAGGACGAATCATATGTGGACAAATAAGGTTCTCCCATGGGGGAAGATTGTCGGTGATTACCGTTGGAGGTATAGTAAAGAATAGTTTTTATACAAACAAGGCATGCATACCCATGCTTGTGAAATGCTATCAAAGTGATTACAACGATAGAGGACCAAGGTGTCGACTCTACTATACTACTCGGATATGGATGAAGGAAAATTCAATCCATGCTTGAGTAAATGACCCAGGAAATGTTGTAGAATGTTTGAAGAAGTGGAACTACTGGTGACCATGATAAGCCCACTGGGTGGGGGATCAAATCAGTATGTAAATTTTCCTGAGAGATTCACTATAACGAATAGACTTCTACCATGATTTCCAAATGTGAAAAATACTACCTTCAAAAGTATGTTTCCCCCTGATGCGATGATGTGTTGATGTCGAGCATAGGGAAACAACTTAGCTAGGGAGAACTAATGCCTCTCCCTACTGAGTTCGAGGTGATCCCTTATAGTGATTGAAAGGGATCTCAAGGTACAACTACAACTCTCAGAATATAATGTTTTTACATCGACAAGAGTTGAAGTACATGATAAAACGAGAGTCTTATCTTGAGAATTGAGATCATATTGTAACCGACTGGTAGATGGACTAACCTAAATCAAGACTAGTTGGTAAGCATGAGGCTCATAACTCCCTTTGATATATTGTAAACGTGGTGAGTGGGGACGAATTTTTTTCTTTCAGAACGACACAGATTGAAATGGGCGGAGACAAACTGCAAGTGAAAGGGTTTTGATGGAAACAAAAAACAAAGGGTAATGGTGACTGGAAAAAAAATATTGTTGAACATATGGAGACCAAAATACATCATTCAAAGGATACCATGGGTTTCTACCAAAATAATATTGTGTTCTTTATATGTGAGGTGATGGGGGAACTATTTGTGCATAAAGAATGCTGGTGGGGGTCCCCATAGTATTGGGTGTGTCGGGGGACTGATTTGATGATGAGCGGAGTTCCCACAGTTTTGAGTGGATCAGGGGACACTTTCCAGTGATGAAGTGAGGGATAAATTACAGCTAAAGACAAATGCTCCATGAAACGATTCCATGCAGTGTATTCGTGCGGGAAGACTGAAGAGAACTGGTTGCTTCTGAGGGTGGGGGCCCCATAGGTATCTTTTTAGGGGTGATGATACAAGGGATATTGCGAAAGGTAAAGTGCTCATGGATGTATGAGGGGGATTTGTGAATCATTCTCGTAACATGTGCTGAAGAATATGACGAGTGCCTACCATGTGGAGTAAATGCCCAATTGCAAAATGATACTCTAAGGGAGGGTCTTTTCACGCTGGGTCAGATTCCTCAGACTTGTGGGGGGCCGAAATCATGGGTGTCAATTGATGACGGTGATAGAAATGGTGCGAAAACCCATGGGGGAACATGCTATTCACAGCGATGATGTTTATGGCACATCAAGGCCATGAACGGGGTCCCTATGGTTATTAGTGGAAATACTGGGAAATGCATTATAAATGGAGGGTAAATAATGTCTATATGCCAGTTACGGAATGATACCTGTGGTAGGGTGCATGACCCCTGTTGTTTTAGGATGGAGTCTTGTTTTTATAGTGGAAAATAAATAGTCTCCAAGATTGTCCTGGTTGGGATCCTACAAACACAACGTACATACCCAAGTTTAGTAAATAATGTGACCAAGGTATTGATAATGCATAAATCATATAACCAAAACATCTCGTACCTGTGGGGTACTAGCTAGAAAAATAGTGTCCCATTGACATTGGTGGGGATCCATATTTGTTGGCTCCATGTTGAAGAGCTCGAAGCGTTGGTCGTAGTGGTGCAAAATATTTTGAAAATGGAGTTACGGTTCGCCCGTGGCATTAGTTGGAATTTTGGTTCAAATGAGTATAAAATAGGGGTGGGTCCCACTTTTCGAAATTATTTGTACTTTGTGCCACCAACCTCTTAGAGTGCATTCTGATCGATTCTGGGAGATCCTATGCATCGTTAAATAAACCACGATGTTGGTCGTGTCGGATCTACATCAGTGTGGGGCTCATAGAACCTTCTAATATTACAGTGTATTGTGCTCCTATTTCTTTGAGTGCTATCTGTCGTTGAGGCAGTAGGTAGTAGTTGCGCTGAGGAGACCACAGAAGCCTCAGATGGTGTTTTGGGGGTGTATTATGCATCACGTTGGTGGTGGGCCCATGGGGTACTATTATACGCCTCATGTGTTTGATGTTTGGGAGGAACACATAGGATGAATTAAGAGATATCCCTGGGCGGCATGAACTACCGGGGATACTTGGAGCTACCCGTTCCTGCTGGAGGTTTTGATGCTTTAGGTATGTTTTACAGTTTGTACTTTTTGCATATATATGTGTACATTCTTTTATTTATGTACATTAATGATATACATGTTTATCAGTTACTGATGATGGTTTCATCCTCTGTGATGTAGATGTAGTTCCTGTGAGACCACCTCGGAGGAAGAGATCGAGGAGATATCATCCAGCTGATGGGGTTGGGAAGGCCATTGGTGGAGCAGGTGCGACCGAGGGTGGTGTTGTCGGAGAAGGAAGGGCGTGTGTTGCAGGAGTTGCGGTAGGGGGGTGTAATATCCATGATATTATATCAAATATATTATCTCATTTTCAGAATTAAAAACATCAATTGACGCAAGAATTAACTCATACCACAGCTGGTTGAAAAACTAGTTGCAAAAAAACTAGTCTTTGACACAATTGGGTTCCCCCCCAGGGTTAGGACTATGTAAGGTTTAGGATCTTCCAAATGTATGGGTGGATGTACAGAATCAAGAGTATCAGGTTCAGGTCCAACTATTGATTCCTATGGATACATTACTGGGGCCATTTACATTTCAACAACAGTTGTCGCTGAAGTATACTTTGATGCTTCTTGGGCACACCAACATATGCAAACTAAACTCAGTGCTTACGCCTGAATGTAACCAATTGGAATATATCAGACATTAAAATCCATATTATGTGTTGGAAAAGTTCTTCTGATAATTTGGGAGGTTCTAGTTTATTTTGGGAGCAAAGAGAGGAAAAATGCTATGTAGGACTGCTCAACTAGTATTTTACAAACTATTCCAAAAGGACTGGGATGATATAGGATTTAAAATATGAGGGTGGGATGGTATTCATAATGTATCAGGGACCCAACACAATTGACAAAACCGTATTTAGGCATACAAAAACTTGTAATTGATCAAACTGTAAAACTAGTCAATTTCGGGTGCCCAATGAGCCAGTCTTGATTACTGAGGACTCAAACAGCCATAGAGGGTTATGAAACTATGATTTTTCGATGGGGATGGATTATATAGGGAGTTAAAAAGAAACATAAACCTTCAAAAAGAGAATTAGTGACTATGAGATCTGTATGATGCATAAAATGGAAAACTAGCCCATAAAAAGTGTATATTGAGCTAGTCTTTGAAAGATAGGACTCAATTGCCAAAGGATGCTCTTTGTTTCATCTTATGATATTTAATGGGGCTATGATATGTTATGTACAGAAAAAATGAATAATACTGATTTCATTATGTTTAAACATTAAATGACATAGGCTTAGACATCATAGATAATCTCTATACTTGAATTATTACAATGATAGAAGAAGGATATTACATAAAGGAGTGAGAAGAGAAGGTGTTGTCACTGTATCAGATCTGTAGGATGGCTCTGAGCTGTTGGTTGATCTTGAGGTGTGCACTGGCCTTCTATGTCATCTTGACATCTCTCCAACTGACTACTCTTTCTCTATGAAACTCTATCGAACCACCTCAAAAGTATGGATCTTTGCATCAAATTCTGAAGGATGGGTCTTCACCAGGGATAATTTTAAGGACCCATACTTATTTAAAAGTGTATAAACCTTGGTGAATCTTACCAATCTTAAAATTTCAACTATAAAATATTTGGCGATATTTTTCTAAAATTATTTCAATTTCTAGGGATTTTATATAGTTTATATAATAATTTGGCGATTTTTAGAGTGAAAAAGTTTACCCCATCAAAATTGGGAGAAATGGGGCTTCAAAAAATGCAAATTGGCGAATCGTTTTTTGGAAAAAAACATGGAAAAGTGCTCACACACAAATTCAATAATGATAAAAAATTCTGAAAAGGAGTTGCTTGGCTTCTTTTATAAACTTCCTGATGAGGTGTTGAGCAAGTTGATGTGCTTGGTGACCTGTGAGATCCCTTCCAAATTCTCCCTCCTTGAGTGGATAGGCTTTCCTGCTTTTCCCCTCTTACAACTTTTCATCCTTTAGAAACTACGCCCTCCTTGACTTGAGATGTTTCCTACTTTGTAAAATAGTTTCCTTCTTTGTAAACTGGCCTCTAATTTGGAAACTGCACCCTTTGGGATGTTTCCTAATTTGTTAACTGACCTGCTTTTGGAAACTGTGCCCTCCCTTGGCTTTTCTGGATGTTTCCAATTTTCTTCTTTTGGCAACTTCTTACACCTTCCCTTCTTTTCATCTTTTTCTATTTTCTTTCCTCCAGTTCTATTTTAGAAACCTTATCCTCATGAGGTGCCCTCTTGTACCACTGGCTCAAAATTTAGGAATAATTATTTATAAAATAATTAAAATTAATAAAATTATTATTTATACTAGACTTAGGATAATTTTTATTCTAAGCATACAAAAATGAAATAAATTTATCTCCTTAGGGGTTATTTTGTCTCCTTTACCCATGGGAACTTAAATGAACCAAAATTGGGGACATGCCAGTCCTCCCTTCCCAAAATTGCTTGTCCTCAAGCAATTGAAAAAAACTCCAACCAATTATGAAGCCAACCAATGACATGATAACTGAGTAGAATGCATGGATCCCATTGCTTCCTCTTTAAGGACCCAACATTTTCTGCCACCTTTGGAAATATGTCACTCCAAGGAATGCCAGGATCCCAATATCTCAACTACATCCTCCCAAACATAAAAATCACTTGGGAGTGTCTATCATCAATCATGATGCCCAGATCACACCACCACATTGAAAGTTGATAATTTCCAATTCAAAACTGAATATCAATGATAATTCCCCACCAAACATGGAACTCCTCAATCTGGGGCTGAATCATATCAACTCTTCCCAAGGAACAGGTGGTGACCCATGTCCATCCAAGAATACTGAGAGTATCATCTAGAAACCATAGATGCTCATGCCACTGCTCACATGAGATACATGTTATGTCTAATGAATATTTTATGATGCAAGCAATAAATTTACCTTTTGGGTTGCTTACCTCTAACATTTATCCACTCAAACAATCAATGTATGAACAAAAACCACATCTAATTGGTCCAAACAAACTTCTTTCAACTTCCCCATGTGCTATCCATGTTCTAGTGCAAAGGCTCAACATTTTGCAACTTATTCCACCTAGCTGGCCCAAGTGGAACTTCCATGCATTCCTATGCATGATGGAGCCATCTGAGAGATGCCTCTGTTGCTTCGTGCCACAATGGGAAGGGAATGGTGCACTTTTCAAACCATGTGGCTTGACCATGAAATCAACAATGGGATATGTGTGAGCCTCCTACTCCTCATGGGGCCCCAATAGGAAAAATCTCTTTACCCAAATTTCATCCCTATGTGTGTTGGCTGCCATAGGTGTGTGGGATGAAGGAAAATGAACCAAATCTTGTAAATAACCATTGATTGGACTTGTGGTTGGATCAAACAAGGTGATACCATGTGCCTCATCCAAAACCATGCAACTCCCTCCTAGAGGCAACTCATAACCTCTCTAGAAATGACCAGGTGCTTGGTCTTCATTTTGCTTGTCTTCTAACTCCTCAAGCACATGCAAATCAGCCTGTACTTCAAGTGCCACCATCACATGAAGTTCCCTTTCTGCATCATGAATGCAATCATTCATATAAGAATGATTGTCTACAATGTATGGATTGAAATGTGATTCCTTCAACTTCTCATGTAGTTACTCAATATACTGCTCAGATTCTTGAAGGGTTCTGTTAGTACTCTTCAAAGAATACTGGGTGCACTCCAAATCTAAGGTGATCTTGTCAATATTTTCTTCACCCCTTAAGGATGTGTCATGATACAAATCTATAAGTTCCAGTAAGTGATCTCTATCAAAAAGCAACTGAAAAAAATATCCTCTTAGGCTTCCTATTGCTTCCCGAATGTCAAAATATTCAATGGGGGGTTGCTCCTCCATTTATGTAGTTCTCCAATAGTAGTGAGAGACCAAAGCATAAGTTTCATGGAGGTTGTTTAGGACCTCTTTTATCTTCCTCTCACTCATATTCAAACTCCATTCAAAGTGGTGTGGTTCTTGAGGATGGACCTCCTCTTTTTCTTAAAAGAGATCTACTTTACCATGTGGTTCAATAGGTGATTGAAATGTTGATCCTACAAAAAATTATGCTGCTACAAGATCTTCATCTTCATGCTCAAGGGGATTTTTGCTTGCAACTATTTCTTCAAAACTAATTTCTATGTCCCCCATATAGAGACTTTAACATCCATCTGTTGGTGCTCTTTCAACCATGTCTAGAATGACACTTTTCTCTCTGGATTGTTCTTCTGCAACACTAGTGGTAGGATCAAGGGAATGGACACCCTGCTCATTTGTGATTAGGAAGAGGCTCTCCAAACTAATCCAGATATTATTGAAAACACAGTGTGTTCTTCCATGTGTGAGATCATCCATCATATGGGAATCATGCAAACCCCCTTCCAAATATTTAGCTCGATCACTGCATTCCTCCTTAACATTAGAGGTTTGAGCCTCAACACCAAGGGACTCAACTTGTCCAAACCTCTCCTCTAAATTGGCTTCAACTTCATCATGATACAAAGGAGTACAAAAATATGAATGGTTTTCAAACCTTTGCATCATATTTAGTGTCCTTTCAAGGAAATGAGGTTTTGGTGGATGAACCTCCTTTTTTGCTTCTTGCATTTCAACCTTCTCCCAATCTTGAATTTCGACATTAGAAGGTTGTACCAAACCAACCTTCTGACTGAAAGTGGTTTCCATCTAGGGATGCAAAAAATGAATACAAAAACCAGAATTTCATCCATACCTTTGTGCCCAAATTTCCTCCTCATTTTGCAGACTTATTGTGGCTTGTCCTTCTACCATATTTTCTGATTCACACCCCACTGATGTGTGCTTTTTTTCTGCTTCCTTATGAAGTTCAAGAGGTGACTGTAAATCTTATTTATGTTTATCCTTTGTATCATATCCAAAATAATCCTCACCTTCTTGAGGTTTCCAGTATAGACCTAGGTAGTTCGCAGTTCAAGGAACCAACAAAACCCCAATTCACCGGCCCTTTCGGCAATAGGCTGCGCGTAGCCTGAAGTCTCACTGGAGGTGAAGTTGAGGGGGTGGTTGCGGAATCAAGTTTCCACAATTGGGTGATGCAATGGGGGGAAAGCTAATAAGCAGCGCAACGCCTTGCGGGTTGCGCAGATAGATAACTACACGAACCTTTTGTTCCACGTTGGGTACTTCAATGCGCAACTGTGCTCGCACCTCCAATGACTGTGCGATATAGGATACCTTTGTGTTACGACAGTATGCTATCAACAGCTTACCTAGCACCAACCTTCAATGACTCGGTGCATCAATGAGGCTACGCGTCCTTGCCATGGTGTCCAATTCTAACCACTCTACTTATCATTCTTTATCCCTTTATTCCGATCAAGTTCTTATCAGTAAATTGTGGATGGTTTAATAACATACATTACTACGCGCTCCAACGTTGCGCTTAAACTCAATGTTCACTACTTGATCAATAGATAGATTCATAAATTCCAAACGACAGATTCATACATGTTGAATACTTAACATTCCTCTGCGCATGCATTACTTAACATATTATTCCCATTCTCTGTGGTGAATACATATAAAAGCAATCACATAATAGAAGTTTCCAGCATTAAACATTCATACCAAGCAATTAAACAATCATAAACACACATTGGTCACACAACACAGAATTTAACATGGTTCACCCCCTGGATGGAGGCTACGTCCACAAGAATGGTTGTTAATATTGCTCTTTAATGGGAAGGGTACAATCGTTCTTAGTCTACGCACTCAGCTGCAGACTCTCTTCTCTCTCTCAGATAGGTCTCTTCACACTTAGCTGCAGAGCCTTTACAATGGCTTTTCTAAGCTTAAGATTCTACAATAATCAACGCTTAACAAAAATGAGAGTAACCCTTCCCTTACAATATTGTGCCTCATTTATAGATCATGCCCGTAGGTCATGTATTTACAATCATTAGGCCGAAACCCTAAGGTTTCAAAAACTGGTGTGGCTAACTGCCACCCTAGCTGTCACCGTCAACAGCCTGCTCCGCCTGCTCCAGCTAGGCCACTCATGGCTCACACGCTCTTCTGACAGCCACAGTCCTCAAAACAGTTACAATTGCATCATGGCCTATCCCTTTCCACTCCTTCACCTGCTTGTCTCCATCGGCGTCATGGCTTAGCTTCTCAACTGCTTGCCGCGACACGTTTGAACAGGTCACTTTCATCTTTCATCCACGTGTTCCTTACCCAAACTAGGTCATATCCTCATCTGACCTTTACCCATGTTCTGCCCAAAAATATCTCATGCGCTACCATGTGCATCATCCTATTGCGCGACCGTGCCTTAGTCATTGCCATTGCACAACACGCGCAAAACCTCAAAATTGTTCATCGCCTGCCATCGCGCGCAATGCACTTTCACCAAAACTACTTTCTCTTCCTGTCGCAGCGCGCAATGCGCAATTATCAAAATTGCCTTTTCTTCCTGCTGCAGCACGCTACGTGAACTTTTCCCTACTTGTACATTTTTCCAACCCACTTGGGCCCAGCCCAACAGGCCCCTAACACTCACCTATGGCTCGTCCCGAGCCACTTCCACTTGCGGACCCTGGTGCCACGTCTTCCATCGTCCCAAGCTTTACTGTGAAGCTTTGCAGAGTTTCTTCTAACTCTGCAACTATGTTCTTGGCTTTCTGTTCGAACCCTTGTAGCGTCTCCAGAGTAGCCTACGAGACCTTCTCCCGAGCTACTTGTTCCTGCATAGTGCCTTCTGCCGTCTGAAGTTCTACGAACTTCGCATCGAATTGCTGCATTAATTTGAGGCCTTCTTGCTCAATAGGCTGCATCCTGTCCGATGTGGAAGCCTCTTTCTCCCTTAGTGTTGCCAGCTCTTTCTGTAGGTCCTTGACATCATTAAATCTCTGCACTTTCTCTCTAGTGGGCGCATTCCTCATATGTATACTTGCAGCATCTACCTGCTGCTGCTTCTGTTCTACTTCTGTCCTTACCTGCTGTAGCGCGGGATCCTCACTCAACCCAGTTACTGCTATAGTTATCCGCTCAAGTAAGTCTTGGCCTTTCATCACTTCTGATGAAATGCCATCCATTGTTGCTTTGACGTCCTCAGCTGGAGCTGGGCACTGATCTGACGGAATGATAGGGTGCCAAGCCTCCATCTCTGCGATTTTGCCTTTATACGAGGTTTCCATTTCCATTTTCTCAGAAGTAAGGGACTCTACCTTGCCCCCAATTTTCTTTATTGTGTCCTCCATATCATCTTCTTCTTCGCATTCTTCTACGTGTGCGCACACAGCTGAAATGGTTTCCTTCAGCTTCTGGCCCTTTTCCTTGGCTGTGCTCAATTCTTGTTTGGTGTTATCTGATTCCTGCCTTAACTGATTGATGTCTTCAATTAGTTGTGTGCACTTATCATATGAGGTGAGGCCTCTCTCGTGAATTTCTTCTACAACTCTGATGTGCAACTCGTTTAGGTCCTCTAGGGGCAAGGCCCCAATGTTCAGGTCGAGGTGCCCAATCTTTAGTGCCTCCTTAACCGTTTCATTTGGGAAAATCAGGTAGCTAGGTTCAAGGTTCAAGACACACGGATACTTACTTCCAGTAATAGGTGGTCTTCTTTTTGCGCTTGGATCTGCTGATTTCCCATCAATACCTGAAACTGATTGCCCCAATCCCATATGGGATACCAATGTCTTGACATCCTCCACAGCTTGGATTATGGTCAACTGTAGTTGTTCTTGCTTGGCTTCTTTCTCAGCACAAGTCTCTTCCCATGCTTCCTGTACTTTGGTTGCAATGGTCTCGCAATCGTCGGGATGTAGTTGCAGCCCGAGCTCGGGTTTTTCAGCCTTTCTTTTTTTGCGTTGGCCTTGTGCTTGTGAGGGGCATTTAGTGGCTTTTCTCTTTGTTGCTGATGAGGCAGAATGTTGACTCTACGCGTCATCCTTTTTTCCTCAATGGGCGTTCCAGCTGGTAGGCCGCCCTTGTTTCCCTTCTTTGCTGTTGTGGAGCTATCATGAAACTAACTTGGTCTAACAATGTTTTAAATTTTTAGTCAAATTCCCAGACCGATTTGGTAGGCTTCTGTTTGATTTCCTTTAATTCCGTTATGCACTGCAATTCTGACTTTGGATTCTTAAAATCTGCGACCAGTGCAGCCTGAATTTCTGTTAGGGTTCTCGGCTGTGCTTGAGAATATTTAATAAACCAATTCAACGCGTGATATCTGAAAGTAGTGATGAGCTGCGCTCTCTTCATAGCATCATCCTAGATTTGCTTTAAACTCCATACGGATTCACATAGAAACCAGTGTTTCTCAGGGTCGTCTAGACGCGTTCCTTTGAATATCGACAGTTTTATATCGTTATCTGTCATTCTCCTCCCTGGTTGTGAACTGCTTTGAGTAGTGCTGACTATCTGCGCAGAGAAAACAAAGGGAATATTCAGACTACTGGGATTCTGCGGGCTAGGCTGCGCGACACTCGCAGTGGGTGGTTTATGGTCTAAGGGTGGCACGGTTTTTGCAACCGGCGGATTTTGAGGTGTGATAGGATGAATAGTGGCTGACAGCGGCGCAGTCTGATTGTTAAGATCACATGGGAGTTTGGTATCTATGTGGAGTCCAGGTCCTCCGGGATTCTTTTCTTTATTAAACTTATATCTCTTTCCACTTGTTAGATTATGTGTCTCTTCGTAGATACCAAACTCCCATGTGATCTTAACAATTAGACCATGCCACTGTCAGCCACTATTCATCCTATCACATCTCAGAATCCGCGGTTGAAGAAACCACACCACCCTTAGACCAAAACCCACCCGCTGCGAGTGTCGCATAGCCCAGCCCGCAGAATCCTAGTAGTCCGAATATTCTCTTTGTTTTCTCCGCGCAGATAGTCAACAACTCAAAGCAGTGCACAACCAGGGAGGAGAATGATAGATAACGATATAAAACTCCGATATTCAAAGGAACGGGTCTAGAAGACCCTGAGCAGCACTAGTTTCTATGTGAAGCCGTATGGAGTTTAAAGCAAATCCAGGATGATGCTATGAAGAGAGCACAGCTCATCACTACTTTCAAAGATCGCGCGTTGCATTGGTTTATGAAATATTCTCAAGCATAGTCGAGAACCCTAACAGAAATTCAGGCTGCACTGGTTGCAGATTTTAAGAAGCCAAAGTCAGAATCGCAGTGCATAACGGAATTAAAGGAAATCAAACAGAAGCCTACCGAATCGGTCTGGGAATTTGACCAAAAATTTAAAACATTGTCATACCAAGTTAGTTTCGTGATAGCTCCACAATAGCACAAGGAATGGTTCATTGCTGTGCTATTGCTGCACATCAGACAACCATTGATGCAGCAGAAGATTGCATCGTTGGCAGAGGCCCTAGAGATCACAATGCAGTTAGAGGCTTCACCAATTGGTGAGAGTAGTGCTGGGATGTCATAGATTCAGAACCAGCTGACTTCGTTGACATTAGAATTACAGGGTATGAAAAATGGGAAAGAAAAAAGATATGAACACAGATGTGAAGTTTGGTGCACCGGATGAAAAGGAGAAGGCCATACCAGAGAACATTTCCCTCTATTTCAAGATTATCTCGACAGTGGTGCGCCAAACCCAATCAATATGAACCATAATCAGGCACCGTGGTGTGAAATATGAAAAAATAGAGGACACAGGCTGGAAGACTATTACTTAATACTTAAATATGTCAGAACACCTAAGAGCTTGTATTGTAATTTCTGTAAATCAGTGGAACATGACGAATCCAACTGTCATGCATATGAGCTCATGAATGAAAGAAAGCGCGACATAGAAGCAATGTGAGGTGCTGGGATGTATCACATTCAAGAGGAAACTCATCCAAGGCAAGAAAACACCCACTATGATCATGGAGGATATAGAGGCCATGGTGGTGGATACTGCGGGAGAGGAAGAAATGTCGGCCCGGCGCAAGGAAGAGGCCGCGGCCAGGTAATCTGTTATAACTATGGCCAGCCAGTTAACGTCTCTAGAGATTGTACCAACCCATGCACTACGTGCAATTACTGTAAATCATTTGAGCATGTTATTGAAGACTACCCTGTGCTTGAGGTATAAATGTAGAAGAGAAGAAGGATAGAACCACCAAATCCCAATATTCAGTTGATTGCAGCAGAGAGAGCAGAACTGTGGATCGAAGTGTAAATGTGGTAATGCATAGTGGCGCTGATACAGGAAGGGACGGAGGCGCAGAAGCTTCGACCTCCAGAATGTGCGACCCTAGATAGAATCCTGGAGAGCCGGTATGGATTACGAAAGCTCCTGGGAAAGCACTGGGTCTATATTTACAGAAAAATAAGGGAGCATTTGAGGAAGCGCAAGACATGTTCAGGGAACTGCCACCTGACTCCCCTAGAACATAGTTGCGTAGTGAAGTACCACAAAGAGAGAATATGCCAACGGCACAAGATCAGACGAATGTTGCAACAGATGTAGGGACCTCTATTGCGCAGTTCTCGCACAGCTGCATGAAATTACTAAAGAGCGTAGATGCTTTTACGGAATTTGAAAAGCTACTAAGGCAGTATGAGCCAAACAGTGAGAAAGGGGCTACCAATGGCATAGTCCACAATATTAGGATTCCTAAGAGATCAGGAAGGGAAATGAGACTTACTGCACAAATTGGAGACTATGAGATGGATGAGATCATTCTTGATCTCAAATCCGAAGTAAATGTCTTGACCAAGCAGACATGGCATCAGATGGGTAAACCCAAGTTACAGTGGTCACCTCTACAGTTGAGGATGCCTAACCAAGGGATAGTTATACCTTTGGGAAGATTACCCAACACCATTGTTGACATTGATGGAGTGCGTAGCTATGTCAATTTTGAAGTAATTGAAATAGTGGATGACAGCCATCCTTATCCGGCAATGCTGGGTATCAATTGGGCAATGACAAACTCTGCCATTATTGATTTAAAGACCATGAAAATGATATTTGAAGGCAATGATATCAGGGTCATCGTGCCATTAGACCCTTCACAGGGCGAATGATATGTTGAACTGATTCAAGAGGAATCCAGAGCTCAAGACTTGGATCGTATCTACAAGATGACAACCAATACTGCCGACTATATTAATCCCACTGCAGATGGCACACTCAGTTGGCGCCGTGATAGCTCTTGCATTTCAGATTCCGATGCAGGACTAGAAAACTGGCAAAGCAGGTTACATGAAGTATCTGCCTGGAAATGCACACGGATCATGAAGTCACTCCGCTGGATTGGGAAAGAGGTAACTCCAATCCCTACCTTTGATGGTTTATCTAATGTTTATTGTTTCATCAAAGAATACACTACAGCAATCCCGGATGAATACCGTGTCTCAGCTCTAGACATGGCATTGCGTGGCATACCTGCCAGATGGTGGGCTGCGCATAAGAAGATAATGACAACATGGGATCAGCGTAGAATTAAGATGCAAATCAGGTTTGCTGATAAGGTTACCCTATCCTTTGAAAAATATAATGGACAGACAGATCCACGAGAGCATATTCGAGTCTGTTCCAAAGCATGGATAGAAAGACTACAGGAAAAATGGGTACATCTGTTTGTGCACACGTTAGAAGAACTGATTCCGAAGAAGTGGTACCTAGACTTGGAGTTGCGCAGAGGCACAGTGGACTGGTTGGGCCTAACTACGACCTTCCAGTAGGATTTCAGCTTCGAAGATGAGCATCCAAGTATCAATGACGCGCTGTAGGTCATTAAGAAAAAAATATTCAGTCTAGATTGTACACAAGGAAACATGACACTAAAAGAATTCTTTGGTAAAGACATCATACCTGCGCGTCTACAACCTGAATGGGAAGAGAAGCTAGAGCATGCTCTTGAGTTTTATCACATTGATGGAGAAACCAAGGATATAGTAGATAGTGATGAGGTGGACCCGCGCAACATACGGATACCTGAGTCAGAGGGATCGCACGAAGTAGAAGGAGCTCCACTGGAAATTCTAGACATGAGTGGACCCGTGAAAACAAGGAAAGTGAACATTGGCACCAGCGAAGCACCAAGTTTCGTAGCTATTGGAGATTATTGGGATGAAGATACAGTTGAAGAGGTCATGAGTATATTACAGGAATATCAAGAACTATTCCCGACCAAGTTCACAGAGATGAAAGGTATCTCGGGAGACTTAGGAGTGATGAAAATTCCTCTTAAGCCTAGAGCGAAACCTATGAAACAAAGACCATATAGACTGAACCCGCGCTATAAAGAACGAGTTAGGGCAGAACTAGATAAGATGCTTGATGCAGGGATCATTGAGCCAGTCGAAGAATCCGAGTCGATAAGCCCGATGGTTATCCAGGATAAGAAAACAAAGGGCGAGATCAAAATTTGTGTGGATCTCAAAAAACTCAATGATGCTTCGATGCATGACCCATTCCCTACCCCTTTTACAGATGAAGTGCTAGATAATGTTGGATGGAATGAGGCCTATTCTTTTACTGATGGATTCTCTGGTTACCATTAGATTAGGATTGATTGCGCAGATAGGCACAAGATGACTTTTGCTACAGAATGGGGGTCGTTCCAATACACAGTGATTCCCTTTGGTATGAAGAATGCACCCGCCATATTCTCTAGAGTGGTCGTCGCAGTGTTTAAGTATTTTATACATAAGTTTCTAGAGGTTTAATTTGATGATTGGACCATTTTTGGTTTATTGAAGAACCATGCTGCGAACTTCAGGATGATGCTGGAAAAGTGCAGACAACACCAAATTTCATTAAACTTGAAGAAGTGTGTCTTCTGTGTACCCTATGGAGTCTTGTTGGGACACATTGTATGCAAACAGGGCTTGATGGTAGACCCTGCTAAGATCGCAGTCATTGTAAACTTGCCTACACCCAATTCAGGTAAGCAATTGTGCACTACACTAGGGCATATCGGTTACTACAGGAAGTTCATAAAAGGGTATGCGTAGATAACTGCAGCTATGGAAAAACTGCTGAAGAAAGATGTACCATTCATTTGGAATGAGGATTGTGACAAAGGCTTCGACACATTGAAAAAGAAAATGGTCACTGCGCCGATCCTAGTTTTCGCATATTGGGAGAAGCCTTTTCACGTCCATGTGGACGCATCATGCATAACATTGAGTATTGTTCTTGCGCAACCAGGAGAGGGAGGTATTGATCATCCCATTGCCTTTTCCAGTAGAAAGTTATCATCCGCTGAGAAGAACTATACTACTACTGAAAGAGAAGGACTCGCAATGGTATATGTGCTGTAGAAGTTCAGACACTACTTGCTTGGTGCGCACTTCTCCATGTTCACTGACCATTCTGCCTTGAAATATCTTGTTAATAAGCCAGTGTTAGGGGGGCGCATATGCAGATGGTTACTACTCTTTCAGGAGTACGATTTTGAGATTGTTGTTAAGCCAGGTAGATTGTATTCGGGACCTGACCATCTGTCAAGAATCGAGTCAGGAGAAGAGCCTACGAATTTGGAGGACAATCTGCCTGATGCACAGTTGTTCGCCATACAAGTTGTAGATGAGTACTACCAGGACATCATTGATTTTTTTACCACTAGATTCGCACATGCAGAGTTCACTACGCAGCAGAAGAAACAGCTGGTAGTGCGCACAGCAGACTTCACTATAATTGCAGGTCAACTCTACAAACTAGGACGGGATGAAGTACTGCACAGATGTGTGCTAGAGCATGAGAAATTGTTTATACTAGCGGATGCGCACTCAAGAGTCGTAGGAGGCCATTATGTAGGAAGAGCTACTGCGCAGAAGATATTACGCACAGAGCTATGGTGGCCTACAATTCATAAAGATTCGAAGGAACACTGCCAGAATTGCGATGTCTGTTAGAGGATAGGGAAGCCGTCATGCAGAGATGAAATGCCATTAAATCCACAGCTGACATTGCAGGCCTTTGAGAAGTGGGCCACTGATTTTGTGGGTCCTATTAACCCACCAGGAAAAAGAACTGGTGTGAGGTAAATCATTACTGCTACCGATTACCTCACTAGATGGGTAGAAGCAAAGTTGGTCAAAGACTATAGTGTAGATACACCCGCGGAGTTTATATATGAGAATATCCTTACAAGGTTCAGATGCCCAAAGATATTGATGAGTGATCAAGGCACTCATTTTCTGAATAAGACCATTGAGGCTTTAACCGAAGAGTTCCATGTTCATCATCAGCGTAGCACGCCTTATCATCCATAGGTGAATGGAACTGTTGAATCATTTAACAAAGTGTTGGAGAATGCGCTAACAAAGATATGTAATGTCAATCTAGATGATTGGGACCTGCGCATCCCATCTGTACTTATATGGGCATACATAACTACTTGCAAGAAACTAACTGGCCATACACCTTTCAGGTTGGCCTATGGGAAAGAAGCAATAATGCCGATGGAGTACATTGTTCCTAGCTTGAGAATAGGAACGTTTACAGGCATGGCCGATCGTGCAACACTCGAAGAAAGACTCCTACACTTGGGTGGGCTAGAGGAAGATAGCTTCATCGCAGGCTTCCACCAACAAGTCCAGAAAGAGTGCAAAAAATCTTGGCATGATCGCCACATCAAGAACAAGAACTTTCAAGTAGGTGATCTAGTCCTCCTGTATGATAGCAAATTCATGAAATTTCTTGGAAAATTCAAGATGCATTGGCTTGGCCCATATACTGTAATGCATGTTACTAACGGTGGCACAGTCCAGTTAGCTACATTAGCTAGAGATACTTTACCAAGTTTGATAGATTGTAGCAGACTAAAGCTTTACCATGATAGTCTGGCTACGCAGAGTCCTATATGATCAGGGGAAGTGTATCGCGCAACACTTCTGAAGTTGCACATGAAAAAAAAAGAGAAGAAGAAAAGAGGGAAGAGAAGAGTGGACGTGCAGATCAAGTACAGAAACTCGTCCCGCAGAAAATATGGAACGACAATCGCGCAGAAGATAACACCCGCTGCGCATCCTGTACCAAACATCCTATTAGATTGCCAGCGCATTATAATGGAAACCGTTACCATGACATCTGTCGGCCGGTTAGTGGGCCATTAACCAAATTGGCAGCAATAGGGAAAATCACAATTTAAAGGCGGATGGGACATTTTGGAACCCATTAAAGACCAAAGTGACCAATTCATACCGAAATATGGATGGCAGGCTAAGCCATTAACGTGGATTCAACGGATTTGACAAGCTGGCTTGACAGGCAACCGTTTAGCATTTAAGGAAACAACGTTCACATCACGAGAAGGATCGGCTGATAGGCCCAAGATAATACGCATGAATTGGCAATCAAGATGGCTTTAAGGGCCTCGGGCATCGCGGAAGGCCAAGTAGCAGACCCGTAGCGGCTATAAATAGACCTCGCTCAGCCACTTAACCATTTTTACGAAGTGTTTGAACTAGTCGAGAGCCGAGTGGCCAGAGCATTGTATGAGCGACCCAGTTGAGTTAGTAGATATTTCTTGGTTATTTGAGCAAGCAGGGATTCCAGCACCAATGACCGCGACGAAACCAGGTCCATCCAGAAGTTCAGCATGACAGGCTGCAGGAAGCAGCAAGGGCAAAGAGACAGCAGCTTTAGAGAAGGGGGGCTCCGGAGTGCCATTACATCAGACAACCTCGGCTCAAGTCCTGTCATTCTATCCTGTTCCTGACTACATTCCCCCAAGGAAGCTCGATGCCCCACCAGTAAACATAGAAAAGAACTTCAAATATGAAATCCCACTACTCGCTATCTCTATTAGGGTAAAGATTGAGGAGAATCTGATGGGTGGCGTACCAGGCTGCAAGCTGGATGACCAAGTCTTACTGGAGAGTACACTGGTAACGCCGAAAAATTACCCACAATTTAGACCGGATGCCTATATCAATTGGGTCAAGGACGCACAGACTGACACCGGCAGGCTGGAAATTCAAGAATGGCTAAGGGCCATCCAACCATCAGGCTTATTAAATTTACTGCAAATGCCGCACTTTACTAAGAGTGCTGAGTTTTCCGCCGTAGCGTGCACACTGCTCCCTTGTGTGTATGAAAGATTCCTGTGGTTGGACATGCACATCGATATCAGTATCGACCTAGTATATCAAATCACTGGACTAAACAAGAGAGGAGAGGACCCTGCTAACCTCATCATCAAGAGGGCGCACGATAAAGCCCTTGGCGCCGAAATAGCAAAAGAGTTCAGCGTAGTGCGTAAGGGACTGGGGTTCCCATCGGTCGACATCAATGACCGCGCTACACAGTTTATGATCCAGTTGCTTGCAGGAAATCTATTGCGCAAGTGCAGACCATCTGAGGTACCTGCGGTCGCCATCAAGGCAGCCACTAATGTATTGTGCAGAAAAGCTTACAATTGGTGCCAGTTCCTATTGAACAAGTTTCAGGCAGATGTTTAAGATACCCAAGATGATGGAACACCGTTCCATTTTAGTTGGCTGCTAGTGTTGATAGCCCTTGTAGGCTGGAAGGAGCCAGAGAATTACCAGGGAGCTGCCACTTTAGCCGACAAGGCTGAGGAACGTGCTTTGCCAATCTATGGGCGAGCCCAAAGGCGTCTAGGCAGTGGCAAAGGAATGAAGTATTTTATGTTTACTATCACCAGTTGCGTGAAGCAATTATGGAAACACCACGTGTTTCTAAACCACTAGCTAATGAATACACCTGCATCATCAGGTTTCAAGCGAAAAGGCACCAAATATTCATTCAGCCAAGAGGTGACATAACAGAGCATGATTTATGGTATCTAGGCTTTTACCGACTGGATAAGCAGGAAATCGAGGGAATCATGGAATGATGGGAGCCCGAATGGAGAGTCCCCGCTTCATGTGATGATGCATCAAACTACGAGCATAATGTAGAACCCCTTCGGGAGAAGATCGATGTAAAAGACACCGATGAATAAGATACCCAAACAAATCAAGAAGACAAAGAAGAAACAACAACAAAGAAGGGAAACAAGGGCAGCCTACCAGCTGGAACTCCCATTGAGGAAGAAAAGGATGACGCATAGAGTCAACATTCCACCTCATCAGCAGTAAACAGAAAATCCATTGAAGGCCCCTCGCAAGCACAGGGCCGACATACAAAAAGAAATGCTGAAAAAACCAAGCTCGGGCCGTAACTACATCCCGATGATTGCGATACCATTGCAACCAAAGTGCAGGAAGCATGGGAAGAGACTCGCGCTAAGAAAGAAGCCAAGCAAGAACAACTGCAGTTGACCGTAATCCAAGCTGTGGAGGAGGTCAAGACATTGGTAGCCCATATGGGATTGGGGCAATCAGGTTCAGGAATTGATGGGAAATCAGCAGAGCCAAGCACGCAAACTATGACATAATTTGGTTGCGTGGCCTTGCTTCCTGCAGAGAGAACACAACGGTGTAACCCTTTTAATGGGAGTATTGATCATAACTGGGGATTTTAAATCCTGCTGGTTGTTGCCCCCTGCATTAGGCTTAGCGGTTTCTATTGAATTGGATGGTGGGTTAGGTAATAGGGGACCTTTCAACTTTGGTTGTTTGGTTCCCCCATTGGTGGTCTTAGCACCGACCGATTTTGGTTTCATTTTGGATGTCATAGGTGGGGCTGTCATAAATTAATGTGTTACGGGATTCATAGGTGTAGAAGCTGAAACATGGACAAACTTGTTGGTTTTGGATCCCTATCTTCCTTATTCAGAGGTCGTGTTTCAGCCATGTCGGGATCCCATACCATGATAGGGGGGGTTTGGGGGATTCCCCCCCCCCCCCAAATAGTCGCCATGGGGGGTCCAGGGGTGCGTATTGACTAGTTTGGGACCCCCCCCTGGCGGGGGTTCAGGGGAAATGCCCCCATAGCGAAATTTTTGGAAAAAATGCCTTGTAAAATGTTGTAATTTCATAGTCATGATTTAGTCAATAATGGGTGATTTATGGGCCCATGGTATTGGGTGTTCCATAGTATTTTTCCATGGTAATTTCTCTTTAAAATGAAGGCATTGTAATACGGCTATGTATTGTGGCATTGTAATTATATTTGATTGTGTGAGAGAGATTGTGAGAGAGTGAAGAGGAAGTTACAATGGATGTGCTACAGGTTGTATCCCTTCATTTGTTGGATGGTATAGTAATAAGGATTGACAATTTTTGTGTGGATGTATCCCATCTTGGGTGAACCACGTTATATTTGTGTCTCTCTTGTAATGTGTTTTCTGTGATTTATATTTTCATCTTGTTTATTGTTATTGCTCTGTGATCCTGTTTTTCTAACAATTGGTATCAGAGCCAAAGGTATATTTGGAATATAAACTCGTAGGAAAGAAAGGTTCCTGGTTTGAGTTGGAGCAATGACGGGAGAAAGAATTTTAACGTCGAGAAATTTAACGGCCAAAAATACCAGTTATGGAATATGCAAATGGAGGACTATCTGTACCAGAAGGATCTATTCCTACTGTTGGGAGGGAAAAAAAAACAACCGGTGACTATGAAGGATGAAGAATCGGAGGTTCTTGGAAGAAGGGCACTGTGAACAATACGACTGTGCCTGGCTTCATCGGTGGATTTCAATATTTCAAAAGAAAAGACAATAGAGGGTCTGATGAGCGCATTGTGTAAGCTGTATGAAAAACCCTCGGCCTCCAACAAGGTATTTCTAATGAAGTGTTTATTTAATATGAAGATGTCAAAAGGTTCATCTATTGCTGATAATTTAAATTAATTTAATACGATTACAAATCAGCTAAGTTCTGTAAAAGTGAACTTTGATGATGAGGTTAGGGTTCTTCTAATTTTGTGTTCATTGCCAGAAAGCTGGAATGGCTTGGTCGTGGCTATAAGTAACTTGTCTTTGGTTCAAACAATTTGAAATTTGATGATGTTGTTGATTTTAATCTTAGAGAGGAAATGCGAAGGAAAAGAACAGGTGAGACATTAGGTAATGCATTGACCATGGAGAGCAGAGGAAGACAACGGGGGAGAGGAAAGAGCCCAGGTAAACACAACAAGTCCAGGAAGGGAAAATCCAAGTCCAAATTGGGAAAGATAAAGTGCTGGAACTGTGAAAATAAAGGACAAATGAAGAAAGACCGCATATCTCTATAGAATAAAGGGGATGGACATTGAGAGACTACTTAGAAATCAAATGTAGTAGGTGATGTGTTACAAGATGCCTTGATTATTCCTTTAGATAATACTAGTGATTACTGGGTAGCAGATTCAAGGGCTTCATGTCATGCTACACCCCATAGGAAATTCTTTCATGATTATGTTCCAGGTGATTTTGGACATGTTTTATTAGGTGATGATGAACCATGTAAAATTGTTGGAATGGCTAAGGTATGGATAAATTTAAAGAATGGTGAATGGATGCTAAAATATGTAAGGCATATTCCTACTATGTAAATAAATATGATCTCAACAGGGTAGTTGGAAAATGGTGGCTATTTATCTACGTTTGGATAAATGTGGTGGAAGATCACTAAAGGATCAATGGTGATAGCAAAAGGAGACAGGATATGTACGTTGTATTTATGTCCTCATAATACTGATTGTTCTATCTCTTTATCTTCCACAGAAATAGATACAACATTGTGGCATCACAAGTTTTGCCACATGATTGAGAAGGGGATATATATTCTCCACTCAAGGAAGTTGCTGCCAGATCTAAAACAGATATTTTTGGATTTATGTGAGAATTGTGTTTATAGAAAACAAAAGAGAGTCAAATTTCTCAGGGTTGGGAAAACTAAGAAGAGTGAAAATTTAGAGCTTGTACAGACAGATGTATGAGGATTTGCTCAGGTACAATCTCTTGGTGGCTCTTGTTATTATGTTACTTTTATTGATGATGCAACTAGAAAAACTTGGGTTTATTGCATTAGGCAGAAATATGATGTGTTTTCTACTTTTAAGAAATGGAAAGCTTTGGTTGAGAATGAGACAGGAAAAAGGTTAAAGTGTCTCAGATATGATAATGGAGGTGAATATTGTAGAAATGAGTTTGATAGTTACTGTTTATACCATGGGATTCGTAGAGAGAAGGCATTCTGAGGAACACCACAAGAAAATGGTGTGTTAGAAAGAATGAACATAACAATCATGGAGCATGCAAGGTGTATGAGATTTCATGCAGGGTTTCCCTTACCGTTTTGGGTAGATGATGAAGATATTGTTGTTTACTTAATAAATAGAGGGCCTTAAAGTGCTTTGGATGGTGGTATTCCTGAGGAGGCAGGGACAGGTAAAAATGTAAACTACTCTTTTCTGAGAAATTTTGGTTGTAAAGCATTTGTCCATATTGATAATGAAAATAGAACAAAGCTTGAGGCTAAATCCAAGAAATGTACCTTTATTGGATATAGGGTTGATGGTTTTCGTTATCGCTTATGGGATTATGAAAATAACAAAATAATTAGGATTAGAAAGGTGATATTCAATGAAAAGGTCATGTATAAAGACCAGATGCAGGGAAAGAAACAAGAAAAAGAAAACACAGAGTACACAATGCTTGATGAAATCAAAGAAAATGAAGTTTCAAATATACTAGAAAGTCAAGAACAACAATAGGTACCTCAAACTCCTGTAAGTGTTAGAAGATCTACCAGGTTAAGTAGACCTCCTGAATGATTCTCTCCTTCACTATATTATTTATTGATGATTGATTCTGGTTAACCATAATGTTATGAAGAAGCAATGCAGGTACTAAAAAGAAGTGGGAGCAAGGCATGAATGAGGAGATGGAATCATTGGTAAGAAAATAGACTTAGGATTTGGTTTAGTTTCCTGCTGGTAAAGAGCATTGCATAAAAAATAGGTTTACATGTTGAAGGAAGAAGATGGAGGGAAGAAGTGCTACAAGGCAAGACTTGTTGTAAAGGGGTTTGCACAGAATAAAGGTATATATTTTGATGAAATAATTTTTCATGTTGTAAAGAGCATTGCATAAAAAATAGGTTTACATGTTGAAGGAAGAAGATGGAGGGAAGAATTGGTACAAGGCAAGACTTGTTGTAAAGGGGTTTGCACAGAATAAAGGTATATATTTTGATGAAATATTTTCTCATGTTGTTAAAATGAATTCAATTAGAACTATTTTAAGTCTAGTGGCCGTAAATATTTCCATCTTTAAACAGTTAGATGTAAGAACAACCTTTCTCCATGGAGTTTTGGAGAAAGAGATTTATATGCAGCAACCACAGGGGTATGAGGTCAAAGGGAAGGAGAATTTGGTATGCAGGTTGAAGAAGAGCTTGTATGGCCTGAAGCAAGCTCCAAGGAAGTTGTATTTTAAATTTGAAAGGTTTATGACATAATAAGGTTATAGTAGATTCCATTCTGACCACTGTGTTTATTTCAAGAGGCTAGATAATGGAAGATATATTTTCTTGTTATTGAATGTGGATGACATGCTTGTTGAAAGGTCTAATATGCAGGATATAAATGTGCTAAAAAAAGAAGTTAGCTAATTCATTTGCGATGAAGGATTTGGGTGCTGCAAAGCAAATCCTTGGTATGAGAATAAAAAGAGACAGGGAAAACCGCAAATTGACATCATCTCAGGGTGAGCACATACAAAAGATGTTGGAGAGGTTTAGAATGCAAAATGCAAAACCTATTAGTACACCTTTCGCCAACCATTTCAAACTAAGTAAGGAGATGTGTCCCAAGACATAGGAAGAGATAGATTACATGTCCAGGGTTCCCTATTCATCAACAATTGGTAGCTTGATGTATGCCATGGTGTACACAATAGCATATATTGCACACATAGTGGGAGTTGTGAGCAGGTATATGAGAAGGCCGTACATTGGATTCTTAGTTATTTGAGAGGGAAAACCACTCAAGCATTATGTTTTGGAGGTTCATACACTGTTCTACATGGATATGTTGATGCAAATATGGTAGGTGATAAAGATAGCGGGAGGAGCACCATGAGGTATGTATTTACTATAGGTGGAACAAAAATAAGTTGGATTTAGAAACTACAAAAGGTTGTTGCACTATCAACAATGGAAGCAAAGTATGTTGCTGCTACAAAGACTAATAAAGAGAGGATTTGGTTGTAGAGGTTCATGGAGGAATTGGGTAAGAAGCAGGAGAATAGCAGGTTGTATAGTGACATCCAGAGTGCCATTTCATACGATCTATTCTGGAAGATGAACCGTTGAAGCTGGAAAAGATACACACTAGCCATAATCCTGCAGACATGTTGACAAAGGTAGTAACCAGAGAAAAGCTGAGTTCCTACTCGGTTTCAATTGGCCTTCAAGAATGAAGGTCAAGATGATAAATTTTCCAGATCCAAGGTTCAGAGCATAGTCCAACAAGTGTAGTAGTTGTGGATTTGATGTGTTCAGTCTCCAAGTGGGATATTGTTGGTTGTGGAGCATGATCTTCCTTATTAAGAGGTCCTGTTTCAGTCGTGTCTAGATCCTAGCCCATGACCGGGGGTTTGGGGAGGGCTTCCCCCCCCCAAATATTTTCCATGGCAGGTCAAGTGGGGGCAGCGACTAGCTTGGGATCCCCCCCTAGAGGGGGTTTGGTGGAAGTGCCCCTATAGAAAAAATTTCGAAAAAAATGCCTTGTAAATTTTTTTAATTTCATAGTCATGACTTGGTCAATAATGGGTGATTTATGGGCCCATGGTATTGGGTGATCCATAGTATTTTCCCATGCTAATCGCTCTTTAAAAGGAAGTAAGTGTAATATGGATGTGTATTGTAGCATTGTAAAGATGTTTGATTGTGTGAGAGAGACTGTGAGAGAGTGAAGAAGAAGTTGCAGCGGATGTGTTGCAGGTTGTATCCCTTCATTTGTTGGATGGTATAATAATAAGGATTGGCAATTTTTGTGTGGAAATAACCCATCTTGGGTGAACCATGTTATATTGGTGTCTCTCTTGTAATGTGTTTTATGTGATTTATATTTGCATCTTGTTTATTTTTATTGCTCTACGATCCTGTTTTTGTAACAAAAATCGTAATGGGAAACAGGTTTGGAATCCATCTCTGGGTATGGTGGTGTGAGGTACCATATCGGTATTCCTAAAGTTATCCCAGGTAGAGTTAATTGAGCCATAACCAATGTACCTTGTACACCGGTGGGAGGATAGAAGAATGGGATTTGAAAACTTGGTGGTACCAATGGACTCAATGTTTGTTCAATGCGATGACTAAGCGGTGGTGTTGATGCTGATGTTGAGGTGGAGAAGGCTCCATTTTCAGTGGTGAAAATTGTGCACATTAGGCCATCGGTCGATGTAGGGATCTTTGGTGGTGGTCCTGAGTATACTCCTAACAAATTTGAGTCCTTGTACATAGCGGGGGAAATGTCAACATATGGTTGATCATCGCCCAGTACAGTCGGTAGGAAAATGTTGGGGTTTCTTGTTGTATTAGGGTCATAGTCATTAAGCTAGTCGAGAGTAACTACCTTCCCATTTAAAATAAACACCTTGACACAAAAGACCTAGGAGGATACCTCCTTCATGGCGTACATGTAAATATGCGCCAAGAGGATGTTGTAGTCGACTTCAACATTGACTACTTTGATATCGATCATAACCATCTTGCCCCCAAACTCTATGGGGACATTTTGGTACAATCCTTTTGGTTGGATGGTATCTCATCATACGCGCGAAGAGTGATAGATGATGGGACCAGCTTAAGAGATCCTAATTGTTTGCATACTTTTGCGTACATGACGCAAGTGGATGTGTGTTCGTCGATGATACAACGATGGATCATGACGTTTTTTTATCGTAAATGGAACTTGAAATGCGACTGATGACGGTAGTCGTAGATCACCTTTTTCGAGATCAAAGGTTATTTGTTACACCATATTTTGCCACCTTGTGAACATTAGCACTCCTTGGCCTCCCTTACCCATTTGAAGACCCATAGCCATATATTTCATTCTCTTTGAACCCATTTTTCCCTATTTTTCTTCATGTACGCGATTTGCTTCAATACACCTCGCATATACGCTTGTTGCATTACTACAGCGAGTGTACATCTATTTTTGGTAAATAAAAGTAAAATCTCTATTTTTCACTCCAAAAAGCGGCCATTGTGATCTTTGGCCTTCCATGTATCTTGAAACGACTCGATCCAACCTTTCACTTTCCTTTGGAGGGTTATATATTGAGCTATTGTGATGCATAGAAGGAGGAGAAAGATAAGAGCATCAAAACTCTACCAAAATTTTTCCTTGATTTCTATTGGTTAAGTCTATATCCATTGATCCTAGTTGTTGTGAACCATTTATGTTCACCTCCCAAACTCGTTCATATTTTGTGAACGATTTGTTCTTTTACTCGTGAGTTTGCCATTGTATGGGGGATTGAAGTGGTGGAGGCACAAGTGGAGGGACTTAGTTCTTGGTTCAGATGAGTTTCCAACAGGAGGTTGTATCTTGTAATTCCTGTTTACATTAATATAAATACTCATTTTCTCGTCCATTTATATTGTGAATGATCATTTATTATCATTGGGTACATTTTCTTATATATATCATGGATTATGCTATTGTATATGCTGACCTCTTCTATATATCATATACACTTGTTTGCGCTTATTGTTGAGGCTAAGCTGTAGGTCCAAGTGTTGTGATTCGAAAGCTCAACGAAATTCTTCATCGGACGTCCGGTTGAGGTAGGTCCTTTATTGTGTTTATTAGCATTTACATTTATATAACATATGTTGGAAAGTGAGTTTATTTCTCAATTCCATTTTTCTATTGTGGTATACCCCAAGCCATAGGAATTTTTTATCCGTAACAAAAATGGCGACTCCGCTAGGGAGAAGCCTCCGTTTGGGGTCTTTTGGGAAAAATTTCCTTGTTTTGGTTCGTTGTTCTTTTGGGTTTCTGTGTAGCTAGTTGGTTGTCAGGATTTATATAGAAAAAATCCTGAGTTTCTTGGATTTTTGACTCATTTTTGTTCACCTATCCTTCCCTCTACGCGACTTTGTTGTGGTTTACCCACATATACACGTGACTGTTCTTGAACTAGCCCACGTACATATGCTACTGTTCATTGAACCGTTGCATACAACTCGGTGTTAGCCTTGTTTCTAGTGTTTAGTTGATTTTGGGTGAGTTCTGGGTGTTCCTGAGTCTTGCTGGGCCTGTATACTAACTTTTTCTTTCCTTTTTAGTGACTGGAAGCTCCTCTTTCTTTGTTTTTGAGAAATTTGCTTTTTAGCCCTTTTCCTTTTTTATAACTCTTTTTCTTAGTTGAGTCTTACTTTTTGGGTTGTTGGGTTATCTGCATTGCATTCTCTGCATATTTTTTCTGAAAAGTATTGATTCTAGCTGCATTTTCATTTATTTATATTGAAAATACAATTTTTGTTTTGTTTTTGTACTTGCATTTTGCATTTGAGTGCTTGTGACTGCATTAGGGCTTGATTGGGCATGGAATCTTGTAGAGAGATTTCATTTTATTTCTGAAGAAGAGACTGTGGTTTGAATTTCATTTAGTCGCATTTATATTTCTATTGGAAGACGAGTCTAGTGTTTTCATGGTGTGCATATTATTGAGTCATTTCATATCACTAGTTTCATGGCCATATTCCTTTGAGTAAGCACATCCAATAAAATTAACGGTTAATTAAAATTGATTAGAACGTTTTTATTTTCTAGGGCGCACCAACAAGTATAGGTTGTAGAGTCTTGGAATAGAACCTGTGGGAGTAAACAATCTAATACTATCAAACAAACATTATGTGCCTGATGAGGGAGTGGTTAAACCCATGGTATACATCGGTGTTCTTAGGAGGCTCTACTCACACCATATTTAAGCACAAGGTCACAGGAGGTAGCTTGCAGAGATAGCCCTCCAATACTTGCTGAACATGGGAGATATATCCAGGATTTTTTCGTATCTAGGTACTCTTGAGGGAATTTACCCTTTTGAGTTTCGGGCTTAGCTACCCTGCCCATATGGAGGATCCCACCTGCGACTATTCCCCTGAGCATTGGTTATATGTGGTGACCTTAGTTTCCTTACCTAGTGTTACAACGTAATCTTCCACCTTGTGAGCATCAACACTCTTTGGCCTACAGGATCAATTTTACCGACTCAGATCCACTTTATATCCTTCAGACACACTATTTTCCCTATTTTTTCCCCTGTACACTAGTTGCATCACTACAGCGGGCGTACCCACGAGTTGCGTGACTATAGCCCGCTGGTAGCATGTAAAATGGTAAAAATCACTAGTTAATTACTTTTTACTCCCAAAAAGCGGTCATTGGGTGACCTTTGACCCTCCATTTTCTCCGAAACGCCTCGATGTGTCCTTTCACTTACCTTTGAGAGGACTGTATATTGAGCACATATGGCTTATGGATGGGAGGAGGTAAGAGAGCAAGAGAAATCTAGTGGATTTTTCCCCTATCTTGAGTCTACACTCATTGCTCCTTGTAGTTGTGAACCCTTTATGTTCACCTTCCAAACTCCTATCATAGTTTGATTTTTCCATTCCATGGAGGATTGAAGTGGTGGAGGCACAAGTGGATTGACCCAGATCTTAGTTCAGATTGGTTGCCAACAAGAGGTCTTATCACATTGTACTTCTTGTTATTTATTAATAGAAATACTCATATTCTCGTCCATTAATGTTGTGAATGTTGTTTATATTACATTGGGATGCATTTACTTATAATATCACGGACCGTTGCTATTGATGATGTTAATATCATTTATATATTATATGCACCTATTGTATATTGGCTGTCAAGACTAATTTGCAGGTTCAAGTGCACTGATTGAAGGCTCCAATGGGGATCTACACCAAACATTTGGATCGAGGTTGGTTATGTTCTTCATTATCTTAGCATTGTCATTTATATAGCAAAGCATTGAGAATTGAGTTAATTTTTGGTAGTCAGCTGTCTGTTGTGGTCTACCCCAAGCCATAGGAAGTTTTCTCCAACACAAATATGGTGACTCTGCTAGGGAGAACATCCATTTTTGGGGATTTTTGAGCATTAGTCCTTATTTAGAGTTGTTGTTTATCGAATCTCTGTGTCACTGATTGGCCATTGAGATACACTATAGAAAACTGGGTTTTTTTGAGCCATTGGACTCTTTGTTTTCCCATTTGCTTTTCCCTACCCGCGGGTGAGCTTAGCTCTGCCCGTGTCTACCCGCCTCTGTTTACACTACTGCATGCGGGTACCCACAGGTATTCCTTCGACAGTAGAGTACAAATCCGGCTTTGGTTGTTTCATGACCTTTGGTTGTTGCTAGGTTGGATTTGAATGATCTTGACTCTTTATTGGCCTGATTCTTGACTGTTCCATGCCTTGTTCGTGACCAGAACTCCTCTTTTCTCTTGGTTTGAGCCTTGTTGGTTTTTTACCCATCCGTGGATTTTGCCTTGTTGGTTTTTATCCGTCTAGCTCATTCCGTTGGTTGAGTCTTACTGTTTGGGATCTGCTAGGTTTCTGAGTGATCTCCCTTTCATTTATGTAACTGAATAGTAGGATTTTGCTTGCATTTTTCATTTCATTAAATTGAAAAATTCCAAAAACAAAGGTTTGCATTTTTCTTTTGTTTATAAGTGAAAGAAAAAAAAAATTACTTTTATGTACTGCATTTTGCATCGAGCGCTTACTGCTTTAATTTAGATTCTGCTTGTGCATTGAAAATATAAAAGAGTTGCATTTTTATTTCGAAAACCATTGGATTGATTTTGCATGCTAGTGGCATTGTTTTTATTGGATAGATGATTCTAGAGTTTGACGATTTTGCATACTATTGAGTCATATACATCACTAGTTTCACGACCATATCCTTTGAGTAACCACATCCATTAAAATTAATGCTTAATCTAAAATTGATTAGAACGATTTTATTTATAGGGTACACCAACTAGCATAGGTTTAGAGTCTTGGAATAGATCATTGTGAGTAAACAATCCAAGACTACTAGACGAAACATTATGTGTCTGACCAGGGAGTGGTGAAATCCATGGTATGCATCGGTGTTCTCAGGAAGCTCTACTCAGACCAGAGTTAAGCATGAGGTCACGGGAGGTTGGTTGCGGAGATATCCCTCCAATACCGGCTGAACGTGGGAGATATTTCCAGGGTTTGTTCATATCTGGGGACTCTTGGGGGATTTGACCCTCTTGAGTTTCGAGCTTAGCTACCCTGCCCATACGACGGATCCCACTTGTGACTATCCCCCTGATCATTGGTTATACTGCAGTGACCATAGTTACCTTACCTAGGTATCGCATAGGGTACTTGCAGTGGTTATACTGTTTGTGTCCTGAGTCAGATAGGGGTTGGACAACAAAGTTGTTTGTTGCCGAGGGTTACGGCCCTTTGCACGCAATGAATCCTGGGTGCCTCTATAACTGATTCTGTTACCTCCGGCTACAGTTTGGGAGTCTCAAGACTCTCTTAGGAGAGACATACCGACTCTAGTGTCGGGAGCTCATTTAGCCACTTTGTTTGTCTGCTCTTGGCTGTAGTTTCTCTAGGTGTGTGCTTTTGATTTACTATTTTTGATCGATAGTTGGCTGTTAGGAGATGTTGTGATTTTATATTCTCTCCGAAGTTATCGTGGCACAGAGTTCTACTCTCCATCGATCTCGTCGTTTGGCTGGTTTAAAACCAGCCGAGCTTTCACGTCGTGTTGCTAGGGGACGTCGACGGGCTCCCTCCGAGTCTTCAGATTCTTATGAGACATACGCTCTTGAAGTCATGATTTTTGCACACTCTGACATGGGAGAAATACCTACGACTCCATTGGGTATAGTTGAGCACACTTCAGACACCCCTACTCCTCGTGAGGTGTGGGGGGGAGATCCACCTGAGACCCAACCTAGTTTGTTTGGTCCGGATCCACCTGAGACTTAACGTAATTTGTTTAGTATGGATCCACCCGAGGACGACCCGTTCGATCCCCCATATCCAAATAATTATTTATATGGGATGCTAGAGTTACACGATGACACAGGTCCTACAATCAACCCTACCGCGTTCTCATATGGTATGCCTAATTACAACACAGTTGATCCTTTAGGCATGTTGGCACTAGTCATGGTGTTGGCAGCACTACACCCAGTGGGGGAAATACCCTCACTTGGGGCACCACATTGTCCACTCACACCCATAGTATGGGGACCGGTCACATTCCTCCTAACAATGCCAATGTTGGAAGACAACTGCCTCCTAGGACTACCCAACCTAATAGGAACACTATTCGCAACCCGACTCGCCATCCACCACCTAATACACATGTTGCTACCCGTCAACCTATGACGACTTTCGCAAATGTTAACTCTCCTCCCAACCACGGAGGTGGACATATACCGCATACTTTTACGTCCACTGCCGCTACTAGTAATGCTAATGTAGGAGGTGGGAATATACTTTATCCTCACGGTCACAACACCACCATTCCTGCTACTAGTAACACCAATATTGGGGTTGGGAATACATATCATACTTATGGTCACCACACGACTGCTCATGCTAATCTAAATGCTTACACTGGGGGTGGGAACATACCTTACCATCATGGTCATTACAACATGGTTCCCACTATGAATAGTATGTATATGCCCCATACTTATGGTGGAAACCCTTACTACAATACAGTCGGTGCTGGCCACCAGTACAACCCACCTCAATATGGTGCTTAGAACACATATATACCTTCTTACCCCCACACGGGTTAGGTTGGAGGAGGTTATCAACCTTATGGCCATGGTCACGCTTATGGTTAGACAAGTCCGTATAATCAACAGTTTAATGCTCATGGTCAAGCGTTTGTTCCTTCTTATCCTTCAGGTTCTTACAATCAACCTTTTATGGGAGCTTATAATCAAGCTTTCCAGCCGCAGCTCCTGTTCCTTGCACATTTGAATCTTCCAGATCTTAGCTCACGAATGATCCGGTGTGTCACGGCCCTAGTTGGCCTCCGGTTCCTACCAAGCTTCCTTTGGACATTCCTAAGTTCGAGGGGAAAGGTGGTGAGGATCCGGGTGATCATGTCACAACGTTTCACCTATGGTACTCTTCCAACTCGTTGAACCACGACTCTGTTAGATTATGACTATTTCAATGCACCCTCATGGGGGCAGCTGCGAAGTGGTATGTTGAGTTTCCTGGGAACACTTATAGGGGATTCAATGAGATCGCTTTGGTTTTATTGGATCATTTCCAGCTGTTGGTTTGTTATGACACTGGTATTGAACTTTTATCTACCTTCCATCAGAATAAGGCCACGCATATTTCTGAACACGTTCAAGGGTGGCGTCGGTGGAAGAGGTTAGTGAAAGCCAACATTCCTCCAGAGTTTCTATTGGAATGGTTCCTCAAGTCACTACTTCCATATATTGCCAATGATGTTTCAATGTCTGGTATTATGACTGAGGAACAAGCCATCTTAAAAGTCTAGCAATTATATTTACTATACTCTCAGTCTGGCATTTTGTGCAACATCATCCCTGATGCACCGCGAACAAAACATGAGCCCAAGATAGTTCCTGGACTGCATGCCGATGGCATTGTGGGATCCGCAAGTACTTGCCCTGTAGATTTGGTGGCTAATCAAATGCAAAATTTGTTGTTCAACCAATCTACGCTCAGATAGGTTCACACCTTGTCCACTTCCACCCCATCGTCCGATGTACACACTGTGCAAATGACAAAACCATCGGGTAACCAACAACTTGGTGGTAAGAAGAAGGGGAGAAATAACCGTAAGGGTGGAAACAATGGGAACAATAATAGCAATCGCAATACCCCTCGTAAGGAGAATGCCAACCCTCCTCGGGGAGGCGAAAATGCTGGTGAGGACCGTAAGCCTAAGCGTAAGGTGAAAATTTCTTATAAGCTTTGTGGGGAAGATCATCTTACTCACTTGTGTCCTCAAATCGAAGAAGAATCGAAGCATTTGGAACAGAGCTCAGTTGTGTTGAAGGATCCCCTTCCTCATCATCATCAAAACATGGCTTCGCATGCTCCCGCCATTGGTTATGGACCTAATGAGACTCCAACGTCTTCTTCCAATACTAGTGGTTATGGATGCGTGAATATGGTTCAATCGGAGGTTAGTGTTGCTACTCGTCAAAGTGATTATGGTGCACCACAACCTAATATGGGGAATGAGCCTCCCCCTCCTCCTGATAATTCCTTGCATATCGAGAAGCCCTCTATTATCCCGTGGATACCGAAAGGTGTTCTTAAGTGCTCTATGCATAATCCCAATTCCCGAGCCGCCCAGAACTACTCCATTGTAGAATATTTGGGTCAAACTCCATGTGCCATGTCGGCTCTTGAATTTTTACAGGCATGTCCTTCTCAAAGGAATGCCCTTTTGTGTGCGTTAAGAGTTCAAGATGGGAGGAGTCCCAACGTTATCAAGTTTGACACTACTGATGTTCAACCTCGCTCACCTCACCACATGGCTTTTCAAATCCATGTGGAGTGCCTTAAAACATTCATCAAAAGAATGGTGGTTGACGAAGGCGCTTCCGTGTCATTGATGTCTTTAGCTTGTTGGAAAGCTCTTGGCTCTCCTCCTCTACTCACGTCTAGAACAATGCTCACTGCATTTGACGGTAGGTCATTTAAGCCGCATGGTATAATCCCTTCCATTGTTGTTTGCTTGGGAGGTAAACCTGTGCCTATTGAAGTCGAAGTGGTTGATGCGCCCATTGACTAAAACCTTTTATTGGGTCGGAATTGGATGTACGCTATAAAAGCTATCACATCTACTGTGTTCAGGATCATCTGCTTTCCACATGAAGGCAGGATTGTGACAATAGATCAGCTGGATTTCGTTAATCCTCCTCCCACAGCATCCACGGGATCAGTAGTCGTGCAAGTTACAGACTCTCAATCGGAAACTAGGAGCATGGGTGTTGGGATGTACCCTTCATTGATGGGATCTTATGATTCCCTTTACCCGTGAATTTTATTGGAACTGTTTCCGACAATACGCCTCCTCCTTTGCATAATGTACCATTCTGGACTTCATATTTTGATGATCCATGGACTTTACCGTCCACGAGTTATAGGTCTGGAGACATTGTGCACGTCGGGATGTCTATGCCACTGTCTACTGTTGAGATTGCTTATCAAGATATTCAACAAGCCACTGCAGAGATGGATCTCCCCTCTTCTCGGACAGTTGAGGAAGATCACGTTATGCTGCTAGTTTGGGTAGTCGACTCGTCTTGTTCGAACGGTTGCCTTGATGGTACTTTACCTTCGGATGAAGATAATATCGAGGCCATGTGTGGTAGTGAGAGACCTTGGGAGGATATGCATCATCGCTCTTATTTCCTTCCCAACTTCGATCTCGCCAAACAAGAAGAGTTCAGGACGACTCTTGTAGAGATGGTTGGTCACCCTGTGGCTCTTTTGGGATCACATGAGATTTATGTGGAGGGGAACATGGCTAATA